>CM056589.1:51816482-53171482 GCA_029721435.1 Gymnothorax reevesii | reverse complement strand
AGCTCATTACAGCTCAGATCCACCAGCTGCACGAGAAGAGCAGGAGTCCCACAGATGCAAAGGGGCACACGTACTGCACACACACACACACATACTGCACACACACACGCTGTACACACACTGCATGCTGGCGTATCCTCGCGCACAAACACACCTGCGGACCAAAGGCGCTGCCTGGGATGAAACTAGGGTCTGCAAAAACATCTCTTTGTTTTTTGTCTCTAAACTGATAGAAAGTCCTACAACCTGTTCTCGTCATTGTCTTTTATTTTTCTTTTAAATGCACCAAATTTTGTAGGTTTGCTGAACTGGTGCCTTTTGGTATACTGGGGTTCCTGGGGGGGGGCGCAGACATTTATCTTGAAGAGTAGAAACACTCTCTCTAGTTGATGTATTTGTTTTTCTGTGAGGAATTTGATGGCGTATTTTTATGTACAGGGTTTCTCTGGTGTGGGCCGGGCAGAAGCTGGGAGCCACAGATAAAAACAGGTGGGCATAAACATTCCTTTAAATTGATAAGAAGCTCTAACCTGTTCTCATTCATTTTCTTTCATTATCACATTTTCCAATTATAAGAATAATCCACTGGCAATTACAAGACCGGTTCTTTCCTTGTGCAATCTAAGGGCAATTAAATAATAAGCCTAATTCAATTCAGAAAAATAATTTACTCAGAAGTAGGCCAACGCTTTACCAAAGGTAAACTGCTCTGGAACGTCTGTGCTACCTTTTTGGCACATCAAGCGATTTAACCTGCACTTCATGGTCATCTAAATTAAAATTAAAATTGAAATTAAATCATAGACAAAGTTTTAAAACACCTTCACACAATTTTGAATGAGACCTACTGAAATGCCCCAATATGTGGGTCCAAACGAATGACTGTGGTCAAACCTAAATGAGGAGAACCATCGACACCTGATAGTGCGGAGCGTTTTTTTTGGAGAGAATGTGCTTTTAATTAAGAAAATTGATTGAAAAAACAAGTCAGGACTGATCATTGGTGTAAGGGAATGTTCTGTGCCAACTCCATATTCAGCTATGGCTATGCCACTGCTTTGGACAACGACAAGCGCCAAAGCGCGCGCGCACACACACACACACACACTCTCACACACACACTATCTGAAGTGTCAGTGTACATGAATACCCATGTGCACTCAAGCACCCCTTCTGACGCCTGCACACGCACTGCGCTGACCTTGATCTCGGGCAGGCCCAGGATGTCGGGGAAGACACTAATGAGGTTGGAGTGGGCGATGAGTGTGTGGAGCCTCTTGCAGCTGGACACGGTGGAGGGCAGGCTCTTCAGCCGATTCCCGCTCAGATTCAGCTCTTCCAGCTGCTCAAACTTACTCAGCTTACTGCAGCACAGCAGAGACAGGTGATCAGCCAGGACCAATCAGCTCTCTGAGCAACTTCCACAAGCAGAGCCACATAAAGTAGTAATTCTCACACTCGATCCCCTGGTGACCCTAGAGCATGTCGTCTTTTGGATGAGACTTTAAACCGAGTTCCTGGCTCACTGTGGTCATTAAGGTTCAGAACCTCACTCAGATAAAAAGAGATGTCGTACGTGGAGGTCTTGTGCAGCTAAATATTTAGGTGCAGAAATGGACTGTCATGTCAAAATGGCTTTTTTAATGGGGTAAATATTTCTGAGAAGCCTCGAGATTAGCCAAACATAAGGGAAAACAAGTGATTTTCCACGGATGAAGAAATAGCAATGGGAATGAATTATGTTTAATCATTGTTAATCAAAATTCTTTCAATTCATTCATTCAGTCATTAATCAAAGACATAATGACCTTCCTCTTTCTACTCATTCTTTCTGGCCAGTAACACAAAAAGCATTTGAAGTCCTTAAATCATACCTTGTATAATTATTACCCATAATCCACAGCACCTGTACACAATTGATGGAAGAGATGCCAATTGCATTTACAAATAACTCCTGAGAACTTCATGGCTAACGCTAACATACGGCATCTCTCTAATCAACCTTAGTCAGCTTAAATGCGCTAAACTGTGTCGTCACACACGCGTATTAAAGACATGCAGTGCATCTCCATTTTGCTAAACAAAGCTGTTTGTGCACCTTTTTGCAAACACAAAGGGACACAGCACATTCAGGGCTCACCTGGCAGGGTACGACTGCAGCTGGTTGTAGGCTAAGTGAAGCACGCGCAGGTGCTGATGTCCCACCAGCAGGGCGGCGCAGTTCTCGTTCAGATTATTGCCCGTCAGGTAGATTTCCTGGAGGGTGCTGAGGTTCTCCTCTGAGTGGCTGCTGGGCGGTATGCTCTCCAGGGCGTTAGCGGACACATTCAGGTACCTGAGGCTGGAGGAGGGGTCAAAAGAGACCGACAGGTATTTATAACTCTTTACAACTCCCCTGGTAGAACATTACTGAAATCAAGAGTCATTACTCTGTTTATTAGCTGCACTTCCATGAGATTCAGAGCATATTTATGACAGCTAACGACTGGGAATATGGTGCTGTAAAAGATAATCCACGAGACAAGCGTAAACATGCCTCAGAATTTTCACTAGCTAATACACAAAAAAAGATAAAACATGAAAGAGTGAAAAAAAGATAGTTCGTATCACTGAATAGACCCCATTTTAAAGCCACAAGCTAATAAAAGTTCTGCAGAAACAAACTGAGGGAGGCAAAAAGATATTTGTAAAATGGTCCTGAATCTCTGGGCAACATCTCTCAGCTCTGTTTACCTGACAGGAAACAGGAACAAAGTCCAAGAAAAGAGAAATTCAGTTGAACATGATTCCCTTCACAAAGAGCAGGCAACAATTTCACAGAGCTTCATGGAGTGGCTATTAGGTTAACGGAAAAACTGCAAAGTTTAGGGAGTTTTACCGAGAGGGTCATGAGTTTTATTTTTCAGGGCAGTCATCTGGGACCAGGATTGCAGGTTCTACTGAGAGCCCGCGAGTTCTTGCTTCTTGAACAATGAAACTTATTTTGGGCGAGCGGAAACGAGCTAGACTGCCCGAAAGCGGTCTTGCCTCGCTTTTCAAAATGGCGTCCAGCCCGCTAAAAGTCAACATCAGCGTCCACTCTGTTGCAAAACTTGTTGAATAGAATTTGACGTAAAACCTGGTCGGTACCCATGTTGGAAAACAGACAAGAACCTTGCGGTCGTTCAAAAGTCGGGCGTCTCGGCCTCGCGAGACCAAGCGCGGGACCGTTTGGTCGTGAGCACGCCCCAGGTTTACAGAGCACTGCGAGAGGGCTCACCGACGGAGCGACAGAGATGCACAGAGGGAAAAGGGGTTTGAGAGAGGGAGCAGAGGGCAGATACAGGAGAAAGAGAGGAGGACAGAGAGATGGACAAACACACAGAGGAGAACAGAGGACCTGGGAGGGAGGGCAGGGGAGGGGGTGACCTACTTTAAGGCCTTGCAGAAAAGGTTCTCCGGCAGCTCGCCCAGCTTGTTGTGCTGAAGGTCAAGGGCCTCCAGGGGGATGTGGTCCAGCAGGTCTGGCAGTCTGTGCAACTGGTTGTTTCCGGCGAGGAGCTTCCGCAGACTCAAGCTGCTGATCAGCCTGGCACAGACACAGAGACAAGCCGAAAGCTTTCAAAGACATCGTCATCTCGAGATGGATTACAGGCCAAACCGCAGCAAAGCTGAAACCACGCGATCCTGTCAGCTTTCCCATCAGCCCAACCGCAACAGGTGGCGGCGCAGAATATTTTACTACGCCTGCAGTAACACACACACACACACACACTAGCGCGCTCACACAAACACAAAAACACACACGTACACGCAAATACGAATGCACACGCAGTCTCACACAGCAAGTCCGATCAGAAAACAATAATTAGATCATTTAAGCAAGACGGCAAGAGACAGGATTTTCAGGCGAAAATGCAGTCACATCATGTATCCAAGGATTCAATCCTACCCAAACTCATTTCTTTACAGGAGCCCTTTCTAGATGTTTCCGGAATGTTTCTCTGCAGAAAAACTACTACGCTTGCTCTGATTGTGCAGGAGTTTGAGCCGAGTAAATGCACACCAAAATCAGTGAAAAAAAAAAAAAACGAAACACGTCGAGGAGCAGGACATGAGGAGGATTTGCATCCTATGGGTACGAATTGTAAGCTGTTGCCTGAGCAATAGCAAAAGAAAGCACTCAGAGAATGCATGACCTCCGCCATGTAGCGATTATCATAAATTACAATAAAATAAATTAGCATTGAAAGTGAGCATTAAACGAGTCTGGACAGTGTCATCATAACATGCAAAGAAATTGAAGGCCCATAAGTCACACTTGAGTTGACTTGACTTGTGGGGTTTTAGTAATCAGTGCTTCAATTCTTTCGGCTCGATGATCGAGAACAGGAGTTGGATCTCCAGCAATATTTAATCACATCCTTCTAAACACCATAGGCCATCTATACACAGAAAATATAACTGACATCCATCCATTACTGACAAAAATATCCCGTTACCTCATGAACAAATAAACAAACAAACGCCGGTGAAAACGTAACCTCTCGGCAGAGGTATTACTAGGAGGGATTAAACACTTTTCATGCAATATTAAAACCTCACTGAAGGGACAATAAACATTTAATCCATGGTTAGTGAGTGATTAATACAGGATGGCATATTCCAACTACAAGGATATTAAATGCTTATTACAGCACAGTAAACGTTGACAATACCTCCTAAGTCTGAAGGACCGAAATGCTGGTCTATAATGGCAGCCTTTCATTTCATTTTTTTGCGGGGGGGGTTAGAAAACGATTGATTTCTTTATCATTTGATTCATCGGGTGGTGGACACATTATTACGCATGGGTGGAGAAATAAAGCATTAATCTCCAAATTGCGGGTTTCTTCATTTGCTTGCGGGTCCGTGGGTTTTGCCATTCAAATGAGAGTCAGACCCACCAGATGCGGGTCACTTGGGAGCTATGCTTACTATTAGGACATCAAGCACTGGAGTAATAGGATCGTGGGTCTAACTACTATGAATATAGGCTGCACCCCCCATCGGATATACGGACGGAATGCTTAGAGATAAACCCTGAACCAGTGCAAGACAGTTAAACGGAGACGACAGCTGAACAGAGTATGGAGGTGACCACATCACAAAGCCCTCTGTCCCATTCATTTCAGCCACAGAAATTTTTTAAAACTCACTTCTGAGGTACTTTCAATTTAGTTAGGTGGCCATCGTTTGAGATTGATAGTTTGCATCACATCCGCAAGAGGCTGCGTATGTTGTTTTTCTCCAGTGCAGTTAACTATGATTTACATGATTGTAATTTTTTGCCTAAATGCTAACCCCTTTTTATTTTAATAAGTGCATGTCCCGTGATCTCGTGGGTTTCCAAAAAAAAAGAAAAAAGAATGAGTTCAGGTTTGCTTAAAAAAGCTAGCAGCAACTTGCTTTTGAATGACGTTTAGAAAGCAAGGCAGCCCAGAAAGAGGCAAATTATTTAATCACCGTTTATTCAAACCAGCTAACCCAGCTAGTAATCAAATCATGTGGCTTGTGTCATTTTAAAATCATGGCCAAGTATCATTGCCACACGTTGACAACCGTAAAAACTACACAGTCAGCGAACTAGTCAGGAAACCACGTCAACACTTCACTGACCAAGCTAGCGAGCAACCAGGCTAAACAATCGCAACTCGCTATACTCACTAGCCTAAGTAGCAAAATAGACGCTAAGCTAGCTGGGCAGATTAGTTCCACAGATTTTTGTGGGTGCTCAACAGCCAGAGGGGTAGAGAGGCAGCAGTAGCGGGGGGCAGACCTGGAGGGCAGCTCAGACAGGAGGTTGTGGGTGACGTCCAGCACCTCCAGTTTCCGTGTGTCGCACACCCAATCAGGGAGGTACTCCAGGAGGTTCCTGAAAATCACCAGAGAAGTCAGTACAAAGAAGCCCTATAACACAGCACAGCATTAACTGAACACAAATACTGCAACGTGCTTTCAGACATGCACTTAACCACCCAATGATAACATACAAATAAATATGACCGTTGCCGGCACCCTGTTTGAAAATGAATGTCCAGTTCTAAAAATATTTATGCAGGTCTGATTAGAGGTCCTAATGCGGTCAGGAAAGTTATGTTCACCGTGAATAACTGAGAAAGAAAATTTCAAGCATAATCATCACCCCAGAATCCTCGATCCGTTCCATTTGTTGCTCATCACCCAGTTTTGGTGCATTGTAAAACTATCAACCCAATCGCGCGCGCACACACACACGCATGCAGGTACACATATACGCAGACGCATACAAACTAATGCAGTCACACAAAAACACAATAACGCACACAAGCAAGTACAGGCACGCACACACACACACACACACACACACACACATATATACACACATATACACACAAGAGCTCACCATGACAGGTCCATGTGCACCAAATGGTTTGGAACTGGGTAGATATTTACAGTGGTCAGACCTGGAAGAGACAAAAATGCGATTAATTCTGGACTGAGCTGTTACTGTGTGCAATTAAAAAAGCGTTCTGAACGCGCATGAAATGCGCAGATCCCTCGCCACAGGATGGCTGACATCTGGCCTGGAAACTAAGCCAGGTGGAGGGTCGGACAGATGGACAGGATGGAAAGATGTATGAAAGGCACATCTAAACATGCAATAAGATGTATCCGTATATTAAATTATGTTGAGAAATACTGAATGGTTTTTGACAGGGATCCTTCAAATCTGAACCTCGAATCCAAAATCAGTCCAGGTTTTCTTTTATACCAGGTAAGTAAATTAACATTTAGCACCCCTGACTGGCCAGACGGTCTTTACACCTGACTCCCAGGCAAAGGGAGGGCGTAAAACCAGCAGTTCTCGGACCTCGAGGACCCTGATTTGAGGACCAGGGAGTTCTAGCACAGAAAAGAAGCGTGACGGGAGGACGAACAAACGGACAGAAGAACTCGCGGAAGGACGATGCTCGTTCTTATATCGCCATCCAACTCGTGGCGAGGGATAATAAAAGGCGATATACGGACGGAATGATCCTCCTCACTCACGGTTGTTGCTGGCGCAGAGGGTGCGCAGAGTAAAGCCGCTAAGCGTTAGCGCCCCCAGGTGGTTGCGCTGGCAGTGCAGAGTCTCCAGATTACAGGCGGAGCTCAGGTCCAGGCAGTCGAGTTGATTGTCCCTCAGGTCCAGATAGGTCACCTGCTTCACAGCCTCCAGACCCTCGGTATGTACCCAGCGGAGTCCATTCAGCCTGGACAATGCAGGCCAAAGACCACACAACCACCAAACAGTAAAAAAAAAAAAAACAACACAATCAGACAACTGAGAGATGTGAACATCCAGTATGCACAGTACCAAGAGAATGCTTTGAGGAAGCAGTAATTAACCCTTCTATCCCTCACATTTCCGTCACCTTTGGCTAACCAGTAAAGCGACATTATCCGTACGCTTGCTCAAGTCTTTAATGCAACCACAGATATGTGGCATGTATGAAACAGTAAATACAAAATGTGTGTTATTTGATTTGAAGAGGAATTGTAGTCACATCATTACAATTTTTTTGTTTATTCTTTGAAAAAAATTCACCGAGCGGGACGGTACTGTACAGCTAGAGGAAAATCAACCAGTAAAAGGTTTAAGAAGGTGATTCAGACACAGCCAAAGGGAACGTTTCCCTCCATGAGTTTATTAGTCCTAGAAGCATGTAATCCATTGCAGGTGGATACGCAGGGAAGGAAATCCGCTGTAACTGCCCTGACCTGTACAATAATTACAGACAGGGACCAATCAAAGGCCCTTAAATCCAATGAATAATGAAGCAAGATGCTACAGCTTCAGGGGAAATATCCCTGTTGTTTCATTCCATGAGAAAAGAGCCATTTTCTTTTCTCTCGTCCTTCGCTCCGTGGGGGGCATTTTCCCCTTCCTGTCAATGCCGGACCTCAATTTCCTGTCCCTCATTAATTTCTCCCTCTTCGGACAGCGAATCCCTTATTGCATTACCAAAATGTATTGATTTCCGTTAAAGCCCGAAACGGCTGTAAGGGTTCTGGAAATGCTGGATGTATACAGGAGCTCTCATCTCACCGCAGGTCGATGATCTTCAGGTGCGTCATACGCCCCAGCGCACCCAGCTCCAGAGTCTCCACCCGGTTCCCTGCCATGGCCAGCTTGTCCACACCAGTCAGCCTGTCCAGCACTGTGGGGATTTGAGGGAAGTCATTGAAGGAAAGGCCCAGGCTGCAGAGGGAGAGCAGGCCGCCCAGCTCCTCAGGCAGAGCGCTGAGGTGATTCCCGTCCAGAGAGAGCGTCTGGAGGCTGTAGGCAGACAGAACTCCTGTTTACTCATCCTTCTATATATTGTGTCTCACAATCCTAATCGTTTAAGGCAGGGGTGGGCAATTCCGGTCCTGGAGGGCCGGTGTTTGTGCAAGTTTTTATTTTTATCAATTACCCCGACTAATTGACTTAATTGGTTGCATACACAAACATAGATTTGTCCAATGATTAGATCAAAGAAAAATGTTCTACAAAGCGAGACAAGAACAGTCTTTGGTGGTCATTCATGATAATTTAAAGAAATGCGCCTGAAATGTCAGATTTCATGAATGGTTTGGCTAATTAAGACCATCGACTAATTGAAGGTGTGAAAACCAGGGACAGGTAAAGCCCTCGTTGCCCACCTCTGCTTTAAGGGCTGGTCACACTCTGATGTCCTTCCGTGAAACTGCATCATTTAAATTATACACAGTCTCACCAAAATGAATCCTTCAACACTATCCATATGATCAGTAGACTATGGGCAGCCCACCACAGAGATAGCCCCAGCCTCATACTGCAGGTAGTTGGTAGGCTGCATACCAGAGCATTTTCAGGCTGCTCTGGGGACTGGGGCTGCTATAGGTATTAGTGTTTATATTAGCAGAGTTCTTTATTGATAGTCCCTGTGACATGCCTTCTGATTGGTTGATTCGTCATTCTTTAACAGGATTACCCCTATATGAACCAATCGTATGCTGTTTCACAGACACTGGATTTTCGCATATATGTGTCACTGGGGTTTCCCATAATGGCGGTAGACGCGCATTTATGCGGCAGTGGTATTCTACCTTATCAGCTAGCAGCACATATATGCGGCAATGCCATTTCGCCTCAGGGCGAATTTAAGGCTTATATGCGTCTATGGTATGGATAGTGTTAAACAGAAAGCTCTGAAATTCAAAGACTAGAAAACTTTGAATTGAGAAAATTCTTATGAGAGAAGTGCAGGCGAGTTTAATGCATACTTCAGGCTGATTTCTTTTTTTTTTGACATTTTGGAACCAGGCCGCAGTGTTTTATCAGACATATGTCCTGAAAAACAAATGAGTGGGAATAAGTTCCCAGACGAACCTTAAACCATGCTCTGAAAACTGGACTGCCTGTTTAACACTAATACACCTTCACTTAGCAGCATATGAGGAATTTTGATTAATCCTCTTAATCAACAAATGCGATTAAGTACCCACACTGAGACTGGCAATGGGAGGCTCAATAGAAGAAAAAAAAAAAAAAAAAAAAGGAATTTTTTTTGAAAACTTTTTTCCCGTTAATTACACCGCAAAACCCAGTGTGAAGCATAGATGAAAGGGCTTGGAGAAGTACATATTCACTTTAACAAGGCGTCGGTTCGGATTATTAAGTTGCAAGTCATAGAGTCAATCAAGTCCAATGTGCTCTCCCTTACACACACACACACACACACACACACGCACGCACACACACACACACACACACACAAACACACACGTATGTGCAGGCATAAACACATGCACACAAAGACATAAACGTGAACGAAAGTGGCCTGTCGGGGGGAGTTCTTTTTCTGAATAAGAACGGAAGTTACATTTAAGACTGCTACAAGACCTTGTGCATTTATGCATGTATATTTCTGATCACTAACTTCTGTTCAAGTGCGACATACAAGCGCGTCACTGTTGATCAATACTGAGCTGCACCTCTTACCTTTGCAGGTTACCTATCTCCGTAGGTATGGCATGGATTCCATTGCAGGACAGATTGAGCTCTGTCAGAGACACGATGTCACAGACACATTCTGGGACGGAACCCAACCGATTATGGGACAGATTCAGGCTCTTTAGCTGCAAAAACCTGAGTGAAAAAAAAAATAGAAAATGTCAGCGTTTGAGATGTATGTTTGTTATTTTTCTATATATTTCACATTTAAATTGTTATTTCTTTGTGTTTAATTTCTTGTGTTCATTTCCCTTCCTCGTTTCAGTTCACGTCTTTGTTTTCATTTGCACTTTCTCTCTCCTTCCTGTTCTGTTAGTTAATCGTTTCCTATTCTATCCCTCGTTTGTAACCACACCCCCAGTCACACTTCCCAGCTCCCGCACAGCTGAATTCCCTTCACTCCCTCTTACTTTCTCCCTTTATATCACCCCACGGGTGATACGGGGTTCAAGCAGTAAGGGGACCTAACAAGGATCACAGCTGGAAAATTGCAGATATTAATCATATCTTGGGGTCAGAAAGTCTCCAAAACTGAGCTGACCCCACCTACATAACAACAAGATGTTTGGGTGGGTCGCCAGAAAAAAGCAAAAAAAAAAAAACAAACTCATGCCCCCTAGGGTTCCTCAAATGGTACTGCAACTTCCAATGACACACAGGTCAATGGTCAGATAACACCAAAATACATAGATCCAACAGGCAATAAAAACCTGAGGTGAATCGGACTTAAAAATAAAGGCAGCCGTACAGTCATGAAGTTGTTTTTCTTCTAAAGACCCAGGAACGCTTGTCAAGATCCATGCTTCTGTAGATTCCATGAAGTGTCAGCAGATGTTGACTGAAAACCTGACTGCCTCAGCCAGAAAGCTAAAACTGGGTCACAAGTGGATCTTCTAGCAGGACTGTGATCCAAAACATGCGTTGAAATCAACACAACAAGAGTTGTCAGAAGACAACGCAGCTCGCCGGAAGACTTTAACCTTGCGGTCCACGAACGCCGACTCCGCCACAGAGGGTATGGCAATAGCTCTCTGTGGGCATTCGTCCCGGCGAGCTAAAAATCGTCCAGCGACCACAAATCAAGGATTTTCCATGCCCAACCCAGTCCCATGACTATAACCCAAGAGCTAACCAGTGGCAAAAGCGGAAGAGGAGGGTCCATAAACGGGGGCGAAGGAATTTGAAGGATGGAGGAACAGTCTCAAATCCCTTGCCACGTCCTCGAACCCCATTATAGACGATAGGAGCGGTTTATCTTGTCAAAGGGCACAGGAGGGTATTATATGAGCTTCTATCAATAAAAGGATAAAGAGAGTTTTTATCCAGCTCACTCTGAATGACCCATCAGTTTCAAGTCTACTCCCCTCCAGCTGTTACACTGTGACTCTCTTTCCCCTCCCAAACCGACTTGCAGCATATGCTCAGTAAGCCAAGCAAAAAGCACCCCCCCCCCAATCCCCTCTCCCCCTCGTCTCTGCCTGCCAGCTTAGTGCAGGCTGTGACACAGCATTTCTGAGAATACAGCCAGGGGAGAGGGGAGGGACGGCACAAACTGTAGGAGCAGGAGCCACGGACATACTTCACATACAGAGTATCTGCGTCTTATCTGCACAAAGTGTATACAGTATGTACTACATGGGAGTATTTACATACAGTCCCTGCAAAGTGTATACAGTATGTACTACATGGGAGTATTTACATACAGTCCGTGCAAAGTGTATACAGTATGTACTACATGGGAGTATTTACATACAGTCCTGCAAAATGTATACAATATGTACTACATGGGAGTATTTACATACAGTCCGTGCAAAGTGTATACAGTATGTACTACATGGGAGTATTTACATACAGTCCGTGCAAAGTGTATACAGTATGTACTACATGGGAGTATTTACATACAGTCCGTGCAAAGTGTATACAGTATCTACCACATGGGAGTATTTACATACAGTCCGTGCAAAGAGTATACAGTATGTACTACATGGGAGTATTTACATACAGTCCGTGCAAAGTGTATACAGTATCTACTACATGGGAGTATTTACATACAGTCCGTGCAAAGAGTATACAGTATGTACTACATGGGAGTATTTACATACAGTCCGTGCAAAGTGTATACAGTATGTAGTACATGGGAGTATTTACATACAGTCCGTGCAAAGTGTATACAGTATGTACTACATGGGAGTATTTACATACAGTCCGTGCAAACTGTATACGGTATCTACTACATGGGAGTATTTATATATAGTCCGTGCAATGTGTATACAATATGTACTACATGGGAGTATTTACATGCAGTCCGTGCAAACTGTATACTGTATGTACTACATGGGAGTATTTACATACAGTCCGTGCAAAGTGTATACAGTATGTACTACATGGGAGTATTTACATACAGTCCGTGCAAAGTGTATACAGTATCTACTATATGGGGGTATTTACATACAGTCCGTGCAAAGAGTATACAGTATGTACTACATGGGAGTATTTACATACAGTCCGTGCAAAGTGTATACAGTATCTACTACATGGGAGTATTTACATACAGTCCGTGCAAAGAGTATACAGTATGTACTACATAGGAGTATTTACATACAGTTCGTGCAAAGTGTATACAGTATGTACTACATGGGAGTATTTACATACAGTCCGTGCAAAGTGTATACAGTATGTACTACATGGGAGTATTTACATACAGTTCGTGCAAAGTGTATACAGTATGTACTACATGGGAGTATTTACATACAGTCCGTGCAAAGTGTATACAGTATGTACTCCATGGGAGTATTTACATACAGTCCGTGCAAAGTGTATACAGTATGTACTACATGGGAGTATTTACATACAGTCCGTGCAAAGTGTATACTGTATGTACTACATAGGAGTATTTACATACAGTCCGTGCAAAGTGTACGCCGTATGCAAGACATGGGAGTATTTAGATACAGTCTGTAAAAAGTGAATACTGTATGCACAGGGAATATTGACATGCTGTCTGAAGAAATGTATGTGCAGATGAAAATACCATCAGGAACAAGGGTACACTGTGTGCAAAGCATTATTCCCACTATTATGCATATTCGTTACATAAATGGTTACAAATCTTAATTTCCAACAAGCAAGGGACATAGTTCTTTAATACAAAATGAAAAAGGTTTAAGATGAAAATTACATGATGACTTCACTAACTGATAGAAAAAAGTCATCCATCACATACACCCATGTGAAGAAGTAATTGCCCCCTAAACTGAATACCTTCAGCAGCGATGACCGCAATGCCTCCTAAAACCGGAGATCACTCTTTCTCATCACGACTGGGGAATTCTGATCCTCGCTTTCATGCAGAATTTACTCATTTTGAGGTGTTTGGGTGATTGTCTTGCTGGAAAGTCCACCTGCAGCCAAGTCTCAGCGTTCTGGCAGATGCAACCAGATACTCAGCCAAAGTTGCCTGATGTTTTGTGGAATCAATTTAGCCATGTAATCGTTCCCAGCACCCCTGGACCCCTGGGATTTAAACCGCCCCAAAATATCACAGATGCACAACCGTATTTCATCTTTCTTTGTGCGAGTCTCCTTTTTGCCGCCAGCGTACCGATGCTGTACCAAACCAAAAAGCTCCATTTTGGTCTCATCTGAACACAGCACTAGGCATAATGTAAATGGCTTTTAACAAACTGCAAGCGCTTGCAATTCTGCGCAGATTACTATGCACTGTTAACCCTTTCAGCGCCATGGACAACTACAGTTGCCCAATGATGTAAGATATCAAAATCAGATGCTGTTGAAAACCTATCATGTGTCAACTTGTTTAAAAGAGCTCCCGCATGGGACAAGCTGACACATGATAGGTTTTCAACAGCTCAGGAAAACTACATTTTTAATTCCACGAAAATGTATTCAGCGCTCAAAGGGTTAAGTCCGACAGAGGAGAGAGAGAAATAGACGTGCGGATTTTCCACATCACTGAGCAACCATTCCATCATACATGTTTCCTATAGCCTATTAAGTACACACACATAAAACACTCACAGACCACACAGACACACATACAGACACCCGAGTGCATACATCATCCACTTACCTGCGCACTCATTTAAAAGACAGAGGAGATTCTGCCTACAGTTCGATACCATTACCCTCGGAGAAAGACAGTGGCCCATTTCAATATGACCTGTCTGCAAAGCTACAGACAAGCAGTTAAGTGTTTAACATCCTATAAGAGGCTATAAGGTTCCATTTTGTACCCAAGTGTGGGAAGCAGGACAATGATAGATTGCTAAGTGGTTTTATCTACTTCAACTCAACATCGAACAGATCTGACTTCAGCAAGGGATCCAGCTCCAATCACAGCACAGACAGGTTCCAAATAGAAAAGTGTGAAATCTCAGTCGTGAGGACAGGATAATGTCTGCAGTGTAAAGAGATACGAAGGAACTACAGCTGCAGCCACGCTCGATGACAAGCTAACGCAGGTATTGCACGGACGATGGTGTGATGTCACCTTACATGAGAAAGATATTACCACATGAAGAATAAGAGCAGGGCGTGATGTCACCAAGTGTAGAATAGGATAGGGTGAGATGTCACCATGTACAGGACTGGTGAGGGTATGAGGTCACCCAAGTGCAGGTCAGGTGAGGGAATGATGTCATCATCTATACGATGAGTGAGGCAGTGAAGTCAGCATTTACAGGGCAGGACAGGAAATGATGTCACCATAGTGTTACCTGCTGAGGTTCTGCAGCCCCCCGGGCCCATCCAGGCTCAGGAAATTGTGTCGCAGGTTGAGGTGAGTGACGTCCTGGCTGTAGAACAGACACTCCGGGACACCCTCCAGACTGTAGCAGGAGAGGTCGACCAAGCTGACTGTCTGAGACACCACCTGAAACACAAATGCACACGCGAATTACACACAAGATCACACACGCACGCGCAAACAACCAAATGCAAACACACACTCATGCATGCACATCTGGCCGCTTGCACTCACACACAGTACACAGCCGTGCATACACATATGCGCATGCACGCACACACACAAAAACACAAGCGCAATACACACACACACACACACACACACACACACACACACACACACACACACACACACACACAGAGTACACATATGCGCATAAACGTAAGTGCATGCATGCACACACGTCCACACACAACAGTTAATGAACCAGCTCGCTGAGAGTTCATGCTGACATGCTCACAAAATTAATGTTTCGCTGCTCATTTAGCTCTTGCTGGATACATAATCTCCCAGATGGACTCCTACATACTCTATTTGAGCCAAATTAAAAATGGACCCTTTGCAGTGCTGCATATACACTCTCACCCACAGACCTGACCCCAGTGCAGATCCAGCTCTGTGTCGAGCCTGGATCCTCCACTGCAGATGGCAGACGAGCCTCAGCCATTTGTCAGTTCAGCTGTAAGTACACCATAAGTTACAGAGCAAGGGCCTCCCCTCAACAATTACAGCACTTAATAGAAGCTCATCTCTTCCCTACTGGGTGCCTGTACCAACCGGCACATTACAAATCTTGAGAAAAACAGGCGACTTCTATATGAAAAAACCACATTCAGGACCATGGGACGGAAGGTTTAGGCTGTTCACTGCATCCATGGCAACCACAGAACCACAGAGACAGCCTTTAAAAACCCACAACTGTATTTTGACCCAAGAGAAAGCAGTTGGTAAGGGAACAAACTGAATTTGCTGCTCATGGGCCAGCCTTATTCCAGACACAGCGGCCTAAATCACAAACCCACACTCCAGCATGGAATCTCACACACATTTCCACAGTGAAATATTTTTTATAAAGTCCCAACCCCAACCTTACCCCCCGAAGAAGAAAAGTCTGTGGGGCACAGGTAGAATAATGAACAGGGATTTTTTATAGTTCAGCATTAGCTACGTGTGTTCTTCTTTTGTACAGAACCGGTCTAATCCAGTAACAAAACCCCAAACTGCCTTCCACACCCCGCTGAACTAGAATCCTGCCACAATCAAACGTTACGTAATGGGGTGGAAAGAACATTCTCCTTCATAACTTCAAAACTTCTGTGTGCGGATTAACCCTTTGAGCGCCGAAGACATTTTCAAGGAATTAAAAATGCAGTTATCCTGAGCTGTTGAAAACCTATCATGTGGCACCTTGTTTAGAAGAGCTCCTTTAAACAAGTTGCCACATGATAGGTGTTCAACAGCGCCTGATTTTGATATCTTCCATCATTGGGCAAATATAGTTGCCCACGGCGCTGAAAGGGTTAATCAAATGTGGACAAAATGGTATCAAATTCAGGTTTGAGGACAAGGTGCCCTCACTTCATAGCCCAAGGGAAGGGGCAGAGATTTGCAGGAGAAATATTCCCCTCATTCAGCATTTTGGTTTCAGAGGTTGAAGGCTGGATCCATCAGTTGGAGTCCTGCAGTTCTTGGGCCCCAACCAATCACATTTGGACACAGCCAACCAACCAATCGTAAGTCTTCGTCTGTTTGTTTTTGAGTCCAGGTGGATTTTGAGGGCCTAAAACAACGGCACTGCTGTGGTTTTTAAGCGGTCCATACAGCCATGAAACTCTGCTTTAGCCTGCAGCAGGCTCAGGGTCGAGCACCCGCTCTCACGCAACGAAAAATTCCCATAATCCTCAACCAGGCGCAGTCCACACATATACCAGCGGCACAGCCTCGCAGCGAGCCTCGCGTTGTGTTTTCTGCCTTGCCATTAAGAGCTGCACCAATCATCTCTTTCCGCATGTCTCTCTCGGTCTCTCCGCCAGCCTTTCCAGTATTATTCATCTTCACCTCCGCAGATCCTCTCTCACAGTCACACCGTTCCCTTCTAAACAAAATTTGCCCCAATTCTCTTTTAATACCTCCACATCAGTCTCTCAGTCTGCCTCCTATTCCCCTACTCCTGCACTTACACTCTGTCAGCTTCTCTCTTTTTCTTTCTCTCCCTCATCCTCCTGCCCTCCTTCGTTCTCAGACCTCAGTTCCAGGATCCCCCCCCCCCTCCGAGGCCACTGGTCATCTGCTGATGTCATCGCTTAATCTCAGGAGTAATATTCAAGTTCTACCCAGGGGTCTGTCAGTGACCACACGGTTCGGATTTAAAAAATGAAAAAAAAAAAAAAAACCTCATCCTGAACTAAAGAACTGCCCAACCCCTAATGAGATCGATGTAAGAAGGATTAGGTTTTTCCTGGAATACAGAGCTGGACGCCGCTCTCGAAAAGTCCCCACCATAAAATCAAAGGCCAAGAAGAAGAGTGAGCTGTGCAGTACCACAGCTGTGTGGGTCCCTAAAGGACGGACATAATCCTTCCAGCTCTCTATATTCCATCGCCAGTCTCCCACCTTACAGTCAAACGCACATGCAGGCACACACACTGCCTGTCACAAGCCCTGTCAGTCAAACACTGAGGGGGTTCCGCCGGTCCTGATGCCCTCCAGTTCGTGCGGTCCCGTTCAGGAAGCAATCAGAAGGGAAATAGCCTCTCGCAATTACAGTTGGCAAGAAATCATCATCACCAGTGCTAATGTGCAGGCGTGCATGCACGCGCATGCACACACAAGCAGCCACAAATATACCCACCCACCCACACAGATACACACGCAAAGCACATTGCCTCGCACAGAGAAACAACCACAAACAAATCTGCAGTCTGGTCCATAGGTATTTCGTATAAGCTATTGTAATCATAGCAATGTACCGCCTCATTTTACTGTTGAAATTCAATAATGAACATGAGACGCAGACTTTAAATGTTAATTCAAGAATATTTAAATCTTACAGTGACTACATGTCCTTGCCTGAAAGGGATCAAAAGTATTTGGACAGTTGCCTGTTCAGTTGTTCCATGGCCAAATGTGCGTTATTCTGTCATACTTCATTCACAGGTAACAGATAAAAGTGAGCAGATAAAAGGTCTGGAGTCAATTTCATACGAGTTATTTGCATATAGATTCTGTTGCAGCTAAACTTGAATATGAACTCAAAGAGTAATCCCTGCCGGAGAGGCAAGCTACTATTAGGCTGGAAAATCAAAACAAAAGCTCCAAAGCAACAGCAAAAACATCAGGCAAGGTCAAATAAACTTTTTGCTTTATTCTTAAAGATATAGAACGCGCAAGTGAGCTGGTGAACTACAAAGGGTCTGGAAGACTACAGATTCATAACTGCTGAGGTTGGGAGAGGAATTATTATCCTAATGCAGAAAAACCTTTTGCAACATTTGACAAGATCAAGAACTCCTTCTAGGAGGAGACATCACAGAGCCAATGTCGACAATTAAACGATTATTTCATCTGGTTACACAAACAACCACTGTTAAGCCTCATAAAAACAAGTATTTGACACTAACGTGTCTTTGTCCCCCGCCACAAAATGTGAAATCGTGTCAAAATGAACAATTTCTCGGTGTGACCTTGAGAATGGCGCGAAGGTCATCGAAATGGACTGGCGCCGGGGTATCACCCTAATACATGTTGACATAAGATTAGAAGTAAATCCGTCGATTCGTTCTTGAGATATGTCGCTGACAAGGCTATCAGTGTGAAAATCCACAATCTCTCGGTGTGACCTTGAGAATGGCGCAAAGGTCACCGAAATCGACTGGCGCCGGGGTATCACCCCAATATATGTTAACATGGAATTTGAAGTAAATCCGTCGATTCGTTCTTTAGATACCTCGCTGACAAGGCTATCTGTGTGAAAATGCACAATCTCTCGGTGTGACCTTGAGAATGGCGTGAAGGTGACCGAAATCGACTGGCGCTGGGGCATCACCGTAATATATGTTGACATGGAATTTGAAGTAAAGCCGTCGATTTGTTCTTGAGATATCTCGCTGACAAGGCTATCAGTGTGAAAATGCACAATCTCTCACTGTGACCTTGAGAATGGCGCAAAGGTCACGGAAATCATCTGGCGCCAGGGTATCAGACTAATACATGTTGACATCAAATTTGAAGGAAATCCGTCAATTCGTTCTTGAGATATCTCGCTGACGAGGATTCAGGACGTACGGACGGACGGACGTACGTACGGACGGACGGACGGTCGTAAATACTATGTCCCGCCGCTTCGCGCATTCCGCGCGGCGGGGGACAATTATGTACTTCCAAACCCTGTCAGTAGAAAGGAATGGTCTGATTTAGCATGAACATGCCAAAAGTGTGAAAATTGACATTCTCTCGGTGTGACCTTGAGAATGGTGCGAAGGTCACCAAAATCGACTGGCGCCGGGGCATCACCATCATACATGTTGACACCGAATTTGAAAAGAATACGAGGCTTCCTTCTTGAGATATCGCGCAGACAAGCATTTCAGTGTCAGAATCTATCATACCTCGGTGTGACCTTGAAAATGTCGCGAAGGTCACCAAATTTGACTGGCGCCGGGACATTACCCTAATACATGTTGACACCAAATTTGAAAAAAATCCGATGCTTACTTCTTGAGATATCGCGCAGACAAGCATTTCAGTGTCAGAATCTATCATACCTCGGTGTGACCTTGAAAATGTCGCGAAGGTCACCAAATTCGACTGGCGCCGGGACATTACTCTAATACATGTTGACACCAAATTTGAAAAAAATCCGATGCTTACTTCTTGAGATATCGCGCAGACAAGGTTTCGGGACGTACGGACGGACGTACGGACAGAGCTGAATACTATGTCCCCCGCTTCGCGCTAAACGCGCGGCGGGGGACAATTACCAAATTAGAGATTTCCACATAGCATCAGAGAAAGCTTGTACAACATCCAATTGAATGTTGTGACAAAAATCAATTTGTACTAGAACGATTGGAGAAGACCGTGGAGAAAAGAGGGAAAGAACTGCTTCTGTTCTGAGGAAAAGCATCTGCAAAGCACGGTGGTCTTAGTGTAATGGCACAAGCATGTAAATTTGGTTCGCTTGTCTGCAGTGATGCTGTGACTGCTTAAAATCCACAGGAGAGATTCTGAATAATCTCAGGCTATTTTATTTCCTTGGAATCAGCCAAATGCATCAAAACTAATTAGTGGGTGTGTCACAGCGCAGATCAACAACGATATGAAGCCAGAAGTCAATCACCAGTTATAAAGCCAGCGACGCAGTTGCTGAAGGCAGGTTTGGAGAAGAAACGCCCCAATAACAAGCAGGAACGGTCAACAGCTGCACTGAGAACCTGGCAAAGCATCACCAGGAAAGAAATCCAACATCTGGGGAGGCCCTTTGGGCTCAGACTTCAGGCAGTGATTGACTGTAAAGGATTTGCGGTTATACATATTAAAAATGCCAATTTAATTAATGATTTTGTTTGCACAATTTTGTTTGAGCCTCTATTATTGGGGGGTTAGGTATAAAAATAGTTGCAATTCCAACAAAGTTGTTAGACTATTCTTGCAAAAGCCCTTAATGCTGAAAGTCTGCACTTCAAGCTCATCTAGATTGTTTCATTTCAAATGTATTGCAGTAATTGCACAAAACCAAACTGATAAAGATGGTGTCCCTTCCAAATACCCACAGACCTGACAGTTCTCCCATAGGACACAAAATGAAAGCTGTCGCCTGGCTTGTCGGCAACTCGCATTTTATGGAAGAAGTAAAGACAACATAAGAAGGAGTGGATGAAACCTTACTTTGGATGCCTGCCGATGCCACCTTTGGTAGTCGGCCAGAGTGTCAAAGTTCACGAAGTAGGTCTGAGCTTGAGGTCCGGCGGAGCTGAACATCAGACAGTGTTGCCTCCTCTTCACCTCCTCTACCTGCACACACACACACACACGCACACACACACACACACACGCACACACACACACACACACACCCCCACACCCGTACACGCACACGCGCACGCACACACACACACGCACGCACGCGCACGCACACACACACACACACACGCACGCACGCGCACACACACACACACACACACACGCACGCACGCGCACGCACATACGCACGCACGCACGCACACACACACACACACACACACACACACACAATCACACACGTAAAAACACACATGTACACAGGGACAAACACACAGATGCACACAAATACACATGAAAGCACACACACACACATACACACTTACAGTGAAATTTTGGCACAAAAACATGGGGTAGGACAGGGCGAAACGCAAGACACTCAGCTGAGGTACTGAAAGCACTGCACAAGTGAGCAAAGACTGATTTGTTCCACTGTAGGCAACTCTAAAAGCATATCTATGCCAACAGCAACTAAACATCACCACGCTGATTCTCAAAAATTTATACCCTCAGAATTTCAGCAATGCAGTCCGGACGGTCATGCAATGTAAACGTTTCCAAACTTCTGATTATCAGTGAATACCTGCAGGTGAGTGGGGCAGGGCGGGTTCTAATCTTCAGAAATTGTCTAATTTGTTTATTCACTTATTTTTCAACAACAAATTCAGCACTTCTTTATCTTTATACCGTGTCACCATTTGACACCATCTTCCAAGCGAATGCAGAAATCACACACCAGCACCAACACACTCGACTCAATGGTAAAGCCCCCATTGGACAGTACGTGGATTTGGACTGCAGGAGGAACCCGGAGCACCCAAAACAAAGTTATGCAAACATGCAACCTGTAAACTCTACAATGACAGGCTCAGGCCCGATTCAAACTCACAACCTCTTCACTGTGAGAAAAGGGCGCGTACCCGCTATGCCAAGCTTTTGTCGAAACCAGGGCTCCCAAAATCACAGAGCTTGAGGGCTGAAGACTGCTAACCCCACCCCCCCACCACCACCACCTGGGACTCAGGTGCTCCAACTGTCAGTTGCATTAACTGTTCACTTAATTGCCTGGAAGGAGGGAAACCCAGGGGAGCAGTTGGACTCGCGGGCCACATTTGGGGAGCCCTGCTCTACACAGTAAGGGCCAGAGCCCTGACAAGTCCATCAGATGTTAATTAAAATGAACATGCTCCTGCATCATGGAGGAAACAGATGTGATTCGCTTCCTCCATCTTCCCATCATTGACCCATATCTCTGTTAGATCGCCTCTGAAATCGTTCCTCATGAGCAATATAGTGCACTATACACAGCACTACATACACTATAAATGAGACAAAGCCATTTGCCTGTAAACCATGTAAAACGCAGCACTAGTCTAGACTGCATCTGCACACAATGCCTGAATCCTCAATACCTCCCTCCCATCGCCCCGGAGACAGAGCACCTGACCCCCGGCCCCTGACCTTTCCCCCCACCAGGGGCAGGATGTGCATTTTGCCGGTGAGGCTGTCCTTGACGGAGGCCACGATGAGGCAGGTGCCGCAAAGGATGACCTGTCGCTCCGCCCACTTGTGCAGCTGCGTCTTACCCTTCCGGACGCTGAACACGCCCTTCAGCAGCGTGCGCTCGAGCTGATCCGCGCTCAGCGGCTTCTCTGGAGAGAGGGAGGGAGGGGGAGAGAGAGAGAGGGCAGGAGAGGGAAGAGAGGGAAGAGGGGAGAAAGGGAGGAAGGGAGGGAGGGAGAGAGGGAGGGAGTTTTTTAAGGTCTCATTTATTGAACCATTAAATCAACAGCAATTACAGAATACATTACATATAAAGAGAAAAACCGAGAGGATACTTTTGAAAACTGGCTAAAAATGGGAGACAAAAAAAATACGATCACCAAAATACAAAACATATCCAAAAACAGGAACATCAACATTATCCTAATACAACTGGTAAATTGAATAAATAGTAAAAACAGGGGCCGGGGGGGGGGGGTGAGAGAGAGAGAAAGATGTCTTCACGGCAATCAAAGCAATGACCCAAAATCCATCAGGAGCGCTCATACAGAGAATCTTCTGAACCCCTTTCTTGAGCATGTACTTCAGGAAGACATGCCCCTCCAGCTGGGCTGCACTAAGCCGCTGCTCAGTGAGGGGGCAGAGTTGGAGAGCGAGAGGGAATTCAGACGCGGTGCTGTCATGGCACAATCACAGCGACGGCCTCAGCGTGATCAGAGCAATGGTCACGGAGCACATAGCAACATTCACACCGGTCCAAGACCTGCGCTCAGGGGCTTGCTTTCATTTACCATGTTTCCCGATCAAAAAATCCAGCAGTCTACAGAAGCAATAAACATACTTTTTATAAATACTTTAGAACAGATTAGGCTGCACGTTTGCATATGAAAAAAGGGTATTTGCGGTGATATTGCTATTATCAAAAAAATTATGTGTGCCACGAAAACACAAAATGCTATCGGCTAAGTGATCATCAACACGCAGGGCCGCATTCTAAGCTTGCGTTGCCAGTAGTGGTTAGTTTTAAAAAATTAAACATTTTTCTCCTTTGAACAATTGTAAATACCCTGCTCGCCACCAATCATCTATTACTAATGATATTAATTTTCTCTTTCTGAAATTCGCAGTTATTTAGACAGTTCTTTTAAGTTTCTTCACTTGCTACTTGTAGCTATCGCTAGCAGGACAAGCCCCATAAGCAAACTAATTACTTTGGGTTCAGAAAATCCAATGGCATTTAAAATAGGAATGTGTCCAAAACACATTATATTGCCCACTGTGACATAGAGAAACTATAATGTAAAAGTTACCCTGTAGAGCAATATTCTTCAAAAACGAGGCCCATATATGATTAACTCTGATTTACATCACACTTTCAAGGTCTATATCACACACACTCAAAAGATGGGGGTGAAATTACTGTTTTGACCCGTCATTGGCGGCCTGTTGAACATAGCTGGCCTGCTCGTCACTGTCCATTTACAGTCCGCCACACAAACAGTCACACAGCCAGCATTTAAACTCACTGGAGTGTACATTTTCCTTCAAGATGTCAGGGCCAAATCAACTTATTCCTTCTCAGACAAGGTTTTTTTTATTTTATTTTGTTTATTTTGGCATCTCCAATCCCACCCGAATCTGGAATGCTCAATTGGTGAACTATGTACAAAGCTTGCTCGTTTGGGACCCCTTGCTGCCAATTCAAGAGAGTGAAGACAGCTCGCGGCTCTCCTCCAAAGCACGCGCCCATCAGCCACCGCTTCTTATACACTCATTGGTTGGATCTTCGCAAGTTCAGAATGAGTGCGGATACCCCGACATGAACAGGCTTAGAATCTTCCTGACGAGCGCCCGTCGTGGCCAACCGGAGGCACTTGAGCAACGAACAAGGCAACTATTGTTTTCCCTCCCCGGCAGTCCCTTCCCAATTTGCAGCCCTGTACTGCAATAGCCAATTGTGCGCTGCTATGAAAAAGCTGCTGACCACTGCCAGTTGGTACGAGGCGGGGATCGATCCCGTAACTTGAGACTCACTTCTGCTTCACAATCCAATGCTTTACCGAGTGAGCTATCCGGCAGCCCCGCTCAGACAAGGTTAAAAAAGGTCCAATCCCACTTAATAGAAGGTACAAGGGGCTTGCTCACACAGATCCACCCCTGGAAAGTCACATCAGGCGTTTTGGGACCAAACAGTTCTAGAGACTCCCAACTGCCCACTGGGGAGTTCCCAGGAAATATACACCTGTAAGCCCAGAGCACACCATTCAAACATTCTCCAACAAACACAGATGTTTGTTCGGTGCGCCAGGGCTGTCTGTCCTTGTTTGGAATTGCTTGGAGATGTTTGATCCACAAGAGTTAGTTAAACAACATTCTAAGACAACTGCTAAGTTTAGAGCGTTCCCTGTTATTGAAGAATATTTGATCGGTGGGCCCTGGAGCTTTTAGGGCTTTTGTTTCCTGCTGGCCTTCGCACCTCTAATAACCCTTGAAACAAAATCATCAACGTGCGCTTACATCTGAAGTTTCTAATTCCTCATAAATAGAGCTCTAAGAATTAAGATGGGACTCAGTTCCTGTAGTGTGGATACAAGAAAAAGCGGGGTTCTAAGAACTTAGTTCTAAGAAGTATGAGAAGGTTCCTCTGGTCCAAAGACGCCTAATGACAGCCAGAGAGAATAGTTCTGGAACACAAATTTAGCTCTCTCCACGCATAGCACACCACTCCAGTCAACATGGCGGAGAAAGTTCTGGAACTGAAACTCAGCCCGCCCCCCATCACCAACAAGCAGTCCCCCCACAGTCCCCCTGTCCAGCTCCGGCCCTGAGGATGCTCTGGGCTGTGGGCCAGTCGTAGTCCCTCACATTTTTAATGAAGCCTGCAGACTCTAAGCAGGTCGCCTCACTCGCACATCCTAACGGGCTGTACAAACAGCTCAGTCTCACGAGCTGTGCGCTGGCTGACACGTCAGCCGGGTCGCTGAGTCAGGGCTTCGCCACATCAACACTACACTTTATGTTTTAAGCAAAATGATCATAACTTATTCTTGCATGCAGTCCTGATCATTTTCCCATGCTTTGGGTGAGTATGGATCTTACGTGTTGAGCAAGTTCCCGTGACAGCGAATTGCGGACTTTTCTTCCCAAAGCACATGACTTCTACTTTCCTGTCCGCCAGTCCACCTACGCCGTCCACACTCACCTCAACACACACACACACACACACACACACACACACACGCGCGCTCACACTCTCACAAGCACACACATGCATACACACGTAGGAATTAATGCGCACAGACACACACACACACAAACATTTGTATTGCTACACTTGTGATGACATTGAATTGACCTATTTCCATTCCATACAGCCCATCCCAGACTCTAACCATATTTTGCCTGGCTCTAACTGTAACCTTAACCTAACCCTAACTGGAACTATAACCCTAACTTTAACCAATTAGCCTCAATCCTCCGTAATCCACTGAAAGGAAACCAAGAATGTCCTCAAAACCCCTATTGTCCTCACAGAGCTGGCGCTCACAAGTATAACTATACTAACCCATATACTCACATTCTTACGCAAGACCCCAGGGGAGTTTACATCTCGTCTGCAAACTGCTGACTCCAGTCCAAGTCCCCGGCACACACAGATGCTAATATAATCTGGCGCTTTCTTTGGTCTGCTGCTCGCTGTCAAGCTTGTGAAAACCCCCAGGTAAATGTTGACTTTTCAGGAGCAGTGGGGACCTGACTGCTGTGTCATGGGACGCAAACAGTCGGGAGGAAGTGACCATCTTCTCTACCCTCTCTACGCGTCACAAGGTGACCAGGGTGATCAGGGGCCTCTTCTATAAACTACGCACAGATCCAAAAAGATACATACACTATTTTCACCAACGGATTTGGAATTGATATAAACAAATTAAAAAAAAAAAACAGGTTCAAAAATAAGCTTTTGCACATTTGCAGGATTTCAAAATGATTTTATTTAGAAAGTAAAAACTGCATGCAGGTTCATGTGTCCATAATTTTAGGAATTAAAATATTTTTGACAATGCATCATTCTCGTTTCACTCGTATACGACATCTTTTTGGTGCAGGCAACAACCAAGCAACACAAAAGGTCACATACTTAGCCATACCAAAAAGAGATAACGCACATGAAAAAGACACAGCATCAGGAAAGCACTTTGTCAAGCTAACGTCACAGTGCTGATTGATAGAAATAGCTCAGAGAAATCAAAACAAGGTGGGTGAATCTGACGCTGCAACAATGCACTCATATGTTTTCAGGATGAAATTAAGAACAACTCACTTCAGTTTCTGCGTACAAACATTGCAGTATCAGGAGTGCCGATCAACCCAATAGCCGAAATAAGACAACTATGTCAGTTGATTGTAGGCTGCCTTCTTCATAAAGCATGGCATTTGGTACGCCATCCAGATTTTGACTCTCCTTGCTACATCACCTGCAGGCTAGTGAGAATTATTCTGCCCCTCATCTGAGTATCTCCACCCTCGCACTGCTCATTTTCTTTAATGGCGACATTCTAGCTAGCTTCAATCGGCAAAAGTCTATATACGTGTGCTAACCCCTTTTTGGCTCACTGCTTTATACAACTAACCTGGATCAGTACAACACAGGACTGGCAACAAAAACTATATCAAAGGGGACCCATTATACTTTTCAGATGATATAAATTACCACTGGTTTCTATTTATTTTCAGAGAAAATCTGTAGCTACCTAGCTAGTTAGGGCTAAGCAAGTGTTCCCAATTTCTGTTAATATTCAAACTGAATTCCAAGGGTAATCTTAGTGAAAATTGCATGGCTTGGTTGATGCTATATGTAGCAAGGTTAGTGCTAATCTCAAAACTAACTTGCTTAGCTAACATGCACACATTATCTTTCAATAACTATTAAGTGGTTCATTAGCTTGCAACTAAACTGACCGTGAATTAAGAAACCATTGCTAGTTCAGCCAGAAGCAACGTATGAGACACGTCCATAGGAACATATAAAATGGGTGACCGTTTTTTAATCGAATTCAGTCCATTTTAAATAAAGTAGATGGCGCAGTAAACGGAACGTTAGCCAAGGGTTGCTACAATACGGCTGCTTGCTATAAATCATCCTCCACGTTGGACACAAAATTACATCCGTTGTCAAACTGTTATGGTGTCTGCTTATCATACTTTGGGAATGTAACGTCCAATGCCTGCTAAGCCTGCAGTCATTACATTTTTATCCTCAATGTGTAGTTTAATAGCGAACTTGCTACATATCCAGCCACCCGTATTTAGAGATTTGCCAGTAGTTTTGGAAATATGACATTGTTGCTCTCCATTGACACGCTGGCTCTGTTTTCTGGCCAATCAGAGAAGAGCTCATTCTACAGAGGAGACTCTCAAGCAGAACAGCCTGATATTCAGTGGGTTGGAAATGACAGGATGGAAGGAATGAGATAGCTAAGAAATTCTGGAATAATTCTGGAAATTATTATTTTTTTCTTAAGGTTTATAAACTTCCCTTTTAGACATCCAAGAATATTATAACTTGGGGAAAAAAACAGCATAATAGGTCCCCTTTAAAGTGCTGCAATACTCACAACATTCAACAATTAAAGCCGAAAGCCCCAATGATTTTAACCCTCAAGCGACCGAGTGGGGTCATTCATGACCCCAGACGTACATTTTTATGTGCTGTTTTAATATTTCATATCAGAAAAATGTTTCCTTCGATGAGTGTGTCAAACTGTTCCTCCAATGAATTTTCATAAATTTTCAGAGGAATTAGCCTATTGCTTTGTCAAAGACAACTGAAAGATATATGGGGTCATTTATGACCCCAGAGATAGTTTTGTTGACAAAAAAGCACTCCAAGGCGTCATACCTCATTCAAAGCAAATGTTATTATTTTTATTATGATTAAATTTTATTGAGGTAGAAAATGCGTACTCTGAGGGGCCACAAACCATCCATCAAATGACAAAAAACACTCAATCTGTTCATCTGGCAAATACATCCATTTTTAATCCAAAAATTATTTTTTAGTTACATAGTATTCTGCTCAGATGAGATCAAATTTAAGCAATTTGGTCCTTGGACCAATAATGACCCCATGTAAATTTTGGTGCAGATTGCAACATTATTTTTTTGGGTGAAGTTTGTGACGGACAGATAGACACACACACAAATGAAAATATATCTTCCTTGGCTAGGGTACATACAGCTGCAAACCATGTTATTCTAGTTCTGAGAGGCAGGGTTAGTGAATAAAAATTGACAATTGCCATAAATTTATGACAATACGTTCAAAAAACATGAATATTTTTTGGGGTCATAAATGACCCAATGCATTTTTCTTTTCTCAAAATGCTTAACTTTTAGAATTTGATCATTTACTTATATCTGCCATATATAAATGAAGCTGTCTGGATGTGATGAACATAAAAATAGTCATTAAAAATAAGCATTTTTGCATAAAACACAGCGGGGTCATTTATGACCCCACTCGGTCATTTCAATTGCTAAAAATACCCAGTCGCTGGAGGGTTAAGGCATCAACATCCGTAGGGAGTGAACACGGGATATAAAGCAGTCTTAATTTTTGCCGCAATGCTAAAACATTAAGCAACTCACTGCAATAGGATGGAAATAATTGACTGAGGGTCAAACACCTTTTCTTGTGATCTGAAAAAGTAGTGAATTTATCAGTGGCAAGTATTCTTGCAGCAGAACAAAAACCTTTCCTTTCTGGACTTTTCCCAACCTAGAAAGTAATAAAAACTTGATTTTGACAGTTCAAATAACTCTAATAGCTGGTGTTGTAAGATTCTCACCAGTCCTGATTACTGCAAATGAGGTTCAAACTCAATTTCTTCAAAAAGTGACATATGTACCAGGTTTTTCCAGATCACAGGAGCCTTGCAGCTATTCAAGCTCAGCACCTATAATCCCATGCACTCCAGCTGAGAATGGACCATTACAATGGCAAGAAAACCTCAAAACAGTACAATCAACAGATAACAGTCCATTCAGAATTAATGGCTCGGTTACGATCAATTCCCAATCACACACTTAACCTCGAGTAAATGGAATTAAAAAGCCTTAAAAAGCCTCAAACATCCCATTGGCCATAGAGTATATTGTCCATCTCAAAAGGATGTGGTCGATTATTTCAAAACATGGAATCCCTCTGAAATGCCCAATAAAGCATAGATGGCTCCGCTTGCAACTCATGCGCATACTGGAAATTACATTGCTTCAGAGGGATCAGAAACAAAATGGCCGCAAGGTAGAACCTGGGCAAGATCCACAGAACACCCAGAAGCAGGTCTCACTGTTATGATGTCAGCAAACATGATCACATGACTAATGTAATCATTGATTTGGCACTTCAAAAGGTGTCATAACACATCCGGTACACAAAGTCAACAAGTCAATGTCAGTTTTTATGACTCAGAATTCTTTTGTCTTCTTTAGAAAGCATCTTTACTACAATAATAAAACTGACGCAATCACGTTATACTAGCCTGAAGGAAGCAATAAACAAATGCTAGTTAAATCATTAAACCGTTTAAATGGCTAAAAATTCACTGCATCCCAATTCTATCCGGTGGGAAACACTTTCCGGCAATTTCCAAGACTTTCATGTGGACATTCACAAAATCCCAAACCATCCTAAAAGCACGGCAGCCAAAAATGAATCACACAAACTGCTGTCTCTGTAGGGGTGACTGATATATAAGAAGAAATCACACATGGTTTGGAGATGCTCAGTAATGAAATGTTCTGTCCGGAACATTCCATTATCCTGACTCCAGCAACATTACATTGAGGTCACAGAGTCCAATGAGCACCCAGGTAACAGCTGTAAAGGGCTGGGAGTAATTTAGCCCAAATTCCGTGAGGAGTGTTTGATAAGGACGTACAGAGGAGGACGCCGGGTTGGCTCACTAGCTGCATGTGGTGCAAGAGTAACCATTACAGCACCGGATCGAATCCAGCCATGCCAGCACCAACTGCAGCCAGCAGCCTCGCGAGAGCAGCACACAATAGGCTTCACACCGCTCGGGGATACAAGAGGGTGACATTCGATATGGGTTGCCCAAGTGCCTCCTGCTGGCCATTCCAAATACTATCCGGTTGTTTCCTCCGCCCCCGTTCCATGCATGTAGGGTTTTAAACTGCAAGTCAAAAGCAGTGGCAGCTGACAGGCATGTGTTTTTGGACAGATACCGTGAACTGTCTGTGCTTTCTAGAAGATGGCAGCACAAGTCTCGTACTGTAAGCTGTGCTTAATTTGACAACCGGACATTCCAGATTCAGGTGAGATTAAAGATGCCAAATTTATTTAAATGTAAATACAGTATGCATAATTCATGCAAATCAGGACACAGACAGGAATGGAAACGGAATCTCGAGCGCGTGGCGTCAATCGTTTCCCTCTGATTACTCTGAGGTGCAGAGGGAATGCATTTCCTCGAGGAGAACGCAGTGCAATGCAAAGCTCCTGAACACCGATCAATAATTGACATCTAATCAGCCGTCCAATCAGCGGCGCCGCTTGTCCCTGCTGTAGCGCAGATGCATGTAAACATCGTTAGGCACCTTCGACCCACCAAACTAAAACACCCCTCCCCCACCACTGACGGGCCTATTACAAAGCTGAAGCACGACTCAGGAGTCCGCATTCAGAAGACATGCACCTTCAGCAATCAAACAGACTTTAAGCCATGGTCAGTAAACAAATATCAGTCTTGGCCAAGTGCCTGCACACACACTCACGCACAGGCCCCCAACCTTAGTCCCTGAGCTCAACCATCCTGTCTGTTTTCACTCCAACTTCAACAAAGAAGCACAACACATTCAACAGTCAGAGCAACTACTTGGAGCAATTAGGGGCGCCAAATTAGTGCTGGAATGAAAACCAACTGAAAGGTGGATCTGCAGGAACAGGGTCAATAACCACCACACACGTGCAAACTGACATACACGCACATTGCATGAATGGTGTCACATACATGAACACATGGGCACACACACACACACACACACACTAGGCTAGACCACCTGGCCCTCCTGCTGATATCTTACAGGGGAGGGAGCACACACTGCACAAAACCATAGAACAAGTCATTGGGATGTCAGCCACCCACATTCCCCCACCATGGTAAAATGCATTTTGGTACGTGTAAGAGCAGTTTCAGGACACTGCCATTAAAACTGTAACAATTAATTCACTGAACTTAAATGAGTTACCAACTATTTTGATTTTTGCTGAATCGGTTCAGTCATTATTTTCAGGCAAAAATATCAAGTATTTTCAGGTTCCGGCTTCATAAATGATCGGACTTTCTGCTTTTCTTTGGGATAGTAAATGAAAAGTCTTTGGATTTCGGACTGTTGCTGCACGGAAGAAGCTCCGGAAAATTGTAATGAGCAGGTTTCAGAATTTTTTTGTCATTTTCATGAAATAAATGAAAAATCAATTAATCACGAAGATAACTGGAGGATTAATCAACAATGAAAATAACCGATAGCTGCAGCCCTTGCAGCGATGTTGCAGAATTTGAAGTCCGAGTCCGCTGCAGTACAGACGCCAAGTCACCCACTAACCGAGATGCAGACCTGCTCCGACTCAGTCCACAAACCATTTCTTTATCGTCCAAAAAACACTGTAGCAAAACAAGAAAAAAGTCCTAGAGTACTGAGGCCACATTTTCTTGAAGAAAAAAATATTTTAAGTATTTCAACTTCAATGTTACCATCAACTTCAATGGCGCAACGTCTTCCAAGAAGACCTGAAAATGAGACTCGAAAATTGAAGTCTCGTTGTGGACGCTTGGGAAGGACCGGCGTCCCCTGCCGTTACGTACACTACCTGTTCCTATCCCCTCTATAAGGCTCCAGTGTCGTGCAGTGGGCTCTGCAATGAAATGGGGCTTGTCAAGTAACTGAAGTCCTGCAGGTCAGATCCCTCACTCTGACGCCAAGTTGCACCCTTGATCTTTTAAACCTGAGTTGCTTCAGTAGTCAGCTGTAAAAATTAATGGCCGTGAAAGCGGTTGTGGATAAGATTGTTTGCTAAATGCCAGTGAAATGATATGAAGAAATGTCAGGCATTAGCACTATACATATTATGCATGAAGTCTCCAAACTGCAGAATTCTTCCACTAATCACATCTCCGGGAGGTAGTTTTGTCCAAATCACCGGAATTTCAGCCTTTTACGCCACTGCACTATGGGTCTCGCCAACCGATTGGAAACTTTCCCAAAAATTTCTCCCTCCAGCGGGGTGAATAAAGACCGAATTCTTTTCAGCCAGAAACCTAATGAACAATGTTCGTTTGATCTACATCGGATCATAAAGCAGATTAGGCAGTCCTGCAGGGTTACTGGCCGGGAATGGAAACAATGGCAAGCGCAGGCTCCCGAACGGCAGGACATTTCTGTAATAATGATCATATTAAAAATGTCTACAGCCGTACAGCCCAAAGCCCTTGCAGCTTCTAATTTCCAATATGCGAAAACCCCACTTATTAAAATTTCACTGGACAACGCTTCCATGACGAAACCAACGGAAATTGATTTTCGAAGAAATGCCTCAGCCCGGGACCCTAATTTGAAAACACACACAGCAAACAGACTTCGGGGGGTTGCAAATGAATACAGCCATTAAAATGCGAGAGACTACAAACATGAGTCTTTATGTGTACGAGAGAGAGAGAGAGAGAGAGAGAGAGCATATGTATATGAATATGTGTATATGTAAGGTATGTGTATATGTAAGGAATTTGTTCAATGAAGAGTGATTGTATATTGTGAACTCTTCAACTGTACTGCACAGCAGGCCAATGAAGAGGCAGTGGGGTAAAAATGCATTTACTACACACTGGAGGAGATCAGCTGATGAAACAGCAGAACAAAGGTTACTGTGCCACAAATCACCATCTCCACTGACCCACACCCAAAACATGACATCTACGACCAACCCGTCCTTTCATTTTTATTTACGCAGCAGCCATTTTCAGGAGATACAGAGAACACAGTGATCACATCTGAAGGAGTCGTCACACTTCGCCATACCACCTGACTGGGACCAAAACATCAGTCCCTGACCAGCAAATAATGAAGCCGTTTCATCAAAAAGAGGAGGAGGTCATTCCCCTCCGATTGCGTGATCAAACCATAATAAACTGCATAAAACGGTATCAAAGTTCAAAGAGTGTTCCGGACCAATGCGCGATGAATCACACCAACAGTAGATCAGCGTACATCAGGCGCAGGCTATATAAAACAAGGGCGTGATACAGAGATGATTGCCAGTGATATGGGCAGATGATTAACCCTTAGAGCAATAGATGCAGCTATTGTTGCTCAATGATGCAAGATATCAAAATTAAAGCTCTGGAAAGCTCTTTTAAGCAAGTTGTCACATGATAGGTTTTTAACAGCGCAAGATAATCAAATTTATACTTTTTTAAAAATGTATTTCAGGGCTGTGAGGGTTAATGAAAACTAGATAACTCATTGCCACAGGGACCGAAACGTGCGTCTCCCCGATCCCCAAATTTCAGACAAAATGGCCGCCGGCAACCAAATTGGACGTCCGAAATTCGCGAAAATCGGTCTTGAGCATTTTCCAATCAATATCTTTGCCTCCGTGAAATTTGGAGAATTTCCTGTCATAATTGTGGCTTCCAGACCCCCGCACAGAAAATCTCTGCGGCAGCGGCCCCAGAACTAAACCGTAGTATCTCCCGACTATCGTTGTTGAGGAGATACAATAAACACAAATATGCGAAAGGAGATTTAAATTTTGTGCTCAAATTAAACCCAAGGTTTCAGAGCAGCACATGACAGGAAGCTAATCAAGATGCTTAAGATTATATTGATAAGTAGCTTTATCGACATGCAACAGCTCATTGCCGCACCGCTACAGGTAATATTTTCCACAGTACTCATACATGGGTGGAAAAAATATCAAAAGCACCCCTGAGTTCACTGGTTACAACTTTGAAGTCTCTTAACCACAAACACAGGTCATTCCTATTGATCTGAATTGTGATTAGCAGCATTCTTTGCTAGGTAACTCTTCAAGATGTATTGAACGCGTTAAAAGTGTCCAAAATCAGTCTCCATGTGTCATATAGTTATAACATTATTCTGGGAGACCAGTGGTTCGAATCCCAGCCCAGCATTACCAGCTATGGCCAGAGGTCTGCATGAGCAAGGCAACAACTGCCTCGGCCTCCCAAGGGATAATAGGGATTAACCCCATATAACCTACGGACCCATGCGTGGGTCCGTCAAATGTAGCAGCTGTATTCCAACCAGTGGAACTACAGGCCTATTTTAAATTCTAGCGGAGATCCCAAGATTTTCGGCGATCCCAAATATGTCCCATTTTTCGTTTCATGTAATGTTTGTGGTCATAAAAATATTGCATTGTGGGTTTGAATACTTCTCTCAATATAAGTGTGACGTGGCTTTAGTGCAGGGCAGCAACCAGCAGACACAGAATATGTATGTGACACTGTCCTACAATGTGGAAAAAAAAGGCTTTTTCTGGTGATTTTGAACCTTCCTCAGAGAAAACTTAATTAAAAGTAAGAGTCTAAGTGGTTAAGCCAGTCAAAGTTCATTAGTCTCATCACTCTCCGACCGCCACCCCAAGTCAGCCACACTCATGACGTAGGACGAGCAAATTGTACACTAACTGCATTGACATCTGACGGTGTATGCAGTGTGCACTGCCACTGCATAGTGTTAAAGAAGCAAGGGCCGGTCAACACACACGTTGGAGGAAACCCGCGCCACTAATGGTAACTTTCAGTGCGAATGCAGGGTAAGAGTTTCTGCATCAAAGACATGACATGGGAGGCTATATCACACTGTAACCACGCGCCATCTTCCTCTTGAGTCGATGGCAGCAGATTGCTGCGGTGGACTAACCAGTTTGGCTGTGGTAAAGGAGGGGAAAAAGAAAGAAAAAACTCTAAAAAAGTGTCAGAAATTCTGACATCATTTATCAAAGTGCCAATAACAATGGCCAGACAGACAAATGGTAGGATAGTAAATGATAGCCACAGAACTAGAACTCTAAGGTGACCATAGAGTTTTTTCAATCCCTGTCTGAACCAGTCTCAACGACATCAGTGTGCGATAAGTATCACAAAGCTGGCATTCATGGCAGTATTTCTGATGATTTAAGGGGATACCAACAAATTAATACTCAAGTTAAAAGCATAGAGGCCCTTTAGGATTCTGCACCCATAAAACTGTCAGCTACGATCCTCATTTCCCAATTGCAACCTCACATCTCACTACTGGCCAACAGCTACATTAGACATATACAGTGGCTTCACTAAAAGTTGCACAATCAGCTTATAACGTCAGAATACAGTCGTGTTTAACTGGAAAAGAACACTGACGTTTTGGACCACAAAATAAAAATAAAAGACACCGGAAATTAAGCTTGAAAATGTGGCTAGGCTACATGAGCACAGGGAAAGGGCTATGTTTAATCTAAAAAAATATATGAATTTAGCATAAAATCAAAGCATATAGCATTCACAATGGCAATTCGATCAATTCTGGATCAACTTGAGTCGGGCAGGTGAGGTGGTTTGGTGGTTGGAAATAAATTGCAACAGCAATATTCACCAGCCGCAATCGCGATGCTGATATTGTTTTCATTTGGTCTGTGTGTGTGTGTGTGTGTATGTGAGAGAGAGAAAGAGATCGGGGCAAACTTCAACAAGACTAGTTAGAAACCACGATACACGGCTAGGAAAGATTTTTCCACTGTTTTTGCAGGTGTGTGTATATGTCTGTCTGTCCGTCTGTCTGTGTTTTTGTTTGTGGACAATTTTTGTGAACACAATAGCATCACAACCTTTTAAGACGCAGTCACAAAACATGACAGGTGAGTAGCAGAGATAAAAAGGAAGGCCGAGTTTGAAGACGGGTGTGGTCTGAGCACGCACTCGCTGAGCGCGTTATAATGAGGACTGTTATACTGAAAACAATGCCAGCATCGCTGTAGCGACTGGTGCGATCCTAGATGGTCTCAAGTGCTTTCTGAAAAAGCAACTCATCTTGCAGGAAAAAAAAAGACATACAGTTTCCACCAGATGGACAGATGATATAGCGGTGATTGCGGAGGTAGCAGCGGAAGTCGAACCCACAGATAACAGAGCTTTAGCCCACATTAAGGTCACGTGATCAAACCCAGTGATGGTATCCTGTCTAACCCACATTATACATGATATTTTAAAACAACAGAGCTCTGAATTTTCAAAAAGCATGTCAAGGTTGGACAATTCAAGCAGAAGCATAGAAAAGGGTTTCTTAAATAATCTTTTATCATTTATTATTTCTAAACACAAACACAAGATTCATCTTTTTCACTCATATTTTTTCATGCAAAAGACAACCCAAATGAACTCCAGACAAAAAGACCACAGAAAATTGCCTGCTGAAAATTACTATATATTTGCCCAGCTCAGTACAGGGGTAGGGATCACTGGTGCGCTAAAGCTTATGACATAGCACTTGGCAACAGCCTCAGTGAGGTGAGATTGAGAACAGCAGAATGAGACAAAGCCGAAGTAGGAAGACATCGGACAGGCCCGGGTTCCCAGTCGCAGACTGGACAAAACATTATGCCTAGACGGCAGTGTTGGGCCTGGCTGGGCTGACACGACCTCTTACTCTCTCAACTAGCTCAAAAACAAACCAAAACTTTAAGAGTCTGGGCTCACTATTGGCCACCATAAACACACAGACCAGGTGGTTGTGAATAGATAAATTATGCTTCCAAAAAAAAAAAACCACCAATTTTCATTCTAAGAAAGCAGAGACGCCACAAAGCCGACACAATGCAGACAGTCAAAGCTATAAAGACAAAACGTGGTGATTGACAGCTTCCAAACAAAACTTACATGTCATATCTCTCCATTTACACAGCGCTGCAAAAACACAAATAGTTACAAATGTCATGTGGAGTAATTACAAATACATATAGCTCTGTTATAATCAGGATGTGTCATGAGCAGCACCCCAAAACCCTGATACAGCAGGAAAGGGGAAGGCGACAAAATGCTGTCCTACGAGCTCAGAATACCCAGCTTAGAGCAACGAGATCCCGTGCGCCGCGCCATAACGAGACAGAGAAATGATATCAGCTGCGAGTCTGATGCTGCGCCGTTTCTCACAGACTGGTTCAATCTCACACCCCCCCATACAAAGCAGCGCTGCCTGGACGGGGCATCGACACGCAGATGGCGACCAGACCCGGATGTGCGACATTTTTCACAATACACGGGGGGCATCCTGTTCATTGGGTTACCTGGATACGCAGTGGAGGCTGTGAACACGGTTACCCACCTAACCACATAGGAGCCTTCACTGCACATCTACATCCTGGAGAACCACTTCCTGTCACACAGTAGAAAAAGGGCAGATCAAGACTGTCAATCTTGCAGTGTTGGCTAGTGATTTTTCCGTGAGATTTTTAAGACTGGACACCTGACTGCAAACTGACACACCCCACAACTGCAATCGAATCACTACACTCAGTTATGAACCCGGGATCCAACCCACACAAATGTAGGCGAGGGTCTTCTTAAAAAGTCTTTTTTACGACCTTTCATGTCACCGCGCTCCACCCAGAGGAGTAGGAAAAGAGAGATATAAATGTAGTGAGAGGAGAAAACCAGCTTTCTCAAGGTAAAATTCATCAGGAGAGACGCTCAGGCATCTCTAGCAGGCAGATGCTTGCCTTGCATTACGGTGCACAGCATGAGGCTTAATCACAGAAGTTAAGATGGATCCCTCCAGAGCCATCCCACTAGATACGGGAGTGAAAAACATGACAAGTCATCTAGGGAACTTCTATAAAAAAGGTCAGCAAAAAGACTAGTGAAGCTGAAAACGCTAAAAAAATGAAATGTTAGATCTACTTATGAATGTTAAATGGTTCCAGACAATAGAGAGAAGAAACTTCCTATTAATTTCATGAATTAAACTGGTATAAAATCTGAGAATTCAATCAAAAGTTGCTTAATACAATTGTGTGGAAACACTTTACACAGCATTGTCAAGTAAATCTACGATCTAATTTTTTTAGTACGGACTGGAAATGGTCAGTGACCAGAGCGACAAAGCAGGTGCCCTAAGGTGTGGTTAGAAGAATCATTGGAGACCGCAGTCCATAGTAAAAACACAGCACCAAAAATGCACATCCGAGGCCTTTGGGGGGGGGGGGGGGGGGTTTAATCAGGAAGGGAGCATCCTGTGATCCCCAGCAGGACAGCTGAGCCAGGCTAATAGTAGGGTACTCACCACTGTAGAAGCGAATCATACAGCTGAGGTCCGAGTTGGCAGCCTCTCTCTGGATGCGCTGGGGGTCCTCGTACCCCATGGCCGACAGATAGTCAAACACAATTTGGAGGGGGCGCTCTGAGGAGTCTAGCCTCCTGTAGAAGAGGGGTAACACGGATCAGGTGGACAGAGAACTTTTCAAACCTCTTACTATTATTTACACACACACACACACACAGCGCTATGTGGCAGCTTGTCCTCCAACAATCCTTCCCAAATTTTCCACACAGAAAACTATTTTGTCCCAGAACAAGAGCTCTCATATTAAAAGGGGAAAATCAATGCTAAAATTCAGGGGGCATCAGGTGATGAATGGAACATGAAATCTCAGCATAGAAAGGAATAATGCAGCGCAGATATTACTAAAATGAATGCACATTTAAGAGTTCAGGAGGGACAAAGACAAATCGGTAGAGACACGGAAAGAAGTCATGTGGTCAGAGGAGTCGTTTTTTGGCGTATCCTCGACAGGTCAAAGATAATTTACAAATCACTGCCTCCATTTTTTTTTTGGTGTAAAATATTGTCCCGACTTTTTTGATTTAGGGTTGTTGGTCAACAAGGATTCAGTGAAGTGTCCACAGTGGGTATACCGTGTAAATGTTGTGAAGAGTAAATGCAAGCATCTAGATATGAGACACAAGACAAGATCAGTTAAAATAAAGCCGCTCAGAGACTGAAAAATATTTGTGTACAATCTTAAGCAAAAGCACAGAAATACTGCAAAACTGTATGAGGAAAAAACAACCAATCACTCCAATATCCCAGCAGACCTATAAACCAGTGCCAAAGCCCTTCCTTTCTGAAGATTGTGATACAGCGCAGCCCCTCCGAAACAAATGGAGGAACCAGAATTATCAAATGCTGGATGTATTCATAAACTGGATGGGATAGGAGGGTTTATACAGCGTCCTAAATACTGCATCGTCAGGCATAAAGCCAGGTCATAAACTCAGCAGCAGCAGGACAACCACACCCAAACTCACAGGAACAGAAACTTAGCATTTCCAACTCGAGGTCTTTCTGTCTCCGACTTGCTATAGCAGGCTTTACTGCGATTTGGGGGAAATGGGGAAAGAGTTAGAGGTTAACCCTTTCAGCGCCGTGGGCAACTTTTGTTGCCCAATGATGTAAGATATTCAAGTCAGATGCTGTTGAAAACCTATCATCCGGCAACTTGTTTAAAAGAGCTCCCGCAGGGGAGCTCTTTTAAACAAGTTGCCGCATGATAGGTTTTCAACAGCCCAGGATAACTACATTTTTAATTCCTCGAAAATGTATTCGGCGCTCAAAGGGTTAATTACATGGCCAAACTCTGTAACGGCTGCAGGATGATTGCAATTCTGAAAAATATTTTCCAGGGCGAGTTCATTTGCCACCGGTGCCAGCTCGTTGAGCCCCAAGAGAGTGAGAGTCTTAGTCTCGCGGGCCAATTAGCAACACTACATAGTTCACAAAGGGTAGAGTTCCAGAAAGTAAGTAGCATGTCACTTGAGGAGCTGGTGCGTACGCCACAGCTAGGAAGGTAGGAGACCCCAGTGCAGGCAGGGGGAGAGGGACGGATGACAGTAAGGCAATTATAGATTAGAGCGTACATGCTGCATCTCCAGAGGTTGAAAAATCCAAATCGATTCCAGACATCGCATGAACTCGACATGGACCCTGACATGAAGAGCGGGGTGGACTTATGAGCCGCAGGACACCCTGAGGGCCACTTCAATCAGGAAAAGGGAGTTCATAATGGAGGGGGACTCCATTATTTGAAGGGAAAACAGCCTGTGTTTGTCTGAGTTTCCTACAGTGTGTCGCCTGGATCTGATTGAGGCTTTTAAATATACAAAAAGCATTAGCAAAGTTAACACAGCAAGGTTATTTAATTTATGTATGCATAACTAGCGGGTCATAAATGGAGGTTAGCCAAGCATCAATTCAGCACAGATGTTACAAAGTATTTATTTTTCACAGAAAGTGGTTACAGCATAATATAGCCTTTCAAGTCATGTCTTTGATGCAGAAACTCTCACCTTACGTTCATACTAAAAGTGATTTGATTGGCAAGTTGCCATAAGTTTATTCATGCTTTATGACAGTCAGCATGTCAGCTACTGGATGACAGAGATTAAGAGCAGGTAGATAAAAGTTTCCAAGGGCTGAACTTTGCCTGGCATTGCAAATTAACCACCAATCAAAGTTTCGACCTTCCAATAGTGCCAACCGACTTGGTGCCATTTCACAAATAATTGGACCTTCTGCAAGTGGACACTTCTTGGACAGAAAGTTCAGAAACGGATAATAATCACAATTAGGTCCAGTATTATACCAAGTTGAAAAACACTTCACGCAAAGGCACCAATTTCTGTTCACTGACTGTAAACGACCCTAGAATCAGAAACTGGAAGCGAGTGTTAAATGGTACTAGTTTGTAACAAGCAAGATAACATAATTGCGAGTGTCATCTAATTATAATTAAAACATAAATTATTCATGGCAAATGCAGTATAAATGCAGCCCACAAAATCACTCACAGTGCGAAGGCATCGCCACAGCCATGAAGACCAAGCTTGATACAGTATTAGATACCATCCAGTGGTAGGCGTACATTAGTGGTAAGAAACAGGTAATCGTTTGTGGGCTAGATGTTATGTTATATGTAATATGTTCTACGCTCTATGTAATATGTAATATGTTATGCTATATATATATATATATATATGCACTATTACACAAATTCACCTGACTGCATACAAACAGACTTGCATCCATGCGTGCTTGTGGACAGAAAAACGTGCCCATGTGTGCATATGCAAGCGCCAAAGAATCCATTCATGCACATGCACGGCTCTGCTAATTATTACACACGCACTCACTCACACGCAACATCACAGGTTCCTGGTGCGTCACACTGAGATCATGAGTCCAGCCAGCTGCTCGGCCTCCCACAGAAACTCAGGAACTCTAGTGCGGGCAGTGCAGAGTCAGGATAGATACTCTCAATACCATCCATCATAGCCACCATATTCAGCGACATCATTATTCCTTAATGACCTCATTCAATGTGACTGATACAGCTTGCATTCGTTTTAAATCACCCATGTGTACTGCCAGACAGTTACTGTCCTGACTAAGGCAAAGCACCATGCTTCATCTCAACAACCCTGCTCAGGACTGAAACCACATTTCCACTTTCTCTTCCCCGACCACATTAAAATTTCGAAGGGTACTTTCTCTCTGGCAGCACGTCAGCAGTCATGACCCCATCAGGAAAGACAGGCGACATATAGAGCTGACTGAACTATACCTAAAGTTGAGTAATGTATACCTCAATGTTTGATACATTTTTAATGGACCTAGTCGCTTGCACATTCCCCAAGACAATCAATTCCTGGTCAGAGAAACGCAGCATAACATGAGTTACTGCATAAGCATTTGCTTGCATGTGATTGGCCAATTACTTCATTCAGACAGATACTTGACAGCTCTGTTTTCCATAAGCAATCACTCATAAGGAACCTTCCATACTGCCAGAGAGGTTTATCAGAGCAGTCTGCAAGAGTGGAGACAGCAAAATTGTTTCAGCTCTAAGACTGCAGTTTGGCATACTGAATTTGGCGACAACAACTATGAGACAAAAGTAGAGACGCTCATGTGCACTAGGTAAGAATTGCAGCCCATGTTGTGCGGTGCCATTGTAAAATACAATAGAAGGCTTTCAGTGCATGAATTCACTCTAAATATACCACTGCATCATTTGCAGCCATTGATGACAACTGGGCGTGGCTACAGAGGATCATTTCTCTCAGCCCCGCCCGTATTTGCATAACCGACAGAACTCATTTGCCCTGACCAGGTGTACATGTCGCAAAAGCATACTGTTCACTAAATAGCGCTGGTTCAAACTATGCAAGTTGCTGGCACCGTTAGCAACTAGGCTTTTGAAAAATGCACCCCAGGTAGTTTTTCTGTTATAGTGGAATGAAATGGCAAAATGGCTCCCTCACTAGACAAAATAGCCAGACAACTGTCAGACATTTAGAAAATCCACAATACTAATGGCAATTGCACAGTTGGAGGCCTCAATAAAAAAATTTGTATGCTGGCGATTTTTTTAATTTGCAGAGGCGAAGTTGAAGATACTGAGAAGCGTAATGCTGCTATTTCAGCATTCGAACATTGTGTCATGACCTATTTTCATGCATCATACAGCTCAACAAGTATGACCAAAAATAGAAGCCGGGAAGTCCATGGCTTCATCCTGGTGAATCCAGGAGCGCACGTGGGCGTAACCTGATTATAGCCTGCGTTTGAGTCCTCCGTCCACAGAGCTATTCTGGAAGACCGAGGTCACTCCACAAAACACCAGAGCGGATTCTGCTAAAATTCAAATTTCCCTTTTTAAATCCAATGCATCAGACCCCATTTCATAATCAAGCTTAGAGTGAAGAAGGTATTACTCATGCTCCAAGTAGTCTGATATTCATATGTTGTACAGCTACCAACATCAAAAAATTGAATCATCTTAAAGTGCTTTTTCCCTCCTGGAAATATAAGGCTCAGTATTTTTGGCTGCACATACAGTCTCGCAGCATGAAGATTATCATTCTCACGCTGAGAGACAGGGAACTGATTCAGTTTGTCTATCCAACCAATATAAGACATCATCACCTGCTTTCCTCTTTGAATGCGGACAAATCAGAAGCTGATAAATTGTTCGTCACATTGAAACTGGCTGTATAGCAAAGCACTGTACCGAGACAGTGCGTGTGAGTGTCTGTGTGCGAGTGTGAGTGTGTGTATACACATGTTTTTGAGCATGAGAGTTACAGAAAGAGGGAACCAATAAGAATTGCGTAGTAGAGGCCACACATCTCTGTGTTAATACGGCGAACTATTTATAATGTAATTATTTAATATGTAAACAGTTTGTAATAGACAGGACGAAGATCCTCCAAGCATTTAAGTTTAGGCCTCAGAAATTGCCAGATAATGAAGTGACCCCCAGCACTGCGATGGTTCCTGGCAAAATGCGACTGGTATAGACTAAACAGATTTGGGAGAACATTTTATGATAGAAAAACATTTTTTCTTTGAACTAAAATTAGGTCTCCTGGGTACCTTTGCACATATGTAGAGGTCCCTGTTTGGAGAAAAAAAAAAAATCACACCCCTACTGTGGCCTGTGGGTCATTCGCTAACCATTGGAGGCAGGCTGTTCTGACGATGCATTCCCATTACTTGCTCCAGTTCCATAAACCCATTCTCTATTCCTGATGCCCAGTAAATATTACCATTTTGCCCATTCATATTCCCATTACAAATTCCCTCTAAACATTCTCGATATGTATTCATCGCTTCATATTCCAGTTACTTATCTCTATGTACAGAAGGCACAGGTTAGGGTATCCGAGACTATGAATAGTGCCAGACAGCATGTGTGCAAAGTACCACTGACCAGAATTAGCACGATAGCATGTAGAGGCTAGCGCATCAGGTCCAGGTGAGCCTACCTGAGCAGGTCTCCGTGCAGCTGCAGGTAAAGCCCGCTGCCCTGCCCCTCTCCTTGGGCGCACAGCTCCTCCACCGTAGTACTGGTGGAGCACAACACCAGCCGCAGGTCGGGCTGGGAAGACCCCGGCGGTCCGGAGGACGGGGGCTGCGGGTCAGCCGCCCCGTACAGACACACACACCCCCGCTGACTGTCCCCCTTCAGCCAATCCCGCTCCCTCGACCCGAAACGGGATTTGCGGGTCACGCAACCGCGGTTGCCGTTCTTCTTCATGTTGCGCTGCGGAGGGAAGGAGAGTCGGATAAGATTTGGGGGAGACCCCGGTCTGTTCCCGGGGTGAAGTTCTTCCAGGGGCGGTGAGCAGGACATACCTTCTCAAAACGGCCAATGCGAAAAAGCCAATCAATAAAAATTATACGCATATGACAGCAAGCGTGAAATACTCAAACTCCCTCGTCACTGTTTTGGCTTTCTGATGGACAGACAGGAGGACACCACTCATTCCTGTAACACCCATCCACTTTGTGTCGGGAATAATAAACAAGACCAGTATCAAAGTACATGCACCATGTTTTTACACACAATCCAAATTCATAAACCGTTGCTCTCTTGCTGAACACACCCAGGAGTGAATTCGGCACGGGTAACCGATCCAATTAAGAACACATAAACGTCCCCATTCCACCTCCCCCTATGGAGATGTCACATCAAACAAATCCAAATACAACATCACTTCCCCAAATACCAGAGGTGTGTACTACCAGGGAAGATTACTAGGCAAGCAAGATATGTCAAGCCTAAAACCTGGGTTTTCAATGTCGCAAAGGTTCTCTTTGACCCTGCCGGATATCTTTTGGTATCTCTGATTGCGAGGACAGAGTTTGTCGAGCCAGCTCACGCAACGAAAGCTAATGTTGAATTTGTTTCATAATACATTCCTGTGGGGAATTCAGAATCACAAGGCTTCATTAATTTCATAATTGTCTCTTTCAACAGAGACATTGCTATAGGACAAATGGCCCCAGACGAGCTGCAGAGCAGAGGGTCTTATACCCATAGGAAAGAAGATAAAGTCTGTCCCCAGCCGAGTGGCTCATCAGACCGGTGCTTATCTCCAGTGTCTGTCGCATGATGCAACTCCAAGTACTGCTACTCCCCCAGGATAGGATGCCAGTGCATCACAGGTTACCCCGCGGCATTTAGCCAGGTTTCCAAAACAATTTGCTGGTTCCCAATCAGACAGCTGGGTAGAATGAGGCACTGTGGGAGTGAAGTGTTTTGCCCAAGAACACACTGCGAGAGCCGCGACCAGGACTTGAACTCAAAACCTTCCAATCTGCCGACCAGCTCGCTTAACCACTGCCACCACCACATCTCCTGCACCTTGAAAAGGCAGGAAAATGTAGTGTCAAGGGGCTTAAGTGTTGTTGCGTTTGCGTGTTTTTAGAAGTATTTGTGTTCATGAGTGCATGTACACTGGGCCCCGCTCCAGAGCTGGGTCTTGATCAGTCCATTAGTCAGTCCAATGACCTCATCCTTGCACAGTGATGCATATTTCCGATTCCCCTGTAAGGATGGAATCAGCACCTCCTTTCAGCGCAGTATGAAGTAAACACTTGCACACATAGCATCCACACAAATGCACACACACATACAAACATAAGCACATTTTTCACACTCAGGAAATTCCAAGTAATATCAACCACAGCAAGAAAAAGTGAAGTTACACACTCCATTAATAAATGTCTTACAAGTACCCTCGGGTTATATACTTTGGAGTGCAAATTTCATTAGATAACAATATTGGATGAACACTAATGAAGTAAAAATAAATAATTTTTAAAAAGTGACGTGACGTAATGGTGTTACATCTATCACACTGCTTTTCCTCATAAAAATAAAACCGAAGATAAAAATATCTTCAAAATCGCCATTTATTTGTTCAGCCATTTATTTGTTCAGCCATTTATTGTTCATGTACGCATATACGGTCAACTCAAGAATAATTGCGACCCTTTATGAAAATAAGCAAAACTTACTGTATAAAATTATCTGAAACCCATGATAGAGTTTCCGATAAAACCAAACAATGGCGCCTCATATGAAATTACACATTTTTAAAATTTGGTCCAAGATGCTTCTCTCCTGAATTTCCTGTTTCCCCGGGGTATAAATATGAGGCTGCACACACGTGAAATCCCAGTTTTGTTGCCATCCTTCACCAAGGGAAAAACCAAGAAGCTTTTGCCTCAAAAGTGAGAAATGGTTGTAGATTGGCTCAAATCAGGAAAAGGAAAAAAAAATTATACAGGGGATGGACAGTGGGTTAAATCTTTGTCGATACCACCATTATGAAAGAATCTAAACAGATGATTTCTATTCATTCAATTCCAAACTAGCAGCATGTGCAGCTTTAAAAAGATACACCAGCAACCAAGAGGACTTTTATGAGCAAATGACCAAATCAGCGGTGCATTTGCCACTAAAGCAACTAGAAAAGCACTCAGAGAGCGCAGACCTCTGCCAGGGGGCAGCAAAACCCAAAAGCAGGCGATTGGAACTCCGGCCCATTGGAGAGACTTGAAATCTTGAACTTTGGTGTATATCTCAGCTGTACTTTGGACTAGATACGCCAAAATTTAATCACCAGTTCCTTGACTAAATACCCGCCTTCTCTGAAAATTTCATCAAAATCGGTGCATGACTTTTTAAGTTAACTTGCTGACAAACAAAGAATCAAACAAACAAACAGACAAACGCTGCCTAAAACATAACTTCCTTGGTGGAGGTAATTAAAATTTTTAAGGGCATGAAGGGGAAAATTGACAAAAATTATGAAAACATTTGACCATCCACAAAAAAACCAAAAAACAGCAAATGCGGAAAAATAAATAAATAAATAAATTACAGCTACAAGTCAAAGCTGTGAGAGGGAACAAATGTATAGGTAGCACATTTGATTACAGCCACTAAACTACCCCTCTATAATCCCCACTGAATAGAATAAACCCCTATCTGAATTATTCCAAACAAAAGGGTTACATCGAGAGCTTCACAAAGCAATGGGGAAATGTTATATGGTCAGGTGAGTCATTTTTTAAACTTTGTAATTTATCTGAACTGGGTTTTGTAAAAGCCAAAGGTGGCAGTCAATTGCCTGTTGTCAAACGTTAAGAGGCATTTTCCCAGCAGTGGGTGATACATGACCATCTCAACTTTGACCCAAATATTTTTGATGGCTGGAGAAAAAAATCCTAAATTTTTAAACTGAACCAATTGTTTTTTTTCCCCCCCAGAACCTATTGTAAAAGGGTCAATTTCTTGAGGGCAAAAATTGGATTTCTTAACAAATTAGCCATTGAAGTTGAAATATTTCAATGAGCCAATGACTTCATTTTGACTGATGTCAATTTGCAATGGAAGGAGTTCAGGAAAACTACTAAATTTCAGTGGGTAGTTGATAGCCCTCCCTGTAGTGGGCACTGCGAAAGCTTATCTTTTGCTGAAGTGCAACTTAAGTCATTTCTGAACCTCGCCCTCAACATCCCTAGATAGTTGTTGCGTGATATGATTCCAATACCAAGCCCAAGACTATGCCGCATGAAATAAATGTCGGACAATGAAAGCGCGAGAGTACAGGGGGCACTCAAGTCAGTCAAAAAGTAAAATTCCTTGTTTTAGGCAGTTGCATATCACAATGTGCTCTTATCAGATTTTAATTAAATCTTTTTTTAATCGGGCAGGTCTGCAAGTCGACTAAGGACCATATAAAGATTCAAGTGGGGTTCAGCTTGTTTATCCCTATTCTGACCGTTATCCCACATGTATGAGATGCCATAATCAACCATCAGTTTTGCAACTCAGCAACAGGTGTATCTGTTTTCTAGCACATCAGCCATCGTCTTATTCACTCATGTGCAAATTTCATGGAAATAATCCCCAATTATCTGTCATCACAGCTGCGTTCAAGGAAACTGAGTTGAGAGTTAGAAGCCAATTGGTTTACCCAATTAATCGGCACCAAGAGGACGTTTTACAAACTATTGGTATCGGCAGAACTTGGCTCCGACAGCGACCCACGGCTATGCAGCTTCTACCAGCCATGTTTCCCAAGACGGTAAAGGCATGACCTGCCCTCCTCTGTCTTTGATTGGCTAGCATTCTTTTATTGGTTGGGTTAGTCAGGTTTGGAGTAAGCTGCTGAGTTGGCTCAGTCGGTATAGGCCATGTATTACAGCGCAGAGTGACCACCGCAGCAATGAATCGAATCTGCCAACTGTGGCCAGCAGCCTCATGCCAGTGACACATTATTGGCTGCGCACTGCTCAGGGAAATGGGAGGGATACAGTCAGTTTGGGTTAGCATTATTTGTTGGCCAACCGGGTGCTTGTCAGATGGATTCTGAGCAGGCATGTGATCGGGTTTCTTCCGTGCTCAGTATGGGAGGTTTGAATCTGTGAGTGTAACACAGTGATGACTGACAGGCGTACGTTTCGGAGGAGAACCTCAAGCTGTCTCGCTCTTCCTTGTTGGCATCAAGAATCGCCTTTGAGCATGCCAGTACATAGTTCGCTGATTGGACATTCCAAATTCAGGTGAGACTGGAGATGCAAAATGAATATTTTCAAAAATTTAAGAAAAGAATAGATGTTACATATTAGGCTAAGTTAATCAGCAAGACAATCACCCCAAACCTGCGCTAAAATGTAAAAAAAAAAAAAAATCAATGTTTTACAACAGCTGTCACATCCTTCAGACTTGAACCTTGTAGACAACCTGTAGTCGAAATTGTAAAGGCTAGTCCACTTACGGAAACCAAGAGGTTTTTTCAAAGTTTTCATCAACCTTGTAAGACATTACAAGAAAAGGCAGGATGGCCAAATCTTCTCTGGGAGGTTCCACAAAATAGAAATGAAAGGGATGTCAATACTTTTGAAACACATGTGTCAGAGAGGAAATGTTCCACTCAATCCAGCAGTGTTTCCTTGCTTTTTAGTATTGCGTTACAAGAATGTGGATTCCCTGCATGTTGGTACCCCCCCCAAAAAAAATGGTTAATTGTACATGTTGTTCATTATATGTAATCAGTTGCCTGTTTTCATGATAGGTACCAACAATTCATTTGTTCTCTGTACAGGACATGCATTCATACATACTTACAGATTATATACACACAAAAAGGCACACGCGCATGCACGCACCCACACACACACACACACACACACAAATGGAAGAGTTTATCAACACCAACATCCCACCCCACCTTCAAAAAAGCAAACCTGCCTATTGAGCTCACATTCATGCGGATACAATATCTGTGAGCATGTACTCATACACAGGTACAAAAATACACATTCTAGTCCACGCACACACACACACACACACAATACACAGCCACATTTCGGAGCAGGGAACAGTCCAAACATTATGCCAATGGTGACGGTGCATTAGACAACGTCAGAACGTGAAAAAGCAACTACTAGCTGATCTAAACTACGTAGACAGGAGGGGCTCCACTGCCAGCCATGTTTGAACAGCTGAAATGTCCTACATAATGCTGCATCACGATATTATTGTTGTCACGGGTTAATCGGTGACATAATGGCGGAAGTAAAGTACACGAACCTCCCGGGATACAAGTGGTTAATAGGCTGACCACTGTCTGCTGTGAACGCAAACCTCAGGCAATGATTAGCCATAAAACGGAATAATATAGGGGGGAAAACTGGTGGATGGGGATCTTGCAGGATTCTCAGCACTGGATGCAACTATTGTAATCATATATCTAATAATAATCCAAGCAATACACGTTTCCGTCGGATGTAAAAAATGATCCAGAATATGACCAGAACTTGTTTATCCATAACGTTTACCAATACCTTCCCCACATTAGTTGGATCGAAAATATTGACTAAGCTGTCGGTACATTAACGCGAATAGAGAGCAACATTGACGTTAGCAACAAGCTTTCGGGAGTGATGCGCGGTACCTGGCGAGCTAGTAAAAGGATATTTGAGGGAGTGAAGAGATTAGATTGCTGTACAGCCAGTTAGATCATTTCTTAACGAGTCATAAGCAAAGATGTTACAACTACAGGTACTGCAAAAAAACCCAGCATCGGTTACAACCTACCGACATTAGTATGCAAAGCAGTGGAAGACAGTTATCATTTACTCGGGTGCTTGCAATTCAGCGAGATAAGCACATCTCTTTGCAACCCTTCTACGCAGCAAGTAACATTTCAAAACACAATATTTGAACTAGAAATAACCCAGATTCGCACATTCAGATGATTTAATTTTCATGCGCAAGGCATGAAGCCATTCGCGACATCATGAATTTCGGCCCTGCCTTCAGCAATAAAACGCTTACTTACAATAAGATATTGCATTTTTCTAAGCAGAACTACACTAGCAAGACACACCGAACTACGCAGCTTACCTTTAAAACCCGTATTCCTGTTGCACCGCGGCTGCCGAGTCCATTGCAATCGCCGCGACCCGCCGCTCGACTGGATCCCGTCTCCTGAAGCCCTGCGCCCGGCGCAACACCATTGCAAGAACCGCTATGTTCGACACCACCTTGTTTTCGTCGGTCCGGACCGGCACATCGTACCGCACCCGCCGAGCTGTCTTCCTCCTCCATTTACATTGAAATGTTATACAGGAAAATACAAACAGGAATGCCGCAGTCCAAAACGTGCAAATTCCAATGCATGTGGCACCAAAAATCCCATTCAGGATTGGTGAGACGCCATAACGAAACTGAACATCACGGCTGTCAGATAGAGTCGATCAATAAACATTAGAGGGGCAGGGTTAGGCATTCTGACAACACGGGTGATACTGAATTATTCATTAGATTCGCAAAATCTTTGGGACCAGCTAGTAACGCAAACCTCCCACAATCTTTAGCCAGGTAGTTAGGCAACTTGACCTGCCCGAGGAGGGCATTTGTCATTAGCTAGGCCAAGTCTTCTATTTAATAGTGTTTGAAATATTAACAGTTCACGAAGACAAATTAAGATTAAACGAGGTAACAGACGACAATCATCATACTCGTGCAATACATGAGGTTAATTTAGTTCAATATTTTTTTCGTTTTTAAAGGAGGCCAGCTATTATTATTATTGTTATTATTAGTGTAGTTAATTTGGTTCGAAGAGTAGCTTATGTAAGCGCAATACTGACTCAGGTGAATCCAACGATCTTTAGCCTGGCCACAGGAAATTACAAGTAGATTGGTTAATATTTTGAGAGCTGGGCCAGAATTTTCTTCAATTTTTTCAGATTACAGGCTTATATCTGCTGAGAATGTATCTATTTTTCAATTTAGAAATCTGTCAAAAATTTAATTTTTTAATTCAGAATACCTTAAAGGACTGTATTTTTGTGTAATTAGTATTTTGAGTCACTATAAAGCCCTCTCATGAACAGGACCTATTGCAGTTGAGTCTTTTCATTCTATCATCTTGATAGGCCTACAAGTTTCTGACTTAAAAAATTGTTCTCATCCTCGGTGCGCTCTAAACATGTTCTTAATTTGAAAACATTTTCAGCCTCAACTTCTTGTAAAAAAAGAAAGGTTCGTATGAAACGCCCATGAATGTTCTGAATGTTGGTAACTGCACAGATTTAATTTGTGATTATGTTGACGTGTCTGATTACAAAGGCTCCTCGAAACATCTTAGTTCACCTCGCGTTTCAGGTTACTTGTTAAAGTACCCATGCTTTAAAAGAACACGTACATACAAACACTTCAACCGTCCCATTGACTTCACCCTAATCAGCTTTCTCTCCTGCCGTTTCAGGTTTCAAAGCACTCAACATGCTGCCGCTATTAGCCGACACATACGGTCTCTGCGTGACTGAAAACCGTACACTTTAGATCATAGACCTCCGTGAGGCCTCAGGGAGAGTAACCTATTCACCTCTAAAGTCCCCTCATCATCATCCTGAAGTTTGAATGTGGCCATCTTTAAGCGTGCGCAATGGATTTATATAATATTGCCTAGTTTTCAAAACTCACCAGGGGGTGCCTACAGGTGCAATTTAAAAACTATAAGCATGAGTTTTAGTTGTGCTCTCCCTGAACACACAGACTGGACTAATTTGAATTGTTTTTCACTCATTCAATTAGACAAATTAGTCTGTTTTTCCAAATCATCCAGTTGTCTTTCAAACCTAATGATCATGAACCTACTAAAATCTATTGCATGTTCAGTATTGCAGTAATTATCATGTTTCAGTTTGCATCAGTCAGGGATATAAGAATTGCTGCCATGTGTAGCTTCTCGTTTCTTAAACAACTATGTCGGAAGACATATCCCATGTTACTATGTTTCTAGAGAGGTAAATTATTGGCTGCGTCAACGATAACTTGCTGAAATCGCTGGAATTGGGTAATGAACTATCCAATGCATTATTTAAACCGGAAGGAGATTTGTCATGTGTCAACTTCGTGGAGGAATGGGGTCGTAAAAAAATCATGAATGATTGTGATAAAAAAATTACTACAATGTTTGGCGAAGTCTTGTCGCAAGAAATTGAAAATGGAACTCATGGCTATGTTTAATTGTGAATGCGGGAGCATTTCCACATGCACAATGGGACAAAAACCTGCCGCATTGAGAAAAAACAGGCGTGTGGTCACAAGAAAGCCTCTTGTTAGTGAGGCTAATCTGGGGGAAAGAAACACCAATTTGCTAGAGAGCATAAAGTTTGGACTGTAGAGCAATGGAAAAAGGTCATATGGTCTGATGAGTCTAGATTTATCATATTCCAGAGTGATGGGCACATCTGGGTAAGAAAGGAAGCCCATGAACTGATGCACCCATCAGCCTATAGGCTAATACCATCTGTTAAAGCCTCTTGAAGCAGTATTGCTGCCTTCTGGTTTAGAATTTATCACTGTCTTTGGAAATTATTTATAACAGTTATATACATGATTTCTCCTAGGAGTTTATTAATAGAAATAAATTCTCAAGCCTTATTACAGGTCTCCAGGATTGAGAGCGCATTCCTGTTAACCTACCTATCCAGACTGTTTATCTGACCATTTTATTAGGAGCACCTTGCAAACCTTCATTCGTCTCCAGAATTGGGACTGCATTCCAGCTAAACCCTTCGGACCTGCTGTCTGACAGTACTGCCTTTTTGGGGATTAATATTCCCAGGCTTTTTCCCTGGGACACAAATGGCTGAGCGCAAACATGCCCATTACCCTCACCAGTCTAACCATCCTTGAGTGGAGTTCATCTTGTTCTCAGTCCTGTCTGCGGTTAGCTTCCATTCCAGTCACTTTGCCTTGCTCAGACCAACAGAGGGAGCTGCCAGACCTAGAAGTAGTTCCTGCTATCCGTCATGACCTCCGTCTGGCATTCAGTAAAGTAATTGCTACATCACTTCCACACAGACCCTACGACTGCGCTATTAATGATTAATTATTATTCTACCTGGAACGTCACTTGGCAGGTGTCAGCTGAATTCCCTGATAACGCAGGAATCCAAAGCAATAGATGGCTACTTTAATGAGTCCCCGTCATCCGGAATCACTCAAGCTTTTCCGTAGCCAGCAGGAGCTGTGGCCAAGAAAGATGGGTGTCTCCATCCCTACATCAATTTTTGAGGACTCAACTCCTTTAATAACAAGAAGTGTTATCCTCTTACTCAGATGAAATAGGCATTCTCCAACCTCCAAGGTTATTGTTACTTTACCAAACTGGACCTGCACAACACTAACCACTTTGTGTGCATGCAGGAAAGAGATGAGTAGAAGACTGTGTTTAACACCCCTTTCGGTATTACAAATATCTATTGATGCCGTTTGGGCTTGCTAATGCCCCAACTGTGTTTGGGAATCTCATTAACAATATCCTCTGAGACATGGTCTCTTAGTTCATTTATGTCTACTTAAACAATATCCTGATTTTCTTCCCAATGCTAGGGGAACATGACTGTCATGTCTGCCTAGTTATCTAAAGATTGTTGGAGAATCACCTTTATCAAAAACCTGAAAAGTATAAATTCCATTGCACCACTCCTTTCCTTCAGCTTCACTGTGATGCAGGGTGCCTTGGAGATGGATCCCTGGAAGGTACAGGCTGTGGTCAATGGGCTGGACCCTAAAGACTGTGAACAACTGCAGAGCTTTTGCGGGTTTGCCAATTTCTACTGGCCGTTCATTTGAGGGTATACCACCATAGCAGCTCCCTTGACAGTACTCATGTCCATCAAGACCCCTTTCAACTAGACCACCCTGGCTGCCTTCACCTTCTGCCAGCTAAAGGAACTATTCACCACTGCTCCAATCTTCAAGCTCCCGAACCCTCAGCACCAGTTCAAGGTTGAAGTCGACACCTTTGACGCGGATGATGGGACTGTCCTCTCCTAGCAAGCAGCCAGCAGCAAGATCAGAATTAATCAGTGCAATGTATAAAATTGAAATTGCTGTCCGGTGTGGTGCACATGATTTTATAGACTAAACAGCCAAAGCATTATAAGCACCTGTCTAATATTGTGTGGGTATGGACTCCACTAGACCTCTGAAGGTGTGCTGTGGTATCTAGCACAAAGATGTTAGCAGCAGATCCTTTAAGTTCTACCAGTTGTGAAGTGGGGCCTCCATGGACCAGACTTGTTCGTCCAGCACATCCCACAGATGCTCGATTGGATTTAGGTCTGGGGAATTTCCAGGCCCAGGTTCCAGGCCAAGTCAAACCATTCCAGGTTCCTCAAACCATTCCTGAATCATTTTTGCAGTGTGTCAAGGCACATTATCCTCCTGAAGGAAGCCACTGCCGTTAGGAAATACAGTTTCCATGAAGGGGTGTACTTTGTCTGGAACAATGTTTAGAAGGTGTTATGTGTCAAAGTAACATCCATGTGAATTGCAGCACCCAAGGTTTCACAGCAGAACACAGCCCAAAGCATCACACTGCCTCGGCCGGCTTGCCCTCTTCCCATAGTGTTTCCCGGTATCGTGTCTTCCCCAGGTAACAAAGCATAAAAACCTGGCCGATCCCATGATGTAAAAGAAAATGTGATTCAGCAGACCAGGTCACCTTCTTCCACTGCTAAGTGGTCCAGTTTTAATGCTCAAGTGCCCATCGTTGGCACTTTATGTAGAGGACAGGAGTCAGCATGGGAACCCTGACCAGCCTGCAGCTACACAGGCCCATACACAACAAACTGAGATGCACTATGTATTCTGATACCTTTCTATCAGAACCAGCAAGAACGTTTCCAGCAATTTTAGGTACAGTAGCTCCTCTGTTGGATTGGACCACACGGACCGGCCTTTGCTTCCCACATGCATCACTCAGCCTTAGCTGCCCATGACCCTGATGCCAGTTCACCGGTTTTCCTTCTTTGGACCACTATCGGCTGGTATTGACCTCTGCAGTCCTGCAAGACCCCACAAGAGCTACAGTTTCGGAGATGCTCCAACGCAGTCGTCTAGTCACAACAAGTTGACCTTTATCGAAGTCGCTCACATCCTAACACTTGCCCATTTTTCCTGCTTCAAATTCATGAACTTTAAGAAAAAAAATGTTCTCTTGCTGCCTAGAATATCCCACCTACAGACAAGTGCCACCGCAACAAGATAGCTGAAGCGGTTCACTTCACCTGTCAGTGGTCATAATGTTATGGCTTATCAGCGTAAATCCTGATTTTGATTGGTGTGCACCATTTCCCGATTATCACGCCACCGCAGAATTCTTTTATATGGAGCTACACAAAGTTTTTTTTAAAATGAGGCCCCTGATATTAGCAAACTAAATGTATTTGGGTTATGCAGGAGACGTCTTCAGAGTGAATGACTCTCCTGTCATAAACGCAAGGTCTCGGCCATAAATGAAAAATCCTCTAACTCAGAAATAAAAGTTTCAACATTGCATAAGATTGTCGAAACAATGCCACACTGAATACGTGCCATGATCAAAGCCAAATATGGTCCGACAAAATATATGCGTGCATGACTTTTTTGGCTTGGCAGCATATTGGGTTCAGGCCACAATGTGATCATACAAGGACGTTGGAGAAAGAATTTCATTAAATGAATTTTCGGCCTTGTCAACATGTACTCTGGCTTTTTTATTGAGGTAGCTTCCCTGTCTCCAGCAATGGAGTTATTAAAATTTGTCATAACTATTGATCCAGATCTTTCCTTTCAGGTGCATTTTAATAACATCACAAGAGTGGCCTCCTACCTCCACAGGAACATATCAAAATTAAAAAGGATTTGTCCCTGCAGGTGGATAATAAAAAATAATAAAGCATTTATGGCCTCTTTGCTCTCGAACTGTAATGCTTTACTGCCCATTTAGACCAATCCAGGCGTGAGGCATCTCCAACTTCCATAGAATTTAACTGCTTAAGCTCTCGGTAGAACATAAAATGTGAATATAGAAAATCTGCCCAGTGAAAGCTAAAAATGGTGGAGCTCCGGAATATCTCATTTCTTCACCCTCTGCTTAATTTGTTGATAAGGTGTCGCCCATTTGACAAGTTCCAAGTCAGCCTACGTCCACAATTTAAATGGTACACAGCCTTCTCCATTACTGAGCTCTTGAAAACTTGCAGACAAGGTTGTTTGCGGATGATACAGGGCGCAGCAAGGAAATGTAGCCGGAAATGTAAACAAATGGACGGGGAGAAAATTTGCGACAAATTTAATTGCTTATCTTAGTGGGTCATATTTCAGATCAATCCAGACCGCCAGGCACTTTAGCACTAATGGAGTCTCTGGACCAATAGGCAGCATATTGTATACATCCATGTTAATTACGCAATGCTGTTCAGACTCCCGCACATTTGGACCCACAAATCCTCCTCAAATGAGTTTTGACAGGATCGCCTGCAACATTGACAGAAATAAAGACAGATGTCTTCTTAACCCCTTAAACTCTAATTTTTCACTTAACATTTTCCTTAAATAGAATCAAAGTCAGAAAAATCTTATTTTTTTCATATTGTATGAATTCCTTGCAACTGCTTTGGTTCAAATCCTTCACTTGGACTCTGCCACTGCCCCATCAACTTAGTGAGGTTTATAAATATTTGGACAGAGGCACAATTTCCATTGTTTAGTTTAGCATGCTACCTCGATGGATTTCAAAAGAACGTATCAAAATGTTCTTGAAGTCAAACTTCCAACTTCAAGTTTTTTTTTTTTTCTATATCGTCTGAAATATGTATGCAATGCACCTATTTTATACACAACAATTGGACAAACTGACAAAATAAATAATTAAATTTTCGTTTTTAATACTCTGTAGCAAACCCTTAGCAGGCAACTGCCTGATGTCTGGAACCCATGAACATCACCAGACACTGAGCTCCTTCCCCGGTGATGCTCTGCCCGGCCTTGACCGCACTGTCATCAGTCCCTGCTTTGTTATTGGAGTGTTTTGCCTTTAGCGAGTGAAATGCACACTCAATGGGATTCAGGTCATATGACTGACTTGTCTTCGGTAGAACATTCCGCTTTTTTCCTAAGGAAATCTTGGGTAGTTTTTGCGGAACGCACCCAAATCATCTGCACTGTAAAACCTTTTCCAATTAGTTCTGATGCTTTTGGCTGAATCCAAGCATATAATATGGCCCTATATAATTCAGAATTCATCCTCCAGCATTTGGTCAACAGCCTCATCACAAGTAGATAACAGAAAACCTGCTCAATTAGCGGCCATGCATGCCCATACATAACCACTCCTCACAGGTAAGGAGGTATACGTCAGATCGTGGGCAATTCCTTACCGTCTCCATATCCTTCATTACCCTGCTTTGGGTTAGAAATTGATCTTTGTCCCGTTTGTGCACAGAATGCAGTTCCAGAACCATTCAGACATTGAGACTTTTAGGCAAGTTCCCCATTATTGAGCCTTACCAATAGTTTATATGTTAAAATAATCCCTTTGCATTTACTCTAGTGAGGTCTTCTCGATAGCTGACTAGAGCTCACTGACACACCGACCTCCTAGCGACCTCTTGATATCGCCAATGGGGTTTTCCAAAACCAAGGAGAGAATTCTTCCATCACCTGCCACAGTTACCTGTGGTCTTCCAGGCCTTTTTGTAGTCCTGAACTCACCGTTGCTTTCTTTCCTTTTACGAATATACTAAAAGCTCAGTTGCCCACAGCTGATGGTTTTTTATTTTTGTTGGTGGGTTCATTTTGATTTTTCAACCTGATAATAGCTTGCTTTACTAGCACCGACAGCTCTTTGGATTAAGCATTGAGAGTTAACAGCAACAGATTCCAAATAACGAAGTACTTCTTGAAATCAACCGATATTGTACGTGTTCACTTTTAAATTAAATTTTTACAGCACAAAACACACCAGCCAATGGAACAGCTGAGCATCCAATTGTTCAAATACTTTTGGTCCCTAAAAAAAGAAGGACTTCTTCAAAAATCCCAATTCCGAAACAGTGGTCCCAAGTTCGGTTGCGTTATCCCTCAGACTGAAGCAGAATTTCCCCATTTTTAACCCATATTTATTCAATTTCAACTCCAATTATCTGTGATCACCAGCTGAAAACAACACTGTCAATGTCCAACTATTTATGGACCAAACTGAAATTATAAAACCACACTTTCACAAGTGACAGGCATTCTAGCTAGTAATAGGCAGACATTTCACGATTACTTGCCAATCCCCACCCCCCTAAAACTGCTGCCCAGCACATCACCCAAAACAGGGAGGAAGCAGTCACACTGAGGAGAGGTATGAACTCACTTTTATTTTCCCCAAACAGAACGGATGAGACCTTTTCCATTTTTAATATCTCGTGCTTATTACAGATGTTTGACCTGAACACGTACAGCTGTACAATGAAGCTCCAGCTCAGAGGTGCGGTGGTTTCTGTTGAATAAATGTTCTTTGCTAGCATTTCCAAAAAGAGGATGCATTTAGAGTAGAAATGAGGCTATGTACATTGGTTCTCACATGCAGCTCTGAAGCTTATAGATTTGAAACCTTTGCAGCAGAAACCCATGTCTTACCTCGCTTCTGGCGGAGTAAGACACTTGCATGCACACACAGAATCTCTCACGCACGCATACAAACACACACACATACATAAAAAAAGCTCCAATAGATGCGGCCTTATTCAAATACACTTTTTTCTTCGAAAGCAGCAGCATCCCCACCAGAGAACCATTTTTATCGGTAATAACTGTCTAACGTATTTAAAAATTAAAATCTATGGAGCACTGCACCTTAAAAAAACACTAATAATTAATATTTAAATATATTTAAAAAATTAACACAAGGATATAGACGAATTTAAACCAGTATGACTAACATTCAAGACGAGCCACTTCTCACTTCCATCCCCTTCTGGGAGCCTTCACCGAGAAACAGCCCCCTCTTGTGGAGCAAAGTTTCCCTGACAGATTAACCACAGCGAGGCCGTTGGGACTGCATTTCCTTTCATACAAAAAAAGCTTCTTCTTTCGTCAAGGACCCTTTAAGCAGCTCAACGTTAATTTGAACGGTTCATAGCATAAAAAATTATAAACACCAAAAAATGCGCCATCGCAACACAAGGGGGGTAGACATGAATCACTTATTTCCAACTAACCCTCTGCTTATCCAACTTTCTCAGACATTAGACTTGATCATTTAAAATCTGAAATGATGTGCCCATAAGTCAACTTAACAGCAGGTGGAACCAAGACAATGGCGAGCAAGCGGAATATCATCTGACTTGAAAAAGGATTGCGAAATATATGGAAAAATTATGAGTTATCAGCTCATGGTCATGCATCGCATTGAGACATTAGAGCCATTTGGGTAACAGAACTACATAAGCATAAATGCAATCAAACATTTTAAATAATTAACGTGCATCACGCTCTTGAATCTTCAGTGGCCTTGTAGTCTCACTGGAAACTGAATGTGAATGCGGACAATTGAAACCAGAACTTTCACTCTGCTTATTTTACCACGCCACACTCATGGAAAACAGGGAAAAATCCTGATTTCAAAACAATGGCTGAGCAGAGAGAGGCAGATGAAATTATGGGCGCTGTTGATACAGTTCAAACCAATCTCGAAACAAGCAGAATCTAATCAAGAAAAGCATCACGGGCAGTTCAGAATTCAAAGGCCACCTGTGAATAGGTATTAAGTACGGAAACCAGATCATTGAAGAATGAGCTTTAAACCTTTTAGCACTAATGGGACACACATCATGTAATATTTCCAAATATACTGCTGACGCATAAAAGCCCCAGAAACCCTTTCAATTGGGCCAATTCCATGTTGTAGTCACAAATTGCAAATATATATTTCCAATGGGTAACTCTGATTCGTATTACTGTATTCAGTACGGAAAGGGTTAACAAGTCTGGACGTGACAACTGACAGTTTGCTGGACTGATACTGCACAATGGAAGGCAGGGAGGCCTGTAGACAGCAGTGTGACTGGAGACTTCTGGGGGGCTAAGCCTTAACCTGGGGGTCTGGCATAGCATGATATTCCCCAACTTCATTTCCTGTAAAATAAAAAATGCAGGGGTTGAAGAACATTTTAGGAGGGCTAAAGCACTCTTGAAATACACCTGGAAATGCTCCTGGCTAGTACAACCTTCAAAACTTCCTGTATTCTAGAGAGCACTAAACAAGTTGGGCCAATCACAGTACGGGAAAGATGGTCACCATCTTGCGTGTGCGTAAGGTACTCCGCTCAGGTTAATCAGTCACTCAAAACACACTCAAGATCTACCACCGCCTCATTTAAAACAGTCTACAGAACCCACACGAAATCCGAAATCTGACACACGGAGATTGCCCAAACAAGGTCCCACCATTACTGCAAATAATATCGCGACTTCAGCAAAATCATTCATGTTAGGAGAATATGAATGTTTTAAATTTGGTGTCCAAAACAAGGCTGTGAGTATCAATTTCTCAAACACATTCGAAATCAACAGCTAGACTGTAGCATGAGAATTTAAGGACATTACGGGTGGCTCAGCCCCATTGGGGAAAAGTACAAACCTGTAATGGTACGTTGTGAAAAATATGAAAAGGAAAATCCCATAGAAAAGTAAATCTCAATATTCAGATCACAACAAACGTGGGAAAATAATAACTAACTCTAACCAAATCTGTAACCAGGACTTTGAATTGTTAACTCTTTATTTTCAATGCAATTTCCTTGTCTGCTTTACAGTTATGTACAATATACAGGCAGCATATATTGTGATTTTTTTTTTTTTTTTCAATTACACTGAATCAGAGAAATCCATTTAATCCAGGCTAGGGTGATGCTAACTTTGATCTTTTTTGATGGTACAAACAAACAAACAAACAAAAAAAAAAAAAAAAAAAAGTTGATCTTCACCAAAAAGGATTAGCGATGGACAATTTCTACATTTATAACACAGCCTCAGTTTATAACAAACACTAAGACAGAATGCAGTCATTCAGTCATGACAAAAGAAACATCAGTCCGATTTCTCCATATACAGATCATTGCTCGAGAAGATTTAATATTCAAAGCTAAATAGAATCTCTGATTTGGTCACAAAGGTTAAAAGTTAGTACAGACAAAAGCATGAGAAAGCAAAACATCATTCCAGTAGATCAAATTAAAAACGAGTGCACTTGAAGACGCAGAGTAACTTAAAAAAAAAATAAAATAAAAAAAGCAGGTGAGCAAAAAGTGTGAAACAGCGTCCTATTGATGTTCCCACGATAGCAGACAAACCATTTTAGCGTAACCAGGTAAAATGCGTGATGGTTGATAGTTCACAGAACAAAAGAAAAAAAATAACGATGAGGTATTCAGTTGACAACTTTTGCTTCCAACAGTGCCATCCAGGGTTTAATTTGGTGATGTGCAACCAAGGGCAGAGAGAAATAAAAACAAGAAAAAAGTTGTCCCCTAAATCTGAAGTCCATTCGCAACTATGGAACCCAACGATCACCAGATATCCACGGCCAATCGCGGGTCTCAGGACATCAGCGTGTCCCACTCCCACACGGTGTCCGAATGACTAAAGGCAGTGCTTACACACGAGGGATGAAGCCGCAGGAGTCTCTCAACTGTCGGGTCTGCAACAGCCAAGAAAATGCCCACAGCAACCCACCAAGTCAGAAAGCCGCGTAACAAACGGCGGGAACCGCAGTGTCGCACATTCACGCATTCGTCAGTGTGTACGGCTATGCCAAAGCCACAGGTTCACCGCGACTGCGAGAGAAGGCGCAGCATACGGAGCGAACGGCTCCACAGTCAATGCGCCAGTTTGCAACTTAATCAAGCAGAACCGGAAAGCTGTGCCGTATTGGTGGCTGGACTGGTATTTGGACCAATGAGAGAGAGGACGTTGAGGGGGGGAAAAAAAAACCCAAATAGCAATAATTCATGATCACAAAACCACGCGATATCAAGACCTATCGTTTGCGATTTTCTGACACAATGCTGAAATGTCTATTTTAAAATGCAGCTTAATCCTCGATCAGTATTGACAGGCTTGCAGCTATTCAAATCAAGTGACGTCTCTCATCTCGACGACTTCATATTTCTTAACCATTAAAATGTTTCCTGACCAAGATGAAAAGTAAGACTGATCCTTAATGACTAACAGCTGAAGAAATTCATGGCAGGAAGGGAAAAAAAAAAACAGCTTTGACCAGGTAATTTTTTGAATATCACTCCCAGGGTGCTCACTGTTCTTCAGGAGGAATACAAGAACTGCTACAGTAGGACAGGACAGGACAGAAACAATTGAAAAGACTGCAAACACTTCCAAATCAGGACTCCTCAAATAACAGATGCACCTGATCCACACAAGTTCATCAAATATTCATTTTTTTATTTCTCAAGGGGATTAATTAAGGTCTGACTTCCCTTTAAGAATAATATACATTATTACTAGCATCATTACTCAGAAGCTGCACTCACAAGGGGGAAATCAAAATGAGCCCAACGGTGTTCCCTCCTTCCACAGGTGAAAGAGTCAAACTATTATAGCTGCTACAGTAGATTAACATCAGTTGGGTCCGGACACCTACACTGGATACAGACGGCTCTCACGCTGACTGGGAAGAGCTTTCACTGTTCAAACTGGATAAAAGTGCAAACTGGATCCCAAGATCCCAACAGAACTGCCGTGTTTGATATGAGAACAGGGCACGGGGTGATCATCTTCGCAGAAATTATGCAAGGATCACAAACGCCGAAACTGGAAAAAGGATCGATTGCTCGGACACCGACCCAAACTCCGCATAGCAGGCACACAGTCACACAGACACACACGCCCTCACAGACAATTTTAGAGCCCAATCAAGAAATCAATTTTTCCTCAGTTCTGAATGGCAAACAGAGTAGATCAAAGTGCAAACTTCAAAGAGCTCAGCTGCATTCCTTTAAAAGCTGGAAACTAGAATTGAATAATCCCGACTTACTGTTTACAGTTCCGGATTCAGATAAAAGCATGAAGGCAAACAAAATCGGAGGACTCCGAGAGAGAGAGAGAGAGAGAGAGAGAGAGAGAGAGAGAGAGAGAACCGCACGCGTCAAAAAAAAGAGCGAGCCTTTCTACGGTGGCCTGGAGGAGTCAACTTTCCGCGAGCCAGAGAAAGACGGTGTTTTGAGTGCATGTGCAAAAAAAGGAGAAGGGTGAGGAGAGCAGTGCCTATTGTGAGCAGACAGACATTCAAGGGTGAAACAAATCAACAAAAACAAATCAGGGAAAAAAAAAAGAAAAAAAAAAAAAAAAAAAAAAAGAATGGATTCGTTCCCAAATTTCTGCTGACGCCATAGTCACTGTTGACGATGCCGTCACATCGCCGTGATGTCAGAAAGAATCCTTTGCTTCCCTGTGCGACCCCGGAGTAGCAGTCTGCAGTGATGTCAGAGGTCAGGGGTCAGAGGGAGATCCATTCAGAGGGGAGGGGGCGGAGCTCAGATAGGTTGGAGAGAGGGGCGTCGGTACCTCCCCCAAAGTTCCCTTCATAGGGTGGAGAGGGCTGCATCACTGCCACGACTGGGCGGGGAAATTGTTGACCTCCGCCAGGTCTTGCACAGCAGACCCTTTGTGGTTATATGTGAGCTTGATCCTCATTCGCAGTTGTTGCTGTGGATTGAGAGAGACTGCTGTTACAACACCATTCAATTTTATTTCTAAATCACTTCTCACAGAAACACTGACACAAACACACTTGACAGAGCAAAAAAAACAGCAGCTCTCAGCTTAATCCCAAAAAAAAACTCCCGCTGGGGAGAATAATCCTCAAACAGCGGCAAGAGAGAGAAACCTTAGGAGGGACCCGGCCATACTGGGGGAGCCCATCCTCCGCTGGCACGCTAATTAATGACGTATGATTAAAGTGCAAATGCAAGCATTAACAGCTGTGGCTCCAGGACGTGTCGAGACAGGAATGGGGCAGAACTGGATCAGGACCGGACCGGGGCAGCAGTTGAGAGGAGGAGAGTGCATACCCATGTTCTGATGTATATAAAAGCAGAGAGACCGTGCGGGCTGGGGTCTTACCTTCTGTGGGTTGAGCACTTTGATGACCTGCGTGACGGCTCCCTGGTTGAGAGGCGGGATGATGTTACTGCTGGGGGACAGGAGCTGCAGCTGGAAGGTCTGTTGGAACAGAAACACGGTTGAGAACAGGCTAATCCTGCCCCCGAATCCAGCTACTGCACAGACCAGACACCCTGATGCAGTGGTGCAGCCAACTGTAACTGCAGTGCTAATCCAGCACCCAAGTTAACTGCAGCAGCAATCCTGTTCCCAAGAGTAAGTGCAGCGGTAATCATGTTCCCCAGTGCAACTGCAGCGCTAATCCCTTTCCCAAGTGTAACTGCAAGGATAATCCTGTTCAAGTGTAACCACAGCGGTAATCCTGTTCCCAAGAGTAACTGCAGAGTTTATCCTTTTTCCAAGTAACTGCAGCGCTAATCCTGTTCCAGGCTCACTAACGCAACACTGCAGCCAACTGTAACTGCAAAGCAAATCCTGTTCAAGCGTGACTGCCGTGCTGATACTGTTCCCAAGGTCTCCCAAGAGTTACTGCACAACTAATCCTGTTTCCAAGTAACTACAGCGATAATCATGCCACAAATGGAAACGCAGAGCTAATCCTGCTCCCAAGGGTAACTACAGTCCTTATCCTGCACCTGAGAGCAACTAAAGCAAAAAAATCCAGCACTCAAGTGTAACTACAGCAATAAACCTGGACTCAAATGCAACTACAGCGCCAGTCCTGTACCTGGGCTTAAATACACTTGAACCTAGAGTTCAGGACAGAGCCAACCCTGCAACCAAATGTAACTACACATACACCCCCACTTACCGTTTAAACTGCACTGGCACATCGCCATGGAAATGGGTCTGGCTAAGGGAGACCACAGTTTATCGTGAATGTGTGCTTTGCCATTGTTAAGTTTATCTACTTTCTTTCCTTTGAACAACCGCAGCATGCATCCTTATTGCTGTAGCGGCTTTGTCAGGAATATTCAGCAGTCTTCAGCACCGCAGTCCTCAGAAGTGTCATCCTTCGCACATGCGCAATATCCCCCAACAATGCAGTCATGCTAGCTTCTCTGCAATACAGGTTTGGTTCCACCACACATGGGGTGGACATGTGCTTTTGCGTCACTTGAGACAGCTGCTGTAGAAAAGCCGACCCACCTTTGGTACAGCAGCCTGGAACACGAAGTCGGTCATCTCCGCCTCGGTGGCGTTGGAGGCGTGGATGGTAATAACGGCTATATTGGGGTTGGGATTTGACCTCTCAAAAGTGAAGTCAATCTTCAGGCCGTTCTTGTTGTACGCCGTCATTGGCGGAATAGCTGAAAGGGAGAGAGTGTTTGCAATTACTTGGGCTCCCTCTCTCTCTACCATTTTTCTGACCCATCTTACTAACATCAAAGTGAAAAGAGAAAGGAGAGAGAGAGAGAATGAAGAGGGGATTAGGTGGGACAGAGAGGAGGAGAGGGGGAGTTGTCCGAAGACACTCTCGCAAATGATTTTACATGTTATTCTTCAGTTCAAAAAAACAACAATAATATGCAGCATTTTCTCACACCAATAAAGCAACTCTGAGAGACACAATCACGCGATATTTTACAGAAACATCATACATCAGTGCATCTTTATCTTAGATTGACCAGAGGCGGGACAGGGAGGAACAGAGAGGAGAAAAGTTTGGCAGGACTGAGATAAGGAGCTCTGTGAGAGGGGCCACGATATGGGGCCCAGAGTAGGGCCACCTCACCTGCTGTGATGTCATTAAAGAGGGGTGGAGAGGTGAGGCTGTCCAATAGGAAGGCGGGCTGAGGCATGGACACAGCTGGGGCGGGTGCAGGGGTAGGGGTCGGCCCACCTGGGGAGCCGCCAATCAAAAAAAGGAGTCAATTCCCCATGAATGCTTACCCAGTTACTCCGGCCATTTTGCCAACAACCGCTCAGTGCACAAACAGCTTCGCAGAAGAAATAACGTGACCTCAGTGACACACAGTCCGACCAGAATAAGTGTGGGTGGGAAGGCTTGGGACAGAGGACCCAAGGGGGGCTGCAGAATCAAATCCCTGAGGAGGGTGCACAGTCACTGTATCAAGATAATCAAAGCAAAGCTACCAGCGCAAACTGAAATCAACCACCAGAACAAGCCAGAAATACTCAGATCCCCCACCATGGGGAGTTTTCGCAGTTTGGCGCTGCTGTGCCGAGTAAGACAGTATTCTGCTCTGCAGACAGATCTATTCCCAGCAGTCCACACAGCAGAACTGACCTTCCTTACCAAAACCCTGAGACGAATGGAGTACTAATTACTTAATTCTCTCCTAATGGTGGCCCACACATCTTACTGCACTTAAGTTCAGGCATCGTCTGGATGATTTTCTAATGAAAATCTAATGCCAAATACAAGTTCCTTCTACATTACAGGAAATAGACAGAAATGTAAAATACTTTTGATTTCTCTCCTCTACTCTAGCAACAAGAGCAGTCAGAGACAGCAATATACGCCCGTCACACAACAGTTTGATGGGAAGGTACATCTTCACTTCGTCTCTTTAGTTTGTTTGCCTCAGCATGTTTTTTAGCTTCTGACTTTCGAATTTCTTCATTCCGTCGCCTTACTTGGTGTACTCTTTTTGTCGATTTCGGGGCATGAAAGGGTTAATTTTGAGAAAGAGGGTGATCCAATCAGGCTGATTTCTGAACTCATCAAAGTTCCACCTGATATGGTGATGCTGTGTGAATTGTATTGTGCACATAAGCAACGGACAGACTGTTTTTGTCGATGTCTGGGGATAAAAGGGTTAATTTTGAGAAGAAGGGTGATCAAATCAGGCTGATTTCTGAACTCATCAAAGTTCCACCTGATATGATCATGCTGTGTGAATTTGGATGAAATCGACTGAGAATTGGCAGAGTTATTGTGAACACAAGCAACGGACAGACAGACAGACAGACATCATGATTCCATACTACATCCCGTCTTATGAAGGGCGTATAATAAAAATAAAACCGAACCATGACTCACAGTCAAAATGTGCACTGAACGATGATTTCATTGAACCATCACAAGGCAACTGGGCTCTGCCGGATTATTCCCGCCAAAAACAGGGAAAGAAAACCATACCTGATAAAGAGAGATCACCCAGCAGGTCCAGCAGTTCACCTCCGGCGGATGCAGGCTTTGTGGGCGGGGCAGTCTGGATCACAGGCACGACATCATTTCCTCCCAGGAGGTCTAATAGATCATTAGCCTGGAATGAAAAAGGATGGTATTAAATACTCATCACTCACTCACCATTTTCTCAATTAATTTGAATTTAGGGTTTAGAATGATGGTTAAAAATTTAAATCGATTTTCACTTTAACTAGAGTAATAGCGGTACCGAACCGCCAACGAACTACAGTAGTTGATAGCAACACCCCCATCGCCACGATTTTTTCTCAGACAATGATAAAATGTCCACATGGCTGCCTGCGTTTGCAATAGTGCGACGTTTCTTCTGAAAAAAAGGTACCATCTCAGTCATATGCATCTGGTTGGGTTATGGTTGTAGCGTCCTAGCTCGAGCTAACCACTGTGCGCTGTTAAGTTTGTCAACAGTAAGTGATACTAAGGGTGGCGCCATGATGAATTTATGCTGCATTCCAGACATCATAGGAACTAGAAACTTCCCAGTTCCCACCAAGGTGCATTTGAGAGCTCTTCCTGGGAGAAACAACCAAATCAGGAGTTTGATTGTGCCAGTTCTCTAACCTGATGTTACATATTAACATTTTGACCTCCGCAAACATAAGCAAACATCAAGCAAACATCTGAGTTCATCTAATGTTTAGTTAACATGAATATAACAATATACTTGTGAAGAGCTGGTCATAAGAATCAGTATTACTGATTGTATCATGTACTAAAACAAGAGGCCCAAGGGGCCGTAACGGTCACCTGAGTAAGTTGTATGATTGTAGTGGCAATATGAATTTTCTGATGTTTTAGAGAATAGTCCCTAATTTGACCCTATGGCTTTGGCAGTAAACAATCACAGCTCACAACTGTCAACGCATTAGCATGTTTTGGGGCTCACTGAGAAGCACGTTTGCTTGAGAAGTGATAGATTATCCGATCCCTCTGAAAATGGAATATGCACAACTAATCCCGAAGGGGAACCTATATGTCAAATCTCAAAAGGATCCCCTCAGTACTCTGAGAAATAACAACATTTGGGATCCATAAAGAAACTATTAGTTTACAAAATCCCAGATGTTCACCTTTTCAATCACACTGAAAAGTAAATTTCATCATCATCTCTCAAGCACTTTCTGAGAAATAGCAATGCATAGCAAAGGTTTAACTGCTAAAATCTAAGACGGTTGCCAGAAGGCCATATTGTGTTCAAATCTGTCTGAAAATTGAGCATGCACAACTAGACCATAAGGAAAAATCCTGTAAAATTTCATCAGAGTCCCTTCAATGCATTCTGAGAAATAATGAAGAATGATAACAAACTTTGCGGCCATCTTGGATTTCACATCTGCTCAGAGCTCAGGGCGGCCATCTTGGATTTTCGATCCACTCAAAAATATCAACACTTGTGCGGGACCTCATGAGGAACATTTGCACCAAGTTTAAAATTCATTCCTCCTGCTGACCTTGAGAAGACGTTCAAAATGTCTCAGCAAATCAAAGCTCATGGCTGCCATCTTGGATTTCAGATCCGCTCAAGAAGTGAAAACAATTGAGCTGGACGTCATGAGGAACATTTGTACCAAGTTTGGACTTCATCCCTTAAGCCGTTCTTGAGAAAAAGTTCAAAATGTCTCAGCAAATCAGTGCGTGTGACTCAAAGCACAAGACCGCAACAGCACTAAAACACCTGCTGAAAAGCAGGTGACATCGGCTGTTCAATTTCCCCACAGTATTGCATATGACAAGAAGAACCCTGGAGGAAAGAGACTGCAGATGCAGAGGTGTTTCACAGAGCAAAACGTTTGGTGCCTGAATACACAGGAGAAATGCTGTGGTTCACCTATAAGCTGCATCCACATACAAGCACATGGCAACGTCTCCACAAAAGCAAAGATGAATGGATGATGGAGAAGGTGAGGTTTGAACTAAAATTTCCCTGTTGTTATTAACAATATTTGTTTACATTTATTTATCATTTCTATTGTGTAATTAAAGACAAAACTAATTCAAATAATTCCTGTCTTTTGCATTTTTAAAGGAAAATAGAGTTTAAAATCATAAGTCGGATTCAGCGTGAAAATAAAAATCGGAGATATTTTTCTTGGACTTTATTGCCCAGCCCGAACTGAGCAAAGAAAAAACTATGAGAGGGGAGAGCAAGATACTGAACTACTTCCTCCTTCCACCAGCAGGGGGCCGAGTGCGATCAGGAAGCGACCAAATGAAGAATCACATGTAAGGAGGTTATTTGCATCGAGTGTAGGTATACCAGAAGCAGGACATCCAGATGTAAAGCACAGTTAAATAAGTATTTGAACAGTGACACAGCTAAGTACCAATCAATTAAACAGTACAGTCTCTCTGCTAACCTCACATTCAATTTTTATACTTCCCACCAGGAGGTAAAACATTTTCGCCCTCATTTGCTTGATCGTTCCTCTGTCAGTTAATCTCAAAAATTATTTCAAAAATATCTGAAAAATTTGTGGATGAATGTCAACGACATTTCGTGTGCTGATAAATATGGTGCTTAGGAGGAAGTGATTAAATAGTGGTGAAGATCTGACCCATTCTTGATCCACGAGCCGAATGAATGTCTAGGCACGTGAAGACGGCACTGTTGAGACTCATTTGACCTAAGTTCAATGATAATTTCTCCATCAACATACTGCAACACGACGGAATTAATATGCTATCCCAGTGCCTCATAGCTTCATATAAAATTAGCTGGATAGTTAAGCCAAAACATAAAAACTGTATTTACGTCAAAATACATATGGACGTATTACCCTGTTGAGAGCAGAATTAGCTGAGCCCAGCAGCCAGCTCTGCTCTGTCGTTCTCCTAGGCTGGGCTCAGCAAGCATCCAGCTCTTGCTCACCTGACTCGTGGGCTGTGTGACAGGAGGCGGGTTTTTGGAGTCGATGGTCGAGGGCTCGGCTTCCCCATTGGTCTGCACGATCTCTGCAGGCCCGTTAGTGGCCGTCTTCTCCATGACAGGCATTCGCTCCAGTAAGGCAGACCTTCAGAGGCGGGACAGGGAGAGAAACGAGCCCAGCAAAGTGAATTTTATTTGCACAACACTTTTTATAGTCCTCCATTACACAGACGAGACATTTTACAAAACAAACGCAAGGACAGACGAAGCTAAAACACCAGGCCTGAGAGCCCACACAGCAATCACATGACGTTATTAAAAAAATAAAATTAAAAAACAACAGGGGGGGGGGGGGGGAGACAATTAAATGGAGGGAACGGATTTCTCAGGAGCAGCTTGAGATGTGCTTGAGTTTGACCACTTAAGCAAAGCAACCAGACAAGGGTAATCAGCTTCGCTTAACTGATGTAAAAATATATTTATTTTGCATGAGAATAAGCTCTTTTTTATCATAATGATAAAAAAAAAGCCATTTTCCAGGTGGAGGGTCAGGCAGTTAACAAACAAAACAGAAAACGTGTCTCGCAATTCACTCAAAGTCAACAGATTAATACCCGAGTACTGGTCTCTCCTTAAAGCCCAGAAAGTTCATAACTGACAGTTATGAGGGATGTGAATCGATGCACGGAATGAGACACAGTAGATGGATGCGAATGGCCGCTGGCTCACCTCATGTGATCGTATTTTTTGAAAAGTGCGTTGTACTCCACCGCCCTCTGCTGCAGTTCCACATCGATGCTGCTGCCGTATATCGACACCACCTTCTTGATTCGGCTGGTAATTTGAAAACGGTCAGAAAAATATTAGACCCCTGACAGAGCTAGAGAACGCAGCCCAGACATCAAACATGGAAGACAGTCCCTCTCATCTCCTCACACTCAGTCATTACAGTGAGAGATGCCACATGTGGCTAAATCTGCTAACCGAAAACAGCACTATGGCGGAGACGGAAAAACGGGGCTATAAACCTAGTTTACAGGGTAACGGGTGCAAGAGAACTACGACAAGGAATAGACCAGGGTCGCGTGCACATTCACTCTGATTCAAATACTCTTCTGTGCCTTACCAAGGCAAATAGGGTCATCTCTGATGTGGCCACCACGAGATTACGCCTAGGTGGACAATTTGATATATCAAAATGTACCTTGGTTCCTGGAATGAGAGTTAAAACGAACCCCCGTTACGTCACTTGTCGATTGAACCGGGGTACATTTTGGCAGACATGCCAGGACCCGAGGTCCGTTTTGATACATGCAATTGCACCCTGGGTACAGTTCGATAGTACCAAGGTTGAAGATGACCCTATTTGCTGAAGCAAGCACCGCTGTTGTGTTGAAACCAATGAATCTTGCTCAGAAAGTCCAAAGTCCATGACATACACAACTGCACCAGCTAAAAACGGGTGCAGGACAGTATCTGAAAGCACAGAATGCGTGTATTTGTCTCAGGTCTGGCCGCAAAACGAGAGTTGAGGGTATCTAATGAGCAGGGAAAGCGGGGTACTTACTTCACGCTGCTGAAGCGAGTGGACAACTTCATGATTGCGGTAAGGGCGTAACCCCGGGTGACGGGGGAGGACAGGTTGGACACCAAGAGTCCCTCTAGCACGTCCAGCACTTCATCTTCCGTTACCTGCAGTCCAGGTGAGGAGTGAGGACATAAAGCCATAATCACACAGAGTCCGCACAGGAAGTGAGCTCACTCTTATCTGCCCGATTGACTCTTCAGAGCAAGTGTGTTTCCAGTTCTGATTTTCACTGTATGAATCGATAATTTAAGTGAGTTTATTGCTTACACGCTTCAGCCAACCAGTCACTGAAAAAATACTTCAGCACAAGAAGAGATAAAAATGGCCAGCTGGCCTGAAGGCCTTGTGTCCCCCGTCGCACAAGTGACCAGAAACGTGGCAAAAACTGTTTTGATGGCTGAAAATAATATGGTGCACTGTACCACTAATAATGTGAAGTACAATGACACTGTAGCTCATTGGTCATTGGTTGAACAGAGATCTACCTAAAAAACCAATAAGAATGTCATATGAATTTGGTGAGCCTCCATCAAAGCTGTCAAAAGTTATTGCGAGTACAGTGTTCCTCACATCTTTTCGCTCAGTGACCTAGAAAACTAGGTGAAGGTCACTCATCATTGAGCTTGAGCAAGGCCTTCATGAGAGGCATATGTGTGTGAATTTGGTGATCCTCCATCAAAGCTGGGAAAAGTTATTGCAACACACTGTTCCCGGACGGACGCATGGACGGACAAACAGCATTTCTTTGTTCCCCATCTATGTCTATGTCCCCCGTCCTGCCGGGGCGACGGGGGACAAAAATGCAGCGTCACGGAGTCCAGACGGGACAGCATTCTGAAATCCCAGGTGACACACACCTGAATAGGCTCCTCCTCCTCGCACTGCCCAGACACCAGGAGATCCCCGTACTCCCCTATGCACCAGGACGCCACCTGCACCAGGGGTTGCTGGAGGAGGACAAAGGCAAAATGAAGTCCAAACTAAACTAACATGGACAAACCACAGGGGATGAACCATGAAGACTGCAGCTTCACACGTTTTCAGATATACAGGAGCAATTACAGATTTTAATCGCCGTTTCTTTTAAATGAGTGAACATGCGGGCTTGGGACATTATCGCACAGTGTAATAACCAGAGGCATACCGTTAATATGACATGAAGACGGTGCAGACAGATGAACAGGCAGACACAACACTAACTCGCTGACAGCTCGGTTGCACTATACTAGAGGATTGAAAAATTATTCTAGTACCATAATTGTATTTCTCTACATCAAAACCATAAAAAAAAAAAATCTTAACCAGTGCACTGACCCCAATATTAACGCTGACCTACAAACCCCCTGCAATAAATTGCACAAATTTAAAAAGCAAAGCAAGCAGAGACTTAAGTGCTGAGTCATGGGCAACACTGACTGACAGACAAATGTACAGACGCCTGTAGACATGGACAGACACGAACACCAACACAGACAGACACAAAGACACGAGAGCACAGAGCGACAGAGCCGGACGCACACACCTGTGAGATGTCCTCCAGCAGTGCTTTGTAAAGCCTCTGCACTGTGTACGCATGCATCTCCACGCTGTTGGTGATGAGCTGAATGAGATTGGGTACCGAGTCGTCTCGGACGTAGCTCCCCGCCTGCGAGACGAGACAAAGGCTCATTTCAGAGAGCAAGGGAGGAAGCAGGAAGGCAGACCGACCAGCCTTTCCCCAAAGTCACTAACAGGAGATACTACAGGTTAGTCATTACCAAAAATACGGTGCTACAATAAAGCATTTTTTCCCAGCCAGATTTCTACCACTTTTGCTTATTTGACATGTTTAGACATTTCAGTTCATCCAACTCATTTTAATACAGGGGCTCACGTACCGTTGTCAGGACCCTCATAATGGTGTCTATGTGCCATCGCTTGGAGGGGGCATACCTGCGATGAAAACCAGCATCAGGTCATTGGTTTAAATGAGGAGACAGTAGACTGAAGAAACAGTGCATTGTGGATTAAAGACTGGTCACTGCGGACAGCCACGGACGACTGAAGCACAAAGATGCGCCCAAGCGTTTGATGAGAGTGCAGACTAGGGATGCAACGGAATAAGATTTAAAATACCAGTTACACGGTATCATTTTACAATGATCCTTTAAGGAATGAAAACAGAGGGGGTTTCAGTTGAACAGAAGCTTCTGTACATACAAATAAGCCCGGCTAAGGCATTAAGATGAAATTCACTATTCATTACATTACAAGTCCTCCTGAAAATGAATTTAAAAAAAAAGACAGCTGCATATTTCCCAATGAAAGAAAATTAGGAAGGATAGCGTAGCAGTACCCTTGTTTAAAAAAAAAAAATCTACCTTTAGAAATGAAATCATATGATTTCTTACTGAGAAAAATAAATACACGAGTGCAAGAATTTTTGGGTACCAATTTCCTGAGATGGCAGTATGTCATAATGAGATTTTTAGGGCCTTGAATCTTGATTGCAGAGGTGACAGAGGTCACTTGATCTAATGACGTTAGCATGTTGCTATGACAGCATTCTCTCGCCCTGCTCAAAAATGCACTCCAGTCCAAAGTGAAAAAATATCAGAACTGACAGCAGGACTGTCAGCAAATGGACATGCAGCCATAAACTATTTAATTCAATTCATCTGCCAAAACTATAAAACCCCTTTCCAAAAGCAACCTCGATGAGGGAAGACAAATATTGGCTTCGCTGATCCAGAGGTTTCAGAGAGGAGGTTTACACGTGACAGACGATCCACGACGCACGATGGACGAGCGGACCATAACATAAGCTTGCTGAACTTTGGCCAAGTGAGCCAACGCACAGCAGCCACCTCAGTTAATCCCATAGGTAAAACACATATGATAACTATGAATTTTCAAACTGTAATAGACTGAAGCCAGTATACAGCTGCAACCCTAGAGCAGACATTCAGCTTTTATTTTAGGAAAAGTAAATCTCGGAAATACAACCCCCCCTTTTTTAATGGCTCCCCATTGCAGGGAGAGAAGTAAATGGAGAAGGACTGTCCTTTTGACCTGCTGCATGTCCTTACAGCAATACATCCCGTACAATACAGCTACTCAGAAGAGGAGAAACTAAATGTAGCATTTGTGCTTCAAGTCGGTTGCAGTTCTCACTTAACATGAGGACTACAGAAATGTCAACGGCAGAAAAGCAGGCCACTGAGGCTGAAGCAAATTCTGACGCAGACAAAACACCGGCTGCCAAAAAACCAAGCGCTTTGCGCATTGTTCATAAGCAAGAACGCACTGATGATCTCCGCAGTCACCCAGAAGGATGATTACTTCTAAACCCCTAAAACAAGGGTGAACATGCAAAAAATAGTTCTAATTCATACTCGCCTGGACAAAAATAGATTTAAAAACATAAAATTTTCAGACAGTCTGCGCTATAACCTGTTATTCGTTGTTTTAAGGTAAAAAATGTGCTGAGGCCACCCCAGACAGCAAGCACCTCCGCTCCGGATCTGCCCCGGTTCTGTGTTGACTCCAGCTGATCCGGCTCAGAGCCGGGGCAGATCCGGAGCGGAGGTGCTTACTATCTGGGACAGCACAAAAAAAGGAAAGAAGTTTTTATCCCAATAGCATCGAAAAGCTTATTCTCCAGAGGTAGCTGCCTTCGTGAGATACTCCCTTTCTGGTTTGGCATTTCCACTTGGGGTCGCGATCTGAAACCTTAAATGCACCAGCAGTCAAGTCCTTAAAACTGACTCTTTGTTTTAGCGACGCCCAGTGATTTAATAGATAATCCATTCCCAAAAGCAACACCCTAAGGAAAACGGGAGAGGCCAGTATACACTAAAGCATAGGAGGAGATTAATACATCAACGTACTGCTTCATCACAACTCACCCTAAATAAACCCCACAGTGAGAACTAAACACTCCATCCCATCCCCTGACTAAGTTTTACCTTCAGCATGTCAGAACACTACTGAATGCACAGCGCAGCTCACAAGACCACCAAACAGGCCAGTGAGCTGCAGTCCTTTTCAGCTACATGCGCAGATTATTTTAAGGATGCACTTCCCCCACACTGTACGCTTACTTCTCTGCTGCGAGGAAGACGCCCGACGCACAGTCCGCCTTAAATTCCGGGTCGCAGGAATCCAGGAAGTAGAGCAGTTCCTTCATCATGCCGCGGATATTGTTTCCGTTCACCAGCGCGAAGCTCAGCTCCATCGCACGTCTGGGGAAGAAAAATGAATTAAAAAAACTCTTACCCAAAGAACATGAAAAACATCATCATCTACACCAACAGTGGCATTAACCCCATCTGACAAATGCAGCTACTGTAGTCAAACCAGTGGAACTTCCAGCATCCAAACATGTGCAGCTGAATTGCAGGAAAATGTGCATAAAATGATGTACAAGATCTAGATATTTTCCATTTGATATACTGCTGCGGCCATAAAAACATGGAATCCTGGGTTTGAATATTTCCTCAATACAAGTGTGATGCAACTTCACTGATGCAGTGCAACCAGCAGATACAGTATGTATGAGACACTGTCCAATAATATGAAAAAATAGCAGCAAAACCACAGCGCCCGCTAGGCCAAACATGAGCAAAGAACCTGGCCTAGATTTTTATCCCAAATGCACGCATATAAAATATGAAAAGGATCTGTGAAGAACTGAAGGCGCTAGAGCGCTGACAATGCAAAAAATACACGGAAAATTTTTCATGGGGTTAGATGTAGGGCTGAGCAATATTGAACCACAATGACTTTTCCAGCGGACTAAGACTAATTGCTGGGGTACTGGTGATGCTTAGCCTAAAAATGAATAAATAATCAGGGCCATTCTGACCCAAGCCCCAATCTCGACAGCAGTTTTGGACCCAAACCACAATTTCCATTGAAATAGCAAGTGTTTAATCTGGCTAGCTAGCACCGTAAAACAGGAAATGAGAGCAAGGTGTCAAGCGGCAAAAATCACGTTGCATTCCCCTGTAGCTCCCTCGAAACACACTCTACCCTCCAGTCAAACTTAACAGCAACTTGCAGCTTTATCGTTGCGGTTATGTTGCGCACCGTGACAATGTGTTTTTAAAGACAACTTGACTCTCTGAATGAGAGTGATGACAATAAAGATTCGTCTTAATGGATTTTCAACAGTCTAATCGGCTCAAAGCATCAATATGACAAATTTGAATGTCCCGCATTGATCTGCCAGCGAACATTCCAAAACATTTTTTTTAAACCTTGCTTCTCTTAAACAGATCTCTCTCATTCAGAAGATATTTTTTTCCCCCAATCGGCTAAATAAGAATGCTGCATACGCCGATCTTATACTCCAGAATTGTCACCGTGTCTCATTCCCTTATGAATGTTTTCACAACTGTAGCACTATGACAACATGCAACTAGATGACTCGTCGCCACAGGGACCGAGTCGTGTGTCTCCCCGATCCCCATGAGAGATCAATTGCAAATTTTTAAAGCCGCAATGTTACTGTTTTTACTCTTGCTATGGCATTAATATGTATCTCTGTACATGTGTATCTGTGTAAATGAGGCTGAAAATGAGCAGGACACAAAAAATCTGCAAAAACCAAAAAAATTTGACAAAATTGCTGCTGGCGGCCATATTGGATGTGGAAAATTGCCGAGAATAGATCTTGAGCATTGCCAAATAAACATCTTTGACTCTGCAAATTTAGAGAAAAATCCTATAAACTTTGAACAGAAAATCTCTGCGGCGGCTCCGGAACTAAACCATAGTATCTCCTGACTATCATCATCAGGGAGATACAAATACGCTCCGTTTATATCGAGACACGTCCACATATAGGCTGATCAGAAACATAACTGTTGTTTATTATGGACTCGAATTACGTGTCCACCAAAAGAATCTGTTGGGCTAAATCCAATTTATATTTGTTTTTGCAAATTACACATCCATGTACGTTCATTAAAAATATTATCTCCTAATAACCTAAGGAGGATGCATCTGCATTTATGACTTGAAATGCTTATGAAAGTACTGCTCGCAGTTCGTTTTGTAACTTGCTGGATGAGAAGGGCTTTTCCTTGTTCCAGAAAAATAAGATTTCTGAGAAATAGCTTTTCATGCTCATGAAAAAAAAGAAAGATTTTTTGCGATGAGCTTTGAGGTTTTCATTGGACAGTGACGAAATACTCAAAACGAATCACATTCTGTTCGAGCCCAACCATATTTCACCTGTGGCTATTACAGTTCGATAACAGCAACGCATGAGAGTCAGGACTAAGAAGTAAGCAAGGTTACCATGTCTCCTGCAGAGGACTGAAATATTTCCACAGACAAGGGGAGTCTCGTCATGGGAAGCACAATTAAACCTCGGAATACAAATACGTGACAGCAATTCTGTGCGCGTCTTGCTCACCTCTTGATGGAAACGTCCAGATCTTTCAAACAGTCTACAATGGTGCTTCGATGCCTCTGCACTGCATTGTGGTCTGTTTGTACCGTCTTCAGCAAGGATGTCAATGCCACATACCTTAAAGCAATAAAAAATGCCACATAAATGCCCAATAAATAAATCAAGTAACATTTCTTAAATTTCCAAGGTCACTGTCAGATGGCAGAGGTCATTGATTGTTATACCCCCGTTCCACAGAGCTTTCTGGCACATCGGTCATTCGTTGGAAGCAAAGTTCATTTCTTCGGGTCACTCGTATAAGACTATCTGATCACAGCCCGATGAATCCGATTCGCGTTTGTCCACTATGTCCACAGGTCAGTGTCTGACATGTCGGGTGCGATTCGATGAGGCGAAATCGTCCAATGAAGGACCAAAGCTCAGTTCCTTCATCGGACGATTTCGCTTCATCGGATCAAAGAAATAAACTTTGCGTCCGACGAGTAACCGATGAGCCAGAAAGCTCTGTGGAACGGGAGTATTAGTGAGACGACATTACTCACCTAATATTTTTGTCATTGTTGAGTAGGAATCGACCCAAGATATTAATAGCCAAAACCTGAATAGAACAGATGCAGAAATAAATTGCACTGCAAATATCATCCCTAGTTTTCAACAAAAAATCTTGCTCAATCACAAGCAAGGTTAGAGAATTCAAATTACAAAGGGTTTCCATCTCTTGATCTCAAATGCCATCACCATTACATCAGTCAAATAAACGAGGGGGGTTTTGACCATCATTAATAAACTTACCCTCAGCCCGCTCTCTGATTTGATGTCCATGATAGTCAGGACCGTTTCATAAAGAATTGCGTTTCCCACGTTTTTACTTGTCTCCGTGTTGGTCGCAACCTATTGGACAGTGTCACAAAGATGTCACACTATTTACATCAATGACTGCCCTAACCTACGAGGAAGAGCTAACAGGCATGCAGAGAACAGCACTGTAGCGCCAGGGTTTAGGGCATCGACCGAAACGGCACCTCACCTGTGCAAGAATGTCGTTCATCGCTTCGCTCGAATCATCGTCGCTCCGACCGAGAATTCTGAGTAACCTCAATATCCGCACCTGAAACCACAGCCTGTCGATTATCACCTGCTAATCTACAGTGCTCATGAGTCAACAGGCATGGAGACCAAAAAAAATTTAACAATAACGAGATGTGTTTGTGAAACACTGATGCCCCCGTGTATAACATGCACATGCTAACCATTAAAGGCCTATCATGATAGTCAAGGTCAGAAGGTCAACATTCATTACCTCATCAGAAAGGCCTTATCCTAAGGAATACATATGCCAGGTATCAAATGCCTATTACTAGCTAATGAGAAGTTATGGCCCATGTTAAAGTTTTTGTCACCAAACGTCATGCTCCAAGGTCAAGGTCAAAAGTCTTGACCCTATCTGAAATGCCTTCTCACAAGCAATGCATATGCCAAGTATCAAAGTCCTATCATGAGCCAATCAAAAGGTATAGCCATGGCAAAGTGCGGACATACAGACAGACGGACGAACAGACAAAAAACTATATGCCCCTGAAACTTTTTACGGGGGCATAAAAAATACAAAACGTATGGGGAGAACAGCTGCATGTACAGGCCCCACGACACAACGAGTCACCCGGTTACCATAACAGTGACACAAACGCACTGTGCGGTCAGTAAACTGATAAATAAGTCGGTGAGCGATGGCAGCCCAGTGCGAGGAGGCGTTCCTGCAGAAAGCGGAGCGGGTTCGGTTCCTCACCTGCAGGAAGGGGTCGCTGATGCCTGACACGTCGTGTTCCGGAGAGTACCCGGACATGATGAGGTTCTTTAGGATTCTCACCAGCTGGGGAACCAGCTACAAAACCAATGACAGAACAGAGAGGGGCTACAGAGACCTGACGAGAGAACCTATTACGCAAAAGCTGCAGAATGAGCTACAGCAAGCGTCAACATCCTTAAATATTTAGTTACTGACAATTTTACTTAGTACACCAACAGGGCCCAGATACTGACTGGATATACAGTGTGAAATATCCATAGCATACTAAAGAAAAAAGTTTAAAACAAGGCTCATACAGCTCTGGACCTGTCGTTTAGCCCACCACTTATAATAAAATATATTATAAGTTAAACTAGAAACCCATGAGTTTGTGAAATCAACAGGACAGACCATAATGCTGACGAATGTAGCAGCCATTATATAATTTACTACATCTCCACAAAACAACACAAAATACATTTTTAAATTACTTCATTATTGGGTTAAAATGAAGCAATCAGCATGAGCAATTTGATGCAGTTTATTGAACGTTTTCTATGGATGTTAGTGCCTAACCGACCAAGATTTATTCTGTCAGATTATGAAAAAGCAGTTATTTTGGCAGGTTCTTTTGCAAAATGCCACATTTTTTTTTTTGCCAAATTCCTAATTCTTTTAAAACAAAGGAAGAATCACCAGTTCTTGCTGACAACACCAGAGTGATTAGCTAAAAACAATTACAACACCCACAGTACTTTAAAACCACATGGTGATAAAATGAAAAGCCAAACTATGATTAGTTTAAGGATGACTGAACGACAGTTAGAAATGCATTTATTTACACGAACAGAACCAAATCTCTGGCCATGGCTTTTTTTTTTTTTTTTTAATAAATCAAAGTAGTAAAAAGACTGGATTCTCAACTACAAAATAAGCGATAAAAACGAAAGATAATCGAACAAAACATCGAATAACTTGTATGACGAGCATGTGAAATGATTTTTGAATGAGCATGCACCAGCTATGAACCAGAATGCACGCTTACCTTCTCATTCTAACACAATGCAGGAATTGTAACAGACAAATGACAGAAAAAATGAGGTAGATGTTAGGAGGAACTGGAAGAGATTCACTTTCAGAGAGATTAGAATAATGCTCAGGTCATGAGTATATGGGCTGTGGAAGTGCTGGCTTTTTGTACTGAGGGTGAGGGGAAGAGAGATCAGCTGATACAGCCAGTTTGAGGAGGGAGACAGAACTGGATTGTGGGAAGGGAGGAGGAGGAGGCATTCTCAAAATGAATGATGTGTAAATGTAATCTTGGGCCAAAAAAAAGCACCAAACCAATACTTCAAATACTTTGAAACAGGACCTTAACTGGCATGTTTTAAGGCAATGGGCACGCAAAATCTGAATGGAATGCAAAACTATGTTCTCAGTTCTTAAAAAAAAAAAAAAAAAAAAGGCAGTTTAACTGCTTAACAGTAGAACCACACAGTACTGTCTATAGTAAGAGCAAATCATTAATCAGAATTTATGCATGTGTGTGTACAAGCCTGCTTGAAGATGCTACAGCCAATGCCAAACTTAATAGGAATGTTCTGCTGTTGCTCAGCAATTTTTTGAAGCGCAAAAAGACCACCTGCCGCCATGGGGTGTGTTGGCAATCGCGTGCCATTTCTTTTCCTTCAAACATACCTTCATACCTGAAGCAGCCTTAAAAAACAGCAATTGTTTGAAATGCTTCCAGGAAGAAAACGGTGTTTTGAAGTCTAAATACCAGTGAGGTTGAACAGCTTACATCATATACTAAGGCATAATTCCTGCCCCCCAAACCTGCCAAAATTTACTTTGCTTCTCAAAAAAATAAAAATAAAATCAATAAATAAATAATAATAAAAAAAAGTTAAACTTATCAACCTAATTATTTTGCCAATGACTAATCAAAACCAATCTGTAGCCTATATAGGAAGAGATAATGAGTAGCAGACAGACCTACCTTGGCTACCGTGCAAGACTGACCAAATGTAAATAATCTGATTAATTGGGGGGGGGGGGGGGGGCATCAAATTCTCGCATCAAATTCTACTAATTAAGGTCTAGAGAAAAGATTTAAATTCAAACTGATCACCATCCCTGAATTTTTGCTCTTGATATGCAAAATATGCAAAATTTTGCTAATAAATGTATCCAACTTCAGCTCGTTGCTTCAGCTCATGTTGCTCAAGCAACATTTAATTTTACCATTGCATATCATGAAATGCTACGATTAATTCATTATTTGATAAAAACTTTGAGATTTCTGAATTGGATAGGACTGGCATCAACTGGGGCAGAGCAGTCATGTTTGGTCTTGCACGGGCTAATGTCAATGTGATAATTAAAATCGCCCCAGATTTTAAGCATGAAAAAATATACACTTGGTGGAAAACATTCTGTGAGGCCTACTGAACATGAACACGTGATAGAGATAATTTTCGCCTTTGAGCGAAATGTTCAAATGTACAAAAAACCTAGCGAACACATTTACGCAAATCTGTGCCACCAGTTTGTTGCATTTTTAATAGATTATTGAACAAGATTAACTCGAAAGACCGTTCGCCCACGACTGCAAGGGTGTAACCCTCCCCCCCAGTGCCTGCTTGTGATATCCTGAAATCCCTTACCTCTAGAACATTCACAAGCCATACACTGAAACATGCACATTTTGAATATGTAATTGCACTTTATTTGGGTAATTCTATTGCCATGGCAACCAAAATCGATAGCTGTGGTGACCCAACCGCAACCTATGCCCAGCCTAAATATCAAAATTTGTGGCCTGTAGAGATTCCACAAAATATCTCAACGGACGCAGTGGGGACAACGACCATGAATGCATAGTACAGCTTGACTTAGGGGGCTAAAGTTTTTTTAAAAAGCCAGTCATAGCCCTCGATTTTGGCCATTTTTAAGCTACAACAAACCTGAAAGTAGCAAACCTTTCATTGAGTGAACTGAACAGGACAAACTATTTTCGCATTCGAACGGCCAAATGTCAACCAACAAAAAAATGTAGCAAACACATTCATGCAAATGTCTGCAGTTTCATGGCCATTTAAATTTCAAAATGTGACAAACAAAAATGTGATCTAAGGAGACTGAATTGTCTGATTCAATCATTTAGTAATTGAGCAAATCAACCCTTTGATTGCTAACTGAGCAAAGAAAACAGGAAGAGGGTTAGCTTGACTGGCTAAAAAAGGTGATTCCGCAGACCGAAACGTAGCTTCCCTCAGCGCGTCCCCGATACATACTGATGTTTCCAGAAAAAAAAAAAACCTTAACGGACATTGCACAAAGCCTCTGTTGTTTGGCAGCCATTCCTTCGAGACAGCGTCGGGTACGATTCAAGGAAGAGACAAAGAGCAAAGCTCACCGGCTCGGCCTGTAGTGGCAGGTGGTCTCATTACGCATTAAAAAAACCTTTAAAATTTATTAAAATTTGCAGTTCGACATCGGCACACCCCCAAGTTTTGCAAAAATATATCAATAATTCAGAAGTACACAAGAAAATGCCCAAAAAAACAAATGGTGTGTAAAAAGAATCAACAGATTTCCAGAGTTGCAGCAAAGCATGAAAACCCTTCTCGTGCAGTACCTTTCGAAAGTGCGAGAGCATGTCTGGACTTCTTTCACACATCTCCGTGAGTAGAACGACAGATGTGTGAAGTACACCTAGAGAAAAAGAAAATGTTAATTTTTTAATGTTAATAAATTCATGGCAATAAATCGATAAAAACAAAAACTGATGCCCGAGCACCTCTGCCCTTTAGTTCCTCGTACAGAGCAGAACTTTAGATCCCTGTACGGTGCCTTGATTAATTCCTGAGTGAGAAACAAACCCTTGTTCTGTATTTTCTGTACTGTACAGCAGCGGACTTCTTTAGCACAGAAATTGGAAAACAGAATCAAAGTTCTCAGCTGTGCTGAGCAACTCAACAAAAAGCAGAGAAACTGGGAAACAAACTTCCACTGTCCTTTTATTTAGACAACAAAGATCACTAGTGATACGCTAAAATCCATTTACCAAGCAGCTATATGAATATCACACAAATGTTGGAAAAGACCAAAAATATTCTAAACCATACATTTGCAAAAAAGGAGAAACAACAGCCGTAATGAAACCTATAAAGGATAAAAAAAGACTAATTTTAAGGATTCCAAGTAAAGCAAGTTCTCAAACTCAAATTATTCATTACTCAAACACTCTGCGGTAAAAGGTCTATGACTATGATTGACGTTGACTTCACTAATTGCAAAAACTCTGTAAGCCACTGTTAACCCCATAAACACACTTTTCACTTAAGTTTTCCCTAAAGATCAAAGTCAGAAAAGGCTTTTCTCCATATTGAATGACAATGTCAGACACACACATTCTGTATCTGCAGGTTGCAGCGCTTCAAGCTACATTACACTAATACAGTGAAAAATATTCAAACCCCGGATGCCATGTTTTTATGGCCACAACCTTACAGCAAACGAAATGCAACTGGACATATTTGGGGATCATTTGATACCTTGGGCATCTCCATTAGAATTCAAAATGGACTGAATTCAAAAGTTCCACAGGTTTAAATACAGCAGCTGTATGTGACAGACCCATATATGGGTCTGTGGGGTTTATGGGGTTAACGCTGCCTCCCCTGTCACACCCGGACTCTGGCGTATGAAGTGTACCCCTGCGTGGCCACGTAGGCCTGTGGAGATGCCTCACCGTGGTTCTTCTCGCTGAGCAGGTTTTTGGTTGCTGGGAGAAACATCTCCATCAGCTCTGGAACCTTCCGGATCACGTGAACGGCACACAGGGCAGCCTGCAGACAATGCAAATGTCAACTGAGCATTGCACCATATAATTAAACCCACCCGGCCTCCTACTAGACAAAAGAAAGGAGCTACGCGGTGTGGCTAAGTGTCTCTTCCTCTCTGGGTCTCTGAGCACCTGGCTTTGCAGATCTGAGGCAGTGAAAATGCATCACAGGGCAGAAGCTCCCAAAATAACGTGCCTTGAGGGCTGAGAACAGCTGGTTTTCCACCCTGCCTTGACCTGGGAGTCTGGAGTGATGACACTGACCAATGATTGGCAATAATTGTTCTCATAATTGCCTGGAAGAAGAGAAAACCAGGGCTGGATTTGGATTCAAGGTCCAGATTTGGAGACATGAGCTTCGAGCGATGAGGGTTTTCCCCAAAGCAGTGCCTCAGATTTGAAGCAGTTTTACAACAGAAGGTAATTTCAGCATCATAAACCATTACTTTAGGTATCACTGCAACAACCAGCCGAGTCACAGAGCCAAATCGCCGAACAACACAGTAACATAAATCACAAATCATATTCAATACTTATTTGTGAGCAATGTAGCTACCTCTTCAAAATTTTATGGACTGGACATCATTTAAAAAAATTCCATCACTGGCATTAGTCAGACTTTCCCCCACAGCCCTCACTGCGACCGAGGGATTTCGCCGAACGCAGGATGAGCGTCGAGCTCGGTTGGCGTCAAGGCTCCACCTCAGCTCTCGCAGAGGACGGCTCACCTTTTTCCTCAGGTAAGAGTTGGAGGTTTTGAGCAGTTTCTCCACCTCTCCTGCCAGGTCGCGGCACATCTCTGACGAGCCCATGCAGCCCAGCGTGCAGAGAGCCAGGCCCTGAACATACTGTGTGCTGTGATTCAGGTCACTGAGGGGGGGGGGATGAAGAAAGAGGGGAGGACAGGAAATGAGAGAAGTTTAGCAGAGATGAAGGGAGAGGTGGGAAGGGAAGGAGGGAGGGAGCAAGGGAGCAGGAAGGAGGAGAGAGAGGAGAGGAAAGCAGAGAGATTGTGACAAGACCAACAGAAGGAGATAAAGAATCGTAGACAGAGAGGTGATATGAACATGAGGGTCAAACACAAGAAGACGGGGAGAGAAGCCAAGGAAGACATTGGGGGGGGGGGGGGGGAGGGAGAGGACAAAGGAATATTTGGAAGCACGAGACAGAGAGCGAGAGGAGCCACTGGTCAGACAGGTACAGCGGACATTGAAACAAAAGCACCAGATCAATTTCCACACGCTACAGTTCTGCCTGAGAGCTCACATTAGTGACAGGTGAAAAAGCAACATGCAGCTGCGCTGATATCACAGGTTAGAGCACGCTCACTGCATGAACAGTACCACCGACGTGTTTTACGTCTAGCGCATTGCATTACTTCTAAACGATTGAAGGAATCCAAAGTGCTGTCTGAAATCAGCTTTTACGAATCGTGACCAGATCATTCTTAAGTGTTTTCGTTCCGTGTTACACTTCTCCTTCACTAAGGCATTAAAATTAGGTTTAATTAAGGTGCATTAAAAGTAAGTCGTCTTTCTACAAATCAGCCATTTTCCTGTGTACGACAGAGAGGAGTAGTGAGAGGTCCACTGCTGTACCACCAGGTGCAATTAGCCAATACAAGCCATTTCAAAATCTGTCCCTTTTTGACATCATATGGGGAAGTACCCGCACTGAAGTAAGGACTGATCAACTACAGCCAATCAAGTAACCAGTTTCTTCATCATTCTGGGTGGTCGCTTCCCCTTGTGATGTCAGAATGGACAGATTTTGAAATGGCCCGTAATGGCTGATTGACTGTGCACCAGGTGATGTAATAGCGGATCTTTAAGGAGTTGGTCAGCGACTTACTTCTTGATGCAGTTTGTCATTAGCAGGTGGACGTCTTGTCGCTCGTCCAGCAGTAACATGGCGCCCAAGTAGCCTATTCGCTTGTCTGTGAACTTCTGAGAGGCAATCAATTTCAGGCACTCCAACTGAAAAAAACATATTGGCCATATTCGATTTCAGCACCATAACAGAGGCATGAGGTGAGAGAAGGAGCAATGAAAAATATAACCCCCCCCCGAGAAACAAAAAAAAAAAAACGAGAAACAACATTCATCATCCATAGAAAATAAAAAAATAAATCGCCAATGCAATATGAGAATCGGAAACCACTACCATGATAATTTTAGACAGGGGGTAAGATGGTTTTGAAGGAATCGCCATCTTCGATACCACAGAGCAAGAGCTGCCCCTCACCTGTCCGAAGTGTGCTGGGTAGCCCAGCATGTGCATGTAGAGAAGTTTGGCGACGTTCCTGCAGCGGTAAGTGTTGTCCTCCTCTCTGAAAGAAGACCGGATAGCAGCGCACTCCTTCTGGATCATCTCCCGCTCCTCCGCCTGGGTCCGAGCGGTCCGGATTGTCCGGATCAGCTCTCGCAATCTGATCGGAGCTGGCATCCTCTGAAACCAGGAAGGGGAAATGGGTCAGCACAAACCATCTCCGCTCAAAACGTTGGGCAACAACGACATACACTTCCTCGCAGTCATCCATCAAGATGACAGTAACAAGGAGTTAGTGCAACGTGGTACAAGTTAGCGTAATCAGCCAACAGTGTGCACTGAAGTCGAGGGACTCATTCCAAACCACAGTTTGTTTCTACTTGTAAAAACAAGTGACGCCTCCCCCTCCCCCCTGAACACCTCCAAATGGCAAAAGGCACCAGTTTAGTAGCTGATCAATACACTGACAAAATTTGGTGGAAGAATATTGAGCGGTTTCTGAGTTATGGTCCGTGAGCACTTTGGGAACGCTGCAGGGACCTGAGCCAAAACCAACACCTCCCTCCAAGAGGGAGTCACAATCCGTGCTGATCAAACACCACTACGCACTTGCACATTATTCCGGGGAAGCGGCAAATAAGGAAATGGTGAATAGAGAAACAAAGGATGTTTGCAGACAAATAACAGGTTATATTCACACTGGAGGAAGGCTGCAAACAGAAGCCAGTTGGGATTATAACTGAACTGAGCACTTCCTGAAAACACCATAGGTGCAGGAGCACGGTTAAGTGGCTTTTGAAGCGGACACATTTTTAGCTGAAGTTCTGTTGAGTTCACAGAAGCTTCATCCTCAGTCGTAGCCTGGAGTGACGTTTGCGCCAGTTCTGACGCTGTTCTCTGTAGTTCAGCAGAAATTTTCAGTCCACTCTCATCTTCCTGCTTTATTTACTGACCGTGACAGCTGCCTTTTCATAGCAGCTTAGCCAATTGGCTTCACAAGGGCATGCCACATTATACCTTCAAGAAATCTGCTCTCGGGGCAAGGGTTTGCCTATTGACCGAATACAGAGTGATCATGTTTTCCCCCCCCCTTCATTTCCTCAATACAGCTGAACTGTCACAAACTGTCCAGACAGCACTGCATTTGCCCGCGTTTTTTTTTTTCCCAGATTCAGAAACGGGTCATTTTACGTCGTGCAAGAGTGGCCACAGAAATTCCATTCCGCCCGCAGTCTACGGTTTCAAAGCTCTGACAGCACATTAAAGATTAAACAAGCACGTGCTCAATGGCAAGATGAGAACCGTGTGCCGTTCCCCTCAGTCCGCTTCTTAAACACAATCACAACGCAATTTCATTCTGAAGATGGTAGAGCATCTCAGGGCAGAAAACGCTGCCATGTTTTAATAATGTTTCAGCTGTACTTCGGGATGATTTACGATGACCAAAATGTTTTCCGAGCTCCACAGGAGAAGGGCAAAGTTCGTACGTACAGAGCAGAAAGCTGAAAAAAAATTTGGTGCAAATCGATGGATCCCAAATAGAAGATATGCTCCCGAATGATTTTTACAGTTTGCACACAATTTTCACCAGTGCCAATACAAAGAGTAGGGCAAATCACCACTGAATTAGAAATAGTGCCCATTTGAAACTTACTACTGATCGAAAACAAAAGGAAACGAACAGTTTTAAAAGCATCATCGGCAAGTGAGTGCTTTTTGTCTCACTGTATGCAATGAACTAGGTCTTTTACCCATTAATAAGAAGCAAATTTGCAGCAAGTGTCAGATTAGAGGGGGAAATGCAGGTTACCGTAAACCAATCACAGATTAAAATCTGGAAATGAATTTTTGAAGGAACTCCACTTGAGGCATTGCCATTTTTAACAGGCAACTCCAACTGCTAAAAAAAAAACTAAAGCAGTCTTCTCCATTTTGGCAGCAATACTACACAGACCAACACGTCATGCCAGGTGCCAAATTTGAAATTTCCAAATAATTGAAGCTAGGATTCCCTAGCATGCACAGCTCCATCCAAGCCACTGGCAAATGCAATTTGTTACTGCCAAAGCTGTGGGCGTCAGATGAAGAGGTGCTCCCAAAATGCAAGTAAATGAAGTTTGAAAGGCAACCAGGCTAAAGGCAAAAACACTGGCCACCCACAGTGTAAGTAAGTGTGAAACAGGAGCTGGGAAAAGCAGCAGCTTCAAATAGTCAGCAGGCTAACTAACAAGAAGCAGGCAGGCACTCCAAACCCAAGAGGGCAATGATTGGGCCACGACAGATCAGACCCTCCCAGGACGCCAGTCTCACTGCGCAGTTCCAGTGAGAAAAATGGAAGTGAATAATGGCTCAATAGAGACAAGAAACTGTGGAACAGGAAGTTGCAACACTGAACTCTCAATGGGCAGCAAGCACCACGGGAAAGGCCAAATTCGACCAGCATTTTCGCCACTTAACGGCAACTTCTAGAAGCACCCAGAACACACAGCCCTGCCCCGGGAAACTGCTCATTTGACTGCAAAAAGCAAAGCAATAGGGCATCCGAGGAAATGCATTCAACGAGCAAAAAAAAAAAAAAGGGACGGGTACAAAGACGGGTACGACTTCGGCTCCAAATTTACAGGACTGAGAGAAAATCCGTGAGAGTCTTGATTATGACAATGCAGAGCAGGCCTGGCAGGCAGCCTAGCTTTGCTGAACGCCAAGCACAGAGGCAGCAAGGATACTCATTACAGCTGGGAGCCCACTGCAGCACAGAGAGAAGGAATGCAGAGAGAGGAGAGCGAAGGATGGAGGAGTAAACGAGATTGAGACACACAACAAGGAGAGAATGACAGACCGAAAAAGAGCGAGTAAGAGAGCAGAGAATGAGAGGCAGTGAGAGGATGGCAGAAGAGGAAAGGAATAAAAGATATGAACAAGAGAGACGCCCAGCAGCCTATCACAAGGAGGCATCACTCCCCTTCCTGCCGTTAGCAAGCGCCAACACATTTGCTTGCTGCAGTGTAAAGAGCCTGGCTGGCATAAGTGCTCGCATTGGCCTCCACGTCCTGCCTAACAGGCAGCGTTTCCTGGAAGGGCTGGAGAGAGTGCTTTCACACAGCACTGCAGATGGACTGGCGGTAGCCTCCCATTGGCCAATCTGGAAGACTGGTCGCAGAACACATCATCGAATCAGATGGCCTTCCACCCATATACATGCACCCTTGTCACAGGAATGACAAAGCCATCCCAGCATTCCTCAGTTTAAAGTGGGGGGAGGGGGGGGGGGGTTCCTGAGCACTGCTGCATGTATTGTAGACATTGCTACATTTGAGTAGATGATTTATTAAGCAGCATGATATTGTGCTAAACGATTCTTGGCAGAACAGAGACTGGTGAGTCAGTGCCATTCAGAGGCAGTAATTTCTGTGCGGCGATGATGCCGACTGCACAGTCATTACTAGCCCTGAAAAATCAAGCTCACAGTACAGCATGCAATAACTGGACTCTGTAAGATGATTCTACAGTGATGACTCAAAAAGAGGGGCAGAGGAAGTAGGCTTTTTCTGGGAAGGGCAAACTAATCTTACCGGACACACCTCAATCCCGAGCACAAATATTCACCGAACGGGCGCAGCACCAAAAACGAGCCAGGAAAATGAAAAGGAGATTTTTTTAAAGGTTTTCAGACCCAGAAAATCATAGCAGGTGTCCTGGAGAAGCCATGCGAAAAATCATGAGATAAGATGCCGAACACTCAAGACTAGCAACTGCAAGGAAAACTGCAGCGGAAAGTCTTAGCACCAACACCAGGAAAGATCCGCACACCTGGTGAGATGGTTGCTCATGACCAAAGATACACAACTCTAAGAAACATCACATATTTGGATATATCCATACAGGGGCCAGTTTCACAAAAGCTTTACGCCATTGTGAGCTTCAGAGGTGGTTTCTATGGCAGTGTTACTCATGTCCATGTGTTTTGGGCACAAAGAGAGAGCTTTTTTTCCCCCCCTGTGAAAACCTATAATTCTATGCGACAGTAAAGTGAACCTTCCACGCAGTCATAAAGGCTGTACTTTCGCATTGCGGTGGACTAAAGGCCGCATTTAGTGGGTGGCTGGGCTGCGCTCGTGATTAAGTTGCTTCAGCATTACAGAACTATATGGCCCAAATCTAAAAGATTTATCCAAAAATCCCTATCAAAAAATTCTTCTTGGGCAGCAGGAAATATACTCATACTGGTCCCCCAAAATAAAGCCAATGCAGAGCTGGCGATAAGCAGTTTTGCATCGCAAAATGCAATCGGTTTTGAAATCTACATCAGGCTTTTGAAATCTGCATCGCATATTTTGCGATACGGTCTGTGGAATTTGTGAATAAAAGTTTGTCCTGTTTTGAACAGAGACGGGCTCCAACAGTCTCTTAATATCGTCCTGTTCGGCCTTCGCCACCGCACTGTGGATAACCTCACGGCGCAAGTCTGAAACCACAGTAGCGAGTGGAATGATCCCAATATTTCCCTACCTCCGCACCAGTCCCGCCCACAGAGCAAAAGAAAATGCTACAGTGGACAACGTCATTGGCTGAACCAACGCAAAACGTGAGACGCGTCTGCCATCTTGTGTAAGGAATCGGCGGGGGAATTGTGCGATCAAACACTGCACGTGTGCATATGCGACTCGATAAAATGAAATGGACTAGTGTCACTCATCAGCCTACAAGCACGATCAATATTAAATAAATTATTATTTTGTATACAGATGTTTGTTGTCAGGAAATTCTTAAGTTCTTAATTCCAAAAATTAAATTTAAATGAACTGTAAATATATATAACAGTGTTGTGTATTTATGTCTCAGGAAGGGGGTTCATATTTTTTAACACATGTACATTTTTGTTTGTACTTTGAATTCCAGAAGTGTTCTTTATTTCTAGATTTTTATTTTAATAATTAAATGTTCATCTTGATTCATAATAATTACCAGTGTCAATTTCTTTCACAGTAAAAATATTATGTATGATGAAAAATCAGTCCTGAATATTCACTCATTCACAGCCTGAGCCAGGAGAGTGGCTTAGGTAGAACCAACTAAAACTTACCAATTCCTGTTCAGTTACAGCGTTACATGTTAGCTGTAAGTGGGAACCAGTTGCTAAGCCCAAGTAGTTTTAACACTGCAATGCTACTGTAACTCAACTGCCTTGGTCTTCATTTGGCTGTGTTGATTAGTGTTAGTACTGTTCAACAAGTGTTCTAAGAGTTGAAAATAAAAGGTTAAAATGCATCTACAGACATTTTTGCTACACAGTTCTGAAAAATGCTGCAGACTTCTAGAGACTGCGTCGCATTTTTGCTACGCTGTCATTTTTGCTTAATGCCAGTCCTGCAATGTGTGAGAAATATACAACAGGCCCCATGCTGGTGCGAGTGTGGACTTTCGTTTTGCCCATTTTGAGTGGATGTGAATGAGTGGATAAACTTTATCCAGAACAAAAGGAATCTTGACTCCAAATATGTTGTTAATGTGTTTGTGGACTTCCTTCCAGTAAGGAACAATAACTGGACAGTTCAAGAAAACATGATAATGATTGGCGTCGTCCATCCCACATCGTCTCCAGCAGCTGGAATCCCCTCTCCCATGTTCCTTTTGTAAAGGTGTAATAAAAAACCTAGCAACATTTTTCCAACAGAATTCACGCCAAAAGATCAATCTTTTATCAGTGCATTTCCATCATGCTTGTGAATATTCAATAACTGATCCGGGAGTGCCTGCCATCTAGTGATAGAATATTGCTCTGCATGCATAAATTTGCAGCTCCATGTCTGCTGGCGGACACGTCTGCGCAAGGCGCTAAAGATACCCTGCCGAGCACCGATGTTCTTCTCGAACACGCTAAATCCAGATAATCCTTAAATGATGAATTACATTCATATTTTAATTTGTAACGAGTAAAGAAGTGGCCAGTGTCAAAGTAACGAAATAGAAGTATACTTTTTATCTTTTAAATGTAGAGTAAAAGTCCCCGGTTAAAAAAAAAAAAAAGATTCAAGAAAAGTACAAATCCTCAGAAAAACTACTTCAGTAATGAATTTCCCGAAGTAACGGATAATAGTGAATTAGTTAATTGCAGGTAGAGATATTTTCACTACGTGTCACAAATGTACATCGAGCAGTGTTTCACTAATAGAAAGCATACTGCAAATGCGACACTACCTGTTGACGGATCCGTACGTAACTGCAGTGGACATGCCTGGGTTACGCACGGAACAGTAAATTGAGGCCGGATTTTCAAGCTACAATTAATGGATCAACGTTGGATATAAATTTCGGTATCAGATCTATATTTTAAGCACAACAATGTGTTGGGAGATGTATATTAAGAACAGCGTCGGGTGGAAGTTTAGTAATAAAACATGTTCCAATTTTCGCCCGCCATTATCAATCACTTTTCGAATAAAAAATCCAAAATTATTTTCTTTGTTTAATGTATTGAAATATTTATTTCTGTACAGTCGAACATGTCCACGTGGGGTATTTTGGGCGAGGCTATTTGTTTAAATTCAGCAACATTTAATGGAAAGTGAAGTATGTAATATTAACCGAGTTTCAGAGAATAATACTCTACTGACTGTTAAGTCTAAGTCGCACTTTATTATGTTGATTGATCAAATGTGTTGGTCAATAAAAAGTATTTTCAGGAAAGAAGTTTGGGGTCACTTTTTAGTGTGAACTTTAATATTTTAAATATTGTGCCTATTTAGAAGGTTTCTTTTTCATAATTCAACTGAAAGTATAATTTCTGCCATTAGTTCTCCAAGACTCCCTTTCATATTCAAGCAAAACGGGTCCTGTAGCTCAAATATCCCTCAGTGAATTGATATTGAATCGAATCAGAAATCGAATCGAAACCTTGTGAATCTAAATCGAATCAATTCAGGAAATCAGTGACAATACCCAGCCCTAATAATAAACAAACATATAGATAAGGTGGTCTTGAGAAGAAATGCATAGCCGGGGGGGGTGGGCCACAACATTAAAACCATTGCCATTGATTCATTCATTACAATGACACCTGTCAAAGGGTTGGATATACAGTATGAGGCAGCAAGAGAACAATCAGTTCTTGACGCTGACGTGTTGGAAGCAGGAGAAACGGGTAAGTGGAAGGACACAATCGACCTCGACAAGAGCCAAATTGTGATGGCTGTATAACTGGGACAAAACGACAGGCCTAGTGGGGTGTCCCCAGCATACAGCAGTTAGTCCCCAAAAAATTACAACAGAAGAACTGGCGACAGGGTCATGGTGCCCAAAGCTCACCAGTGCGCGTGAGGAGCGAAGCCCAGCCCATCTGATTTGATCCCATAGAACAGCAACCGTACCACAGATTGCTGAAACAGTTAATGCTGGCAATGATTGAACGGTGTCAGAACACACAGTGAATCACAGCTTGCTCTGCATGGGGTGTGTAGTCACAGACTGGTCAGAAAGCCCATGCTCACCCTGGTCGCCTGCCAAAAGCGCCGACAATGTGCACGAGAGCTTCAGATCTGGGCCACAAAGCAACGGAAGGTGATGAATGGTCTGATAAATCATGTTTTTTTTGACACCATGTGGATGGCCATGTGTGTACGTGTGGCATACCAGGGGAAAGACTGACATGGCACCAAGACGCGCTATGGGAAGGCAAGCTGGCGGAGGCAGTGTGATGCTGTGGGTAATGCCCTGCCTTTCATGAGGATGTCGCTTTGACATGTACCACCTACCTAAACATCGATGCACACAAAGTTCGCCCCTTCATGGCAACAGCGCACCCTGATGGCAGTGCCCTCTCGCAGCAGGATAATACACCCTGCTGCACTGCAAAAATTGTTCTGGAATTGTGTGTAGAACATGACGAGGAGTTCGGGATAATGAACAGCCCTCCAGATTCTCTAGATCTCAATCCAATTGAGCAGCAGAGGGATGCGCTTGAAAACCAAGTCTGGTTCATGGATGCCCCACCTCATTTTAGAAGACTTAAACAATCTGCTGCCAACGTCTTGGCTTAAGATGCCACGTGATGCATTAAGAGGCCCGGAGACTCCATGCCTTGACGAGTCAGAGCCGTTCTTGTGGCACAACGGACCCACACAATCTGAGGCAGGGGGTTTTAATGTTGTTGCTGAACGATGTACATGAATTGAGCCACACATTTAGAGCTGAAAACTTTCCATGGCCATCATGTTCTCGTACCCCCACCCGCCCAATGCCAAAAAAAGAACTTCATGCTCACGCACATCAAGTACTGAAGAGCGAGTCATGTCACTTTTCACCAATGTGCACAGCCAGGTGTAACCAAGTGACACAGATTAAAATGAATCAATCAAGTCTACAGCACACACTTGAGAGTAATTATTACACCTTATTTCAGAACAGATCAATATACAGTTAAAGGGTGTGACAACTTGCTCCATCAATAATAGGCAGAGCGAATGTGGCTGCCAGGCTCCTCTTAAGTCAGTGAAGTATACTAGAGAGATCTGTTTGCTTTCACGAGTGCTATACTTCCTAAGGCATGGCCACTAATAGTCACAACCAATTAGCTCCACGTTCATTAGTGCATCCAATTAGGAAGCGGTGAGTGAAAGTGTTCTGGTTCCTGCCGTTTTTAATGAGTCCCAATCATTTTCAAATGTTTCATGAAAATGTGAGACGTGATGGCAAATTCTTGGGTGATCTGAGATGGAATGAGGCCGTTTGAAGAAGATGAAATAAGATTTCTCCTCTCACTGCCGACTGCGATTTTTGACCACATGTAAACCTGCCACTGACTTGAAAACAGGAAGTCAAACAAAATCGTTGTTACAGTTTTGAGGCTGCTTCTCAAGGTCCGGAGCCATGAACCATGTGACGTCTTCACACGCTCTCCACAACGTTATACAAGTTCCTATGCTGTGCTCTTCTGACAGCCAAAAAAGTACATACTAAAAGCACTGGCTACATTTTTAGGGAAATCCGTAACAGCTTTCATCGGACTATAATTGAAAAACATCCTAAGAGAAGGGCCTAGACCCTAGACCTTGCCATTTTTGCCGTGCCCCCTGCCGTTGAAAAAGAGGTCAAAACTAAACTAATTCATGCAGCATCTGTTACGCATTCAAATTCTAGAATGAGTCATTAGTCTCTGGTTGCATGTAATGAGGTGGGCCACAGAAGTGTGACTGGGTCAAAATGGTCCATATTTCAATACTACTACTGCATATCACATACCTTCAGCCCAATCAAAAACAGCAAACCGAAATTTATTATCTCATTCCATTCTAATGTTATTGAGAGTAACATGCATTTAATTAACAGGTAAATGCATTGAAAGCCACAACTAAAAGTCAGTTTTTCTTGGAATGGACCCCTTTTACAAAAACTAGTGTTATTTGGTTAATCATTCAAATTCACCCAGGTTTGTTTTACTTTGTATCCAGTTCATAAATGATACAGTGCCTTACCCTGGAGTAATAGAACATTATAACCATTCTCCGCCGCCACCACTCCACCGCCACTCCTATCCACCCCGTAAGTGCTTTTCTAAAAAGGCCGCTAAACAAAAAGTATCCACCAAATCAAACAAGATTGGTGGCAAATGGAAGAGAACTTTAACAGCTACAATTTGATACCATAATTACAATAAAAAACCTATGAATCATAGAGGAAAAACATTTTGAATAAGCAGTTTCTTGGCAGAATGTCACAGATCCACCCTTTTTGAGTGCCTACCTCATGACATGCGACCCTCTGTAAACAAAGTGTTATGTCTGTGAACAGTTTTTTTCTGCCACAGACACACAAAAAGCAGAATGGTTTGCGAAGTAAACGTTAAAAAAAAAATAATAATAATAATTAACATCAGCTTCACATCTTCTCTCTGAGCAAGAAATTCATTGAGGTCGACCAACAGTTGCAATTTCACAGCTGTTCCTCTGGCTAAAACACAGAAACGCAGCCGTAGGTTGCAAAACTTTATATGACTCCTGCTGTTCACACCTATTGGTCACCAAAAATAAATGAAACTCAGTGGCCTGAATTTCAAAGACAGCCGAAGCTCTATGTGCCCCCGTTACCTTCTGCGGGCGGGGAGATGTCTGGTCAACATCACGCAAGCTCCAGTCATCCAGATCCTGTCTTCATCAGCTAACAAGCAATGGCAGCCAGACAAACCCGATGAAACGCCTGCCATTGGAGGACTGCTGAACAGAAGACATCATTGTGCCAGCAGCGTCCGCTTCCTCTGAAGAGTTTTCTTTTCATATAAAAGAGCAAGGGGATATTTTCCCCATTTTTAACCAAGCCTGCAGCTCGAAAGGCGCTGGAGTTTTCCATTGTCTCCGCGAGCACTGGTCAGGCCGCATGGCCCGGCGGGTCGAGCACAGAAGCCGAACTGCAGAGGGAGGGCTGGGAAAATGTTTCTCCTTGGGGGTTCGGGGGGGGACTCTCCACCTCACACAGCAATGCCAGCCTGTGCAGCTTAAAGCACCCGCCCCAGACAAAAGAGCTTCTGTTCAGCTGCATTCTTACACCCCAACATTACTCAGCGCCCTCAACCACCTCTCAGCACTCAGGCTTAATAAGTGACTAAAACCACCAGCATGAGACGCTTTCAACTCACAACAAGCACATAACCCCCGACCCAAATCCAGCAGTTCTACGCTTCACACTTTACTCTTCACATGCTATCTTCACAAGTTATCCTTTGTATACTACTCTTCACAAGTTACTCTTCACACACCACACTACTCTTCACATACTACTCTTCACGTTACTCTTCATATAGTACCCTTCACAAGTTACGCTTCACACACTACAAATCACACTCTATTCTTTGCATACTACTCTTCAAGTTACACTTTGCATACTACTCTTCACACACTACTCTGTGCATACTACTCTTCACACATTACTTCACAAGTAACTCTTCGCACACTACCCTTCACAAGTTACTCTTCCCACACTACCCTTCACACACTACACATTGCACTTTACTCTTCACATGTTACTCTTTGCATACTACTCTTCACACACTACTCTTCGCACACCAGTGATCAGATTAGCATTTTGCGATGCAAAACCGAACAATCAAATTTCAGCAGCTTTGACGAAATGCTAATCAACCTAACAATCTCTTAGCAAAAAAATGCGATTCATAAATTCTTAATGACATTTCATTGATCCCGACTCACTGGCCTGCGAACTTCCGATTTCCTGAGCCATACAGCAATAGGAGAAGTTTTAATGACTTTAACTGGCTGGAAAATGATGTTCCTCATTTGCATACCAATCAGCTTCTGGGGAGTGTATGCATGCACTGGAGACTCTAGGGGGCTTTCGTATGCTCAAACGCTCTATTCTCTCTGATCATGACGGCCAGACTCCGCTATGTGAGCCATCACGTATTAAATTACGTTGCTCTTTGGATATAGCCACCTAGTTGGCTAGTAAACGCACTAACGTTAACTAAGGAAAATATTTGTAAATGATCATCATGCGATATGATCCGTTTCTTGTCCCAACTTCACCAACTTTGCCAGTTGTCTCAGGCAAGAACTTATCTGAGGTTTCGTGGCAATTCGTCCTACCCAACTGAACTTTTACATTTCGTCCCATGAATAACGAATGTTGCAAGTGACATTCCAGATGAAACCGGTTTTTCTGCACCACGAAGTACTACAGCTGCTGCAGGGGACGTTTTATGGGACGTTAGCTAGTTTGCTAGCTAGTTCAAAAGCAATCGCTTAGGTACAGCTACCTGGCAAGTGAACCTATGGTAGCTATGATGCGTATTGGATAAGTTCTTATTGCTCTGATTTGTCACTTTCAATGCAATCAAATGCCGATCTCTTTCAACACTAATAATCATCTTATTTTACTAAAAGAACAAACCGACAGTTCAGACCTGAGACGTTTTACTAGTTTTAGCTGCATTATCTTGATATGCATGCTACTGCGTATTACGTTACTCTTCAGATTATAAAGCTAGCCATCTCCCCATCTTGCGGACGCCAATTAAAAGGCATCTTTGTAATCATTGTCATACTAAAGGGATGTGGAAATAATTCCGGATCAGACCTCCCCTTTCGGCTTTAACTCTGAATCGCCTTGACTGGATGTACGCTTCACGGTTTCACACATCCGAATGTTCCTCCCACCACCCAAACATCACCGTAAGCCTATCTAAGTCAGTAAAACAGGTCCCATTGCAATGTGGTCTAGGGAATCGCGAGTTTACTAGCCTCTCCTGAAACATGCACAATGATCTCTGATCATTTAAATCAGTGGCGTAGCCAGAACTGAAAATCAAGTGTGCCAGGAACATCCCTTTACAACTTCTATTAGTCCTGACTTGCTCGCAATCATCTTTCCCAATGAACAATACATTCACTCCAAAAACAATCCACACTATAAAGTGTTGCTAGTTCTCCTCGTGAAGGTAATATGACGATCATTTGTTTGGACGCGGTAGAATAATTATTGCTCCTGACTTGTTCTCAATCATTTTCCTTAATTAAAACGTTTTACAGTTATAACAATACTCTATTGGCAATTATAGACACGGCGTTTTTCTTAATGCAATCCAAGTGTGGAAAAAATAATAGGCTAAACTTAGTTCAGAAAAATAATTTACTCGTAGCCGAATGCTTTACGAAAATGCTCCGGATCTTCCGCGCTACATTCTTTTTGGCACACCGGGCGATCAAACATGCTCTTCATGATCACTTACATTGTTGGAATTAAATCAAAGACGAAGATGAGAAACACCTGTACGTAAATTTGAGTATGGCTGATTGAAAGGCAAAAAAAAAAACGCGACAGAACGAATGATTTCCATCTTTCACGAGGAGAACTAGCAACGCCTGATAGAGAGGAGTGTTTTCGGAGTGAGAGCATAGTTCATTAGGAAAGATGATTGCAAACAAGTCAGGACTAATAGAAGTTGTAAAGGGATGTTCCTGGGACACCCGATTTTCAGTTCTGCCTACGCCACTGATTTAAACCAATGACTTTGTGATGTCTAAATGTGACTGAGTTGGAGAGTGCCGGTGTGACTGGCTTTTAATAGGAATGGCTCCTTTCACATTTCTGATCAGGGGTTGAACAACATAATGCTATAGTTAGGTGTAGATAAGACAGCTGGACTGCAGGTTACAAATAGTTAACAGAAATATCATTGGGAAACAGAAGTGCGCTGTACTAAATTATGATTGTTCAAGGTAAAATTGGTGCCTTTTGGAAATTGTTTGTTTTGCTTTCAGAGTTGTATTTCTATTGTGATCGTAATTTGTCATAAGGAAAGAATAAATAAGTCCTTTTGTCATCTAACTCTGATACAGTTTTCTCATATTTGCTAATCATTTTTCAGATGTGCTCAACAATTGCAAATCAATTGATATAATGATACGCAAAAAATGCGAATGAGGTTTTTTTTTCCTTAATCTGATCACAGCATACTACTCTTTACAAGTTACTCTTCACAAACTACTCTTCACAAGTTACTTTTTGCATACTACTCCTCACAAGTTACTCTTTGCATACGACTGTTCACACAATACCCTTCACACATTACTCTACGCATACTACTCTTCACAAGTTACTTTTCCCATGCTACTCTTCACAAGTTACTCTTCGGATGCCACTCTTCACATACTACTCTTCACATTTTGCATACTACCCTTCGCATGGGGGACCCAACATCAGTGCTCATCATCCAATTCCAGCCTTTCGCAGAGTTCGATTAGGCTCAATGCCTCAGGTTACCTACTTGAGGCTGAACTTCCCACAGCCGAATGACGACACTCCCCCACCCCCCCTGCACAGTGTCTGATACGAGCGGTGGAAGGTTTCCACGACAGCACGCCCTCCCGAGATCAGCGTGAGGTGAAAGCTCGCTGAACATGGCAACAAGATGAGGAGAGAGACGTAACAGAGACATATGCTAACACCATTTCCAGGAGGCACATCATGTGCTCCCGAACTAAAAACAAATGTAACACCACACCAGTGCATCTGTAAGCAGTCCCAAATGCATCATTGCATTTGTTTGCAGTTCAGCATCAAGGCAGCAAGGCACATACCAATTTTCAGAAGCAAATGCTCCTGAAAATAAAGCACTGTACGGCCCAGAGTGGGCCAAACACCCAAAGGGAGAACCCAACGGTACAGGATACATAAATGATTGCAGCACCAGCAAAAAGCAGAGAAACCCGGGAGCTATACATCAACTGACACCCGCTGTGAGGGCAGTAGCTCTAAAGAGCGGGCTCATTTCACCCAAAAATAACTAGTGCAGTGGACAATGCAGCTGACTTGGTTTATTTCAGGCTATAATGTTTTGTAAGGTCACAAGTGCTAGTATTTTTTAGCTCGGATCTGATGTTGGTAGAATGAAGACACCATTTGTCATTTGTGTTGGGGGGAAAAAGAATAAAATTCAAGCAAAATTCAGCATCATGGTTGGAGGTTTCATCATGTCATTTTTTCTGCAGCTCACTGCTCTTTTCACAGTGCAGCTCCACTGCAACATCAGGCCCCTGACACCTGATCATTGCGCCCAGCATAATATCCTGAAGAATTAACCAGTTGGCCACTGGAAGTGCGTTGCTCAAGGAAGTAGTATTGTAGCAACTCGCAAAATAGGTGCCAAGCGTTTTATTTTTATTTCCTCAAAAGTATGTGTCTACAAAGCATTCTAGCTGCTTTCAAAACACTCTCCAGCAGGATATAGTGCACTTTCAAATATGGCCGACTGGCGACCCCTCGAACGAACGTCACATGTACCTCCGCATCAAATTTCACTTTGATCCCTTCAGTGTTTTGGCAGAAGATGACCAAAGTTAACAGAGACACCAACGAGTGATCCCATAAACTCCCTTTGGTCTGTTAGACCAAGAGAGCCGAAAAGCAAGGCAGAATATGGGCTGCAAATTTATATCATGTACTGACTGTAGTACATTGTGTATGGCTAAACACCAACTTATCTTGCCATCAGAGCACTGCACGGTTTGTGGACAGCTGGGAGTTCTACTGCAGCAGTACCAGCCAAAGTGGACAAAAGCAGGCTTTCAACTTCAGGGAATGGAAAGTTAGGTCAAACTGCCATTTACCTAGTTCACCTTCTAGTAGCTTTAGCTGGTCAGCTAAAAAAATGTTAATGACCTTTTGTTTGAGTCACTACCCTGCTGCCGTGTTGTATGATGAATTGGAATAACTTTCAAATCAGAACCATGTCAGAGAATCAATAATAAATGGTAGCAGAGCCAGAAATTTTCAAATAATGCCCAATCCCAGCTATACCCCTGACAATGATATTATCATCATCAGCCTACTGAAGCGGGACAGGAAATATTGCATTGGGCTCCGTCCGTCCATCCGTCTGGGCCACAATGTGGACAATATTTCTCTGAAACTAATCTACCTAGATGTGGGAAATTTCGTACGCTCAATAAGCAACTCATGATCTACGTCGAGTTTGATGTCCAAGCATATTTTTTACAGTTATGGCACCTTGATCGTGGCAGGAGATAATCATGACACTGTCATTTTGTTATTCGCCAGAATCCCACGCAACGCATGGAAAACAAGAAGCCGTATTAATAAACTAAAACCAACTTGGGCACAAAGCAATTCTACAATTGTTAGAAAACAAAGTAAAAATTCATAAGACCTCCGGGGGCTGCCAAGCTGTCACGGAATTACAGTCCCACTACATTTTGGGTTGTAACTCTACAACTAAATAAGATAAAATCAAGTATGATATGTCATATTGAAGGTATTAACTTGTTCTTTAATATTATTTAGTGAAAATATATTTTTTGAGTAATTTTCATAGAAGAAACAAGCAAAAACTACTCCGTCACGGAATAACACAAAATTGACGTGGTTTTTTTAATGTTGTGTTTAACTATTCAGAAAGTGATGTTCCTGTCATAGCTAAGTTATGAAACTTCAATATGTTCATATTTAAGGTGTTTTTTGTGAATACTGCAAGTTATAGAAACAAATATTGACTTTAACCCCGTTTTATGGGCAAAAAATTTCAATAAGTCAATGTCACGGAATTACAAGAGGCAAATTGTCACGGAATGACAGCAATAGTATTAATTAGTTTCAATGTATTTATTTCAATATATTATACATATATACATAATTATTTACATTTTTACAGTTAAGCAATATATTACAATGAGTTTTCTACTTATAATGACCAATCATAATACATACTTCAATTTTTTTTTTTTAATCTCCATGTCAACATTGGCTTGGCGGCCCCCCTCTACAGCTTTATTGCAAAGCATGAAGGCATTTTGTAAACACTAAAGTCAAACCCAGTTAGCAGATGGGTGGGAGTCAAGACACTCAACCCTGTCTTGGAATGCAAATCTGTCTCGGGATTTCTATCCTCCCAGGTAATTATCTGAACAACAATGTTTATCGTCAGGCGTCCGCCTGCCGTAGCTTAACACGCCTTAAAAGTTGATCTTCAGCTCCCACATACAACTGACCTCATCAGACCTTGACCTTTGACATAATGGCCTACAACATCTATTCAGTTCAGCTACCTTCTGTGGGGAGACACAATGTCTTATTTGGGGAAAATCCTTCCAATTCTTCAGTTGATTTGGCTCAGAAAGATATTAGTGACGGACCGTGTGACAGATGCATTTCCAGACACACAACCAGAAAATAGTATGCCGCCCGCCCACTGTGTGTGGCAGAGGCTAAATTAGCACAGCTGATTGGTCAGACTGGCTTCTCACCTGACACTCAGGGAAAAGCGAGAGATAAATCAGCAGTTCTCTGCCTTTGAGTACTGTGATTTCAGGAACTGGGGACTTAAGTCTGCACAATTCCACACCAATCAGCTAAAAACAGGAGGGCCATACTGAGTCATACATTACCCAAACCGCTGGCACAAAGTGGGAAAAATGTTTTCTATTCAGAAAAATTTAAATGTCGTTGAGGAACTGCACAATACCCCTTTTTCATCTCTGACACAGACATCAGATCCTTGAGTATCAGCCAGTACCGATCCAATACCCACCCACAGCCCCTTCCGCTTCTAACAACTATTACACAGTTAATAAGCCTGTGCTTCGGATGTGCTTTTCCAATATTAGTCACTTAAATTACTTCAGGAGATAGCCCAGCCGTTTCAGTTAACAGACAGAGATATTTAAAGGAACAAACGTGGAGATTGTCACGCCTAATTTAAACAATTATAGCGTCACTGACTGCAGCAACACTAGCTCATCTGCCTCAGGGCAGGGCAAGTTATAAGATGACAGCACCAAAGCAATCTTCAGCAAATACAATCATTCTGCTCAGGACAAGACTACATCTTATAAAGCAATGGATTTTAGAAGGATCAGTAAATAATAACAAATAAAGAAAAGTTTTGTTGAAGACAAATGAATAGAAAAAGTTCAAACCAAGAATGACATTTGGTAGTCCCTCTCCATTGTAACAGACTGCGATGGGTATCAATAACCATTTAATCACTATTGGTCATTATTAATTCTACATTTTCATTTGCAATAAGGCAACCAATAAAGCAGCCTACAGAAAACATGTGATTTGATTTTTGCTTTTTATTGTGGGTGTGATGCAGATAATAAAAATTATCATGCGGCAGGAACAGGACCGAATATTGCATATTTTTACAGAGCGAGATAGATCCTTGCAGAAGTGGACGGGCAGAGGACTGAAAAATCCCAACTGCGCAGTCCTCCAGCTCAAAGCGCAGCTACAAGAATGCAGCAAAAACTGGGACACTTGGGCCAGATTTCCCAGTGTTTTGTGTCAGATTACTACCTTTCCTTTTTCCCCCCCGATTCAGTGCTTTTGACCAGAATCAGACCAATACGGATACGGAAAATCAGATCAATACATCCTTCCCGGCATTAAGCACAAGCTGGGCAGCGTAACACCAAATGAACATCTCTAAAATAAGATAGCATACTTCAGAATCGTTCTTGACCATAAGCAGTGTGAAGCTTATCAAACAGACACTTTCCACAGGATTATAAGCATCTTTCACGATGCACGGGACAAGAAGCTTCCAATTGGCTCAGCTGATCCAGGGCTGCTGCTCGCTGTTCAGCAGGTAGCTGCAATTGGGCGTCAGACTGGCAGCAGTTATGGTTTCGTCAGCTAACAAGTTGGGTGGGTGTACATAATTAGTGTCACAAAAATGTTACCAAAACAGCGATTAACCTATATAGTGAAATAGCATTATTCTTACTGATGCTCGGCCACTAATAGTCATCTTCATGCAAAAAATTAATCAAGCGTAACTTAGAGGCTATTTTTTGGTATTAAAAGGAAGCTACAATACCGATCTCACATGAATTTTGCTGCAAAACGCCATTTTCAATCAATGTGTTAATGAGCAGCGATCTCACTTCAACGCGGAGAACCTTTTGCTGCACACATGCGCGGTCATCAGGTTACGGGTTTGAAAAATTGGCTTTCACGCAGCAACTATACGTTTCTCCTTGATTTTGCTAGATTGGCGCAACTTCATGAATTTGGTTCCCATGACAGTGACAGCTCTAGAACTGCTCCATCGTTGGCTTGTAGCCTAACTGCATTGCTGCTCATTTACATGCAGTTAAACCGCACCTCAACTCCTCAGAGTCGCCAAGCTGCTGAGATTCTGCCACTAACACCTTCAAGCAGCAGCTGCTGCTCACTGAAACCAGCTCTCATTGGAATTGAATGACTTCCTGCTGCATTCATCATGAAATGAGGGCAAAAAAAAAATAAAAAATAATGTCACAGAATAAGCATGCAAGTGACTTCAGTCAACAAGGATGGCCTGCACTGACTCAGTTCAATCCAATTCAGTATCCTATGGATGAGGTCGAACAGCAATTAGGCATCATCAATGTGTGGCCAAAAAACACGCAGAAACTGTGTGATGGTATCGAGCCATCATCGGCCAAAATCCTGAAAGACTGCCTAGAGAAGGTACCGCTGAAAAATTCTGGCAGTTCTGGTAACAAAAAGGGCTCCCATTATAAAGGTAAGAGCTGGCGTACCCAACTAAGGTCGTCTGTGAGTGTATATACAGTTACCCTGCTCATGTCATACTTCATCAGGGCTTTGCCAGTCTGTTGAAAAACTACCGCAGGGGCAAGTTCTGTGCACGGGGGTCAAGACTAGTGGAGAAACAGTAACCTAGCGTCACAGCGTGAAAAATGAGTGTAATCAACGTGAGAGGTTGGAGCCCAGTGCCTCCTGTGCCCACTTCTCCGCTAAAAACAAATGGATGCCATTTTAAATCATTGTGGCCTGAATTTCACGAACATATCAGCCGTAGTATAAACACTCACACATCCCCAAAATCTACACTGAAGAGGAACAACTAAAAGCCTGACTGCAAAAAATTAACTCGTCCACAACTGGGCACCATCTATGCTCACGATACAAAAAATACCTCTCGAACAACTCCTGTGCAGTACGCGCACCATGTTGGCATCGCGCTGCACGAGCCCTAATTGCCCACAACCTCATCTGGCAGCTTGGTGGAGAAGTTCAGATTAAACATTCTGCCAAAGAGAACAAAACCTCACCTCTGTCTCAGAAAACAGATCTTAAAGCAAAAGGAAAAATGAGGTACAGAGAGGATTCAGAGACAACACCACGTCACCCCCAACAATCAGCACCTGTAAATGACGGCTGAATGCCACGGGAGACACAAAGACCACAGAATGGTCCAGGGAATTCACCCACTCAGCACCTGTTAATTCCTACTGCTCAAAAACTGAACATTTCCCCATTGGATTATACATCAACACTAGCCGCCCTAAGCAAATTCCAATGATGCACATGTAACCCAGAGAACATAATTTTTGAAACAGAAGTAACAAATCCAACCACCCAAACACGCCAGGTCTTTGCTCCATTAACAAGTTGGCCAGAGGTGAGCAATATTTGCAATTAAAGCTAAATTAAACAACTACGCGACTATTGATAAGTCATACACCAGAAATATTGAATTAAATGACGAGAATTACGGTTCTATCGTTCCACAATTATACAGAATAAGATACGACTACGTAAGATAACAGTGTCCAAAAGCAAGCTCATCATACATTACCTGACACATATACTACAGTTCAGCTCATGAAGACGCAGTTATTGCAATTGCTTGAAAGATCGGCAGGCGTAAACAATGACACAAGTTACTACAATGGGGCTACCAACAGCCATCAAATGTAAAATAGTTCTGAATTAACTCCCTCATAAACTTCCTTATGGGGGCCGCCAAGCTGTCATGGAATTACAGTCCCATTACATTTTGGGTTGTAAGTCTACAACTAAATAAGATAAAATCAAGTATGATGTGTCAAATTGAACATATTAACTTGTTCTTCAATATCATTAAGTGAAAATATATTTTTTGAGAAATTTTCATAGAAGAAACATGCAAAAACTACTCCGTCACGGAATTACACAAAATTGACGTGGTTTTTTTAATGTTGTGTTTAACTATCCAGCAAGTGATGTTCCTATTATAGTTAAGTTATGAAACTTCAATATGTTCAATATGTTTTTTGTTAATACTGCAAGTTATAGAAACAAATATTGACTTTAACCCTGCTTTATGGCCAAGAAAATTCAAAAAGTCAATGTCACGGAATTACAAGAGGCTAATTGTCACAAATGACAACAATAGTATTAATTAGTTTCAATATATTTATTTCAATATATTATACATATATACATAATATTTTACAGTTTAGCAATATATTACAATGAGTTTTCCACTTATAATGTCCAATCATAATACATACTTCAAAATTTTTTTATAATCTCCATGTCAACATTGGCTTGGCGGCCCCATTATGCAGCTTCATTTGCTGGCGTTTCAATTAGAAAGCAATTCTAGTGAAAGAAGGCCGACATCATTGAGACGCAAGCAAACCTATACAAAGATAAACACCCCACAGGTGGCGAGCCCACCAGACCTTCGTCTTCACCTGTGACACCGCAGAACTAAGAGCGCCCACTAAACACTTAGAAAACTCATTTCACAAACTGCGAATTGATCAGCGTTCATGTCATGTTCCGCAGACCGGACACTAGCTTCATTCTAGGATTCATTGCTGCCCTTGTATTTTTTACACCTTGAAGAAGTTGCGCACACCCCAGTAACAGGCCCAGCAACACCCCAGTAACAGGCCCAGCAACACCCCAGTAACAGGCCCGGCAACACCCATGTAACAGGCCCAGCAACACCCATGTAACAGGCCCAGCAACACCCATGTAACAGGCCCAGCAACACCCGTGTAACAGGCCCAGTAACACACGTGTAACAGACCCAGTAACGCCCATGTAACAGGCCCAGTAACGCCCATGTAACAGGCCCAGTAACACCCATGTAACAGGCCCAAATGGAGGTTAGATTACGCTGAAACACTGGAAAAGTCAAACCTGGCGATCAGGAATCTCATAAAACCAGGTAACTTTTCGCAAAGCAGGTCAAAACATTGGAACTGGTCAGCCTAGCCTAGCCTGGTTGTTTAGGCTTCAATAGCGATAGCCAGCTCATGTCAATCAGAAGGATGTGTCCGCTTGATGGAGCGAAACAGGAACAGCAGATGCAGCCACTGCGCTGCACGGCCGGGGCCAGCGGGGCTCACTAACCGCCCGGCCAGCAGCTCTGATACTCCGCCGTGATGCAGTTCAGATGCGATCCCAACAAAACCAGCCAGCTGCCAAACGTTTACATCGGCTAAAGCCAGCGAACCAGTCACATTTACTCACAGCACGCAGCAAATGTTACTGTCATAACGTCTCTGCAGACCCGACATTACCGCTCAAATGACTTCACTTTCCCCCAGTACTAAGGATAGCAAATAAACACGCAAATACTAGCTGCTGCTCCTGGCCGCCTGCCTGCCAAATAGCCAAGTTAGCTGGCAAGCTACGTGGGCCCAACGTTATTTCGAAATCGAGTGTTCAATAATATATAAAAAAATATCAGACAATTCACAATTCATGACATTTAGGCATCAAAAAGCATATGCATATTGATACCGAAACAACTGTAGCACAGCGATATGTCCAGGTTGCTGAGAGGCTATGCTAACGCACTGAATCACCTGCAATGTTCGCTAGCAGCGAACACCTTCCTGTGACAGACAACCCCCGGTGTCAGCTAGCTAACGTTAGCCTTTAGCGACCCCGAAACTCGTCAACAGCGCTCACGATAACGACTTAGATGTGCTCTTCGCACGGATGTCACCAGTACGCAGAGCTACGTGTAGCTAACCGACCCAAATTTACGGAAAATTATACTCACCAACCGTGGTGACACCAGAAAGAAACTGCGATCTTCTCTCTTTGAGACAGAGGGAGAAACGAGCCTGACATCCAAAATGGCGGATCGCCCGGCCTCAGCACTTCTACCGCAGGCGGAGTGTTACAGAGGGTGTCTCGTGAACTTCAAGATGCGAGGAAAGCCTGTGGACGAGGCGCCATTCTGGCTCAAAGAATCTGTCAGTTAACTGGATGTTTTTTTAATTAAGCGTGAGCCAACGTGGATACCGGTGGGGTTCAGTTTCGCTTGATTGCCCACTGTTTCCGGCCAAAGTGTTGCTGTCTTGTTTGAAACGCGGAGTAAGAAAACGAATTCAGAATACAGCCATTCCGACTCTAGTTTCCAAAATCATCAGTCAGCTCAGTAAGTGACTTTAACTTCAGCTCGATTCTAGCTGCTTATATCCATTCAGCGGCATCAGATACAATTTAACAACATCTTTACCAGACATTTAAATGGCCAGGTTAACGTCACTATTACGTTAAAATGAAACACACAGTATATTCGGGTGTCCATAAATTAGTGTTAATTTGGAAAACGAACCGCTGTAGTGTCGCAAAATGCACCTGTTTTGAGGTGATCGTATTTTAAGAATTATTTTGTTGTCATGTGTCGGTGGCGCGGATGAACTTCACTACTAAGTGCCTCTAACTGAGTAGTGCTACGGCAGACTTCACCTCGTGGCAGTCAATGATGACGTCACTTCAAGATTCGTGTCACTTCTAAAGGGAGCCACTCCTACCTACATTTGTGAGTTTACAAATGTAAGGTAATCTAACCAATGGTTTTATTCTGCAATGTATTGTTTTATACTACTGAAAAAAATGGACTACTTCTTGAACTTTTCTTGAATGAACATGGTGAAATATTTTTGCAAAATGCTATTCATTTTCATAATTTCTACCTCTGCTTCCTCCCTGCATCTTTTTGTTTTGGATATTTCTTAAATTCTATGAAATTCATGAAAAACAAATAATACATATTTGAAATGCATATTATACACACACATATTTGAAACCTGTTATTTTGTGTGTGTGTGTGTCATTATTTTTTTCTTTGTGTGTTATGCATATGTTGACTTGATTTCATTTGTTCAACCACAACTCAGAAAAACTTGGCGTAAAGTTGTATGTCAAATGCAACTTAGGATAGAAAGCAGTGATGCCTAAATTTACATTCACTTGTATTTCATTGCAGACAGAATGAAGACAAGTAATTTAGGACTTGTAAGGAGGCAAAAAATTAGCATAATAATCTAACTTGAAGCAGCTGATCTCAGCACGTGATTTTAACCATAATTTAGAACAAGGGCAGCATCCTGGAAAGGCCAGTCCATCAGGAACAGAGATGGAATGAGGATCTCCAATTACCTCACAAATCTGTGAGAAAATCATTGAAAGGTTTGACAGCAATATTCCTCAAAGAAACTTATGAGGGGATTTGGATATTTCATCATTTGCATTGCATAACATCATTAAAAGTATCTGAAATTCAGAGGAATTTGTGGAAGGGTAAAGCCGCAAGCATAACACGAACGGCATCAAGAACCGTCACGGATCTGTAAGTGACAAAAGCATATGGGCTCAGTATTTCTTTGGCAAACCTTTGTCAAGTATTTCAATATGTTGTTACATCCACAAATGCCGGTTAAAACTTCACTGTGCAAAAAGAAAGTCAAATATTAAGTGTCCAGAAGTACTGTCTACTACTCTGGGTTTTGAGGCATCTGCAATGGACCATTTCCCAGTGGAAACATGTATTGTGGTCAGACAAATCAATATTTCAAGTCTTTTTTTGGAAGCAATGGATGTGGTGTGCTTCAGCCCAAAGAAGAAAAGGGCCATTCAGACTGTCACCAGCAGCAATCTATGCTGGTAAGTACACAGAGATTTTGGAGCAACATATATTGCATTCAAGACAATATCTTTCCCATGGACGCCTGTGCATATTTCAACAAGACGATGCAAAAACACATGCTGCGTGCATTATGAAGGCATGGCTGTGTGTAGATGCTGGACTGGCCTGACGGCAGTCCTGACTTGCCCAGTACAAATGAAAATGTGGCAAATTTTGAAATTCAAAATGAAACAGCAAAGACCTTGTGCTGTTGCACACATTAAAACATGTTTGCTGGAAAAATGGGACATAACTGTATATCAGGAACACGTCATCACTTCGTGCCTTTAGGCCCTAATCATTTATTAAGTGTTGCAAAAAGGAATGGCAACATTACAGAGTGGTTAATACTTTATTGTCCCAACTTGTTTTTAAAATATGTTGCAAGAATCAAAATTGAAATGTGTTTATTTGGAGAAATCAATAAAATCTATGTGGTGAAACATCTCAATGTGTCTTACTGTTCACGAGGTAATACAGGTCAAAGAATTAAAACAGTCTCCTTTTTTCAGATTTAATTTCAATTTAACATACCACCCCTACTTTTTGAGTCGTAATTTAGTTGATACCATGAAGATTTTAATTAACTTTGTTATTTTATATTTATTGTGAATTCCAATAAAATATAGATAAAAAAGAGACACTGCTGCTGTCGTAGACTCCCGCAGTCGCTTACTTGATTACAGTCTGACATGGGTTTTGCTGCCAAAAACAAAATACTTTGAATAGAATCATATTTCCTGCATCACAGATGGAAGATTACAGGCAACGAGTAGAGCGCCATATCAGTTTATAATAATGCACTTGTATCGGTTTCTTTCAACACATACAATACCATATTTAATTGGCCTCTCTACTTTTGAGTGAAGGGTCAGATTAGAAGCATCTAAATACAGCCCCAATTCTGAAATAGTTGGGACAAAGTGTAAATTGAGAATAAAATCAAAACGCAATGACTTTCAAATAACAACAGCCTGTATTTTATTCACAATCGAACAGAGATAACATAGCAAATGTTGAAATGAGAAATTTTACAATTTTATCCACAAAATGAGCTCATTTCAATTTTAATGGCTGCTAAAGGTCTCAAAAAATTAGGGACAGGGGCCTGTTTACCACGGTGTAGCATCCCCTCTTCTTTTTAACACAGACTGGCGGCGTCTGGGCATTGAGGAGACAAGTTTGAGTTTACCCATTGGAATTTGATCCAACTCTTTTTTTAATACAGGCTTCCAGCTGCTAGAGTGTTTTGGGTCTCCTTTGACAGACTTTGTTTAATTATGCACCAAATGTTCTCAATCAGTGAAAGATCAGGACTGCAGGCAGGCCAGTTCAGCACATGGACTCTTCTACTACGAAGCCATGCTGTTGTAATAGCTGCAGTATGTGGTTTTGCATTGTCCATCTGAAATACACAAGGCCTTCCATGGAATAGATGTCCCCTGGAGGGGAGCATATACGTTTCAGCATTCATGGTGCTTTATAAAACATGCAAGTATTCCACACCGTATGCACTAATGCATCCCCATACCATCAGAGATGCAGGCTTTTGAACTGAATGCAGAGAACAGAAGGGGTGGTCTTTCTCCTCTTTAGCCCAGAGGACACAACGCCCACGATTTCCATCAAGAATGTCAAATTTGAACTTGTCTGACCACAGAACACTTTGCTACAGTCCATTTTAAATGAGCCTTGGCCCAAAGAACATGTCGGCGCTTCAACAATGGCTTCCTTTTTGCATGATAGTTTTAGGTGGCATCTGTGGATGGCACGGCAGACTGTGTTTACAGACAGTGGTTTCATGAAGTATTCCTGGGCCCATTTAGTAATGCCAATGACAGAATCATGCCGGTGAGTGATGCAGTGGCGCCTGGGGGTCTGAAGATCATGGGCATCAAGTAAAGGTCTTCGGCCTTGTCCCTTACAGAGATTTTTCCAGTTTCTCTGAATCTTTTAATGATGTTATGCACTGTCAAGTCAGCTGGGATAGGCTCCAGCTCGCCCTGTGACCCTAGTGAGGAATAAGCGGGTATAGAAAATGGATGGATGGATGGATGCACTGTCAATGACGAGACCTTCAAAGCCTTTGCAATTTGACGTTGAGGAACATCGTTTATAAGGAATTGCACAAATTTTTTTTTTACGCAAGCCTTCACAGATTGGAGAGTCTCTGGCCATCTATACCTCTGAGAGACTCAGCCTCTCTAAGACATCCCTTTTATAGCCAATCATGTTACACACCTGATGCCAGTTAACTTAATTACTTGCTAAATGTTCTTTCAGCTGACTCTCTATATTCATTGCTTTTTTAGCCCTTTTTTACCTGGGTGCCAACTTTTTTGAGACCTGTTGCGGACAGAAAATTTGAAATAAGCTCATTTTGTGGATAAAAATTTAAAATATGTCAGTTTCAACATTTGAAATGTTATCCATGTTCTGTTGTAAATAACATATTGGCTCATGTGATCTGAAAGCCAATGCATTTTGATTTTATTCACAATTTAGACTTCGTGCCAAATATTTCAGAATTGGCGTCGTACCAACCAGACACCATTGCTTCGGAGTTGTTTACTTTGGTGGCATTTAATCAAAAAATAAGCTCTAGGTGTCTTACCACTATCAGAGGTCATGACTGTGGTTAATGGTTAATTTTCATTTAACTTGGTTGTGGAAGGTGTATGTTAATGGGTAATAAACTATATCGAAATCCTGAGAAAACATATAAGGCAAATATTTGCCCATAGATGTTGCTACAATTGGAGGGGTGGGAAAGCACAAACAAAAATGCATTTTGCAAAGGAGTGTTAGCATTGCAAGAGTTAACGATTACAAGGCTGTTTTGGACAAGGCCCAGGATTTTGGATTGTCTGCCGTGGGCAAGTAGGTTCAATCAGTCTCGCCACCTTGTGGCACAACATAAAATAACGCCGAGTTAATATGCGATTCATTTCCTCCTGCCATGCAATAGAGGCTGCAGCTATATCCTACTCCAATACTACTACTCCTGCCATGAGGATATTACGTTCAAAATCTTCGTCATCACAGTCGTATTAACCAACAGGATAATTTTTTATGTTAAATTTTTCGCAGTGTCTAGAGACACGGCAGTTTTTATTTGTACGGCAGTCGATTTCAAGGGGTTAGGTTAAGGATTCGGGATTATGGCTAGGGGAAGGGTTAGAGCAGGGGTGGGCAACGAGGGCCGTATCTGTCCCTGATTTCCACACCAACTTCTGGCCGTTAATTAGTTGATTATCTAAATTAGCCAAACTACTCATGAAATCTGACAATTATGATGCATTTCTTTAAATTATCATTAGGGACACAAGAACAATCTTTGGTGGTCACGATCGAAAACATTTTTCTCTGATCGAACCTTTGTTCAAATCTATAATTTTGCATGCAACCAATTAACTAAATTAGTGAGGGTAAGTGATAGAAATAAAAACCTGCATACACGCCGGCCCTCCAGGACCGGAATTGCCCACCCCTGGGTTAGAGGTTAGGGTTAGGGTTAGGTCAGGGCAGGGCAGGGCTTGAAATGGGGACTGCCGTACCTCTCCACATTGAGATGCATTGAAAAACTGCCGTACCCGTGGCAACTGCCTAATTTTTTAAATTTAAATACAATGGCACATTGGCCTACAATACTTTTTTCATTAAATAATGATTGTTCTACCACATCAAAGTCGGGTAAACAGTTTAATTTAACAGCCATAGCCACAGAGCGCGGAGCGCGGGACAGTATTCAGCTCCATCTGTCCGTCCATCCATATCAATTCAATCTTTATTTCCGACTCAGATCGGCCCATATACACTGGACGGCCAAAAAAAGTCGCACACTCAAACATTTAGTTGGAACCCCTGTAGCTTTGATTACAGTGCATATTCGTCTTGTCGTTGTCTTGACGACTATATGCAATGCCAGAGCATTCATTTTCGATCAGAAATGCCGTAATTTTTGGCCGAGATCTTGTCTTCTCGACAGAATGGTTAAACCACTCGGTGGTCTTTCTTGAGCACATCCCAATAACTTTTAATGTGATTAAGGTCAGGACTTTGTGGTAGCAAATTTGTTTGTGAAAATGATTCCTTATACTTGTTTTTGTCATTCGTGGTTTTCTTTGCTAAATACAGGCCAATAATTTGCCCGTTCTGAAATACTGTAACATCTTTTACTCCATCAAGGGATCACAATTATGATCCAATTATAGAATTTGTTCATTAATTTCCAAACTGTGACTTTTTTTTTGGCCGGCAGTATATAATACAATACAAGGGACAGTAAGAGACAAGAAAACAGAAAACTGAAAGGATAAAATTTACAAAACAAAATACATCGGGGAAAAAAAACATACAAACACCCTCTCCAATGCCTCCAAAAATTAGAAGAGTATCTGGTACTGCTCTGCTCAGGCATCGTTAGACCCTTAAATATTTCATTATTAGAATCTCCTCAGCTTCACCATGAAGTCATACGTAAGATTTCTAAGAACAGCGTCTGTGGTGGGAACACCACTGTGCACAAACAACACATTCTCATCTGGATTCGTCATATATTGACGCACTCATCCACCTATAGGGAGCCTCAACAGAATCCTGAGTGCATCACTACATGCCACCTGCAGCGTCTTAAACTCTGCTGTACTGTAGCTGGTCCACAGGTGGGCAGTGTACAGTGGAGTACAGTAGGCTTTAAAAGAGCAATTTTGACATTGTCGGTACACATATGAAATTCATGTGCTTGCATGTTGGCTTCTGCATACAATTTGCAATACTGTCGCTGTACATCATCATAACATTACCCCTGATGATGTGACCAATTTGACTTTGTCCACCACATTCAGCGACTTGTCTGTCAGGGGAAAAAAAAAAAGAAAAAGTTAGCTTCTGATCCTCCTTAGTCTTTACTGTCACGACCACACTCTTTTTGGAGTTAAACTTAATGTCAAACTGCATCCCATAATCTGAGCAGACTTGAAGCAGTTGCTGCATGCCGGCAGAGCAGGGAGACATGATGACGAAGTCATCAGCATACAGTAGATGGTTAATGAGCCTTTCTCCCACCATTAAGCCTTTTAGAAAGATCATCCATATACAAATGAAAAAGCATTGGTGACAAAATCTCACCTGGTCTGACCCCATTTGTCACAAAGAACGGTTCAGATGTAGTATTTTCCCCATCTAACTAGCATTGTTTGATGTGATACCAGAAATGCAAGACCGGCATTAAGTAAAAAGAGACCCCTCACTCTCGTAAGTTTGCAAACAGTTTACCATGGCTGATGTGGTCAAAGGCTTTAGAGGAGTCCATTAAGCACATAAAAGTGGTAGAGTTACATCTTCTATACGTACTGACAGCTTCTTTGAAAGGATAAATACACATATCAGTGCCATGTCTATTTATTGTGTTGTCACAATATCTCAAGAACCAGTGGACCGATTTTGCTCATATTTACCATCAACATGTACTGGAGGGATCCCACGACACCAGTCAATTTTGGTGACCTTTAGGACATTTTTAAGGTCACAGTGCGACTACATCAATTTTGCCTTTGTAAACCTTATTTACACTACATCTCTAGAACCAGTTTACCAATTTTGCTCATTTTATAGCACCGACATGTACATACGGCAGGGGACATGGTCACATTAGTTACAATTGCTTGTTGAATTTCGTGCTCAGCTTTTGCTCAAAATAATCTCACCTGACTTTGCAGTCTTGAATTTTTTTCTTATTTCTTTGCTCTGCTTCAAATTTTGCTCAAAAATGGGGCTATTAGACATCCCCTATATGGCTGCCACGAGGTGATGAGATTCATGTCTCTCCTTGGATGTTTCTGTGGGTTTCTATTGCTCACATCACAAAATATGAGAATACTGGAGATGCCTCTGTTTGACCCACAGCATCCAATTAGCCTAAAATTTCCTGATATTTTTTTTTTTTCGCTTTGTTTCCATCACCTGTCAATGCATGTTGTTACTTTCCATTTTGCTGGCATGTTTTGCAAATGTAAAAAAAAAAAAAAAAGTTCAAATGCAGATGACAAAATCCTTGAATGACATACACAGAGCACTTTATAAGCAGCACCATTCTAATATCGGGTGGAGCCCCACTCATAACAGTTCTACCTGTGGATTTCTCAAGATGTCGGAAACATCTCTTTGAGATTTTGGTTTTCATCAAATGATTGTGTCAAATCAATTCTGGGGATGTGACAGCTGTGCATTCATGCCGCCAATCTCCTGTTCTGTCACACCCCAAAGTTGCAGGACCAAATTTGGTTTTTGTGACTGGGGAGGCCACTGAAGTACGCTAAACTCATTAACCTGTTCCTGAAACCAGATTGAGAGGACCATTGCTTTGTGAGAGGTGCAATATTACGCTATAAATCGGCCTTAGAAAATGGGTAAATTGCTGCCTTGAAGAGATGCACATGGCAAACAACAATACTCAGATAGGCTGTTGCGTTTAACCCTGGAGAACCCAAGACATATTTCTTCCTCAAGAAAAATATTAACTTAGCGTAAAGATTGACATCTGCTAATGCAGGGTAGAAGCTAATTAGGTGAGGTCAAATTTGACCCCTTGGGTTCTCCAGGGTTAAATGACAATCGATTGGTATTAAGGGGCCCAAATGTGCGAAGAAAACATTCCCCTCAGCATTACACCTCAACCACCAGTCTGAAGTATTGACACAAGGCAGGTTGGGTCCATGGATTCACGCTCTTGACACCATATTCTGATCCTGTCTGTTGTAGCAGAAATTGAGATTCATCAGGCCTGGTTATGTTTTTCCAGTCTTCAAATGTCCAGTTTTCATAAACCTGTACCGACTGCAGCCTCAGATTTCTGTTCTTGACGGACAGGAGTGATGAAACCCGACATGGTCATCTGCAGTCATCGCCCATCCAACTGTGCTGTGCATCCAGTGGTGCTTCTTTTCGCAACACGATTGTCTAGTATGGTTATCAGAGTTACGATAGAATTTTGATCATCTCAAACAAGCCTGACCATTCTCTACTGACTTCTCGCATCAACAAGAAATTTCTGATTGAATGTCACTCCCTGGATGTTTTTCTGTCAAACCATTCTGTGTTACCCCAGAGAAACTCTGAGATCAGCAATTTCAAAAATACTGCAACCAGCCTGACAGGCACCAACTACTGAAAGCCAGTGAAATTTCATTTTTTTAACCCTAATTCTAATTTTAGATGTGAACATTTTCTGAAGCTCCTGATCTGTATTTGCATGCTCCTCTACATTGCTCCCCTGCTACGAGATTGGTTGATTGGATAATTGCTAGCATAAGCAGGAGTACAGGAGTTCTTATTAAAAGTGATCAACAAATGTGCTTCTCCTTAAATGCATCCGTTTTACCTTGGGATGTGAAAAAAGCCAAGTACATAATAGGACTATAATGACTGAATACACCCGAACACGTATAACGTTTTTTTCCCGCCAGTTAACTCAACTATTTGACATTGCGTTCCTGTCAACATGTACAAGTATTACAAAGGCAACCAAAATCATTGTCAGAAATTGTTAATATTCGGAAACTTTGCATCCGTTCACTGTCTTTCAATTATAAGCAAGTGAGTTGAATGCGGAGACATATATGATCATGTGTTATCCTCAAATTATTTCTCCTCTATCCCACAATTCCTCTGCCAGAGTGATATTTTCTTTTTCACGTCGATTTCGATGGTGGGTCTTTGCAGTGTTTTGGCAAGGCAACAGCGACACAGATTCGGAATTGCCTGTTACTGCATTCAGATTATTGCAACCCCGGGCTGAATCCTATCTCAGTCGATTCATTTTGAACGTGCAAATTAGTCCGATTGCGTGCTGTATATGGGGCAGAGGAATATTTTGTATAATTGAAGCTGAATCGTATTTTCGTTTTCTCTTCCCCTTCACATGAATAGCCCCGACCTCTGGAGCAAGCCGTCGTTTCATCGCTGACTTGCTCTGATGGACTACTTTGATCATCACCGTGTTTTTGCTGTTTTCTTGCTATAATATTACGCTCTTGATAGGAGCATTTTTTTATGATTAACGCTACATTTTCACTCGCAAAACTGTTGAAAATAGTCGAGGCACGGAGGAAATTGGAGTTTTCCTGCCGGGAGCGGGGGGGATAATATGTCCAGGCGAAAACAGACAAACCCCTTCAAAGTTAATTGTAGGTATTTCAGGTATCGTGCATTACATTTTGCCTGATTTCTCATCTGTTTACTTTATTGTTTCGAACGTGTTTTAGATTTTATGGTGCTGCTCAGATTGCTGTAGCTCTCTGCCTTTTTCACTCGCCATTGTGGCTCGCTGCTGTTTCTGAAGGTCTAGCCATATGGTAAATAACGTCAAGGAACAACGTCTGTTCTGTACTATTTACTATTTTTACTAATTTATCGTCCTGCAGTCATAATTATTTACTTGGCAGTAAAATGGATCGGTTGAACTCGACTATTTGGAATATTTGGAAGAGACGAGACGTTGTTCTGCGTTTCACGGAAGCGGTCTGGCGGTGTGTTGCACTGTAACCGTAACCTATAAAGAAGGCATAATGTAACTTAGTCTAGCAGCATCATAAATGAACATATTCCCTACACTAGTATAATATTAGATTCGCCTATAATTAAAAAATTATTCCAATTTCGCTTGAACCGGTTTGCAGGCTGAGTAACAAATGTGCCCGTCTTTTCCCCCCAGTGAAATCGTGCCATGAAACGAGAAGTGCGTTGCTGTTCTGTTCTTATCCATATCAAGTCTCCAGTTTGCTACTGTTGAAGTCGTTTTTATCATTAGCATTAAATTTGCATGAGTGGGCTTTGCGTAAATGTTTAAACGGGTATCTGTGATGAATGTGCCCTGAAATGTTGAGTTATGGTCATAAAAGCACATTTTGGAATGACGCAAGCTGTTTGACAAAACCTGGTTATATTTTTATTTTTTTGTGGCTGTGCTTGTCACTAATTCCGAGTTTATTCAACATACAGTGACTTGAGTTGTGCTGGTTTGAAAACTTGCTGCTGCATGTTCGGTTTTCAATCAACACTCTTTGAAGTTGGTGTACTGTATTTGTCGATGAATAGTCATCACCTGGGCAAAGTCAGTTCCAGATCTCGTCATCTGGATATTTTTGGATACAGCTGGTGTCCTCAGGCTTTGAAACCAAGTCTTAATGAGTCAAGGCTCATTTATTCTTTGCTCAGTTTTCCTGCTCTGCAACACTGGTCATGTACGCAGTACACACTTTGGACTGTCAGGGTTTCATTCCTATTTTGTTGCTTTAATATAAAAAAAAAAACGACAAACAAACTGGTTATTCAAATGGACTTGAGTCTTGACTTCAATGTGCCAAACTTGTTTCCGCTTTGACTCTTTAGGATTGTGTGCAGCGTAATAACATTGAATGGAGAACTGGTGCTCTATAGCATTTTCCGAACTCCAGCCTACATTTGAGATGTTAATGTTGAGTCATATGTGTCTGGAACAATGTAATTACAGTCCTGAGGAATGCTTATTTCTTTCTCATCAGGAATGAGTGCCTTGTCTTGCTCTCAGTTTGCATTCATAGTGTTGTCTTCTGGTTAGCAGGGCAGAATAGCTTTTGTAAGGAGGGGGGCTGATGGAGGATTGTAATTTGATCATTTTATGAACAAACTGCTTGTATAAAATGGGTGACGTGAACTACTGCTCATGAAATATAGTTGCTGTATCCTGCAACATGAGAGGCAGTGATGAAATAATTTTTTACCATGTCAGACATAACTTATTTGTTAGCTGTCTGCCCTCATCTTGCTGACAAAAAGAGCTCTCGTTTTTCAGATATCTATTTCTATCCTCTCTGTTGAAATAATTCTAGTTACATCACAAAACCAGGAGAGTCAGGCATTGCATTGAACGGGTTTCAGATCCTTAATCTTGATTCTGCCTTTTACAGCAATTTACTCACCAATTACATTGTCTAATTTGCACCAGCCTAAGTAACATCGGGACCTCAGTAAAGAGTATTAATTGGTTGCCTGGAAGATAATGGAGTTGAGAACAAGAGTTCTTTAAATGGTGTAAAGTGTTTGTTGTTCCTGTGATTTGAAACGGCGTGGGGCAGAGGACGACATGGGAATATCTTTTCATGACGGTTTCCAGGGGTTTGACTCAGACACGAGGGAGTGGAAGCCATTTTGTATTTGGCATGTATCTGTTAATTATGTTTCGCTGTCGTGTTTGATGAGACGGGCTTAGAGCCCTGTCTTACGCATATCAATTTATAGGTGATAAAGGGGAGGTTTTGGAGGCAATAGGGCAGAGGTGCTAATGCGAATTTCATCTCTGGTCATCATCCGTTGACTGCGCTCGTCACCCTGTAGCTGTGTGTGTCATTAAACGTAGCTACGCGGTGGCGGCGGCCTTGGTCACGTGCATTGCTCTGTGAGAGGGCTGTTCCAGTCTATGACCACTCTAAAGGGAAACCTCCACCTGTGTAAAACACTTAATTCACTGGTGTCTGCGGCGGAGTATTGTAGTCAGTCCTCATCTGACATAAAAGGTCATTTCTGTGACCTGGTTAATTTGATGTGCTTTAAAATGTTTTCTTACCCGCGGCGTACTGTAGCTACACGAGGGCAAAGGACACAAATCCACCCGAGGGGATTGAACACAGTAATCTTAAGCAGTTAGCCTCCTACATTTAGGCTTATTTTCTAAACATAGTGTGTCTAAAGATGGCTTTGAAATATATTTTGGTCACATTGACTTCAAACTGTCAGTCTGTAACTTGGGCGATGGATCCTAAATAAAGTAAACCCAGGGAAAGAGATATGACCCAGCTGAGCTGGTATCCTGTAACTGGTGATTGTTGGGTCTGATCTGAGACTTAGAAGTTGTCTTGAATTTTCATGAGATTTCCTCATGCTGACATACGAATCCTGGAAAAAGATTTGAATATCTTTATCGGTTGGCTTACTTGGTTACCTGCCTGCTGATTTTAGTTATTCAGTAAACTCTTTCCTAGGGGGCTGATTTAATTGCTGAGGAAACTTTGTTTAACTGGGTGTGAGGAGATCATGGCAATTTAATTCACACCTTCCTATTTTTGCCTTTTTGAATTTTGGTTTTTAATTTCAATTTACTGAGCATCCACAGAAGAAATTGGGTACCTTTGTCACACATTTGTCTTTGGGGAAGCTGACTACCTTGAGCCCTGGGTTTAATAGCATTTGGAAAATAATTGCTTCATACAAAGTGGCAGAATTTTCGCTGGTTCAGTATTAAGTTCAGTTGAATTGATTTTGTTGAAAGATTTGCTTTCGCCTGAACAAATCAAGGCCTCGGTAATGATGTATGTGGTGTTCCTGTTTTTGGAATCGAAGTAATTTTCCCTTGCACAAATGCCTGAGTAAAGTTGGTAGTTGAATTCACAACATCATCCCCCCCTGTGCCCAGTCCTGGAGGGAAGTTTTGGAATTCTGGCTTTGTCTGTTTTGTTTTGTCTCTCACCCCCCCACCCCCACCCCCACCCCCTCCCTCTCCTCCTCTAGTGTCTGTTGGCTGATGAGTTTGTCTCTTTGTCTGGTTTCAGACAGACACTGCGTCACCTTCTGCCTACGGACTCACAGACTCGCTGAGATAACATCAGAGTGGCAGAGAGAGAGTGAGAGAGAGAGAGGGGGAGGGAGGGGGGAGGGGCAGAGGGAGAGACAGATGTACAGACAGAGAGCGGGGGTGGGGGATGGGTAGCGCTCTCGCGATACGCCACGGCCGATCCCTGCGGTTCAGAGTTCACAGCGCAGCGACCTGCTCGGTCCTCGCAAACACGTGACCTCACTGCCGTGAGAAACGGACAGGTCGAAGAGAGAAGAGGAATGCATTTAAACACCTTCCCATTCCGTGGAATCTTTACTGTAAGAGTGTGACTGAGTAAAATAAACATTGGGAACAGTTTGTTCAGCAGTGGTAGTAGCTAAACTAGTTTTAATTGTGGGGTGAATGTGTTAATTGATTTGTTGACTGTACTGCACGCCGCACAATATAAAATCGCAGGTGCAAGACCCCTAGTGCTAGAGTGATCAAATCCCTCTTTCTGTGGTATTCCATCTTCTTTTCATTTTATAAAAGTGCAGTCATTTGAAATTTGGCAGACATTTACCCATATAAAGTAATACATAAATGGTGGCTTCGGAGTGTGTAAAATGCTCTCTTGGTCGGCCTGGACTAGGACCTGTGGGGTCAGCCATGCAGGCCCAAGTGCTCATCGCATTTCAACATGGAGATTTTCATCAGAGTTGCAGAAAGGGAAAAGGGCGAAGTGTTGCGGTAAAGCTGGAGACGAATGCGGATAGAACTGCGCGCGTCGTCTCACGCGGCAGGCTTTGTAGGTTCAGGCGAGCTCTCTGGAATCGGTTCATGGTGAGATTGGGTATCCAAGCTCGCAAAGACTGCTCTCACTGACTGTAGACGCTAGGCAGCGACTGAGGACAGAAACGAGTGCAGGTTTGAACTGTTGGGTCAACAGGCAGGGGGTCCTGTGGAGGAACCCCCCCCCCCCCCCCAGCAGAGATCAAGTATAGAGCGGGGGCTGGGGCTCTGTTATGGACAGAGGAGATCTGTGTCTGCTTTTAGTGCCGAGCCGTGCGTATTGCAGAACGAGGATTCATTTTTCCTGATTTATTGACTTGTCGTAGTAGTGTATTACACTGAATTTATTGTGCGTCGTAAAGAGGCTCAAAGTGAAAACTGAACATGCTTGCGGTTCTTCTCAGGAGGGGCTGGCCTAATGTTTAAATGGAGTCCGCATCCTGTGTCTTTGAGATGAGCGAACGTAGCGCTCGCGGTCCGCTTTCCCAGAGAGAGAGCCATTGCGGTTTTGGATAAGTCTGCAGTGATGTCACCACTCTGATAGAAAACAGAGAAGCTGTTTATAGAAGCTTTTATCATAATCTGATCTGGACTTTGATTTGTGACACAGAGCTGGCAGTGCTTTTGGATCCCTGTTGGAATGTTTGGGATGTAGTTTGAGAGTATTTAATGTTGACATTGGTGGTGCTGTTTGTCGTTAACCAACATGCTTTATGATTGGTCGAGTCCCTCTATTACTTGGCGGAACAGTGACCTCATGATGAAGTGAATTTCTGCTACCATTGTATGTTCATGTTTGTCTATTTCTGGTCACATACCTTCGGCTGAGCACATGTACCGATGAGCCAAAACATTCTTACTACCAGTCTAATCTTCTACTGGCTCTTCGCATGCTGCCAAAACATGATGTCCCTCAAAGTGATGTCTACATGAATGCCTGGAGCCAGGGCCTTCCTGTAGAATATTTTCCAGAGCATAACTCTCCATCCACCTGCTTGTCTCCTTTCCACAGTGCATATCGGTACCATTTCTTTCTCAAGTAAATTGCATACATGTACCTGGCCAATGTACGTGATTTAAGAAAAAAATTGGGGCTCCATGCAACCTCCTTCAATTGATCTCAGGTCCAGTTCAGAGCCTTGCGTGACCATTGTCGGCGCTTCGAGGATGGATGGGTTGGAATGGGTATTTGAGCTGGTCTGCGGCTACAAAGACCCATGCGTAGCTGTGACCATTCCTCCTGTAACCACCATCAAAATAGTCAACACAGTAGCTCCTCTGTTGGTTTAGTTCTGGGGCCGGCACCATGCCCGCAGAGATTTTCTGTTCCAGGCTCTGGTAGTGACAATTATTGCAGGAATTTTTTCTAATTTTACACAGGCGAAGATATTTATTTGAAAATGCTCAAGACTGATTTTCGGCAATTTTGGATGTCCAGTATGGCTGCAGGCGGCCATTTTGTCTGAAATGTGGGGATCGGGGAGATGCACGACTCGGTCCGTGTGGCGACCGAGTTATCTAGTTTGTCCATTTTCCGACCTCTGTCAAGGAACTCGCCACTGCCTAAAAGCCTTCCTGCTATATGCTCTATGGTCTTTAAGCCTTAACAATTTGGCCCTTGTCAAAGTTGCTCTGGTTCCATTTCTCCTGCATCTAAGTTGTCAGCGACGAGAACCAACTGTTCACTTGCAGCCAAAGGGGCACAGTGGGATTAATGCATCCGAGATGATGATAAATTCCTCTCTGCCAGTGCGGTCATATCCCTGCTGGAGACTAATCCCACCCTGACTCTCTCGTCATATTCCAACTGTTGATCTGTCCCTCTCAACCCTAAAAGTCTTACCCTTGCAGATGATCAGTCCCTCTCGGTTCCTACCGAGTCACATTCCTGCTGGTGATCAATCCCTTGATTCCCCTGCGGTCACATCCCAGCTGCTGACTAATCCCTCCCTGCCCCCGCTATGGTCGTGTCGCCGGTACTCAATCTGCTGTCGTTTCTCTGCCGCAGGGCCTTTCCCCACCCCTGGGCTGAGCGGTCCTGAGCTTGTTCTGAAGATGGAGGGCAGGGACGACTTTGCGGAAGACAGCGAGTGCCACAGCAACAACTCCCAGGAGCAGGAGGAGCAGGAAAGCGTGTCAGGTGAGCTGGGGAGGGGCATTCAGGCCAGGGGTCTGTATCCTGATGATTGGGAGGGGGATGTTCACAGTTTTGCAAAAGGGTTACTGGGGAGTCATCGTATGATGTGCTCATTACCACGTGACTTCGTTGATGTAGGGGTACTTTTGCTTTGTTTTGCTTTCAGTTTGTGTTGTACAACCCAAGCTCCAAATGAGGCAGGAGTGAGTGTAAAATATAAAAGAAATACAGAAAGTAATGACTTGCAAATGACCACTTTTCAGCTGGAAAAGGCACACGGGCTTGGTGATTAGTGCTATAACTGATCAACTTTAGTGTTTTTTTTTTAATCAGTATACACGTATTCTACATGTGATGCCTGCAACACATTCCAAAAAATGAAGGGCTGGTGCCCGTTAACTGCTATGTTACATAATTAAAGTGCCTTTTCCCCCCCATTCTTGCTTGATGATATTAGGCTGGTCAACAGCGCTGGGTCCTTGCTTTCTTATGTGGTGCTTTATTGGGCATGATCGCACATTTTCAATGGGAACAGGTCTGTACTGCAGGCAGGCTAATCTAGCACCCACACTCATTGATTACAAAGCCATGCTGCAGCATGGAATTTTCTTGCTTAAATGAGTAGGGACATCCCTGAAAAAGACTTGGTCTAGACTGCGACATGTTGCTCTAAAATGTGTAAGTATGGTTCAGTATTAATGTTGCCTTTACAGATGTGCAGGTTACCCATACGGGGACAAAAACTGGCTTTTGAACTTGGCGTTGGTGAGGATTGGAAAGGACCTTTTCCTAATTGACCCTGTGAACACAATGTCCTTTATTTTCAAAAACCGTAATGAAATGTGATCTCATCATACCACAGCACACTATTCCACTTTTTGTCCGTCTATCTCAGATGGACTTGAACCCACGGAAGTTGGCTCTGTGTCTGGATGTTGTTGATGTTTGACTTGAGTTTTACACAGTTCAGTCTTTTCAGTGCATTTTAGATGCAGTGAGAACTGTCTTTGCTGATGGCAAGTTTTTTTTTTTTTTTAAATATTTATTAGCCCTTGTGGTCATATTCATTACAAAAGCATGTTGGTTTTTAAAGCAGTGCTGTCTGAGAGCTCGATGGTCACAGGCATTTAGTGTTGGTTTATGACTGTGTCTTTTTCGCGTGTGGATTTCTCTGGACATCTTTGAATAACATTATTAACTGTAGACAGTGAAATCCCCAATATGCATTGAGGCCACTGCTCTGAATGGAAACACTGGATTGCTGTGGACATCACAATGTTGAAGGATACATAGAAATGTTACAGATCCTTACTACGGGGCATTGCAATATGCATGCCCACTCGGCCACTTCCGTTTGCTTTAACTTTCCGACACAACTTACTGTTGCGTTATCAAGCCAGTCATTCAATACCAATCAGTGGCTGAAGCATATTGTCCCTAAACTGTTGGCGTATTGGCTCAGGCAGTTACACAAATTTGGGCCACTCTTGCATGTAAACTACCGGGCCTTTCGTGGATGCTTACTTTAGTGCTAATCACAATGGCGTCCCCTGTTGTCTAATACCCTGTTTACCTGTGGAATGTTTCAAACAGGTGTTTTTTTTTTTTAAGCATTTGTCATCTATCCCAGTGTTACACTGCATCTGTCCTATTTTTTTTTGGAATAAGTTGCTGGCATCAAAATTGGAATTGCCGTACATTTGCAAAGATCAATAAAGTTAATCGGGTAAAACTGTCTAAATATACTGTTTGTACTGTTGTCAATTAATTAAACTGTTTGCAGCATTATTCATTGGCCAGCAACACTTTTTTTTGTTATTCTGGTTGTGATGGCCTTGTCAATCCTTGGATCTGAATCCAATTGAACAAGCATTATGCATGCTGAGGAAGAGACTGAGGAGAAAAGGCCCCGGAAATAAGCAGGAAGTGAAGATGGCTGCGGTACAGACCTGGCAGAGCGTCACCAGGGAAGTTGTCCAGTGTCTGGTGATGGATATATGTGCCACAGATTTCAAGCAGTCACTGCTGCAAGGGATATGCAGCCAAATCATAAAAATTATAATTCTACATGATGTTAAACTGACCAATATTTTTAATGGACTTTGTTCGACCCTAATTCAGAAGAAGTTAGCACTTTGTGCTACACTGTGGCACAGTTGTTTGCGTTGCTGCCTCGCAATAAGGATGTTCCTGGCTTGAGTTTTGTTTGGCCAGGACTTCTTCTTGGAGTTTGACTGTTTGTGTGGTTTCCCCCACCCTGAAAGACATGGTTTACAGGAAGACTCTTGCCAGTGCCCCCGATTAAGGCTCTGGCTTTAGAACTGGAGTTGGTCCTTGTGTGGTGCTCCTAAGTAACTTGGATGGGTGGAATGGAGAAGACAAATTACCTCAGCGCTCAGTAATGTCCACCTCATCTTATTATCCATCATCAATTCTGCATCTTCCTCATTAGGGCTGTCGTGGAGCTGGAGCCAGTCCCAGTTGACTATGGGCAAAAGGCAGGAACACACCCTGGGGAATTTGCCAGTATCAGCAGGCACACAGGCCACAGGCCGAATTTGAACCCACAACCTTCTTCCCGCTTCAACACCGTGCTGCCTCAAAGCGAGAAGTTTATAGGTTCAAATTACTGGGAGCTTTAACTTGCCATTTTTATTTGTTTGTTGAAAATGTACACACATTTCAAATCTCATGACTGCAGCAGACTCCAAAACATTTGGTGCAGGGGCAGTTTAGGACTGGTGGGTCGAAACAGGTGAGCTAATTGTGATTTGGTATAAAAGGTGCAAAGTTGGGTTGTTCCCCAAAGACAAATTGGAGGATTTTAGGCTTTTCACCACTACAGTGCATAATGTACTTAAAACATGGGATGAATCAGGCTGAATCGTGGTCTGTGAACAGCAAAGCCGAAAACCACTCCTGAGCCACTCGCATGATCTCCTATCCGTCATATGTCACTGCTTGAATAACAATCATTAGATTACAATAGATATCACACATGGGCTTGGAAATATTTCCATTCACCTTTCTGTCAACACCATTCGCTGCTGCATCCATGGATGCAACTTAAAGCTTGACTGCAGAGCCGAGGGGTGTGTCTGCGCTCATCATATTTGTGACTTGCGCTTTTCTGAGGGCATCAATACCTCAGAAAGATGCATGTGAATTTTGAAGCAGGATATGCTGCCACCTAGACGTTGTCTGTTCCTGGGACATCGCCATATTTTCCAGCAAGACGATGCTAAACCGCATTTTGCTCAGATTGCAGTTGCATAGCTGTGTAAGCAGTGTTCGGGTGGTAGATTGGCCTGCTTGCTGTCCTGATCTGTTTCTAGTCAAGAATCTACAGTGCATTATGAAGGGAAATATACTGAAACAAAGGCCATGTAAAATTGTACAGTTGAAAACCCGCGTAATGGAGGAACGGGGGAAAATTGTTGTTGGACCTGACCAGCTGGTACCTTCAGCACCCAAATGCTTAATATGTGTGACTAAGATGGTGGGGGATCTGAGTAGTTTATGCTTGTTGATTTTTTTTTTTTTTTTTTAATTGTTTTTTTAACTTCTGAATTAGAATGTTCAGTCAAAAACATTATATTTGCATATTATTGATCTCAAACCTTTGTGCCAAATGATTGTATTATACCGTGTTAACTTGGTCAGAGACTGCAGGTTAAAAGTCAAGTCAATTTCTGTATCAACTCATTAAAAAACAACAGAAGTTGGCTGAAGTGCTGAACAGCTAAAAAAAAAAAAAAAAAAACAGTAAAACTAGATAATTCATGACAAAAATACTGAACATACATTAAAATCAAGACCATGTCTCAACACGCGTTGGTTGTAAAGGCCAAGGTTTAAAAACACTTTTTTATATATTTTTTAAAAGTATGCTGTGAGCAACTCTAAAGCAGTGAATTCAACATGCTCATCATCTCTTTAAAAAGAAAAAATAAAGTGGAACTGACGTGTAATTCACTGCTGTGTCTTTAGAAGACAGTGACAGTGATCTGGACAACCCAGGGGAGGACTCGTCCTCCAACGCCTCCGCAGAGGACACCATGATGGGCTTGAAGAACTGTGACACCTCCATACAGGAGGTTGAAGTGAAGGAGGTGAGTCCGGATAGCCCTCTGACTCCCATCTATCCTAAAACTGAGCATGCTCAGTGTGCTACTGCTTGCTCCAAATGTATTGTGGGATATAAGAAGTTATAATCTTAATCAGGGGTATCTGATCTTATCTGACACATTGCGTACATCAGAATGAAAATGTTTGTCCTGGTCTCTCACCTTGAAAAACAAATAATTTTTTTTTTTACTTGTACTTACTATGAGCAATTGTTGAGACCCGTTTGAGACCTCTTTTCCAGCAGCCACTCTAAATGCCAGTTTATCTGCTCAGCCAATCATCTCAGTCGAAATTGCTGACTCTTGAGATTCTACAATGCCTTCTGCCCGCCGGTAAAATTATTGCTCCTTGCACATCCAGTGCATGGCATATATAATCTTGAATGCTTTGTGTACTGCCATTAAGCCAGTAGGCTTGCATTTTGCAATTACATCTCACTTCACTCCTCTGATTGGCTGTTATAAATACTCGGCAACCCTCAATCACGTGACTTGAAATACCCAAGCAACCACTCTGTTAGACCTCATCTGACAAAAAGTTTCACTTTACCATCCACCTCGTAACAGTTCAGCAAACACTGAGCAACATACTGGCAACCATCCTGTAAGACCCCAGTATTACAACCCGGAAACTGCAGGCACTCTTTGGCAACCACCTTGTAAGAACTTCGCAACCACTATGGATACCCGCACCACCATAAACTTGCAACTTGGCAACCAGCTAGTATCAACCTTGCCGGAACACAGGTACCGACTTTCGTACTGTAACTTTAAAACCACCAAGCGAGACCCTAGCTGCCACTTTGTAACTCGGCAATCATTTTGTTTAATCTAGGCAACTGCCTAGAAACGCAGTAGCAACTACCTATGGCCCTATAGTAGCCACTTAATCTACAGGAATAATTGGTTCAGTACAGCCTTTGCTACTCTTATGGGTTCTAACCCCCTGATGCAGAGGAGCAGTAACCCTAAATGCTGGTGTCTAAATGATGACGTGATGATTAATTACATTATTCTTTATTTTGGGGGCTATATTACATTATATGGGAAGATATTAATTTTTTATAGCCTAAAGACTTTCAATTAGTGTTCTCTTTAGTTCGGAAACCCAATGGATAGGTGGCATATGACCCTCCTTCATTTAAACTGTCAAAAAGATTAATAAATAATGATAACCACTTGTGTTTAGTGCAAAAATGTACTATGAATCAAAACAGTTGTTTGGTGGAAAGACATTGGTTTATTTATGATTCACACCAAAGCAAAAAAATTCAACTTTTTTTTTTTTTTTGCTGTTTGGGAGGTGGGTGGCAGATTATATTTGGCTTCACAGATAATCAGTTGTTCTGCGAATCACCCTCAGGTGTTGCTCACTTCTGCTCAATGATCCTGGAAGTTGTATTGTTTTACCTCCCTGCTATTTTTTTTTCTCAGTATTTTATTGTGAAACAACATCAGTGTTGAATTTTCATTAATTTTCTGTGTATTGGAGGCACTGCTTTCTTAGTTCCTCAAATACACCATCCATTGATTCAGCTGTTTTGTTTAATTCATTCCAAATGTTTTAGCTATCGTGCTTCATTAAAATCATTTTTGCAGTCTCTGGCATTCAAATTCTGGGTTATGTAGCCTTAAATAAGGTCATGCACAGCGAGGATCGGCTGGATTTGCCATCTGTGATGGTCTGGTGGGATTTCCTGTGATGTTAATGTGCTTATGACTTCCTTAATTGTATTGCAGGAGCCTATGTTGAAGGCTGTACCGTGCTCTAAATGATATGATCTCAAGGCTGTCTATTTTTGTTTTTTTTTTGGCTCTATTATGTATGCTTTTTGGTCCATTCTACAGTCAAAATGGATAGCTTCCTGATCAACAGATGGCTGGAGGAAAAATTGAAGATTAGAGAGTTGACAGAACATTGGCAGATGACACAGAAAAAATAAATAAATTGAATTGCAAATACATTGTCGCTCTTCTCAGAGCACACAGAAATGAGAACGTTTTACGCCTCAGATGTTTGCAGGATGTGCAGCTCTCCTGGAAGAGCACTTTGTAGTACATTCCGTGGAGATGTTTTCATGCCTGTGAGATGCTTGCTGTGACATTCCGGGAAATGCGCCGTCATGTCTAACGGTAGCCCATTTTATCATCTCCTGTGTCAGGAAAAACCAAGAAATGAGGAGGTGGAGGGCTGCGCTACATCATATCTAAAATAAATGTGCGCGACCAGGGTTCTCACCAGGATTTTTTCACGGCGTAGGGGCAGCTTGGCATGGCGCAAGCTGCGTGGCTGGCATCAACAGTGTGAGCTTAGTAGGGGTATCTGGGGTCATCCCCCCCCCCCCCCGGAAAATTTTGAAATTTAGAACCCTCTGAAAAGCATTTCAGGCATTTTGAGGGGTGTAAATTACTTTGTTCTCCTTTTCTCTCTGATACTAATACCAGCTTGTTGCAGGGAGTATGCTAATACCATCAAAACACCCCTACGCTAGTTGAAAGACAGCGTAGGGGACCAAATCAAAGCATGGGGGGGCCCCTACGCTTAAATGACCTAGTGAGAACCCTGGCGACTGCAAAGTCTCACTTCTGAGCTGGAGAATCTGTGTGTAACAACCAGACTCAGACTCTACAACTCACCTACTTGTACGCATAATTTCACACTCACAAACTCCCAAATTTTCTCCCAGGCCCCATTTACATAGATCTCACAACACTTGGAGTATATCTATCCATCCATCCACCGCTTCTTACTCACTAGGGTCGCGGGGGAGCTGGAGCCTATCCCAGCTGACTGGGCAAAAGGCAGGGACTCGCCCTTGGACAGCTCGCCAATCCATCGCAGGTCGCACATGCTATTAACACACAGTTCGCTCTCATACTCAAACCTATGGGCAATTTAGAGTCTCCAATTAGTCTAACATGCATGTCTTTGGACTGTGGGAGGAAACCGGAGGGAGTCTATCTAATAAAGTGCTAATTTACCTCATCGCTGAGCTGTTTTGTCAGGTCCTTCAGCAGTCAGTTACTCCCCTTGACCTGCCTGCACTCCATTTTATACTTGTGAGATGCGTCTATCGACTCTGATGACCCAAATGATGTCAGAGAGACCGGGAAAAAGTGTTGTTCGATGTTTTCTTGTTCCTGGCGAACATTTATAACATCACAGAGACTGCCATTGGTTGTTTCATAATTTCATTGAACTGATGGTTTTCGCGCATACAGAGCATTGATATCGTAACATACAGAGAAAGGTCAGTTCGTCATGCTCACAATGAAATTACTAGCTATAATTACCATGGAGATAACAGTTTGAGCTGCAGACGTTGTCCAACGCTTTGTTTAACCATTAAAGAGTCTGTTTAGTCCGATTCTTTTCTTAAGACGTATGATGAAACATCTTGCATGTATAAATCGGCCTTTACACACCAGGACTCGCTTTAATGGTCTTGCTCTTTGCCCTGCAGGAGTTTGAGGACGGGGCAGGTCTGGGGAACAGTTACTCATGTCCTCTCTGCACTCTGGAGTTCAGCGACCCCGAGCAGCTCATCGCGCATGTCTACCAGGTGAGCGAGCAGTGTGCACGCTGGATCTGGCTGGAAACGAAAGCCTCTCTATTGAGGTTTGAAGGGTCCAGCGGGCTGAGAAGTCCGTAATCACCTTTGAGCTCTGCCCAAGGTGTTGTAAGGAAAGTGGGCTGGGTCTGGGTGTGGCCAGATTTTGGAGGGCGATGATGGGTGACTGAGTATGTGATGTCATTGAACACTTGATGGTATCGGTGGGTTCAGTGCAAGACAGTGTTCTTTAAGCGTGGAGGATGTGCTCCTCTTGTGAGAAGATTTAATACTGTTGGTGGATGTTGCTGGGGAGTCAAGTCCAGTAGAAACATCAACTGATGGGCAAAGAAGTCTTATTAAAGACTTATGAATTATTATTAATTCATTATTATTATTGTTATTAATAAGCGATTGTATAACTTTATCGTATGTAACCAAGTGCTCTACAATAGTCAATTCGGATTTCATCCTGGTCATTCAACAGAACAGGCTGTATTACAGTTTGTTTCTGAAACCATTAAATCTTTGGAAAAATAATTTTTAACGCTAGCAGTGTTTCTGGACTTGTCAAAGGCATTTGACACTTCAGATCATTCAATTTTACTCCAAAAACTAAGCCATTATGGCGTAAGAGGAGTTGCAGTGGAGTGGTTCCAAAGTTATTTAAGTAATAGAACACAATTTATTCAATATAATGGTACTTGCTCAAAATTGATGAAAATCACTTGTGGCGTACCGCAAGGCTGTGCACTTGGACCACTTTTATTTATTTTGTATATAAATGATCTTCCCAATATCTTTAACCAAACTAAGTGTATGATGTTTGCCTATGACACCACAATATACCGGTCATCTAACAATCAAGAGGAGCTGTATGATGTGCTTAATGTTGAGCTCTCTGTTATATCTGACTGGTTTAGAGCCAACAAATTATCGGTGAATTTGGGTAAAACAAACTACATGCTGTTTCGAAAAACTAACTCTGCTCAGACTCTTGAGGATCAGATTTTTCTTGATGGAAATCCTATCAATTGCCTGAAATCGGCCCTCTGTCTCGGCATAATTATTGATGAACATTTAAAATGGCGAGTGCATATTGAGCATTTCCACAAGAAAATTACAAGTGGCATGTATGCTTTGAATATGTGTAAAAATTCATTTTCAATATCAAACAGGAAAATGCTTTATTTTAGTCTTATTAATCCTTATTTGCTCTATGGCACTATAGTCTGGGGAATGGCACATAAGAAATGCATAAAATCTTTAATAACATTGTAGAAAAAAGCCATAAGGATTATTACTGGAGCTAAATATAATGAAACAACAGCACTGCTCTTTAAAGGCCTTCGTATACTCAGACTTGAGGATATATACCAGATGGCTCTAGTCAAAGTTATCTTTTTATTTAATCAATCCCTATTAACAAAGCCATTATTATCGTTATTTACCAATATTCATGAAGTTCACGCGCATAATACTCTTCAGCGTAATGATGTTCATTACGGACCGATTTGTGGGGAGTTGATTCACCGCAGTTTGCTCCACAGGGGCCCCAGTCTTTGGTCGACACTCCCACAGCTCATCAAAAACGCACACTCATTGCCATCATTTGCAAGGCGAATGAAAAATCATTATCTTAAAAGCTACTAAATATCATTCTTCTTCCACACGTGTATGTATGCCTATGGACCAGTCATGCCATGGTTTTTATGCATTTGTATGAGTTTCTGTAAATGTAACTGTGTTGATGCACGAGTCTGTGCGTGTCCGTGTGTGTGTGAGTGTGTGTGTGTGCGCGCGTTGTGTGGGTGTGCGTGTGTGTGTGTGTATGTGTGTGTGTGTGAGTGTGTGTGTGTGCGTGCGTTGTGTGGGTGTGCGTGTGTGTGTGTGTGTGTGTGTGTGTGAGTGTGTGTGTGTGCGCGCGTTGTGTGGGTGTGCGTGTGTTTGTTAGTGTACGTCTTTTGAATGTGTGCGTTGGGCGACCCCACCTCCAATTTGTTTCATATTTGTAATATTTAGCTTCTGCTTTGGAGGGGACAGGCTGAGCTCTTTGGGGGTGTCTGGTTGCGAGTTTTAATGTATTTTTTACCCAAAATAAAATTATCTATCTATTGATCTATTAAAGATGTCGGGTGGGGCTGGGGTGTGATTTGGCTGTCCAAAAAAGATTTGGGAATCACTGGTGAGGAGGCGGGAAGCATTCCTCACTAACTATCCCCCCTTTCTTGTACCTGTCTGTCTTCCTTCCACTACTCCTTCCATTGTTATCATTTGAATTTCCCTCCAAAACCCCTTATAGGTCACTCATTGGTTTTCCCTTCCATTTATGTTTCTGTGTCCAATCAGCATAGTCTCTGTACTGTGAAGAACAGCCCACTTTGTTCTGATATTAATTTGTAAAAGCCCATTCTAGGGGTCTCTTTTCTGGTACCAGGGGGCAATGGATATCAACTTTGTTTTGGTTTGTAACTGTTGCAAAATTATTTCGTCGCAATTTGACTGCCAAAATAAATTTGATAAAAGACTCTGGGCTTAAATAATTCTGGTAATTTGGTCTGAGGAGATGTGTCCCCTGTGTGTCTCTCGTCTCTGCAGCACACGGCGATGGTGGGCAGCAGACAGAGCTACGTGTGCCCGGTGTGTTCCCGCGTCCTCAGCTCCCCCGGGTCCCTGGGGCGCCACCTCCTCATCCACTCCGAGGACCGGCTGTCTAACTGCGCCGTGTGTGGAGCCCGATTTACTGACAGCAGCAACTTCAACAGGTGTGTGTCCGTTTACGCGCGCACACACACACACACACACAAGCACAAACACTTCTGCACACACACACACATGCGCGCGCGCGCGCACACACACGCGCATCAGCAGTACTGACAACTTCAACAGGTCTGTGCCCACGCACGCACGCACGCACGCACACACACACACACACACACACACACACACACACACACACACACATCACTGACAAAAGCAAATTCAGCAGGCCTGACCCTGATTTGGGAGACATGGTGCACTTTCCTGTAACGACACCCGTTTCCTCCATGTTTCACCCGCAGGGAGAAACTGAAAGAGCTCCTTAGCACCGGCCAATCAGAGAGCAGCAGCGCTGATGAAGCCTGTTCCCAGCGCCCGCCTCTCTCAAGCCCCACCCACAGCCCGAGTCCCGTCCTCCCTTCCCATTCGGACAGTCCTTTCTCCCACGCCACCTCCGTTCCTCCAATCCCAGACGGCCTGAACCCCCCCGGGTCGGGCCCGCCCCCGCTCCCGGACCTGCTGAGCCCCATGCCCGTGTACCCGGCCGGGGTTCTGTTGGTTTGCAACAGCTGCGTTGCGTACCAACAGCTGGTGATGTCCCAGTCGCCCGGCATGCAGGGCTGGTCCGTGCAGCGGAAGAGCGGGTCGACGGCAGGACGCGGGCAGCGGTTGGAGCGCGAGCGCCTGGCGAAGAAGAGCAAGCGCGCTCGAGAGTCGGCGGAGGAGCGGGAGCTTCGGCGGCTGCGGGACCGGCAGGCCAAGCGCCTGCAGCGCATGCAGGAGACGCAGGAGCAGCGCGCTCGTCGGCTCCAGCGCGACCGCGAGGCCATGCGCCTCAAACGAGCCAACGAGACGCCGGAGAAGCGCCAGGCGCGCCTCGTCCGCGAGCGCGAGGCCAAGCGGCTCAAACGCCGCCTGGAGAAGATCGAGCCCGCCCTGCGCGCGCAGATTGAGCACGACCCCTCCGCCATGGCTGCTCTCACTGCCGACATGAGCCTCTTCCAGTTCCCATGCCCCCCCCTGGACAATGGGGTTTTCATGAAGCTGCCCTAGCAAGGGCCCCAACAGTCCTACGTCCCCCCTCCCGATTGGGGCCCAGGCAAGGGCCACGAGGTCAGGCAGTGCTCCCCAAGTCACGGTCCTCAAGGGCCAAAAACTACTGGTGTTCATCCTGCCCTTACAATGGGAGTCAGGTGTGATGACAGTCTGACCAATCAGTGGCAATAATTGTTCACCTAACTGCCTGGAAGGAGATAAAAGCTGGGCTGGATTTGGATTCGAGGGCTGGATTTGGGCAGCCCTGCCAGGTTTTTAAAGTTGCCGTACTGCAATGAGGGCCTGTTGTATGAGGAGAGTCACAAATTTGGCTCCGACACAGTCCCTCAATATGGATGCACATGCAAAGAATTAAAGCTAACCGTCTGCAAGTGAATGTGACGGTTTCATCGTCCATATTGAGCTAACTGGATGGGAATTAAGCCCTTGAAAATACCACGACCGTCTGAGTATCTATAAACCTCGCCATATGTTTTACCTGTTTTTTTCCACAATGCCACCCTACTCAAAGGGCACATCTCAATTCCAATAGTCTCTCATCCGCGGCTGTGAACACGTGACACCACCACGCCGTGTTAATAACCCTGTGCAATTGCCTCTAAAATCAAATCAGCGTCACTCTGTAGTTTTTCATTTCTGTTAGATTTGATGCCACCTTATGGTTAGAAACAGTTAGTTTCATCAGCCCAAATTACAGAATTTAATTCAAAATGAAGCTATTTAATGGGGGGATAGTGTGGATCACTTAACAAATGCCTCTTTCACCATACTGCTAAATGCTATTGCGCTACTAAAGAGTTGGATCATTCTGCAATCACAAAATTTAAAGACTTGAACAGTCAAGTAGTGCTTTGATACTTTTTTGAAAGATGTGAAAGTTACATGCGAACTGTAAAATTGATTTACTAAATCCAAAATCTACAGTGATGCATATCTATTCTCACCTGGCCTGTCTCTTGTCAGCTATATTCAAAAACCATTACTGCCACTAGTTTTTTCCCGCCAAAAGACTGAGACGGGGGACTGCTAAACAAGCATCTTGATTTACCGGAAATAAGACGATAATCTGCCCATTAATTTGTTAAATTACCTCTTTTAACTAACGATATTTGTCGTGCCAATGTCAGAAGGAGCCTATATCTAGCTTGAGCTGGAAAATTAGGGGTTTCTTTATAAACGAGATCGTCTTGTGATAGGATCACACCATCCACTCTCCCTTATGCCTCTTTTCAATTACCTTTGCTCAGGCCACTGCCACCTTGAACTCAGCCTTCATTGTGATCTCAACCACAGACCTGTGAGGTTCTGTGACCGCATCTTGCATGGTTGTGATGCTATCGCATTTACAATATCTGTCCACAGACAAACAGATGAGCATATAAACACCTGGCAATGTACTCAGTCGCTTCTGTAGTAGTTTCTGCTGCAACAGGTTTCACCAGGACGTTTTACCCACAATCAGGCTCTCATGGTGAAAAGATTACTGCCCCACGCTGTCTCGGACGGTAATACTCCAAGTGTGGGTAGCTGGCAATCTAGGTTGTCAAGCTGTTGATATCTGGAAACTGTCCCTCTTTGAGCCTTATACCAGTCATAATAGATATCCCATTCTTTGGTATTGAACCTCTGTGGCATTAATTAGTTTGTCTGATTAAGCCTGTTATTGAATGGTGATCCTCCTTATACATCTTTTATGTCAGAATTCCTTATTTTTACACTCACCTACCTTACAGTGATGATGGTCTATGCCAGTGGTGCGGTTTGTACATGCAAAGTGACTGCTGTTGGTGAAAATTATCTGTAGTGTCACCTTGCAAATAATGAAAAGAAGCAAATCTTCAAGAGCCAATGCTAAATCCTCTAGCATCATTAACCTTTTCTTTTCCAGAATAGGGAAAAAATAAATGCAAGTCCTCACAGCAGAAAAACACTGCTTAGTCATACAATGTTTAGGTTCTTTCTTTACCATTCAAAAAGGGTTTTCTTATTGTGCAGGGTTATTAAGACGCGCAAAAGTAAAAAAAAAAAATCAAAAAAAAAATCAAGATGCTGTGTTGGCAGCAAAAAAAGGAGCTAGTTAGAGTATCAGAAACTTTTTTTAATGAGGTTTGAAAATGTTCTCTCTCAAACAAATGGTAGTTTATTCACTGTCAAGTTGAAATAAGATGGACCTTTGCCCAACACTTTGTAATATGCTGAACAGTACCTCTCTTCCGAAATGGGAAAATCCATTTGCACAAACATCGACAGTGACTGGAAAATCTGCCACTCTCCAAACTCTCCGTTTTTATTTGCCAGCAGCAACTGGGGTTTGCCTAGTAGCTATTCCCATAACTGCCGGCAGGGGTCCCTGGTTCGCTTTCATCCACTGAATCGAATTCTACCTCTCAAAGGACTCAGCGTTGGGCCATGGCTTCACTTTCAAAGTTGATGGCCGGTACGGAGTACCCTTAATTTACAGACACTCGTGCTCTTCTTTCAACCTACAGTCCAGGAACACTGAAACGACATTTCCTACCTGAAAATCGCCACATTTAAGTGCAGAAATGAACCACCTTTTTGTCTGTTTTTATACTGTAAATGGTGTGCTTATGAAGACGGACTCCTAAAACTTAGTGACTAATATGTGGGGATGAGCAAGTTAAGTGCAAATTGTGAAGTTGCTGAATTTGAATGTTTCCAGTTTGGCACGTATTCATGGACTGCACAATTGATCCACACCCCCTCCCCCCCACACACATGCTCACACACAAAATTAAACCAACTGAGTTTATAACAAGAATCCATGAGCCACAAGGATTAGCCAATGCTATTCCAACCTCTTTTTATCTCCCTTATGCACTGCCCCTGTTCATCAGGACTTGGGACACACTTTTCAGCCGTTATGAGTCACGTTGACTATGTTTATCCCGATTTGCACATTTGCGCACCCACGTCTGTGCTGTAGTGTCAGTCATGTCGCAAAAGGCAATCTTCTCAGCTGCTGTTTCATTACATTATTACCTCTGTACAGCCAGTGGGACCCAACACCTGAAAACTTTTAGAGAAAATCCGAAACGGACTTTCCAGGTGTCTCAACATTTTCAAATATGTGATGTCTTTGCCTATATTATTGGGAATTATCCTTGTTTTTCTTCTTGTTCAGGTTATGAGAAACCTAAAGTTATTATACCGGTGTATTGTGCAACAAAAGTGTAATTGAGACAGGGAATTATGACCGGTGGACAGTTTTTGAGCCATTCCAAGAATGATGAGCATGAAAAAATGCACTACTTTGTCAGCACGGTAACAATGTTCATATTTTTTTACCTTTTTAGTTTGATTTTTAAACCAGTACACTGGGGTTGAATGGGTGGTTCAGACTACTATGCAACAGGAGTTTTATTCCAACCAATGGAAAAAAAGTCACTTTATAACTATGCAGTTTGAGAGAGAGAAAAAAAGAATGCATTTACAGCAATGGACAGAGGTGGCAGTTCAGAAAGCATGGGCCCTCCCTAGCTTAGCCAAGTAAAGCGGAAATACAGTTGAATGCCAATGCCGGTATGAAGCAGGTTACTACGCTTTTCACGGAGAAGGCCATGCCTGCACTTTCTCCAGAGGCATTAGATCGTCAGCACTGTTTAAAGGCTTAAAATCATTAGCATATGACTGATATGACGCTTATCGTTTATTTATGCATTTTTTAAAGTAAAGAGAGAATTAAAGAATTTTGAACCGAACTCTACAACCCTAGTGCAGTAATACTCCTGACCTGCTTGTGGGGATGTACCATGGACAGTATATGGTCACTGAGATGTACGACGACAGTCGCTTCCGAGAGATTATTTTTCTTTCAAAGAAAATAGTCGGGAAAACGATTAAACTGACATTTTTTCAGCATTTCTTATTGTCGTGATGGAATGCACGATAATTCACTTCAACTTATTCACTTGATCAAGCTGAGGTATCCACTGTCATTGGTTGGGGGTACCTGTTGTTGGTAGAACGCGAATTGTTTTTGTACATCCTGAACGGGCAGGTCTGGCGAAAATGAATTATTGCACTGTATTTCCTGAGTTTGCTACACAAATCTTAAAGTGTTCTGGTAACTTCAGCATCTAAATGAAAGAAACAGTTCGCAGCAACTGGTCACATGCTCAGAATTTTAAGCTTTTTAAAACTGAAGTTACTGGACGATCCAATGCTTACGGAGTGTAAAGCCGCTACTATCTCTGAGACGCCCGAGCATAATCTTTGGCATCACACTGGAAGGGGCCCGCAACTGTATTTCCGTGTTTCAGTCATCTGTTGGGTTACTGGCCCGATTCTTCAGTGAAAAGGTGGAACTGGTGAAATCAGCTGAGAATATGGATGGAGGAAACGCGGGGGAGGTGTAGCTGGAACTTTATTTTCTGACACCTGGACCGTCCGGCGCTGGTGGGTGAGGCCAGTGTTATGCTGTTTTCACACCGGACGCGAAAATAATTTTTCGCCCGACAGATGGTCAATGCAAAGACGCGCCCTGTGTGAAAGCGGCCTTACTGGGATCTCTGAAGCCTATATTCTGCACTCTGATTGGAGACGTGCACTCTACAGGGTGTTTTGATACCGTGGGCCAGGTTTTTGGATATTTTTTCATCCATCCTGTAGGGGAAAGGTTCCAACCAGGAGCCAAAAAAGTTGGCTTCTAACACCGAATTGAGGGAGAGGGTGTTGTTTTTGCTCCTGACATCTATCGTTCAAACAATGTTTACATCTGGGAGGAAGCCGATGGTTATTTATGGTACACAGCAAGTAATGTAGTCAATATTCTTTCTGTGGGTCTTTTCACATCAGCAAAGCGTTTCATAATTTACTGGATCCCGAACAGTTTTGCAAAACTTATGTTTTCTCGATTCAAAACGTGAAATTCTTGTTCATGGCCAGTTTCCAGCTTCTTATATTCCACTTACTATGCGAAGCACAGCCTGTCAAGATGACCGGAGGCATAGTGTGTCGAGCTTGGATGGTGTTCATCGCTGCATAATGTTGAATATTTCTATAGTAAACAGAAAACGTTTTTAAAATGCAACAGCAGACTAGATGTCTGAATGTGTATAACCAGGTCCTGTCTGAAACTTGACCCCCTGTTAAGCTGCTATCACACCGGACGCGAAACGAATTTTTCGCACTACAGATTACATTCAAAGTCAATGCAAAGACGCGTTTTTGCATTGACTTTGAATGTAATCTTTCGTGCGAAAAACTCGTTTCGCGTCCAGTGTGAAAGGGGCTTGACACTCTGCCTGAGTTTAACAATGCATGTTAGCCTGCATTTGTCCTGATTATGGGGTATTATTATTATTATTATGCCTGCCCATTTTTGTTCTGATGAATTGAGGAGTAGGGATCCCATCTTATTGAAACCTTTTGGCCTTTTGCTAGTTCAGCAGGATACGTTCTTCATGTTTACAGAAAAATGCCCTGAAAAAGGTTGAATTAAAATGAAAATTGTTTATACTTTCGCTGCCGAGCATTTTGTCATTGACTTCTTTGCGTAGCTGGTTGTGGTGGAGGCCCACAGGAGAGCGCAAGACTGGTGCCCTAAGTGGCTTTTCTGTTTTCCCATCGCCAAACTTGAGGACCTTTTCTTCATACCTTGTGACATGCAAGTAGATTGATGTGCAAATCCAGAGGTGGGTAAAAACAGAAAATGGGATTTTTCTCCCCCCTTAAAACCCTCTTGGCCAAAATGAAGTCCACTTTAATACCAGTTTTTGGGACTGCTTTTTCCATTTCAGTTCAGAGCGCTTAGCCACAAATATTCCTACAGTAAAAAAAAAAATCTAATTCATGCAGCACGTTTTTGGGAAATCTCCCTCTGTGATGCATGGTTTCATGTAATTTAATGAAGTACTTACAAAATTGCATTTGTAAATGCACTCGCAAAAGCTTATCCTTTAAAGGTCGTTTAACACGTTCCCTGTGACAGTAAAGATACATTATCTTCATGTCCTTCAATACGTTGGATTAAAACCACAAAATAAAGCCAAAAAACAACCGGAGAGAGACACATGGATGCGATTACAATACAAATCTATTTTATTCAAACCAGGTACAAATAAATCGCAACAAAATATAGTTAATGCTTTTGAAAGTTCAGGTAGGTGTAGGGCATTCTAGGAGAAGGAAACACTTTGGGTTGACGACTAAGGCTTCCGATAAGAATTAATACATATTGGTACAGCCATAAGATATTAAAACTTACTATACAAAGTTTATACAACCTGGATTATATTTGAGGATTCAATATTACATTTACATCATTGCATATATTTTTGCAGTTTTATGCATTAAATAAGAGAGAAAAAAAAAGAAACGCCGTTTATTTCAAAAGTCATACAACACATAAAAGCAATGTCACATAGTGCCAAAAGTAGTTTCATCTGATTCCATATATTCCTCTTTAAAACTTAAAACCGTTCGCACACCTGATTTTAGATGCACACGACCAAACTATTGAGCCATGTTAACAGCTCCAACATTTGGCTGGGATTCCACTGTTTGTGGACTATGCTACTGAACCACGGTGGTTCGTGTTCCTATAGAGAGAGAGCTGTCTGCCAACTGGTCTCAAACTGCCGGTTCGAGCCACTGGTCATTACCGCCAAGCATTGTGGAAACGTTCCATCAAGGATGGCCATGTATGGCCCCCCTCTCAGACAAATTGTTCAGCCAATTCCTTTAAAAAAAATTTTCCCTAAAAAACCTGCAGTTTTCACTCCAAAACCAGTTTAATTTCTCAGAACATCATTCCCTCTGGTTCATGAATTTAAAAAAGTTAAAATATGAGCGCTCGCACATGCTTTTTTACCCCAAAGGCATTTTCCTCTCAAAAATTCGAAGGAAGGGTCATCGCTCAGCTTCAAATTACTTCCTCATCAACTTCCCTGAACTCTGGGGGAATTTGAACATTGACCCACTGTAATGTGAAGGGGATGCCAAACCGTCCATCTCACCATCACATGACAGACCACACTAGCATAAAATGAGAAATTCAAGTTAACATTGGTGTATAAAGCTTGCATTTCGCTCAAGCGCCGCCGTCAATCAATGGCACAAGTGCCTATTGACCACTTAAAAACACTGCACTGTGAATACAAAAATAGCTTGGCGTTGTACTTTGCTATAAAACACAGTTCAATCTTATCTTCATCCTCATCCTGCATTGTGCAGTAAAATGCTACCATTTAGGTACAAACCAATAGGCATGGACATAACCGCCTTCTCTAAATCTGCAGGCCTTTGGCAGTACACTAGAAATAAACTCACTGCCCACATCATTCCATCGACGCTCGGACAACTGTTAAGGCCTTACTGACAAAGGTAGCAATATGCAAAAAATCATACTGCGTATATAAACAAAATATAAGAGCGAAGACAGACAAATATGCAGATGGGTATTAACAAGCATATAACTGCTGGTTGATTGCTTTTTAATGGTTTCAGGTATTATTTTATACAAGTCTAGGTTAAAGAAGAAAAAAAAGCAACAATAGGTCAACAGTTTGTATTTATATCAGTTTGTTTTCATAGAAATTCAAGAGAGATTAAGTGCAGACTTTAGTTTTTATTCATACTATATAAATACAGACAATCAAGAAAAAGACGAGAGTGAGGTTTTATCAAAGTGCAGTGCCTACGACCACCCATCTCAACCCTGATCAAAGGGGCCACCAGCTTCCTCCGGGGTGTGTGTGTGTGCGTGTGCGTATGTTTGTGTGTTCTAGCATTTGTATGCGCACTCCTGTGTGTGTGTTGATGTGTGGGTGTGTACCCGGCGTGATTGTTGCAGTGTGGGTGTGTGTACACGTGACTGTTGCTGTGCGGGGGGTGCATGTCCTGTGAGTGTGTTGCTGTGCGGGAGCGTGTGCACGCATGCATGCGTGTGTACATAATCTTAAGTGTGTTCGAGCATTCGTATGTGCCTATGCGCATATGCTTACGTGCGCATTCAATGCGTGTATCCCTCGAGTGCGGTATGTATCCTGCAAGCGCGCGGGTGTGTTTACGCCCATGTCTGTCCGCGTGCATTTCCATGTGCGTGTGCACACCCGATCAGTGCATGAGCATGTAGGGTAAGAGGGGGGGCGATTGTGCAGTTGTCAGAGGTAAGAATCATACAAAGTGAGTGAATGAGAGAGTGAGAGAAACGGAAGGGAAGACAGAGAAAGGGAGGGTGCAGTGGGAGGTGAAAACAGAATGGAGGGATGGAGACGGAGGGGAGGAAGCAACGCCGTGGGATGGGAGTGCGTCTCACTAGCAAAGGACTAGAGCACTATGCTTCCAGAAGAATTGAGAAAAAGGGTGACCTAACAAACTATCCAATGCTACTTGGGGGAAGCACCAGGTCTCGACATAACGGGATTAATGTAGCTGGTGGCATCAGCCTGACCGCGGAAGTCCAGCCCAATTTCGTGGTAACAATGCTAAACAAATAGACACAAAAACTTGTGGGGTCACCAGTACATATTGGGACAAATGAGAAAAGACTTGCACACCATCTCGAGGCTGAGATAATGGTATCCATTGTTCCATGAAAGCGAATAATTGTAACAATCGCCCTGTTGCAACAAAGACGACAACGGTCTGTTTTTTTGGAGCATTGTTCAAGCACGCAGGCCTTTCCAAAACGTCTGTGACTGTCCTAGTTTCATACAGGCGCATTCAAAAACGAGCCAAACTGGGCATCTACACACTTGACCAGGGTGAGAAACACTGAAATAGCACATACATCAAAGGCACAGACATTTTGGTAACCTGCAATGATGCAAAGACGTGAACGCTTATTGAGCAAACACCAACAAAGACATATTCCTTACCAGAGGTCAGCCTTGTCTTGATCTATTCATAATGATTAACTAACTGAAATTTACAGGCTGGCTGCTGAACAGAGTTTGGTATAATTCCAAAAGCCAACTGGCAACTCGCTCAATCTATAAAACCCAGTCCTTCCGAGCTGGTTGCAATTTGCAAGATTCACCATTTTATTTCTGAATATGTATACGTCATAAACAGTGAACCGAGCCAATCGATCTACTTCCAGTCCAATAACTTTGAGATGTCCAGATGTCCATTCGCTGGACAACAGTGTCTCTCACCTCCGGCAGTCTGCCCAAACTAATTCAAACACTGAATAGACAGAAAATTGGATTTCACAATGATGTCCCCACAGCTTTTAAAGTGGCACCTGAATCAGAAACTCGTCATGTAACCTTAAAGCAGTCTTCCAGAGATTCAGTGCTGAACACCGCAGGTTGAAAATAAATACTGAATTCTGCCAGCCATAACTATGAGTCATTTGTACACATTTGCAACACCCTAAGAAAAACAAGGGTCAGGTTTTTTCAATACATTTCGAGACGGGGAGATTCAGTGCTGCAAACCACAGTAGGCACCTGCCTGATCTCTTGAGCATTTAGTTTGAGCATGATAGGATCAAAGCGGGAGACTGACATCTACGGTGGATGAAAAGAGCTTGGGGAATAATGTAGTGTTGTTGGTGAAGACTAATTCGGGCAGACAAGAGTAGATGCACACAGATAACAGTTGAACGATAACGACTCTGACCAAGGCAAGATGAGGGTAGATTAAATAAAAGACTGATCAGAATTAAGACAGCTGAACTGGAGAACTGTTATGGCAATGTAGCATGACAGTCCAAAATATGCACAACTGTGGGAAAGCAATTAAGAACATGGCAAAAGCCCCAAATCATCCAAGGACACTTTCTACTGGGAGTTCCTATTAAGGCAACACACGAGGTACAAACCCGAATTCATATCTCAAAACTGACCCCGCCCCACCTCCCCCTGTAATGCGCTTCACATAAAATATTCCCTCAGTATCAAATACAAACAGTAGCAGGAAGAAAATATTTGTGCATTTGTAACAGGCAGTAGCAAGTTTATAAGACACTCAGGACAGGACATTCCAGAAATCACTTTTTAGAGAGGTTGAGACAGCAAGAGGCTGACTTTTCAGAAGTGAAATAACATAAAAGAAGAAAAGGCCGCTAATTTATGGCGCTAGCTTAAAAAAAAAAAAAAATTGCATGACCTCTAACCGAAAAAAAAAAAAAAATTCTGATGCAAAACAAAATGGAACAACAGAATAAACCAGTTTACTTAATTCTGCCAAATCTAAAGGGAATGTGACCGTTTTCTGACCCTTAAATTGCTTTTGATGTGTATAAGGGATTTAAACTACCATAATACTGAATTCAAGGGACATAATTTTGGCAGCATCTTGAGCAAAAAATTATTCGCAAACGGTTTTTCAAGGACTATTGATTTAGGCCATGACTGTCTGTCCATGTGCGCATATGTGCGTCCATCGAATCTTTGGCATGAGACTTCAGCAGCTTCTGACCCGCTTTTTCCTCTACTTGGCTCGTCTCTTGGGTTTCAGGGAGCCCAGAGGCTAGTTCAAGATTGCGGTTCCAGTGAAAGCCCATGAGTTCTCGCCAAAAGTGAACTACGTTTGGTCTAGCGCAGACAAGCAAGAATCCCAGCGAGCAGCCTCGACTTGCTCTTCAACGTGACGTCCAACATTCTAAACATCAACACCCACGCTGTCCAACAACTAGTTCAACAGAATTTGGCATTAAACCTCATTGGCAACCAAGTTGGAAAACATGCAAGAACGCACCATCCTTCAAAACTCACGCGTCTTCCCCTTGGAAGACCTAGTGCAAGAACTTTTAGACCTGAACATGCCTCAAGTGTTACTTCACATCATCCGCAACCTCACTTGCATCTTACAGATCACAATAAACTCCTTTCCGTAGCAAGTTAAAAATCAAAGTACATTCCGCAAACAATAGTTATGCAAGTGAAAAGATGGAGAGCAAAAGCCCATTCATACAAGAAGCACAAAAAATTTTATAGTATCTTGCTAGCTGACGAGTTCTGACATCTGTAGTTGTTGGTATGAGCATTAATGCTAGGTCTATTTGCGTGACCAAAGTTAGCTCTTTCACCGCACTGCATTGTAGATGGCTAATGTTAGCAAGCAGCTAACCAACCTTGAATAGTCCTTATGTGGTTATGGTTGGCAAGATCTGAGCCTAAGCACTAGATCCTTTATTAATGGTATCAATCTGCAATGTCAATGTGAAGGCCTGCTTCGGTATTTTATATGTTCATATTCATTGTTTGTTGGACCAAAGCTTTGAGCAGGAATCGAAGCAAGACAGTATCACAAATACAGTTCTCGACAAGCAGGGAGAGTAAAATTTAGAACAAATAAATTAGGATGCAGCAGATGTTTTCTCTCCAAATCACCCTCCTGTCTTGCTTATTGGGTGTAAATGTTCAAGACTGTGTTGGTTGGACAGAGCATTTTCACAGATAAATTTGAGTAATTGGTCTTACAGAAGCAAGCATGAGCACAAGGGACTCTCAGCATCTTCTCAAATCTCTCATTCGAGATTTGGTCATATTCTAACAAAGTGTTATTTGTTTTACTTGTGGAATGTTGCCATTAAGTGATCATAATGAAGATACTGGTGTCCAACACAAGACTGGAATAAGTTAACACAAACAAGAGTGCACTTGTCCCTCATTGGCCTAAACGCAACACACTGGGTGTGTCAATCAATCAGTGGAAAACGCAAAGAAAAAAAACAATCCGACACTACATTGTCAAGTCACTCCAAATGACACTCAGCATTTGCAGACCGATTCTTTCACTAGACAAACAGGCTAAAAAAAAATAAGTAAAAAAAAATCAATGCTAGGCTGAATCGAAATGTCAGCGGTCTGTAGATGGTGACTTCAGATGGCGTGAGCAGCCAGCCAGGTCTTTCAATCGTCAGCGGCTGAAGAGTAAAGAGGTGCTCTGGGATAAGATGAACTAGATCGCAATCTACTGATCCTGACAGCTGGGAACCCATCCCAGCAAAGCATAATAAAAGTTAGGTAAATTCACCAATAAAGGTAAATAAATGCATCAGAAGTTCTTTCTGAACATGATCTGTACTTCAAAGAATTTCTGGACATGGTTGTGCACAACAAGCTTTGGTCCTGACTTTCTTTGGAACGGAGTTTAAATAAGGAATTCTTGGACATAAAGTGACTCAGAAAATGCAAACTGTCAGTAAACTCAACAACAAAACATGATCTTAGAAGGTGGAATGCGAGCATTTTTCGTCCTACAAAATCGCGTCGATGACCGGAATCTTAAGAATGCGCATTAAGGATGGGCACAAATAATCCAAAACCTTTTGCTGCAATAAACAATTATGAACATAGAAAAACATTCTGCATTTTGAAATTGGCCCAATAAACCATTGTCAATATACAAACTGCGCATTATTACTGTCCAAAAGGAAAACAAAAAATTTTTTCTTGCGTATGCGTCAACAAAACTTGAGCCAAACTTTGGTCCCCATCACTTCAGGCGAGTATCTGGAGAGAGAAGTATAACAGCTGTGAAATAAATTATGCCAGATTCGTAAAACCTCTCGGGGAGGAAGTGCTGATCAACGACCATCTTTCAATGGTCCATTGCCTAACCTTATCCTGGCTAAAAGGATAACCTGAGCCCAGATCAGAGCTCCAAAATGTTTCCTGAATGGAGGCCATGAAGGACCCGGCTTGCTGTAAGGAACGAGTTAAGTCAATTATAATTTCTGACCTGTTCTTAATCATCTTTCTAAATTAACATGTTTTCCAATTAAGAGAATAATCCATGACAATTACCACCCAAGCTCTTTTCTTAATTCAATGTAGGGGCAATTAAATAACAGGAGAAATATTCTTTTCAAAAAAATAATTTACCGACTAAGTATGCTTTGCAAAAAAAGTTAACTACAATGGAACTTCCCTGCACAAAAGAAATAAAAAAAAAGAAACACTAAGACACTTTTTGAATACAATTTTGAGTAACCCTGACTGAAGCGCACCCACTTACTTGTCCAAATGAAGCGTTGTATTTCTCGTCTTACCTTACAAGGACAACTGGCCACAAAAGAGTGAACAAACTGTTAATTAGGGAAAATGATTGCGAACAAGTCGAGACTCATGATTGGTTGAATGGGAGGTTCTTTGCTCGACCCATTTTCGGCTGTAACTCCGCCACTGTCTGAGACGCGCCTCTCGTAGCACATTGCAAAAAGTGGAAGGTTCCGATTCTGGATCATTCACAGGATGACTAACAGAAAACCACACAGAAGCAAGTCAAAAAATCCTCTGGACCCAATTCCCACAAAATGAACTCCTTCCAAATGTGCTTTTGCTCAGAACGTCTCGAATTCTGACGGCCTTCATCCACAGAAGTGTGCAACACGCTTTTAGGAAAGCTCATTATTTAGTAAAATATTGCATCCATACGAATGCATAATAATCAAGACAGTTGTGCGTAACATTCAGTAAAAACAGAAAAATTGGGGTTCATGATTTACAGTTTTGGAATCTATGCGTACGACGGAATGTCGTTTCCGTAACTTAATAAAAACCACTGTAACTTCCAGCCAGAGTAAATAAACCAGTAACACCTGATCAATACGACTCCACCTGGTTTCCCTCAAAAGCTACTGCTCAGGTAATAGTGAGGTCGTGAGAAGTTGACCTCCGTTCACACAACGTCGGTAACAGATGAAAACCTCGTAATTGACATTTTGGATATTTTAAAATTTTCATATCAGTAGACACAGAAATGAGCACTGCAACGACGGAGACCACCTTGTAACGAATGGACTAATGGGATGAGATTAAAATGTCATGTGACATAAGATCAAATCTGGATGAGGACGTTATTTCTGAGGAAAAGCTTGAGCGTGATATTATGTCATTTGTTGATAAAAAAAATTAAAGTAAACAGTTTTCCAAAAAAATGACAACTTTCCTATATTGTACGAAAAAATGAAAAGTACCTCAAATAAGTTCAAAATTAGGAGGTTTTCTCTGTCGCTTGAAAAAAATATCAAAATCTGTATTACAAGGTTTTACATCCGACACCAACAATACTCTGTACTCCCAAGTGCTCAAAACATACTTTTCCATAGTACTGTAACCAAGTAGTTTCCAAAGAGCTCTTGGAACTTCGGAAGAATTCTGCACTGTCCACCTCTCTCTCTCACACAGTCAGGTCTTACACCACGTGTAACATCGGCATCCAGAAGATTCAGCGGCCGTGGCACAAAAGAGGCCCAACTCCGGCATCCTTCATGCAAAAAATGAGAGACGCAATAAGCAGCTGACGATTGGGACGCACAGCAATTGGGGGACAGAGGAGGTATAGAGGAGGCTTAGATTTCATGTTGCACATCATCACGGGGCTGCAGGACATGGCCATGCTGAAGGAATGCAGAAACCAGGAAACAAGGATTTCCTCGGGTCAGAGAAATGTGGCAAACACAGGGCATGAGCTCGGATTAAAACAGGCCTTGCGAGGGGCGGGGTGAGGGAGAGACGGACAGATCGCCGATGACACCGCAGGAGCAGAGAGATGGCGCGGTTAGCGGGTGTTTCTCCAGCGCACTGTCCCGGGGAGAAGTGAACCAGGAATGCAAAGCAGTCGATATGCATGCAAACTTCACCTCTTTCAAAGCCAAATCCTCCAAAATAACAAAAAAAAAATCCAAAACTTAAAGAAAAAGGCATGGAATAAAAGAAAAGAGTTTGAACCATTAGCCAGTGAAGGGGGAAAACAATTCAACATGATACGATGAATTGCGTAGAATTTAGAAAGTTAAAGTGCTTTCCTGCTTAATTCTCTCGCACCAGAGTCTGATTGGAACAGGTGCTTCCTGTGCATCAGAATCAGTCACTGCTACGCTCCTGTTCGCCCCAGCTTCGCATTTCCCCGCCTCCAGTTCTGGTCAAAAGAGGCAACTTCCTGTCCTGAGTGGATCCTGTCACCTTGGATCGCAAACCAAGAACGTGTCCCTGGGCACTTCCACTGGGTTGAGAGCGTAACGGCTCCTGGTGTCCGTCCGAAGGTCTCCTGCAGAAATCCAGAGGACGCCTCCATGGTCAGAAAGGGTGGTCTGGTCTGGTGCCGAATTATTCAAGATTCAGGGCCAAAATGGCAGCCATAAACAAAGGCTGGGGGCGGGATCTACTCTGTAAGTCAATCAGCAATAGAGGCAGAGTGACTGACAGGTCTCGCCAAGCCCTGATTGGAAAACCTGGGTGAGGGCGTACACTGGCTGCCATGTTTTTCAGAGGTGCAAGATCTCAACCATTCCCAAGCTCCAGTCTCTCATCCTGATTTTAATATCTCATTCCGCATCATCCATGACTGACTGCTGCTACTTCCCAGCGTTAGAGCGCCCCTCGATGGACAGTTTGACCTCTTGCGGGATGAAAGATGGTCGCATGGCGGAGACCAGAGATGTGGAGGAGCAGGCGACTTCCTCGGTCTTGATGTCATATTTTTGGAAGCCGGGGGCAGACCAGCGGCGGTGAGCGGCAGCGCTGGGAAGCGATGGCGACGGGGCCCCGCTCCCTACCCTCTGGAGGCCCTCGCTTTGAAAATGGACACCGCCGCGGGCCCTGACGAGCTCGGCGGCAGTCCTGTCGGGTCTGGGGGTCTCTCCGTGCCCGATGCCCCCACCCTGCGCGGGCTGGTCATCCCCCCGGTCCCGCAGAGTCCTCTCCCCTCTGAAGTGTGCAGGGTGGCGGGGCTGCTGGGGTGCCGGGGGCCCCATTGGCTGAAAGGCTGTGATAGGGGCGGAGCTGGCTTTGGTGGAGGCCCTGGATTGGTGCTGCTGCAGTGCGATCGAGACGCACACATCCCCCGCCTGCAGGGGATGGCAGTCCAGCCCATAAAGCTGGGCCGTCCGGTCCGGGCTGCAAGAGGACCAGCCCTGGCCGAAAACAAAGAAGGGGTGCTCGGGGGGCACGTCGATGGCCACCCTGTTCTGCTGCTCGCCCACGCTAAAGTGCAGGGCCACCAGGCCTGGTCTCTGGCTCTTTCGGATGTCCACCACCATGCTGGAGTCTATCTTCAGGCCGCCACTCGCCTCCGCGCTCCGAACGAAGTCCTGAGTCTGCAGATCCTCCACCCGCTTCAGCTCGCCCGTCGCCAGCTGGATGATGGCTCCTTTTGTGAAGTGGGAGGGGCCAGGGGGAGGGGCCAAAGCAGGCTGAACCACCCCTGAGGCGGGGCTCTGCGCTGGTCTCTCGAGCGGATGGGGTGCGGGCGGCGGATTGGGAGCCTTGGGCGAGGCCGAGGCCGAGGAGGAGGAGGGGGCAGTGATGATGCTGGGTGGGCCCGGGTGATGCTGCGGCTGATAGTCCAATGGGACAAGCACTGGCTGTCCATTGGCCAGCAGCACAGTGTGGTGGGGGGTGGGGGCGGGGCCGGAAAGAGGGGCTGTGTGCGTGGTCTGCCCCGCGACTAATACTCCCTCCCGGTCCGGGTGAGACCCTTGGGAAAGGTTCAGGGGTCCCGCAGACGCCTCCTTCTGAGTTCCAGTCACAACTTGGTTCGGAGAAGCCAGACGGGCGACAACTTGCTGAACCTTAAAGTAAAGAGACGATTAAAGTTACCCCAGTGCACTGACTCGACTGCAGACAAAACCTTTCCGCCGTATCTTCCGACAGTAACCTCATCACCAAGTGACAGAGACGAAAGAAGACCAGTAGGATTTGTGCAGTTATGTACCCATAGCTTTCTAGCCTGTTCCCCTTCATGCGCAGGCTGGACGGCCTAAATAATCACCACAGAAAGGGAGTGAGTGAGTATCCCCAGTACATCTCACCATCTCTGAGCCGTCAATCGCAGAAATGACACCTCCCTACTAGCTATATCAATAGGAAGGAAGTGCAAGTCAGACAAATCACTGCACCTTCCCAGCAGAGCCGGTATGAGTCAGAGTTACTAACTCACTCACAGCGCAGTCAATAAGGAAGGAAGTGTGCAGTACCCACTTCTGGTGGCAGCACTGGGCCAGAGCTGAGAGAGGCCAATGCAGAGCTGCACTCACTCAGCTCCTCACCAACGGGCGGCTCAGTTTGGCAGCATGAAACAAACGCGCGCAGAGGCGCTCACAAGCGCGCACACACACGCTCGCACACAAACGGGTACACACACACACGCGCGCGCACCCGCACACACATACACGCACGCACACACACACACACGCACGCACGCACGCACGCACGCACGCACGCACATACACGAACGCGCACACACACCCACAAGAACGCATGCATGCACGTGCGCGCGCGCACACACACACACACACGCACACACTTGCTCGCACACAAACGGGCACACACACACGCACACACACACACACACACCTTGTCGATGACATGTAATCACAAAATATTTTCCAGTCATCACAAAATCAATAGGGATCCTATTGATGTCAGTACTCACCCACAAAACAAAAGTAAAAAGAACCCAACAGAAATTGTTGTCTATAGACTGAGAACGATAAACAGCGGACACACTGACAGACAGACAGGGGCGATCGCAATATTAACTGCAGAAACCGAGGGTCTGGCTTAAGGACTGAAGCTGGTACTGCGGCTGCCCGCTGCTCCTAAGTAACTCGGATGGGTCAAAGGCAGAGGTATACGTACCTAACAGAGTTTAATAAGGTTTCTCTCATCTTATACCAGTCTACGAGTGAGAGAACTGGCCAGAATCACTCCAAAGTAATGACAGATACAGCCAGAAAGAGTGGCCCATATATTCACTGCAAGACCCCACCCAGTATCTTCACAACAAAACCTATAAACACCATTTACCAGTCAAATTACCTCTCTATGCACTGGGCAACTGTAAACCAAGCACAAATCAGCACAGCCACAATCACATGCTTAAATTTTCAAAATGCAACCCAACCCTGTTACCGTTTACAGGCGATACATGTCCTTCATGTTTTCATGTTTAATCGGACAGTGCAAGTGTTCCTCAGCTTTCAAAAATAAACAAATTGCCATTTCATGACAGGCCCTCGCAAGAAAGAACCAGTGCTGTAGCAGGTCCGAACCGATTACTGACAGCAGCTACAGGTCCTCGGCATCACTCACCTCCAGGTCAGTATCCGGGGTGTCCCGATGTCCCCGGGACATCCGCCTCTCCGGCCAGCGAGCCGTCCTGTCCTGAGGACGCTCAACCTCCATGGAGACAGGCTGCCCCGAGCACGGGCCCCGAGTGAAGTATGCGGAGTCCAGGGCCCCTCGCGGTGCCTCCATCCCTCCATTCACCTCCTTCCCTCGCTCCGGCGAGGCAGCCCGGCAGGCCGGGATCGGGCCCTGCGGGGTCAGACGGGGGCCAGCGGTGGGGTAGCAGACGGGAGCGCCACTGCGGTGGAGCTCAGCAGCCGCGAGGTCCTGGGACAGTGCAGTTGGGAGGGGACCTATCGAGGAGGCGGTCTGAGGAGGCGGGGAGACCACGCCCCCCTGGATGACGGACGGGTAGGGCACCAGGTGGGGGACACCGGGCTGGGGAGGGATCAGGGAGCCGGGGGCGTGGACGAAGCCCGAAGGCACGGCGTACGGGACAGCGTAGGGGGGGCTGACGAACTGCAGGGAGGAGGGTGGGAGGTGGGCGTACCCCAGAGAGGGGTAGGAGATGGCGGGGTGCTGCAGGAGGGAGGATGGGACAGTGTAGGCGGGGGAAAGGTGACTCAGCACCGGATGCAGGCTGCTGGGGGGGTAGTGGGAGGAGGGGAGGGCCACTTTGTAGAGCATGCCGTACTGGTCGAGTGGCACCCCCAGCCCATCCGAGCTCTCCACGCCGTAGTGCGTCCCGGGCTGGACCCGCATCCATTCCACAGGGGCGGAGCCTCCCACGGGGGGGTCACGGGAGGCGGAGTCAGAGCAGGGGGTGGCGTTCGCTTCCTCTCCACCCCCTCCGTCCCCGCCAGCGACACTGCTGCTCGGCGGCAGGTCCCTCTTCTTCGGGGGAAGGCACTCCTGGTTGCGCTCGTGAGCAGGCTTCATGGTAGGCGTGGCTGGGTGGGGGGGCGGAGACTACAGGGGGATGGGCTGCACTACAGCGCTGAGGCGGGGCCAGTCGGCGGGGCTGTTGTTACCGCACAAAATGGCTTTAAGAAGCTCCTGGCCACCACACCCACCTCACCTGGAAGGAAAAAAACAGCAAATTTCACTGAGAGAGAATAAAAAAAGCAGATCGACGGACAGGAAAAGGCATAAGAAAGGTTCCTTGGCGAGTTTCCCACGCAAAATTGTACAGCGTAACAGATCAAGAGGTAAACAAAACCAAATGCTCTCAAATACCAGAGACAGACCGAGGCAGTCAGGGCTCAGGCAACAGATAGGACTGCAAGACATAACTTTCCCTGCATCATAAAGATCCCATTCAGCCTGTGCCATTTGCCTGCCAGTCAAGAAAATAATGTGGAGGTACAGTGGCGCTTCATGTCGAGCCTACGACTTGCCAATTGTTTTGTGTGCATGTGTGTGTGTGTGTGTGAGACAGTTAATGTTTGTGTCAGCACTTGTGCGTCACGTATCCCTCAGCGGCACCGCAGGCGAGTCAAAAGTAATGACCAATGATTCTTTTTACCTTCTACTTACAGACATTATTTAATATATTGATGCCACCATGCTTACTTTCTGGCAGTGTAGCTATATTTTATGTAGCCAAACTGTCAAGCAAAGGCAATATCAATATCATAAGTCCTCCCAGACGTCAACAAAATCAACCTCCAAGATGAGATAAATATCACGCATTGGTGTTGGATTACAGAAGGCAGATAACAAGAGGCTCTAAAAAAAAAAAACAAATTAGATCATTGTGTGCTTGCCATAGGCATAAAACACTGAGGCACTTGATACGGGACAAAAAGTATGAGGAAATTGAATAAATAAATATATAAATAAATAAACCGACATAAGAAGAACAATGAGTTTCTTGCCCATGACAAACACACAATAAACAAAGTCAGATGATAACTGTGTGCGTGTATCTGCATTTTAGCGAGCACACTCTCGAGGTTCGTCCCGACGAAACGCAGTTCTAGTTTTTTTTTTTATCACTGTGCATCAACAGAGCGAATTCTGTTGGGTTGGATTAACTTTTTATGAGTCGATTTGGTGAGTTAAATTTCTTTCTCAAAGTTCACATTGAAGGAAATGAGTGCTATTTTTTGATTTACTGTTTGGATGTCGTCAAAATAATTTGACTTAAGAGGCTAATCACTGTGGCAGGGACACCGCCGTTAACAGTAGTGATATCGCAGTTATAGGTGCCTACAACACCGCCCATAACTACCATGAAAAAAGTTGCAAATTTAAAATGAGCGTAATTTCACTACATTTGTAGATTTACTTCAATAAAAACCTGAAGAAAGTTCCAGTACAGACTAAGATGACCATTTTAAAAAGCCTTTATTTCATACTAAACACAAATACAGTCCTTCTCCTGAGTGTGCAGAACCGTGAAACAGCACAGACGAAACACGCCAATCTCCACTCCCCTCCTCCTCAGACACGCCCCGCTGATAACTCCACTTCGACAAACTAAAATCACGACAAAGCAGTGAGACGAATCGCGATTGCAGCCACCGCCAGACAGTCAGCGAAAATAAGCTATAAAAGTGTAATGTGAACAAGTTAAAGATGACAGTTAAGAGCGTCATAAACAGTTTAATGCGTCAGTGTTAATCAAGGGAGCAAAGTTGTGCCGACTAAGTAAGTTAGCCAATGAAAACAAAAGAATACGGAAAACCAGAAAAAAAAAATTGTATCGCAATTCTCGTCAGTAAAATTTACATCAGTTTCCAGATTGTCAGCACGGGCGCTAGCTTGTCACCGACATCAGAACCGACTTACTCCGTGATATTAGTTAGCTCGCTAACTTGCTAGCAAGATAGGGAGGCCAAGCAGCAACACAATTCATGGCTGACTGAGACGTAGTAGCATCGATGATGGCGAGCTGTTTATCATCTATTTTACACAACTGGTTTAATTTACAGCGCTGACACAAATGTATTAAACCACTTACATCCCCGTGACATTCTGGTGTCAACGCCGGAGCTTTAAGCTTCTTCGATGTCTAATTTGACAGCAATCTCGAGTGCCTAAAATTAAAAACTACTGCTCATCTCCCGCAGCCGACCCAGCAGGCGAAACCCCAGCGTCGCCACTGAATGACGTCATCATCTACAAATACCTACTCTGAATGATGACGACACCATTTATTTGGCGTTTTTGCGTGTCCAGAAAAGTCTCCGACTCAGGAATCAGATTAAATCACAGTTAAAACTTAAGTTCGAGCTTTCCACAAAAATCGACTTTATTAAAGCAGAGACTCAGTTGGACAAAATAAATAAATAAAACATGACGACAAGGAGTTGCTTCTTACTTATACATGCATGCGCTCTAGATTTTATGGACCTGAATTCAACAATTATCTTTATTCATAAGTGCATCATTTTTCACTGGCATATTCACCATAAATTACTGTAACATATAGGGCTGCTTGTTGACATTTTAACTTTAACCAAAACAGGAGAACAAATTACTCCAATTTTAACTTCCCTTCACTGGCTTTCATTAAAGCAAATAATAGATTTTAAAGTACTCCTTACCGTTTTTAAATCTGTGAATGGTTTTGCTTCGTCCGTCTTGTGTTATTGACATACTCTCAGAATATACACTAGGCAGATGCCCTTAGATCATCAAGAAAGGGCCTCCTCACCGCACCGAACTATGTCTCCAGTAGGTGTCACTGTTTCGCATGAGTCTATGCCGATTTTCCGCCCCTTTGGCCTCGAGGTTTCTGTTACCAAGGTTTCTAACTCCCCATGGTCCGGCCCGGTCTGATGGGTCTTCCCTTTTTATCAACAGTCTCTGAAGCTGTCAACCAATAGATCGATTTATCTTGGCAAAAATGTGTTTTTGTTTATTCTGGTTGCCTTTACATTTTCTGAAGATCTGCATCAATTAGGTGAGATAAATATGGGAAAAAAAGAATCAAGAAGGTGACCAAAGCATTTTTTTTTTGGTGTTATTTCACGAAGAATCTCTCAAAACAAGTTTGAATGAGGTAAAATTAAATGAGCACCTCGTCCATAGAACTCAGTGATAAGTTCTACGACTTCCTCGCCAGCATGGGGCAAGTAACTTCAATACTCAATATGAGGGAGGTAAGCTGTTTTGCTCATTGGTCAGGTCAGCCTGCCATGTAATATTCAAGCATGCCAGTAGAGGGTGCTTAAACGAGAGACTGGACGGGGATTTGGTGAGGTATGTGGTCTCAAGGGAGGGGACACGGTGGGATTTTGTCAGGGAGAATGAATTCAGTCGTGTGATAATGACAAAAATAACTCCCTTCCTACCCTCTTGGGCTGTGGTTGCGGTAGGCTGTTTGGGGGCATGCTGAGCCTGTGTTTACTGTATTTGTGCAGTTTGCATGTCTGTCACGTCTTAAAAGAGGCGAGTCGTGTCAAGCTAAATGATCGGATCCAAATTTCCGACCTCATGAACAGACTCAGATTAATTCCCCCATATCAAAATTGTCACCTTTAAAATGAAACTAAAGTCGTTTGCTCACAATATAAAACCAAGAAATAACTTAATGGGTGACAGAGACAAGCAAATGTGATCAGTGGACAGTTCAGGGTTTGTAATAGAGTGAAATGTCATGGATGTATACCTTCTGTAATATTAAATTTTAATTCTCAATATTCTGGTGGAATTCAACTAAGTAAGAAAATGAATAAATATAATCCATAGCTGGCCAATAAGCTTTGAATACTGAATTTTTGCAAAAATACATATTTGTATTCATGCATTAATTAATTTATATAGTATATACATGAAGACCACAATGAAAAAAATGATCAGAGTCACTTTTTCACATGGAGAAATGATGAATTCAAAATTTAAAACAATCTTAGAAACAAAGTACTTAAAAAATATGCAAAAAATATAAAACATATAAAATATTATAATAACATATCATATTATTATATGTTATTATACATTTTATAATATTATACAAAATATACAAAAATGCTTTCTGATCTTCATATATATATATATATATATATATATATATTTATATATAATTTTTTTTCCCCTCTAAAATCGGCCATTGAACAGTTGTGTACGAAGGTAGGTACTCTGGTTTTTCCACTCTGCTTCGAGAAAAAAAAAATGCTCATTGGCATGTTGTGTAAACGTATAATATTTGGTGATTTTCCAGAAGGACCAGGTTAGGGTGGACAGAACTGACACATAATGAAGTGTAAAAAATTTAGAGAAAGAATAAAAACTTTTTGCAGAAGTTCAGTTAGGGACTTAATCATACTGTGCCTTTTTTTTTTAAATGTAGCCATTGCTATAATTACTATTATAATACTGATCAAATGGCAGGGCTTCATCACAGGCGTGAACTTCAGGGACTGGGAAAACCTTTCTGTTTGGTAGTACTAGAGGTCACCTTCACATAATGCGGGTCTTCCTTCTGCTGAGGGTATGATACTGCTGACTCAGATTAAAAACAGTCACTGAAAGTGTGTGTGTGTATGTGTGTGTGTGTGTGAGAGAGAGAGAGAGAGAGAGAGAGAGAGAGAGAGAGACTGAAACCAAAGTAAAACATCTGGGGACTGTGGATTGTGTGCGCCGTTGAGTTCTAAGAGCTGTTTGAATGAGGATGCATCCTGAGAGTTTTCAATACATGATAAAGTTCGGACAGATTTGGAGCTGAGGAGGAATATTGAGAGAGATGTTTATCTAAGGCCTCATTTTCAGAAGTTTGGAGTTGTGCTGGCATTCTGACCGGTGTTGAATGTAGAGTCAAAGGGAAACGTTCTGAAACTAAGGAAAGAGTCCAAGTACCAATGAGAGGAGGCAAGACTTTTGGATTTACCCTTCTGCTGATTCTGGTGAGTGAGATTCTCCTTCTTCCAAACTGTCTGAAAACAGAAAGGCCTGAGACTAGAGTCCCGTGTTCGGGAGTGACTGCTTTGATATTGTCAATAATGTAGGGAAGCAAATCTAACTGAGGAGGAAGTGGCACACGGTGACTGAGAACAAGAGAACACTGACACAGAGTTAAAATGTATTTATTCATATGTCCGCCGTCGAAATGCTGAACATCTTGAAGCACATATGTTTGAGACTGTTTTATCAAAGAATGACAAAATAGGTTGTCTTGCAGCTTTGATATGAATGCTTGTATTTCCCACATGTGATCTTTTGAAAGTTTGTTTGTAAATCACATGTTTAGACAGGTGAATAGAGAGCACTTACAAGTATGCACTGATCAGGGCTTTTTCTTTCAAATTCTGAGGGCTTGGCTATGGGATTATTGACACATTTTCCTGATCAGCTGGTCTTCCGTGTGGATGGACTCATTCACAGGGGTCACGTACTCGATAAAGGTGAGATTACTTGATCGTCTCAGGGTTTCTCAGTACAGCGGTGCATGGAACTTTAAATGTTTACTAGCAGCTAAATAATCCATTCCAGTCACTTAACTCAATTACATATTAAGGTACACGTGAACCACAAGATGGCCACCACTATGACCAAGAAAGAAAGGGACTTGTTACTACTAACCAGGTAAAAAAAATTCCCGGATCAAGCTTTCCCTGTCAACTTCACTGTATTTGCAAACTCTTGGGTGTCTTGTTTCTTCTCTGACATCATCTTATGACTGTAGTCCGGGGACTGTAGTCCAATATTTAACACATACACCTTGGTAAAAGCCACTCTAAATTGGAGAGCCACAATCTTCCACAGTGCCTTACAAGCAGAAAGACTGTCATTCGATAAGATATTCACTTCCTCCAGTCATTGGATATTGGAATTTGAGTGAATGACGTATCGCCTTTCAGAAGTCAGGGAGGAAAACGCAGTAAAGAGACAAACCTGTAACCATTACAAAGTACTCCAAATGAGGAATTCACAAAAAAAAAAAAACATTGATAAAAACTACACAAATATTTAATTTTATTTAATAAATATTGTCCACCAGGGCATCACAAATTCTATGTTTTACCCATTTCTTGCTTTCTTATCAGTCTGTGTCCAGTTCGGTCCTTCCTACGCTGTGGTTTCCTCGGTCTTCAGTGAGCATGCTCAGGAGGAAGAGGGACTGGGTCATTCCTCCCATTAATTTCCCAGAGAACGACAGAGGCCCTTTCCCCAAAACAATAGTCCAGGTATTCTTGTCTTTCCTCATTTTTTTACTTCTCTAGTTTCATGTCCTACACCTGAATTAAAAATGCAAAAATATTGTTGCGCTCAAGATGTAGATTGTTTTCTTCAGGTGCGTCAAAACCAGTAGATAAAAGAGAGGCGGAGTGATTGTTTTGCACTCTGAATGAAATAGAAAAAAAAAGTCTTAGCCATAGGAGCAACTTTAATTACGCGCATAAGCACGCTCATGCTCGTAATTAAAGCTGCTCCTTTTGCTAAGACTTTTTTGTCTGTTTCATTGAGAGTGCAAACCAATCACTCAGCTACTCCTGAATTAAAACAGTACTAACGTCTGATTTGGCAGCCTTGGATTAGTTAACATAGAGTTCCTGCATTGAAAGAGCTGCGACATGAAGGTTCCAGAAAATCAGTTCATGGCGTTCTGTTGCTTCCATCGCATTTTCGGGCACCATCTCAAATTGAACGGGTTTTTCTTTTTTTTTTCCTCCGTTTTCTTTCTTCTTGTGTCTGAACAATTTCCCCCTTTGAGAGAATTGCTCACTGGTCTATTGATTTTTCCCTGAAATTAATGCATTTCCTTTTTGGGAAGAGAAGGAAAACATCCGAGGATTTCAATTTCCACGAAAAGGCTTTCTTTTGCGCTATGGATACAAAACGCTTCCTGTTCTTGAGTTGTCGCGACTCTCTCAATCTCCAGACTCTAAGTCATTATACTTTTATCTGTAGATGAGCAGGCAGTGATGAATAATTTCACATGTCCAGATTAGGTCCAGCAACGCTAAGAAGATGGAGATCACTTACAGCATCACAGGACCTGGGGTGGATCAACCACCTGAGGGGATCTTCACCATAGACAAGCGTTCAGGCATGCTGTTCGTCACCATGCCAATGGACAGAGAGAGGAAAAGTTCATATGTGGTATCCAATGTTCCCAAGTTATTTTCCTGAAAGGCAACCAGTTGCAATTCTGATAGGGTTCAGGGGTCATAACCATGAAGTTTGGACTCATTGTGTAGTCCAGGGATGGCCAAACCTAGTCCTGGGGCATGAGGCATGTTCTAGACTGAAGGGTCTTGTGCCTGGATTTTGCGAGGGAAGACTCCTGTGTTTTGAAGGTCTAGAGCCCTGGTCCTCAAATCACACCCCACAAGGTCCGACGACTGCTGGTTTTCCACCCTTCTTCTACCTGGGAGTCAGGTGTTAACACAGTCTGGCCAATCAGAGGCACTAATTGTTCATTTACTTGCCTGGGATAACAGAAATCCCGGGCTGGATTTGGATTCGAGGTCCAGATTTGAGGACCCCTTGTCTAGTGTATTCTTTCATGTTTTCCAACATGGTCGCCAACAAAGGTTTGCGTCAACTTCCTCTGAACAACCTGTGGCAGTATACTGGCTGCCATCTTGAAGAGCAGGACCAGGCTGTTTTCAGATGTTCTCGCTTGTCTTCGCTCTCGCTCGATCCCTTGATCTTGAACATGCCCCCAGTCAGCCACAGTGTCTGCTCATCCATGTTGTCACGAGGCGCTTACATGATTATTTAAAGCAGTTGATCACAAAGTTAACTCACCTCACCTAGTTTCTTAGATAAAAATGGGTTGCGTAAAATGAAAACCGAGGCTGCGTTCAAATAGTCTTTTTTGCTTAGGTTCCTGAACCCTTGAAAATGACCTCGAAAAGTATTTACTAGGCAGCCTTGATAAGTGTGTTAGAATTCTGTAAATGTCAAGGAAAGGTGCTTCAGTGCTTCCTAATTTGTCTGCTTTAGCGTAGGGTACATTGGAGAAAATAATGGACTATGGCATGCTAATTTATCCTATTTGTAGAATGGCAATATTGTTTAATTCTCTCAAATGCATTTTTATTGCACAAAAGCTCCTGGCACATGCAACGGTGGTTGGTATTGGGCAAATAGAAGAGCCCATGGAACTTATTATCCACGTGACTGATCAAAATGACAACAAGCCTGAGTTTACCCAAAATCCTTTCTTCGGCCATGTGACAGAAGGAGCATTGCCAGGTACGTTAATAGAGCACACTGTCTGTCCACGTCAATGTAGAATGGTTATTATGCATTTCAATTATCTAAATGTTGTGGACATTAATAATTTGATCTATTCATTGTCAATTGTTCTTTTAAAATACACCCATGGACTACTTGAATGGGTACGCTTGTCTAATACCAGACCTCCTTTTGCCTGCAATTGCCTGAAGCCTCCATAAAGTGAATTCAACAGGATGTAGGAGACATTCCTCTGAGATTTTGATCAATGCTGCCTCGATAGCAGTGGTCGTTCCGGAATTTTTTGACTGGGGTGGTGATGGGATGTCCAGAAGTGGTGCAAAAAAAAAATGCACAGACAGGCACAGCAGAGGCTGACATGTTGGCCAAACACTCACCCTGCACTTAGAAGGAAGCCAATGTTGAGGCAGATATTTTGGAGTGGCATCTGGGAAGGCCAATCAGATGATAGGAGTTGCACTGGCCCAGCTACCCCTTTAAATTCGCTCATGCTCAGTCAGTAGCATCAAAGGTTTCAGCATGTTTGTTTCCCACCGATTCATGCTGGGAGCCTCCCACTTCTTTTTAATTTACAGATATTTGGATTGAGATTGAGATCTTTGCTTCATGGAAGCCACACAAGTAAACTGAAATTTCTGTCAAATATGTTTGCTGAACCAGTGAGAGATGTTGTGTGCTTGGTGAGGGCAAGAATTCGAGGAGGAACAGCTGTGTCTCAAATGCTGGAACCACAACACTGGGCGCCTAAAGTTATAGCATGTTTAAAGTTACTTAGATCTAACCCTGTTCTTTCAGACAAAGCTATTTTACATGCGTCCGTATCCTTTTGCAACTATCGTGAAGGTATACCTAATTAAGTGGTTATTGAGTACCGCATTTGCTCTACAAAAGAATGAAACTTACACAAGTAGTATGGGATTTACTTCACTATTCTTTATTAACGCAGCATACATGTCATGGTTTGTGAAGTGTGCGTGTGGTTTGGACTTTTCTTTGCGGCTCTCGTCCCGGGACGATATCGAATTCCTTGGCCATAGGATTCTTTACCCAGCTGGCTGATTGAGCTGGGGCGGCGCCTTCCCAGACTCTATATAAGCAGAAAGTCCGGCACGCCTCCTTCGCTAGAGTATCTGTTTCTAGCTTCACACTATAGCCAAAGATATCTGTAGTCAGGTTTTGTATGACTTTCAATTTTCTGATTTTTGGAGTTTCTTCTCCCTTTTTGCCATTTTGTTTTGCTTCCGTGTTTCGGACTATTATACGTCCTTCGGAAGTGCGAGTACTTTCGTTTGGTCTGTATTATTCTCTGTGTTTGTACTGTGTCCGTGCTACTCACTTTCTCTCTGTAGTTGCACTTGGCCTCCTAATTCTGCCGGCCATCACAATACAGCCATGTAATGCATCGTCGCTACTGGTCAATATGAACGATTAATTAAAAGCATTTTGTTTTCAGATACTACATTTATGAGGGTTTCAGCAGAAGATAAGGATGATCCCTCAACTGATAACGGAATCATTCGGTACAAGATCGTGAGCCAGGAACCAAAGCTGCCTGGTCCAAGCATGTTCACCATAAATGCAGTGAGCGGATTGGTCCATGTAGCTACAGCAGGACTGGACAGGGAGGTAAACCTCTGCTTTCTTTTAACCAGAGTCATACGTCAATCATATTCCTGAGTTGATAAGGAATTTATCCTGCCCCTTTTCAGACATGTTTAAATGGGCATATTTGCAGTATGGGTAGTCATATGTGGGTGTATGTATTGTGTGTGTATAGCATTGATATATATTTATATATATGTATAGACAGGGTGTTAACAATGGGAGTACATTTATTAATTTTGTAAATGTCTATTCACACACAAAAGGGGAAAAAATCACTTCAGATGGATTATATGTGTATGTGTGTATTTCTGAATGTACATGATTATGTGTATATGTAAATATGTTTATGTATGTGTATATGTATATTCAAATTTCTTTGGTTTTAGAGATATGTGGATGTAGTTTTGTACTTATGTCTAAAATGAATGAATAAAGAAAGAAGGAATTTATCCCCACCGTGAATCTCACAAACTCTCACACACAAATATACTATTTTAAAAATATCAACAAACGTTTCAGCAAATATTTCACAAAATGTGCCGTCTTTAACCCTTTGAGGTCATTAGGAAGTATACTGCAATGAGTTTTATCATAATTATGCAGTTCTGAAAAGTATACTGCTTATATTACAATCCTTTCTGGTAATTAAAAACAATGGAATTCTAAAGCAATGACATTTAAAAAAATCCAAGGAATCCATTCTTCAAAGGTGCAAACCATTATTGGACTAGAAAACCTTAATCAGAACCTTTCCTGGTATCACACAGACTATGACTTTAGCTGCTTATATTTTTCTGACACAGACATATCCGGAGTACAAGCTCGTCATCCAGGCAGCTGATATGGAAGGCAATGGCCTTTCAAGCACCTGTACAGCTGTGGTTGCGGTGACAGACCAGAATGACAACGCCCCTCAGTTTGTCAACAGCACTGTGAGTTCATCATAGAGTAATATTCATGACATAATTGCTGCATCATTCTAATCAGCATTACATCCTAACCTATGCATCTGACAATTCAATCTTGGAGACAATTTTTGGTATAACCAATGTATTAAGTTTTAAATCCTCATATTCAGTCGCCAGTTTCCCACACAAAATTCCTAAGTATGCTCCAAAATAATCAAGACAATAATCGAAGAGTTTGTTTCCAATACGGAACAAGTGCGAAAATTACAAAAATTGAGATAATACCAATTAGCCCTGTGCTTCTTACACATGGCGCGGAAATCAGTTTTCAGAAATTTATACAATAGGCTACGGTGTATTTTTTTTGTGGTCAAAGTTTTTTTTTTTTTATAAAATGCAATTGGCGCAAACGTAGAAAAAGCTGATTTACTCTAAACAAGTAAAATGGATATATTGCGTTTTGAAAACAAAGTCTTCAATAGTTACCATTAACAAAAGCAGTTGAGTGCAATTTGTATTTCTTATGTACAGTTGTAGAATGATATAAGTCGATAAATTTTTTATTTTTTTATTTTTAAAAATGTTACTATTCTGTTGCTGAACCCTAAAGTACTCTGGCTCCGTAAATGAGAACGTAAACGGTGAACTGGTGCTGAGGATGGCTGCCACAGATAAGGATGAACCACATACAACAGCCTGGTCAACGAAATACTCGATCATCAGAGGAAACGAGGCCGAGCTCTTCAGTGTCAGAGCTGATCCTGTCACGATGGAGGGCCTCATTACGACTGCCAAGGTGATGTTCTGAATTGGTACACACATTTCTGGTTTCGCTTAGCATTGAAACATTTTGTAAAACTCAATAATTCCAATTTTCCTTGCGGTCTTTCAGTTAATCGTCTCTGTGACAGTTCTTCAGTTCTCTCTCATGCTTATTGAGTAAATATTTTGTAGCCATGAAATGTAATTAAAAGCTTTGAAACATCAGCTAGTAAACACTGTTTGACCATATTCAAACGAAAGTGTAATTCATTTACGATTAGGGCCTGGACTTCGAGAGTAAAAACAGGCATACTCTGCTGGTTACCGTGGAGAATACAGCCCCTTTTGTCATAAGCCTGTCGACCTCCACTGCGACAGTTATTGTGAGCGTGGAGGACGTGAATGAAGCTCCAGTCTTCACGCCTGCGGTGCACATCATTAAGGTGTCTGAAGGTTTGGCTGTGGGCAGCGATATGACGGAGTACTTAGCAAAAGACCCAGACTCTGCCATGAAACAGACAGTTAGGTGAGACACAGATACACACACACACACACACACACACACACATGTCCTCATGTGCACAGACACACATGATACTAACAAGTGCCCACGCACTACTATCGCTTGTCATCATTTTTCATGTCATTTTCCCTCAATAGGTTTCAAATAGCGGATGATCCTGCAAAATGGCTGAAAATTAATAAAGAGACTGGACACATAAAAGTGAAGCATCCCATGGACCGAGAATCCTCATTCGTCAAGGACGGGAAATACAAAGCAACCATCATTGCTTTTGACGATGGTAAATCCCTGAGCCCAAATCATTTGACATGGTGCCCAGAAATGCCTGTTTTAGAGCAAATATACTGTGAGGTATGGCTGGGAAATATATATAATCTATGGTATATAAAGACCATAAGTGAAAAATGATCAAAGTCACATTTTCTCATTGCGGAAAAATGATGAATTAAAAATTCAAAACGATCTTAGAAGCAAAGCACTGAAAAAATATGCAAAAAATAAAAAAATAAAAAAAATATTGGAATAATATATAATATTATTATAAATATTATAATTATATTTAATATATAAAATTTACAAAAATGCAAAAAATGGACTGATCATTTTTCCTTTGTGGTCTTCATATAAATAAAAATAAATATTCTATTGACATTGTGATATACAAATGTCTGTACTTTTGGATATTGACTGGGATTTTGGATATTGTAGTATTGCGATATGACATGTTTTGCCATTTCTGGTTTTAAAGGCCACATGACAGAAAAGCAATGGACTTTTTAAACTTTTATAGCTCTTTTCTACACCAACACAGTCATTATATCCACATTACTGACTGCTTGAAGTGCATATCCTTGCTGATTTAAAATGTAAAACGCACCCAATTTCGAGATACTAAAAAGGATTTTTAGTCACTTTCCACATTTTTACCAGTATAACACATCGGTCAGTGTCAGATATACCTGGTTTAATATCAGTATTTTAGGCAGAATTAGTCTGGCGTGAAAAAAGTTTGCGATTTGAATTTACCCCAGAAAATGACTTTCTCTGAAGTCACGTGCGGTTCCCGCCGCCCTTAAGTAAAGCTGGTCATTCTGTTGATGGTGGTTAAACTCTGAGATTGCGTTATTGATTATGGTGTTTATTTTTGCGATTTTGGGCTTCATTTGAAGTATTTGGCTGGAATGGTCAACAGGTGCATTGTGGGAGGCTACAGTAACACCAATCATGATGGTAGTAGTATCCACAGATTCCCCAAAGACAACACTGTGAGGGGAAAATGATCCCTGCAGGCACTGGATCTCTCAGCCCCCTGGATTTGGGGGAACGACAGATGACCTCACAAATCTGGATCAATATGTCTAAGGACTCCCCAGGGATTTTTCTAGATGCTTCTGGTGATTTACAAAAATTGCTCTGTACATGAACCACCCTTGGCAAAATAATCGTTAGTTATTAACCGATTTGGTGTATGAAGGCACAATCTTTTAGACAATAAAAGACAAATTTGGTCCAGGATGTGCACTTTAACCATGCTGTGGCGCACCAGCTATTCCAGCTGAATCACTGCAACCTGTCAGTGTTGGATTATTCAATGGACATCCACACCTTGGCTCTCTTTACGCACTGGAATACCAAGGCCCCACACGATGTCTACCTGCTCCGCTCGGTAGAGCGAATACAAGATAGGTTGACCACCTGGGTCTTTCCCCCAGATCTGGATCAACTGACTGACTAGGCACTGAAAACGGATAACCAGCTGCAAGAGACCAAAAAAAAAAGTCTATAACATGACATCCCTTCAAAAATACAAGAGTATAGTTATTTGCACAATGCTGCTCACAGATACACAATTTCCAAGGCAGGTACAGGAACATATCAGAAAGGCATTGAGCAGCAACACAGCAGAGTTTGTCTGGACTGTCTTCTGCTCAAATGAAGCATAACTACGTGTTACTGGAGAATTACCTGTGACCAGAAGGCATCGGCACAGATCATGAGCAAATAAAAATATAGCAACTGTTTTTGACTTTTTAACTTAAGAAGCTCACTTTTTTAACTTTTTTCATTTTTACCTTACTTACTGTAAATTACTAACTCAAACTGAAGGCCGCACAGTTAAGCCGCTTTCACGCCGGACGCAAAACAAATTTTTCGCACGACAGATTACATTCAAAGTCTATGCAGAGACAATGCGTTTCCGCATGTATTCTCGTCTTTGCATTGACTTTGAATGTAATCTGTCGTGCGAAAAATTCGTTTTTAGGCAGCTATTGTTGTCATCACTCAAAGAAAATAATCAGTGCTGACTCTTATTTTCTAGATGTCGCTCCAGCCACCGGCACGGGTACCCTGATAATAGAACTAGATGATGTTAACGACAATCCGCCTCTCGTTGAGCAACGAGCGATAAGCATGTGCAACCAGCGACCAGACCCCGTCCACTTGACTGTGATCGATGCAGATGGGCCCGGAAACACTGGGCCTTTTGACCTGGAGCTGCTTGGGGAATCCAGAAACAACTGGACGACCAAAGTGAATTCGACCAGTAAGTTCTTAAGTACCCTACAGCTTTCAAAATAAAGCATATTCAATGGGCTAGCAGAGACTGATCTTGCGCCCAAAATATTTGCCCATAAGCTAGTGTGCAAGATGCAAAATGGTTTTAGCGTTTGTACTACTCCTGCCTCTCAACAGAGGACTGGACCAGTACTTTTAAGATTCTTCTTCATCAGAAATCTTTGTCTGGGTGAGGGGGCAGGGGATTGGAGCCTGTCCCTGCACCCTAGAGACGTGCTGTCAGGGGAAACAGTGACTTCACCTTTTGTTCCCAGATTTTTCTTAACCTGTTGCCACCTACTTTACTCAATCAATCAAACAATCAATCAATCAATGTTTCTATCTATCTATCTATAACCCCAATTCTGAAATAGTTGGGACGAAGTGTAAATTGTGAATAAAATCAAAATGCCATGACTTTCAGATCACATGAGCCAATATATTGTTCACAATGGAACATAGATAACATTTCAAATGTTGAAACTGAGACCTTTCACATTTTTATCCACAAAATGAGCTTATTTCAAATTTTCTGGTTGCAACAGGTTTCCAAAAAGTTGGGACACAGGCAAAAAAGGCTGAAAAAGCAATTAATATATAAACAAATCTGCTGAGAGAACATTTGTCAAGTAATTAAGTGGCATCAGATTTGTAACGTGATTGGCTATAAAAGGGATGTCCTAGTGAGGCTGAATCTCTCAGAAGTAAAGATGGCCACAGGTTCTCCAACACGTAAAGGCTTGCATAAAAAAATTGTGGAGTACTTTAAAAACAGTGTTCCTCAACGTCAAATTGCAAAGACTTCGAAGGTCTCGTTATCAACAGTGCATAACATCATCAAAAGATTCAGAGAAATTGAAAAAATCTCTGTGCGTAAGGGACAAGGCCGAAGACCTTTACTGGATACTCATGATCTTCGGGCCCTCAGACACCACTGCATCACTCACCGCATCACTCACCAGCATGATTCTGTCATTGGCATTGCTAAATGGGCCCAGGATCACTAAAACCCCACAACACGGAAATATCGTTTTCACCGGAGGCAGAGTAATGTGGAAAACCCGGAATGGATCCAGGGCCGTGAGTAGTTGTGGGGAATACAGAGACTCCGGGGTTTAAAAAGAAAAAAAAAACAACAAAAAAAAGGAATCGCAAAACGGAATTAATTGTTTTTGTTTGGGCACCTGGGAGAAAGGAGTTTCTTTGCATCTGGTGCTGCATTATAAACTGAAGGTTTTTCTGTCGTTGAACTGCACTGAGGTGCATTGACTGAGCAATCTTTTTTTTTTTGTGAGGGGGAATTAAACTGAAATTTTTTGTTGAACTGAACTGGTTGCAGTTACCCATTTTCTTTTCAGCTGAATGCTTCAGAGAAGTAAACTTTTGTTTTAGTTACTGAAGAACGAATTAACTGAATTGTTTGTGATATGTGAACTGTATGCGGTACAAACCCTGGATCTATGAGTCTGAGTCAATTTGTTTGCTATCTGTTTGAAAAATGTGTGGTTACTGATTGTGCAAAATTTGGGAAATTTTCGGTGTGAGGGTGTATGATGTTTAAAAAAGAAACCACTGCATCCTTTGTGCGGTTGACTAATGAAAACCATAAAGCCCCAACAAACTAAATCTCTAATGTCAGGAGAGAGACCTGGCTGGCACCCCAAATAAAAAAAAACTCCAAGGAAAAAAATAGGGTAAAACTAATAGTCAAACTGTCTCAATACTTCAAGAAACCACTGTCAGTAAACACTGTCCGCCGTGCCATCCACAGATGCGACCTAAAACTCTATCATGCAAAAAGGAAGCCATTGTTGAGTATGATCCAGAAGCGCCCCCATGTTCTTTGGGCCAAGGCTCATTTAAAATGGACTGTAGCAAAGTGGCAAAGTGTCCTGTGGTCACACGAGTCCAAATTTGACATTCTTTTAGGAAATCATGGGTGTTATGTTCTCCAGGCAAACGAGGAGAAAGACCACCCCTCCTGTTATCAGCGTTCAGTTCAAAAGCCAGCATCTCTGATGGTATGGGGATGCATTAGTGAATATGGTGCGTGTTTGAATGTCTATTAGATTTTTTCAACAACAGCAACAACAGTGATAATTAAAAAAAAAATTAAATGTTAAAATTTAACTGCTCATTCAAAAAAACAATAATTTTGCAACAGAAAAGTCATAGCTGAGAATGAATTTTGATTTTTTTGTTCCATTATACAGTAACTGTAGAGCTGTTTCGTAAAGATATTCAGCTCTCTCTAGTGGTGGAAACCGAATTACAAGTTAATTTACCCCGATTTAAATAAAAAGTAATAAATTAATAAACAAATAAAACGTTCAATCCTTAAATCTTCCCTCACACACTCCCAACAGGTGTTTTGTCTCCCCAGGTGGGAGTGTGATTGATCTCACACTCAAGAGGAGGCTGGAACCTGGAATCTACAACGTGGTGCTGAGGGTCTATGATGCAGGAATGCACTTTCAGGAAAGCACAATTTTAGCTGACATTTGCGAATGCAAAGGACGCGTGTCCACCTGCGTCCGTCATCCACCGAGCTCTTACACTAGTGGCCCAGTCTCCGTCGGTGTTCTGGGGGCAATATTTGGTATCTTGTGTAAGTACATTTCAATTTTCAATTTTGCAATTTTCAAAGGCACAGCGATGGAAAATGGAAAATATTATGGTTGAACCTGCTGTATCACTAAATTTATTTACATTTCTAGGAAATGTAGAATATGAATGCTGTCCTCGGATCTTTCCATAAATATGCCATTCGAACACTTAAACCACAGTTAAACAGCGTATTGCAGGTTTAACTTGATCCTCAGATATAGTGGCCTCTAGTGGCAGTGAGGTGAATTGAGCCGGACAGAGCAGTGAGGCTCAGACTAAACCTCAAGTGAGCATTAAACCACAGGTTCTAAGGACACGGCATTTAGGTTTGGGAGATCACATTACTTTTTTTGAAACAAAGCAAGTGTAGAGTCGTCTTAAAGGGTATCTAAAGTCGATTCCCATTGTTTTTGTTCATCGGCCAATCAGTGAGCCGCACCTGCGCAAACGCACAGAAATAGAAGGATTATCTAGGCATGCACACAAAACATTGGTTTGTATGAATGAAATTGGTCATCTGACAATGCAAGGTATCAACAAAAGCATATGATTTGTTTGTCAACATTGGAAATTCAACATCCTGTCTGAGAATCGACTTTTGATGCCCTGTAAACTCTAAACTGCTGCTAAGCTAAATATAGGGTATCAGCCCCAATGGCATTATCAACATTCGGAATTTTTTTTTGTGGTCCAATCAGAGGCAAAAAAAAAATTAAAACTACAATTTCCAAAATTCATTTCCCTTGCTTATATTTTGGTGAATCACAATGTTTCTTCATTGGTCAACTTTCCTGGAAAGGATGTTATCCTTTAAAACGCGCTCACGTTGTATCAGATCTCACGAAGAGAAGCATACAGACATCATACCCGGTCTTAAAGGCATAAGGGTTGTATGCCTACAGTGCTGGAGGTGTGTATCTTTTAAATGCTATATTAATGATGGTATACTCTCTGACTCACTGTCCTGATGGTGTGCATTTTTCATATATTGTATTATTAGTGATATACTCTCTGCCTCACAATGCTGATGGTGCGGGTCTTCCACATGTGCTATTAATGGTGGCATACTCTCTGGCCCACAGTGCTGGCAGTATGCGTATTTTGTATGTGATATTAATGCCGGTGTACTATTTGTCCCACAGTGCTGGCACTGCTGCTCCTGATGTTCTTGAGGGGAAGGAATAGACCAATGAAGGGGGAGCCACTCCTCCATGATGATGATCGGGACAACCTGTACTACTACGACGAGGAGGGGGGTGGTGAGGAGGACCAGGTCAGTGCAGAAAAAATTGCAAAATGAGTGCAGAGATGACTCCACTGAAGGGCGGATGGAGGATGGAAGCGGAGCGTTTTTGCAGTTTCGGTGCTGGGTGGCACAAAAGCCGACACACTGGTCCTTCAAAAGCATGAATGCAGTAATAGAACCTGAAAATTGTGGACCATTTGCTGCAACAGTTTCATACAAAAGCAGAGCTACTCTCAGTTTTTGGTTTGATTCCTAACTGTGATCCTGTTATTGCACCTTTGGAAAAGGTACATTCAGAATGACTGTTACGACCTCATGGTCGCAATGACATTTTTTTCATGTGTTTGCGAGCGCCCTTCTTGTTTATGGGTGTGCTGTGCGTACTTTTGTCTTCCTCTTCGACGCCAATCAGGGACCAGCGCATTAAACGCTGATTGCTATTGGGCACCTGGGACGGAAACACCAGGGGATTGTGGTCCATATATACAAGAACAGGAAGTGAAGTCAATATATCCATAGCTACTCTGATATTTTTGGTGATAATCCCACTCAGACAAAATGTTGTTTGTCACAATATTGATGTTGGTGATCAATCGACATCAAAGAGGGAGACAAAAATATGCACATCACGTGCATAAATAAGAAGAATGCTCGCAAATACATGAAAAAAATGTCAATCTGACCATGAGGTCGTAACAATGATATCTCAGAATAATATCATCAGATTCTATCCTATCAGGACACACAAAGAATCAGTCGTAGACAGCAGTACAGATTCCAACTGGAATTTTATGATTCAGGCTGCGGTACAAAAGCAGAATACAATTTCTTGGTCAGGTAGGCTGGGTTGATAAACCATTCCTCCCATAAATATCATTAAAACTTCCTGCCACTAATGCCAAAGCTGCCCTTCTGTCAGTTTGAACCAGACAAGGTAGCTTTTATTTCCCTTGCATATTGATGAGTCGGGCGCCCAATACCCTGTCGCTGGTTAGTGGTCCATCTCTTCGTGGATCTCTCCTTGGGCCACTGTTGGTTGGTTCTAACCACCGCTTACCAGGAGCACACCAGAAACCTTGGATTTTTGGAAATCATCCGACCCAGTCATTTAGCCATAACAAATTGTCTTTGTCAAAGTCGCTCAAGTCACATTTTTTCCTCCATGTCCATGCTATTGACTAGGAGAAGCAACAATTTGATTGCCGTCTAAGATCTTTGCAGGCCTTGGCATGTACTGTTGTCACAAAATAATCACCATCATTGACTTCATCTGTGAGAGGTCATGGTGCTTTGGTTCACTGGAGTATGTCTGGGCTTTACACTCTGATTGTACATAAGAATAAAATGCCGGTGGCTCTGTGTCCTTCAAAGGAATATGACTTGAGTCAGCTCCATAGAGGTCTGGACAACCGGCCCAGTGTCTTCCGGAATGACGTGGTCCCTACGCTGGTGCCAGAGGTCCTGTACCGCCCACAACCAGGGGAGGCTGAGGAGATCGGAAATTTCATTGAAGAAGTGAGTAGATGGCAGGATGTTGCTTTGGATGGAGCTGGGCATCATGGTCCTCACAACTTCAGCAGATTTGTACAAAGGGCTTATTTTTTGCACATATGGCAAATATGCTCCAGTGCTAAAAGAAAAAAAAAGAAAGAATTTATGAACTGAAGTAATTTGTACTCAGGCTGTGTTTTTAAAAAATGATGCAGAATTTGCACCACTTATTACTAAGCCTTTATTCAAATTATGGGCTGTAGATGGTGTCGCCTTCTGAAATGACACCTTGCTGACTGCATGACCCAGCCAATCACAGCTAATGTTCAAAGTGCTGACACCAGCTAAATTGACCAGAGTATTTTCAGTAATGAACTCTAGAAGCTCTCTCTTTGCAACTCAATATTGCGGCCTACAACCCACATGCAACAGTAGAGAGAGTAAATCCTCTTAGCCTCTTCGTCGAAACAGAAAGAATTAATGAAAGAATTCATTTCTAAGAAAGAAATGAAAAAGTAATCTTGCTTAAAATATGAAGGAAATATGTAATCTTTAACTTTATGCCTTTTTGAAATCCGGTCATCTTTTACTCGTTTGGCTATTCACACTAAGAGAAATTTTGATCAGGGGTGCCCAAACTTTTGCCTACAACTGCACCCGAGTTTCACCAGATCTGCTTTGTCTGGGAAATTTCACCGTGAGTGTTGTGAGGTGGAAAATCTAAGTTCTGATGCTAAAATGCTCTATCATATCTTGTTTTAGTCACCTGGATTCACAGATTTCTCCAATCCTTTAGCCATGGCAGAACTCAGTAATCAAATCCACCAGCTGACTGAAAAATGAAATAAATGCATGACAGGACTTTTACTTTCTGACCTCTGGCCTCCTCACCTCTGCTCTCTGATGCATTTCAGAACCTGAAGGCAGCAGACAGCGATCCTAAAGCTCCACCGTACGACTCCCTCCTGGTGTTTGATTATGAAGGAAGTGGCTCTGAGGCCGGCTCCCTCAGCTCTCTCAACTCCTCCAGCTCTGGGGACCAGGACTATGACTGCCTGGCCGAGTGGGGACCGCGCTTCAGGAAACTGGCGGACATGTACTGCAGTGGGGAGTACTGTGACTCGGACACGCTGCCCAGTAAAGTCGTGTGGGTGTGATTGAAGGATGGGGGCCCACACATGTTCTGTGAGCATGTTATTGTCAAGGATGAAGTCAGCTTAAACTGCCTGCAAAGACTGTAAGACATGTACTGCAGAGAAGTCTCTCACTTTATTTTTTATTGTAATTGCTTTTTTTTTTTACTCAAGTACCAAAAACATCTTAATTTTGTAATGCCTCCCTAAGAATGAATTGTTGGATAAATGAAGAAATAAGTCCACCAGTCATGTGTTCTTTTTCTCAGCTGTGGCACTGATGAAATGCAATCTTTCTTTTATCGGTGGGCATCGCTCTACTGATCTTAGAAGGGAAAATCCTCTCACTGGTCCCAAAACAGGTGACCAGCTACCAACTGGACAACAATTGTATTGACAGAAGCTGCCAGATGGCTGGCGTCCCAGGGTTCCCTAATTGCGTAGAACACTTAACCATGATGTGGGAGCAGATTCAGACAGCCAAGCATGAAAAATCGGACCTCCATGTTGTCTGGCTGGAGTTAGAGAATGCCTTCGACTCTGTCCCCCACCTGCTTATCACCTTTGCCCTCAAGTTCTTCTACATCCCAACCTGTATCCAGAACCTGGCATTCAGCTACTTAGCGGTTTCCATGTCTGCTATACAACACGGAGGCTACGATTGGTTGGTTGGCATCAGCTTGAAAAAGGTATAGTAATGGGCTGTTGAATCTTACACATCCTTTTCACATCAGCCTTCAAAATCATCCTGAACTGTGGGGAACAGATTCTAAGGAGTCATTCAGGCCAAACATTGCCAGCCTAAAGAAGTTCTATGAATGATGTAACAACCCTTCTCAAAACTGCACTGCCCAGCTCCTAAAATGGGTTGAAGAACTCCTCTCATGGGCCAGGAATCGGAGAAGAAAGCGGAAAAATTACTGCAATGAGATGAAATATTATGGCCACCTGCCTAATATGCTGCTGGTCCTCCATGTGCTGGCAAAAATGCTTTTTTTCAAATTAATGTCCAAATAAATGCCTGAACCCAGGATTTCCTGCTTCAATACTTCCAAGAGCATCACACTGCCTCCACCAGCTTGTCCTCTTCCCACAGTGCATGCTGGTGCCATCTCTTCTTCTGGTAAACCATCACTCCCATAACCATCATTAAAATTATTTGTGACACGTGCCAAATCAGCCCGTCAGTCAGTTTGAACCAGACAAAATGCCCTTCATTGCCCTAGTATGTAGATGAGTCTTGGGGGTCCAATACTGTGTTGCAGGTTGGTGGTCCATCTCTCCACGGATCTCTCCTCTGAGCACTATTGATAGGTACTGTCCATTGCTGACAGGGAGCAGCCCAGGGGCTTGGCGTTTTGGAAATAATCTAACCTACTCGTTTGGCCAAAACAAGTGGTCGTTGTCAACGTTTTTCAAGTCACGCTTCTTTCACGTCCAACACGTTGGCTACAAAAACCAACTGTTTGCTCGGTGCCAGAGGTCTGTGCACGGACTATGACATTTCCCGTTGTCAGAAAATAATCACTATTATTCCCTTCATCTGTGAGTAGTCATGATGCTTTGGCTCATTGGAGTATGTTTCTGGGCTTTGAAATCTGATCGTAATTCATAATGAAACACAAACGGCTTCACCACAGTCCTTCAAATGAAAAAGGTCATTTGAAAGGTCTGGATAACTGGCACAGTGTGTTTCGGAACAACGCGATCCCTACGCTGGTGCCAGAGATGCTGTACCTCCTGAAACCAGGGCAGGCTGAAGAGATTGGAAATTTCATTGATGATGAAACTGATGAAACTGAGACTGCGCAGAAACACTTCGGTGAGCATTCAGCCATTCTGAATGAGGAACAGAGTTCAGGCAAATATACGTTAATCTGGACGATGGCAAGATGTAACTTTCGGTGGAGCTGGGAATCACAGTGTTCACAACTTCAGCAGATTTGAAAAAAGGACTTACATTGTGCATTTATGGTAAATACACTCCGGTGTTAAAAAAAAAAAATGATGAAGTGTAGAAGTTATATGCACTCGGGCTTGTTGTTTAAAAAATGATATGGAATTTTAACCACCTATTACCATCCTTTTATTCAAATTAAGCATTCTGGATGGTGTAGCCTACTGAAGTGAAGTGACCTTGCTGACTGAATGACCCAGTAAAAGCCAATCACAGCTAATGTTCAAAGTGCTGACACCAGCTAAATTGACCAGAGCATCCTCAGTAATGAACTCTAGAAGCTCTCTCTCCATCTCTTTGTAACTTAATATTGTGGCTTCCAACCCAATGCACATCCTTCATAGTGGTCACTTTCCCTCTTTCCCTGACAACACATGCAACAATGGACACAGAGTTCATCCTCTAGGCCACTTTGTCCAAATGGAAATGAAAAACATAATCATTCTGTGGCTCTTTCCTGAATGTGAAGACTGCGGAGAGAGACTGTTTGTTTGTACAGTATATAAATCAGCGATTTGAGTCGGAGTCAAACTGGAAATAAGAAATTGCACCATGTGCAGTTTGTTTTAAATACCACCTGAGTTCCACCTGATCAGCTTTGTCTGCGAGATTTCACTGTGAGTGTTGTGAGGTGGAAAATATAAGTTCTGATGCTAGAATGCTCCTTCATATCTTGTTTTAGTCACCTGGATTCACAGATTTTTACAATCATTTAGCCATGGCAGAACTCAGTAATCAAATCAGCCAGCTGACTGGAAAATGAAAGAAATGGATGACAGGACTCTCACTTTCTGACCTCTGGACTCCTCATCTCTGCTCTCTGATGCATTTCAGAAGCTCCACCGTACGACTCCCTCCTGGTGTTTGATTATGAAGGAAGTGGCTCTGAGGCCGGCTCCCTCAGCTCTGTCCACTCCTCCAGCTCTGGGGACCAGGGCTATGACTGCCTGGCCGAGTGGGGACTGCGCTTCAGGAAACTGGCGGACATGTACTGCAGTGGGGAGTACTGCGACTCGGACACACTGCCCAGTAAAGTCGTGTGGGTGTGATTGAAGGATAGGGGCCCACACATGTTCTGTCAGCATGCCATCGTCATCAGCAGCAGCTAAGGATGAAGTCAGCTTAAACTGCCTGCAAAGACTGTTAGACAGTCACTGTGGAGAAGTCTCTCACTACTTTCAGCCACTGAAGAAATGCAATCTTTCTTTTATCAGCCCTTTTTGAAATTATGAATCTAAAAGAATGAGCCATAAATGATTAATATGCGCAATCTTTACATAACCCAATCTGAAAATGCAAGAGCCCATATCTGCCAATAAAACAAATCTTCTTCTCCATGATTGAAACATACAGTGTTTTCTCTCCAAACTGGATATTTCAGACCATCTATTTTTCTTTTAAATAACACTTTCAGGGGTATGAAATGTCTATAATGAAAGGCTATAACCTAAAAGGTTACTTTCAAGAGTTTGATTCTTGAAAATAATAGATAAGACAATTTTGGGATTTATTTACAATACAAATATACCTGGTGAGAAGTTTGAGGCAGGAACACTATCATAATTATGGCAATAAACACACACACACACACACACACACACACACAGGACTGCACTTACTTACAGTACATTGCATGACAATAGTGTAAACATTTCTAACTGTGCTCCTGAGAAAAATTTATCTGCTGACTTATTTGCCATATGAATGCTTAACATTGGGTAGCACAGGCCTTTTTTCGGCATGTGCCTAATAATAATAATAATAATAATGTACTCAAATCAACAGAGCTATACATTGATTCAATGATAGTAACTGGCTGTACTGCTAAAAGCAGTAATTGACTTCTGGTTTCGCAAGCTGTTTTTACAATTTGTTGTCACAATCTTTTAGAGCATGATATCAAATCATTATCCACCATTAGGCACAATATATGAGCAAATTAGACTCTTGAGTCTCACAAAGGAAACTCCACATACTTCTCCTTGCGTCGAGGAAAAAGCATTGAGTGCTTTGAGGAGATTATTCCATTCAGCAACAGAAAAGTTTTTCACGTCTCACATCTAAACGGAAGTTCATTATTGTATATACAATTTCCAAAAGCATTTCCGTTCCAAATCAGAAATGGGAAAAAAAAAACAAAAAAACGCCCATATTTGTATTTTAGTTACAAACAGAAAAATCGAAGCTTGTGCACCACTGAAGCTTATTTTAAATGAGGCCCGGACAGACCACCCAGTTTGGAGGTTAATTCTGCTTTTTTCAGCATTTATGATTTCAGACTTAATGTCTTGAATGCAACAGTGTAATCAAGTAATAAACCTTAAATTATTTTTCTGGGAAAAATTGAATTTGTCCAATATAAACTTGTTTTAAAATTAATTTAGGCCAACCTTGTTCCCCCTCCGCCTAACTTACCCTCGGTGGGGTAAAATATTGCCGAATCGCAAGACTTTCTCAACGGTGATGACCCATTGCGTCATCAAGAATGAAATAAATTACGTTGCAGTTAATTTGAATAATAGGCACCGAACTCGGACGAGCGGAAGGACAAGCTGGAGTGAAAACATCGCCCTGCTGAAAATTTCCGCTTTGACCAGACTAGGCTGGTCAGGCTGGTTTAAGCTGTGTTTTGGACAGTTTTAGTTGGTCGACCAGCCCTTCACCAGCTGACTCCAGCTGGCAATACCAGCTTAACCAGCTTTGACCACCTTCATCAAGCTATAGAGACCAGCTTTAAACATCTAGACCAGCTAATAACAGAGCTCAGGCCATCTTAAACCAGCTTAGAATTCTAGCAGCTGGATTAAGATGGTTTGAGTTGTGTTATTAGCTGGCCACCCGCTGGACCCGCAGAGATTTTCTGATTCCGGGCTCTGGAAGCAAAAGTTATTATGGGAATTTTTTCTAATTTTGCATAGGCAAAGATATTTATTCAACAATGCTCAACACCTATTTTCGGCAACTTTGGACGTCCAAAATGGCTGCTGGTGGCCATTTTGTCTGAAATTTGTTGATCGGGGAGATACACGACTTGGTCCCTGTGGCAATCAAGTATTCTAGTTTTAATTAAACTCTGATCAAATGGCTTTTTGTCCGTGGTCAGTCGTCCATCTGTGAACAATTCTTTCTATCACTATTACAAGAGTGCTACTGAGTGGATCATCTTCAACAAATTCTCCATAAAGTTTTTCGCGCCTGGTTGTGCAGCATGTAATTTTTGCCACATGTGCGTATTAAAAATGGCCACCAGGGCTCCATCTTTAATTTTGATGCTGAATTTTGTCATAGCTATTCCCTTGAAATTGCTGAATGGATCTGTTTGGTTTTTATACAGGTTTTCCCAGAGGTGTACTTTGGCACAATCTTGTTTTTAACCTCAATTGCATCAAAATGGATGCCAGGTCGTGGTGTTGATTTATTTTGTCACTTAATTCCAAACTAACTATTCAACAGATCTTCGCCACGTTCTGCATTCTGGTCTTGTTTTGCACCACGTTATTTCCTCACTTACAAAATGACCACAAGGCCTGTATCATGAATTTTCACTTGAAGTTTGCTATTGCTCTTCACTGTTGGGTAGATCGTTTTCACATTTTGTGTGCAGGTTTGTCCTAAGGTTTAATTGTGACAAATCATGCACGCAAGTTCCCCAAATTTAGTTAGCCTCATTTGCATATTTAAAATAGCTACCATGTGACCATGTTGAATTAATTTGTTGTCACATACATTTTAGGCCCTAATTTGATGAACTAAGCACAGCAAATGCCTAACTGTATCACAGATCAAAACTACGGGTGTCTAATGCCATTTTTTAAATTTCATGACAGGAGGCAATAGCGCAACTGTGGCGCTGTTATCAAAAGTTGGTGTAGACAAATTAATTACCTGTGGGTGTGATGGGGATGAGGTTCCATTAAAACCCGCAGTGGTAACTTTTTTGTATAATAATTTTTTTTGTCACTCCATACTGAGAATAGTTCTGTAGCCAGGTAATCTGTAAAAAAAGTCAGGTACATTTGTCTCCTCCCAGAGCTTCTGAAACCATTTCCAGGAATCCACTGTACCTGAGCAAAATTAATTAATCAGAACCGGGAGACGTTTCTAACGCAGTGTTGCAACCCTCTTCTCCGCGCGTGCTGTCTCCCTGTCAAAACCAGTATCATCTGTGCCTTGTTTCTGGAGGAGCTGAAATGGTGGAGAAACAACCACCTAAAATGAATCAAATTCCCATCCCTCCATTGCCAGCTACAGGATACACATCAATCAAAGTGACACTGTCATTAACTCCTGGATAAGCAGTTGGTGACTTGGGGAGTGGTCATCCATGCCATTATCATATATATCATACCGCCAGTGGTCGTGCTAACGGCAAATTGATTGATTGATTGATTAGTGAGTGTTGCTCCAGTATCATCACAACACTCCTTCCTAATCTTCGCTCATCCAGGAGTGAAAACAAGCACACAGTCGAAGATCAAACGAAGGCAGGCAGAAATTAAGGATTTAAACCACGCCGGGGCCAAAATCAGAGTTAACATTTACTGTTAGAGCAGCTATTTAGAGGTGGAGACCGTTACAGCACGACAACGACCAATGAGCGAAGGATCCTGAGGAAATGTAGCTGCGGCTGGTGAAAAGTAATGACTCATCGCCGTGTGCAAATCCACAAAGTGAAAGAAACGTGTGGCAGATAGGACCAAATGCAGGCTTGCACTGCACAAGCAGGTCACACGAGAAGGAATGGGAGCCAGGTTGAACGCCACAGTGCTACTGAATTCAGTGTGACAGATATTCAGGTGAAGGAGAGGCAGCCTTCCCAGACAGCAGCAGGTGCACAATCCACAGCGTGAACACAAGGATGCATCCAGCGCTCAGCCTACAAGACAAGCGACAGGGGAAGAGAGACCAATCAGATGAGTCAAATTTATACAAACCGAAGCCAACAACTAAGAGACCTGGAAAATCTTTGACCAGAACCTGCTTGCAATCCTTGAGTGGTCACTGCGAGGCAGCACAACCGCCGAGCGTTGGCAGCATTTTCAATGAGGAGAGCAAGGAGAGATTTGGAGAGATGGTCCAGTAGAAAAACATCCACAGGGATATTGGGAGGTGAAGGAGAGAGATATTCAAGCTGCTGTGACTCTGGAGATCCTGGAGGGAAGCAAAAGAGGATTGAAAGGAGAGTCTGAAGGTGCTCTTAGACCAGATCAACAGCAGGTTTGCAACACTGAGAAGGGCTGAGCGGATGCGGAAGCAAAGAAGTAAGAAAGAGAATGAGAGGGTGAGGCTCTTCTGAGATCCCAAGTTCTAGTATTTGTGGAGTCTGTCGGTGTTAGGGCCAGGCTTCCTATTGGTTTTCTCGATTTTGTGGTTTTGTCCAGGTGGGCTTCGTGTCCTCAGGAGGCACTTGCTGTTCTATATTTTTGAACACACAAGATTTTAATAGCTGTTGAATGCTACATTTTAGCAGTGGATTGCGTCCTAGCAAAGCGCGCACCCTCCCCTCCGCATCGAGGACTGCATCCTCCGCTATACTCGTGACGTCTTGACTCTTCGGCGTGCAGGGCACCTGTTTGTTATATTCTGCCACTTCGAGTTTCATGAGCTTTCCTTCAAAATCCATCAATCGCAGCTGTAATGTGATTTGGGGGAGCCGCTAACTTTTTCTTTGTCGTTTTTTTCAGCTTCCTCTTTCTAAGCTGTGTATTCGCAGGTGGAGCGCAGCTCGTTGAAGGCTCCTTCCCTGTCAGTTCTCTATCTGAGGAGCTTACTGCTCTCCATTTCTCCCACAATGCAATATCCCGTTTGAGTGGTAGCAAATCTGCTAGCAGGCTAATATTAAGCTCAGGTTCTTCTCTGACAGCATCAAGTTGGTGAGGGCTGACCAGGATGGCCCTGACACTGGAGGAGATGAAGAACAGGAAGTTGGAAACAACTGTGCAGGAACTCAAGGAGCACATTGAGAGTCAGGAGGTGACGGCGAAATAAACATCCTACTTAGCTTGCCGAGACACATGCCTCGCCCCGATGAGCCAGTTTCCCAGTTTGACACCTCACCACCCAAATAGGCTGAGATCAAGCAGGTGGTAGACAAGACACGATGTGCCTGGAAGGCCCAAGCAATCTTATTGGAGTGAAGCAAAGCAGTGACCACCATCATCCCCAAAGAACAAGATTCCCGCAAAGTCATCCAGTTGAGAGGCATCGCCCCTCTGAACGTGGAAGGGAAAGTCTTCTAAATAATACCAAAAGCCAGTAACTGGCTACCTCCCGGACAACAATTATGGAGGACTCCAGTTGCCGGAAGGCTTGCATCCCAGGTTTCCCTGACTGCCTGGAACACTCACCTGTGATCTGGGAGTAGATTCAGATAGATAAAGGTGAAAAATCAGACCTCCATGTAGTCTGGTTGGATCTAGAGAATGCTGATGGCTCCGCCCCCCACCAGGTTATCACCTCTACCCTACTCTACATCCCAATCTATATCCAGAACCTGATATCCAGCTACTTTGGCAGTCTTCACGTGACACGCCTGCTATATAAAATGGGAAGCTACAACCGATTGGTGTCAGCTTGGGAAAGGCATAGCAATGGGCTGCTCTGTTTCCCTCATCCTTTTCACAGCAGCCTTCAAAATCATCTTGATTGGCAGGAGACGGTTAGTCAGAGGAGTTAGAGTGCATTCAGACGAGCAAATGCCAACCTACAGGAGTTCTATGGATGATGTAACAACCCTTCTCCAAACAGCGGCCTGCATTGCCCAGCTCTTAAAATGGTTTGAGGAACTCCTCATATGGGCCAGGATGAAAATCAAAGTATCCAAGTCTCGCAGTCTCTCAACCTGGAAATGAGCCAAGAATGACCTTTTCTCCTGCATGGTGGATGGAGAAAGGATCTCATTACTGGTGGAGCAACCTGTCAAAAGTCTTGGGAAACTGTATACAGCCGATTTGTCTCGTGAACGGACGTCTGCTAACAACTCTCTGAAGGCCTGGGAAGGATCAACAGAAGCCATCTCCCAGGAAAATTCAAGGTCTGGTGCTACCAGTTCACCCTATACAAGCATCTGATGTAGTCCCTCAGAATGTGTGAAGGATGGACACCAAGGCTAACAGTTCCATTCCTAAATGGCTGGGCCTGCCTCAGAGCCTCTGTAGCATTGGCCCGTTTGGAAGGAACATGCTTCAGCTGCCACTGAAGTTAATCTCGCTGGGCTACAGATGGGCTACAGTGAGGCTTGTGTTAGAGCTGAGAGACTTGTCTGTCTGTGAGGAACACTAAGACCCTGGTCCAGACTGGAGGGAAGCAGAGGGCCAAAATCGAAGTTGACCAGGCTGTCAGTAGGCTGAAACATTGTGTCCAGCCTCTTTGCTGTCTCTGACTGAGCGCTCTGATCCCATATTGCTCCTCTTCTGTACTGACCACGTGGTAGGGAGCGATCCAGAGGACCATACGTTAGAATGACGTGGAAGATACCACAAGCCAAGCTTAGCTTCCTCATTCAGTCCACTTATGGTCTGTGGTAAGGCTCAGAGGAAAACTGCCACTTCCGCGATGCCCTAAATCCAAATCTGCTGCACATCCTGTCCAGTTGCAAAGCAGTACTTGCTCAGGGTCGATATGGATGGAGCCATGACAAAGTTTGGTTGGAGGTGGCTGAAGTCATGGAGAGGCGCAGGCTGGAAGCATCCAGAGACCACCCATCCACATGACAACAGCTGATCCACTTCGTCTGACAAGGACGATTGGCACAGAATGTTAACCATGGGGAGAGATCACTTTTAACCCCTGGGCGTGAGAGGACCTTAAGAGTGATCCTGATCGGCAGCTTAAACTCCCAACCAAGATCACCACAACCTCTCTGCTTCCAGACATTACCCTGTGGTACACCACAGCCTGGACAGTGATCATGGCAGAGCTCAACATCCTGTGGGAGGGAGAGATGAAGGGAGCCTTCACGAGGAAAGAGGCCAAGTACGCAGATCTGACAGCCGAGTGCAGGGGGGCAGGGTGGTCAGCTGTCAGCTACCTGGTGGAAGTCGCCTGCCGGGGGTTTATCGGAATGTCCATGCAGCGTTTCTGGGGAAATTTGGGAGTGACCAGTGCCAAACTCAAGAAGCTGCTCAGAGATTTGGCTGAGGAGGTAAACGGCTTTAACTAAGAAGGAAGGAACAGGCCTGAGGAAAGCAAAGGTCCGTAGGTCAGCTGCAGGGGGCAGCAGGGAGACATCCCTACTGTCGCTCCACCACCGTGAGATATTCCGGGATTTATGGAGCGAAATATCAGTGAGGGGTGGCTCCCGGCTGATGACCCTGCAGCTGCCTCGATGGCAGCATTGAAGGATAGATAGCCTTTTTATCTGAGCTTCCATCTATTCCAAAGCTGAATCAAACCAACAGAAAACATGCAAATTGCTCAGCTTTAATCTTATATTACTTTTTGCCTATGAGTCCACATTTACAATCATAATGAAAGGTGTTTTTCCAGCTAAGATGAAAGATTGCTGTTGTTCTGGTAGAGTTTTATTCTATCTTGAGCCAGGTATAAAATTACAATGAAAATCCTTAGTTCAACAATAAATCACCCTAAGCACTAAGTCAAAGGCCTGAGTGTGAATTGAAGCCTGTTGGTTTACTATTTTAATGACTCTTGAAATTTGAAACTCCTGGAAGTATGCCAACATAAATTGGGGAAAATTAATTCACCTGTTTTAGTGAACCTCATCTCAGACCTTTGATTGATTTGTTTTTTTTTTTGTTTGTTTGTTTTTTTCCCCCAGCTAAGCGTCCTTTTCCTCCGGTGTGTCAGATTGTCAAACTGTACTGCTCGTTTGGTTTATCGCTAAATACACAGATGAGCCAAAACATTAAAACCACTCACCGATGAAGCAAATAACGTTGACTGTCTTGTAACAATGGCACATGTTAAGGTCTGCACACTGGCCGTAGTGAGTGGTCTTTTCTCACAGTCAACGTGCTGGATGCGGGAGAAATTGGACCTGAGCAACTTTGACTAGGGCTAAAAAGTTATGACCTGACGAATGGATCAGGGTTTCAAAAGCAGCGAGGCCTCTGGGGCGCTCCTAGTCAGCAGTGTTGAGTACTTACCAACAAAAGCACAAGGAGGGGCGAATCATGTACTGGCAATAGAGTGTTGGGTATGGAAAGCTGATTGATGCCCACTGGCGACAAAGGCTGCCCGTCTCCTCAAAACTGACAAAAGGGCCACTGTGGTGCAAATTACAGAAAGTTTTAATGATACTTTCATGAGAAATTTGTTCCAATACACAAGGCATCGCATCCTACTGCTTATAGCGCTTTGAAGCTGCAGACCAATCAGAATGTCCACTCGAACCAGAGTCCATTGCCAACAGTGGGCTTGTTAGCATCAGAATTGAATGTTGAGGCAGTTGTCACAGGTCACCTGGTCCAGTGAGTCCCTTTTACATCATATGCATAAGCCGGGTATGTGTGCACCATTTATCTGGGGACGAGACGGCTCCAGGATACACAATGGGCCAGAGAGTGTGATGCTCTGTGAAATATCCTGCTGGGTGGGAAATTCTGAGTCCCCGAATTCTAGCCGACGTCAGTTTACTTGGGGCATTTTGTCAGCACGAGGGGGACCTACACAGTCTGAGGCAGATGGTTCTAATGTTGTGCGTACATGTTTAAGGAGGAATAAATGCGTCTCTGAATGATGAATATCTTTCTGTGATCATAAATTGCAAAAGATCTTAGTGTTTACGTGATTTGTCCTTTTGTTGATCCCGTGAGCTGTCACACAGAAACAGTTTGCTTCATGCCCTGCAGCCATTGGCCGACGTAACGTTGTCTGTTCCAACCTGAAATACCGGTCTAAATGGAGACCGATAGCAACTGTTCCTTCCCCAATTTGCATTACTCTGACATTGTTTTCAGCAAATGCTCAGACAGCTATAACTTTGTCCTGCCTTGCAAAGTGAAGATTTGCTCAGTCACTAATACTCCTTACGCTCAACATTTGCTTAACTGTAGCTCCAGAGTTTTACTATGTGTAGAAGTGTGTCTTGGCTGCTTTTCTTGTTTTTTATTTCAAATCTGAGGCATGTAATGACTAAAGACAGCCCTACTAAGTTTTAGTAATGAAACTAGCAAATAAATGTGTAATATTGTCGATTTAATTTAGTGACATGTCTGATTGATAGTAAAGAAAAATGTGAGAGACTGCAGGCAAAGCTGTGTTTGAACCAGCTTTGTTATCAAGGACAAAGCAATGAGGCTATTACCAAGATGACTGCAATTTACATGTAAAGGCCATAATTATATGTTGGCAGCTGCTGGTAAATGTTTGGGCATAGGTGTGGCTGATTAACTGGGGGCTAAGTACAGCCTTGAGGGGGCTCGGGGAGCGACGATCAGCCCTCACCTTGTGGCGATGACCTGAAATCCACACCCAAGGAACTTTCTAGAGGTTAAAGAGGATGCTGTTTTCTGTAAACAGCTAGCAGTATGCTGATACGCTGAGAAGTTTCAAACAGTATAAAGTAACAGTTTGCACAGGAGACACTGATGGAGACACCCCTCCCACCCCCCACCTTTAAAAAAATGCAGAATCCACTCTGCATTGGAATGTTGAGTCATGTGACTCCCATACACAGAACCCCACCCTCCCAGCTGCAGTGAGGACCACCCCCTACCCTAGCTTTTACTTGGGAATTCCAGCCTCGTGGCTCTTCACAGCAACGTCATTACATGCGGGGGGTGTATGAGAGAGATTTGCAGAATTGGAGCATCGAGGTAACTCCCAGAGCTCACGGTTCCATCATTGAGGCAGTCGAGACAAGCAGAGGCAGTTGCAAAAGGCAAGGAAGATCACCAGTGCACTGAGATTTAGCACCTACATTTTAGTAAAGGAGACCTATATTTATCCCTCTTCTACGTTTCCAATTCAATTTACTTGTCCTATTCCCAAGAGCCAAAACCCAGGGACCCATGAGCCCACAAAGGGGTGATTCGGCTTGATGCAGACCATCAAAGAACCATGTAAAAAGTATTCATTTCACTGGAAATTAGCGATGCCCAAGATCATTGCACATTCCAAAAATCAGATGTTCTGCGTTGTGCATTCCAATGAATAAATAGGTCCTGTACGTGAAACGGATTCAAGATGACTGTTCAGGGATTGAAAGTGAAACTTGCCTGAATTAGACTCCGAGTTTGAAAGGCCTGTTAAAGCCTGCGGTGTACACGTTGGACACTGCATGCTTCCTACCTGTTGGTGACAATGTGCCATCATTTAGTTGTTTGGGTAGGTGGGGGAATTTCGAGGATTTTGGAGAACCGGGGTTAGACGATATTCCCAGCTCACATTCTTGGAGACAACACCCAGGGCGAGACATGATGGATCTTGTATTCTCCACTGGGAATTGTGGCCCAGTCTGACTTTCTGGACAAATCTGAGCATGTTGCTCCTGGCTTAGCTTGACGGATGACTGGGAGGAGAATAATGGCTTCCACTGTTTGGAAATCTGATTCCACAATGTGCTACGATCTTAAGTGTTTGTGCAGCGGTCTGAGTGTGTGGACCATGGAGAGACTGCGTAGTGTATACGCATAATGGGCTTTTAAGAAGATGGACGGTGTTAGAAAGATATGGCTAATCAGCACAGCCAAAGGAAGAATCTCAACTTCTTGTAATTAAAAAGACAGCATCCGCTCAGGGTTCTACACTGAGTTTTTTTTTTGTTTTTTTTTCCGAGGACCACAGGGGCTCTTAAGTTGAAAAATTTAGGAGTTCACAAATGTACCCCTGTTAGTAATTGCTGTGCTACTTTTTTATGGTCCTAAATTGCCAGTATAGTGAACACACATCAATGTACAAAGGTAATGGAAACACTGTCAGTTGGAGCAATGCGGATGTCTGCATTCATCTCACAAACTACTGCTCTGAAAAAGTTGTCTTTAAGCCTGGGCATGAATACAGTTCAGCCCACTTGTTTCATATTTCCCTTCCTAAAAAAGTAGAACCTAATCATGTCTCTGTTCTACATGAGTCCACTGTTAAGTCATGCACTGTGCCACAGAAACCAGCTTTGAAGTGGTTGGCTTTTTTTCTTCCTTTTTTTTCTTCGACTCCGGCTTGCAGGAACATGCTTTGATGGCGCGCTATAAAAGCTTGGCAATCTACGTGCACAATAACCACCCTTCCCCCACTAAGCACTACCTAGTCCTGTTCCCCTTTGTCGCCCAACAGGCGGACAGGCTTTTGTTTGAACCGCAGAGCACTAAGCTGTATACATAATTCATTACTGCTGCCATTGTGCCATTTTATGCCAGATTTGCACCCTATAGTATTGACTCTAGACAAATAATACAAGGAAATTTTGCCTGTTTTAGCACTGACTGAGGGCAACGGAACTGCTACAGCATTACAAATTTCCCCAAATGGACGTCACAGTTGTTCGAATCACCCTGCATATATTCAGCGTTGGGTACAACATAAACGTAGCACACCCTGGCTCAGAAGATTAAATGGTCTGTCAAAAACAAATATTTGTCGATTGGTTAAAAATTCAAGGAAACACTTGAGGAAAAAAATCTACCCCTGGTTAATGTATGACAAATCTTCATCTCATTTCACACAGCTTGTTGCAGCGACCTTGACTGAGTTTGGGCTTTCTTTACCACAGAAGTTTTCTGCTGCTTCGAACATTGTGTCGTACATTTCAGGATACTTTTAATCATTAAAAAGTCTTACAGGAGCTGGCTGCGCCAGAGTGAGAAAAAAGCTGAAACAAAGAACAGGCTTGTTTTCCTTATCAAAACCTGGCTATTTACTCAGTGACCATCTTTCTAGCCATTCAGTCCAGTAATATGAGCTCTCAATCTTGCTTCCGCTAAGAGTTACTGCATATTTTCAGCCCAGTGTTTCACAGGCATTAAGCCTTAAATAATATCTAACCTTGTTGGAGCCTGGATTTCCCCAGAATTTTCCATTTTGAACAAACAGGATACCAATCTGGATCCTAGTTACAGCAACTGTATGTGAGCAAGGTCCCTTCGTATCTTAGAATCCCATGGTCTGCTGTGAATGTGTGGAGGGTGACACCTGCAAAGTGTGTACCTGCCTATTTCCAGTTCAGACATCATTGTGATGATGTTTTCATCTGTACCATCTTGCTGGCTCAAGAAGGTATCACTGCCAGCACAGAGCACTCAATAAGGTAACAGTAGTAAACCACAGAAAGACCTGTATGGTGAGAGTGTGGTTCGAGATGAAGCTGGCAGAATATAACAAAGATAATAAGTACGAACTGCAGTTGGCGACATTGACAACCTCACCGTTTACCTGCTGGATTTCAGATAATTGGCTTCACAGCATTGTAGCAAGATAACATGCTGAATAAAACCTGCCCTCTGTGGGTTTTCTGAAAATGAAATTGAAAAAGGGACCGCATTTCAAACAAAATTCTTCTGAAGGTCAATTTTAGTAGTAATCTTCCTTCTCTTTCATACTGAATTAGAGGTGGTCAGGAGTGTGTTCAAATTCCAACCGTCAGATCAGACTGAAAGTGTTGCAGGTAAATGTGTTTGATCCAAGACTCCCATTTCTCTATGCTAGTTGTGTGGTTAGCCAGTGCTGACACAGCTCCTTTAACTGTGCTGCTTAGTAGGAAATTAGCACTTGGCTGTCTGCATGAGCTGAGTATATCTCTGCTAGACTGAGGGAGAATTAAGTAGCAAGGGAGTAGCCCATATTTAGATGTTACAAAAGGTAACCATTTTGGCAAAAGCCAAAATAATAAGCTCCTGTTTTTTAGTTTCAGATTTGCTGCACCCAAGAGTGCTATGGAATCATCAGTAAGTATATAATAGTAATAATGGAGCAGAATTTAGCAGTATACTAAAACTAAGTGGTTCCAGGTACAACATATTCCACTCGGTTTTTCAGTTACCTTGCTCTTGATACAGTTTGACCTATGATTTATTAAGGCAAGCCCTGGCTTGGACCATTGCGCAGCTTTCCTGAAAATTTTGTGTAATTTGAGCAAAGTGTCTTTGCTTGAGACTGCTGGCAGACAAACACACGAACACACGCCACCAAAAACAAAACGCCCTTCCTCTTCATACGAGGAAATTAATAACAATTTAAGTTGTAGACATACCCATTTTATCAGGACCTGTTGATATTTTTTGGAATTTGGGAAACATTTTATTTTCTTTTTATTAAGGCCTCAACAAATAAATAAATTTGGCACCGAGCCTGGTGATGACCGTGCCTGATTTCCGACCTATTACAGGGAGGCCACCTATTTGCCTCTGTGCTGCTTCAGGTTTACACCTCAGTGCTGCATGGTGACGGAGACCGCAGACATCCCTGTTCCTCCTCCAAATGTGCATTGTGCCGAGTCTGCTCCCTTTTTCAAGCTAGATTTCAACTAAACTGGTACAGAGCGGAGTCAGAGGAAGACTATGCATAGTCAACTATAACAAGCTGTCCGTGTGTGCAACTCCAACCCCTGGGGGTTGTCAGGGAGTGATGAAATGCTTAGTCCTTAACAGTTTAGGCCTGCCTTATCCAGGGGTCTGGCTAAGGAGTCGCTGGCCTTGGGCAGCACTGGCATGGGCTGGCCTATGCAGCTAAACCGCGTTGGCAGTCTGACATGTTCACTTCCAAATTAGGAAGCCATACACAGGATCAAAATAACCGCGGGCAGGTTTGCAATACTTTGTGCTTTGTGCTCACTTAAACAAGCTGGGACACATTCACACCCACTTATTGTTGCCTTTCCCAGGGAAAATAAGTAATCTCTTGCATAACATACTCGGATCGGAGGAAGCTTGTCACAGGCTCCAGTTGTGGGACATGAGCTTTCAGGAGGACACAGTTTTGACAGAATAAAAAATGTGGCTGTCGAAACATTTCTGATAAAACATATTTTACTAGCACTTCTTAAAAAAAAGTTTGCGACATGTTCTGGAGGGAGACTAACCTTCTAACTTTAATTGTATATCAGCATAAAGCAAATACCTTTTTACCTGTCCAATTTGAGCTAATGTATAAAGCAGTGGTAACGAACTCTGTGCCTCGGAAAAGTACTCACATTCCACAGTCCACAGTGATCTTATTGAACTACTAGTTGGAGTCAAGTTTTGGGAAATTAGAAATACAACGAATGGGATGTTTCCTAGTTCAGAGATGGTGACCTACCTTTGATATAATGAGCATCCATTCGCTACAGTCTCAGTTTCAGATTGAGTTTATTGAATGTAAGAGTGCTGTCCCTATATCCCGCCTTGGTCTGTAGATCCTGACTGGTGACATAATTAACACCTTCATGCACCTACAGGTAAGTCCCTGAAATTTTTGTCTGTAATAATGAAATGTAAACATAATACAGTATATTGTGGCGGGACCTTCTGTGGCATGATTCATTTAACGAAAATGGGGACTCAGTGAAGCAGAGAGTAAAATAGAGATGTCAGCTGTTGTGTCTACATGTCACTGATACCCTACCCGTAATTCTGGTCATAGGTAGACAGTAGGTGTGGCTATGCCTGTTTAGCAATCCAGGTTGCGGTTTTGAGTGGTGACAACACGATACGCTAGGGGTGACTCAATTATGACGACTGGAATTTATCACAACGACTTTGTAAAATAATCACCCTGCCCTCAAACAGTGTCTGAGAGGATCTCAGACTGATCAGTAATGTGCTACTGCAGAGTTCAACTTAGCAAATTTTTGGTTGTAGGAGCTTAATATTTGAGCAAAGATAAGCTTAAAATAAGAATGCTGAACAAATAGTCCCTGGTTTTTCTGCAATTAATATTTCTCCATTAATTGTGGCGTGAGTTTTAAACATGCTGGTGAAACGTGGGTCTGGCGTTGTGATTACCTCAGAAGAATTCATTTTTCCCGCAATGGTGTACTTTTGATATAAAACAAGAGGCTCCTCAGAGTCCGTACTCGGGCCGGGTCTAGGCCTGGGCCAATTGTGACACCACGCACGCATGAGCAGGACAATTGTGACCCCGAAAAAAAAAAAGACGAACAGAGCCGAAACTTAGACTCGTGGCCTACCCGTAATTATTATTAGCTAGAACCATACAGATTCAGGCATGACTAGAAACTGGAAGTAAAGGGCTTGCGCTATAGCTTTGAAGCCCGATGTGCCAATCTTTCCCTCAGCTTTTCGCTCTCAGAACGACCAACCGTCCACACGGACGTCTTTAAACAGGCATGCGAGCCATTCAGCTTTTGAACTGATGCAGCGTCATACCGCCATTAGCCTGCTTTTTATATTGCGTAATGTGAACTCCAGAACAGACACAAATTGTGAATAACACAATTAAGACTGCTGTTCTCTGGGCTGGGGAGTGAGGTTAATCTTAAGATCTCTGAACAATCCCGAACAAAGTAAGAAAAGAGGGAGAGACGGACGATAAGATCAGATAATTGGCTGATCATTTTATCCCTAATTTGTAAAAAGGATCTCGTGAGATTCTGTTCTGTGCAGTGGTCTGAAAGTTTGGTTTGATCTCTCAGATGCAAAATGGAAATCTGGAAAATGGATAATACTTTTAAATTAACCCATTGTTCTTCAGTGTTTACTTGCTTGGGATGTTTCTTAAAGGGGAACAACAGTGTCACGCCTGTCAACATAATGAATCACAAATGGGTGCAGTTTTAACAATGAAATTATGTGACACATATTAGTTGGTATTCTTTTATTCATGAGGCAATCTCAGTCCAGACAACTATTTAGATTAGATATATTAATAAATATAAAATTATGCAGTATTTTTTCCCCGAGTAATTGTAGACTTAAATTTAACTCATACTAGAAGTAATATTATTGTAAGTTGTAATTTTGTCCCCCGCCATAAAGTGGTTGGGGATATAAGAGTGAGTGCTGTCCTTCAGTGTGTCTGTACGTCTGTCACACTTATTTTCTGGGCTAGAAATCCTGAACCATTCAATATTTCTCAACAAAATTTTATTTATGGATACACCTCATTGAGTGCATGTGCTTTTACAGACTTCTGCCTGTCCCACTGCCCCTCTGTTTGTCCCTTCGCCGCATTTTTTTCCCCCCAGGTCAGATATCAGCCATCCCATTCGGGCCAGATTTCCGAAATGGTTTGGTGTTTCTCAATGGAATACCATATGTGAATACATCTTATTGTGTTGATGTGTCTCATTGTACTTCTGTCCGTCCTCCTCTCGTCAGTCCATCCCCCCACTTCCATTTTTTTTCCAACCCAGATATCAGCCGTCCCATGGGGGGGTTATTTGACTATTTCATGTTTATTTTCTGATCCAGGGCCAAAACCAGTTAAAATGTTTTATTGCACCTTCATAAGACAAAATCATGATGAGGAAGTGGCTGTATCTCATAGGCCTGCCTTTTTTTGCTGTATTACTTCATTACTTCATTTATACTCAAGATGACTGGTCTGCTCCTAATATTTTGAATGAACGGACCCCAGGTCAATGCAAGATCAAGCACATTATTCGACCCTAGTGTGCTATTTTACAAATGCAGTCGTTAGCATTTCACAGTCACAGGCGAGTGTTAGCAGAGGCTGTGTATAAATCCAAAGTGATGTTATAGTTCACTCTCATATCTTTAGTTTGCTTTCAATCCTTTTTTAGTGATTTGTGAATCATTTTCAATAAACGCATTTCTGCACTAATGTTAATCCTCCCCCCTAGAAATTAACAGGAACTTACAGAGCATTAAGCCAAAGCTGTTCTTTGTAAAAACAACACATGCACCATAAAACTGAGTGTATGTCACCAGACTTCTCGGAGGGCAAGCCAGAAGCAGTCTGGAGTCACTCGCGGGGAATGAGTTCATTTGGACACCCCAGTCGCAGGGAAGTCAACATTCCTTATGAGGCCAATTTATAGACAGGATGCATATTAAATAAGATGGGTTATATTTTTATGTGGATCCTTTTGTGCCCCTTTAACATCTGACTGCAGGCGGTTAATTCCTCTGCTCGTAAACACGGACTGACTCTGATGCTAATGGATGGACGGGCTCTTGCCCTCAACTTTACATTAATGTGGGCTAGCTTGAAGAAGGAGTTTCAGGAATGGATCAATACAGCTGGAAACCATGAATGATTAACAGAGCTGCGGACGATTTTTGTGACCCTGAATCTGATATTTGAAAGGAATGCCTCCTGATTGCTCCTCTTTGTAGCAATATTAAAGGCGTTTTTCAATATCAGGCGAGGTCACTACTCTCTTCCCTCATAAGCACCAGAGTGGCACTATTGAAAGGAAAGTGCTGTTGGTTCTATGCTGTTTGTTGGGAACCATGATTCACCCTTACACCTTCAACTCCGAACCTTTCTCTGAAGTAAGTCCTGTAGTAGGTTCACGGTCAAAGTCAGATAAAGCCGTTTTTTCATACTGTTGGACAATATCACAAACTTACTCTGCTTCCGCTGTTCGCAGCGCTTCACTGAAGCTACTTCACATTTGGAATGAGGAAAATATTCAAACCCAGGATTCCATGTTTTTATGGCCTCCACGTTCCATCAAATGGAGAATATCTAGAAGTTGTACAACATCTTTTTAAGCATTTCCCTGTTATTCAGCAGGACGTATTTGGGATTGTTGGAAACCATTGGGATCCTCTCTAGAATTTAAAGGCGTTTGTCACTTTAAATGTATTCTTTTTAAACAATAAAACATTGGGATTAAGTGATGTGCCACCTGTAGATAAATTATGCTGCTGAAAGAATCCTAAACAACAGAAAGGTTTGGGTTGATCCTTTGCTGCATAATGGTTACTTAAGTAACCAAACCCACCCACCACCCTTAATAGGCAAAAAAAGTCATGCAACAAAGCATTAATTATTTGGATTATTGTACATGACATGTATTTTATATATGTTGTAAATATAGCCTACCATTGATCTCTGTCATTTCTTAAATCATAATTTCTTGCTTGTTGTAGGCTAGGATATTGGTCTTGATTACTCAGTAAATCAATTGTTTCATTGTCAATCGGGTGATGTTATATGGGAACATATTGAGAACAAAATAACGTGTTAAAAGGTGAGGTTACTAAAGGTTTCTGATGGCACGCAGCTGAAAATCCTGTTAGTCTGGTATTCTGTCAATATATGCCACCAATCGAGATACGCTACTAGTGCTCAGACCCATAATCTTGATCTGTTTCTGTGCTGATATCTCAAATATCTTCATTCAAAGATCTTTTTCAGTGCGCCTTTTGACCTGTATGCATATAAACATTTGCAGGTACAAACTGGCTTTGCCTGAAAATGTAAAAATTATGTAGTGTGCATTGTGTTATCCTTAAAAAAATGTTGCCAGCTCGTGATAACGTGCGTTTACGTTATAATAAGTTAATATCAAAGTTTTTACCATAGGCTGATTTATTTTGCAATATTAAGGTGAAATCAACGACGCTGTGGTTGCTTTGTGCTACGGAAGCATTTTTTGACAGGGCGAGCTGGAGTTGAAGACTTTAACTTTTTGACGCTCCCTTCATTATTGTATCTCCCTGATGATGATAGTCGGAGGATACAATGGTTTTGCTCCGGGGCCGCCACCGCCGCCACCGCCACAGAGATTTTATGTTTCGAGCTCTGGAAGCCACAATTATTATAGGAATTTTTTCAAATTTTACACAGGCAAACATATATACGTGACAATGCTCAAGACCGATTTTTTATCAATTTTGGACGTCCAATATGGCTGCCGGTGGCCATTTTGTTTGAAATTTGGGAATCGGGGAAATACACGACTCGGTTCAGAAAATAAATCCTGACCAATGAGCATTGGCTCATAAAGCTACATTATATTTTTTCACATTTTGCAACTCGCAAAATGATCCCCAAACTAAAAGGTTACCAAATTGTACACAGAGTTGGCTGTCTCTATGGCTGTTTGCAGGGCCTAACTATAGCTGGCTTTTTTGGTTGCAAAAGCACAATTAGAACTGAAGCAGACTGTGTTGCTCTGCTTGGTAAGGCCTGTGGGAGCTGACCAATCAGAACAGTCATGGTTTTTTCAGAGGGGGGTGGCCTCCCCTCTTCCTGTGAATAAAACAGTAATATACTGGCCATTTCAATGAGACTTTCAAAAAGTAAAATATGAATTTGAATATACTTCAATTAAATTCCTCCAATAAGATTTTCTGGGGATCGATAATTGTGCCTGCAAGAAATATTTATGATTAGATGATATCTTTTTCCTTTGGTCATTTTCTTGGAATTCTTTGAATTGAAGTTAAATTTTTGTAATAAAATTTAGATTAAATAAGTATGAAAATTATTTGCTCCCGCATCATTTAAGGTTAGGTGTAACCCAAAATGAAAATTTCCTTAATTTTGAATAAAGACTGGATTTAAGGTTTCAATGTTGATGGCTATGATGAAAGAAAGCATTTTTAATGGAATTTACGTAATTACGCTAATTAGGTCACATGATACAACATGGCCGACACCCGAAATGTGGAAATACGTCATTCCATTTTTCTCAAAAACCATTCATGTATTGATTTGAATTTTTGTACACACTTTATGGACTTCATATTGAAGGTTTTGACTCAAAGATTTGGAAGATTTGACAACAAATAAAAAATTTTAGGGGGTCTAGAAGGGGACCTCAAAATGTGGTCAGGCCTGAAGGCCTATGCTGAGGCGTCTAAGACGCCCTAACATGGATATTACTGTTTAATTTGACTCAAAACATAGATCAGAGTGAGATATACTCATTCACAAAATTTCATGCAGATATCTTCACTCGTTCTCGAGACATCTGGATTTATGTGGCGGAAATTCCCTTACAGAGAAAATCCGTCTGAAAGTTAGAAGAATGTTGTCTTGACCAAGTATCATCAATTTACCCACCAGATATTGTCAAAGTTCAGTTATTATGCCTTCGAAAGCCACCAGGAATGTAAACTGAGAATTATTATTGAGAAAAAAAAAATTGAAAATGATATTTTTTCAAATGTTGGTGACTCTTAGGATTACATCTAACCTTAATTGTCGGTTTGTTTAATATTTACTGAGGGTGCCAATATTTGTGGAGAGTACTGTAATATCTAATAGAAAAACTGGACGCCCAGTTCTGTGAAATGAAAATGAAAGTTCTATGGCTGTCTGTGCATTTGAAACTGGTTTTGCTCTTTTCATCATTGTTCTGTGAAATTCATTTTCTGTCTACAAAAACTATGTCACCCCAAAAAAAAGTAAACATGAGCTGAAACAGTGAGAGAGGTTCCACGACTGGCAGAATTTCCTTGAATGCTTGATTGGGATTAAATCTAAGCTCTTTGGCTTGATGGCCAGTTGCATGATCATTTTCATTTTCAATTACTGCTTCGTCAGTGGCAAAAATTCACCAACATGGAAAGATCCCACCGAGTACTATGAGGCAATAATGGGTGACATCAGCCTAAAGCCGCTTTCACACTGGACGCGAAACGAATTCTCCGCTCGATAGATTACATTCAAAGTCACTGCAAAGACGCGAACACACGCGTTTCGTGTGTATTTGCGTCTTTACATTGACTTTGAATGGAATCTGTCGCGCAAAAAATTCGTTTTACGTCCAGTCGTGGAACTTCTCTCACTGTTTCAGCTCATATTTACTTTTTTTTGGGGTTGACAGTTTTTTGTAGACAGAAAATGAATTTCACAGAACGATGATGAAAAGAGCGAAACCAGTTTCAAATGCACAGACAGCCATAGAACTTTCATTTTCATTTCACAGAACTGGGCGTCCAGTTTTTCTATTAGATATTACAGTACTCTCCACAAATATTGGCACCCTCAGTAAATATAAATAAAGCAGCTTAAGGGTATAAGAATTTCACACCCATGCCAAGAAATTCGGCCACACAATTCTACACCATCTCCATATTAAAAGTCTGTTTATTTTTCATTGTTTTTTTTCAACCTACCTGTTAGTCCATTGACCACTGAATAGGAGTGCTGATGCTCCGTTCGTTGTTGGCTCCCTTTCTCTCGTTTCATTATTAATGACTAAATTACTAATCAGCAAAAAGGAAACTCTAATATGATGAGTAAGCACCGTGTTCTTTAGGATTACTATGACATGGCTCTTATGGATTTCTTGTAATGGCTGCGGTAAAGTATCAGCTGTTAACCAGTTGTGATCATTATTGGAGTAGAAAAAAATCAGGGGAGCATTTGTCACATTTTAGGGGAAAAACTACTCTTTGCTCGCTATTATACTCTGCATTAGAATTTTGCTCTGTTGGAATGAAGGGCTGGGGCCACACTGGGTTTAAAGTGCTTGGAGGTCTGAAAAAAAATACTGAAACAAGACCTGTGTCATTTTGTAAGTCTTAATGAGCAGATAAAGAAAATGCAAAAATAATAAAAAAAAATCTGTTGGGAATTTTTGAGAAAATCCCTTTATTATCTGGCAGTCATTTTGAATTGCAAGAAAGGAGTTAATAATTGCAAGCCATCATGTTCTTTTTTTTTCGATAGTTTGCCTTATTAGATAATCATACCACAGGGTCAGACTGGTGAAAATACAAAATGGTTACCGTGGTAACCAAATTTATTGTCAAAAATATGAAAATATTAAATCCCTGAATGGATGGCCTCACTCCTCTCGCCATCCATGCCCATATTGCCACTGGACGAAGGAAACTGATGAAAAAGGTGCAGAAATGAGAACCTTTCAAAGAATCATTGAGTTGAACCAACAGTGGAAAGATGCTGGTGGACGAACTTCCAAACTCAAGGAAGTTTGAGAGAAACAAATGCTTCACCTTACTATGCAGAACTGATGTCTTAGTCCAGCTCATAAGTTCAACGACGAAAACACCAGCAAGCGATCCAGCCACACCCTTCGCAAATGTATTTGCAGCAGTGGGAAAGATGGTCACTTCCTGCTTCGGACAAAGCCTAAACAGTGGATGGGAAGTCCATGTTGCCAACTTCTGCGAGGCCTATGCAAAACTTGGCATCTCGATCACACCCAAATTCCACATCATCAGAGACCATTTGTGTGAGCTCTGTAAGTGCCATGGTTGTGGATTGGCTAGATATTCAGAGCAAGCTTTCGAAGCAGATCACACTGACTTCTCAACATTCTGGGAGAGGCATCAGATGAAGGATAGCAGCAACAAACTATTTGGTTTGCGCTTAAAGCAAACCGTCAAAGAGTACAATAGCGTTCATGTCGAAGCATTACATTTAGCTAGATAGAACATTTTTGCCACGTGAGGGTTAAAGAGAGGAGATGGACAACTATTACTATTTTTCACATTCTTTTGATCAACAACCCTGCAGAGGAGACTTTCAGAAATAAATCACCAAAGTGCAGAAGTTTTTTAACCCTTTAGTGTCAATTTGAAAATTTCAAGTTGGGTGCCGATGAAAAAGTGGATTTTCTCCAAAAATTCCCAACAGATTGTTTTTATTTTTGCATTTTCTTTATCTCTTCAATAAGACCTACAAAATGACACAGGTCTTGATTCAGTATCTTTTGCTCATACTTTCAAGCATTTTAAACCCAGTGTGGGGCTTCTTGGTCTTTCTGAGAAGAACTAAATTTTTCATCCTGAGTGGTAAAATGTGAGAGAAGGGCTACGATTTATGTTGTATGTAAGCTGTGTTGTACATACAAACTCCTAGGTAACCAGCAAACCGTCACTTGGCTTAAAGATCAAAACAAAGCTAGCAGGGAAATGGGAAAAAAACCATCATTGTGGCCGAATAAAATGTTGGTCCATTCTCAAAAAAAAGAAGAAGGCTCTGGAGAGTTCTGGAACTCTTAAAGGCCGGGATGACCTTGAATGACAACTGTTGTGGAAGGCAGAAAAATACTTTCCCTATGATGAAGAAAAAGTCCTTGATCTCAGTTAGCCAGAACAAGAAAACTTGCCAGGTGGCAAGCATATCTTTTTTCTGTTGGGTTTATGACGGGGTAAACCATTGTTGGTCTAAAAATCAGGACCCTTGGCGAGAAACATTTAAAAATGAAAATATGGAAAAAAGAACTTTGGGCAGATGAGAAGAGGATCATCTTGTTCCACGATGACGGGTCGGGAAGAGTACAGAGTTGGGAAAGGTCTGCCCATGGTCCAAAGCATGCCACTTCACCTGTGAAGTACTGTCATGTGTGGGTATGTATGGGCATGCATAACTGCTGATGAAACTGGTTCCCTTTATTTAATGGCGATGTGACAGCTGCCTAAAGCAGCAGGATGAATTTTAATCGTAGAGGACTGTATTACCTACTCGGATAGGGCCAAATGTTTCAAAACCCATTGGGTGGTGCTTCACAGTGCTGATGGACAAAATTTAGCCCAAAGCTTATCGTGAAAGAAACAAGATACATCTTTTTAGACTAACCAGTGGGATTTTCTAAAAGTCAATCACCTGACCTAAACCCAATGGAACATACATTTTAATTTCCGAAGGCAAAAGTGAAAGCCAAATGCTGCAATTACAAGCTGGATCCAAAGAATGCTGCACTGAAGGCCTGGCAGAGCATCTCTATGGTAATTGTTGATGTTTGTTGATGTTCATGGGTTCAAGATTTCTGACTGCAAAGGATGTGAAACCAGACATCAAAAATGTTAATTTAATTCATAATTACTCGTTTCTCCAAATACTTTTGAGCCTCTAAAATTGGGTGCGATATGCATAAAAATTACTTAAATTCTTGCTCATTTCATACAAAAATTTCTGACAAAACCCTGAAAGGTGAAAGTCCACCCAGGCACATTTTGATTGACGAATTTCAAATCCAATTCAGTGGCATAAAGAGCCAAAAGGACGAAAACAGTCACTGTTCCAATATTTATGGACCTGATTGTTTTTCTACCAGGGACTCCCAACAGAATTGATCCCCGAAACCTGATATTCTGGAATGGGCTGAAATTAGTCTTCCAGCAAAACTTGGGATCACACTTAGACTGAGTGCGCAGTGAGACTGGGCATACGACATGTTCCAGAAGCTCTGCTAGAGGGGAGAAAGTTCAGAAGAGCATCACGATGAACAAGTGGATGCTTTTAAAGTGGATGTGGTTATGTTCTATGGAGACAATATATGAGGCGGGTCACTTTTGAATGGTAAGATGCGAGGGAGGGGCTTATGATGCAAAGCTGCTGCAGTCATTGTTCAGATCTGTCGGAGACAGGAGTTAATATTGCAGAACTTAAGACATGGAGCCGCTTCAGGATGGACTAAATTAAAGGTATGTGGGAAATATCTTCAATTCTTTGCACAGGCAATATGTCATCTGGCCTATAAGCATTTAGTGTCGCACTGGACTGACTCCTCTATTCATTTGTTGTTTTTTAAACAGTTTCTTTTGCCCTTGGTATGTTTCAGAATCATTTCGATAAGTGCAATATCTTTATTTAGTATGGGGACAAGCTTTGTGAATTCCCACAGGACATGTTTTGTCATTTTGACTTGGTAATTGATATTAATGTTAAGTATGAGAATGGAAAAAAAATCAGTTGAGTATCAACAGTAGATGATTAATATTAAAGGAACCAATTAATATGTGTATGCAACTTTAGTTTTCCTGTTCTTTTTCAAATCACTTAATTGGGATAGATGGTCTGTAAGCATTAGTTTGCCCTATGTTTCATCCAATGCAATGGTGTGTAGTATTTTTCAAAATGTGTTGAACGAAAACGCTGTGACATTTCTCAATATATAAATAATTAATCCCGAGTTCTTTCTTATTGGTCATCTACTTTTTGCTCGTGCATGAATTCTGAGAAATGTATGTCAATGTTAATACTATTACCCCATTTGCACCTCATAACTTGAATGAACAATAAATGCCTGAATTAAGCACGTTGAAGCCTATTGATTACGGTGTCCGACAATTTTGGTGTTTCCTATTTTGTTCAGCTGGGATACAAATCTTTCTGACAGCGATGGTATCATTTCTTTATGATTCATTTTTTTTTCCGGATGAGCGACCCATGCCCATACTTGGAGATCACCTGCCCCTGACGTCAGCACTTCCCGAAACTACCTGCTTCAGTTAATTAGAACTGTTATGCATACGGAAAACACCTCCGAGAGCGGAATACGGTCGGGAAGAGCAACTCAGACCAGAATTATTTATTTCATCGTTATATTTTTTCATTTTTGAGACTTTTAAAGCAGAGGATCTTAGTCGGATGGGGTGGTTGCGAAGTTTAGAGTTCGGAGTATTCCTTCTCTTATCCCAGGTAAGTTTTCTTTTCTGGGCATGGTCTTATTTGGCCTGTATACTTTGCCTTGGAGAAAAGGAGATTTGAATCCTGCCGGCGATTTACTGATGAAAATAAAGAATTGATTTGAGCCAATTCTGCCTTTATTTTTAGTTGGGTTGTAATTTTGGTTGATCTCACGCTGTAATGATTGTTAATTCGATGTTGAATCGCCACTGCGGCTTACTGTGTGGCTTGATCTGACATCGATCAATTGTTGTAATTGGTATTTCAAGTAGGCCTAGGAATAAACTATAATGTCGATTAGAAATTTTATCTATCTATCGATCACTGTTAAATAGGCTATACGATAATCAACCACTTCAAGTAGTTGCATATTTGATCTTTGAATTTCTTGTTTTGTTGGCTGTGACAACATGTAGGTTGCTTTTGACTGACCAAAGCATTTTCATTGCTTTGGAGTGTGAGAGCTATTTGAAATTTTATTTTCGCTAACCTGGTGGGACTGGATTTTTAAATTCATTTAAAACAGGTGTTAGGGTCGGGATTTTGTGAAGAGGCAGTGTCATGTCAGCCGAGTTTCGGTTCAGAAGTTTTTGAACTCACGGTGTACGGATGGCAGCTCCACAGTGGAAGACCACTAGGGAAAGGTAAGAACATGTAATTTTCTCTTCTAGTAAATAGGCTTATCATTCTTTCTTCTAAATAACCATGAGTTTCGTTCAAGTTGAGCTTATCTTCCTTCAGAGCGCTGTAGGAAACTCCCTTCTGGCAAATTGCATGTCGGGCGTTTTCAATAGTGGCATGTCCAATCCCGCTGTTTTTCCACACGCCGCTGACTGGATTTTTAAGGTTTTGAAATGTATTTCCGTGCAATTAAGTTTGTTCTGTGGATTGTTTTTGTTGATCTCGATCGATGGCTGTTTGTGAACCGAAGTGCGCAATTGAAGACAGCCTCCAATTGACATGATCTGACCGTTGGGATCTTCCTGCAGACTGTATTTAGTCGAAACACAAGGGGCAGGTGTAAAAAGGTTGGCCGTTTTGATTGCTGGTCTTGTCTTTGTTAAATGCTATTGTCACTACCATGGCTTAGAGGTGAATGAGAGTCCATTGTGTTCATATGACGTATGGATGGCAATGTCAGCCTTATCAAATTTAAAATTATTTCACTATCAGGTCTTGGTGAAACATTCTTTATTTTTGTTAATCATGCAAAGAAGACTGTTAATATAACGTTTTTGAAAAATGGTTCGTTTTGTATGATCATGATTAGCAACCTCTTGCCTGCCGTCCTGAAAAGCTGCTCTTTCGCCAGCTCAGATGTAGATGTGGGCCGCTCCTTAGCCGGAAAACGTGCTTGACTGCGCTGTTTATTCAGTTTCAGTTGCAGTGACCCCTGGCAGTTGGCATCAGAGGCCTCACCTGGATAGTTATTAGTTGATCATTGCACCCGATTGTTTTTTTTTTTAAACCGCCCTAGAAGTAGTGTCTTTTGTCTAGTTGATCTGCCGCAATCAATTATATTTATATTTGTACATGTGAATATGTATATTTTAATGGAGCCTCTTCTGCATGTGTGAGGTGGAATTTGCGCACTAATAAGGAAATGCGATTCAGTCGGCTGCCCTGAGTGATGTCATTCTTAAGCTGTGCTGCGAGTTCCTGATCCTTTCATGGTAGGGTGTGTGCGCTCAAGTTTAAACTTGCCGAGGGGGTAGAACTGGTTTCGACTCAAGACTGTGGGAGCATGGAGCTGGGAGGGGGTTGGCGCACCAAAAATTCTTGTGCTAGAAATTGCTTTCCTGGATAATTTTGGGATTGAAACCAATTGTCCAAAAAATGATTCTTCTTTGGACTTTGCTGCATTGTCTCGAATTGGGGGAAAAACTGTAGGCCTGTTCTACATGCATGCACAGGCGTGGGGGAAGGTTGAGTTTGAATGTACGTGTTCAGTGAAAAGTGAAACTCGATTTTTGGAAACCCCGTTGACTGCCATTAAATGATATCTCACCCTGCAGTAGTCACACAGAGATTACTTTATTGAGGAGCTCAGGTGAACTTTGCCCCTGGCTTTATGGGTACCTGTGCAGGCAGAGGGCATTTACCGGGCCAGACCAATTTAGCGGATGTGGATTATGAATTGCTTTCGCGTTGTGGTTTTCAATTCTAGTGACACAGTTGGTTACTCTCCTCTAACCTCTTGCGTGACACTGTGGCCTTATGTGCGACCAGTGGCTGCCATTTTGTGTGAGGGCACTGCATGCAGTGACCTGTGTGAAGAGAGGGATTTGAGAAGGCTGTATTAAAATGGCTTTACTATCTCTTCTTGGGTGCTGTTTAGTTGGGCAGAATATGTTCCTAGATCATTAGTCATGCAGTGAGTGTTCATCTGGTTTAACCATTCATTTTCTGCAATTGTAACCATGCTAGCGCAGTGGTTTATACTGGTGTAAATTCCTAACATAAGGCATCCTTCTGTTAAAAAGTATCAAAGCTATTAATCATTTTAAAACAACAGAACAGAAATCAATGTATACTTATTCTCAGTGCAGTTCCATTACTCTCATTAATATTTTACGTGCTTTTAAGGAATTGCTTATTAAAAAGTATAGAGTTTTGCTGGTCGATAAGGACTCGTCTCAAATGGACAAACTTCTGTAAAATGTTTTTTTTTCTTTTCTTTTTTTAATTTCAGCTCAATAGGTAGTTTGTTCCATTCTTCCAAGAAGACATGATATCCTCTTCTGCTTGTTGAAGCCTGCCATTGTGATCGTCTGTTATTTTTCACAGTGTCCTCATTAAAGTAGGGTGGAGTAATGTGCCATTATGAATAACTGCTCAGAGACGAAATTCCTGACGTTTGTATTCTATTTCTTTATTAGATTTTTTTAAAGATCTCTATGACCATTCCCAGTTGCAATTGCTGTCCATTTAACTAGAACTTTTCCTGCTAGAATCCTTTATGCCTTTGGGAAAATTGAGCCTTGAAATGCGATTCGTCTTCATCGCAACAGAATGTTCTCAAAAGGCGTTTTACATGGTCGACACGCGATGGCATTATTTATTCATGGTGTTTTTTTTTTTTTAACCATTAGCACTCGGTTGGTAGCTCCCTGTTTAATGGACCATAACTGATTTTTGTGGGAATGTGTATGAGTTTATGAAGAGGAGTGTGGCTTTAAGGAAAATTATCAGGCTTAATGCCAGTGCTGAGTGTTGCAGCCTGCAAATCTCTTAAAGCATTGATCAGGTGAATGGCCATCGTTTGGTCTTATTTATTTTGCATTTATTGGCTGTACTTTGGAAAAACATGAAGCCTTTCACATTTATTGCTGTTGGTTCAAAAAAACGTTGAGCATTAAATAAGCAATTAATGATTGGGATAATGTACACGGTTCGGTCAAGTGCATGTCTGCTTTGTTTTTTTCTGAGCGTGCGCTCCCCCCCCCCGGTGCAAAAGCGTTGACGGTCTGTTTATTTGCTGTGATTTTTATTCATATTTCAGTGCGCTTCGATGACTGTGGCGGTCATCAGAAAGTCTTATTCAGAACGGGCAATTCTCACGTGAGAGTGGACCCTGATGGAACAGTAGTCTTGAAGAGGCCTCTTGTGCTGCACAGCGGGGAGCGGAACTTTACAGTCACCATTTTGGGCTCTAAGAGTGAGAGGAAGTCGGCCACGGTCACGGTCCGATTAGTTCACTCGTCCAAACATGGCCACCACAGCCACCATCACGGGACTGAGCACCATCTGCATCACCAACAGCAGCACGACCTGGAGTCCGAGCTCAGTGAGGTAAGTTACACTCCAGGGGCCTGATCTACTAAAGCTTTGGCTGTATAGAAACGCATGCAAATGCTATTTCACCTGCAAATTAACCTGCAATCTCATCGACTCAGAGTGTGCACTGAGGATTGCATCTTTGAAGTGAGCAAATTGACACATTCTAAGCAGTTAGTACTTTTGGCCTTGATGAATATGTAATAAGGGGTGTGCCTATCCTAGTGTGCAAAATATGGCAGGAGAAAATGCTTATTCAAAATTGCATAGTGACATATCAAGCCTGAAAGCAATATCGGTGGTGGTGATTGCGTTGGCAGTTGAATACCTTTGAAGGGTAGGTACTAATTGGCCCCACGTAATTACGCACAGACGTGGCTGCCATTATTGCCGCAAGGAGAAGACACCGGCGGCGAGTACGCCGAGAACGGGTGTTCTTCATCTGTGTGGTAATGTTTGGGATGTCAGAGGAGAGAGAAATTCAGACATATTGCCTATCCAGCAATGCCATTTTGGAGCTGCTCGATGAAATGAGGGCTGATTTGGAGCCAGCCGCAAGAAGTCAACCTGCAATGACAAAACTTCCCTACTTTCCATTTTCTTGCAACTGGTTCATTCCAGCGTACAGTAGCTCTCACTGCTGGGATCTCCCAAAACAGTTTCTTGTGTGTACTGCACTGTGTCAAATACTGGATGCCTTTTTTCTCAGGATGGGCCGGTACATAAAGTTTCCATAAACATGGGAAGCACTGAATGAAACCGAACACAAGTTTTATGCATTTGCTCGCATCCCAAGAGTAATCGGAGCGAGTGACTGCACTCGTGCAAATTGTTCCCCCCTCAAACACTGAGCATGCGCTGTTATAAACTTTCACCTTTTTTGCAATTTTACAGTCAGTTTATAACAGAGGTTCCGTGTATGTTCACTGTAAACCACAGTTGAATGCGCGCACAACTCTACTTAAAGTTGAAATCGCAAGGAGACAATGCGTTAATTTAACTGTTAACTTCAGTCCATTTATATCGGTGCATTTGCTTCCTCCACAAGCACCTCCAACTCCGTCAAAGCGAATTCCATTTTGCTTTTGCATTCGTCCTTTTCCTCTAAACTGTCTATGGTGGAAATGGCTGCTGCACGCAAGTCCTCATTTTAAATAATCCGTTTGCATCAGCAGTCATTTTGGCGATTACTCTCGGTAGATCACCCGCAAAATGTGAGCAAGCTAAGTGCACAAAGTGTTACCACGAGCACACAATTTAGCGCTCCTTCTGTGGGATCTTAGTCTGGGTTTCCGTTATCCGGTAATTACCGGACTTTGACTTGTAAAATATGCTGAAGTCCGGTAATTTTTAACCCCTCCGGTCAAAATGTCTGGTGAAAATATTCCCTTTAAGCATAAGTTGAATTTTATTAAAACAATCAATTTCCACGTCATTTTATTACGGAAAAAAAATCTTTTTCCTTCTTTTTTTTTTTTTGATTGAATGTGAAGGCCAGGTCCTACATGTGAAACGAAACTTTTTTCACACGGAACTAAACTTGTCGCATTTGTTTCATTTACTCTGACAAAACATGCACCGCGCTTTACAATAACAATAACGGGAGAGGTCGGACATGTCGAAACAAGCTAATATAAAAACTATTTTCTGAAACCAAACAGGTCTAAGAAGGATTATATAGAGACTGAGATGCAGCCTGAATTGGGCTACCCTGAGTGGGCTTAACTGGCCAAACTGGCCTGTGCGACCCGTCTCCAGCGGGCCAAAACAGCGCAGCAAAGTCACTTGGGGTAGAACAAGGTCACAAGTTTGATGCGCATTGCAAGTTGCAGAGAGACACTTGAGACTTTTGATTTTAATTCAGCTGCTGCACAGTTCACTGCAGCGAAAATGCGTAAAAAGTAGGCCGAAATGTCCCAAGCCAGAAACATGTTAAGGGTTTTTTATCCCCCCGGTATATGATGCGGGGGGATATAGCTATCGCTCTGTCTGTCCGTCTGTAAACATGAGTTTGTACGGGCCATATCTCGGAAACTATATATGCTAGCTTCACCAAACTTGACACACGTCAATCATGATGTGTAGATGTGCCTTTTAAAGGTTATTACACAACCTACAGCCGGGGGGATCCGCCATTGCCAGATGGCTCTTGTTTTAGTTTATTTATGTATTTATATTTTGGCATTTATTTGATTTCAAGTTGGCAGCACGCCACGTTATTAAAATGGCATGAGCCAGTCCGGGGGCTGTACCATTAAGCTGGATTAACATACCTGGGGTTTCTGGCTGCACTTAACCAGACTTCTGCATTCGTGATAAGCAGTACCACGAAGCCAGTTATCAACTCGGTAACTGAACCCAGGTATGTGCTTGTTCACATAAAGGGGGTGGTGTTTGGAGCAAATTACCAATAGCACACATGGACAAGCCAACTGGAAGCAAAGCTGCGTACTTTTCAAATGCAGAGCAAGAGCTCTTAATAAAAATATGAAAAGAATAAAAAAATCATCCTAGCAAAAATTAACACCGTTGCAGCTGCCAAACGCAGAAAGGTCAGTTGACAAAAATCCCCGATCGTCTAAATGCTTAAGTTAATTGTAATGATAATATCACTGCAGATAGGCTACAATCATGAATGTGGGAGTTATGTGGGCTATTGCTGCAATATTGATGATTTACACTGAACAAAAATATAAACGCACCATGTCAAATTTGAATTTATTAACAAACAACTGGAACCAGGATTTGTCTGTGAATAGCACTCTTCTCCTGCGTGCCAAGGGCCATCGAACATGTGCGTTTGCCCTTGCGAGTCGGAGTTCCGACTCCGGACAGCGGTGAGATCCAGGCCACGGTGAGGAGGGTGAACGTGCAAGTTGGGTTCTCGCAGGCGGATATGGACTGTCTGTGGTGTGATGTGTCTGTTGTGCGGACCAGCGGTCTCATCCGCTGTGCGTGTCGCTGATCTGAGCCGATCCCGCAGGTGGACGAGCCAGATCTAGCGATCTTGTGCTGGTGTGGTCACACGTGGCCGACGTGGATGAGGTCGATTTGCAGTACTGCCCGTCTGTCGGAAACAAACTCTCAAACGGCCTGTCGTCCGATAGTTAACATTCAGCTGCACAGCGACCGCTGTGGTGGACATCCCTGCATCCAGCATGCCAATGGCACGTTCCCGCATGATCTGAGACATCTGTGGCATGATGACTTTTGACAAAATTTGACATTTTGGGGTGGCCTTTTATTGTCCCCAGTATAAGGAGTGTCTGGGTACTGCTCATTCGGTCTGATCAGCGTCTGGAAATGCCACACCCATGTACTGAGTGAAATCACTGCATCACTGAGCAAATGCTTACTGACAGAGATGGACTAAAAATTGGTACACAAATCAAGAGAAATATCCCTATTGTACAAGTAAAAGTCAGCATATGCTCACTTAGAGTTGTTAACTCCATGTGGCATCAATATTTGACATGGAGCGTGTATATTTTTGTTCAGTGTAATTTTACTTCTACTGCAGTAAATCATGATAACAGGCGCTATGTAGGCTAGTGAGCGCATCTCACTTCTTTTCTGCTTTACAGGATATGTTTGATCTAGCACGAAGCCTACTGGCTATAGGGATGTGCGTGTCTTATCGTTTATTATGTCACTGCCCCATCAGTAAAATGACCGTTGCGTATTTCATTAAATTGATGTGATACGAGGATGCACTCTTATGGCGTGTGTGGATTTTTTTCCAGCTGCAACCCCGACTGTGTCAGAAGAGCCGGAGAACAAATAATTAATTACTACAAAAACGTAATTTAAAGCGGTCAGTAGGCTAACTTTCATAAGTGCAACAAGGACAAGGCCTTAGTGCTTTTGGCCTTGGAATAATACAGCACTGTGATACACTTAAGATGAGGAACTAAATGCGCACGACTCTGCAGCGTTCGCCAGATGTCAAACCCACAGATGAGAATCTGAATCGTAGCTACATATTGGTATTCATCCGCGCACCGAACTCCGCTGAAACCTTTACAGACTGTGATGACATTTTCTTTGAGAACTGAATGGTCAGTAGGCAGTAGGTCAGTGCTTTTGCACGCTGTGATCTGAAATCTAGAACTAAATCTGCTTCGGAGCCGGTTAGCCGTTCAGCTTATGTTGCCGCGGTGATGCACCTCGTAAGAAGTGAGCCGCCTTCGTGGTACAGAAAACCCAGGGTTAAACCTAATGTTACCGCGATAAGCCCAAATCCAGCTTTATGGTACAGGCCCCTGGTGTGTGTGTGTGTTTTTTTATTTTTTTTTTTGCAATTGTAGTTGCAATTGTTTTATGTTCATGTTGATAGAGCGCAGGCTTGGGCAAGATTTATTTTAGAAGTTACGCCCGTGAGTCAATTGACGGCACTAATTTTATTTGATATAACGTACTTTTCAATAAAAAGATTACGCTATAAATGGTCATGCCTCTATAATATTCTTATATAGCCTGCATGTCATTTTAAGCTCAGTAAATTCAGATAACATTTGACCGGAATTACAAACATTTATCCGATAAATTGAAAAACTGCCGGTCACGTTGTCCGGTGCCAATTTTTTTTTCTAGCGGAAACTCTGCTTGGTAGATCAGGCCCACTGTGATCAGGCCCCAGGACGGTGACTATTATACTGTTGTGCGTCTGTGGAGAACGGCAGTGACCTCTGCTGTCAGGAGGAGGAATTGCGAACAGAGATCTGAGAGGAAATTTCAGATTGGACCACAGTGCTGTGAAAAGTATTTTCCCCCTTCATGATTGCTTATTTTTTTGAATAGTTGTCACTCTTAAATGTTTCAGATCATCAAACAAATTTTAATATTCAACAAAGATAATCCGAGTAAACTCAAAATGCAGTTTTTAAATGATGATTTTGTTTATTGAGGGAAAAGGCTATCCAAACCTACCTGGCCCTATGTGAAAAGGTAATTGCCCCCTAAACCTAATAACTGGTTGTGCCACCCTCGGCGACAACTGAAATCAAGTGTTTGCGATAACTGGCAATGAGTCTTTCACATCATTTTGAGGGAATTTTGGCCCACTCTTCTTTGCAGAATTGTTTTCATTCAGCCACATTGGAGGGTTTTTGAGCATGAAAGGCCTGTTTAAGGTCATGCCACAGCATATAAACCAGATTTAAGTCCAGACTTTGACTAGGCCGCTCCAAAACCTTTATTTTGTTTTTAGCCATTTAGAGGTGGACTTGGTGTGTTTAGGATCATTGTCCTGCTGCATAATAAGTGCATTTGAGGTCACAAACTGGTGGTTGGACATACTCCGTCAGGATTTTCTGGTAGAAAGCAGAGTTCATGATTCCATCAATTACACCAAGTCGTCCAGGTCCTGAAGCAGCAAAGCATTCCCAGTCCATCACACTACCTCCATCATGTTTGACTGGTGGGATGTTCTTTTTATGAAATGCTGTGTTAGTTTTATGCCAGATGTAACGGGATGTACACCTTCCAAAATGTTCAATTTTTGTCTTATCAGTCCGCAGAATATATTCCCAAAAGTCTTTGTGATCATCAAGATGTTATTTTGGCAAATGTGAGACAAGCCTCTTTTCTTTTTGGTCACCAGTGGTTTTCGGCTTGGAACCCTCCCATGGATGCCATTTTTGCCCAGTCTCTTTCTTATTGTTGAATCATGAACACTGACTTTAACTGAGGCAAGTGAGGCCTGTAGTTTAGATGTTGTACTGGGTTCTTTTGTGACCTCCTGGATGAGTTGTCGATGCGCTCCTGGAGTAATTTTGCTTGGCTGGCTGCTCGGAAGGTTTGCCACTGTTCCAGGTTTTCTCAATTTCTGGATAATTGCTCTCACCGTGGTTGCTGAAGTCCCTACGCCTTAGAAATGTCTTTGTAACCCTTTCCAGACTGATAGTTGTCACTGACTATGTTTCTCATCTGTTCTTGAATTTCTTTAAATTGCAGCTTGATGTGTCACTTTTTGAGATCTTTTGGCATTCTTCACTTTGTCAGAAGGATTCTATTAAAGTGATTTCTTGATTCAACTGGTCTGGCAGTGATTAGGCCTGGGTGTGGCTCGTGAAACTAACAAAACAATTGTGGCTAATCAGTTAATTCATGATTTGACAAGGGGGGGCAATTAGTTTTTCACATAGGGCCAGGTAGGTTTGGATAGCTTTTTTGCCTTAAATGAAATAATCATTTAAACAATGCATTTTGTATATACTCCGATTATCTTTGTCTAATTTTAAAATTTGGTTGATCTAAAACATTTAAGTGGGACAAATATGCAAAAAGAAAAGAAATCAGGAAGGGGGCAAACACTTTTTCACAGCACTGTATGTGGGAATAGTGCATGCGATTATGACCAGCAGGGCAATGTCCAGAGATTGATCAAATTCTGCACAGGATTGGTGAAGTTAAAATGACATGCTTGTTCTCAAGATGTCATTTTAGTCTTTGGACTTGAATTTCAATCAACTATGTTATCTGAACTTCAGAGAGCCATTCATAAGTGTTAATTCAAGGATATTGCTGGCTACAATTACGATAACCCTACTGACGTCTTGAATTGCACAAGAAAAATTGCACTGAACCAAGGCCTTTGTGAAAGCTATGTTTATAAGTACTCTCTTACTCATCCTGGTTCCACGCTGTCTACTAAAGCTCATTCATTCAACTTTAGCAGTTCCTCACTCATGCACATTGTGTGTGAAATGTGATTAGATTAATCAGTTTTTTTCAGATCGACTTTAAGGGTACGCAAGGCGTCATCCCAATCTTTCTATACATGAGTTTTCATCAGAAAATGGAAAAAGAAACCTACAGTATCAGTAAGAAACACTTAACTTGTCTTTGTACTCAAATTTCACCAAATATAAAGTGGTTTAACCTATATAATAACCTTTAATGGCACAACATCAGGTGTAGACTAGTCTGAAGTGTAAAAACATGAGTATTTTTTTCCGGGATGAAGCCCATTGTAGATTGCTTTAAAATCCATATTTGAATAAATGAAAAGGCAAACCTTTTTCTTTTTTTTTTTTCAACAATCGGAGTTAAAATCAAGTCAATTTGGGAGTTACTGGAGAGAGACGTGAAGGTGATTATAGCACTAGTGCAGGACAGCTATAGGAACTTCGATTGTCCAGCTGGTGTTAACTTGGGGAACCACTATGATTACCTAAAAGAAAATTTATATAAGGAGGCTCTGCAATAATGATTACAAATGACTGTTTTCTTTTTATGAAAGGTGTTTTTCCCCTGCTCCCAAATTTCCACTTTTTTGTGTCTAAACTTTTGACTGGTACCGCGCGCAGTGTCTTCAGATGAAATGTGTGGCATTCACTCCGTTCAAAAATTCCCGAAATTCTGCATTTTGCGTTTGTCTAGATGTTGCTTTGGATTTGACCTGCTTCCAAAAGTGCAGTGTCTTCCCCATTGACTCATTGAGAACTATAGCAGGCCAGAGTGGCTCAAGCTAATTGTGACACAGTACAAAAATCACATTAGATATTGATCTTGCTGTACTCTCCGGCCATATTATGAATTATTGAAGACTCACTGCCGTCATCTTCTCTGTGATTGCATGCGCTAAGTGTTAATTCAGGGTTGCCAATAATTTTGATGTACAGCTTGTAGAAAAAGATTGCGTGCGTGCGTGCGTGCGTATGTGCGCATTTACGAGTACATGTGCCAGTAATTATTATGCCCCGGAATCGAAGATTCGGGGGCATATAATTTTTCACCGGTCCCGCCTGTCTGTCTGTCCGTCCGTCCGACTGTTTGTCTGCAGCGGGGGGGACTTTAACCTGCAATACTTTAACCCGCCGCCGGGGGCATCAGTGTTCCACGAACACAGCTTGGTTTTTATTTGAATTTTTACATCAGTGAATCCTTACATCTGTACCAAGGTGGTCAAGTCTCTGAAAACATTGTTGCAGGTTCCAATTTTTGAAGCTCATGACACACGGTTATTGTTGAGAGTGGATCAGATGTGGCTTGATTAAGAGCCATTTTGTTTTCAGAGTTTGTAGTTCTGTGGTTATTAGCAATTATCATGCCACGTGTCTGACTGTACCCTTCAAAAAACTTTAACTTGCCGCCACAGTTCTGTCTTGCTCTTGCTATTTTCTTGCTTTGCTTATACACTGCCTGTCCAAAAAGTGTCGCCGTTTGGATTTAAATAAGAAAATGCTCCAGAGCCCACGATTGAGTCATTATTGCTGTGATAAATATGTTTCAGCTGGCCATAATCTTTTTAATACTGACTGATTCAGTGGGTAACATCTCATTTCTTTAAAAAAACACCGTGGCCGAAGATGCATCTCATGGTCGTTGAAAAGACGTCTCTGTGTTTCAAGGGAGGCAAATTATTGGTGAGCCTCAGGCAAAGAAAACAGCGGAGGAGATTGCTTAAATCACTGGAATTGAGTCAGTACTCCTGGAAGGATAGTGGCAAACTGTCGACTTTGCAGAAGAATTGGGTCAGAGAAAAATAATGACTGATCCTGATCTGAGATCAGTATTGCTCAGTTAAGTCTCTTGATCCCTGATGGCTCAGGCATATTGCAGCATGACAGCGCCTAAAGTCATCTGGCTTAAATTCTGAAGGAATGTTTCAGAGAACACGAGGCATCATTTTCACACACACATTTGCCACCTCAGAGGACCTTAATCAATTGCAAGTCTTTGGGATGTGCTTGAGAAGGCTTACCGGAACTGTTTGGCTCACCTGACATCAATGCAGTATCTCGGCTAAAAGTGAATGCAAATCTGATTGGAAATAAATGTTTTCACATTGTATGAGATTTTTCAGAACAATACTATGATGAATGTGTGTCGTGATCAATGCTAAAGGAGGTCCAACGAAATGTTAGTGTGCAACTTTTTTTTTTGGGACGGGAAGTGTATTTTCAAGATTTCATGCACAGTTCCATCTTAAATAATATTGCAGCATTTGTTACTGGTGCTCTGGCTATTTTAGCACCAATGTTGTGCCCCTTTATCCTCTTCTTGCTGGGTTACTTGCCCAGCAAATAGCTTCTGGTTAGACCTCTTAAACATTCAAATAAATACAAATATCCTGTGTAGATACTTTTGTAATCGAATAAGAGACTCCAAAGTCGATGCCATTTTTTTCCCAGGGTTGTGTCTGATGGTTTGTCCACTTGGTGTTAATAATAACAAAAAAAAACCCCCCTGAAAACCAGAATGCCAAAAAAGGGCACACCTCCTGTTAAGATGCTTTGTAAAGAGAAGAGAGACTATGGTTTATGAATGTTTGAAAGGCAGAAAGTCTGTCTCTTTAACTGTTCTGATTATTCTTTCCTTCCTCAGGACTCCAAAACTCTCCCAGTGCTGGTGTTTCCACCCTCGACAAGTGGACTGAAGAGAAGGAAGAGAGACTGGGTCATTCCTCCCATAAACACTGCGGAGAACCTGAGAGGCAAGTTCCCACTGCAGGTGGTGCAGGTGAGTGGCTGCAGGTCTGATGTGAGTTTACCGACAATCCGCAGTGGCAGTCTCTCTCAATGTCTGCTGGTCGTTGTTTGTCTTCGCAGATCCGATCCAGTCGGGATAGTGAGGTGAAGATAGAGTACTCCATCACCGGGCCTGGAGCGGATGAGGATCCTGTGGGCATTTTCACTATTGACAGGGAGACTGGCTGGCTCAGTGTTACCCAGCCTTTGGACCGAGAGAAGCAAGCTAAATATATAGTGAGTCCTCCTATGTGCGCAGTCTACATACATGTTTATTCATCTCCCCCATGGAGGTGTATGTTTTTGCCAGCGTTGGTTGGTTTGTTTGCCTGCTAGCAGGATCTCTCAAAAAGGGCCACATAGATTTTAACCAAACTTTGCAGAATGTTAGAGCAGCACAAGAGGAACACGTGAACAAAGTTTGGCTTATCTAGCCAAAATTACAGCTGAGATATAAGCCAAAATTCAAATCCAGCTACGCTGGCAGAGATATGAAGTCTCTCCGATGGGCCGGATTTCCAATTGGCGTGTTTTGGGTTTTGCTGCCACCTGGCGGTGGAATACAACAATACCCTATATCAGCCAACAAAAATAACTCATTGCCTTGGCATGGCGGAGGTGCTGCACTCTCTGAGTGCTCTTGTTTATTTTTTTACTTTGAGTGGGATTTGCTTTTGTTCTCAGCTGTTAACAACACAGGTCCCAGGTGTAATTTAGTTTCAGCTCTCCATCTGTTCAGGAATTGTATGCAACCATTTCATATCTTGATTTTCTGGAGCCTTTGGTCCATCACTGACCTGCTGGTGTATTTTTTGGGTAGATATGAGTGTCCTAAGACATGCTGCTGGGGAAGGGCTTTAAACTGGTGCTTTTGTGATATTAATATTGTTTTTCTCTCCCCTATATCTACCTAGCTTTTAGCTCATGCTAAGGCCATTGGGACCTCAACTGGCCGGGCTGAGGATCCAATGGAGATTGTCATCAATGTCATCGATCAGAATGACAACAAACCCACATTTACCAAAGATACTTACACAGGCAGCGTTGCAGAGTCGTCCCCTATAGGTACATATAATTGCTTGTTAAATGTAAAACACTTTATTGGCCAGTTTCACAGACTTGGCTTAAGCATAGTTCTGAACTTAGCAGAGTTTTGTATAAAGGCTTTCTTTTGAAAATTAAATTTAGTCTAGGATTAAGCTTAATCTGTGTCTGTGAAATCGGCCCTCTATGATGTTACGAAAGCGTGTTCTTCGGTGATATTCAGGGCCCCGTTTGACAGCATGAGATCTAATCTTATATAATCTGCCCTGATGGTGTTTTGCTGAAGTAAATTATGTTTATTGTTAATGGTGGTATTAATTTGTCTTCATTTTCTTTCAATAGGTTTCGAATTCATGAAAGTGAAAGCGGAAGACCTAGATGAACCTGGATCAGCAAATGCAGATGTTAGATATAAAATTCTCTCCCAAGACCCAGGGAGTCCAACTCCAGAAATGTTCTTTATTAACCCTTCGACAGGAGGGATTCAAGTGAAGTCCACTGGATTGGACAGAGAAGTAATATGACTTTGAATATCAGGGTGTGAATGTAAACATACAAGTGCTGTCATAAAATGCACATTTTTTAATTTGGCGAGAAATAATTATTTGGTTTCCTTTGCAGAACTTTCCTAAATACACATTGATAATTCAAGCCGCTGATATGGAGGGGGAGGGCCTGACAAACTCCTGCACAGCAATCATCTCCGTGACCGACAGCAATGACAATGCTCCTGAGTTTAAGCAGAATTCTGTAAGTTAACTTTATTAGGTGCTTTTCAGTTGCGTGAAGCTTGATATTCACTAATACAGAGCTCTTCAGCCAGTTGGGAGGCTGAACTATCGGGATCAGGCATTCAGTGTCATGGTCGTGTTTCATTAGCAAAATCTATTCCAGTCTTCTCCTCTGAAACTGCCTGACTCACTTCATACTTCTTATGAAGCTTCCTTGGTACCATGTCTCAAAAGTTTATTTGCGGTTTTGCTAAATTTTCATTTCCAGATTTTTAACAATTGTTCTTGTACAGAATAAAAATTCCCAAATTTAGTAAATATGCTTACATAATTTATGGAAAAAAGTGACGCAGCTATGCCCTCCAGTGGCTCCTCAGTACGCTGGAACATAATGAGATTTATGTGAATTTTGCCAAGACTGGTTTTGAATGCTGACCTCTGAGCCACACGGCCACTGGTCTTGTTTTTTTATTTTTTATTTATTTTTATGGGTCATATTGCTTTTTTGATTGAATGCCGCATCCTGTAAGAGCTGTTGAGTTGAATTGGGTATCTCACTGCTGTACTTGCTTTACGGTAATCATTCTCTTCTGCAGTACACAGTGTCTGTCCCGGAGAATGAGGTGGGTTACACAGTAGTGAAAATGCCCGTGACGGACGGGGATGAGCCTCACACACCAGCCTGGGAAGCTACATTCAAGATTATTGAAGGCGACAAAGACGGCTTCTTCAACGTGAGCACTGGACCTAGCAAACAGGAGGGAATAATTACTACTGTTAAGGTGAGGATCCATGCCCTGAGAACTAAATAATTGAAGGTCTCCGAGCTACTGAGAGTGGTAGTGAACTTTCTTCGGTACGGTCTTTTTGCCAAACTGTTGCAATATAACATGATTTTATGACTTCAAATGCATATAACAGTGTCTGTATTCTGTCTACAATTAGGGTCTTGATTTTGAGAAGAATGCGCTGTACACCTTGTTGGTCACCGTGGAGAATGTAGCCCCGTTTGCTACTCGTCTGCCGACCTCCACTGCTACGGTTGTAGTGAATGTGGAGGATCAGAATGAGGCTCCGATCTTTAATCCAGTACAGAAGTTGGTCTCCGAACCGGAGGACCTGAAGGAAGGGACGGAGATAACTTTATATACAGCAACTGATCCCGACACGGCCCAAAAACAGAAAGTGTGGTAAGGGAGTCTTCCTGGAATTTCCACTAATGTCCTCTGAAAGCATAAGGTTCTTTTTCACAGGAATAGGTAAAATCAGGTTAATTTGTTTCTGTTGCTTTTTATGCCTCTGGCTCGGTTCTCGTTGGCGTTGGCGTTCCCGAAGTGTCTCTGGACTCAGGAATCACTCGATATTTCTGTACTGCACTTAGAAGGTGCATTGATAGGCGGTTACAGGACGTCTGATGGTGTATTTTGAAACCTAGTGACCCCAAGATTCCACCAAGGACTGCAGTTCCTTCAAAGTGATTCTTGGGGATTTTGTAGCTTCTCTTACCATTCTCTTCAGTATCCTGGGAGGCAAAATGCAGTTGCGTTTTCTACCCTTGAGGTTTTCCAAAGTTCTGTATCTTTGGAATTTTTTTCCTGGCCCTGACAGTGCTCAGAGGCATATTAAATCTTTTTCGGACATTCTTGTAGCTATTGCCGGATTTATGAAGGTCTATGAACATCTACGGCTTTTAAACGGACCGTTTTTATTTTCTTCATGGTTTTGGATGACAAAGGGATATTGCATGTGTATTACCTGATTTTTATGCCATATTGAAACAGGAAGTGATGTAATGGCTCAATATATTTCCTTAGTACGTACATAAAACCTAAAAAAAAAAAAAAGAAAAAAGTAGATGAAACCTAAATAAGTGGAATTTAATACCAAGTTAATTTTTATAGATGTTGTTTACAATAATCTTTTCGGGTGCCATTAATTGTGGAACCTTGATTTGGAGGAAATTGATTTTTAATTAAATCAGTAAATGATTTTGGTTGATTGGTTGAACATTAATATTGTACAGTATTTTTCACGTTATTTAAAGTTTCTCTATAATTATTTTTATTATCATTTTATTTTATTTTATTTTTTTGCATTGCCAGTCAGAGGTGCCAGTAAATTCGGAGCCCACTGTAAATTCTACAAACATGGTGGTTGAAGAAGAATGGAAACAAGGTTTTAAATATCTACCCTTTTCCCTCAAGGTATAAAATAAACCGTGATCCTGCTGGATGGCTGAATGTCAATAAAGACACTGGACTCATCACGGTCAGAAGCCCCATGGATAGAGAATCTGTCTTTATGAAAGATGGCAAATATGAGGCCCTCATCCTCGGCATTGATGACGGTATTGTCTTTTTGTTTCCCTTTACTATTGTGGCTTACTTTTATTACGTCAGTGGTGTGAACTATTATTTATGTACTTTTTCTTTCCTTGGGGGCTCTTTTAGCGGATATCCCTGCAACGGGAACTGGCACTCTGCTGATTGAGCTGCAAGACGTGAATGACAACGCCCCCATAATCGAAGAGAGGACGATAACGATGTGCAACCGAGACTCTCAGCCTGTAACGCTGTCCGTCTCTGATAAAGATGGGCCAGGTTTTGGTGCCCCTTTCCGTGCAGAGCTACAGGGGTCAGGCGAGAACAACTGGACTGCTGAAATGAATGCTTCAAGTGAGGCTTGTTGCACCTTATGGACATTTATCTGGTCTAGTATTGGCACCATCATGCATTTCAAAGTGTCATTTAGGAGATAAACCCACAGATTTTTTTTCAAACACCAGGTATTTATCGTTGGATAGATACCTGGAAATTTAATTTGAAACAGAGCGCTTGTGCGAGGTTTCAAATGTTAATTTCCAGGTATCTAGCCTATGATAAATACTGAGTGCTCGAAAAAAAGCGGTAGGTTTATCTCCATTCTACCATGAGTCTTGTCAACACCCCTATGAAAATATTGGCACGCTAGCTATGACACACAGTTCGATATCACTTTGGCTTGCTAGCTGGGAAGCCAACTAGCTCGCAAAGGAGTATGATTGAACGCATTGAATGTACGCATTGAAAGCAAACTGCAGCCTTTTTTAGCTCGCTTGCCAGTTTATGTAGCTAAATACATTGGCGCACTAGCTATACTGTTGCTAGCTAGGTAGCCATCTAGCTCGCTAGCGAGAAAGACTGTACGCGAACTGTAGCCTTATTTCGTCAGGCGTAATCATGACGAGGTCTTGACCCAGTGCGAGGCAGTTTACCGGTGAATGGATACCTGGTGTTAACCAATCAAAATGCTGAATTCGCTGGAATGAATGGTAGAATGTACTTTGTTCCAAGATGAGCTCTTGAATCATTAGTTGCTTTTGTACTCAGTAATGAAATCTGGTGCAGCAGTAGTCCATTATTAATGGTCTTAAGAAGCTTGGAATGTGCGACCAACTGTTTTGAGGAGCTGCACAAAGCTGTTATTTATTTAATCATTCATACATTTTGCTCCTCAGTCCAGTCCCCCCCCCCATCTTTTGTTTTTTGATTTGATTTGTGGATACTTCTTGATTTTATGAATATATATTTATTTTGTCACTCTGTGCTTACTCTTTCTTCATATTTTATTGCATGCCTCACTTTTTGGACAGCAGCAATTGAATCTATGAATAAGGATGTATAAAATGAAGGACGTCTGCTTAATTTTGTGTTTTAATAACATTCATAAATGTATAAATGATAGAAACATGACTGTTATTTAATTTTTTTTCCTCTCAGGCACTGGCATTGTGCTTGGACTGAAGACCTATCTGGAGCAGAATGACTACAACGTTGTTCTCCGAGTATATGACACCCAGGGCATGTTCCAGGACAGCTCCGTCCTGGCAAAAGTGTGTGACTGCAAAGGAACAGATACCTCCTGTAATGCAAAGGCTGTGGCTGGTGTAGGGCTGCCAGGAATTCTGGGAATTTTGGGAGCGATCCTTCTGTTGCTCTGTGAGTAACTCATACGTGCTGCCCTAGTAATTCTGGAAGTTATGTCTTTGTTCTGCAGTCCTCCAAGTCATCACAATTTTGCGCGAATCGCTCTAACGTTCCCTTCCATGAGGTGTTTTGCTGAGTTAAGAGGGCCAACAATTGTAATTCGTTCTAGATTAGAAGGTGGCGATACACTTAATTGGCTGAAGTGGCTGCATACTCTAAGTACCGACGTATTTGTAGTAAATTTGTGGTGTTAGTGGCAGTGTACTGCTCTGATCCTCACTGCTTGTGGTCGGGGTGGTAGGTTGGGTTTCGGCCCCTGGAAGTACAGTGCCCATGTGCAATTTCAGCCACATTCTGCACTGCACAGCACCAAAGCATGTTAATGCAGTAACATTATCCCACTCCTGACTTGTCTGCTAAACACTTTGCTCTTCTGAAAATTCAGTTAACCTGCCCAATTGCTAGGGAAAAAAAAAAAACAAAAAACTGAAGAGCTTGGGGATTATTGAATTACATTTAAGTTCTAACAGACCTGAATGGAAAGCAGAAATTTTCAGTCTGTATTGGAGTTGGCCAGGTTGATGCTCGTGATCAAATTTGTGTATTGAAAAATGTGCTTTAAGAGAGGTTAATGTATTTCTGGCAGGCTTGTGGTGTCTGGCTGTGGTAATGTTAGATGTCTGACAACAACAAGCCAACAACAACAGTCTTAAAAATGTGACAATGTTGCTGTATTTTATTTTCAATGTTTATTCTTGCCATTTGGCACCTTTCACCCATGTTTAACCATGAAGTAGCCACGAGTACCTATATGACTAATTGGCAATTTTTTTTGTTCACCATTGGGAGTATAGACGAGCTTGTGTGTATTTTCTGTTGTATTAATACTAGTGGTATACTCTTTGGCCCACAGTGCTGGTAGTGTGTGTATTTTATGTGTTGCATCTCTGGCCTGTAGTGCTGGTAGCGTGTGTATTTTATCTTTCATTAATTATGGTATGCTAATAGTGGCACACTCTCTGGCCCACAGTGCTGGTGTGTGTATTTGATGTTGTATTATTAGTGGTATAGTTTATGGCCCACATTGCTGGTAGTGGGTGCATTTATGTTGCATGTGTGTGTTTAATATGTTGTATTAATCCTTTAAGTGTTGATCACTGCAGTAATCGCACGAGGCGCAAAATATATGAAGCAAAATTTCAGACATCAGCCTTCAATAGGTCACAATTTTGTCAGTTTTTAGCTGGCAAATTAGTTGGCAATGACCTTCAGAAGGGTTCACTCGTACCCACGAGTCCCTCTGAAGGTCATTTGTCAGCTAAGTAATGAATGATTCACTTTTGAAGGGATGGGGTGAGGAAAAATGAGGAAATTGCTCTTCAAGGGTTAATAATGATATAGTCTCTGGCTCACAGTGCTGATGGTGCGTCTATTTTATATGTTGTACTAGTGGTATATTATATACAATAATGGTATACTTTCTGCTCCACGTTGCTGGTAGTGTGTGTATTTTACATATTGTTTTCGAAGTGGTATACTCTCTGGCTCCAATTGCTGGTAATATGTGTATTTTATTTGTTGTAGTAATAGTGGTATTTATAGTGGTATACTCTATGGTCTGCAGTGCTGGTAGTATTTATATTTTCTATGTTGTTTTAACGGTTGAATATTCTCTAGCCCCCAGTGCTGGTATTATGTTTATTTTATATGTAGTATTAATGGTGCTACATTCACTTACCCACAGTGCTGGTAGTGCATGTATGTCATATTTTGTATTAATGGTTGAATACTCACTGGCCCACATTGCTAATAGTGTATTTTATTTGTTGTGCTAATGGTTGTGTACACACTGGCCCACAGTGCTGGTAGCATGTGTATTTTACATTTATTATTAACCCCTTCGGTACGGTAATATTATGACCTACACTACAGGCAAAAAGTTTGGGGCCACCCTCATGTTTTTAATGGTGGAATGCGTAATGTGACCCCTCGCTTTTGGGGAAGGCATTTATACAGCATGAGTTCTTGTTACATAACATGTTTTTCTGTTGCTAGGACGTGAACAATTTTAACACAAAGGCATTGGAACTCTATTATAAAAAAATTGTGGTGGGTGATCAACAAGTCAAGACAGCTTTAAAATGTGGGCTGAGGTCTGGAATTCAGCCAAAACCTATTTGCTTCCAATATTTTATGCTCTATAGTAATTTCATGTGCAAAAAATAAGGAAAGAACAGTTGATATATATATATATTTTTTTTAAATCTGAGAGTGGCCCCAAACTTTTGGCCTGTGGTGTTCTCATTCTGTCAGCCCGGGTTTATTTTTTCTAACGGTATGATCTAGGATGGGGAACTTGTTCACAAATGGGCCAGGTCACACGGTAACCGTTACAAAGTTGGTGAATTTTGTATCATGGCTCCAAAACTAAGTAAGATAGAGTTACAATTTAAATGGCTTTGTGTCTGTCTTCCCTAGTACTTCAAACAACAAAATGGCTAATTTTGTTCATCGGATTTATATTGGGCGAAAACGGCAAAAAAAAACTGGTCAGTAATGGAGGTACAAATTTGTAACCATCTTACCTAGTTCTTGCCCAGTTTTGGAGCTATGATACAAAATACACCAATTTTGTAACTCCGTTACCGCGTGACCTGGCCCAAATAGAATGATTTATCATCAAGCAAGAATGGGAAAGAATACCACTAACAAAGCTTCTACAGTTGGTGTCCTCAGTTCTCAAATGCTTTTTGAATGTTGTTAAAAGGAAAGGTCATGTCCCACAGTGGTAAACATGCCCCTGTCCCAGCTTTTTATCCCACCGGTATGGAATACCGATATATATGGTATACCGATGGATATAGTCATCGCCCTGTCCGTCTGTCTGTCCGTCCGTCCGTAATCATTCTCATTTCCGGAGCGAAACTCAAAAAATATGCCACTTAGACACTTCTAATTTGGTATGGAACTTGCCCTTATGGTGTAGTTGTGCCTTTCCATGCCTTTCAGTTCCATGCTGCCCATAATTTTGGAAATTTTCACCAAAAACAGCCCTAAAATTGGCCTTTGTATCGTTTCCGGGACAGAACTCAAAAACTATGCCACTTAGACACTTCAAATTTGGTATGGAACTTGCCCTTATGGTGTAGTTGTGCCTTTTGGGGGTTTTCGTTCCATGCTGCCCATAATTTTGGAAATTTTCACCAAAAACAGCCCTAAAATTGGCCTTTGTCTCGTTTCCGGGACAGAACTCAAAAACTATGCCACTTACAAACTTCAAATTTGGTATGGAACTTACCCTTATGGTGTAGTTGTGCCTTTTGGGGGTTTCAGTTCCATTCTGCCCAAAATCTTTGATTTCTATACCAAAAACAGCCCAAAAATTGGACGTTGTCCCTTCTGTACAGCAGAATTCAAAAACTCTGCCACAAATCACGAATTATGTGGAACCGGTGGGATATGTCATCTTTTGATGACTCTTGTTTAGAACAAGCTGCAGGCATCAAATTCAAAATGAGGAGAACATTTCCAAAAAAATCTATAAAGTTGACCAGTTTGAACATTAAATATCTTGTCTTTGTGGAGTACTCAACTGAATATAGGTTGAAAAGGATATGCAAGTCATTGTAGTCCGTTTTTATTCACATTTTGCACAATGTCTCAACTTCATTTATAATTGGGGTTTGTATGTGTCGTATGAATGGTGGTATACTCTGGTCCACAGTGCTGGCCCTGTGTATTCTGTATGTAGTATAAATGGTGGTGTACTCTCTTGCCCACAGAGCTGGTAGTGTATGTATTTTATATGTATTATCGATGGTGTACCGTCTGGCCCAGAGTGCCAGTAGTGTGTCTATTTTATGCGTAGTATTTATGGTGGTATACTCTCTAGCCCGCAGTGCTGGTATTATGTTTATTTTATATGTAGTATTAATGGTCGTATACTCTCTAGCCCCCAGTGCTGGTATTATGTTTGTTTTATATGTAGTATTACTGGTGGTATACTCTCTAGCCCGCAGTGCTGGTATTATGTTTATTTTATATGTAGTATTAATGGTCGTATACTCTCTAGCCCCCAGTGCTGGTATTATGTTTGTTTTATATGTAGTATTACTGGTGGTATACTCTCTAGCCCGCAGTGCTGGTATTATGTTTATTTTATATGTAGTATTAATGGTCGTATACTCTCTAGCCCCCAGTGCTGGTATTATGTTTGTTTTATATGTAGTATTACTGGTGGTATACTCTCTAGCCCCCAGTGCTGGTATTATGTTTATTTTATATGTAGTATTAATGGTGGTATACTCTCTAGCCCCCAGTGCTGGTATTATGTTTGTTTTATATGTAGTATTGATGGTGGTATACTCTCTAGCCCCCAGTGCTGGTATTATGTTTGTTTTATATGTAGTATTAATGGTGGTATACTCTCTAGCCCCCAGTGCTGGTATTATGTTTGTTTTATATGTAGTATTAATGGTGGTATACTCTCTAGCCCCCAGTGCTGGTATTATGTTTGTTTTATATGTAGTATTAATGGTGGTATACTCTCTAGCCCGCAGTGCTGCTAGTGTGTGCATTTTATGTGCTGTATGAATGGTGGTATATTCTGGACCACAGTGCTGATGGTGTGTTTATTTTATATGTGGTATAAATTGTGGCATATTCTCCGACCAACAGTGTTGGCACTGCTGCTCCTGATGTTCTTGAGGAGAAGGAGCAAACCAACGAAAGAGGAGCCGCTCCTCCACGATGATGTTCGGGACAACCTGTACTACTACGACGAGGAGGGAGGCGGTGAGGAGGACCAGGTACATATTTAAGTAGAAGTGTGTGGAGGGAAATGGGATTCTGCTTTTGAGAGCCCCCGATCCAATATTATTTTTTTTCTGAGTAATTTCCTGACCAAGTTGATCAGTTACAGTATTTGCCAAATACTTTTTGACTGATCTTTTAATTTTGTGCTTAAAAATTAAGACAATGTGTTGCTAAAACAAGGTGATGATGTATGACTGCAGGAGAAGCTGCAAGTCATACCTTATCCTTCTAGTTTGTGTGGGCGCACTGCCATGCATCTTTGCATCTTGGCAACAAACCAATAAATAGCGATGCCAGACGTATGATAATTGTTGTATTTGTACAGGAATTTTGTCTTTTTGGATGTATGATCAATAATCATGAAAAGTGGCAAAATATTCAGGTTTTTTTTTTTTTTTTTTTTCTTCTTCCCATAATTAGCATCATTTCCTTACTGCTGATTCAGGATCAGTTTTCCTTCCAAGGTTTATAGATAATATTATAGAAATCAGATTTATAGATCTGTGTTTAGACAGACATAAAAAAAATATATGTCTCAAGTATCCAGCCAATCATGTATCCCAGTTGTTGGGGCAACGGCGGTGTCTCCAAAAGACGAGAGCCTTTGGCTTAACGCTACGCTAAGCGATTTCTAACCACTAGGTGGCCCCACAAGCACCAACTCCCTCTGTAAATAAACAAAACGACTGGTTTCGGTCATGGTGTCATCTTGTTGAATTTTGGGTAAGATGCTATTATTTATGGTGAAAAACAGACAAGCTAGATGACTCTCGATGATATTTATCAGCATGCCACTGAGACTTAAAGAGGCAGGCATTTGACGAGCAATAACAGCTGGTTCCCATGGTAATGGATTATGTCTGACTATTAACCTCTCCCTCATTCAGTGTTTTAAAAAGAGGGTTAACCGAAATAACATTGGCTGCAGTGGGGCTTTAAGGGCAGAATACACGGTACGCAAACAGGTGGGCAATATCTGCAAATGGCTTCCCCTCCCATGTGCTAGACTTTCTTCCATATCATATCTCCCATTGACAACACCGCAGCTCAACTGTTGTAAGTTGAGCTGATCTCTAGTTTAGCAAAATCTGCCCGTTTCTTGCCTGCACATGCATGAGTTGTGCACCAGCATTGCAGTTTTCACAGGAACAATCTACACTCACCACTTTGCCGAGATGGACCTGACAGAGATTAGCTTGTGACTCTCCTTTCATTGAAAATGAATGACTCGCTTGTATATTTGCATACCATGAATTTGGCTCATTACTCCTCATCCTGTGGTTGTTGGATTTTGCAAACAATGTTGCCTTTTTGTCATTCAGGATTATGATCTGAGCCAACTGCACCGAGGCCTGGATAACAGACCAGATGTGATACGTGATGACGTGGTCCCTTCATTCCTCCCTGCTCCGCAGTACCGAACCGAACGGCCTGCCAACCCCGATGACATCGGAAACTTCATTGATGATGTGAGTTCTGCTGCGCTCTGAGTTCCCTTCAGTTCTGCAAAAACTGTCTCCGTGTTTGTCCTTTGTGTTCGGTATAACCTGGGATTTTGATCCACCATTAAAGGGGACCTGCAGTGGTCAATAATCGGTCTTCAAAAAGAGAAATGCAAGGCTACTGCTTATATTTATTGCCTTTATCTCAGAAAAATATTCGCACATAACCAATATTTAACTTTGAGTTGCTGGATTTTACAATCATGGTTATCCATGATGACAGGACTGGACGTGACGTCAAACGTTTGATACTGCCTGGGATAATTCCACATGTAGACATACAGCCCCTATCAAGACCGACGGGATCACTGATCATGAATGGTTTTCTTTACCTTTTTAGAACTACCAAATATTTTACATGTGGCTGTTCTATTACACCCCCTCCGCACTTTAACTTTTGGATTTGGGTTTTAACCTCTTGACCCCAAACACCCCTAGTACTGGGAGCACTAGTGTACCTCACTACAAACACCATACAAGCCAGGGCATGATAACTGTGTAACAACACGGTCATGTTACATACCCACTTAAGCAAAAGAAGCTTTGCTAAAAACTCTTTTTGATAACCATTGTAACTAGCCATTACCAATATAGCAAGCTATCATGCTAACTAGTATTACCAAATGGAAACACAATTCCAACACCATGCAAATACAGTTAATGAGAACGAGCAAAAAACCGCAAAAGGTGAATGTTTTGCATATGCGGTGCTAGCAAATCTGTGACTTCATTATGCCGCATGCGCCATTAATCATATAAAAGTAAAGACTCCACAGATTCTTACCATACAGGGTTTATCGCTTTATGATCAAAACGCTCTGGATTAGCAGCCGAGAAAGAGCAAAAACAAAGTGCACTTTGAATAGCCATAACCACAAATTGTCATACCTTAGCTGTCTTGCGATCAAAGTTGTGTTTGAGGGCATCACAGATCTGCTTACATTTAATCCAAAGTCTCTTTGATGCTTTGAATAAATTGCTGACAGGTCCCTGGTAATTTACCCTCTGCAAAACAGTTCTTCAGAAAATTGCAACTGTACATATCAACAATCTGACGTCACAAACGGGGTTTCCCATCAGAGGGCCAAAGCTTTAATGGCACAGCTCATAAATTATTCATTAAACTATGGATTTCAGAGCTGGTGCAGGACAAACACAAGTCAAAATGATTTTACACAACAATCTTAATAATACTGTTGCTGATAAGGAGCAAATGTCTGACTGGTACAGTTCCCCTTTAAGGCTTTGCTGACAAACCATTAAACAAGACCTTGCAGTAGGAAGCATGTGGACTCCAAGTTCCTTAATTGTAGCTGCAAATTAAAGCAGTCAGTATATACATGACCACAAAAAATTCCACACCCTGGGAGAGTTGATATTTTTCTGTATGAATCACAAAAAATTGCTCACTGTCGTTTTGTGGATTTCAGTCCGCTCAGCACAAAGCCGTGGATGGAATTATTGTTCCAAATGAAATGACATATTTCAAAAAAATTTGACATTTCCAAGTGTTCCGTTTATTTTTTTTTTGTGGTCATGAGTATACCTCAACCTCATGTCCCAAGTTTTGAAATACACTTTGCTGCAGAGTTGATACAAATTTTTATCTGTCTAAATATTTAAGGTCACCTTTGTGGAAATTAAATGGTTTTTCTCCCCCAATTTGCTCGCTTTGTTTTGCATGTCGCTGCTTGTGTTTAATCGTGCTGCGGTACATTTCAGAATCTGAAGGCGGCAGACAGCGACCCCACAGCTCCACCATACGACTCCCTCCTGGTGTTTGATTATGAAGGAGGTGGCTCTGAGGCCGGCTCTCTCAGCTCTCTCAACTCCTCCAGCTCTGGGGACCAGGACTATGACTGCCTGGCCGACTGGGGACCACGCTTCAAGAAACTGTCGGACATGTATGGCGGAGGCGAAGAAGACTAGAGCCTTTGACACCTGATTGCCTCCTTCCAAACGGGATTTGGGTTTAAAGAAATTGAGCCTACTAAAAAGTAGCGTTGTTCTTAACAGTTTTTTTTTTTGTTCCCCCCCTCCCTTCTTGCGTCCATACCTGTTAGGCAATTGTAAAAAAAAAAAAAAAAAAAAAAAAAGGCTGTCTCACGGAAGTAGTAGAAAGAACGGCAATTTGAGGCTAAACTTCAGTGCTACTTTTTTTATTTTAATCTGAGGCTTTGGCTTGCGTGGAAGCAGCTTTTCAGATTTTTTCATTTTAAGAGTTTAAGTTCAGCCTGGGGTGGGTGGGGGGCTGGAGTTTTGAGGGAAAGGATGTGATGCCATCTGGGAACTCTTAGGACATTTTGTGTCCAGCTTTTTTGTCTTGAGTTTGCTTTCCTCTGCTACCTGTATATAAGATTCTTTTTGTACAGTAATTTGTTTAAAGATAAATTTTTCTTTCACCATGCCACATTATTCTCAGGATTTGTTTTGTGACTCAAATACCGTTTTAATGTTTTAGTACGTGACTGTTTTTCTAGTTTGTTTATTAAAAGGATTACTTTGTTCAGAATGAATTAATGACCAAAGAGTAAGTTTTTCATTCTTTTTATACATTTATTTCATGTTTAAAGTCTGTATTCATGTAACGTTTGATGATTTTCCAACCTTTTTATTGCTGTTCAATTGCAAGGCAAGGATGATTCACTGGCACTTGTGGAAGCAGAAAGCGTTGATGTAAAAATATTTTTGAATAAATCAAAGATGAAAAATCTGTTCAACGTGCCCATCTTTGTATTTTTGTAAAACCTACTGACTTGAATTATTCTAAATTACCAAGTTGTTACTTCACCCCATTGAGTGGGCGTGAAGCAGTGTTTTTAGCGGCTCTGTGTTTGTCTGCGTTTCTGCACTTGCCAATATTTGCATGAATGGGGTGAAGTCTACCATCTCTGATTGCCTCCTTAGCAGAGATTTTTTGGCGGGGAGTTTAGTCCCTTATGCATAATAAATGGAAAAGTGGTGACTCCCAATTATTTAACTTCTAATATCCGTGTTTGAAGGGGCGTATGATGTGTTCTGCGCATGCTCAAACAATTAAAAACTGTTCAAGAAGTAGGAGGGGCAACACTCGACCGGCAAGTAAAAATCCGTTTCCATCGTCATAATTTCGTCTTCATGTAGCGTTACTTTGATATTTTACTGTTATTTGGACATGGGGTTCTTTTTACTTCAAATTTGGACGGAATTATTTAAATGCTGCAGAAACGGCCAGCTGTTTGCACGGATGTACAGTCCTTTCTCCCAGCTTTGGTTGAACAAGTAGCCTACAAGCGCTCTCGCAGAGGTCTTCATTCTCCTGCTCAGATGCAGAGCGAAGTAGATGTTGCCAACTGAATAAGAATAAAACGACTGCACTTGACGGCCATCAAAGGCGACAGCTGAGATAAAAAATACTGCAGCCGAAACAAGACGCCAGCCGGTCTCGATTCGGTTTGTTCAGTTGAAGCGCTCATGTCAACAACTGCAGTAAAATTCTGTTTAAGAACACTACCAGCGTAAGTTGGCAGTTCGACTTCTGGTCACCTCACGTACGCGCTAACTTCGTAGTTACCTGATATGCACCTGTCAAACTCGAGAATGCTGGAAACATAGCCAGAGGGCACTTATCTGTAACCACTAGAGAGCGCTGCCACCTCACTGTGTGCAGACTGCTGATTTAAATGAAAGGGAACGACAATTGCAGTTGACAATTGATTTTTTATTTTTTGATGCCATGTCAGGATGTCTAAAATCAGATTTAGCACTGATTTCAAAACTGCAGGGATCATATTAAAACATGTTCCTCAGATCACTCCTGAACAATCTGTGTGGTGCGGAGGATACATTATCCTGTTGAAAGGTTGCACTGCTATTAGGAAATGTTGATGCCATGGTGGGGTGCACCTGGCCGGCAACAGTGTTAAGGTTGGGGGCACTAATCAAACTGACATCTTTATGAATGCTTGAGTCCAGAGTTTCCCAGCAGAATGCCACCTAAAGCATCATACTCCCTCCTACAGCTTGTCTTATTCCCACAATGCATCCTGGTGCGAGCTGTCTCCCACAGGTAAACGACCCACAAATCCTTGACTGTTCACATAACGTGAGTGCAAAATAGGACTCATCGGGCCAGGCTTCCTTCATCCATTGCTATGAAGTCCAGTTCTAACACTCATCTGTCCATAACAATTTGGCCCTCGTCAAAGTCGCTCCGTCTATACGCCCATTTTGCCTGCTTCCAATGGGTAGACTTTGAGAACCAACTATTTGCATACCGTATAATCCTGACCTTAACAAGTGCCTTTGCCATGAGATGACATCCCTATGCTACAGCGTTATTGGCTTCATCTGTAATTGGTCATAATATTTTGGCTCGGAGGTGCATAGGCCTGTACTTCTTCATTTTGAATGATATAGTGGTCATAGTTGATGTCTGGTTCAAAGATGTGACAAATTTACCATTACTTGTATTTAAAAAAAAAAAAAAAAAAAAAAAAAATATATATATATATATATATATATATATATATATATATATATATATATATATATATATATATATATATATATATATATATATATGCATGCCATTAAATGAAGAGAATTGGATGTTTTCAGGCTAACATTGAGGAGAAATCTGCTTTTCATTGCTTTTCAGTTCTATATTCACATGCTAATTTGGCTGGGCCCATTTTCTTGTTTTGCTAACCTCCTCCTCACCATCCCTCTCCTCTCTTTAAGCCCGCTGCTCAAAGCTGTTCTCTTCCGTAAGCTTCCCTCAAAAGGACATGCTCAGTGCCGAGTTGAAAAGTGACCTGGAATGCTGTTTATTTTCCAAGTCTTGCATGCTATACACACAGGAAAAAAGAAAATCCAGTGGCCTCCTTAGCCAGCAATTCATATGTGGCATTGAATGGTCTTTTACTAATTCACAAAGAACTCCGTTCAAATTTTAGTATGAATATTTTAAAACCCGGATTGAAACTGTAGAATTTGGCTAAGATTGAGAACATTTCCGCATAAAAAAGTGACCAGTCTCTCACGCTGACGCTCGAGCCAACGCAAAGTTGAACCTCAGCACCTGAGCAACAAAGGGCGCGCGCGATGCACCTGCTTTGTCGGAGAATGCCGACAGCCGATTACTGCTCCGCCCTTTTCCACTTGTCCTTTCATTCTTATTGGCCCGACGGGGAGCCTATGCTAATTAGCAGTGACCCCCTGCACCTGACTCGCTCCACTCCAGCGAAGAATGTGCGGCAAAGACAGCCTCCGAGACTCCTATTTATTCCAACAGGTCTCTCGCTCATGATTCAGTCCATCATACTTGCGTTGTCAAGGGTCGCACAGTGTACGCATCTGAGATCACAAATAACAGAAAATGCCGCGGTCCTTTCTGGTGAAGAAATGTTTCAGTAAGAAGCCGAACTACGGTCAACTGGATTCAATGAAAAGAGGTAAATTATTGTTTTGCGTGAACTGTCACTATTTTTCATGTTACCAGTTTACTTTCTTGATTATGACTGGGAAATAACGTAATTTCTCTTGAGTGCATGCTTGTTCTTGTCATTTTAACTATTTTTATGGAGTCGGGAGATTTTAATGTAACAAGTCGGTAATAGATGAGAATTATATGACATACTGCTTTTATAAATTGTGGTGGAAGCAATCACTAAGGTATTAAGCTTGTCTAGTGCAGCTTATTTAAGCAAAATCAGCGGCTGGTTTATGTACGGATACACGAGTAAAACGTTTTTTTTTAAACATTCTTCAAAGTGTTGCCTGGTAGCCACGTAGGCCCAAATAATGAAATAATGATGATGAACACAAAAAGTTTTTGCGACGGATACTGCTTGCGAGGCTGGAGTTTAGCAGGTGCAAAATCTCTCACACAAAAGGAGGGCTTATTGTTTGTCCTTCCTTCAGGGCTGTGAAGGGTCCTATTAAGCGTGTTGAAGAGGGTAATGTAGCGCCCTTCCAGGCTCATTTTACTCAGAAATCCCCCTGAAATCCGTGTTTTATTTAAATGCATGCCTTTATACGAACTAATCCACAGTTCGTTCTTGAACTACCAGGACATTCATTGAAAATAAAATTCGGGTAGGAAAACACTGCTGTAAAAACAATTTAAAATAACACCCCGACAAAGTTAATTCCCTTGTAATTGTATTTGAACTTCCGAGCCTATGATAATGAACCATATTGAAAAGATCATGAAATTAATAAAAGCTGAAAGTAATTATTTTCTTATATTTAATGCAGTTCAGTCAACTACTATTTTGACTGTCATTGCTTTTGATGTTTAGGCTCTGAGTTCCAACTCACTGGATTTGAAAAACAACGATAAACTGAATATAATGCAGACTGTCTGCTTACTGAAGGCATGAACACCCATATTCAATAACTGGTGTAGGATTTGTTTGCTAAAAATTACATCACAAAACTTTAATGGACTGGAACTAAGTGAAAAAATCCATATGGAGATAAGAGACCAAGTGATGGGCAATGATTAAGAGGAAATCATATAGAAAGAAAGGAACGGCTCAGGAGCTAAAGGATGCGACCATATTTCTGAAACATGGTGGCAGTGTTATGGCTTGGGTGCGTTTTGCTGCCAGTTGGCCTCTTGTCTTTGTTGAAGGGACTCCTAGCAGTAGCAGCTAAATGAATTCCTCTTGGTACATAAACACTGTCTCTGTTCAGGGACAACTAAATGTCTAAACCGCTTGGAGAAAGTATATTGACTTGCAGCAGAACACTGGCCCTTGAGATATTGGTGAAGAGTCATTACGGACAAAAAAAAGTGGACAGTTTTCGAATCTCCAAGTTGATGACCTGCCCCCCCACCCCCCAGAACAGGAAACAGAGGGAAGATGCCTAACAGGGCATCACCTGGGAGGATACTGGATATACCTATGGGAATGTCAGTGCGGCAGTGACCTCTGGCAGCTATGAAGAGTTGAACATGTTAAGGCGGTGTTAAAACAAAAAGCGGCCCATCATTTTCCTGCAGACTAGGCAACCCACACACTTTATTTAAGTTGAGTAACCTTAAGAATTTTACATGGCTGACTCCTCTGCATTGACTAGGTCACACTGGGTGTAAATGGTGAGGATGTTGCAGTTAATGCAGATACTTCATGCAAGAATAATCAATTTAACTGTTGTCCACCAGGGTTGGGTTCTATTACTAATTTCAATTACAATTGCAGTAATTGCAATCAATTACTTTCGTAATTGTAATTTGATTTTAGTAGAATTTTTTTATTGAAAAGTAATTGTAATCGTAATTGAACATGTCCAGAAGGTAATTGTAATTACAATGACAATCAATTGTAATTGAAAAAGTAATTGAACCTAACCCTGTTGTCCACAGAGGAGGTCCTTGCTCCGCACTCCCCCCAGAAGTTGATGCCTGCTCCTCTGTCCTGCTCTGCGATGCCTCGCTCCGTCGCTAACTCGCAGATTCTGGGAAAACGGCAATCTACGCCCCTCGTCACCCCAGCACCGTTAACAGCTGCCGAGCTGAACTCTGTCGCCGTCCCGTTGAAGGACACACTGCTGCATCACACACGCTACCCCCCAGCGGGTGCGAGACGGGACCAAGCCTTTCCGTTTCTGGAGCCCCTCACGACATTTAGAGACTCGCTCCCCGCCATAGAGCGACTCGACCTCTTGGAGTCCCATCCCTTCCAGCTCCCCTCAGACCCCAAAATCACCCCGGAGCCTGGCACTGTCCCATCGCCCTTCCTTGGCTTGGTTCCTGATAGTCAGGAGCGCTTCCAGTGCTTCGACTGTCACAGGGCCTACTTCACCTTAGCAGGCCTAGCTAAGCACAGGCAGCTGTGCTGCGAGTGGCAGTGTCATAAATGCTTCAGCTGCAAGTACTGCGACAAGGAGTACGTCAGCCTGGGGGCGCTGAAGATGCACATCCGCACGCACACCCTGCCCTGCGTCTGCAAACTCTGCGGCAAGGCCTTCTCGAGACCGTGGCTGCTGCAGGGCCACATTCGAACGCACACAGGTACGGCTGCGCGGTACAGATTTCGGGTCCCTAATCCTGAGCCATGGAAGGCCAAAGAGCATGCAGGTTTTCATTCCAACTGATCGTGAGACCTGCCGCTGACGCTAATGAAAGCACATTAATCCAGTGAGGAGGGACACAATAGCTGAAACCAGCGGGTTGAGTGACTGGTTGGAATGAAAGCCTGATTATTCTCAACCATCTCTGGCATATTTGGGCACCTGTTGCTTAGTCTGATGATCATGGAACTGAGCTTATAACCTGCGGGCACAATTTACAGGTAGGACACTGCTGTAGTTCTGTGCAGTGAGTTAATCCTAGTCCTGCCTCCAGGAAAATGCTTATGTTTACCGCCATGCAGGGATATAGCTACTGGGAAAGGATATATCGATGATCGGCACACAAGGAAACGAGCGTGGATCCTCGATACATCGGCAACCGGCAGGACTTGGGTTAACTTGATTAAGTTAAAGAAAATATCCAGCTATATAAACACAACCCCAACTCAGAGAAAGTTGGGAGGGTAAGGATAAAAAAAAGCACATAAAATCAAAAAGCAGTGATTTTTAAATTTACTTTCACTTGTATTTAATTGTAGACAGACTGAGGATATTTACGAGATGCTCAATGTCTTGCTTGGTAAACTTTATTTTAATTTGAGATGCATATCCATTTCTGCCAGTCATGCCTGAAATTCAGGACTAGTAATGAGGGAAAAAATTTGAATAATGATGTGATTTGAAGCAGCTGATGTCAACAGGTAATCGTAGTCAAGATTTGGTACAAAAGCACATCTGGGAATGGCCTGGTCCTTCAGGAGCAATGATGGGTTAAGGATCATCAGGTTGCTCACATGTATGACAAAATCATTGACCGGTTTAAAAACAATGTTCATCTAAGAAAGATAGGAATGGATTTGGATATTTCACTCTCTATGGTACATAATGTAATTAAAAGATTCAAGGTCACCAGAGGAATACCGCTGCCCAAAGGGCAAGGGCATATGTCGAATAACCGTGACCTTCGATTATTCGGACGGCACTTTGTCAAGAATCATCATATATCCATTAGTGATATCACCATATGGACTCAGGATTACTTTTGCAACCTCTGTCAAGTGCGACAGCACATAACTGACACTGAACAGTGCAAAAGAAAGTCTTTTGTTAAGTGTCCAGAAGTGCCATTGGCTTTAATGGGCTCTGAGTCATCTGTAATGGACCACTGCACAGCTGAAATGTACAGTGGGGTGAGATTAATATTACAGGTCTTTTTTGGAAGACTGTTACCACCAACAAGTCCAAAAGCCATTCTCTGTCATGGTGGGGGGTTGTGTCAGTGCCCTTGGTAAGGGTACCTTGAGCTTTGAGAGATTTTGGAGCAACATATGCTGCATTCCAGACAACCTCTTTTCTTGGTCAATCCGTGCATATTTAAACAAAACAGCACAAAATGGCATTTTAGGCGCATCAGAGGCATGGCTATGTAAGAGGAGCTTGTGGGTGCTGGACTGGCCTGCCTGCAGTCCTCACTTGTCCCCACTTGAAAACGTGCTGCGCATTTTGAAACGCAGAATGCGGCAAAGAATAGCCCACAAATTAGTGTTTATTTTGACAGCTTAATAAAATTAATGGGACTAGACATTCAATAACGTGCTGTCGTATTGAGTCCAATGTAATACAGGTCAAAGATGATTTGTAAATCACTGCTTAGTTTTAATCTTGATTTAGCATACCGTCCCAACTTGTTGTGATTTAGGCTTGTAGGTTTACATTGTGAAAATGACTAATGACAATAATTGTTGACAAGGGCTATAAATGCACAAAAATAGATTGCGACACAATATCAGTTTACCCATGAATTTACCTTGCATCAGCATGGCTACACACGAACACTGAAGGAAACTGAAGTACAAAATGTGCCTCGTATTTTCTTATGATTTAAAAAAAATCAGCGCAGTGGAGGAGCGCTCTGTCTTGTTTGATCTTTCAAAGAATTCACCCTTGATTTTAAGAGCAAACAAACAAATTTATTAGTTTTTTTTTTTACATGGTCATTGCACATTTGCATATTCGTAAACGTTAGTCAGGTAGGGCAACTTTTACCTGCAAAACATGTGATATATGTCTTCGGATTACCGTCCTCCTGGTAGCCATTTTGCCTGTTGTGCCTTCCAGCATTATTTGCGCTGAACTGGCAGCTGTTACCTGTCTCTTCTTTGCCTGTTTTTAGGGGAGAAGCCATTCTCCTGCCCCCACTGCAGCCGGGCCTTTGCGGATCGCTCTAATCTGCGTGCGCACCTCCAAACCCACTCCGAAATCAAGAAGTACCAGTGCAAGGTCTGCTCCAAAACCTTCTCCAGGGTGTCACTGCTGTCCAAGCACGAGGAGGCGGGCTGCTGCCCGCTGTCCTGACGTCCGCCCTGACCCCGCCCCTCTTTATTACCGTGCAGCAATGACAGAAGGCTGTTAAGCCACTCTGCACACTCCTCTGAATCTGATGGGAGCCAATTTGTACGCTTCACACTTTCTTTTTTGTATGGCGATATGTATATATGGACAATAAATACATATTTTTTTCTATGATCTCATGACCTTCTGTTTATAGCTGAGTGGAACAAAAACATTTCATCTGGACATCCCACCTGTGCAAAAGATGAGTTCTGAAAAATCAGCTGAATATAGAAGTGTGGTGTTCAGGGAAATGTGGAGTCAATCACAGGTGTGGTAGCATTTCAGGTTTTGTCTCTTATTTAAGCATCCTGCTTCCAACACTCGTGCGTGCATTGACACTCCTTGAAAATGCAGCCAGTCGCTCCTTGAATTGACCCTTGACCTCTCTTGATCAGCTGTGTTCTATAGTGTTTTTGGTACAGCTGGTGCTGGTATGCTTCACTACTGAGTCCATTAAACATAACCGCTTTCAATGGCAATTCAGCCAATGTTCATTTGTTCGGTAAGTGCCACTGAGCCCCTGATGTCAGATGGACTCTTGCACACAGTTTTTGGATGAATAAATTGAACTAATGTCAAATTCATTACTTTGCTAAGCATATGTGCGTGGTAACTGAGGTGTAAGTGCAATATTCTTGTGGTCTAAGGGGTGAACTACGTAATATTACACCACTTAAATGTGCAATTATTTTTGTATAATGCCCAGCATGCACATAATTGAATAGCGACATCATATGGCAGGTATACCTTTTATTACATTTCTGGCATGAGAGGGTTTCTACCAGTTGAAAGGGCACAAACTGCCAAAAAACACGCAAAGCCAGCCAGACAATCAATGACCATCACCTCTAAAATGAAGAGAAAATAAAGCTTGAGGGAAAAAAGTTTAAAAACAAACTTGTGTTTGGATGTGGTCAGAACATAAACAGCAGGTGACTAGATTGATAGATGATGTAGAAAGACAGCGCAGAGAAGCGAGTAGCCGGAAATCTGAAATAAACATGGGCTACGCTCCAAAAGTTAACAGGAGAGAAAAGCACGGTAGAAGAGAAATGAATAGGGGAAAAAAAGGGAGAGAAATCAGGACAAAAGAGCAGGCTGAAATATTGAATCATTAAATAGATGAAATAATGATAAAGAAGTGTAGAAATATGAAAGTGTGGAAGGCTGAAGATATATGGTGAACAGGAGAGGGGAAGAGGGACACCTGAGCAGAGAGAAATAGATGCGTTTGACGAGTAAATGAATGAGATGAAGGGAATGGTAAAGTAGAAAAGAGGAGAAAAGGAGAGGAGGAGAGGACAGCAGATGGGTTTTAACAGAGGGAGGAGCAAAGCAGAGTACAGGAGAGACAGGGAGAAAAAGTTGGAAAGTGGTAAAGTAGTAATTAACTTATACCAATGAGTGAAAATATACTGGAACCACTCACTAGTGATGCACATAAAATTAAACTTCACCTTGGCACTTCAAGGTCTGCAGACACTAGACCAGGGGTCACCAACTCCGTTCCTGGAGGGCCACTATCCTGTAGGCTTCTGCTCTGCAGAATTAGTTGAATTCAATTAGTTGAATCAGGTGTGCTGAACAGCAGGTAGAGCAGAAGCCTACAGGATAGTGGCCCTCCAGGAACGGAGTTGGTGACCCCTGCTCTAGACGGTAAGTGAACAGTCAGTTCTTGTATTCAGTTTATTCTACATGGAAGAAATGGGACCTGAGCGGTTTTGACCGTGGTCTAATGGTAATGGCCTGATGAGTGGGTTAGGGCACCTCTGGAGTGGCGAGGCCTCTGAGATGCTCCCAGTCAGCAGTGGTGAGTTCCTACTGACAGTGGTCCAGGGAGGGTCAAGCCATTACCCGGCGACAGGGTTTTGGCCGCCCAAGGCTCATCATGTTCAAAGATAATGAAGGCTACCCTCATTGGGGCCAAACTGACAGATGGGCAACTGAACCACAAGTTGCAGATAATATTTATGATACTTACTTTAGGAATGTGTCACAGCACACAGTGTATTGCACCCTGTTGCATATAGCGCTTTGTATCAGTAGCATTTTCAAAGTGCCCATTCTAACCCTGGTCCACCACCAAAAGCGCCTGCAATGGGCACGTGAGCTTTAGAACAGGACCTTGAAGAAGGTCACCTGGGTTAGTGAGTCCCAGCTAAACTATGTGGAATCTAAATTGGAAGTTGGGTAGTTGTTGCATAAAAGCTGCAGGAGGATTGGCATTTACAAAAAAGTGCCAATAATAACAATAATGATAATATTAATAATACTTTGGATACATCACCATATCCACATTAAAGATCAGGGAAGTGATGGCAGAGAGCGCTAGCACATTTTTCCTCCAGGACGTTTTCCGATTCATCCCCAACAATTCACTGCTCGCAGTCAAAGGCTGTGTCTCAATGCTCAACAATATCCTCCTTTACTTTATTTGTTTCTTCTTAGCAGGAATTATGAGAGGAGTGGGAGAGCGGAGCCGAGGCTGATACATTTTCGGAGGGTTGCAGGGTTAGATTTTGAACAATTTTAGCCTTAGCCTTAACCCTCTATTAACCAACGTAGCGTATCTGCTACATGAAGTAAAAGGGTTAACAGCCTGGACACCCTACTGGTTTTGTTTCTTATTGCCAAATAAACATTTGAGAATAACTTGAATGGTCCGTCACTTTAATTTTTCCATTCGCATTATTACCCAATGTAACAGAACTGCAACATTTTGGAAAGGTGGGCCAAGGGGTTGAATATTATATATATATATATATATATATATATATATATATATATATATATATATATTCAACTATTTTTCCAAATATTGGCCCATAATCAACATATTTACCTAGGGAAATGATTTTTACACAATTGGAAATGGCTTTTGTGAATAGAGGATTAAATAAAAATAACGTGTATACACTCTCAGAAAAAAAAGTACCTATTTGTACCTTTTAGGGGTAAAAGGCTTGTCACTGGGGCGCTACCCTCAAGGGTACTGTTGTTGTACCTGTTGTGGGTACTTATTTCCTTTAGAACATAAAAGTACCTTTTAGACCTTAAAAAGGTTCACACATGTACCTTGCGGTCCTGTAATTAGCCCTAAGGGGTACACACATGAATTTGCCTTGGCGAACAGAAATGGACTACTGCTGTACCCCTATTTCTGACAGCGTAGCGTATTACCCACAGCAGAGGCCTATATTCTGTATGTCTACCTACGACTACCAGGCATCTGAGGTCATGATGGTGGTACCCAAAATTACACACCAGCCACGCTTGTTTATTGATGAATTAATTTTTCCCCTGTGGCTAATTAAGTTGTCATCTGAGGGCAGCTGGAGAGGGGGTCTAAAAAAAAAAAAAAGCTGCGTTTCCCTTCACCGAGCGCATGGAAAATTCTTATTCGCTATAGCGGTTTATTGGCAGGTGGAGGGTGGCCAGCTGCGTGGCTGTAACCGTGTGCCAGACTGAGGGGGGGCGGAGGGCAGTGGATGGAGGGATGGACGGTGAAGGTGCTTTCCAGGCACTTAGCAAAAATGACAAGTCAGCAGCTGACGCTCCCTCTGCACCTTGCTGACCCCCCGTGCTGAACAATCCCAACTGCGCTGGGCGTTCCTGGAGGGTCCCTGAAATATGTGCGAGTTTGGAGCCGATCCGTAAGATGACTTGCATGTTGGGAATGGGGCCAGGAAATGGGGGTGGGGGGACAGTAAAGATGAGGAAACAGAGGGGGTGTCGAATGCTGAGCGATTCTTGAGTGTTCACGCCGCGCATCATCGGGGTCATCTTTTTCCAAATGCACACCCAGTCCATCAGCAAATAAGAATGCCAACACTGCCTCCATTGAACGCGTCCAACTAGCAGCACACTGTGCCGAATAACGTCATTTCAGGGAGTGTCCATCATACCGACAGAAGCGGCCACTTACTTCTTCCATTTTGCCAGTATAGCTGTGGCTCAAGGTACTGGCTGTTATTAAATCCATGCAAACTGGCTGAAAAAAACAGAAAAAACAAACAAAAAAAAAACAAAAAACGGCCTAAAACTGTAGTTCCTCAAATGGCCACTAAGGCTGGCTGCAAAAGTGATGCAGTCCCCATAAAACCCCATGCATGCTAAGAATACTAAGCACACTAGGACAGAGAGAGCCTGAGGGTCTATATGGTCATGGTCATGGATTGATCAGGTGAGAACAGCAGTACCGTTGCGCCCTGGGTGTGTTAACAATTGACTGGATACTACACCAAAATTCCACTACATCACATCCATAGACTATATAAAAAGATGGATGCAGTGAAAAGTGAAGCCAATGCGGAAATCTCTTAAAATAGCATTCTATTTAATGGCCAACAGATGGCAACATCAGTGGCTGCAGAAAGAAGTTCAATGCTATTGTAGTCTATGAGAAAATGACCCTGCTCTCCCACCATAGACTGTATAAAAAGATGGATGCAGCACCCGGGTCTGAAAACTGAGGCCAATGCGGAAATCTCTAGAATTTGTATTGTATTTAATGGCTAGCAGATGGCGACGTCAGTGGTTGCAGAAAGAAGTTTAATCTGATAGAAATGTGTGAGAAAATGACCCAACTTTCCCACCTGATTTATTATTTCAATAATGATTTTCCACATTACTATATGGTATCTTTCGCAAGTTTCAAGTCTCCTTCGATATATCATGATGTTCAATTTTGCAAATTATGGTCCCAAATAGACTAGAACAGGAGTGGGGAACCTTATCCAGAAAGGGCCGGTGCAGGTGCAGGCGCAGGCTTTCATTTAAACTAAGCAGCTATACATCTGATTCTACTAATCTACCTCTGGGATCTTTGCTAAGGACCTTGATTAGTAGCATCAGGTGTGTTATTACTTAGTTGGAATGAAAGCCAGCACCCACACCGGCCCTTTCTAGAAAAGGTTCCCCACCCCTGGACTAGAATAAAGGATAAACCCAGAATATGCTTTAGGGGACGTGGCTATCCTCTGGTCCTCGTCCGATACAATCAGATCCACCCATAGATCCACCCCTTGCTCCTCCCTGGAACTTCAATTTGCGTTCTCGTCCAATAGGAATCACACAGGGGTTTCAAAATGACAAAATGGCGCTGTTCCAATTGCCAAAATCGAGGCTTCCTAAATGGTACGCTGAAACCAATGGGTGATGTCACAGTTGCTTCGTCCATCTTTTTATAAAGTCAATGATCACATCGCAGGACATGGATGGCTACCTTTTGCACTAACTGTAAAATAGCAGGTATCGGTTTGTCCACTCACCATACCTGGATTATTAGCTGCCTTAGCTCGTTAACTAATTAATTAGCCATCAAATCAACCTCGGATTAGACTTTGACCAGGATGCCCAGCTAATAGGAAAATAACAGTCCATCACACTAGTTAGTAAACATTAAGCGATGGTAACATTAACCTAGCCATAGTAATATTACAAGTAATATCACCTTAATGCTTAACCTGGCTTGGTATGTCAAAAGGTAGAGCTGAGCATCCCTTTGCCCTCTCTGGGTAGCAGTGCTTGGCAGAAGCGGTGCCCAGCCATGACGCCGGCTTTGTGCTAATCTTTCTGGAGGATCGGCGCCGTGGTTCTGTTCATGATTTTTAGTGTTGCCGCAAGTGACAACAGAAAGTCAGGTGAGCTGCGGCTGTGTCTGGAAGGGACGTAACAAAAGCCTAACTTTGATACCATAATCCTCTCTTGAGAATCTAACAGCAATCATACCTTAACTTACCGAGATTCAAAGTTACTGAAGATAAAAACTTTTTTTTTCATACTCCATGTAGATCATAAACCCCATATATTACAGTATATATATATATATATATATACACACACATACGGCTCGTTGAAATCGGTTGAAGCGTAAACGTTGTAGATAAAGGAAATCCGTTTACTTGCATCTGTTTACATACGGGCCTTGCCCTCCCAAATGTGGCTTACGCTCGGACGTATTGGAGCGGGAGCAACAGGCCAAACCTACTAATGCGGCGTCTACTAACTGGTTGGATGAATAGATCATGTTTTTGATGCACAGCATTGGTTCAGTCAGTGCAGTGAGGACTATTCTTCTAGCGCCCACGTTGAGCGACTTAATGCTCGCACTGGTAATTTTTGCTTTTTTTTTTCTTCTTTTTTTTCCCCTTTTACACTTTTTAATATGGACTGTGTACAAATGTCTGAGGCAAATAAATAAATAAAATTTGTTTTTTGCACAAGCGTTATTAAATACATTTTATAATCGCAGTCGCAAATGCGGGTGAAACACCTGCACTGTCGAGCCCTGAAGTAAACTGCCACATGAAGACTGCCTTCCAGATTTTTATGAAGCCCATGGGTTCCATCCTTCCCCTCTCTGACTTGTAATATTTACTGAATCCCTGGCATTCTTTCAATGGCAGCAAGAGCAGAACTGCCCATGTTTACCAAATACGCCCCACAGTTCCTGTCACAAGCTTTTGACATTACTGGAGCTGGGCTTCTGAAGCGAAAACTAATGCGAAGAGTGGGGGGAAAAAAAAAAAAATCACGATAATAAGGTTACAAACGCCCACGCCTGGGAGTTTGAGGGATTAAAATTGGGGCCAGGGTACCATCCGGAATCTTTTCCTTCCCGTCACAACTCACCATGACGTTGGAATCAGCTGATCCCATGGCGCCTAACTTTAGCTGCATGGGGTCCACAAAATACCCAATTTTCCTATTAATAACCCGTAGCTGGGGTGCGGAAGGAATTTGCCCATTCCCATTACAGTAACAGACAGGTCAAAAATAGGGCTTGAGGGGCTATTTTGATCACATGGCAGCAGGTTTATGCAGGCCGTGGCTGGCAGGGGCGCCAACCCCTGATCGGGTACTGGCACACTTCAGTGGAACCACATAAATTTCCCATCTCCCCCTCCCCCATGCGTTTGGGTTCCATTTCCAAAGAGCACCTGTCCTGTGCACCTTTTTCTCTAGGAAAAATTCCATACGTTCCTCTATCCTGCATCATACAAGCCTGGCTGCAATGGATATATTCCACAGATAACCAGGCTCTCCAAGGGAATCAGCAGGCCAAATTTACTACTGGGAGGAGGACGAGTTTCCCCATCGCCAGGGTTAACTCTTTCAGCGCCGTGGGCAACTATAGTTGCCCAGTGATGTAAGATATCAAAATCAGACGCTGTTGAAAACCTATCATGTGGCAACTTGTTTAAGAGAGCTCCCGCAGGGGAGGTCTTTTACACAAGTTGCCACATGATAGGTTTTCAACAGCCCAGGATAACAACATTTTTAATTCCTTGAAAATGTACTCAGCGCTCAAAGGGTTAAACTGCGGTAGCTTGAGAGTGTCATTTCCATCGCACATTCTTCAGGAGATGGACAAACTTAAAATTCGCCTTTTTCACTGCTCGTTTGAATGGCATGCTGATGCTAGGGGGCAGACACCGAAAGAAGGTTAATTAAGGACTTTAATTGCTCCCAAAACATCGCATGACCTAAACCTTCAGCATCCCTTACCATGCAGTTAGGGTCCCCTGTTAGTTTCCACCTAAAGACAAAGCTGCATGACAGGAAAAAAGCCCAAGTACATTGTACTGTACCTCAAAATTGTTGCAATAACCTTGAAATTAATTTGCACTACTTACCAGACAAAAACAGACCCTAAATTTGAGCAATAACCCTCTCAAGTGATAAATGACAAACTATTTTTTGAAGATTTACCAAAAATGAAAAAGTTGAAGATTTATTTTAATCTAGCAGTGTTGTTACTAAACATGGCGAACGTCGCAAAATAATATGCCAACACTCTTAACTCTGCGATGAATACGTGGGTCAATGTTATCGGCTTAAGGCGAAAAGGAAAAAACACCAATACATCAACATTATATATGTACATGATCACTCAACCACCAGCTACTGTGGAATCAATATCACACCAATGAGAGAATCGGAATTAAAATAATCAACCACAATTGAATCATTACTACATGGATATTAATACAATCATTTGAAGTTATAAATATAGAGCAAGATTTATAATACCGCTCATTTGCATAGTGTCACAGTAATACAATCCTTGCTACCATTTTTAGCAGCGCGAAAACAAAGTGTACCTATTTTTATAAGGTTCAACTAACACTATCTTACATATGGGGATATTTTTGTGGACGTCCTCCGAGCAGCTTAGCAGAGATTCAGATTTGCAGAATATTTTCCGCTGTGTGTAGCGCATGTGTAAAAATATCGCACCCCTGCCGTTTGCTGACACACTGCGTATGACCGCTATGCGTACACTTGTTACCCAAACCTCACCGCTATGCAGCTATGAGAGGACTGGTTATATCTGTCCACCTGTCGTGGAAAAAAAACAGCGCAGTCTCGGAACAGGTGCTGACTGTTAGCATTTAGAGGCCTTAACACCAGCCAGCAACCTTGCAATATTTTTCTGTCTCCAACCTGGTGCTGATTTTCTCAGCGACTCTGGGGCTCGCTAGCTAAGCACTGGCACTACATACTTTGCTCATTAGCCGAATCAAGGCCAGAATCAGCAGTGCAGGTCAGCTGTATTCGGACCTCTGACCTCAAAAGGTCATTCCGTGGCGATGTACCCCCTGTCTTCTTCTTTTGCCTTGGTAAGCATGTCCAGGATGGAGACTATCACTTTTAAGAGCCTTCATAACCAGAACATTTCAAATTTTAGTTCTGCGAGCAATTGAAAATAAATGCTATCTTTCCAGATACTGGAGTATTGAACATCAATACCTGGAGGAAAATTCCAATATAATACAAAGGGTGTATTACCAAAATATCACGTCATTCTTGAGCATTTCCACGTAAAAACACTCACATTTTCTACATGATTCAAACCATCAGCCTTTCACTCATAGGTCCTATATCTGGCTCCAGGGGGTGCACTTCAGACTGCATTTTGCTTTTAAATGCTGACGAAAGTAAGGCTGCATCCGAATTCACTTAAATAGCTGTTCTTTTTTCTATTCTTTGCGATGTTTCCTAGACGCCGTAGGAAAAACTTCAAGTAGGTGAAGAGAAAGTCGCAGGGAGATTTTGAAGGTGCCCAGCGCATGTTTTAGAAAAATCGGAAGTCAATTCCTTCGACACGTCATGCGCCCGACAGCTAAGACAGTCCTCGCAATTTATTGGAAAACTACGGCACCGACTAACGGCAGCTGGTAAGGATTGCCGTCCCTATTTGAGCTTCCCTGTCTTTCGAAGTTGGTACCGTGTTTTCCTATCTGAAGGGATAAAAACTAATGAGCTCATTGCCTGCTTTCCTTCATGAGACAGACTATGCTCCATGTCATGGCTGTCGTTGTATTTCCGGTTCAAGCCCGCGTGCAAAGAATTAATGTTCTTTGCCAAATACAGAATTTAGATGCAGCCTAAAGCTGCGTTTACTGGCACTCGACTTCGTGACAAGTGTGTTTCGTGAGATGCGACTACGATTACACACGACAAAAAATTTCTGGTTTGGGCCTGGGGTCCTCGGGCATTTCCATCATGGCACCAGTCCATTCAACACTAGTACGTTGGTTGGCGGAGGACATTATTGTAAGTGGAATTGCGGCTTTGCTTGCAATGCAATTTTATGGAGCCCATATAATCAGATCGAGTGCAGTTGTAGATTACGGCATTTTACGTACTAATTCGAGCAGGCATTCCACATCCTCAACGCTGAGAACTGTCTTTTCAGGGTATTTTCATGGGTAAATTGCCCCGAAAGCAAGTGTTGTCTCACTGAAAGTGACATTAAATGCTGGGAATCCCGTTTTAGTTGCACGACAACGATCTGGAATGCCCCATCGAATACCCCATAGTCGTTGTCGCTCGCTACTAAGTGCCCCTAGCCTATGGGAAAACATATATCGCGATTAAAAAATTGTCGTAGCCACGTAGTCGAGCGCCAGTAAACACACCTTAAGTCCAAAATAATCATGTTCTATTGGCCTATTTAACATTTATCATTCGAATGGGGAAAGTACAAAATGGCTGATATGTAAGGATCATGTTATTATGACGAAAAAAAATGATGGTATAAATTACTTTAAACATGTTCCTGCTGGTTTTCCCTGAAAAAAAATAAGATTTTTTTCGAATCATGAGGTGTAGAATAAAAGGGATTGTTCAGTCCGCTGCTGGTCTATCTACTTCCTTTGGTGCTACTGCGGATGACTCTCTCTCCTGTGAAACCCTCAGTTCCCTTGTTACTGCAGCAGGGCTCTCATCAGTGTTCCTGTGGTTGCAGTGATTCGAGCTCACCGCGCATTCCCAGGCTTCGGGGGGCAAATAAGGTTTGCAGATTTATATGGCCATGGAGGTGAGTCAGAATGAAGCTAAGCCTTTATTAGTCCCTATTAAAAAAATTATATATATATATATATATAAATACACACACACACACACACACACGTTTGTTTATCATCCTTTTAACATGAAAATCATGAATCAAGTGGGCTAATTTACATTTTTTTTTTGTAAATATATCTAAATACAGAGTTAACTCTTGCATTTGTGGCAATTTTCTAAGCCTGTTAATTTTTTGGTACTTCTTCAAGGCAATAGCTTTAGCATCCGTCTGAGGGCACTTTCGTACTACTCGCCAAGAGTATTATGCCGATTGCCCTTTGTTGATGCTTCAAAAAAATAAAAAATAAAAATTGATGTGGCAAGGAATTCCAATGTGGGCCAGGATGATATACTAAAATTTTCTTTCATGAGGCCCTAACTCCCAAATTCTCAAGTCATGTGTTCTGCTAAGACCGCGGGAACTGTCAACTGAGGAAAGTACACGAATAAGAAGGTATACCTGTTCATAAAAAAATGCCCATAGTTTGTACACAAGTCACCCAGTATGCAGTGGGGTAACGGGGCTGGGACATGACCTGACACTTTGAACGCTTGTAATTCCATCCCCTGCAATCTTGCAAAGGTAATTACAAGAGAATAAATGTGTACATACATGGAGTTTGCATGTTTTATCCGTGTTTGCATGGGTTTCCTCCGGGTACTCCAGTTTCCCCCACCCACAAAACATGCAATTTAGGAACACTACTGTATGGCTGTGTGTGAATGTTTGGTGGTGGTCGGAGGGGCCATAGGTGCGTACTGGCAGCCACGCTTCCGTCAGTCTGCCCCAGGGCAGCTGTGGCTACAGAAATGTAGTTTACCACCATCAGAGTGTGAATGTGTGAGTGAATGAATAATGTGTCCAATGTGAAGCGTCTTTGAGTGTCCAGAAAAGCGCTATATAAAACTGATGCATTACTGATGCATTGTACAATCCCGTCATCAGTCCGTCGGTCCACACCTCGGCCCCCAGATATGGGCATATGGATTTAAATAACCTGAAATTAATGATGTTTGAATTTTAAGCTCACTTCCATTTTTTTTTTTTTTTTATTTCAAATGAAATGTACAGGTGGGCGGAACAATTCACAGTGGTAGGAGTGCATTTGTGCACGCGCTAATGTGCAACAAAGCGGCAATTTTGCGCATTCGGTTAAATGCCTATATAGCTTTCAGCAAATATCCAGTGTTATTTCAACGCTGTGTTGGCTAATCAGTCCATTTTTACTTTTATCTTTTCATTGACAGTACTGATATCTGCCAAACTTAAATTTAAAAATGACTGAAACAATATGCATGACAAAGTCAAATTTTTGCATTTTTGAAAGTGCCTTGTAATTTATTTACAAACCATCACGACTGCAATTCTAACAAAACCAGCCGCTGCACGTTTCAGTCAGCTGCTAAGGCATCTGACCAACACCTGTTTGAATGGTTTTGGCACGTTTTGGGTTTACAGTACATGACTGGGAACCAGTTGCCATGGTTACAAAACTTCATGGATCCCTGAATGACCTTCTGAGCGTAAGGTGAAAGATTTCCTCACAACAACAGTAATTGGAGCATTTACTCTGAACTTATAAGTCTAATGATATATAGACTTTATATAACTTATATTATTACAGTCTGAACCAAAATTGAAAGAAATATTCAAACTCAGGATGCAATGTTTTTTTGGCCACAGCATTAAATCACATGAAAAATATCTCTTTCTTGTACACAATTTTATTCACATTGTCATGTAATTCAGCCAAACATTTTCGGGACGGTTGAAAACCACAGGTATGAATGCAGCAGCTGCATTTTACGGACCCACACAGGGGTTTATAGGTTTTAAGGGGTTAAGGAAGAATACCTCATCGAAGTTCCCCCACAGAGCCGCATGCAGGAGAGTAGGTGCTCACTGCCATGAGTTCCCATGGACTTGGGTTGATTTTCCCGCCGTTTCCTGTTGCCATGGCACCCCAGCTTAACCACACTCAGTCCAACTGCACTAAGCCAGGAGTGTATCCAAAGCGACTTGGCGATAAGTGTTATTTGAAGGTTTCTGTAACCTTCTCTGGGGCCTCATCGATTGTTGGGGGACCCCTCATTGTGGTAATTAAGTTGAGAAAGTGCAGTACTTGAGGGTCCTGTTTCTCTAGTCTCATCCCATCATCCACACACAGACCCGCACACTTACACACACACAGACACACCTACACCCACAGACACACACACACACCCCCACACCCACACACACTCCCCAAGAAGATTGCAAACTTAAAGGTTTATGAAGCGCAAGATTGCCAAAGATTGTCCAAATTTTTAAAGTGTATACTGTTGCCCATAAAGCTGGAAAAATGTTGTACTCAGTCACAGACACTTCATCTTATCAAGTATACATCACACTGTCGCAATCATGAAAAGAGGTAATAAAAAAAAAAAAAAAAAACATGACATACTGTGTATATATGATTTTTTAAAATTCCAACTTTATGAGCACCAGTGTATTTATTTGCATACCAGCCTGAGACAGAACTTAGGTTTTGGCATCTAAAGAAAACTGTGCGAGACAGGGATGACTCCGATGAAAAGATAGCCAAGGTCGCAATCTATAATGAATAACATTGGCAGAGATTCACATTCAACTTGTTAGATTGCCCTCGTTTTAAGGCTAGCCGTGAAACGTTGGTTAGGTATTGTAACCCCAGATTGTTTTTCATAATCAAGTTAGAGGAAGAAAAAAATTCAGTAACAAACATTATGACTGTTTTACAATTACAGTTAGGAATGACGCTCCTCGACAGGGCTATAGTTCAGCCAGCGTTTTGTTGTTGTTGGTTTTTTTTTTTTTTTTTTGCTGATGTGGTCGTGATTCTTGTAAAATGTCAGGTCTAGTTTCGGGGAGAACAGAGGGAATTGGAGGACTGAGATGACCAAACGACGAAAGTTCTACGCGCCTTGCGTTAGTTGTCAGCTTGCTATTTCAACCTAAGCTAATTTGACTCGCGGCTACAGTCGAGAATGACGCCTTGGCTCAAGCCGAATGTCTGTCACATTAGTTGAGCCGTGGGTTCGTATGTATGCAACCAGGGTATAGTGGTTGGTTTTTGAACTTTCCTTACAATTACCCCTCTCTCTTTTCTGTGTATTTGTGCTAGTATATTTTGAAAGTCAAATTGGAGATGTTAACAAGTCAGACATATTATTAGTAACTTTATTTCCATAAACCTGCAATTTCAGTAAGTACTAGAGGAATTCTTACATCCACTATATGCTAATGAAATAAACTGTTAGAGCCCTATTCATTAAGCACTAAGCCCTAAAACTTCCCATTTTTAAAGCAAGGGAACTATAAATCAGAGTGCGCATTTGCAGTGGCACAAAATATTTGTCAGCAGCCAACTCCTGGGACACATTGCACAATGCTGCCCCCAAAACAAATGTTTGCAACACTTCTGTACAAAGGCTAACAGGCAGACTGGGATGAGTCAGTGTTTATTGAAGGAAAAAAAAATTTATAAATTGCTACAAATACATTAGAAAAGTCTTATTGGACCTCAAACAGTGTAGTTTCAATATCTATACTATTGTAATCATCGTAATTATTATTTGTGAATGCATAAGTCACAGAGCTGCAGCCACAGCATCACAGGGAAGGGGGGGTGGGGGGGTGGGGGGGGATGTCTCCAGCATTGTGGCATTATGCAGCCCCTCCAAGCACAGTGCTACGCTGAAATCCATCTCCGGTAGGTTCTGTGGCAAAGATGAGGCAGGAGGCAGTTATGAAGTTATTAAACTCATCGAGGGTGGGGTGGGGTAACTCTGCGGCACAGTGCCCAGCTTCACACCACCTGCCCCGTCTCATCGACACCATCAATTGCAACCCCCTTCAGTCCGCCCCAAATGGCATCAGTTAGGAAAACTTGGGCAATTTTTGGAGGGAAGACAGTTGTGGGGAGTTCAGACATTTGACCCCGTTTCGTGGTGGCCTGCATGTGGCTGGTCTTTGAGGGCCAACCTCCGTCCGATTCCTTTTTTCCCCCCCAATAAGCCATGAACTCCAATTCAGAATGGACATAGTCTGCAAACTGAAAAAAGCAGTCCCACCTGCTTTTCCATTAACTTTTGACTGTTCCTCAAAGCTCCAATTACATGTCCGTGAATGCATACTTTTCAAAGCCTCTCTACCAGCAAAATATGTTTCACTGACTAAGCAGTGCCTTGCCTCATGCAGAAAGCATTTTCCCCATGAATTACAATTTTACATAAATTTACATCACCTTCTGTCGATTTTCATTTGAAACACTACACCCTGCTGGTAAAAATAAGTACTACACTGATGTTAGAACGCAAAACCTCGCCACGCTTGAGATAAAAGGGGTGAAGACGATCACTCACTGGCCTATAACTACTTGAAAATATGGAGTACAATAAATAATAAAAATAAACTATAGTTCATAATAATGCGGCTGTGTACATCAATATCATTCAAGAATATTACATAAATAGTAATAGGATAGCATAATCACTAGAGGCAGCAAAAAATTACAAATTGATTTTGGGTTACTGGATTCTGTTGCTACTGAAAAGATGTTTGGTATTCCCAACAACACTGGTTGTTTGTTGTCAATTTTTCTTTATCTCGAACCCCAAAATGACCAGGTAGCCCTCACTAAGTCATATCAAAATCATTATTATCATCTTTCAATGGCTGAATAATGTTCCAGTTGCTTCCATCTCTTCAATTAAAATTCTGACCATAGTTCACAGTTGAAATTATTAACAACAGTTAAAATATATTTCAAACAGCTCACCAACTTACACTTAACCTCAAAAAATAAATAAATAAAATGAAATAAAATAAAATAAAAATACTCAATGTACATCAATTTACCAGTCATTAGGGTAAAAAAAAAATTAAAAAATCGTGGTATGTCTACTACCCCGTGCATCTTGAAAATAAAGCGCAAAAATTTGGGAATTCTACACTGCGAACAAAACCTCAACATCCAATTATTAATGCAATGAAATAATGCATTCTGCACAGAAGCGAAAAGGCTTCAACCAAACTGTTAAATTAAACTAATCTACTGACTCAACTATTCCATTTCTAACGGACATGACTGGTCAATTCCACGTAAGGGAAAAACACTTACTCCCCATTTCTCTTATTTCATTCAGAACACTCATCACAGTCTCCCCTTTTTTCACTTCACACAATCAGTCCATTCTTCCTGGGACACTGCATTAATAAAGTCCAGTTGGCATTTTGCTGTACTGATTTCAGTCATAGTCAACTGAAAAAAACCTTGTATTTGCCGATTTTTCCATTACAAAATCATTCCAGCCTGCATTCACCCTACAAATTATTTATTTTCTGGGCAGTGGTCCCTAGCCAAAGATTACAAACTTCTATATTACACCATAAACCAGTGCATAAAAGTCTGCATAGCTATGTGAGGGCGATAAACTTAATGAGGACAGTATGCCATACTGTGACTAATTGCTAATTAAAATTAATTTAAGTGGTTCTTGTCCCAGTTTTAAAGGGTGACACAGAGCTCAAGCTGTACTTGAAATAAAAATAAATAAATAAAAATTGTGTCTTTATCGAAAAAGTGTCATTTTATAAGCTATGCAAAACTTAAAACCCCTGACCAAAATCAAAACAGTCAGATTGCAAAATACCTTAAAACAGTCAAATTCCAAATGACACATTCTGCGCTGCCTTAAAATATTGCTATCGGCATTAGCATTTTAAAAGTTCCTTTAATCAGATACATCATGAAGTCCCTTTTAAACAGATTAATGCTTCCATTTGTTTGATTAATAAATGGTGATGCCCCATATTTCGGACTCAGTTTATTTGTAGCCTAATCATTTCAGTTCTTTACCTTTATTAAAAGATTACTTTTCAAAACCCATGAACCAGAAGAGCCCCATTCACCCACTTAACAGGATGACTAAGAACAGTATCACTTCTAGTTAATACAACAGAGACAGACAGGTAGCACTACCTCGCAAAAGGTAATTTTTCGTGCTGCTGATGAGTTTGAATTGCTTGTAGGAGAACCCTGAGTGATCAGGTCACTAAGAGGATCAGAGGCCAACGGACAAACAAACAGCTTGCCAAATCTACCTTCTGTTCTCTGAGCCACACCCCTAAGTCAGAGGGAAACCTCCCTCTGTGAATCCATGTCACGACAGGAATACAGGGACCATGGGATTGTAGCGATGGCATCACCGAGGACCTGCTCGGGGCAGATTACCATTGCTGGTCACCCACAGCCCCCTGCCAAGCTGCCAACCCTCGATTTACTTTGACAATACCATGGTTACACCTGCTACATACCTCCATTCAACGTACTCTGAAATATTACCGCTTGAGCCCAAATAAATGACTTGGGAGGGGGCTTAATGTTTGAAAGAGGTGCCTGGCATGATTACTAATATTATACACAAACAGGTACACATCTGTCTCTCTCCACCAGAGAAATGTATATTCAAACGTCAGCGTGCACCTACAATGCTATACATATAGGCAGTTAACACACAGCAAGCTTTCAATGTCAAGAACATGGGAGGCCTGGTAGATTGTGTCCATTGCCAGAACACATTATTTATATAAGTGTGCCCCCTAGTGTTCCAGTAGGGTCATTACACACCAGCACACACAGGACACACGTTAATTGAAAAAACCAAAAACTTGCACTCCAAGACCCATTGTATTGTGGCCTTCTGCTCTGAGCCACATGGGTAAGGGTGATGATGACAATGCAATAGTAGTGGTAGTAGTAGTAATAATAATAATAATAATAATAATAATATTAATAATAATAATAGAAAACAACCAACACATCCCAATTGTGCGTTTCATGTACTTGGTGCACCACTTGAAACTGAAACGCTTTAAAAAATATATTTTTTCCCTAATCAGATGTTTCATAAAAAATATTATTGTAGCAAGTTAACAAGCAGTTTGAAGAAGAAATGCATTGCTATCATTTGGTTAGTTGACTATAAAATAAGCATGTAACTACACTTTTTATCATGTAGAAAAATGTGACAAGTGCAAGTTTTGAAAAGTGAAAAGGGGGAACTGCAGGCTTTTCTCGGACATCTGTCCGTCTTAAACAAGAGAGGGACTGTATTTTCTGTACTTGATTACAACTGCCTTCAATCAAAACTTCAGAACTCTTCAAGAATGCTTCCCCCCATGCCGAAGACACCATGGTTTGGTCCATTAAAATACAAAACAATAAGCTACAGGAAGTGATTTTCAGTAAAGTAGAGCAATGTTTGCTTGCTGTTGTTGCACGCACACACACACACACACACGCACACACACAATATTTGTACAAAAGTACTTCACTGGGGGGGCGGGGGACACCCAATTATCTTCATGCATTTCTCCAATGCAGCAATTATGATGCAACCACTTCCCATGGCTGTGATTGGCTGTTGCAAATGGCAGCCGTTCCCTCTACAGAGCAGGAGAAGCTCAGGTTCAGTCTGGAAAACATGGGGTATATGGAGCCCGGTGGATATTGCAAACGCTGGAGAAGGGCTGTAGGGTGTCAAAGGGTGGTAATCAGGTCCGGTGGGGGTGTGAAGGTGGAGGAACAGGCAGTCAGTTCTGAGGGTGGGGGGTGGAGCAGAAGTGAAGGTCCATTTTATTTGGAGGACGTGACGGGGCAGAGAGAGAGAGCGCGCGCCGTCCTTAGTTCTCCGACAGCGAGAGGGCCAAGGCAGCCTGCAGTGCGGCCTCCTCGTCGATGCTGTAGTCCTGCGAACACCCACGTATGAACACACAGACACACGCACACACACATAGCCACAGGTCAGCTCATTCCCCTGGGGTCACAGGTTGCAGGGCCTGACACATTCAGTTCTGATTAGAGTCCCTAGATAGAGTAGCAACAACTCAAGAACGGGAGCCATTTTGTTTCCATCGCGTGAAACCATGACGTTTCACACAATGGAAATCATTGGATGTTTTTCATTCTTTTCTGGCAAGGGAAGTTTATTAATTTCAATGGAAAAACAATAAACCAGCAAGCAATTGTTCGACAAGCGTGAGGGGAAAATTTTTGGACACGAGAAAAGGGGTACCCGATTAAGGCGATGGAAACAAAATGGCATCGTGATCCTCACATCGCAACTCTATCTAGGAACTCCATCTGATGACAAGAGAACACACTGGCTAACACTGCCGTCTAATACCACTGTATCTGTTCCATACTAATGTTGTGCTGTGCAAGCAGCTCCAGACCTCGGACTGATCCATTCTATGAAATACACATGACTGAGCAACTTATAGCATCCATTAAAGGGCCGCCAAACAGCTGCCTATCAGCAGATGATGAATCTCAATCATTTTACCAAGGCAAAGGTGCGGATGTTGAGGAGGCCTGGTCACAAAGATGTTTGGAAAACTCCACTTTTACCTGATTAGATGGTTCTAGAGAGGACTGGCAGAGGTGCTAAATTCTTAAGAGGTAAATTTCAAAAAGTAATGGTCTCCCACAAAATTTTGTTTAAATCACCTCAATGAGCCATTTGTACAATTCCAAGCAAAAATGAAGGACTAATTCCTGAACTCCGGTGAGTGAGCCCAAGGGTGGAAGATGCACACAGTAGGATTCTTACTCTCTAATCCCAAGATTTAGCGTCGCCACATACGGGAGCTTTGGAGAACTTCCGTGACACTGGCAGGAGAAGCTGTGAAAGGGAAATAAAAACCGAGGGTTCTCTTACCACGAAGGTGTCATAGGAGAATTTATGCCGGTGCAGAAGATGTTGCAGGAAGTTGGCACTCTTGTAGCTGGGGTCGCCCCAGGGCATCGCTGAACACACCGGGCACACCTGCAGACACGGAACGAGAGATGCACCGCATTACACAGCCAGCCTTCAGATGAGCCATCAAATATCACAGGCAAGGTCACACATGATGCCGTGACGTCATTCAATTCTTCCCCCTAGCCATTCCATTACTAGGAATAATTGTCCATTTTTAGAGGAGTCTCAAAGTGAATCACATTTCAGATTATTTCCTGAGCAAAACTGGGTACTGGCTCCGATCGCTAGATAACCTTAATAACCAATTTTTACAGAAAACCTCCAATGCTGTGAAAAAGCAGCAGTCCTTTTCCCTATTTCCTCCATTTTAGCAAATTTGTCACATTTCAGATCATCAAACGAATTCTAATGGGAGACAACGATAACCACAGGAAACTCAAACTGCAGTTTGTAAATAATGATTTAATTCATTGTAAAAGAAAAGCTATCTAACCCAACATGAAGCTATGTGAAAGAATAATTGCCCCCTTAATTGCAACGTCAACCAATTTAAAGATTTTTTTTTTTGGGAATTTTTCCTTTATTTGACAGTTATACAGTGTAGAGAGACAGGAAGGCTGGGGAGAAGAATAGGGGAAGACATGCAGCATATGACCTGAGCTGGAATTGAACCCAGGGCGCTGCGGGAAGGACACAGCCTTTATGGTGCGCGCGCTTAGACCGATGAGCCACCGAGGCACCCTCTACATCAACCAATTTAAATTTAATTGATAATTGGGTTCAATTTCACGAGACACCCCCAGGGATGATTACGGCTAGCCATGTAGAGTCTAAACAACACTGAAAAAGAACCCGTCTGTAAATGTTTGAGTCGGTAAAAAGCAGCATATTGGTGCTGCAATCTAAAGAAATATTAGAGCAGATGAGAAACAAAGTCCTTGCCGCCCATCAGTCTGGAAAGGGATACAAAGCCATTTCTAAGGCTCTGGGACTCCAGCGAACCACAGTGAGAGCCATTATCTAAAAAAGGGGAAACTTGGAACAGTGATATATCCTCCCAGGAGTGGCCGACCAACTAAAATTCCTCCAAGACCACATGAACGATTCATCGAGGAGGTCAAATCAGAACGCCGAATAATATCCAAATATCCAAAGCATCCATGTGTGAGCTGCAATGTGAAAACCACTGCTGACCAAAAACAACACAAAGTCTCATCTCACATTTTCCTGGAAACATCCTGTTGAAACTCTAAACTTCTGGGATAATATCCTGTGGACTGATGAGTCAAAGGAGGGACACAGGTTTCATGTGGTGTTAAAAAAAAAAAAACACAAAACACTGTATTCAACAATAAGAACATCACACCAGTAGTCAAACACTGTGGTGGTAGTGTGATGGTCTGGGCTTCCTTACGGCTTTATGACCCTGGGGGACTTGCCAAATTAGGTGGAACCACGAGTTCTGCACTCTACATGAAAATCCTAGGGGAGAATGTCTGGCCATCAGTTTGTGACCTGAAACTCCAGTACATTTGGTTTATACAGCAGGACAGTGATCCGAAGCACATAAACAAGTCCACCTCTGAATGGCTAAAAAAAACAAAATGAAGGCTCTAGAGTGGTCTAGTCAAAGTCTTGCCTTAAATCCGCCTGAGGTGCTGTAGCATGACCTTAAACAGGCAGTTCATGCTCGAAAGCCCTCCAATGTGGCCGAATTAATAAAATTCAACAAAGAAAACGTGCCAAAATTCCTCCACATCAATATCGGCTACTCACTGCCAGTCATCGCAAGCATTTAACTGCAGTTGCCACCGCCAAGGGTGGTTTAGAGAGACAATTATTTTTTAACATGGGTGATGTAGGGTTTGAATAACCCTTTCCCTTCAATAAATGAAAAGATCAACAGCTGTCGGACAGCTCACTCAGTAAAAGCATCGCGTTGCGAAGCATAAGTGACCATCATATTGCGATTTCGATCCCCGCCTTATACCAGCCAGCAGCGGTCGGCAGCTTTTTCAAAGTAGCGCAAAATTGGCTATTGCGCTACAGGGTTGCAAATTGGGAAGGGAAAATAATAGTTGCCTTGTGCGTTGCTCAAGCGCCTCCTGTTGGCCAAATGGGCACTTGTCAGGAAGATTCTAACCCTGTTCATGTTCAGGTATCCTCTGCCCTCGTTCTGAACTTGCGAAGATTCAACCAATGAGTGCATAAGAAGCAGTGACTGATGGGCACGTGCTTCGGAGGAGAGCCGCGCACTGTCTACACTCTCCTGAATTGGCAGCAAAGGGTCGCATACGAGCAAGCCTTGTAGATAGTTCATCAATTGGGCATTCCAGATTTGGGTGGGATTGGAGATGCCAAATAAAATAAAATAAACTAGAACGGGCACTCGGTAGAGCGCATACCTTCGCCGACGCCACTGAATCCCTCGCCACTGGCGTTGGTTTCATGCCGATCGGATAAAAATTGACCGAGATATGGCCGAAAGTCGGTTTTGACCTTTTCGTGGCCTTGACCTTGACCTTTGACCCGATCACTTCCAAAATCTAATCGATTGATCCTCAGGTCATGCCAAATCAACCCACCAAATTTTATGAAATTCCGTTTGGTGCTTTTTGAGTTATTCGATACACATACATACACACAGACAGACAGAGAGACAGACACACAAACAAATAAATACACGGGGATCAAAACATTACCTTCGTCAGCGAAGTCGCTGGCGAAGGTAATGAAAAGATCATTTCAAAGGTGCATTAAGTTTTTGCTCACATTGTCTTTGTCATAGTAAAATTAGCTGGATGATCTGACTCAAGCATGTCAAACTAGAACGGGCACTCGGTAGAGCGCATACCTTCACCGACGCCACTGAATCCCTCGCCACTGGCGTTGGTTTCATGCCGATCGGATAAAAATTGACCGAGATATGGCCGAAAGTCGGTTTTGACCTTTTCGTGGCCTTGACCTTGACCTTTGACCCGATCACTCCCAAAATCTAATCGATTGATCCTCAGGTCATGCCAAATCAACCCACCAAATTTTATGAAATTCCGTTTGGTACTTTTTGAGTTATTCGATACACACATACAGACAGACACACAAACAAATAAATACACGGGGATCAAAACATTACCTTCGTCAGCGAAGTCGCTGGCGAAGGTAATCAGGAAAAATAGAAGAAATCGGGAAGGGGGTTAATACTTTTTTCCCCCACACACTCTACCACTGTAAGTATGTTTACAAGCAGCAGGTAGAAAAATATGCACTTTGCTTTCCACTTTGGCTAAAACTAGCCTGGGACTAGACTCGGAAAAATGCAATGGGCCTAAGTTTTTAACACAAATAACATGGGGGAACTGCAAGCTTTTATTTGGGCGCTTGACCTCTTTAAAAGAGGTGGCACGCTGTCACCTGAAGTTGAACAATTGCGATTACTGAACCACACAGTGTTCCCCACGTGTCTTCCAACCACCTACTCATTCATATGCTGATTGAAGGTTTTTCTGGTTCTGAAATGCTAGCAGAGGAACCACTGTTCTCTGTCAGACTCACCACTTTGTTGGGGTCATTGCGGTGGTTCTCCATGCAGTGTTTAACCAGCTCCTGCTGGTCCAAGTTGCGCGCGCCACAGTACGGGCACACGAAGGTGGAGCGGTTTGGAATATTGCTGTGGGGCCAAACACAGAACACAAATAGACTGTTAGGGGATCACTACTGGCTAGAGACTTTCACAACGATCTGCACAGCACAGAAGATCTGAGGCACTTAGGCACCCAGCACTGCAGGCACATGGGAGAAGTTAGCCCTGAAGGCTTTCTGTCAGAGAGCATTGTTTGAAAACTTTTAGAAGACGTGATTAACATGGAGATGAGGTCATTTCTTTTTTTTTTTTTATCCAAACCAATGTTTTTGTAAACCTAAACAAATAGTTCTGGCACCTAAACCTAAAGTAGTTGTTTTGTTGCCGAAAGTTTACGGGCAATTCCGTGAAAATGTCACCCTCAAGTGATTTTTTTCAAATTGATGCTACATAGTTGAAAGATGTATCATTTAGGAGGCAATTATGTTGCACTTATGAATTCAAGTGATGCTAGTTCGACCAGAACTTTGCTTTCGATAAAATTTTGAGAAATGAACCCCTTCATTCCGAGTACAGATTTTTTCAGCTTTTTGTCAATTGTGTTTTCTTTGTCATATTTTCCAGTATACATGGACAAGATGATTATTACAAGTATATTCTATTAATTTTGGTTCTTTTGGGTGGTCGTATGTACAAAACCCAAAACCAGTGAAGTTGGCACGTTATGTAAATCGTAGATAAAAACAGAATACAATGATTTGCAAATCCTTTTCAACTTATATTCAATTGAATACACTGCAAAGACAAGATGTTTAATGCTCAAACTGAGAAACTTTTTTTTTTTGCAAATAATCATTATCTTAGAATTTAAAGGCAGCAACACATTGCAAAAAAGTTGGCACAGGGGACACTGTGTTACATCGCCTTTCCTTTTAACGACACTCAGTAAACGTTTGGGAACTGAGGAGACCAATTTTTGAAGCTTTTCAGGTGGGACTCTTTCCCATTCTTGCTTGATGTACAGCTTAAGTTGTTCAACAGTCCGGGGTCTCCATTATCGTATTTTACGCTTCATAATGCGCCACACATTTTCAATGGGAGACAGGTCTGGACTACAGGCAGGCCAGTCTAGTACCCGCACTCTTTTACTACAGAGCCATGCTGTTGTAACACGTGCAGAATGTGGCTTAGCTTTGTCTTGCTGAAATAAGCAGGGGCGTCCATGAAAAAGACGTTGCTTGGATGGCAACATATGTTGCTCCAAAACCTGTATGTACCTTTCAGCATTAATGGTGCCTTCACATATGTGTAAGTTGCCCATGCCTTGGGCAGTAATACACCCCCATACCATCACAGATGCTGGCTTTTGAACTTTGCGCCTATAACAGTCAGGATGGTTCTATTCCTCTTTGGTCCGGAGGACACAACGTTCACAGTTTCCAAAAACAATTTGAAATGTGGACTCGTCAGACCACAGAACACTTTTCCACTTTGCATCAGTCCATCTTAGATGAGCTTGGGCCCAGCGAAGTCAGTGGCGTTTCTGGGTGCTGTTGATAAATGGCTTTCGCTTTGCATTGTAGAGTTTTAACTTGCACTTGCAGATGTAGCGACGAACTGTAGTTACTGACAGTGGTTTTCTGAAGTGTATACCCAATCATGGCACCCACCTGTTCCCAATTAGCCCGTTCACCTGTGGGATGTTCCAAATAAGTGTTTGATGAGCATTCCTCAACTCTCTCAGTCTTTTTTGCCACTTGTGCCAGCTTTTTTGAACTATGTTGCAGGCATCAAATTCCAAATGAGCTAATATTAGCAAAAAATTACAAAGTTTACCTGTTCGAACATTAAATAACTTGTCTTTGCAGTGTATTCAATTGAATATAGGTTGAAAAGGATTTGCAAATCATTGTATTCTGTTTTTATTCACGATTTACACAACGTGCCAACTTCACTGGTTTGGGTTTTGTAGAATAATAGAATCATTGCCCCAAGGTTTTTCACAACTGCAGTGTGAAAATTGGTGCGCTATCATATGTGAGTCCGTTACCAAGTTGCAATGGAATGTTTTGCACTGATTGATAGGATTCAAAGAAATTTTGCAAACTTTGATATTAATCATCTGTTTCCTTCACCAAATCTGAATACCACAATTAATTTCACTTTCTAAGCTGCATTATTGATGCATCTTGGTAAAGGACTGATAGATTTTCAGTAAAGGACTGACAGTAACGTACTGACATGCTAGATATAACAGGTTCGCACATTTTGAACATGGAAAAGCCACAGTATTCAATTCTGCCACAAGATGTCACTTCAGTGTAGATATCCTTTTGCAATGAATTCTGGGAAACCAGAAGTGATCATGGAGGGAATTTTGAAATATTAGGCCTGTATGAGGCACAAATTTCATCCTGTCCCATCCTGAAGTAACCCGTTATAAATTACACCAGGTAAGTACTTTTTTCACAAATAGTTCAAGTTAAATAAGAATAAATGATCATAACATATTTCAGTGCATGCCCCGAGACGGGCGTGATCGCGCTGGCACCTGTAAACGCCCGTCAAGTCCTCCTCACAGGCGCGATTTAACACGCTCGTCAGTCACTTCAGGGGCACGCCACTATTTAATACAAGCGTTATCCCATTTGACCTACCCTGGTAGACCATGAGGATGACGACACGGTCATAATAAAAACTAGTAACTCAACATTCTCTCAGACTGAGGCAACCAGTGCCTGCGAGGAATCATGCTCATATTCAGTTCGGCATACCCAACCCAAAATCATAACTCGCAATCTCAGACCTCGGTGAAAATTTCGGAGAGGGAAAAAAAAAATTCAACTTGTTTATCATTCAGGTTTTGTTCTAGGTATCTAAAGTGCAACCTGTGTGTACATGCAATGTTACGTTTCACCAAAAATCTATTTCTGTTTGCATATTATTATTCTTTTCCTCTTATCAATGCATATATTGTTTTGGGGAGTTTTCTTTAGTTCAGTAGAATTTTCATATTAATGCTGTTTGATCTTTGACATTTTGGCGATGTAACTTCCTCCAAATTTGCGGTATTCTCCTCGGTGTTCAGCTCTGCTGTGGAGAGGCAAGATGAAACAAGCGCTCTTCTGTGGTTTTGTAAAACGCAGTAAAATGCAAAACGGAGGCGAAGATACTTATTTGTAGCAGTCAAAGATCTACTGTAGTTCATTATTGCGTCGATGGTTACTTTGGTGTTTATACATTTTTATTTTATCGTGTACGGCATTTTTGTGAAGCATGCTAATTTACCTATCGATAAGTCCAGGCTAATGGAGCGATAGGTAGTTTTTCCATGCCGTTCGCCGTTTCTTCCACCTATAGTTCAAATGTGCACTAGTAGAAATGTGACATGTGAACTTGCTGTACTGACATTGTGTTGCCCGCAGGTACATGAGCTCCCCATTTCGAAATTACCTCCGCCATCAAAGGTAAAAGGAGGTTATGTTCTCAGTCCCGTTAACTGGGAAACGATATGACGTGCTCTATACTCAGCTTGTATTAAGCTCTGCTTTGGAGCGCTGTGGATGTAGATGGGTCTGGGCAAGCGAAAGTGAACATGTGTGATGAAAATTATATTTCTTTGTAACACATAGTGAATGGGCTGATCTTGTCGCTTAATCTGTCTAGTTTATGGAACTAATTTTGTTTTTTCAATATAAGATGTGAAAAAAAAGAATAAATTACAGCCATTTAAAGTGAATCTCCAACATCTCCATACAGAACAAGCTTGCTCAAGCTGACCAAAGCAGACTTTAAAGCTGTACAGGAGAAGTGTAGACACTTTTAAATACCTTACTTTAATGTTATGACAGAATAAGAAAGATCCAAAAAGTAAGCTCGTACAAAAGACCTTAAGATTGTGCATTATGAGCACATAGATTACTGTCATAACTGACTTATGCATCTTAGTATACACCTTGTCAAATCTGATGTCCTCTTTTGGTAGTACCGTAGCCAAGCACATTTTTTGCAAATTTCACATTTAAAAATTATTCTAACAATCCATTGAGTACACCACGTTAAAGTACTTGTAAAAACCTTTAGAAAAATGTATTTCAAGGTTATACAAGTAATCTGGTTGAAAAATTATAGCCCAATGAACATCAAAAATGTAGTGACGTAACCACTTGGCTAGACGTAGAAACATGACATGCAAAGTTGCCGCACTGATATTAATGCATTGCATGCAGAATAAAAATCTTTTGGCTGGCAAGAGAGGAGTGAAAAAATGTCATTTGATAAAAATTAAGTGTCATTTCATAGTCATTTCAGAGATGTGCGTTACCACCAGAAGTCAGTCCGTTACTGAAACATTTTCAAAGCAGACAACAAGATCAAAGCAGCCAGATACAATCAGAAATGTTAATGTTATAGAGACAATATCCGTACATGCCTTGGTAATGAATACTTGTCCACTATGTAATTGACAACAGAAACTTTTGGAACTGAAAACGTCGCTCTTTAAATTTTTTCATTTCTGCGTCAGTCCGGAAAAAATGACTTGATGGGACAAACCTTTATCATCATAGTTGTGGCTGAATTACCCCCTCAACCCCTTTCTAAACTCTCAGAACAGCTGCATTTTCCAATGCCAGTAAACAGTGTGGAGGATAAAATTCCATTATTTTTCTCTGAAATGTCAGTCCGTTACTCACGGAATTGCCCATACCGAACTGGGTCTGAGAACTGAAAATTAAAATGAAAACTGAAAACAATACCAACTAAGTGTCAAGAAAATGAATCACTATATGGTTCCTCATGAGGGTTGAACCTTGCACATCATACAGGTACATGGCAGTCCAATGCTTAACCCATTCATTCACTACAACTTGCTTGCTTTGTGGACTGTGTGGCTCAGTATAATGCCTCATTTCTGACAGAAAACCACAGACGGACCTCCATTTTGGGCTAAAATCAAAAGCGGTACCCGACCAGCAAACTGAAGAGCACCCAAGCCATCTTCACGTCCATACGGTCATCCAGAAAAGCAAAAGCTCGATGTTTGGCCCGCATGATTCTGGGCAAGGAAAAGAGTACCCCAAAAATAAGATGACTGTAGTCAGGGAAACAAGTCACCCAGCAAAAGCTCCAAGCAACAGAAACCGATGAGCGCTAACGGAGGTTGCAATTAACGTCAATGCCAAGACCATATCTAGACCTAAACTACAGTCAGAGTTCGCTTGTCAGCCTTGCCACTCAAACCACATAACGACTGACTTTCCACTCTCCCATTACCTGGGAGTCAGGTGTGATCAGTGGCAATATCTGAGCAGGTAAAGACCTGTGGGACAGAAACCCAAATTCTGGATTTAGATTGAAATGTCTTACCTTATACTGTCAAAGATGCAACAGACCTTGTCACTACTGCCAATGTGATTTCCATTTCCAAGCAAACAAGCGCACTTTCTTACCAGAACACTACCGGACATCCACACTTAACCCTAACATAGATAAACAAACACAAGCACACAATGCCACTTATGTACAGCGGGGACTGTAAGTACGCAGCGACACAAGTTTAGGATTTAGCTTAGAGCTCCCTCTCATTTGATTTAAAAACAGTGAGGATGCCTCAAAGTGGAGGAGTTTAAGTATCTTGGGGTCTTGTTCACGAGTGAGGGAAGGATGGAGCGTGAGATTGACAGACGGATCGGTGCAGCGGCAGCAGTAATGCGGTCATTGTACCGATCTGTCGTGGTGAAGAAGGAGCTGAGCCGAAAGGCAAAGCTCTCGATTTACCAGTCAATCTACGTTCCTACCCTCACCTATGGCCATGAACTCTGGGTCATGACCGAAAGAACGAGATCTCGGGTACAAGCGGCTGAAATGGGTTTCCTCCGCAGGGTGGTGGGCCGCTCCCTTAGAGATAGGGTGAGGAGCTCTGTCACCCGGGAGGAGCTCAGAGTAGAGCCGCTGCTCCTCCACGTCGAGAGGGGCCAGCTGGGGTGGCTCGGGCATCTTTATCGGATGCCCCCTGGACGCCTTCCTGGGAAGGTGTTCCGGGCATGCCCCACCGGGAGGAGGCCTCGGGGAAGACCCAGGACACGCTGGAGGGACTATGTCTCTCGGCTGGCCTGGGAACGCCTCGGGATACCCCCGGAAGAACTGGAGGAAGTGTCCCGGGAGAGGAAAGTCTGGGCATCCCTGCTTAGACTGCTGCCCCCGCGACCCGGCCCCGGATAAGCGGCAGATGATGGATGGATGGATGGACAGTGAGGATGCTGTTGAAGTTGTGACTACCTTTCATCATTTGACGGCATCTACAGATTTATCACATGCTTTTATCGCCGTCTCATTGTCCAAATACTTATGCACAGCCTTGCATACACACACTTCATGAGCCGTTTCTTGCAAAGCTTGTGCCAGTTGAATAGCACATGCCCTCCAACCCACAAACTGCAGGGCAACTCAACCCACTTCCAAAAATAAGAAAAAAATATTAAGAAAGTCTTGTCTTAGCATAATCTATTCCATTTAACACAGGCCCACAGCTGCAGAGAACCAGTCCAGACTTTCCTTTCAACCTCAAAACGCAAAACAACTAATGTTCAGCGTCTTCTCCATTCACACTGGACCTCAAATCACAAAGGCCCCGAGCAGAAGCAGGAGGGCGAGAGAGGAGGAAAGAACAAATTGTACCGAGAGGATAAATTATCTTTCTCCATTTTCTGTCCGAAACACATCGGTCACACTCTGAGACGCATCCTCTGTAATGGAGCGGGCCGCTCATCCGCAGCTATGCCTGGCAAATTTAAAAGAGGTTCCCAAGCTTATAATCCAATGGGAACTCATTATTTTGTCATTTTTCTTTTTAGGAAAAAGCAAAAATTATTCCGCTGCGTGCAATACTAAGTCAAACCACCCCCCACCCCTGTGCACACCTTGCAACCAACCAAAAACCTCTAGATCTTTTTTTTTTTTTTTAAATAAAATGGCACCGTAGGCATTTCTTTTGATGGATTAACACATCACTCACCCACAAGACCCAATGTCTCATTTAAAGTCTGTGAGCTTTTTTTTTTTAAATGTCCCCAGGAACACTTCTAAGTAATAGGAAATGGGAGCATTAAATTAAATTTTAACATAGCAGGCTGTGTGGGAATTGCTTAAAATACAAACACTATTGTTAAACTTGAGTTGTTGCAATGTACATTGAAATTCAACAGAAAATCAGGAACTGCTCCGTGGGTTAATTTTTTTTTACTCAAGTACAGCACTTGATTAAAGGCATTCATCAAAAAAAAGGCAAAAATTTTACCCAATGGCTGACCTGGGAATGGGCTGTGAGGTTGGCACCACTGGAACAAATTTTGGGCAGTTTGCCATCTGCTCCTGAACCTTCGTGCAGGAGGAGACATGTGACCTCATCTTCACCAGTGTGACCTGAATCCGAGAGAGTTCGAAAGAGAGAGTGTGACAGAGATTCACAGAAAGAAAGAGATGGAGAGCGAGAGAGACATAGAGAGTGTGGGACCAAAAATCAGAGGGAGAGAAAGCAAAAGAATGACATCACTTTTCATTTATTTTTTTATTCATTTATCCTTTATTTAGCCGGGCAGGTCCCATTGAGATACAAGATCTCTTCTTCCAGGGAGTCCTGATCATGCGTGAGCCGCAGCAAAAGACAAACAAGATATGTTTGTGAAACACTGATGACCCCCGTGCATAACATGCACATGCTAACCATTAACTCTTGTATAGTGTTTGGGTCTGTGGGACCCGTTTTCAGTTTTCATCAAACCATGTTTGCTGTTCATATGACTTGTAATTGGGATGAAGTAAACATCTGTTGAGCATTTTAACATAAAACAGCACAATCAAACAATTTTGAAAACCCAAAACTCTAGCTGGTCCTAGACCCATGAACACTGGCTGAGTAACAAAAATCCTAACACCATACAAGGGTTAAAGGCCTAACATGAGTCAATCAAAGGTTAAAGGTCAAGGTCAGAAGGTCAACATTCATTACCTCATCAGAAAGGCCTTTTCCTAAGGAATACACATGCCAGGTATCAAATGCCTATTACTAGCTAATGAAAAGTTATGGCCCATGTTAATGCACTTTCTTGCATTTCCCCTCTTGCATTTCCCCATCAATCGATACCCCAACTTCTCCACCTGCCCCTTGTGTAAACTATTTTTGCAATATTTTGAGATTATGTCAAATTTTAGGCGTTTTCACTCCACTTTTTTTAACGGGCAAATGGAAAATGTATCTAAAAACGGGGACAAAAACGTTCAATAAGAAATTGAAATTGGCGTGTTAGTATCATTAGATTTGCCGAGGGAAGTCATTCACAGCTGCTCTAGGAGTCGTACACGGTGCGGATAGACTGAGATGTGCATGCACACACGGAGCATTGCATTTGCCGCAGGAGCTCCAGAAAAGAGGCCATTTCATTTAATTTGTTTCCAAGTACTGACCAGCAGCGCCTCACACACAAAACGATCAAACCTCAAGAGATGCACCGTCGACTGTGCCCCTCCCCAATTCCCCTCACCTTTTTACTGCACCCCCGACAGGGTGCCTTGTAGGACGAGAGCTGTTTTTCCACGCTGGATGACTTGTCCACCTTCTTTGGGTCGAAAGGCATGCGGCACAGGGGGCAGAGCGGGGATGTCACCTGCAGGCAGGGCTGCAAACACTCACCACAGAACCTGCGGGCAGGGAACCAAGCCAAAGTTAGCAACCCCTCAAACACCCATCGAGACCAGAGGTGGAAAAATCCAGTTTCACAGAGTTTAAGTGCTTTCCAATATTATGTTAATTATATTGCTCAAATCATGAAGGCACTTTGAACATCCCAAGTTCTGACACGTGTATGTGCATTTTCACATCTGTAAGTAAAATTGGGTCTAGATTTCCATTTGCACTGCCGCACTGAAGCTCATCTGCCTCTGTGGAAGTGTCCTTCACTTAGATCATTCACCTCACCGACACAAACAAGTACTAAACAAAATAAATTTCAGGTTGGATTGCCCACCTCCATTACTGCAACTACTACTTGTGGTTCCATATTAAAGAACTGAAAATAGAGCTCAACGTGAACCTGACACTCGACTGGTCTGACATCCTGCTGCATCCATTTTGAAGTGGGGCACAAGGCTGAGAATTACCAAACTAGTTTGACAGGGTTAGGGTTAAAAATTGAGGAATATTATACTCCGACACCGCCATGGCAAGTTGCTGCACTGGTAGAAACCGTTCACAAGTTTAGAAAGAAGGACAGATTTTTTTTACGGACAAACTGAGATCACGAGTGCCGATGATCGGTGCCATCATTATATATATATGAGTAGTATATTCTCTGAATGCTCAAAAAAAAGAGCAAGAACTGAAAGTAAATAAAGGAAGGAAGGAAGTAATGGATGAGAAATATAAGCAATTAGCCTGAGCCCATCATAACAATTCAGAGCTACATTAGCTGTCTGAATAAATGTAGAGACTTAACTTCATATTCATTATTTAGCTCATACTTTAGCCGAGATCCAATTCAAGCCTAATATACATCTTAAATATTACATGGTGAGCAAATATCCACACACAGACTCCAGTCATAAAATGCTTAGGTGGACCCACAGAGAAAATGGACTTTAAGTCAGGTCCATAAATATTTAAACATTAAAGTTATTGTTATCTTAGTAATCTACCACAGTATACTGGAGATGAGATTACCCACGCTCAGCTACACGAGGCAGACGAACAACGCCCTGGCTCACATTGAGAAAGAATCCCAATACTTTTTGAGGCAAAGAAGTGAAATGTTTTATAATCGCCGAGTCGGTCATCAGACCCCAATCCAATTCAGCGTGCATTTCACTTGGAAAAACTGAAGGCAAAACGCCCCGAGAATGAGAGTTTCCTGAAGACAGCAGTAAAGAAGTCCTCACAGAGCATCATCAGGGATTAAACCCAAAGCATCAAAAAAGACTAATCAGCATATAATTATATTAATCGGTCAGATTACTTTCAGCCCCAAAAATCAGGACTTGATGCATAAATTTGGCAGTAGGCCTAACATGGTTCTTACAATATTTTTCATTACTGGAAGAACCTCCCTCAAGTGCCTTTCAAATGACTGGTTATGAAGGCAATGGCCATGAGTGAGGCAAACGTGTTGCCCTGGAGAAAAACTATCCCGATTATTTTCACTCAGGGAATGGCTGCAGCTCTGTAAGCGCACTCACTTAAGTGGATGCTGGTTGCCTCCTGCGCTGTATAAACTCCCATTACCATGTCTGGTTTTTGCAGTCGCAGAATTAGTAACATCTCCAATTTTAGACGGCCTCCAGCTATGTATGGATAAACAGGGATAGCTCTATATCGCAGCAAGATTGCCAAATAGTGAGCTTTCCAAAGCATCTTTCCGTAAGTCTCAGAATTCTACTGAACATACATTTTCGAGAGACAAATTATGACACCAGGGGCTATGTAGAGTACCAGCAGTGATGGAGGCATTGGCTGTGCACTGCGACAACACAAATCTGGGTAAGCGAGCCAACTTGCACCCCGCCTGCACGGCACAAGACAAAGAACATGAGCACAAATTCAGTCTGGTACAATCCTTAATGCACCCCAGAGACAGCGAGACCCACACACTGGTTTTCCACACCCGGTCATAACACTATGTCACAGGAGAGAGGCATAAGGTTATGCTTTGGAGCAGATACTGTGAAATGACTGCAATTAACATCTCTGTGGCAAATCTACCGTTATAATGGGTACCAGGGTACATTTAAACTGTAGCAGGGAAATGAGGCCCCGCTTTCCGCAAGCACAACAAAGTCCGGCAATCACTTTGATCATTTCTACTTCAGCACCATTTCGGTCTTGATATCTGGGCCTGAGGATTGTGTACTTAAATTGTTTTTTTTTTTTAAGTTCGATTTTAAAATATTTATAAATATCTTCCTGTCAGTGACTGATGCACAGTTTAAAAGGTAGACCCACAGCCAGTCAGATGCGCTTAATTGTTCTAGAGCTCAATTCAACTCAACTTGCTAAACTGGGAAGAATGAACCCCTGTCTGCATCACTGAATCTTCCACTGAATCTCCAAGGACGCACTAAATAACACAGAAGAGATGCATGACAGTATTACAGCGATGGTTGATAACAATGAAATTCAAAATACAGTAAAAATAGAATAGGCCAACGACAAGAAGTTGGTTGTATTCAACTCATCATCCCTCACACAGTAAGACAAACTGCCATGCCTAAACAATAAAGAACATTAATTTACCGTTTTCTTCCTTGAATTAACAGTGAGCCCCAATTCGCTAATGCTCTCCCACCTCTTTCTCCGTTGCTTTTACCTAATTTCCACAGGGATTTATTTCTGTAAGTTTTTTTTTTTTTTTTAGTGAATCAAGGGACAGTGATGTTTGTATGAAGTCACAGCAGAGCTGGAGTGCGAGACATTTTTATTCTACGATGGGACCCTACAAGTAACATTGCAAAAGATCAGTCCATGACTGTGTGCAAAGCTGATGTAGACATACATAACTGCTTACAATCGGAGACACTTTCCTTACCGAATGACACTTTGGATGTTGTCTGTTTTCAGAAAAAACTTGTATGGTTTGTCCCCTGTTTACCAAGTGAAGCGACACAGAATTTGGTCAGTAGCAACTGTTCCCCCTGAAAACACATTAGAGCCATTAAGCACGTTTATTTAGCGATTACTTTTAAGCTCCTATAGTAGTCACATTTGTGCAATATCTAGAAAATTAATTTATAGATTGCGAATGAATGAATGAAAGAATACTACGCTACAGCACTTTCTCGTAGATAGACAAAGTGCTTTAGTCATATGGAGTAATGTCATCTCACAACCACCAATGTAAAGCACCCTCCTGGGTGATGTGACGGCAGCCATTTTGTGGCAGAACGCTCACCACACATCAAATTGAGATAAAGAGAGAGGGGACAAATAGCGTAGCCAATTAGATCGGGGGATGATTAGGTGGCAGGTTAAAAGAGCCAGGTTGGGAATTTTGCCATGACACTGGGGAACTGCCTACTATTGTTGGAGAGTCGTGGGATCTTTAACGACTGCAGTGAGTCAGGACCTCGGTTTAATCTCCCCTCCGAAGGACGTCAAAAGACTTAAGCCGAATTATGACTAAAATTTCTGATGAGCTTCAACCCAATAATTAGACAGCTATAGCAGATGCAGCAAAAGTGGGGAACATTTCAATGGGAAAATCAACTCCAGCTAAACAGAACAGAACCAGCAGGCCAGAAAATAAATAGATAGATAAATTGATTAATAAATAAATAAATAAAAACAAGACCGAAATAGCTGGAAATAATTTTGGCATGAGGCGCAATTGTTAAACTATAAAACGTTACTAGAGAGGATGCACAGATTGTAAGCGAGGGAAAGAGTTGTACAGGATCATAGTGGCAGGACAGTTTGTGGATTACAAAACTGACCGCAGTCTGAAATATGTGAGAGAATTCGGAGAACCAGCCACTCTGCAAATCCTGTGATGTTGGCATAACTGGTTTTCATGACATTTTTCAAGGATTTATGTGAAGCCCATTACACAGGAAATATATAAGATAGGTTTAGTCTTGTGAATAAGCAAAATCGCGTAACGCTGGGACTAATGCCGAAAGAATTTATCCGTAAAAAAAAATTGCTGAATCCATCAAGGAAAGTGGCTTTTGTCTTCAGAATAAAAGCACCACCTTCAGTTTTTGCACTCGTTATCAGCATTTGAGAAGAATAGGAAAAAAATACACTAAGATCACAGGCTGGCATTTCCATTTGTGTGAGCGGTACAGCAGTTTTACGGTTAAACAGGCGGCAAACGGCATCCAATTGCAACTCTGCAAACTGATGGGAGGTTGGATACCCATCAATAGTCACGGAGTAACCATTATTGGAACTCCTCTCAGAAAGATATGGAAACAATTGTGCTTGTAATAAGACGGTGTCAAGGATATTGGGCTTTATGGATAACGACAAGTATCACGCAACATCTAGGTCCAGTTCCACACTTCCGAAGTATGGCTTGAAATTGCAATCTTAAAACCGCTTGACTTTTTGTCTTTAAAAGACAAAGATTGTTCTTGCCGTCCCCTCCTAAGCCACCTTGTAGTTCAATCCTCTCCGTTATAACTGGCACACTGCAATTCTGCTTCATACCCATTACTTCACTGACACCGTTGTTTTTCAAGGATATTGTTTTCTCTGCTTTTAAATTCTACTCATCAGTATTAAGAATACAAGAACAGCAGTCAACCTCCAAATAAGTATTCATCCCTCAAGAACCTCTTCAACAATGGAGAAGATCATGAATGACTAGAGTAAATTGATAAGCACTAAAAGAATAATTTCCCAATTACATAAGAAACAAACAACATAAAGCGGACAGTGAGGTAGATTGTTGTGGTGCAAGTAAAAATCCAAAAAAGTTGGCGCATTCAACTGTTTACTGTCGTGTATCGTCGCCATGCCTTTTAATAGCGTTCTAAAACACTGAAGACATCGGTCGGTCAAGTCTAGTGAGAAAAATTTTCCCCCATTCCTCAACTTCAGCCATGCAAATGTTCAGGGCTTTTGTTGCCATATATTTTGCTTCGTGATGTGCCATCCATTCCCAGTTGGAGACAGAGCAGCACTGCAAGCAGGCCAATCTAGCACCCACGCACTTAGCTTATGCAGCCATGCACTTGTCATCAGCGCAAAATGTGACCTGTCATTGTCTTGCTGGAAAATGCAAGGATGACCCAGGAACAGATAACATCTAGACCAGCACATTTTGCCATCAAAAATCCCAACCTGACCCCAACATCAGACACCCCCATCCTGACCTTAACCAAAGATCTCACACAAAGCCATGTTCAGAAGTTGACGACCCTGCATTTCATAGTTCTGTCTGGTCTGCCCCTTCAAACATGCCTCTCCTGCAAAAAGCACAAACTCAGTATCGAGGCTTTTAAGGTGAGAAAACACATTTGAGCATTCGACCAGGCCATTCATTCCTTTTATGTTTCGAGATATGAATTAAATTGACAGGCTGCCTCTTTTACCCTTGCTATTTGATACGATGTACAAAAAGAAACAAAAATAAAAACCTCAGGCCTATGTCTGATATAGCAGAAGGCATTTGCAATGCATTTTTTTGAGACTGCATCAATTGCTTGACAGATAAAAGAGAAAAGATACATCCTACGGCTAACCCCTCCCATTCCCCATTGCCGCCAAGGCTTAATAACAACAACAACAGAGCAACACAAAAAAAATAGAACGTCCTAAATTTTGTTTTGTAAACAGAAAAGACCTTGGCTGACATGAGTCGCTCTATGTATAGAACAGTATTAAGCTTTAAGATCTGACCCCTGCCCTCCCAGGAGACCAGCAGCACAGGTAAGGTCAAATATTTAACTCCTGATATTTTTATTGGCTGATGCTCTTAAAGGAAAAAGGAAATATGAGTCAGTTAGAGGGCAGGCAACTGACAGCAGAGGGTAGCCCCCCACCCCCCCACCCCCCACAATTATAAAGTTAAAGTCTAAAGCAATCAACTGAAAAAGGGCACCCCAAGGCTACCAATATCAGTGCACCCATGAAATATGGAACTTAAGTACAAGTGGGGGCATTTAAACACACCAAAATATTTCAGCCTTTTAAAAAAATACATATATCACATGTAGAATGCTTGATAATTACAGATAAGTCAATTATGAAGATATATCAAACAGATGAATAACATCCCTCTCTCACACATTGCTTTGTGGTAGAGTCTTACTTTCAGCCAATAATAAATGTCAGGTGTGCAGTTATCCTGAACGTATGATTTTTCAAAACTGGGGAATTGTCTGGAAAGTACAAGATAAGTGCCAAAGTTCTGTGCCACTGTAAAAAAGAATAAATTTAAATATAAACAATAACTTTGATAATTACATTAAATCAGCCAACAAAATAAGCAGATTTTTGAGTGCCGTGTACACCGCGTCCAGCTGTACCGCAGTGGAATCTCTGCTAAATAATGTCAATAAATGGAGAAATGCAGTGAAGTTTCTAAATCGCCAAACCCATTCACCTTATGGTCATGAGGCATGGTTTTGGGCCGACATGACAACTGAGGACAGAGAATAATGCCACTTAAGAACAACAGTGGATTTTGCTTTGTAATCACTCTTCTCACGTACCAACCCAGGCATAAGCCTTTGCAGAACCCGATGACATTTCACAGACGCTGCAAGTAAAACAAGTCGTTTTTTTTTTTCTGGCTCCGGTGTCTCCAAACGGCTTTTCTGCTTTCTGTCGTAAATCAAACATTATGCTGCTGTGCAGACAGCAATTAAAATTTCAGGGAGAAACAATCATTATTTTTTGCCTATTCAAATGAAATCCTTTCCTCAAAGATGAATCTAACTGCTGAGAATGGAATAAATTTAATTAATTCAGTCTTGCACTTACTGTGATGACACGGTGCTTCAGGATTCAACTGCCACCAGCTCTGCTAAATAGATAATCCTGCGTTAATGCTGTTGCTCGGCCAGGTGAGGTCACCTGAGGCGGTGAAGAAGCCGAGGGAACAGCGATGCGGTCACCTCAACCAAAAGGCCGAGACACTGAGATGAACAACTTTATAACTTCAGACAGTATCTGAAAGATTCGCACATGCTTGACAGCCAGCTCCATGGCAACAAAGCTGACCTCCAAAGCCCAAGCCAAAGAGTATGTTAATGTTTCCCTGCACTTGCATATGTGCTAATTAATATTTTGTCACCTCTAGAATTAAAAATAGACAGCGATGATATTCAATGCTACCACATGACATCAAAGGTTCAAATAAGTCCCACTGCTGAGCCACTGAAAATCTCTTAGAGCAGCTCCCAAAATAATATTCAAGTCAATAACTAATGATTTGCTACGACCAGGTCGGCTGTAGTGTGATTCCATGGGCTAGTCTGTTAAGGTAGTCAAATGCTGTTAGCCAACCAGAACAGGATACATTTCCTGAACAATGGAATTCTCCTGTCAGGCTTTGGCCTGGTGGTGGTGCTACAGGCATTGGATCCAGAAAATGGACAGAATTACTCTGAGCTCCAGGAATGTCCACACCAAATTTTGCCAGCTTCCTATACGAATGGTTTGCCGTAAAGCATTTTTGAAAAAGTGAAGTTTGGCCTAAGGGTGGTGCCACAGGAGGGGTCATAATGTCACCAGAACAACAGGATTGCTATTCCACGCACCAAGACTTCAAGAGTAAAGTTGATGTGATTCCCATTAGAGATGTTTGAACTAGGCTTATGCCATCGGAGGCGACGGCTTGGGGTATATCCCCGAACGCCCCCAAACCTCCAATTCCCCAATCCTTGAATGGACTTTGAATAGACTTTCCTTTGAACTTAATTTCAGGTCAGTCGGACAAATGGTTCTGCACATATGGCAAAAATGGTAATTTTCCATCACAAAGCGCCACCTGGTGGCAAAATATTGAACCATACAGGTATGATGTCATCACGTGACACGTTGTGAGGTCATGACCTTGCAGTTGCACATAGTTTCATGTCAATTGGACAAATGGTTCCAAACATATGGCAAAAATGGTGAATTTTATGTAACAAAGCTGTCAAAATTTTGAACCAAAGAGGTATAATGTCATCGTGGAACACATCCTCAGGTCATGACCTTTCATTTGCACTTGATTTGAGGTCAATCGGAGAAATATTTCCAGAGACATGATAAAAACAGTGATTTTTCCGTTTTTGGCTCCTGTTGGCCAATCTAGAAAGTGTAAATCGTCCAAAATCGAATCAGTTCTTCCTCTATATGATACTTACTTATATGCATCAATGCATTTTCATCAAAAATGTTTGATATCTTGCATTCGGAAATGGGAAGTATGGCCTGCTGACAGCGCAGCAGAAAAGGTCGTACAAGAGTCACACAAATGACAAGATTTTTACTCCACACATCACAAATGAACAAAAATGTTTCTTAAGATTCCAATAAAAACTCGTTGAGTTATTGTGACATGAAAGAATTGTGGCTGAGGTGGAAGCGATTTATCCATGATAGCCCCAAACACTTCGTTTTGGGGATATACTGAAGTGGATCGAATTCACAGCTAATGCAATGTGAGAACTGAAGCCATAAAAGTACGTTATAAAATCTGCTTCGCTTCTAAGTATGATCGCATCTGCTAAAGGGGCAGGTCAGCAGCTTCATTTTAGGTTTCCAGGGTTTTAATTTTACCATTTTACCAATTTTCCACCAGCAGATGTGATCCCTTCCGTAATTTTCATTAGGGACCTGATAAACTCATGGTAATGGCATCTCATGTTCTCCCACTTCACATTTGGCCCTATTGTTCCATTGGGCAATTTGTTTTGATTCGGCATCTCCGAATCCCACCCGGATCTGGGTCGTCCAATTGGCAAACCACCCGCCAACATGCTCGTGTGCAACTCATGCTGCCATCTCAGGTGATCGCTGACAGTTTGCAGCTCTTCTCTGAAAAGCGCCTGTCAGCTGCCGCGTCTTTACACCGGCAGCTAAAAACCTCGCAAGCGAGGGCCGAGGAAACCCAAACATGTGTTCGCTTGGAATTTTACTGATAAGCACCCGGCTGGCCAGCAGGAGGCGCTTGAGCAGTGAACAATGCTGACCCCGGCCAACTGGATCCTTCCCACACCCTGGCACCAAGAGGCCAATTACGCGCTGCGCTGAAAAGAGCCATCGGCCGCTGCCGGCACGGGCACTGCTCAGATTTGAGCCCGGAAACCACCCCTGCATCGCACTGCAGAACCTTAACGGAGTGAGCCAGCCAGCAGACCTCCGCACCATTTCATACTTGACCAAACTATTTCAGTCCAACAGAGATTGCAGAGATCACAAGAAACGGTGTGCCCGCATGCTGCCTGTGATATTCCCTCTCAGCCGTTACACCATAATTCTCATAAGTGGGGTTGTGTGCCTGTTCCCCATCATCCTACATTTGGCTCCACTGCAAAAAAAAAAAGCTGAATAACTTAAATAAAGGTAAACACCTGCGTTTCAGTTGCCGCCTGCATTAAACTTAATGCCTGCATTTAAGCAAGCTCCTCCCAGATTTAAGTATAAGCATTTCATTGGACACCAGTGTATCAAAACACAAAAATTTTATTAACTGCATGCATTTCAGTAAACACCTGAGCTTCAGCAAGTATCCGTTTAGAAATGCAGTGCCCTCCACTAATATTAGAAAATAACAGGCTATGAAAAATGGGGTCACTCTTAATCCTCTGATATTTTATTGAACAGAACAACAATCTAACCTTGAATTTAAAGAAAAGGATTGAAGGAAAAATATTATCATTTAAGTTTTTTCTTCCTTAAAACTTGTGCAACTATCATTCGCACTCTAAGAAAAATCTAAGTCAAGCATATCTCCCAGTCATATATCACTTTTTTATGTTCATCGTAAAATTAAGAAACGATAAAAGGGTCAACCATGATGTCCTGTTTCCCAGGGGTACAAATATGAGGTGACAAAAAGGCAATTTTCCCTTAGTCATCCTCCATCACCACGGTTAAAGACACGATGCAATCAAATTGGGAGTGATTCCTTGTTTTAGTGGGTTTGCATGTTCACGCCTGATGAGTCTCAACCAAAGATACTGTTGCATTGCAAAAATTCTGCTCTGTTCACAATGACACATCAAAGTGGGCTGTGATTTTTTTTTTTAAAACCCACCCACAAATTGCACAAAAAAAAAGAGGACTGATCTTTTCTCAGGCTCCGACATTAATGGGGAGAAACTATTTGAAATTCAGCTCTCCCCTCCCTCCTACTCCACAAAGGCAATGCTCCACCCACCAACTCTGGAGGCACCACTCAAATTTACATATCCCTGCCTCTTAAAAAACTTTGTTTTTCATTCAGAAGTGCGTCAAATACGAGAAGGAAAATGCCCTGCAGACTTCCATTGCACCGTAGCTTTAAGATAAAAGAATACTGACGTTATGCGTGACAGAAAGTTTCAGAAATGGGAGAACAATGAATAAAATAATAAATAGAGGAAAATGTGAAAATAGATGAGAGGGACCAAGTGAGTGCAAACCAGGCAAAAATGCTCAGGTGCAAGACAAAAAATATATTTTACTTCAAGGCACAAAGGGAGGAAGGAAGATCCAGTGGATTAAAGCATTGCCTGCATAAATAGAGGTGACGAACACATTTTTTTTGGAGTCTAACAGTGTGCGGCTTTCCTTTGCGCCATAAAGGAAAAAAAGCTGAAAATACCCATTTCACCCGTCAGGGCAAAAATTAGAGTCAGGCACATGGAAATGTTAAAACCCTGCTTGGGAGAGGATGTGCACCCATTTTAAATGCCCACGCAGTGAGAAAGAGGGTTCACATGGTGAAGGACACCCAAAAGATCACAGTGGGAGAATTAAGTAAAGCATCTGTTGTAAAAAAAAAAAACAAAAAAACAAACAAACTCACACGCCAAACTTTAACATCCAAAGGGACCAAATTCTATGGTCAGCTGAGAGCACAACGGATCGCTTTGGAGAAAAAAAAAAAAAAAAAAACACTAGGGTTGGTATCAGCATAAAACTAAGATGGCCATTCAGTAAAGAACCTCACCCCACTGTAAAGAATGGATGTGAAACAGATTTTGTGGGACTATTTTTCTTCCAATGGCCCTCAGCAACTTTTTGGGAATCAGGGTATGATGGTTTCCATCAATTACCAGGAGTCAGTAAAGAAAAAGATGACTGCCTCTGCACCAGGCTTAAACTTGGCCTTGGTTGGGTCTCGCAACGGGACCATGGCGCAAAGCATGCACCACAATAAACAAAAATGGCTACCCAGCTGCGGAGTTAAGGTTTTCATTGGCTAGTCCAGCCCTTGGCCCTAAACCTGACAGAAACTGTGTGAGGATGAGCTGCAGGGAAAGACTTTATAAATGTGGACCCAAGAATTTGAAGGACCTGGAGACTTTAAGGAAGAATAGTCCCAGATTCCTCGGCTTGTTTTCTTCAACCCCATTACACAGCAATGGAGCAGACTTAAATTGTATTTCAATTATGGGTTATAATTTTATGAAGGTTTTATTTTATGAAGATTTTGAATGAACCCTTTATTGCCGAGTGGTTACTCAAGTAACCAAACCCACCCACCACCCTTATCCCTTCAGTGCATTACTCTTTTCCCATTTGCCTATTAAGGGTGGTCAATGGGTTTGGTTACTTAAATTACCACTAAGCGACAAAGGGTTAATTGGAAAATAAGAAAAGAGTCATGCAACAAAGGGTTAAATATCTAAAGGATACAACATAATGCTATTAATTAAATCACCACTTTTGTTCATGTTTACCTAGGGTGCCAATATTAGGAGAGAGCACTGTAGTAGTCCATTTATCATTCAGTTTTCCAAACAAGAAATTGATAATTGTTTGTTGAAAGAAAATAGCTTTCGTTTTTCCCCCCGAGGAGGCAGCCTGGTCCTATAGTTTTCAGCGTGATTAGGATTTATGCTTTTGTCTGGGCATACTTGACCAGGGGGAACAACCATGTGTGAGAAGAATTCAAATGAAAGCCCAGAAACATCCTCGTGGAAACCCAAATAATTGCAATAAATTTACCAGGCAGATGCTTTTAACCCAAGAGATGTGCAATAAGTGCACACCAAAGATAACTGGAACCGCAGAACACAGGTCAGGTCAGGTGAGGTACAATTTGTGTTAAGTATTAGAAATAATTAGGTAGAATCATTTGCACCTCGAATTGTGAACTCAGGACTGATGTCAGACACACGCGATCACCATGATGATCAGCAGGACTCTCCTTGGAGGAGACTCAGGAGAGAGAAGAAGAAATGAAATGCTGCCCAAACTATTTACATTTACTGAATAGGATCGACCCTCGCAAGCTGCACAGGCATCTCCACTCTAAACCGGAGCAAAAGCACAAGCCTTCATAACGCGCTTCACTGAGAAGACATTTTTTCCTATGATCCTCCAGCACTGTTTATTGTCCTGAAGTGACACAGGGAATGTGTGTTTAGGCCTGCATAACGGGAGAAAGAACACACAATATTTTACATTTAAGTCAAGATTCAAGGCTGCACCATTTGAAGGAGCATTAATTTTTGTCTCAGTCCCACAGAACCAGCATGCGCGTGCGAATGGTGCATGCACTAGACTACCAGGGCGTGTGTGTGTGTGTGTGTGTGTTTTTGTGCATGCCCGTGCACTTTGCTGCTAGACAAAAGGACCAGGAGGGGAGTGTGGCAGTCACAAAGGGCTCCTGCCTCTCCTTTGCCTGAATCCTCCCCTCACACAAACACAGACTGGAACCAAAACACTGAGGGATGGCAAAAGAGGAACCACCAGAAATAGTAGAAGGGGAGGAGGAGGGTCAAATGTTGAGGGAACCCTTTGACATCCTCACCGAACGCTGCACAGGCAGCATCAGAAGAGCCGTCGTCTTCCAAACTTCTTTGATCTCTCCATCAGGAGTCCCAAGCCCGATTTTAGCAACACTATGAAACCTCAGCTGAAGAAACTGAGACGCACCAGCCAACCACAGAGCCATGCAAACCTCCACACAACCCTCTTGACTAGCTACGCAAATTAACCCTTCAAATTCTAATGTTTGAATTAAGATTTCCAGTAAGTAGGCACAAATTTAGAAAATGCACTTTTTAATATTTTAAGGCAAGGTCACAAACATATTCCTCATCTGCTGGTTGCGGCTTTTCACGGAAGCTACATCACACTTATATTCAAACCCAGGGAACCATGTTTTGTGGGCCACAGCATTACATCAAATAGAAACTATCTAGATTTTATTCATCCTTCTATACTAAATTCCCTTTAATTCAGCAGGACATATTTTGGACTGTTGGAAAGCTTGGGATCTCCACTTGAATTTAAAACAAACCTGAAGTTCCGCAGGTTTGAATACAGCAGGTGCAATTAGTGGACCCATAATTGAGTCCGTAGACTCAATGAGGTAGCAGCGACTTCCTAAGTGCAAGTGAGTCCACTACCAGTCGCAGCCCAGTGTGACAACTTAAACGCACACAATTCAACTCCACATCTCATCAAATATTTATAGAAGTGTAAGAATCCAAATGGTTGTTCGAGCAAGCAGTGTCAGGTAACAAAAGGCATCATACTTATGAGGAGGTTGCGTTACACCACCATAGTTCCTCTCCTTTGTAAGCTATGGAGGGTAATAATTGGAGGGGCGGGTAATGGGGGGGGGGGGGGGGGGGTATAGTCATCAATCAAAATAAAAACTGTTCAAAGTATATTCATGTGTCAGAATTTTGTTTTCAGTTGAAGCATCACACACCATATTCATAGACACTGAGGAATGTAGGACTGTGCAACATGAAATAAGACTAACTTCACAGGACATGTAGGCAATCTTGAACCTTTTCCTTTTCTCAAACCATATCTTCATACCTGATGAAGTCAAGAAAAAAGAAATGGTGGAAGATGGCCCATACGTCCACGGCAGTTAGCCTTACAACACTTAAAAATTTATAGCGATTCAATATCACACAGTAGGAAAGCGGAGTCGAGTGACTAAATATAATCATTCACCCCACTTGTCATTGTGCTCATTCAGGCCCGGGTGACAATAATAGCAAGTAATTTTATGCTTTATTTCATCAAATCTTACATCGCCCCAACATGATGGATCTGGGTAAAGGAAATGTGCATAACACCATGTGCCAAACCCAACTACGAGACACACAAACTGGAGTCTGTAGAGAGAACACTGCCACGGAGTTGCAATTAGTAAATCCGACATCCGAGATAGTAGCAGAACAAATGGAGAGTGTGAGTGAGACAGTTAATAACAAGCTTTATGTTCCAGTACAAACAAGGCTTCAAGGCTTTACTATGAGTAATTATAAACAAACTGGATCCTTTGTTGGATTTTGAAAATGCCTTCAAGACATGAAGCCACAGACGCTTCCATAATGCTGCAATTACGAACCAGTGACCAATTTGTATGCCAGACTGTTCATCTGAGCAACCCAATTGATAGTTCTCCGCTAGCACTCAAAAACCAGAGTGGACTCTACAGAATGTTTAAGCAGTCCCATTACTGATGAAAAACAGGAGGCAACAGCATTTTAATACACGGCCACAATTCCAAAAAAATTGGCACATTGTGGAAAATGCAAATAATACAAAAAAGGACAGGTTTTAAATGTATATTCACTCACTACTGAAAACAATACGACTCATAATTTGATGTCTTCACACAAATTTAACACCAAATTGAAAATATATAAGAGTGGTGACAGAAATTGAGTCCAAAAACAGTCCCGCAAAGGGGGGATTATCCCTCAACCCCTGGATTGTTTGAAATTAATAGAAATTGACGAAGGCATTTTCAAGTTATCCAGCATAATAAAAAATTCAAAATGGCGGCTGTGGCTGCCATACTGGACATCTGAGCGCAGTGAAATTCGATAGGCTTCTTAATGTACACAAGACCAAGCAACAGAGCAAAAATGGCGTAGATTGACAGAGGCATTCTCAAATTATGGTGCGGAATACAAAATTCAATACCGTGGCAGTGGCGGCCACACTGAACATCCAAGCGCTGCCAAAATAGATGGGCTTCGGTAGGTACGAAAGACCAAGCAAAACAGTAAAAATGACGTTGATTGATAAAGGCGTTTTCAAGTTATCACGCAGAATGCCAATGTTTGCAGGAGAGACAGGCAGACGAACTGACATCGCACATGACAACAATACCCTCTGCCCCTTATTCGGGGCTGAGGGGTAAAAAGCTGGCATATTTGACCTCTAACCACTGTGTATCATGACCATGTCATTTACTAATCATATACAAAAGTACATCAAGTGTTTGGGCACTGAAGACATCAGTTGGTCAAGGTTTGCAAGCGGAATTTTCTCCCATTCCTCCATGATGCTGTTTGTAAGCTAAGCAACTGCACAGGGCCTTTGTTGATGCCTATTTTGCTTCACAGTGCACCATACATACACAGCTAGATACAAAATAGGACTGCAAGCTGACCAATCTAGCACCCGCACTCTCTGCTCCTGAAGCCATGCACTTGTAATCCACTACTGGCTGTGCCTCATAGACCCTATCCCCACAGTATAAACAAAAAAATGTTTTTTTAGCGTTGTAAAAAGGCGATATTCCTGTTTATTTGCTTGTGTAGCAGAGCGTTTGTTGTGCAGGTGAAGACGATTCTTAGGACCCGTCCACACGAGACAATTTTTTTAGAAAACGCATAAATATTTTATTGTTTGGGCCTTGCGTCCACTCAGAAACGATGAAAACGCAGCCCGAAAACTGTATTTTTGAAAATGGGTTCCAGAGTGAGTAAATCTGAAAACGCCATCCCAGCGTTTTTGTGTGGACAACCAAAATGGGTTTTTTGAAAACAATGAGGCGATATCCCCCATGACAGCCTCCAGGCCTGTGCGTGGCGCTGTATGGCAATGTAGCGTTTCAACGGCAATAGACCAAAAATGGAGAAGGCGGCAGCGAGCATGCGCCTTCTTCTCCGTTTTTGGTCCATTTCTGTAGGAATGCTACAACGCCATGCAACGCCACACACATGCCTGGAATATTTTACGGCAGCGTTTTGGTCATTATAGGCGTCTGTGTGCGGATGCAGGTATTTTTAGAGACGATGCCGTGTGGACAGGAGAATTTTTAGAAATTACAAAAAAACATACTGTTTTTAAAAATCTGTCTCGGTGTGGCCTTAATTAAATTGCTTGTGTGTTTGCCTGTTGGGTGTCAGAACACCAGGGAAAAGGAGACACTTTGGGTCTTCAGCGAGAGCTTTTTTTTTTTTTTTTTTTAACCTCCTGCCATGAAAGAGCTTTAGGACGTTCTACATCGCTGTTAACAAGGAAATGGCGGATTCGGTGAGTCTTATGGTCCAGATGTTTAAGCATGTATTATTCATTTCAACTTTGTCGTACAATGATAGAGAAAATATTTTCTAATACCCAAGGGGCAGTTCATTTGCAGTTCACTTCAGAAGAATGTTGTCTCTCACTTTCACATCACAAGTTTAACATCACCTTATTATTGCAACATGTTACATCATTATGTGTCCTAAATTTACTCTACACCAACGTTTTAATGTTTGTTGAAGTCATCAGAGTAGAAATAAACCTAATTTAAATAGATACGTGAATTCACAAGTTAGAGAAATAATGTGTTGCCATGCTTTTAAAATGGTAGTGGGCATTCACTTTTCCTTTTACGCGTTTTTTAATTTCATTTGCAGTTATCTAATATGCCAACTTTTTTCATAACTGAAGTTGTATGAATTCCTTTTTTTAACCAAAGGAGAAGCAAACTGACTTAAAATCAGATAAAACTATAAGGTCACGGTTAAGATCAAGGGGAACCCAGTCAAGCCTGCGCACAGTCTCAACAATTTCCTGAAGTCATCGATCACTGGTGCGCTGGTCGAAAAGCTTTCGCAATGGGTAATATGTCATTTGGCCATGAATCTCAGAAACCTTCCCATAAAATCCCGGCTTAAATCGTAGAAGCAGACAGGGGGTCTTTGGAAGCTCTATTCTAGGTTTGTTCCGCGAAGTTCGCTTAAACTTTGTTGAAAAGCAATAAAAAAAATAGATAAATAAAAATCAGATCATAAAATCACCCAGTACAGTCGGGCTTCATCCACATTTTAACGTCAGAGGTGTGCGTACAGAGACAAAAGAACCTAATTCTGCGCGCTACCGAAGTAAAGGATTAAACATGCCCGTATTCCGTGCAATAGACTACGTTTAAACCGCGTCCATTCATATGTAAGCACAAATATAAAGTAGGCTTAACGTGAGTTATTTAGGATGACAGGCTTTCAGATGAGAATTCAGTCTTTGCTTTGTTGTAAATAATCACCGAAGTAACAACGTGCGGGGTGCAGCAAATACAAGAATATTATTGGATTGTTACACTCATGAACATAGAAGGAGCTTAATACTGCAGTAATGACAACAAAGTCAATGATACAATTTTTCCTAACACAAGTAGGCATCAGTCTCATTTCACAGACACAAAACAAGGGGCATCCCCCTTTTGAAAAGCTGTTGACCCTCTCTTTACAGTCGGTAGTTTCACTTTACAGGTCAACTATCGTACACGCTTGTCGATAATCCGGGTTTGAAATGAGCGTCCTTGCTGTGCTCACTGGGCCCACCAGAACGTCCGGTTATCTGTGGGCTCCACAACAATGCGTTTGACAGCTGGCGCGCAGACAATATTTACCTCAATAAGATATGAATATGCATCAGCCAATGTATCAATTTGACTTTTCAGGTGGAAACCCGTCGTTTTGTCATATTGTCTCATTCGAGTCATTCTAAAGCGAGCAGTTGGGCTTTCCATACAGGGAGAAATGAGCAGAAAAACCTGAGAAACTATAGGCTACTCTGTATAAAATTACTTGGGCATGCACTGCACGATCAACATTGGCAAGGCTGTTTGTAAGCAAGGTAACAATCTAGCTACACAGAGCTGGTTTGGCATCATTATTATTCTCTGTGTGCCGCTGGACAAAGAAAGCGTCTATCCTACCTAAATATTTCAGTGTAGTGTAATCCAACTAATCTACATTATGCTGCTCACTTTTCTGCAGAGGTCGTGCAGCATTTGTAAAGCATAGGATTTCCTTTGTTATATGAAATACTCAACGACTAGCCAAAAAAAAAATACATATTTGCAGAACTAACGTTACTACAAATAGTACCATTAGTCAAGTCAAAATGACATATCAAGCGAGTATTTAAAAAAAACTCATCAACGATACATTGTTTTTTTTTTTTTCTTCAAACGACCAGAGAAATTAATATATATAAGGCTACAAAACTGACAACAAAGAGTCAAAGGAATCCCCCCCCCACCATCGATAACCTACATTTTGCTGAGTGCAAAACACGACTGGCTACTCACGTGTGGGCGCAGCTTACGATGCTGACAGGTTTGTGGTAAACCTCCAGACAAATAGGGCAGGAAAACTGGCTTTCGATGTTCTCAGTCGGCACGGCCGCTGCTGCCCCGTTCGCTTGCGGGTGATGGTGATGTTGCCTGAGCTGGGTAGCCGACACGAAACTGCGGAACATCGCCATCATGAAAGAGGATCTCTTACCAGACAAGTAGCTAAGGGCGCTGCAAGGTTTAATGTGTACGCATCCACTGATCTGAGCAGGCTGTCAGCTAATACAGATCAGTGGCGTCAACAAGAAGTATTAATTGCAGGGCTGGCATTGGATACATCAACCCCACGACGAAGATGGCAGCACCGTTCACAAATGCACGCCGGACGAGAAAGTAAACATTGCAAGGCAGTGGAAACAATAAGCCTTTAAAATCCATATACGGTCGAATGTTTTTCTGGGAATTGAAGTTTATGTTGACAGGCTAAAATGGAATACCGAATTATATAAACTACATTCCCGAAGTGCATTGCTTCAATGCGCAGTTGGTTTCACTAGCTGGCGCTATATTCACAATTGTGATTGTGATTAGAATGCGAAAACAATTTCAGTGACATCTAGTGCTATTTATTGTATTCAACATCGAAAGGAACCATAAAATAATTGACACTCTGCGAAAGCTTTTGGTGAGGATATTGTCATTACTGAATTTGTCGACGCTTTATGATGGTGGCGATTTTCTGGTTGTCTACGTCATCAAAAAGAGCGATGTTGCATGCGATTTCACCAGAAGTGATCATAACGTTTACCAAATGCCCGTGTAAGTAGGGAATACAATTAAATGTGAAGTATAATGCCTCTGTTTCGTAAATATATTCACGCTACTTGCATTTGTATTACACCTAACGAATTTGTATGATTGAAAAATGTTAGAGTACCTCAGGGGGAAACTTGAGCAGCATTATTGTATCTAGCAGCGGTGAAAATGTGTCAAGTGGATGAAGAATGCAGTGCCCAGCTGGAAGAGAGAACTGCACCAACGTAAGTTTGCATCACCCTGTTTTCCGGGATTAATCTTGCTTTGGGATAATTTTGCAATGCCCGATTCTTGTTCCCCACATGGAATTCATTTCGTGTGGAGCTGGTTATCTATCGCCATGACGTTATTTTTTGTCCTTAAATTGTTTTAGCTCGCTTAGGACAGATTTGCCTCAAACAGGGGTTCTCAAACTAGGTCCTGGGTGACCACAGTGTATGCTGGATTTTTGTTCTAACCTCAATTGCAATAACAGAATTTGGTAAATTGTTAATTTATCTTGATCGTACGATGCATGTGTATTGGGAGTATTCACACTTTTAAGTCACATTATGTTAGAATTATTTTATGTATGCCATGAATAATAACTTTTCCAATTTCTACGATATTGGAAATGAGTTCATGGCTGAAAGTGGGAAATTCTAACCTGTAAAAATTGAAAAGCCATTTGGCTTCAAGTTCAAAGTGGTGAAATTGTGGACTCGTGGTTGCTAAAACTCAAAATTTACTTGATAATGAAGAACTTGCAGATAAAGTAATTTATATGAAGGCAAACCTGTCATGTCTTATTTTTGTGTTAGGCTCTTGGAAACTATTTTGAAAGAACTTGCACAATTGCTCTGAGAAACCTAATCACCATCTTGCTGTGATGCAAAGTCTTGAATTTTACATATTAAACAAATGCTGTTTACTTCAACGGAATTACTAAAAATATAGCAAAATGAGCACACGATAAGAATGTCTGGCCATTTGTGTCATAAATGGGTTCAGTGAGCAATGGGTCCCTTTGATCAGGAAAAGCTACTAATGAAGAAAGAATAATCGCTCATTAACATTCTGGGATTGTAAATGTGGTGGGAATGAAATCCTCAAAACACAGTGGTACCTCGGGACTAATTTGGACAGCCGCCGGACTTAAATATCAAATTACTGAATTGTAGGCCAAGCATAATGGTCTATGGATCCACTGCAGTGGAAGTGACACCACAAATTCTTAGGGCGCTGTCCAAAAATTTCTTCTCGCCGTGAAGAGCGCCTGACCTGCAAGTGTGGAAACATTTTACTGTGGCGGCACAATTATACTGGAAAATGATGAATTTCAAGAGGAAAAACTGCTAGCTTTCGTCTCAAGTTTAAATTTACATCAGGTTATCACATAAATCATATTGCAGAGTTCAGCTTTGTGGAAAACAAGTTCTGGAGCAGCCTAGCGGTGAAGGAGAATAACTGGGAACCTGGTGTTTGATGAGTCAAATCCCAATGCAGCTGCTGGAATTGAGTGACATCTTAATGTAATGGTCAGATTAGACAAGTGAGGTGTTTTTACTACAGGGAGCAATTGTAGGATAACATGATGCTGTAACCCAGTGTTTTTTAGTTTACCGGCCCAATGGGCCGATAAGCTATTGTCGTGGTGTGGCGTCAGTCGTCTGGAACATTTTTTATCTTTTTTTTTGGCCTGATGAATTTTCCTGTAAATTGCAATTTACTACTACACCATATCTCCTGACATTTTTCTCAGATTTTTGATTGAATCACTTTTTGTCCGTTTTATAGGCCCTTGAAATTTTGGCTCCAATGTTAAAGATAGGAATGAGATTTTAAAAAAATTATTTCTCAAAAACTGCGTGATAAATTTTTTCTAAATCAGGCAATCAACTTACCTTGGTACTGTCAGTGTACAGTGCGAGCGCCATTTTGATTGAATCGACAGAAGTGGGTCTATTGGGGGCGCTGTACTTTATGAATATGCAAAATGGCCTGTAGAGTCCAAATGGTTGCAGATCGAGATTAAGTTTGTATTATCGACATATGGGAAGTCATATATGACCTATATTTTGACAATATTAAATTTGACCACAGATGACTTTGAAAGGTCAAACTTGAGGTCAAACAAAATGTTAGAATTTTCAAAGGTTTATAGGCTTGGAAATATTGAAGATTGGGAACATATGTGCATTGAACACTTATAGGAAGTCATGCGTGAACTTTCATTTGGTGGCCTTGAACTTGACCCTCGGTGACCTTCGTAGGTCAAACTTCACATAGTTAAATTTCAATTACTTCTATCACCAAAACTATTACAGATAAAGCTTAGGTTTGTATTGTGGCTATTTCGGAAGTTATGTATGAAGTTGTACTTGGTGATATTGAAATTGTCCTTCAGTGACCTTGAGTGCCCAAACTTCACAGTGAAATTTCAATGAGTTATATCAGCAAAATGGTTACAGATGGTTTCGGTTTGTATTTGGAGATGTATAGGACGTCATGCATGAACTTTCATTTGGTGGCCTTGAACTTGACCCATGGTGACCTTCATAGGTCAAACTTCACACTTAGTTAAATTTCAATTACTTCTATCACCAAAACTATTACTGATAAAGCTTAGGTTTGTATTGTGGCTATATAGGAAGTCATGTATGAAGTTTCATTGGGTGACCTTGAACTTTACCTTCAATAACCTTTAACAGCCAAACTATACAGTGAAATTTCAATGACTCATATCAGCAAAATCATTACAGATTGAGTGTAGGTTTGTATTGGAGACATATGGAAGTCATGTATGAACTTTCATTTGATGACCTTCATATTGACCTTTGAAGGTCTAACTTGACGTTGAGAAAAATTAATGACTTCTGTCACTGAAAAGGTTACGGATGAAGCCTTGGTTTGTGTTACTGACAGAGGAAGTCACATATAAACTTTGATTTGGTGACATTCAGCTTGACTGTTGATGACCTTTGAAGGTCAAACTTGACATAATACAATTACAATGACTTGTATTGCCAAAATGGTCACAGGTGGAGTGTAGGTTTGTATTAGAGACATATAGGAAGTCATATATGAACTTTCATTTGGTGACCTTGTGAAAATTTGATGAGTTGTATCACTAGAAAGGTCACAGATGGAACATAGGTTTGTGTGACTGACACCTAGGAGGTCACATATGAGCTTTCATTTGGTGACATTCATCTTGACTGGCAGTGACCTTTGAGGGTCAAACTCGACAGTGAAATTACAATGACTTGTATCACCAAAATGGTCACAGATTGTGCCAAGGTTTGCATAGAGATATTTAGAAAGTCATATATGAAGTCCATTTGCTGACCGCAACTTGACATTCTGTGACCTTTAAAGTTCACAATTGACATATTGAATACATATTGACATAATGACTTGTATCACCAAAACTGCTTCGGAGCTTAGGATTGTATTACAGAAGGTTTTATAAATGTATGTGAACTTTTATTTAGTGACCTTGACATTGATATTCACTGATTCAACTTCATATGAAATTTTCATAACTTGTATCATTGCTGTAAGACTGCTTGCCAGTAAGCTACAGGACCCTTGGTCCTATTTTTAATGACTCTTTGGTTGTCATTTGCAGTGTGTCCCAGAAGTGTGTCAAATGTAAAGAGGGCACAGCTGTGCTGATCATCAGGGCTGGTGATGCCTTCTGCAGGTATGACAAAAAAAAAAAAAATCATCTGTCTGCTTTTCTTTAAGAAATTTAATTTTGGAATAGTTGGGTCTGATTTGAAAAAATCTGAGAGCTCACTGACTTTAAAGTTAACATAACGTAACATGAATTACGGGAACAGGCCATTCAGCCCAACTGCACTTGCCAGTTTTTTTTTTTTATTTTTATTTATTTTTTTATTGTGAATATATCACTTCAGATACTCAAAGACTCGGTGGTATCTAGCTTTAAGTCAAGCCTGTTCTTGAAAATTCCCAAGGTTTCTGCCTCAACAATATGATCAGGCAAGCTATTCCATATCGAACTTACTCTTTGGGTTAAAAAATATTTCCGAGTATCAGTGCTAAATTTACCCTTGGTCAACTTCCATTTGTGACCCCGAGTTACACTAACAAAACTTGGCCGAAGGAATCCAACATAATTCACTTTGTCAATCCCTTTAACATATTTAAAGACCTCAATCAGATCACCCCTAAGTCTCCTTTTCCTAAGACTAAAAAGATTAAGAATCTTCAACCTCTTATCATAGCTTTCATCTTTTTTATCTGCAATCAGCTTAGTGGCTCTTCTCTGAACTTTTTCTAGAGCCTCTAAATTTTTCTTAAAGTATGAACCCCAGAACTGTGCACAATACTTCAGATGTGGTCTGATGAATGTGCTGTACAAGAGAAGTATGACCTCCTTGGATTTGTACTCAGTACTTTTGGCAGTTTATCCCAGCATCCGATTGGCTTTTTTAACTGCTACGACACAATGGCTAGAACTTGTGAGGGTTTGGTCAGCAATCACCCCCAGATCTTTCTCGTGTGGAGCACATTCCAGTTTTAAACCTCCCCTAAAGTAATCCTGTCTAATGTTTTTATTACCTACATGTAGAGCTTTACATTTTGCTACATTAAATTTCATTTGCCACATTTCTGCCTAATTCTGGATTCTATCCAAATCATCCTTAATCACTTTAGTGGACTCTAAACTTTTTGCCAAACCTCCCAATTTAGTATCATCTGCAAGTTTAACTAATTTGCTGTCAATATTCCTATCAAGGTCATTAATGTAGATGAGGAACAGCAGGGATCCCCACACCGATCCATGAGGGACGCCACTACCCACCATTCCTAGCTCAGATGAGGTTGCACTGACCACCACTCTTTGTGCTCTGCCCTGTAACCAGTTCTGAATCCACTCCAGCACCGAATGTAACTCCAATGGGGCTCATTTTAAAAATTAGTCTCTTGTGTGGTACTGTGTCAAATGCTTTCTGAAAATCTAAGTATATGATGTCATAAGCCCTGCTCTGATCATAAGTTTTGGTGGCCTCTTCAAAAAATTCCTGAAGGTTTTTCAGGCATGACCTTCTCTTACAGAAACCATGTTGGCTATCCCTCAAGATATTATTATGGTCAAGAAATAATTCCAGCTCACCTTTTATGATAGATTCCAGTATGTATTTTGCATGCAATGCAAGTTAAACTGACTGGCCTGTAGTTTCCAGCCTCGGTTGGGTCCCCTTTCTTATATATTGGTATTATATTGCCCTGCTTCCAATCATTTGGTATTTCTTCAGTTTCTAAAGACCGTCTGAATATAGCTGAGAGCGGTTTAAAGATTATTTCACCAACTTACCTGAGCACTCTAGGATATAAGCCATCAGGACCCGCCACCTTATCTGCCTTTAGTTTATGAAACTTGTCTAATTCTTCATTATCCCTAACCTCAATTTCCGCGAAATAATCTTGAGCATTGGACGTGCCCTCTGGCCAAATAAAAACCCGCTCCTAGGTAAAATTCTCAACAAAGTAAATGTTTAAGGTATCTGCAGTATCCTTGTTATCATATAGTAGTGATCCATATTTATTCTTTATGCTCCTCCTCTTTAACTTTCCTTTTTCTGCTACAGTACTGAAAGAGGCGCTTAGGATTAGTTTTTGCACCTCCGACAATTTGTCTTTCATACAGTCTTCTAGCATTCCTCAGCTCCTTTTTGACCACAGCCCACATTTTACAGCAGCCGTAGTGTTCTCATTGTTATCCTTTATGTACATCTTATAAAGATTCCTCTTTTCTCTCACACTCCTACGAATAGCTGTGGTCATCCACTGAGGATTCTGCTTTTTCAACTTCCTCTCGGACACCTTTGGAATGAATTTGTATTGTGAATCAAGTAAAACCCCCTTAAATCTTTCCCACATCTCATTTACAGACTCACAGTCCAGGAGTGTCTCCCATTTTATTTCACGTAAATATGAGCGCATCCTGTTAAAGTTTGCTCGCCTAAAATTGAAAATTTTGGTTTTAGAAGACACCTTTTTAACTTCCCATGAAACATCAAAATTAACAGTAGTGATCGCTAGTCCCTAGTAGCTCCAGTACCTCAATATTGCTAAGTCTATCAGAGTCATTACAGGGCACCAAATCTAAAATTGCCTTCTCTCTTCTAGGTTTATTAACATACTGCCCCAAAAAATTGTCATTTATAACATTAAAAATTCTTCCTCTCTTTAACCTGTCCTTTCACCATTTCCCAATCGATACCAGGATAATTGAAGTCTCCCATAATAATAGTCCCTCCTCCTCTACAAGCTTGCTTCAACCTCTTAAAGAGCATTTCATTGACAGTACTGTCCAAAGCTGGCAGTCGATAGCATACTCCTATGTTTAAACCTGTCTCGTGTTTGCCAGTGAGCCTGACCCAGATATCTTCACAGGGCAAGGAATGTTCAATTTCAGGAATTTCCTGCACATTTATGTTCTCGTTCACATAGAGTGCTACACCCCCTCCTCGCCTATTGCATCTATCCTTTCTAAAGAGCTTATAACCTTCTATAATATATTCATCTCCATCCTCTTCACTAAGCCATGTCTCTGTAATCCCTACTAATGTCATAACCCTCACTAATTATAACAGCCTCAAGTTCCAGAAATTTATTTTTTATGCTTTTTGCATTTAAATAAAAACATTTTGGGTTATTACGAATGCTCTCACCCTTCCATTTCCCATGTGCCCGCTGCTCCAAGCCCCCCACTACGCTTTGTTGCTTTAAAAATATATCATCAGTAGTGCATGTAACGCTGTCTATAACTTAGTTTAGATGACCCTATTCAGGTTGTAACCCTATAAACTTCATTTTGTGAAAGCTGTTATGTTTTCATGTAGCTAGAGTACTCAAATGAATGCCGCATTGACGTCTTTTTTTAAACCTTAAACACTTCGATATTAAAGGGCATTTTGACCATTTTCTCTGCAATCTCCCTTTTGTCTAGGTGTTGCTTTAAGGAATACTATATACACAAGTTCCGAGCCATGCTTGGCAAGAACCGCGTCATCTATCCTGGCGAAAAGGTGGGAGATTTACTTCCTAGCTATATTTATCTTATTGCGCAGTCAATTTGCTGGTAATCCGTGACATACTGTCTCCTTATAAAGGTTCTTCTTGCAGTATCTGGGGGACCGGCCTCCTGCTCCATGATGTCACAAGTTCAGGAGGTATTGATGCTCTTTTCCAGAGTACATATGCAAGTAAATTTTGACACGAGGATGTCTTAAGCTGCTTTCACACCGGACGCGAAACAAATTTTTCGCACGACAGATTACATTCAAAGTCAATGCAAAGACGCGAATACACGTGAAACGCGTGTATTCGCGTCTTTGCATTGACTTTGAACGTAATCCGTTGTGCGAAAAATTTGTTTCACGTACGGTGTGAAAGCGGCTTTATTATCATGAAATCAAAACCGAGTGTTCATTGGATATTTAGTTAAAGCTTTTTTTTAAAGAAATTTTTGTGGTTCCTTTCGAGTGATCGCTTTTTTGAAGAGTGCAGGAAGATGGTAAAATTTTGCTTTCCCAAGCTGTCATATATCTCACTGAAAAGTCAATTTTATTTTCTTTTCAGGGTTTGAGCCGAGATGCTCCGAAGAAACTAAGATTTATTCCGGGAATAATCTATGTAGAAGGTGATAACCAAGTTTATGTTTTCTTTTGTTTTATTTTACTGTTTGGACTGCTTTCAGTTTAGCTGCAAGGAAACAAATGCTTTTGATAGAGAAACTGGCTCAATTAATCTCTTGTACTAGTCATCTTCCAGTTTCCAGAGCATAGCTGACTGGTGCCCTTTTACTTTTTAACAGAGGGCGGGGCTTGTGGGCGGAGCTTGGAGGAACGAAGGAGGTCTGTAGCCCAGCTGGAGTCTGTATTCAGGGCCGCAGGCTACCCTTTCCACATCGTTTGTCTTGAACAGGTAAAATTCTGTGAAACTTGACGTTGGGTGAATCTCAAAGCCTAGGGCTGCATTTTTCAAAGGCTGCATTTTTAGGGGTCGTCATATACTTGGGTCCACCATACAAACATTTAGGATGCGAAATAAGGATAAATTTAGGGTTTATGGTTAGGGGTTAGAGTTACAGTTAAGGTTAGGATTAGGGAAACTAGGGACAACTCGCTTCAATCAAAGCTGTTTCACAGAGATGAAATGATGTCATGTCAGTGTGGCGGATGGAATTTGGTGACAACCCCTGAAAATGCAGTGTTCGAAGGGTGCAGCCTAGGCTTTGAGATGCGCTCACGGAGAAACTGCGTCCTTTCGAAGCGCCACTTTTTTTCTTGCACTGTCACTGATCAGGGCAGGGAAAAATGGCAGAGGACCAAAGTTTTGCCAAAAGGAGTGACTCACAAAATATTGCATGTATTTCATTGAGAGCGGTTGGGAGAATAACGCAGGTGACACTTAATATTTACCTGACTGGGTGGGGCCACTCTGTTTTTCATACGCTTTCTCAAACCCTTGTTTAAACTCTTTAAAAATGCCAGTCTGGAGAGGGTTTCAGTGGTGAGAAAAACTTTTGGTCGAGTGGGGGAATGCGGGAGACATCGCTCTCTGGAGGTGCTGTAAATGCTTCTTGTTATGTGGCTGCTTCAGGTGTTTGACCTGCCGTCTTCAGTGCTGGTGGCCACAGCTGCTCCTCCACAGCGGCCGGAAGGGAGCTACAAAGCGGCCGTGGACCAGTTCATCCAGAACAATAAAACCACGGGTTTGAGCTCAGCGAGCGAGGAGAGCCAGAGTGTGTGTGAAGCCCAGGATAGCCTGGCCCGCCTGCAGACTGGAGACCCCCCAAACGGGACACCCCCGCTGGTTGTGCAGCACAGGGAGCGGCTCCAGGCATTATTCTCCTCTGTGAGGTCTCTTACCGCCAAAGAAGACTTGGTGCAAACGCTGAGGTAGGTGGAGGGAGGGTAACTCGAATACACTGCCTATATTTATATCCCCGAAATATGAGTTTCGGGGATTTCTCGGTTTCGCCCCACCTGCCGCGTCCGCCACCACCGTGTCCGCATATTTTAGCCATTAGCGCGATAACTCGCAAAATACTTTACATTGGCTTCTCATTTTTAGCATATGGGTAGAAATGGGAGCGATTTGATTTTGGGCATGTATACATGCCTAGGTTTGCCACCAGGTGGCGCTATATGTTGAAAAAAATCAGTTTTTTAACCATATCTCTGGAACAATTACTTACACAGACCTCAAATTTGCCTCATATTGTAGGTCTAATAAAGGGGGCTTCGAGGATTGGTTAATTTTAGGGATATACCCCTTGCTGTCAGCCGCCGACAGCATAGGCCTAGTTTTTTTTTATTTTTTTATTTGTGGTGGTATTGTTGTATCCCCGGAAGATAAGTCGAGGATACTATGGGTCAGCGATCGTCTTGTGTGTGTGTGTGTGTGTGTGTGTGTCTACAGCTGGATATGCTAGTACGATTAATGATTAATTTTGTTTGTGGGCCATATGTGGGAAGATTTTTACGAGGTATAATATCGAACATAAGCTTGTACAGGATCACTTTGTACTGCATTTGAACCCTACAACACTAACGTGCCTGAAATTTGTGTCGCCTAAGCCAAGCCTGTGTTCATCCACATCGCATTTAAAAACAACGCAATGTATGTGCATTGGTGTATATCTATTGAGCTTATTAACTCAAACTCAAACTCAGGCACTGGACTGCGTGAGCGCAGGTGGTGATGCGCTGCAGGGGTACACGGGCAGGGTCTTCTTCTGCCGTATTTAAGTCTATGCGGCGTTATTGAAAGTGGGCAAATTATAAATTCAGATTCTTTGATGATCCATCATCCTCTGTCTGTGACCTCCAGTTGTGGAATGGATGAGAGCGACTGACCTTCCTGTTTTCAACTAATGGCCTGACTATCTAATGGCCGTTTCCGCTCTCCACGTGAAACCGCTGTATCGTGGGGATTTATAGTTGAGCGTGTTATATAATGGCTCTACATCGCCCTCGGCAGCATGTACAGATGGGTTTGCTGCTGCTAAGGTTAATGCCGTTGGTTTGCCTGCGGCGCTTCTGCTGCTCTGGATCGTAAGGGCTGCGCATTGTGTCTGATCGAGGTGCTCTTCATTAAAAGACTGCTGCCGCAGAGCCTCGAGCACCATACAGGATGCGCGGAGGTGCGCCTTCCACCAAAATGCCTGCTCACTGTTCACCATTTTTACAGGCACCTTGTTTGTCCTGCAAATTGTAAATGAAACGAACTGTGAAATTCCTCAGAAGGTTCCATGGGAAAGTGTGTGCGTGTGTGTGGTGGTTCAGAAAATTTGGTTTTTACTTTAGGGGAGAATTCAATAATGAATTGTTTTTCTTTATGGTTCAGTAATGTATGCTTTGGGGCTTTTGATAATGCTGTTGCTGTGTTCGGATTGGGCAGTTTAATAAACTATTGCTTCTGTAACGTGTGTGTGTGTGTGTGTGTGTGTGTGTGTGGAGAGAAGGAGATCAGAGGATTATTCTGCGCATACTCTGTATCAAGACTGTTAGTGTTCCTGCTCTGTAACAAAATTGTTTGGGTTAGTTTTGAATTGTTTTGCATGAGAATGTCTCTGCAATCTGGTGTTTTGTACTGTGCATGTCTGAAGGTTTTGGGGTGTTCTGTATCAGAAATTTTTGTATAGTGGTGTTTGAGTGTTTTTTATTTGGTTTGGATGATAATACCTGGGTATTTTGGTCAGGCATCACCTAATAGTCCACACAGCGAGGACCCATGGCTACTCCAAGGTGATGATGGGGGACAGCTGCTCTCGGCTGGCAGTGAAGTTGCTTAGCAACATTGCGCAGGGCAGGGGGGCGACGCTGGCGACAGACACGGTGAGAAGCCTACCCTTTCCGTGCCTCACTCGCTCATTTGAGAGGAAAATCGGTCCGTGGAGATGACTAAAAATATCACCACCTCTCTGCCTTGTTATGCCCCAGGGATTCTCCGATCCCCGCTTCGGTGACATCATCATCGTCCGCCCCATGAGGGACTACTCCTCCAAAGAAATCGCTTTCTATAACAAAATTTTCGGAGTCCCGTCGGCATTCGTCCCAGGCCTGGACACCAAGGTGGGGGCGCTCGACTCGCTTAATGTTCTTAATGGACCCCGTATATCAGGAGGAGCGGTGGGTAGAATGGAGAGCCGATAGGGCCCCTTCCATTATGATGATCATTATTATTTCAGTTACATAGAGTACAGGCCAAAAGTTTGAACACACCTTCTCATTTATTGCGTTTCCTTTATTTTCATGACTATTTACATTGTAGATTCTCACTGAAGGCATCAAAACTATGAATGAAAACATGTGGAATTATGTACTTATGTATCAAACAGTTGTCCAATAGGGCTGTCGGCTTTGTATCAACCTGACTTCTGCACAACACAACTGATGGTCCCAACCCCATTGATAAGGCAAGAAATTCCACTAATTAACCCTGACAAGGCACACCTGTGAAGTGTAAACCATTTCAGGTGACGACCTCTTGAAGCTCATCAAGAGAAGCCAAGAGTGTGCAAAGCAGTAATCAGAGCAAAGGGTGGCTACTTTGAAGAAACTGGAATAAAAGACATGTTTTCAGTTACAGGTATTTCACTCTTGGTTGTTAAGTACATAATTCCACATGTGTTCATTCATCGTTTGGATGCCTTCAGTGAGAATCTACCATGTAAATAGTCATGAAAATAAAGGAAACGCATTGAATGAGAAGGTGTGTCCAAACTTTTGGCCTGTACTGTATTTACACTGCATTCCAGAAAAAAGTGCATCATACCAACAGTCAAACTGGTGGTCGTCTGATGATCTGGACTGCTTCAGGAAATGGGGGACTTGCCTTGGTTGAACCCGATTGAGAGATGCAGTGGCATGACCGAGCAGTTCATGCTCGAAATCCCACCAGTGTCTTTGAAGTAAAACAATTCTGCTAAGAAGAGTGGGCCAAAATTCCTTCACTGTGCTGTAAAAGACTCATTGCCCGTCATCGCAAACATTTGATTGCAGTTGTTGCCACCGAGGATGGCTCAACCAGTTATTAATTATGGGGGGTCAATAATTAATTATATATATAATAATATAACAAATATATAACAAATAATTAATTTTTTCATCTAGTTGTTATAAGTTTTGAATAACCCTTTGCCTTCGATAAATAAATGAGCAATCAATTAAAAGCTGCATTTTGTGTTCACTCACATTATCTTTGTCTGATATTTAACTTAGTTTGGTGATTCGAAACATTTTAATATGCTAAATAAGTTAAAATGGAAGAAGTCGGGAAGAGGGCACATCCTTTTTCACAACAATGAAGAAGAATTGGGCATCATCTGACCCGAGTTCAAAATGATTATTCCAGTGTCCTTTGGTGGTGCTGCGTGTGTTGCGAGCAGCACAGATTTTTGATGAAGTTTCTTGTGAAATGAGATGTAGTGTGATATTGTGCCTGTGTCCCTCTCTTACCAGGCCCCAGATAAGGCCAGTATCCAGCGCCTAACTGAGAGCTTCGTCACTAAGCTGCAGACGGACTTTCCCTCTACCGTCAGCACCATCTACAGGTAACTGCTCAAATCACCAGTTGCTTATGTGCTTTCCTCTATTAAATCAATAGCATTGCATCATGGGACAACAGCTAACCTTTCTTATTGGTTGTTGTATAATTACTTACCCAACAACAGCCCAGCAGTTGCCTCGTAATGCCGTAGCCGCTGCCTAGTAAGACACTTGCAACCTCTTAAAAACACCAGAGCAACCACATAGGGACTTTGTTTATTACCCATATTTTCACCTCAATATACCTCCGGGTATACTTGTGGGAATGATTTTTTATTTTTTTTAAATCTCATGGCCTGAAATAGTATTTGTCAGTAGATTTTCACCCAAAAAATTATAGAGAAGTAAAATATTCGGACCCCTTATAGATTGGAACGTTGGCGAATGATCATCACTGCACACGACTCTATTTTTCTGACAATCTCGCTGCCTCGGCCGGAAAGCTGAGTCTTGGCCGAAGGTGGATTTTCCAGCGAGATTTGACTGGAATCCACCTCGAAATTCTCACACGTGGCTCTGGGACAACAAAATCAAGTTTAGCTGTGGCCATCTCAGATCTTAATCTGGTCTAAAACCTGTGGGCCGAACTGAAGAGGGCAAACCAGAGCATGTGATTGAACTTGAAGGGATATACTGGGAGGAATAATCCAAAATACCGCCGCATACGAGCTTTAACCATTTCTAACAGTCAAGGAAAAGACTATAATCATTCCCAGTTGTGGTTAAACGAAATATTTCTTGAGGTGTGATGAGAATTCTTGTGAATTGTTCATTGAATAAATGTATGATCTTTGTTTGATTCATGGGAACTAATGAACTGTAATATATTGCTCTTTTATATTCATCTTTATGTTATTATTTGTTGCATTTTTAGTGTATTTCTAGTCAATTGTGGTGATAATTCTGGAGCCCAGTGTATGGTACTGTACAAGTATCGGCAGATGGGTATTGTATAGTTTTTGCGAGAGGTGGCTGTACCCCTGGGGGTGGGTAGCAGGCAGATTTTATTGGCGGCTGGCGCTGTACGGATTTGTGTGTGTCGTTTCTGCTCCAGGACCAGTGAAAAGCTGCGCACTATCTGTCCGCCCCAGAACGCCGACTCGGACACCTCTGCCAAGTGCCTGCTGTGTTTGTGCGCTTTAGACACTAAAGTAGGTCGGTAACCGCATCTGAATGCCTCGATTTTCAACACTCGGGCTTTAATTCTGTCACACGGGGTCACTTAAAATACCAAAAAAAAATCACCCCACTGCATGTCTACAAGTGTCAGCCTGAGCAAAGACGTTTTAGTGAATGATTCCTGATTCCGGTCTGGAGAAAGAACAGGGGAGGGGGTCAGTGGAACTGAAGGATCTTCTCAGTTTTAATGAGCCCGTCATTGAGTTTGCGGTAATGTACTGTAATGCTAATCTGCGCCTGTTTTTCCCGCTCTGATTGGTGATGCCTCCTCCGACTCCGCCTGTCTCTGAGCAGAAGAAGCTTCCGCCTTAAACGCCACGCTGCTGTCAGAGAAGCTGTCCCAGAAGCGGGCCCCCGTGTTGACCCGGGTCACTGTGGTGGAGGACGGCGCGGGACGGTGCTGCTCCTCCGGGGGCGAGCGGGGCGACGGATGCGGTGCGAAACAGGAGGGCTGCTGCTCCTCCAATACGTGAGTTTGGATCCCTAAATTACCCAATATACCCCTTCCCACCTGAGCCCCTTTCAGAAAAACTCATTTCAGCCCTGATGTTGTTCGCCAGATTCTTCTAATTAAGGGCTGGAGTAGCTCTTGAGTCAGCTGTGCTCTGAACGCATGCAGGATGGTAGATTTCCAGGAACAAAGATGGGCCTGTGCAAAGTGTTTCAGCTGATGGGTGTTTGGTGCAGTTTTCATTATGATCGCCAGTTCAGAGCGGCGCTCAGTTCCATTTTCTTCCTGACAGATTGCCGTGATGGTCTGCCAGATGACTTAAAGAATCGTTTTCTGCTCTTATGGAAGTAAACCAGCGAGGATTTGTCACTTGACTGACAGTGGGTTGATTGTTGGCCGGACAGTGCTTTGTTTATTGGTTGTTGGGTGAAGAAAATCACAAAATTCGGGCCGATGATGACGTAAGGACGCCAAAGCAATGAGCATTTTAATCCAACGACAGATGCATATTTGGCTGCAGGTATTCAACAATAAGGAAATGGCGAGTGTTTGAGTGCTAATGAGTGATGTTTGGGATGTTGTGCACGCAGTTGACACATGAAATTGTGACTGGTTGAATGTAAACTAACAGTGTGCCAGTTTAATGCATTAATGAGGAAACCCTGCATTACGTCACCAGTTGACGAGACCGTTGGTGAATCTGGGATCGACTGTGTGTCGTCTTGCGAATTATCCCCCGCCGGGAGATAAAGCATTGGGCTCCATCCATCCGTCCGTATGGACACACAAAATTTAGGCGGTGGGGGATATTGCCATGTTGGTGGCAAACACTTGTTTATTCATGGTTCACTGATGAGATATATAGAGCTTTCTGTAGTGGAGCTAAAATTGTTACCTTCTACGTCTAATACAACTTTGAAAATTTTAAGCATTTGCCTGAGTCACTGAGGTCATCAGCTCAAATCCTCCTTTGAGCAAAGTGCTCATCCTTTTTAAACAAACTAAGTGGGAAAGAAGTACATAATATAAAAAAAAAAAAAAAAAATGAAGACTGGAATACTAAAGCATATTCAAAGAAAAAGTCTAATCATTATGTAATTTGTTGCCTCCCTTTAGACTGTGGCTATCACATCTTGATTCTGTATTCTGCAGTGAGGTGATGGGGTCAGTTAGCTGAGCTGCATTGTGGGTATTGTAGTTCTTGCACCTTTTGAAAAAGCTCTGTTGATTGAGAGATTCCTTTTACAGGACCACCACCCCTCCAGACCTGAAGACCCTTCTATGCTACAGCTGCAGACTTACTATCAAAGACGTGGTGAGGCTTAAATTTCAAGTTTATATTCTTCATGCAGAACTCAGTGTAATTCAGGACTGGTATTGGGGAAATGACTTATAAAATGTTACTAATTACCTTCAAATATAAGTAGTGTTCCATCGCAATATCACGTTCTATGCCTGGAAGTATGCTTCTTCGATTTGCATTTCTTTAGAGTTACCTTTGCTGAGCCACTTTAAATACAGTTTGAAATTGAAAATTAGAAAAATGTAATTTTTACAAAGTCTCAGCTTAACTCCGACTGGAGCTGAGCTAAAGATATTTTAAGAAAAGTATTTGTCCTGAGACTTGATTCTCTTCCTTTGGAACGCTGGGGGCATGAGAGCATGTTTGAAAGGGTCATATTCCATGTCAGCTTGGTCCATTTAGGAAATGTACTGACGCCCAGTTAATCCATCACAGAACATTTACAAATATTTCCAGCTCATGAGTTGAATTTTGCTTCACCCATTAAACTCTCACTCTTAACTCAAGTGAGTTCAAAGTTGGGGGGGGGGTAGATTTTTTTTTCACATTGTAGGACAACGTTAAAGAAATATCCTGTATTTGCTAGCTGCAGTGCTGCACTGAATCTACATCACACTTGTACTGAGACACACATTCAAACCCAGGCGACCATGGTTTACGGCCACAGCATTACATCGAATGGAAAATATCAAGGTCTTGAACATTTTGTACACATTAAGTATTGTTGGAAACCTGGAGATCTCTGCTAGAACCTTCTATTAACCACCGTAGCATATCTGCTACATAAAGTGAAAGGGTTAACAGCCTGGACACCCTGCTGGTTTTGTTTCTTATTGCCAAATAAACATTTGAGAATAACTTGAATGGTCCGTCAAGTTAAAATTTTATAAAATTTAAAAAAATAATTATAATTTTTTTTAATTAAAAAAATTTTTTTAACTAATTTTCCAAATATTGGCCCATAATCAACATATTTGCCGAGGGAAATGATTTTTACACAACTGGAAATGGGTTTGGTTAAAGAGGGTTAAAAATAGGCCTGAATTTTCATAGGTTGGAATACAGCAGCTGCATTTTACAGTCCATGTGAGTCTGTAGGTTTTATAGGTTAAATTGGCACCGCTGACTTGACCCTTCTCAGTTGAGTCCAGCCATGTAAAGGAGTGTGAGGCTGTTTGTGTCTCATTGTGTTCCTGTCTCCTGCAGACGGCTGTGGACGTCCTGCCTGGTTACATCCTCTCCGAAGCCGAGCACAGGGACAGAAGGTGTGTGTCTGGCCTCATGGAGTTGAGTTGTGCTCTCGCTTCTTTTTCTTTCGACGCTTATTGAAAACATTTATTCTGTCTTGTGCTGCAAGAAAAAACTCAACCCACTTCCTCCAAATTTGCTCGAAAACGGAGTCTGTAAAACTTAAAGCCATAACTTGAAACAATTGAACACCTCAGACGAAGACCGCGGCATAACTCTCTCTTAGGTTTTCAGAGGAACAGTGTTTTCAAACTTTATTGCCTCCAGATGGTAAGATGGTGCTGTACTCATTCAAAGTTAACGACCGTGGAAGTTGAATATTTTTTGGTGATGTATCACACACTCATTCCAACTTATTTTGATTGAATTTGCAACTGCAAATGCGTGGGCTGTCCAAAAAACTTAGACGTACATGGTTCTTCAGTGCCAGGATTCAAACCTGCCCTCTGCCCTTACTGTGTTACCAGTATTTATTATTGCTGAGTCATGCATGTTGCTCAGCTTAGGATTTGTTAAATTGAGCAAGAAATGGGACACAAAGGTGTGGTGTGATTAAAGAAAGTTGAATTAAAGCTGTCAAGTAGCACCTTAAGTTTTAACCCTTTCACACCTGCATATGCAAATTTCTGAATTAGGTTCTGACTCCTCTGCCCAAATGCAGATTTTTCTGTGTTTTTTGGTCGCCTTGGGGCCCTTAATCTTGTCTAGAAAGGGCTGGTGTGGGTGCAGGCGTTCATTCCAATGTTACATTCCAGTTACACACCTGATTCTACTTCTGAAGGTCTTCAGCAACGATTCAAATTTAAACTAATCATGGATCTGAATATTTGCTCTCTATGTAAATTCTGTAACGTTTTGAAAATAAAGGAATCCAATTTGAACTGAAATGTATGAGCAACATTTCATTTTACCATTTCATATCAGGAAATGCTATGGTTGACTCAATTAAATACAGTACAAGCTTTGAGCATATCTGATATCTGGTCTCCGTTAACTTAGGCAGTGCAGTAATGTTTATTTGCAAAAGCTCGGTGTCTAAGGGTTAAGCACCCAGGTGTTGTGTACTTACGATGCATTATGACTAAAGGCTGTTCACAAAAGATCGTAAACATTTTTTCTGTCGCTCAGATTACGAATGAAGCAGGAGATCAGCGAGTTTCTGCTGGATGACGAAGAGGACGAAGATGAAACCTGATGGTCAGCTGTGGAAATGTTGTATTGTATTGTTAAGTGTATTATTGAACCACACTCGGCCCTGCACTGTTGGAAGCGGAGTTGAATTGGGTCTTTCTGGGGAAAGAAATTTTAGTTGATTTTAAAACTGAAACATAGCTTTGGCTGTGCTGCAGGAAACTGATCTCACAAGTATCAGTTCTCTTGTCATTATAAATGATTTATTAGCCCTTTTTAAATGAATTAATAAAGATCCAGCTGGTTTGAAGATTTCTGTCGCTCTGGGTATCTTTTTTTTATTGCATCGTTTTGCGAAATGCAGCCTACAAGTCAAGGGAGATACTTCAGATAAAATGGTTGCAGCTCATGAAAAATGTAATTCTTGGCTTCAAACCATGAAAAAGTGATTTATTGCTGCAGATGGGCAGTGCCCCAAAATGTCTGAAGTGAATCGCAACCAGTTTAGAAAATATTCTCGTCTCTACTTCCTCCACAACCTTAAAAAAACAGGCAATTATTCATTTGTAGGGCATATGAAAATAAATAATTTACATGAAGTGCTTTAGAAAAATGATGGATTGTCAGTGAGGGTTGCAGTGGTGACTGCAATGTTATCGACATTTCAGGGGAGAGAGAGAGAGAGAGAGAGAGAGAAAAAAAAGTCATTTTCCCCCATGTTGAAATTATCATGAAATGTTTCACGGAAGCATTGAGGTTTTAGTCTCACTACTGACAGCACTTCCCGAGCCACATACCCTAACAAAACCCATCTCAACCCTGTCATGTTCCCCAACATATCGATCTGAATCGGTTTGGACTGTCATCAGTGTCCCCCCTCAGAGAAACCTCGAGGTCCATGCTCTGGCTGTCCAGTCCAGGTGCCGCTAGGGGCACTGATGGGTAGGGTGAAACCGAACGAGACCCTGACCCAGCTTTAAAGAGGCTAAAGGTGGTCCATATTGGCCCGAGTACAAACAGACGAGGGGTTCTGCTGGCTCGAACCAGGGACCGAGCACACCTCTCACCCTGGAATCACATTCAGTCGACCTGTGACATACTACGTCAGACCTCGCCCCGCCCACTCCCCGATCACATGAGTTCTTCAGCCATTAAATGAAAGCAGCCAATAGTAGATTTGTTGGAGATGCAGGCCCTGCTAATTCCATCCCTGAAGAAGACAAGACCATCCCCATCCGGCTGGGGTTTTAGTCTTTGCTCCTGGTCCATTTGATCATGGTCTCTGGGGAGCGGTAGAGGAAGATCAGTTTGGAGAAGAGCTCCTCCTCCAGCTCCAGTTCGCTCGTCTCCCGCACCAGGAAGATGTCCGTGCAGAGTTTGAGGATTCGGTCCACAGTGGGCAGCTCTTCGAACATTATGGAGTGCGACACCTCGCTGAAGAAGCCCCGCACGAACTTCCCGATCACCAGCACCACCGACACGTACAGGCCCATGATCCTGCAGACAAAATCAATGTCGTCAAGTTTCATTCTACGGTGTTTACGCGCAGTGCTTCTATGGTATTCATCCTCAGATCAGAACTCCTCTACTTTCTACAGCACACTGCACATTGCCATTGGACAAGCTGCACTCAACTGGAAAATGCTGTTGTTAAATTGGTAATGAAAAAGGAACTGTAGCGGACATTTCTTTTAAGAGATGAGGCTTGAATGTTTAATTTGCATCTAAAGCTGATCTCTACTCTTCTCAAAGAACTGGGTACATCATAATAATTATGAATTTTTTTTATATTGTGCAATTTCTATGCAGACACTCGTGCGCATTACGATGATAAATAAATGATATAATCCTTAGTAAATTAATAAGGGTCCAGCTGCTTTGTAGAAATCTGTTCTGCTCGGATTCTTTTAAATGCCTCGTTTCACGAAATGCAGCCTAAAATTCAAGGAAAATACTTCAAAGAAATTGCTTGTAGCTCATGGAAAATACGATTCTTACCTTCATGCAGTTAGCAATAACAGCTGCGTACCTGGTACTTAAGGGCTCATCTGAGAGAGCGGCCCTGGTTACATGATTAAATGAAGGTCACAAAAACAAGCTGAGGTTCGGATGTTACTCGGAATTGTTTTTTTTTCTTTTCCATGGTTCTGTGTCCAAGGTACACAGTGGTCCCCAACATTAATCCAAGGGTAAATCAACCGCTTTTTAAAAGTCCTATGATTGCATTTATGGTAGGAGGGAAATTCAACAGCATAAACAGTGGGTACCCAGGAATATTGCTGAGAACCACCGATCCACAGTTTTTAGAAAGTCCAGTCGACAGTCTGCGCCCCTGGTCCTCAAATCACACCGTACGAGGTCTGAAGACTGCTGGTTTTTCACCCTCCCTTTCCCTGGGAGTCAGGTGTTAACAGTCTGGCCAATCAGAGTCACCGAGGGTTCATTTACTTCCCTGGGATAACAAAATCTTGGATGGATTTGAATTCAAGGTCCAGATTTAAGGACCCCTGGTCTATGCACCTCTGTTGAATTCCACCCTATTAGAGCAACTAGCAAAACTTTCCACCATCATATTTCTTCCATACATCGGATTGCTTTGTGTTATACGTCAAAAGAGAGCTGAAAACCTGCTCTTTCCGACATCCAAATAAGGAAATGTTTGGCTATCGTCAGAATAATTCGACAACTCTAATTTTGATGACTTTAGGTGGAATATATTTATGGTGGGTAGCCATCAAGAAAATAATTCCCATAATGTGTCATCTAATAGGCATAATCATACTAAAAAAGAAAGTCCAAGTTCTAATCTTTCTTATTAGGCATCATGAATACACGTCGGACATATCTAAAATATTTCAATTAATTTTTTGAGCAGCAGTGTATTTCCTGAGCCATTTTGACCTCATGTAGGCCAGTTGGTAGAGAGTTTTAAGAGACCCTGTACCCACCCGTATCCGGCCAGGAAGCCCAGACTTGGGGGGCTGACTTTGTCGTTGAAGATGACCATGGGGAGGACGCCGCAGTCTGCAGTGGAGGCGTTGCAGTCGGCGATGCTGATGTCCCACCACTCCTCCATCCCACTCCCGTCCACAGCTCGGTCCTGCTTCAGGGCCAGGGTCACATTCTGGTACCCCTCCTCGTCACCTGCAGGGGAGACCGCGATGAGGACCCTCCGCGGCTCAGTCGTGATTCACTCTTCTCTGATTACAAATAACCCGACGAAATTTACACCGCATCCCCTTCTCTCTCACCTCCTCACAGCCTTTCTGATAGATCCCCACATGAGTAGATACAGGGCCCTCCGTTAATATTAGCACCCACTGTAAATTTTAGCTGAAAAGGGTGATGAAAACTGTAGTTGCTGATAATCCTAACAATCTATCATTTCAAATATTAACAAAAATGCAACTTTGAATTGAAAGAAGATGATTCATACTAAGAGGACAATCAATAAAAGTACCAACTCATTACCACTTTTGTTTTATTTACCAAGGATGCAAATATTAGAGGAAGGCGCTGGGCACAAGAGGTAACTAGGTTTGAACACATGAAATAAGGAACAGCTATTCATCTAAAACCCGCCATGTTCATCCAAATATTAAAATATTTTGAAGTACCATGCAAATGCCTGCGGAACTCATGCTTATGTCAGTCTTTTCACAACCTTATCAATGCCTCCAGAAGGCCTTATGAAGCTACTCAAGCTCAGTCCTCACCATCGTACAGCTGGCTAATGGGTTTAGCCTCCGCATCGTTTGGGGCCCGGATGAAGTTTGGGAACATGTGTGGGACGAGCCTGCAGGTCAAAAAATACAGCGAGGCACATGGGCAAAAACACTTGAGGAAGACGACACGAGGACAGCTTTAGCAGCATGATGCTGGGGGAGGAAGACAGCTGGGTCACGTACACTGGGTCAGTTCGGTTCCCCACCAGCAGCGCAGCCAGACCCTCCCGGACTGGACTTCCTGGCTCCAGGTCGATAGAGTGCTTATCGAGGGCATGTTCCACTGTACCCCCTTTACCCAGGTCTCTGAGAAAAAATAGCAGATACATTGAAAAGCAAACATGGACAGCAACATGAGTGCGCCACATTAACACACTTACATGATCAGAAATGCATAACACAAAATCGTGTTATGAAATCATAATGTGCAGTCGTATTGCAAAATACTACAAGATTTTGGTCCAAATCCACAAAAACCAGCTCACACAGAGCATCATCACACTTAAGATATGCCAATGTCTAAACAACCTTATTGTAACCACAGTTTTGCTCACAGATGAAAACTGTCACTGTGGCCACAGCGAGAAATTGCAGCAATTGATACCGCTAATGAATTTGGTGATGGGTTATTTAAAGCTGTCTTGGTTTGGGAGGATAAGCAAATTACCACACCTACTGTATTCACCCACACAAACTCCCCTCGCTGGACCAGTGAAGGTATGATTGATGGTTATTTCATTATTGCCCATACCTGATAAAAGCTCTAACTGTACAAAGAATACTTTCTGTACAAAGAAAGCTTAAAGTTCAAATTGACTTCGTCAAACCCAGTGTGCGTATATCCTATTACTGATGTCTGCTTGGTTTTTTTTTGGTAATAAAAATTTTTCTTTTCAGCAAAATCAAAATTGAGTCATTTGTCCTAGCAGCTGGAGTTGTGGCCTTTATTTCCTCACAATACCACAAGATCAGAGTAGAGGTGACCACAGAAGAAGAAAGGGTTTGAAAGGTTTAATGGAGATGAGTTTATAAGAGTTCACTGAATCACATCCACTGAGACAGTCAGCTGGGCCTGTGCCTCTCGCTCTCAGACACACTGACAGACCTCTGGAAGTTCCAGTGTAAGCGCAGTGTAATGTCGCCATGGTCCCTCATCAGCTCCATAATGACCTTCCGCCGGCTCGGAGGGCTAATTCCCCACACCGACCCCGAGCTGCCCTCGATCCTCGCCGTCACAATGTCCTCATAACTGTACATCGTGATGAACTGCATCGCCACCTGTGCGCGCGCACACACACAAACGCAGTTAAGACTAAAGAAAATACTGCCACAATTTCAATGACAATTATGTATATCATTTATCTGGAGTTCCTTTCACTGCAGACACTTAAATACCTCAGTCCTTACAGGGAAAAGAGTTATTCCAACAGAAAAACTACAGAAAATAAAGGCACGCTGACACTGCCACTTTCTTCGTTTAATTCCTGCCAAAAAAGTGATCGCTTCTTTGCCTATAAAATGGATGTGGATTAACTTATACTACCATTCATAGTATTTAAAGTGATTTATCACACAGAATTTTCTCTTGTTCATTGAGACTGTTATCTTTTCTCATCTTTTTAACTCAAAAACTGGGAATTTGTGACCAGCAGCATTATTTACAGAAAATGCAATTGTTTTGGAGAGCAGAAAACAGGTCCTTTGTCATTTCAGTGACGCAAGATGTTCAGAGGAGGGAGTCTGAGATGGTACTTACAGCGTTATTCCCAAACGTGGAGGTGAGTCTGTCGTATTCTTTTTGAGTAAATGGCTGGATTGACTGCTGTTGGACACTCATGGTAAACAGGGGCTGTGGACAAAAACCAACAGTGTTTGAGATTTGGTCAGTATGTATTTACACTGGTGTTTTGTCTCATGCATATCAACACTCAGTCACTCAGTCATACACTCTTTCAGACAGACGCTATCACAGATACACTCAGTTAAACATGTCCAAACAAACTGACACTAAAGTTATACACATTCACCGACACAGTTGCTGGGTTATAAAAGCGATAACTCAAATATTCAGTCACACACGTGCAGTTCAACATGTAAGCGTTCGTGTGCTTTGTGCATTTTGGGTGCTGCGTGTTTTTGTGTCTCCTCTGAATAGGTGGAGATTTCACGGTCTTGTCCGAAGGACCTGAAGCAGATGTGCCAAAGGTAGCCCAGATCAGAAGACAGTGTGTTGCAAAAGACCTCAGTGAACATTACCAGGCTAAGTGAACAATTTCAGAAGAAACTGGGATCATTGTGCAACAACACATTTAAAAAAAACTGTGGGACTATGAGCAGGGTTCTAGCCAAGCCATATCAACCTACTGGGACGGTACACTGACAAATGCAAAAGTCGCATGCCGGTACGCATTTAAATTACCATTACAAAAAACTCAGAAAATTCTCAACATTATCAGGTGTGGTCAGTTTTCATTAATAACGCACACCCGTCAACTCTCACGCATTCCGCATGAGTTTTAGTGGTATATTTATGTTACCCTGCAGTAGTCAGCAATCATTCAATCAACGCGTATGTAAGAGATCCTCACACAAACTTGAAGTCCTTGGGCGTGGAGGTTTATCAGTTTCACCTGCATTACGACTCCGGACTTCTCACGCTTTTCTTTACTCAGGGGTTGGAAGCAATGCAAGTGTTTCATTATCGTTTTAATTTAAATGAGATTATTTGAAACATCTTTATGCAATTCCATTGCTTCCAATGATCTTATTTCATTTAAACAGTTTAAATCCCTGAAATGTCCATGAAATTGCGTTCAGAAGGTTCTAATTTTCAAAATTTTCTTGGGCGCTCCCCCCCATGACGGCTTTACTGTCATCACACCGCCTTTGGTGTTGGTATATATACTTCCGGTACATTCAATAAAGTTTCTGGCTAGAACCCTGTATGAGTTTGTGTATTTTTTTGCCAACAAGAGGTACACCATAATCCATCAAGAGAACGACATAAAACATGACCTGTCCACTGACTGCAGTCTGCTGCCAGCAATGAACTGTCAAGTCTTGATTCGTCTCACACTAGGCCAAAATTTTTTATACCCCGCTTCCTCTGAGATCATAGCATGGATCATTAATAGAAAATAGTTTAGATTATGTGGTTATCAGGACAACAAGACAAATGACTATTGGGGGACAGCCGCAGGGTATATCCCCAAAACAACAAAATTCACCTCATAAGCAAATTCATAGTTTGACCAAGTGGTGGCGCTACAGGAGAGGATAGTGTACCTAACTGTACCCCTGGTATAGGCAGATTTAGTTTCATCAATAATACATTCACAAACAGACTTGCTACCTCACTCCACCCTCTTTTTTAGTCCCTGTCACTGAAAATGCATTTTAAGGCATTTAACTGGCCCCATTATATCCTGATCTTGGCCGGTGCATTGATATAACCAGTAAAAGCAAAACATGAAAATAAGCAGCAGGTATGAATACTATAATTTAATAAATCATGATGGAACCACAAAAAAAATCTGATTATGCGCTGATTATGTCGGATTTACCTCATAACCTCCCAGCTGCACGGCAACAGTGACATCCACTGGGTGGTTGACCACGCCCACAACTGATCTGACCAATGATATGAATAACAGTGGAAACCAGATGATGCAGATGAGGAAGAGGATGATGAGTCCTCCCATCCCATACTTCACAATCTTCTTCTTCTTCTGCCCTTTGGGCTGCGGGTATCTCTGAAATAGACAAAAGGTGTGGGGATGTGGTTACAAATGCGGGGTTGTAGGTCAAAGAACAGCGGATGGACCCATAAAGAACAATTCAAGCCGGAGTATTTAACCTTATCCAGAGAACACTAGTGTTGGTGCTGCTCTTAGTCCAACCAATCAGTTGTACATCCAACTGACCCACAACTAATTCAGGTCCTTGATAAGCCCTCTAATGAAGCTTGGCGAAAGTTCAGTCAGGAAGACTCTCTCGCGAACTTCACCTCAGTTTATTTTCTTTTCAGACACTCGCTTGCTCACTCATAAACCTCTGCAGTCAATCTCTGTAGCCGTCAACTGAGCGGTCAGCTGGTGTAGCAGCTGATCTCTTCTATCCAACCGTGGCACATTACGGTCGCATAGCCAATCATTATGTTGCTGTCTTTTTAAAATATGTGATTTCTCTCTGCTCTAGTTCATTCGTGCTGCCGTTCGCTGACCCTCCTGCTCCCCATCGCCACCGTGCCCCATCAGACCCTCTGTCCTGCCGCTCCAGCTTTGTCAGCTTTCAGCCACCACCGCCACCAGTGTCTGGACTCTTCGGGGGATTTTTCCAGCTGCTGCTCTGAGCCGCGCTCCTGCTCTACGAGTCTCCGCAGGAGTCCAAGCGCCGAAGACTTGCCTGATTTTAAGTATGTTAATTCTGACTGCTGTCTTCCTGCATGATCCTCTCATCCCTAATTTACCATCAGTTTATAATCCAGCCAGTGAAGGATGGGCTTCCCTACAATAGCCAGGTTCCTCCTGAGATTTCTTCTCACTGAGGAGTTTTTTTTCCACTGCTGTTCGAGGCTTTTTCTCCCAACAGAGAGTTTTTTTGCCTGCTATTTGGGGATTAGGGATTAGTCTGGGCTCTGCCCTTTTCTCTCGGTAAAGCATCTTTGTGACAGACTGTCTATGAACAGCGTTATAAATAAAAATCGCATTGAATTCTACTCATGCTCAACGCATAATAAATTTTTCCTGATTTCACTCAAGTCTCTCCTGATTGAACTGGCTGATTAGTATAATACGGGGCCATATCCGCATGGCTGTAACAAAAGCCAGTGCCCAATTTGGCCATTTCTGGATAAGACTGACCTCCGCTGGTTTAGAGGTTAAAGTGAAGGGCTGAGAGAGACAAATGAGGCACCTTCTCTGTCTCGCGGCTGCACTTGATGATGAAGATGTTGGCGTAGATGTCCTCCACGCACATCCAGTCAGAGAGGGACAGCGTGGTGTCGGTCCAGACCCAATCCATCACGGCCCGGAGCTCTACCAAGAAAGGAACCAACCGAAAACTGGGGGGGAAGTTACAAGGTACTGGGAATATCCCACAACCACCAAAACAAGACAATTTGCGTGCACATTTAAGAGTGCGCCTTACCCTTGGAAGAGGAAGAGGTTGAGGTGGTTGTATTTCTTAGTGAGGAAATTTCCCAAAACACGCGTGGGGTACCCACAGCGGATCTGATAGGCCGAGAGAGCGAAGTAGATGCACTTGACAAAGTACCAGATCTGGGCCACGGGGTTCTGACTGAACATCCTGGGAAGACAGGTCCAAATCACAGTTTGAATTTAAGTGCAACGATCTACACCTGAACCAAAAGTCCACAGCTGCATTTTTTGCCATGAATTGTCACCTCATTCACAGTTCAAGTGCTAAATTAATTACATTTTCCACCTCACTGCTCCAGAGGTCTTCGCTAACTAAAGTAGCAGGAGACCTGGGAAGACTGTTAGTGTATCATGGACCACTGAGTTACTTCTCCTCACCATTTCTTACTCTAATTCCCATAAAACCCCAAACTACCTTCAACCGCTGCCCCTCCCCCCCATCCCCTCCTCATCCTCACCGCTCCGTCACTCCAGAGAGTATGAAGAACATCCAGATGTGAATCCCAAACACCAGGATCACCTGGAAGAAGAGCTTCCCCAGGATGGTCTTACGTAAGTAGAGGGCGCGGTCAATTATCATGGTACTGAACTGGATCAGCAGCATGACCAGAAAGGCCTCAGGCACCTGGTTGTCCGACAGCGTGGAGGCGATGTCTGCAGCGGCCGAGTGTTTCTGTGAGGGAGAATCGGAGAGGGCTAAACGAGGTTTGAAATCAAAAGAAAGATGGCGACCGATCAGAATCAGGGTTGGGCAGCTGTGTGCTGCAGGAAGGAAGCAGTTTGTTTCTCCACACTAGCACAGAAGGAGCTGCCCACCGAAAGGGGATGAGTTAAGTTGTTTGAACCGTAAGATATTGGTCCAAATCTTTGAAAACCAGCTCACACAATGCAGCAAATGAGAGCACATATCTGCACACTTAAGATATGGAAATACCCGTGTTCATTTGTCTAGGCCACCTTATTTCAGCCACCGTTTTGCTGGCGTACATCAGTTTCCACTTAGGTGATCGAGGGCTGCTCTGGGTTCGGAAGATCTTCTAATTACCACACCTACTGTATTCAACCACATAAACAAATCTCGCTGGACCAGTGCTGGATGGTGAAGGTTGATGGTTATCAAATTATTGTCCAATCCTGATCAAAGCTCTGTATTTGTATAAATAATGCTTCCAGCAAGTGCTCGGGGTTCAAATTGACTGCTCGAAACACAGTACATTTCACATATCTCTGACCTGTGCTTTTACGGTAAGTAAGGAAGTCTTCTCCACAAAGATCAGAACCGCACCCTTGTTTTGCTTCCTTACAATATGCTAGGAGGAGGTTTGGATGTCGTATAACTTAATCCTTAAGTTGCTTAATTTTTGCTCACTCTATCCCTCCAAAATCATTCATTATGTAGTAGACAAATGACCTTCAGGGGGACTCTCAGGTACCTGTGAACCCTTCTGAAGGTCAATGCCAACTAAAAATGGACAAAATTGTAAACCTTTTGAAGGCTGAAATCTGAAATTTGCTTAGTATATTTCGTGCCCTGGGGGACTAGCAGAGATGAGCACTTTAAGGATTAATGTAAGCAGCCACGTCCACTGGCGCTCTGAATTGCACCCAGGATTATTCACTTGAACAGGAGTTCACATTCAACCATGATTTTATAATTCTGGATCTGCACAAACCCAAATGGATACAACATACAGAAATTTACAATTAATCAACGGTTGTGTATTTGGAACAGGGTTTAAACTCACTCCGAAGGCCCAATATCCAAAGACGACGATGACAAAGTCCACCACATCAGCGAGGAACATCAGGACGTAGACGTCAGTGGTGGGTCGGTACTCTGAGTGGAGGATCCCATGGAAAAATCCATATATGGGCCGGTAGATGAAACGGGCACTGAAATGGAACCGAAATGCAGATATTTGATGACGGGATCCACTGCAATTCAGCACGTAGTTCACAGACCAGCAAGGCAAGTACCAGGCTGTGGAAACGTACTCAGGTGTGGAATTATTGGTGGTACCCTTGAAAATTGAAGTGACACTATCGTTAACTCCTGGATAAGCTGTTGGTGAATCTTACCGCCTGCGGTAATGCTAGCAGCAAATTGATTGATTGATTGATTGATTGATTGATTGATTATTGAATGACGCTTGAGCCTCATCACGACACTCCTTCGCTTATCCAGGAGTAAAAACGAATTCACAAAGTAAACAAAATAGTTCAGAATAGGTATGTCGGGTTCGAACATAAGGGATATCATTTTATTTCAATACATTTGTTCTGCTCTTAATTGGGAAAACGGTCTGAGCAGGCAGTGGCAGGCTATACAGGAGGGACAAGTAAAAAATATCTCAAAACATTTAGGCTTGTTAAGAATTATCACTTCTTTAAGAGGAGAATCCGCGCCTGAGACGAGCGCTGACGGAGGAGCGCACACACTCACACGGAGGTCAGCAGGAGTTTAGCCTTCTCTCCCCAGACCTTCACCTTCTGCCCTGCTGCCTTCCTGCCTTTGCTTTTCCTCTTCTTCTTTGGTTCTGTACCGTCTTTGGCCTCTGCAGAGAACATGTCACAAATCTCTGAAGAGACACACTCAGTAAAATCATAAATGTGATTATAACTGAAGCCTGAAAATGTGGGTGTTTGTGAAGACCGGTGCGAATGTTTGTGTTTGTTCGTCCACACCTCGTACAAATTTTAAAAAATGTGGACCAAAATAAAGGATAACGTGTTTGTGCATGTCTGCATGTGTACGTTTGTGCATGTGTAAACATGAAAGCTTACCTCTGTGAGTGTGTGTGTGTGTGCATGTGGAAATGTGAGAGCGTGTGTATGTGCGTGTGTGTGTGTTTATCTGTAAGAGACGTGCTCAAATCCCTCTAACCTTCGCTGTGCTTCCTCCGCTTGCGGAATCGCAGCCCCCTCCTCCTCTTCTTCTTCTCCTTCTCCGGAGGGGACAGCGGATCGTGGTCCTCAGCCGGCTCCGTCTCCTCGGCGAGTTCCGTCTCCTCATCTGGGGTGGGTGTGGTCTCCTCCAGGGGGGCAAAGGCCGGCTCAGGACCGGCGCGGGGCTCCTCCACCGCCTCCCTCTGTTCCTCCGTCGTCTCGTCCAGGGGATCCGCGTGATCCCACAGACCGTAGCGCTAAAGATAAATACGCACACAAGCAGGCAGAAAGAACCCCAAGTTATGAGAGCAAGGGTTATAGGACAAACTGAGCACATTCAGCGCATAACTGCGTACAAAATGTACATTATGGTTGATTACATTCCAAATCATGTTCCTCAGTGAGGGAGACAATGCAGTCTTTTCCATTTATTTATTCAATAATAGTTTTTCCCCGTCATGTAACCTGGTTAAAGTGACTCAAAACTAACTCTTATCTCCAATGCTGACCTGGCCGAGGAGGCATGAGCCATACAGTACATATAAATACAGCCAAATGCGAAATAATGCCTTTATTACGCAATAGCACACGGTCCTTTAGCTAACAGAGTCCTCTCTTGGGAGCTCCCTGGGTGACTCTATGGACAGTTTAGCTTTGTTCTGCAGGGCTGATGGTTCTGCTACTAAACCAGGTTCCCCAATACCCTGAAGACCAGCTGCAGACTGAGAACGAACCCAAATTTTTACAGCGAATCTCAATTCAAAATGGAATTTAGCCTCAGTTAGGGCCACAACAGCGCCTGTGAAACTGGCGAAGAGCGTTTGTAATCAGCGTGTCACGGACTCGGCGCACCTGAAGCAGCGATCGATGGAAGAACAGGGCCAGCAGCTGGAAGAGGTCGTAGCGGATGTAGTGGTCGGTCTTCTCCAGACCCAGTATGCGGGGAGGGAAGAAGGGCTTGTCCTCGTTTAGTTTGGTCTCGTACGCGCTGTTCCAGGGGAAGAAGCCGAACTGGAACAGGTACTTCACCAGCACCATCACCTGGATGTCAACGTCACAGATCAACAGGTACTCAGGCTTTTCAAGCATTTCAAAATGGCAATAATGTATTTGCACTGAAAAACCGACAGTCCTATAAGCAACCTTAAATATGGTTCAGAGCGTTTACATAAAGGAACCCAATCACTTTCAAAGGTCCTTCCTCAGGCAAAATGGTTTGACCGGTTTTTTACTTTTTTTTTTTTTTTACAGAGAAATCACAGAGACAGGGAACATTTTTCAAAGTGTGTAGGAATACAGTGCTTTTATATCACTAAAAACAATGGGATAAGACCAACGTGCAATAACAGCAGTGTAAACACATATGCCTTGGTTCAGCTGACTCTTTCAAACCTCAGTCCTCATTGGCTGTTCTGCACAACAAGCAATACAATTAACCTATAAAGCTACAGACAAAGGTCATCAGTAAACACAGAACGCAATGCTAAAGTCCCCTCGGCCGTATGGGCATAAGACAAGGAATTACAACAAATAAAGGGTTTTTTAATGCATGCCTAACTAACACAATGTGTTTAATACTATCGGGCTTGAGAGAAGTTTCAAGAGTGAAAAGGAAGACAGAGGTAATTCTTCAATTTCATCCAGGACCTGGCAGGTTATATGGAAAGTGTGGAACAGGACAGCTGGGACTTTACATCGTTTGGCGTTCAGAGTATGAGTCTGACATGATGCGCAGTCATCAAAATTTGATGTTATGTTGAAGGTGACTGAACAGTTTGGTTGACAATGTTGCTACATCAAATTGTTATTAGAAGGTATTGTATGATGTTCACAAGCTTATCAAGTGGCAATTTCTGGATAGAGCTGGTTTACGTTTTATAGATGAAATCAATAAAGAAACACTGAATTGCAAAAGGTATGTTTAATAGGAAATGATGATATGAACATGCAATTGGTTGCTTCCTTAGAAATATACATGGTAAATCACGATGGAAGGGTTGTAATACGAGGTGTACGTTCCACATCCAATGTTCTCCTAGTGGACCTCCTGAGCAAACACCCTGTGAACTTGATGAGGCCACAAGTAAAAAAAGAAAAAAAAAACACAACAGTGGATGTAATCAATGAAGCACTGCTGACAAAGAATATGACCTTTTGACCCCGTTAAAGTAGGTGAAGGCTACGTAGCTTCCATGTTCCCCAACTTGATTATCCAGTGAGTTCACCTTATGAATCTGACATGGCTACGCCAAAAAATGTCATGATAGGGCAAAGGCGTAATGAAAGTAACACTGTTCAGAAACAATGTGGCCTTTTGACCCCATTCACCAGGTCAAGGTCATCCAACTTCAATGTTCTGCAACCTGATTATCCAGAACATACACGCTGTAGATTTTCACGCGGCTACAACAAAAATAGTGGATGTAATCAAGGAAACAGTGTTTTCAGAGAATGTGACCTTATGACCCCTTAAAGTAGGTGAAGGTTACCCATCTTTGAACTTGTCCCAGCTATACGTCCCAAGAACAGTCCCTGTGAATTTCATTACCCTGACATTAATGGGAAAGGAGTTATTGTCTACACAGACGGACGGACTGACGGACATGCAGGCAGATGGATGCAAGGTCTTCGCCATACCCGATGGAAATAATTTAGTCTTAGGTAAAAATCAGTAAACATTCCTGGATGGCATCTCATGGGAATGATGTCAGATTTATTGACGTGCATCGTCAAACAAACCTGCCAAACAATCTTGAACAAATATTATTTTTATATGCTTGGAGTGGCTTATCAAAAACTTTCCCTGGGTTTCGCTGTTTAAAGAGAGGAGTCTGAGAATCTGGATCCTGCTGTACCCCACCTCAGTGTAAACGATGGCAGTCATCCAGAACCTCTTGCTGGGTCTCGGCACGGCCAGCATGGCCCAGAGGAAGACCAGGATGGGCAGCACCAGCGAGATGACGGAGGCCGTCACCATGTTGTTCAGCACAATTACGAAGTAGCACACCAGGTCGGAGTTAGCCGCCAGCAGATGGTAGAGGGCGAAGAGCAGCTTGAGGGCCCGGCTTTGCGAGGCGTAAAACTTGCGGCTCTGGTCCAACTCCTCGATGCACACCTGGCTGGAGAACAGAGAATACGAAAAACTGATGTAGAACAGAACTCCTTACTTGGACCAATTCTTCAGGACTAGCCTAAAATAAGGAGAGTTAGATCACTCTTGAGCTCAGAATAGACACTTTACTGCCACAGTTGCTCTGATATACAGTCCTTTTGTCCTTACTGTTGAGTATTTGTCCTGTCCTCTATTTCATGGAGGGTTTGTGCTGCATCTGCTATCTTTTTTCAAATTATAAATTGACATTCTTGAGAAGGAAGGGGAATGGGGAATTCAAGAATCAGACTGCAGCCATGTTTTTCTGTGTTCTGAGGGCTGTAATATCACCAATACCTGTCAGATAGCATCTCACTAGCAGTCCTGAAATACTTGGATCGGTCCTTGGGCTGAGGCTCCAGCGTGGACCCAGCTGAAGGCTTTTCTGGGGCTGCAGCGTCCTGCTCTGTGAAACTGTGGAAGTATTGAGACCATGAACCAATGACGACTGAACCGAGGCTGCAGTAACATTCATTTAGGTACACTGAGATCAGCCAGCACTCAGATTACTGGCCATTAAACTAGCAAAAGTGGATGTTGACACACCCATAATGCACTTGTGCCAAGCACAGAAGACCATGCACTCAGATAGTTTGGTTAGGTATTGTCGATGGGTTCTGAAGGAGAGCACCCTCTATAGACAGGACGCTTGTGCTTAACACACAAATCTAACTGTGTACTGGAGCTGCTGTGTTTGCCCACCAGGTGGCGCTGTGCCTGCTCTCAGGGCCCAGCTCCTCCAGACAGATCTCAATTGTGGGGACCTCGCTCCCACGGGAAATCAGGTCCTCCTCCATTTTATCAGCTGCTGAGTCCTACAATAAGAGCACAGCTTTGTTAAGAACATGCCTGGGAGTTAATCCATGCTGATTTGCTCTCATACTCCCCCTTGTGGCAGCAGAGGGTGTTGCAGTCAGTCACCTGAGCCATACTGCGGATGATGTAGTAGCGCTCGTTCGCTAGCACAGTGGAGGTGTCCACGTACTGCTTGGTCAGCATACCCAGCCACTCGGTCAGGCCGTCCACCATGGCCAAGAGGAGAACCCACAGAAACCTCAGAATATCCAGAATCTTCTGTACGATGTCCCTCCTCACTATGCGAAAGTGCAGGAATGAGATTAACGCAACATGTACAAATGAATCAAGCACTGCTGGCCAGGGAGGCCATTTTATATGGCTGGAGTACAGCCCATAATTATATGGACAGTAACTTAATTTCTACCTTTTGGCTCTTGTCCACCAGCACAGTAAATTTGAAAAGCAAAGAACTTGTAGTTAAACTGGAGGCTGTCAAGCTTTAATTTTTTTCCATATGATTCACTAAATATGGAAATTAATAAGATTTGCAGTCCTTTTATAAAATATTCCTGTCCCAATACTTACGGAAGGGACAGTACATGGTACCGCCCAGAGGATGCATCTTTGAAGGTTTTTGGTAAGGGTGAATGACATCATTGTATGAGCTCATCACAGAATGTTGCAGCCAAATACAAGAGATATGCAGCTACCACATTGAGAAAAGAAATCATTCTCCACTGCCAATAACAGCCGCTACCTGAGCCATGTTTCTCTCCCGAGTCCTCCTCTTCCTCAGGGGGACACGCCTCAAAAATGAGGACCTCTTCATCACCCTCACCTGTCACACAAAACACACGGACCCCGCAGTGAGAAAACAGGGAGGAAACTGAGAAACACACTCATTTCTTCAGCTTTTGGCTAAACACACATCTATGCTACCAGCCAAACAGACTCCTGGAAGGCAGCAGCACCAGGAACAGTCCTGTCTGTCTGTCAGTCAGTCTGTGCATCTGACCTGAAAGCTGGGAGCACTGGCGCCGCTGCAGTTCCTGCTGTCGCTGGCGATTTTTCAGCGCTATCTTGGCGTTGGACACCCAGGCCTGGTACGCCAGCTGTGAGGACGGGGATAGAAGGGGCTTATGAGCTGGGAATGGTTTTCTGGAGATCTTTAGCACTGAAGATTTCAATAAGCAACATGACATAAAACTGCAATTCTTAAAAAAGAAAAGGCAACTCAAAGAATGTAAAAAACTTAATCCAAAAGCGAAAGACCGCACAGAAGAAGAGATGACGATACATGCCGAATAAGACATTCTAAAATCTCTCGAGAGGCTTCCTCTATAGCAGCCGTGTAACGGACTGTTTGAGGACAGTTATGGGGTGGAAGAACGTGATGAGCGCTTCACCTGAAATGCACTCTGTTTGTCTGGTTCTTCGGCCAGGCACTCGTCCTCCTCCTCGCTGTCCGACTCGAACATGTAATACTCCGCTGAGTGCACCACTGTGTCACAGGAGACAGACAGGAGGGTTAGGAGGTCAGCCAGACAGACGGACAGACAGGCAGGCACAGATGGACAGGCGAGCAGACAGACAGGTTGTCAGGTGAGCACAGGGTATGGCTGTGGGGATTCTTACTCAGGGCTGCAGCCCTGTTTCTGTGGGATTCTAACAGGCACAGGAAAATGCAATCCACCCCCATAAAGGGTGGGACAATCACCGACTGACCCACAGAAAGCCCCTCCCCCTTAGCATGTAGCTTCGCAGCTTCAGAACTTGGTAACGGGAGCAAAGATAATCAGTTTTGACAAGGACTTCAAACCTTGTATCGGTTGCCATTTAAATTCCCTTTGCCAAATCAGAAGAAAATATTTCCACATAATTTAGACCATTTGTCAAGGGGAAAAGACCATTTCATTTGTCTGGAATAGGGACAAAAATTGAGCCTAATGACACAAAAAACTAGTAAAGACAGACATCTTTGGAGACTCCACAAAAATGCATGGTGAGTGAGTTTTTGCAATAAGAGAAGTGATTGGTTGTGCACTCAGGAGGATCAGCTAATATCCAATAAAGGTGACTGAGCCCCTGTTGAAACTTCAGTCACAGTCTTGTCCTTTTATATGCAGCTTCATTAGCATTTTTCTAATTTCCTGTTCCATCGCTTTGGGGTCTAAGCAAAAAATGAATGGGGTTCACAAAAGTCGGTGAATATGAGGTCCAAGAGTAAAAGTATTGCCAGAGACGGGGTAAGTTTTGTTTTGTGAGACAATCTACATCTATGCGTATAACATGAAAATAAAACAATACTCCCATATCCATAAAATAGGAATGTTGCTTGCAATTAACGACCAAGAACAATCAGTGAATTGCAAGCATATGACCTACCTCGGCCATCAAACAGGATATTCATACGAGCTAATGATCTGATCTGTGCGATGTAGTGCGGTACTACTTCAACCTTAGCATGCTGACAGAAACATTAACCTTCCAGGGATGAAAAGGCATTCATTTTTTAAAAAAAAGGTTTAAGTATTTAACCACATTATCACAATAAACAAAAAAAAAATGCACTCTATGCTTATCTTTGCAGACTTATGGCACTGGACCGAAAGAAGAGGAAGTAAAAAATGCAAACGAGGCCGAATGCTAATTTACGTAACACTCTCAATAAATTCATTGGTTTTGCTCAATCACATGCAGAGAAGCTTGCCTTGACATATTTGCAGAAATTATTGATGAATAATTACCAGATCACAAACTACAGAAGTTATAATATCACATACACACACACACACACACACACACACACCAGATACCTGAGGCGTGGTCAGCCCAGGGTCGCCACCACTTTTTCCCCTCCTTTTTGCTGTCGTCTGTTTCTGTTAAATGGGAGAAGAGGCCTCAAGCATCAGCTCCGTGTGACAGGAGGGCAGACACACACACACACACACACCCACACACACACACACACAAACACACTAGAGTCCCCACAGCAGGCAGATAGGTATGCGGGGATAACACTGCACGGTGAGCGCTGGTTTAGCACAGAGGTGGGATGAGGGGCGGTGATAATTCAGGGCCGTGACATGCAAAGGATCTCAATTCTGATAAAGATAAAGAAGGAGTCCTGGAGAACCATGAAATCAGCAGTTTTTCAATAGTTCACCAAGTCATCTTTAATTGAACAAATAACAAAGGTGGTTGAATTTAATAGAGTAATTATTTTCATATTCGCAAACAGAAAACGGGGCTCCGTTTCACTTTTCAGATACAAACAAATACACCACAAACCTATAGTCCAGGTTTAGCTCTACTGTGGGGGAAGTCATCCAATAACAGTCTGGGGTTCATGTACAGACTTGGGCCGTATTAAAAAAAAAAGTTGGTTACACATTACACCTTCACATTTCAATTTTCAGGGTTGGATGGGAGGCTTTTTTTTTCAATCTGTTATTTTACTGTAGCAAGAGTTTGAGATCAAAATAGCGCAGCACATCCAAATCACAAGGACACGTACTGACATAAAGAATCAAACCTGTGCGACCCATAAGCGGCGCAGCGATTGAAAGCCGAGCAGATCGTCTGCTGCGTGGACAGAGGTTCTGAGCACTTTTCTCACCTTATTTTTGACGTTCAAGTCACATTAAAATTCACATCATATACTGTGTTGTATTGTTTTCAATATACTGCGGTACAGGGTGAACAGACTTCTCAAAGCAGCCCTTCAGGATTTTATTAGCATTTTCCATGAGTTGTCAATCTTTTTGTAATTGGGGTCAAGCAAATTAGCCTACAATTTTATGTAGTCAAGGGGCATCACCCCAGTGTCAAGTTTTTGTAGATTTGTGATGGTTTATTATTGTTCTTTTCTGTAAGTGTGTCCCCCCCCCATTTCCCCTGTATTAGAGCAGCTACATCGCTCCGGGAGTTCGAGGGAGAGCAGATGTACCTGGCGACTCCTCCTCTCTGCTCTCCGAAGCGAGGCGTCCCTCCCTCTGCCTCTGCTGCTTGGCCTGGATGCGCTCCATTCTGGAGAGACGAGAAACCATCGCCCCCAAAAACCACAGTCATTAACGCTTCTTTACTTCCTCTTGCTCAATTAAGTCCGTTTCCCGAAGTTTTGAAACTGGTCAACAATTTACAGCAGGGCTTCATGCACGTCGTAAAACATATCTAGCCCCATTAATTTAGGTGAACTTATTTCTTCTTTTTAAACTCTACACGTCATGGCAAGTTTTAGATATTGAATGCAAGTTAATGAGTTTTAAACAGTTAAACTTAAAGTTATCTATTGTGTGGACTGATTGAGGAGCCTAGTGCTAAAAGTACTTAAGTCACATTTTCACACACCGTGAGTTAAGGATGGAAAAACATCTTCCGTAGTCCCCAAAGTTGATTTTAACGATTTTCTCAAAACAGACATTTTGTGACTTAAGCACTTTTAGCATTAGGGTCTTCAATTGTGAGTCAAAAAAAGATAATCTTCAAGCAGAGTTAACTCATATTTAGTTGAGTTCACTCACATTTTTACAGCAGCTGGTGAAGTTTCTTTTCTTACTTTAACCAGCTTGAAATGAATTACAAGTTTACTTCTGAAATACGTCAGTCCTTTACAGCAGGGTAGTCGAGGTGGAAAACCAGCATGTTCCTGCCCTTGAGAACCACGGTTTGGGGAACAGAGCTTTATGACAGCCTTTCTGCTCTCGTACATCGGTACTCAGCCCCCTGAGAGGAGTATTTGTAACATATATGGGTCTGTCTCAGAAACTGGGCCCATCAGTGGGTACCCATCTAGAAATACTGGCGTTTGTTTTCATTTGAATAATGATAATCAAATAAATAGTAAACACAAAAGTGGGTAGTTTAAGTGAATATTACATTCCGTGATTGGAAAAAAAATAAGCAAAATTTGTTGCAAAATGGCTGCTTGTACCATGACATGTGGAGGGTGAATTAAATTTCTGTTGCCTGAAATATTTGTGGTCCACTATATCATTCACAATTTTCATATAAGTTATCTAATTTAATTACTTTACACAATGAAATATTGACGTTTCCACATAATCATGTGAGTAATGTTAAAACCTTCGACGTAACATTTGATCACTTTCGTAACGCCTTTTTCCGACCAGTCTTTATTTACTCAAACGAGAAGCCTCGATGTCATATTATATACGTCATCCAAATTGTAATTTAAAATCACTACACTTCATGGAACTTAAGTTATAATCACACAAATTTGTCTTTCGTAGCAGGTGCTGAAAGGATATGTTCCGTGTACGTTTCCTGGATATTATGTTACGACAGTAGACCATCTTTCCTGTACTAAAAAGGATATATTATTATTAGGTGATAATTTCTTACTGTAAGGTGTCCCTTTTTTGTGCGGATGGATATCAGTTAACATTCTGTGTGTCTAGACTGGAATTTCCCCTCGTGAGAGATCATGTTTGTACATGTTTCCGCACGTGAGGTGGCTGTTACGCGAGTGATATCGGCGGTCAGCGATTGGTCAGCGAAAATACTCACACATAAAAGGTGAGTTTTTCACTCATTATTTTTATATTTCCACTACATATATGGAACAACAGTGCTTATTTTTTCATTTTTCTTCCTTGTTTGTATTATTTACTTATGTCCGCAATAAAAACGTATTCGACTTGACTGTCGAGACTATATAGCTGTTTGTTTTATGTCAGTGTCGGACTGATTTTGAGATCACTGGCAATTAAATTGAGTACACGTCGAATAATATAAGCCTTAACAAGTAACATTTAACGACAATAAGACCTACCTATGAGTGATACGTTGATGATGTTTCTTTGTTACGTTAGTGATGAAAAAGTGAATTACACAATAATTGACATTGGCTTTGCATAATGATTTCAAATATACATGTTTATATATCAATATCGTTATGACTTATAGACTAGTGCAAAAAAGGTTGTACCTCTAGGACCATCTGCACACACAAAAAAATAAACCCGAGAAAAAAGATGAATATTGATGGACCTCTGAACTTATGATTAAATTTAAAGAGAATAATGATAACAATGTTAAGTATATATTTTACTTTGTCTGCTACCAATGAAACAAAAATATGTACAATAAAAATGATATAATTATTATTAAATAGACTTTTTCATTCCATTTTCGTTTCCATGTCACGCGAGTAATCTGCTAACACGTCATTAATGTTTTCCACATTGCTGGTCATATAAAACAAGATGCTATGTTTTTCTTATTAAAAATGAAATAAGACCCCTAGAGGTATATATAAATACCTAAAAACATTGTTTTTTTATAACAAATTTTTTAAAAATAAGGTCACAATTGAGATTCCAGATTCTGAGACGGACCCATGTTCATAATTACTCACGATCTCTTAAGCTGGAAGAGCGACCTCTCTTCGTCCTCTCGGTGGTACTTCATGCTCTTGACAATAGAGGCTCTGAAGAGCTCAAACCCCCTGAAAATTTGTACACAAATGTTACTGCATGGTATACTGGATAAAAGTACACACTACACACACACACACACAGCCACAAACACACAATCAATGAAGCACACTCGCACATGCTCATACCTTATCACGCACACACCCAATTTCTCAAACAGAATGCACACACACACAAACAAACACACACATATGCACACCTAATAAAAAACACACTTCATTTTTCAAGCACAATCCACACGCACACACACAACTAATCCAGCACACACCTCAACTCTCAAACACAATGCGCACGTACACACCTAATCACACACACACACACACACACACACACACACACACACACACACACACACAATCTCTCAAATACAGGGCACAAGCACACGTACCCAATCATTTGCACATCATCTCTCACACACACACACGACACACACATAGACGCAGACACGCACACAAAGACAAAACCTATCCATAATTCAAAAAATTATCCAGCCCCCAGTTTTTGTTATCAAGGGCATGTAGACGTAAATAAAATTTCAAAGCAAAGATGGCTTTACGCCTGTGAATGCCGATGTTATTAACAAATGCTCCTGCCCACACTGCAGACATGCCATATGGCGATGGTTGGAAAGTGTTAGTCACACGCCCCCTGCAGATCCAATCAATGCTCACGATCCTCCCACACGACCAATGACAGGAAGCCCCATCCTGGATCACAAACTGCCAATGTTACATTACAGTGTCGAGCAGAGACGGATCAGGGCTGGATCTGTTCCTGGCTTTTGCAACAAGTTCACCCTCACGTCTGGCAGCAGGTCTGGAAAGGCTTGACTGACGTCCAAAATTGTTTTTTTGTCCCCAAATTAAATGCCTCATTGCAACCTAATCTGTGAGTAAAACCCATATTTGTGTGTACAGTCAATTAGCTCATTTAGTCAGGGTAATTGGCAGAACAAACACCAGAATTGCCCGCTCCTGGTATAGACGAGAGCCATCAGAAGATGACATTATCCCCCCAGCCCCCGCCATCTAATCTAAGAAATCCCAAAATATCAAAAGACACCAGTCTAGGACCTGATTGATACGCACAGCAAAGTCCGTTTAAAAATACTAAATGGGGCGCCCCGGTGGCACATCAGTCGAAGCGCGCGCACCATAAAGGCTGTGTCACTCTCGCGGCGACCTGGGTTCGATTCCGGTTTGGGTCATTTGCCGCATGTCATCCCCATTCTTCTCCCCAACCTTCCTGTCTCTCTCTGCACTGTAACTGTCAAATAAAGGTGAAAATTCCAAAAAAATAATCTTTAAAAAAATACTAAATGGTATTTGTGTTCTGCTCTGGAAACAAAATGATTAAAGATGGATAGATGCACAGACGGGCGGACAACCTGATGGCTATATCCCCTCCCAAATCACGTGCCAGGGGGATAAAAATTTATCGGCATGGAACCACAGTGCAGAATGAATAATCCAAGCATTGTAATCTTGTATCTAGACTTAAAACACTTTTTTTCTTATAAAACAAAAATTCTGCCACTGCTGTGAGATAATTTTGACTCATTTCTATTTTTCTCCATGGGAAAACTAAAATTGTCCAACCTATGGGCAAATGAGTCAAAGTAATCCGACATCGATGGCAGAATTTTAATTTTTTTACGAAAAAAAGTCAGAAATTTTTAAGTCTTTCTTAAGTTTTAAGTCCAAATACACAATTAAAATACTTAGCAAATTTTATTTTATTATTGCTGTGCATGCTGATCAAAACCACCATCTGAATATTGAGGTGTAATGTTTAAAACCCCTTAAAACTCCGGGAAAATTTGCCTAAAATGCCTATGAAAAGCGTACCCAAAGTAAATTGAACGCTGTTCTTAAACCGTTTGGACTATATGGATGGTTATGGTCTCATTTGAAAGGAAACACTCTGAAGTTTGTCCCCCAGCTAAAAGAAATACTCTAAGTGCTACTGTCATTGAGTAATCCAAGCTGGAACACACTGAAGTAGAAGGTTTTTACTCTCGCCAAAATTTTTTTTTGCAAACAGATGCCTGTAGATGAGAGCAGCTGGGACTTATTAGCTGAAAAACACAATGGGACCACAGCATGAAGTCTTACTTAGTTACAGTTCAAATTTGATAACAATCCTACAGAAAATGAGCATTTTACACATGTTTTTCTAAGGCCATGTCTAGGCGTTTCCAAAAATGGCCATTTGGAGACCCCAAAAGGACCCTTGGATAACCATGGTCACATACCTAGGATAAAAGGGCAGAACTCTTGAACGCTTCAACCTACAGTCATAATGTTGGGCTCTAATGAAAGGTGACACTTAGAGGAATCCAATCCCATATCCAGATTCACTATCAATATTGCTGAAAAAAAGTTACTGATGCATAAGCTCAAATTTGTGCACATAAGAGTCAAAACGAGTGCCTTTATGTTAAAAAAAATGCTTTTTTATATGAAAGGTAAACAAACAAATGACCTTTACGCAGCAAACTCACAGTAAAATATTTACAATATATGATCAATAAAAAAAAGTAAAAGTCACTGAAGCATAAACTCAAATTTGTGCATATAAAAGTCAAAACAAGTGCTGTCATGTACAAAAATGTTTTTTACATGAAAGGTAAACAAACAAATAACCTTTCCATAGCAAGCTATTTACAATATATGATAAATAAAAAAATTAAAAGGTTACTGAGGCATAAACTCAAATTTGTGCATATAAACCCCAAGGGGAGGAGATTCTGACTTTGTGCTTTTACATATATCCAAAGCAAAGGAGAGATTCCTTTGTCTTCGTTCTTGCCTGTAACGAAGACATAGTGGCACATAGTAAAATGGATCCTATTTACTTACTTTGTCTCACTCTGATTTCTTACAGGGATGAAAATTTTAATTCCCACAACAACCAACACCGGCGAAAAAATAACTTCCTTCCACCTTCGGTAACGGAGGTAATAATGCGTAATATGGTAATAATATAATCATCATAATATCAGCATCATATTATAATATCCTTTTCCCGTAATTATTTACACAGAATTACTCCGGTGAAAACATGACGGTGAACTCCAGTGAAAACATGACGTCCTTCCACCTTCCGTGACAGATGCAAATAATACGTAATGTAATTTTATAATAATAATAATAATAATAATAATAATAATAATAATAATAATAATAATAATAATAAATATAAATGTAATGTTATTATATAATGAAATATAAGTTTTAATATGATGCGTACTTGTCAAGAGTAATGTCATCTCCCCCGAGAAACATTTCCTCTGCTACGGAGCCATCACGGTTTTGGTCGGATATTTCTTCCCCTGAGCTATCACTTGCACGCCGAGTGCACAGCTCTGCAGCTTCTGAACTGAAAATGATTTTTTCGCAACCTTTTGGCTATTTTTTCTTTCAAACTCCGTAAACAACCATCAAACATTCGCTGGAAATCTCTCTCTGCCTCGCTCTGTTTTGCGGAACGCACAGCACGCATTACGCACAGCTGAGCCATATTCTGTCCATTCTCTTACGCGAGCGATAGGCAGCGCCAGCCTTTTCGCCACCCCAACAACCTATATATCGGCGTTTCCAGAATTTCGTTGGTGTCATAATGCAACAATCGTCGTCTTGATTGGTTGCTGGTTGCTCGGGCTACACGCAAAAAAAGGAGGCATGAGCTTCGTTTCAACACAGGCACTCTTTGGCTATAGCAGGCTGTAGACATGGCAGGGAAGATCGTAACTGGTCGAGTGAGGTGTCAATCGAAAGGTTAGAGTGCAGACTCCATTTTGGCGCAAATGGCTGTGTACTGTCTAAATCTGTTCCGAAGCAACGACCACTAATGCAGCGAACTTTGTGGATAACCACCGATTCATTTCAAACGATGCAGCAGCTGTTCATGGATATTTACCGGTATAATAGTGTGTTTTGGACTAAAAACTTTACTTGGTTGGATTTACTGGAACTTCGTGGATGTAACAAGACCATTTTTGAGGGGATATGTCGGACTGGAAGAGTACTAGGGGGCTTCATCGGTGAGTCACATCAGTTTTGTAACTGTTCGTTTGTTTGTTTGTGGTCTGACATGGGCGTTGATTAAAGCTGCTGGAATTATTATACTTTGAAATGGTTGGCATCATTCGAATCTCAAGAATCTTAGCTTTCTGACGATATGTGGCATGAGTATCTCAGTTGCATACAAGCTGTGTAAATGACGTAGTATGTTTTCAACTTCCCTGACGGCCCGATTGCGGGCCGTCGGAGTGGTAACGGGTTAAAAAAAATATATATTGAAAAAATGTAAATGTTTCAGCTGACTGAGCTCTGGAGGGGGACGATGAGTGACACAGCGATATCCCTTTCACTGGCCACCAAAAGGCGTGGCCGATGCACCTGTCACTCACCGGGAGGCCTGCCGTGCAGAGGCTCGCAGGTCAGCGATCACATGCAGGAAATAGAAGCTGAGAAAGACCCTCCGCTGGAGCAAGAGGAAGAAGAAACAGATGCTGTCCCAGACGATGCCCGCTTCCTCTATGGGCAGCACACAGTCCTGACCGGCCACTGCCCTAGCTGAGAGACACACGAGCACAAACACAGGCATAAACACAGGCACAAACACAGGCATAAACACAGGCACAAACACAGGCATAAACACAGGCATAAACACAGGCGCAAACACAGGCACAAACACAGGCATAAACACAGGCGCAAACACAGGCATCAACACAGGCACAAACACAGGCATAAACACAGGCATCAACACAGGCACAAACACAGGCATCAACACAGGCACAAACACAGGCAAAAACACAGGCATAAACACAGGCATCAACACAGGCACAAACACAGGCATAAACACAGGCACAAACACAGGCATAAACACAGGCACAAACACAGGCATAAACACAGGCACAAACACAGGCATCAACACAGGCATAAACACAGGCACAAACACAGGCACAAACACAGGCATAAACACAGGCACAAACACAGGCACACATTCAGACAGATCGTCAGCTTTGGAGAACTTACACTAACAATCTTATATGTCCAAGCGCACAAGGTCTCAAGTATTGACTTTTTCCCCAAGGCACTGCTAAATACCTCATTTTTTCCACAGCACATTGGATTACTTTGAGTTTTGTACATCAAAAGAATCTGCTATTTCCGATGATTCCCCAATATGGAGATGTTCGGCTATCGTCAAAATAATTTGGGTCCAATTTTCCAATTTTGATGACCCCAGATGTAATATTTTGTGTGCCCATCAAGAAAATGAATTTTGGCTCTTACTCACCCATTTTCTCTTCAATACACATGACAGCTAATTTGCAAAATGCATTATGTAAAAGGCATTTTTTTTCATAATCATACTCCAAGAGAAAGCCCAAGTACCAAACGCTGTTCTGAGCTTTCCTGAAGACATGGAGGACATGAAATATTTTCACAATTTTTCTGCGAAGCTGTGTTTTTCCATAAACATTTTCTCCTGTTGACCAGTTGTGAAAGAGTTAACGGCGCTGTGCGGGACACAGGGCCCCTTGTTACTATCAGAGATGCGTTACTCACGATCGTAGTAACCCTTGATGGTGCAGGCCAGGCTGAAGAGCTGGATGACCCAGCAGAACCGACCCTGCATCTGCTCCACGAAAACACAGGCCAGGACCTGATGCACACAGCAAACACACACTGAGGCCAAATTTATAAAATTACTCTGTTAACATTTTTAACATTTTTAGGGGCAGGCAGGAGGTTTTTTTTATATTTTTTACTTCATTAAAATAAGAGTCTGAAATCCAAATTGCGCGACTAATCCATATCACAATTACATGTATTACCAAGAAGAATCAAGTCTGCATAACCCATAAGTGGTGCAGAGATTGAAAGCAGAAAATACGGACAGAGATTCGGAGCATTTTTCTCACTTTCTGTTTGGCGCAATCTAAACTGATTTTTTCAAAGTAAACAATTTTTTGAAAAATTGGAGGCAGGAGGTATTTTCTGGGGTGGGCGGGGATGCTAACTAACTCATTTTTTATAAATATGGCCCGACTACCGCACTCTTGCCTGATCACATCAGCGGACATCAAATATAGTTTACTGCACAGACAAGTCAGCAAATCTCTTTCCAAACGCTGTATAGGAGAAATAAAAGAGATAAAAGAGAATTAAAGAGATAAAACTGTCCCAAATGTGACTCCAATCCTCGCGAAGCACATCTCATTCAACGCACAGAGATGTCGTTGAGTTGGTTGTAAGTACTTCTGTCATGATGGTGGATCTTCAAGAACTGGGTAGGAGTCCTTAATCTAGAGCAGGCTAGTCAAACTCAGGACCATTATGTCCGCCAGCTTTTGTGGTCTGTGTCCAATCAGCTGCTAATTAAACACCTTAGAGAACAATGTGTGCGGACTTGTCAGCCAGTCAGTGACTTGAATTAATTACTAGTCCAGCAAGACCGCAAAAACCAGCAGACACTGCGGCCTTTCACGATTTGAGTTTGACAGCCCTGATCTAGAAGGTGCACGCTGTGTAAGCCAGGCCACTAGTAGTGCGTGAGGCGTCGGGTTCGCCACTCACAGACAGCACGTTCTTGGAGATGATGACCGCCACATTGTACACGATGAGGCAGTCCCACAGCAGCAGTCGGCTCCTGGAGGACCTGGTCAGCAGCTGGGTGCCAAAAAGCAGGAAATAGAAGCAGGCCAGCAGGTAGCCGAGGCCGAAGAAGCTAATGCGCGTGGCCCCGGTCACAAACACCACCGCCAGAACCAACCAGAACATGTAGCGGAAGAACAGCACCTTGGCCATGTCCAGGTAACACCTGGGAGGGAAGGAGACGCACAGGTGTATGGAAAATGAGAAACACAGCAGAAAATGTTGGTCTTCACAAATCTTTTAATCTTATTGTGAGACAAAACTTCCTCATTTTTCTCCCTAAAGTAGTAAATGAGCTTATTTTAAGTCACCATTTACTTCAAGTGAAAGTTTCTAATTCCATTGGCTGAGTCAAAATTCTCACATCACAGGCAAATTTGTCTTGCTGCGAAAAAAAGATAATTGAAATGTACTTTAAGTCATCATAGAAGATTAAAACGCTCATTAAGGATGGACTTATTTTTCCATTTTTACCGTGAAATCAGTGGACCACAGCAGCGACACCGCCCAGTTTCTGAGGCGAAGCGCTAAAAACGTAAATGCGCTGAAGGTGACACATGCATTCGATTCAATTTCAATTCAATTTATTTGGATAGCGCTTTTCACAGAGACTGTCACAAAGATGCTTTAGTGAGAGATTAAATAAAAATGCAAGGGCAGTGCCCAGACTATTCCCCACTACAGCAAATGAGGCAAAAAACTCCCAGTAGGGAGAAAAATCCTCAAACTGTGGTGAGAAACAACTCCCCAGTGGGAAGAAATCTCAGGAGGAACCCGGCTATAGTGGGGAAGCCCATCCTCCGCGGGCCAGCTAAACAATAACAAAATAAAGTCAAATAGATTAAAATGGCGAAAGAGTTCCATTCAAGTCCATCTGAACAGTGGCGTCTGTAGCATGTCGAGGATGGTGCATTGTTTTTATGCGTAATATAAAAGTGATGCGCACAGAGTGGAGTGAATAGCGGCTTTCTCTACCTCAAGGCTACATATAGAACACAAGACTGTAAACCAGTCGTGTATCAAATTACCAGTGATTTATCACTATTCTCATAAAAGTACTTTGCCATCATTATCTGTAGTCCTCTGTCACTGATGCACTCCAAGACAGGTGTTTTTTCTGCTTTTCATGAATTTGGGTGCATTTGTGTGCCTGCGGTTGATAAAGCTGTATAAAAGTGCGCCTGTACTTAATTAATGAGGTTGGATACAGGTTTATGTCGTTTGCAGAGGTAGAAAATCCAAAAGGCCAGAGAGTAAAAGTCAAACCATGTTTTCCCACCACCATAGAGTTCCGTCAGTTGACTTGATTTCTATCTGCCGATTGAAGAATTGAGCCAATTTGTAAACCCAAACTGACACAAAAGACAGTATAGTTCCTAGGCAGAGACAACTGTGACATGGAGGTTCCATAAAATCTGGTCATGAAGCCATTTTGTTGCCATCGCGTTATCGGAGTCAAAGTGAAAGTTTCTTTCCCTGTTCTCTCTTCTCATGTTTAAAATTTTTCCTGTCTTATTCTAGCCAAAAATTGCAAAGTGGTTTATTGTTTATTCCTTGAAATTAATCTGTTTCCATTCCGAGAAAAGAACAAAAACAAAACAAAAAAAAAATATTGTGTAAAACGGCTGGATTTCAAGCGATAGAAACATAATGGCTCATATTCTTGAGTTATGGAAGCTCTATCAATCTAGGGACCGTAGACTGGAGATTTTCTTTCTCAAACAGGAGTTTCTTGCGCAGTTTGTGAGTTCGGACGTTGGCACATACCTGCAGTTGATGAAGTTGTGTACGGGGTTGAAGAGCCGTCCGCTCATGGGGTTCGGGTCGTCCCTGTTCTCTCCTCCCATCACCATCCACTCCTCCCTCTTCTCGTCCTTGAACACCCGCCGCTGCTGCGAGGCGCAAACCAGGAGCAGGAAATCCGCTGCAAGGGGAGACACCACAAACACCTTATTAACCCCTCACCTCTGACCTACAACCCCTCTGTGGCCATGACAACATAACCATATCAAAATCAGAGCACAGCATGGCTCTCCTGCATGTTGCAGAATTATCCGGGTTTGAAGTTAGAGCAGTCTTAATTTTGCTCGGCTCATTAAGAGTACTTGCTCCCATAAAAAAAGCAAAAACTGCAAACATTGAGAGGCCGCAATATTATGAAATAAAATAATACTCTGCATTTTCATTCTGAGGAAAAAAAAGACTGTAAACGTACAATCACTACTAAAAGAAATATACGAACAGTTCATCTACAAAACCAGATACAAGCCATTCTTAAAATTAATAAACCAACACCTGTTTGACAAATATTTCCAAGACTGCACAATAAAAAACAAACACAAAAAAAAATTAAGATTCATTATTGAAATAACCGAATGTTAATCTGATTGATATTCCCAGGAGATCACAATCAACTATTCACATGTATACAAACTTTTACACAAGAGGCCTGTTTGCCTAGAGAGCTCTGCTGAGGATGACTAAAATGTCCGTGTCATAACTTAATTTCAGGAATCCTTGAAAACTATTATATTAACACATATGACACATTAATGAAAGACCGAAAAAATGAGCATTAACACTGATTTTCTAAGTCCAAAATGCTGGATCTCTCAAAACCCGGGACATAGAATTTTCTAATTCTCGCAAGGGATATTCAGAACATCATAAGAAAGGCCCAAAACAAATTAGACAAAAAGTTATGACAGTTTTTGAGATATTAATGAAAGACTGAAAAAATGAGCTCAAACCCTGATTTTATAAGTCCAAAATGCTGAATTTCTCAAAAACGGGGACGTGGAGTTTCTAATTTTCACGGTGAATATTCAGAATATCAAAAGGAAGGCTCACACCAAATTAGGAAAAAAGTTATCAGATAGTTTTTGAGATATTCAGATTTGAAGTGAGAAGTCGACGCCGGACAGACAGAGATGGACGAACAGACGGACGCCGAACGTCTCTGCACTTGATAAGGTCCGCTGACTGTCATCAGAGCGGAGCAAGAAATGCACAAATTAACCTTTATACAGGGTTACACAAACCTTTTAAGCATTTTCATCTCCAACTGATCTAAACCCAAATTACTACACTAGAGTAGTACTAGTGCTTTTAGCAGGATTTTTCAACCAGACGACTGGCCACGTTTAACCAGCAAAAAGAGACTCCTCCCTCTATTTCCCCCAGTGGGCGGAGCCTCTTACCCATGAGATGTTTGGCGTTGGGAATGGAGTAGAAATCTGGCAGGTACAGCCACTTAATGAGGGCGGAGTTTAGAGTGACAGACGCATTCCACCGCCAGGGGTAATCTGTAAAAACAGGGAGATGCGCCCATTAAAACAAATTCTTTGCTTTGCCACCATACTGTTTGTGGCTGTGTCCAATTGTCATTTGTAGTAGTCATGTCATGATCAAGATCCTGTTTATGAAGATAAGAGAAAAAGAGTAATATTCTCGAGGCTATCGTTACCTAAACACAGCACTGGCGGGATTCCAACACACAGAATGTACTGGTAGATCATGAAGAGGGCCAGGAACAGGCAGTATTTGGGCCAGATTTTGGCAATAGCCGATCGGCGACGGCGCGTCAGAATTGCCACCAGCCAGCAGCTGTGTATGATGACCAGGAAGTTCATTCTCTGTCCAATCACATTCACCGTCATCAGGAAACAGATCTGTGGGGAGGGGACAGTAATCATGCGGCAGCCTATCAGAGCCCAGGAAACACTGCCAGCGCCAGGGTCCTGGATTTTTTCTCGCTTCTCAACAATCATATGATCAAATGACGGCATCTGGCTCTGAATTAGCTTCTGATTTTAGGCGATAACAAAAACTAGCTGACTCTGTGCTGTCCAGGACCAGGTTTGCAAACCATTCTCATCAACTCCCAGGGGACTATTTCACAATTTGCGATACAATTAAAAGCCAAAATCTGTAGTCCCTTCAGACCCATAAGGGTTGTCCAGCAAAAAGACTTCATCAGCACTTGATAACAAAAAGTAGAGGTCTGACTTTAAATACTGTTAACATGGAGCAAAAGGCACTGAATTGCCCCGGTGGAAAGGGGCCAGCACTGCGTACCTCCAAGCCAAACTTGTAGAAGCAGAAGTTGAGCAGGTACTTGAAGGTGCTGAGCAGGCCCTGGTCAATGGTGTCCCTGGTGGAGTCGGGGAAGAGGGCCGGAATGCGGGGAGGGGATCTCTGGATCTGCCTGTAGTGGTGAATCTGGTGCCGGTACACTGTAGCCTCGAGCACCAGTAGCATCAGTATCAAGAGGTGGTTCTGCGCAGGCCACAGACACAATAGGACAGTCAGAACTATCGCACAGGATCACACTGTGCCAATGACACTACTGATGATCACAGATATACAGCTCAAGAGATGTAGGGCTGTTTCGAGCGCAGGAGTTTATGCACACAATGGACGGCTTCAAATGTAAATACCTCAAAAATGATGGCCAGCTCAGAATAAGCGCACTGTGTGGTAGGTGACACACATTGCAATCAGTCTCAGTTCAGTAAGGGTTGAGCTGGCAATAACCCAACAGGCCTTGATCCAACTACACTGGGGTGGGGTCCACGTTTCACTTTAGGTAACACATTTACCAGACGACACATATCAATGCATCAAAACCCAGCATTATTTTTGAAGTGCAGTGAATTACAAAGTATAAGGCTAAAATACTACATCCAGTATATCCCATAACAAACACTGCAACAAAAAAGTGAAACTGCCAACAGCTACGAGTAAACATTGTCACTGATACACTACAATATCTTGGCAGCGGTAAGAATAACAAAACCTCCGTCACAAAACCCTCGGAACAATAACAAGGCTGTTCAAACAAGCTGTGTTCCTGTTCAGGGCCTGCATCACTCCGCACTGAAATTACTGCACAGAGGACAGCAAAGATCTTTCAAACATTCGTCCACCACAGCACTTTCGAAGAAGGGAGGAGCTTGTGTGGGAGAGATGCTTAAGTGAGAGCTCGGTGGGAAGCATCTGCCATCGGTCCTGTTTCTGGAGCAGGAGACGGGATCAGTTAAGGAAGGTTTTCTTAACATACTATCATTGAACCTTATGGAGTGATGGAAGAGCATCATGCTAAAAGTACTTCAGTCCCATTTTCACATGCCACGGGCGAAGGATGGGAATACATTTTTATAGTTACCTGAGTCAATCTTCTCAGAATGTGACTTGTGACTCGAGTAATTTTAGCAGGTCTCGGGTCTTAACGAAGCAATTTTTATGGACTTAGTCACAAAATGTCTATTTGGAGGAAAAAAGATCTGAATGTGTAATAAGGTACTCTTAGCATCAGGGTCTTTAATCTTTCCTTCGTATTTGACCCCTCCGAGGTACCTAAGGGCAGTGGGCACTTGCAGTGCCGACTCCATTTTTTAGGCCTGGTGACGGACAATGGCAGGAGCAAATCTCTCCTGACATTCACATGTAACGGCGTCTCCACAGACTTTGCACCAAGAAGTTCTGCCTTGAAACCTGAATCGGCTGCTTGCTAGGCACCAGTGCTAGCCAACGGGTCGCACGTGCACTAGGCACCGGGCACTAAGCCTCAGGCCTCGTCCACACGAAGACAGTTAGATCCAAACAGATATTTAATCCCCATTTAAAAAAAAAATCTGTCAATTGGACATTGACTCTCCGTAAACATGAGAACACAAAAATGAGTACCAAAGCTTAAATCGAGTATGCCGGGCCAGTTGGTGGCAATCAAGTTTACATAATATAATGTATATTAACAGAGAAGATTGCATTACCCAAAGCAACCATGGGCATGTGCTAATTGAGCTGTGACGTTTCCTGAACGCCCCGTTTTACACATGTTCATGAATATACAAAGGCCTGAGTTAAAAAAAAAAAAAAAATAAATCTTCACTTTACAGCAGGGGTCCCCAATCTTTCCCAGAAAGGGCCACTGTGGATGCAGGCTTTCATTGCAACCAAGCAATTACACACCTGATACTACTAATCAACCCCTGGACTCTTTGCTAATAAGCTTGATTAGTAGCATCAGGTGTGTAGCTGTTTGGTTGCAATGAAAGCTGCGCCCACACCGGCCCTTTCTGGGAAAGATTGGGGATCCCTGCTTTAGAGGGTGTTTTGGAAAACCTCAGTTTCGGTGACCGAAAATGCCGTTGTGCGTGTTGACGAGAGGAAAAAAACGCAAACAAAAAGATATATTTTCAAATATAACCATGTATTTGCAGACAGGGCCTGAAACACACCTGGCTGTACCCCAGGACTGTGGCGTCCTTCCGGAAGCCGAACCAGTTGGCGGGGTCTATGGGCCCCTTGTACAGGGTGGAGTTCAGAATCTCGGTCCCCTCCAGGCTGGTCTCAATGGGCAGGGGCTACAAGTAGAGGAGAAAAAAAAAATAAGGAAGGTGAAAGGGAGAGATTGAGAGCGAAAGAGGGAGGGATGCAAGCGAGATGGCGTTAAAAAACATTACTGGGACATCGCTCAAAAACAAAAATCATGGAATTGAAAAAAAAAAACAATAAAAATAAAGAAAGAAGATGACACCAGAGGCAGAGACAGTGAAAGAGAGAGAAGATGAAATACAATGACACAGGACAGCACAGAGACTCTGAGTCAGGGGAAGTCGAGAAAACGGCACTAAAACTCTGCTCTGTTAAACAGCCTCATTAAGCCAATGGGAACGGCGGCCCATTCATAATGCAGCAGTAAACATTGTCAATTTAAAAGCAGAATCACAGCCAGACGGCGTATAAATCACTGCAAACATAAACAAAACCTTATTTCCTTTAAACAACTACTAAGTACAGGGCATCAGAGTTTACGTTTGCACAGAGCGAGCAGCTTCGCAGCAGTGTAAGGTACGAGTCCAGGGAAACCGCATTTAGGGAAATGTTTCTATTTAGAATGCGCTTCCACGCACTACAGTATGTGATCATATTGGTGCTCCTGTGCATTTGTGCTGACATACATTCATGTGGGTGTTCTGCGAGCATCTGTGCGCACATATTAAATATGTGTATACAAGTTTACGAGCCAGTGCATGCTAGAGTGCATGCATGTGTGTGTGTTTGCACGTGTGTGTTAGTGTACGTGCACAGGCACGTGTTCGCAGTGCATACAGTATGAGTATTCATGACTAAGCTGATTGATGCTCAAAATGAATAAATGTATAGTCTGTCTGTTTTGGAGCAGCTTTGCTGACCTTACTCGACGCACTTACTGTACATCATTTTGGATTAACCCCTTAAACACCAACTTTTCAATAAAGTTTTCCCCAAAGTAAGTTCAAGGTCAGACAGAGCATTTTTTCATATTGTAGGACAATTGCAGGGCAGCGTCACATTTATATTCCGTATTTACTGGTTGCAGCGCTTCACTGAAGCTTTATCACACTAAAATTGAGAAAAAATATTCAAACTCAGGACAGCATGAAAATATCTATATCTTGTACATTATTTTATACACATTTCCCTGTAATTCAGCAGGACACATTTGGGATTGTTGCAAATGAATCACCTTGGAATCACCATTAGAATTTAAAATAGGCCTGAAATTCCCCCGGCATGAACACAACAGTTGCATCTGACAGATCGATATATGCGTCCATAGGTTTGTCATCTGCCAAATAAATATAATGCAATGCATATGTGCATGAGGACTCACACTACATACGGGTATAACTCTGCACCAACACTAACAACACTGTGCCCCCGGGCCTCACCACTGAGCAGTTACTGGAGTACTCCGAGGGGTTCACCACGCTCAGCTGGTACAACATCTTACAGACGATGATGACGCAGACCCACACCGTGGACAGACAGGAGGCCATGTGGCGGAACCTGGAGTATGGCATGGCGAAGGCCCACAGAACCACCAGAACCAGGTTCATCACTGAAGGCTACCGAAGGAATAAAAGAACACATGAGTGTGTGAGAAATGGTGAGAGAGAGAGAGACCAACAAAGTGCCAATATCCATGCACAAAATGGCGCTAATTACATGTGAGGCTATCTTTCCCTCAGGGAAATGACCGAGGTGTTCCGATTGACAGGTGCTCCCTCACCTCTCCCACTGCCACCCAGATGACGTAGAGCGCCAGCAGCTTCACGATGTGGAACTCCATCAGCCTCCACAGGAACACCTGCACCTGGGTCAGGACCTCCGAGAACTTCCAGAACAGTACACCCAGACGGTCCTTCACCAAGCCCCACTTACTCAGCACCGCCTCTGAACAAGTAAAACGGAGTCGAAGGGAGACAGCGCCATCACATCAATCACAAGTCTCACAGAGATGCTCTTCAAGGGTTTTGCTCCTGATACAAATATTATCAGCCCAAAAGCTTTATATTTCTAACTTTACTATTACTTTGTTACGGAACATTTCTGCCCTTGATAGTGCCTGTGGTTATGTCTTCTGGCTCGTACTTTTAGTTGAAATAGAATGAAAAAAGAAACTTGGAGAGGGTGATACATTTTTTTTACCGTACTGGATGGGTCGAGGGAGGGAAATGCACACGAACGAGACGTTTAACACACATTGTCGATAGCTATGTCTTTGCACAAGCTTTACTCCAAGCAACATGCAAATCTGCACCAATGTATAACAGCAATTTTTAATGAACGCTTACCAGTGTCATCTGATTGGTCAGCTCCCGGATCATTGTCCTGACTCTCCTCTTCATGCCCCGCCCCTTCCACCCCATTGGTGGCTTGTGCTGCTTCTGATTTGCGGATGGTTTTCCTCCTGGAAATTACATCGCAGTAACACCATAAAAATTTATTTTTTGAAAATGCAGCCCCCTTCCAAAATGGAGTTCAGAAGCCCTGCAGTAAAGGATGTTCAAAAATCTAACTGTTCACAGCAGAAAACGTACACTAATGGTCCATTGATCATAGGAGACTGATTACCCGTAATTTTGAAGTGAGTAAAAGCTTTAGACAGTGGGGGATCAGTAATAGGTCACATGATGCGGATTTGAGCAGCGCCATACCCCTGGGCGGGCGTGACGTGCTCCAGGTCAGTGATCTTCATGAAACGGTGGTGAAAATAGTGCAGCTGTAGGATGCAGGCAAGCAGGAAGAACCCGGGGATGAGGATGCTGATGAAGAGTTCAGACAGCTTAAACTTCTCCAGGCCGATGTCCGCCAGCCTGTAGAGATAAGCGGGGGAGGGGAAGATAAAGATCAGCCCACAATGTGGCTAAATCCACTGTAAACACCTTGGCGTGTAACCCGGCTAATGCATGGCTAACATATTTCGCTAGCCCACTGTGGAAGGAGGAAGCATTACTCCCCTCCCCTCTCCTCCTGAAATCGGTACCAGTCTTCTCACACTCCCCCCTTCCATTGTTAACTTTTGAATTTCCCTCCAAAATCCACTGCAGATCATTCATTGGTTTTCACCTCCATATATGTTTCCTGTGCTCAATCAATATGAACTCTACTGTAAAGAACAGCCCACTTTGTTCTGCTATAAATTTTTAAGAGCCCATTCCAGGGTTCTTTCTCTGTTACCAGAAGGGCCATAAACTTCAGTGGACGTTTTGTTTGGATCTGTTGCTAAATCATTTCTTCACAATCTGACCAGCATAATAAATTCAATAAAAGACTCAGATTTATCATTTAGTTCTGCGATAGCGCCCACAGCAAGGACTGGCTCAACACTGACTACGTTCACATGCAGTCAATATTCGGGTTAAGGTCAATATTCCGGTTTCTGAAACATTCGGAATAACCCGTTTATATGAGCAAACAGGGAGATTCCTGTATACATGGTGATTGTAATCACTTGGGATATCCCGATCAAGTCAGCGATGCACGGACGTCGTCTCGATGCACAGATAACGTCATGATGTAATGCGCGTCATTTTCGCTTCTTCTTCCAGTATCCAAAAACACAAAAGAACAAGATTCCTTGCGAATTGAACATGCGCAGAACACAAAATAATGTTCCTTTCGATGGGGATATCCCGATAGGTGCATACATGACCAAATATTGGGGTTAGAAAAGGAGTAACCCAGGGGTCATTTTAGGGTTTTTAAAAACCGGAATATGAGCATATTCCGGCTTTTCAAAAGTGATTTTGGTGTTTACGTGGCCGTGCGCAACCGGATTATAGCTAATATTCCAGTTATGAAAGGGTTATTGATTGCATGTAAACGTAGTCAATGTGTTTAGCCCCTCACAGAATACAAACCACACATTCTCAAATCTCTATCGGGCGAACTCTTTACAATTTTGTAGCCAACGTGTGAAGACAAAACCGAACATACTGCTCCTCGGAGAAGCCGGTGAAGTTCTTCCAGTAGCCGGGAAATTCCTCAAACTGGAAGGTGTAGACCGCAGTGAGCACCAGCATGGTGTACGCCACCACCAGCCACCAGAAGGGCTTCAGCAGCCGCCGCCACAGGGAGTAATAAACCTGGGAGAAGGTCAAAGGTGAGGGGTCACGGTTAGAGCGAGGAGTCATCTCAAGATTAGCAAAAGAAATGAGAGTATTTCACATTCAACCGAACACCTTACAAACTAACCAAACCTTGATCTGCTCGCTGAAAGAAAAAAAGAAAACTTTAAATTCTCCTCATGCGGCAAGAGCACTACCTGAGATGAAAAGCATGTGCAGTGTTTGAGGCAATCCAGGGGTTTCGCTGTCCCACCCATAAAAATTACCAAAAATTGCTCAAACTGGTGAGGCACAAAAAAACTGCATGGCTAAATGTATGTGGACTCCAACCCATCTTTACAGCCTCTGTCCAACAGGAAAGGCTCAGGAATGGGAGCTCTGGTCTGGGTGGGCCTCAGGGTCGGCAGGATTCTGTGTCCATCTGGAAGTTACTGTCTTGAGACCGAAGTGTACTGACTTATTTGCTTATCAGTGAGTCAAATCAATCACTTTTGTGAAAACCAACACACGCTGTAGCCCTCCAGGACTGCAGTCACCCATCCCTACACTAGAACAATGTTAGAACAATGCTGGGGGGATTTTAATGCTGGAAGAGTAAATAGCCTTCAACTGCTGAAACAGCATCATCCAGAATGTATCTGTTTACTACAGCGTCAAGATTTTTCTGCAGCAGAACAAACAGTCAAAGCCAAGACCAGGAAAATAGCCTCAGAGGAGGGAGGAGTCCGCAGACTTTTCACAATATAGTATATTTTACCCCCTTCAGTCACAAAACTGTTATTCTTGTAAAAAAAAAATTCCCTCTGGTTTATTCTTCTGAGAAGACAACGTCAAAAACCGAAACTTTTTATTAAAATAGAAATATTGAAATCATGTGACCTTGAAGTTCCAGACTCAACCGCTATATGGTGTAGCTTTGCAGGCGAAAAGAGTTTTCATCCGAAATTTTACATACAATATGCAACGGCTCTTCCGACATGGCCAAGCAATGAAAAACCATTAGAAATGATTTACGCAGTTGTGACAGCAGCGACCAAACAGAGGAGTACAGTCGCCCATTTCTAGGCCTCATGGAACATAACCCTTTCCATGAGACATCGCTTCATGCAGAGCCCAGGGCGGACGGAGCGAGAGAGTAAGTGTTTGCGGACTGCGCGCTGAAGACTGCATCCGTGGGACTACACCCATACCTGATACAGGCAGAGACAGAGAAGAAACAGCAGCATGTAGATGATCTTGTAGCCAACCAGCTTCCCGGCAAAGCTGACCATGATGAACATCCCACCGCACACGTAGATCCAGTACTTGGCGTAGCAGCTCATGACCGTTTTCCCCAAGACCTGGAGAATCGACCGCTTCCTCTCACTGCCCTCTGAAAGCCAATATGAAGGGAGACAGGGGGGTTTAAATATTCAAGCTGTGATGCTAAGCCTCATTTATTTGTTACTGAATTCAATTTTGAGGCAGGGCTGCCCAACACTGTTCCAGGAGATCTACCGCCTTCTGACGTCACAGTGTAGCCCCAACAAAATAGATCTCATTCACCAGCTTCTGATCAGCAATTTACTAGAGTCAGGAGAACAAAATTCATGGTAAAATATTACCATTAAAAACTCAGGATCAGGATGGTAGACTTCAAGAACTGAGGGCGGAGGCCCGGATTCAAGGAATAATAAAAAAACACATACTTTAATACTTTAATACTTTTCAACACATACTTTATGATCACATTTTGACGCGTCTCCCAAACTATGACATGTTAGACAGCAGAGCAGAAGTGTCAAGCAGCTGGCTCCTAGTTATGAAAAGATTGATAAGTCCAGCAATTAGGGGCTAAAAACTTCCAAGAGGCGACAGAACTATAAGATTGGAATCATGTCGGACAAACATCAACTGACCTTGAGAGACAGAAGGACAGAAGAGTGCCAAAATTTTGTCCTTAGAAAGTGATAAAATGGCACAGAATGTGAGCTGACCAATAGAAATGTTTCTCCAGTAATGTGTAAATGACAGTTCAAATGACAAAACTCTGTTCAGTCCCTGTATAAGAATAGAGTCGCAGGGAAGCAGTGCGACTGAAATCAACGTGAAACTGGCAGGACGTGCCAGGGGCACATTCGGGAATAGCACCGCTTACCTTCGGTGGCGACCTCCAGTAAAGGTGCTGCAAGGCTCTTCTTCCGACGAAAACTGTCCTTCACAGACTGTCTCAGCAAGAGCCAGAAGGTCAAAGTGAAGAGTATCTGTGTTTGTGTGTGTGAGTGTATAAGCGAGAGAGAGAGAGAGAGAGATAGAGACACAGAGAGAGAGAGATAGAGATCCAGGTGAGTAACACCAAATTTTTGGCTTCCTGTCACCTGCATCACAAAACCCATACGACCATGTGAGTCACCGAACTTAAACTGGACAATATCTCGGCCCGTCCACAGTGACAGGACACACGAGTCTGAGGAGTGGGAAGCATGTTGATAGATAAATCACTGGTCCCCTCATACAGGGTTTGATAGGGCTGCACTGTCAGATTAGTGACAGGTTTCCAGTGGATCACGGGCCTCCCCCCCAGTCTCACCATGGCCCCCAGACGCAGACAGGGGTAGGGGGCCTGATACAGGCCCAGCTGCCTGAGGCTGAGGGTCCCCCAGTTCTGGGGCAGTTCAGGCTCCAGATCCAGGGCCCAGACGTACTGCAGGCCGCAGAGGGTCACGCCATACAGCAGGATGAAGGGGGAGCACAGCATGGCGAAATGCCGGCGCGCTCGCAGCATCCAGATCAAACACGACCACAGGAGCAGCACGAAGGTCAGCCAGCTGTGGTAGGTGATACTCCACACCTGCAGAGGGCAGCGGTGAGTCAGAGAGACAACTAACCAAACTCCAAAAAAAATAGAAAGGGCTGTGACCACTTTTATACAGTCTATGGCCGTGACCAATAAAGTTTAATTGCGTTCTTTCAAGCATATAATTTAAAATAATAAAAATAATAATAATAATTTAAAAACTTTGTTGGTGCAAAAGTTGCTCCCAATATAGTGCAGTCTGCATGCGGTACATATTGCTCTATATTCAGGGGTACACTATTCAGAAGTTCACTGTACATTACAGGAGTGAGGAATGACTAAGTGCTTCGATAAAATTGTTGGAAAACAGAATGTAAGATATTTTCTCACATACTTGCCCACTAAATACATACTTAACAGTGGGCTTAACCATAGCTTATATCCGGAGCACACTGAAAAATAGTAAGTAGTCTGTTATGAACAAAATTTCTCGTGGTCACACTGATATATGAATGCATATGGCAGGAGAGTTGAACTGCCAAGAACTATCATTTCAAATTATGGCCCAGAAGAAATCTCTCCCACATAAAACGAAGAGCTAAGAAGTTTCACTCTTCGAAAATGGCAATGTTGAAGTTTTGTGACAGGAATTTAAATGAAAAGAAAATGAGCACAGACTAACTAACCATCATTGCGATGAGAGCACACACATAGCTCTGTTCCAAGATGAGCCGACCGACCATTTTAAAAGGGTTATCCCCATCGTGTCCAGAGGGGGTGCCGCCTTGTCCTTGCATAAATAAAATGAAAATCAATCAGAATTGAAATATGTTCTTTCAAAGAACTTCAACACTTACAATATGAGGGGTATCGCAGTCACAAACGTACCTTGGTCCGGCGGACCGGAAGTGACGTTTGGGTCATCTCCAGAGGTGTCTGGCTCAGTCACTGGTGTCTCCCCAGCGGAGAGCAAGGATTTCTGGGAAGAAGACAGGAACACGTAAACAATGAACCAAACAACTGACTAGCCCATCAAAGAGGCTTTTCATTGACCCCTTAAACATGAACTTACAATTTTCCCTTAAGTAGGTTCAAAGTCAGAAAATGTCTCACACATATTCTGCATCAGCTTGTTACAGAGCTTCAGCGAAGCCACATCACACTTATGTTAAGAGAAATATCAAAACCGAGGACGCCATGTTTTTATAATAATAATAATAATAATGCATCAATTTTATACAGCGCTTTTTTGGACACTCAAAGACGCTTTACAATGGAGGCATTATTCATTCACACTCTGATGGTGGTAAACTACGTTTTTGTAGCCACAGCTGCCCTGGGGCAGACTGACGGAAGCGTGGCTGCCAGTATGCGCCTACGGCCCCTCCGACCACCACCAAACATTCACACACAGCCATACAGGAGGGAATGTCCGCGGCATTACATCAAATGGAAAATATCTAGTCCTTGTACATCACTCAATACACGTTCCCTGTAATTCAGCAGAATATTTTTGGGTTCATTGTAAACCTTAGGAACTTTTGAAACCCTCCCATAGACTTTAAAAAAGGCCTGTAGTTCCACAGGTTTTAATACCGAAGTTGCACTTGACGGGACCATATGAGTCCATAGGTTTTGTGTGGTTATGTGTGATAGTTGTGAACCGTTGAGCCATTTCAGAGGTGATGAAGAACTGAATCCTGGTGCCCGTTCTCACCATAGTGTCGTCCTCACTGTTCCGTCTCTCTGTTCGCCCAGACTCCAGTTCCACCTCTTCCCTCGCCGCGTTCGCTCGTTTACCAGCCTGCACTTCCTGTTCACGCTTTCCAAACACAAGGGCAAACACAGTCAAGTCAGATCTGGTGCTCCACGTAATTTGTGCATAGAGTTACCAAAATCTTCAACAGCATTAGCGGTAACGAAGGCCTTCAGTAACCTCATCTTTCAATGTTTAATTGCCTAATCCTCAGGCAGTTTAGTTTGCCTGATTAGCAACAGTCACTTAGACGAACTGGGAGGAGGGCTATTTTTGATAGCATTGTAGCACATTGCATTAGAAAGTTTTCTTCTGCGCATAAATGCCAATGTAAAATGTCCATATGCCTTAATAAATTCTGAAGTCATGTAACGTTAGCCCACAAAATGGCGCAGATTTGCTTGAATTAGTTTGCGAGGCTCATTGAGCTATAAGGTAGAAGAATCCATTCAATATTCCGAATATAGTAGCGGTAAAGGGCGCATAGCGGAGTGACAGTGTAATAATCTGAATAAAAGAAAAAATTCAAGAGAGATGAAAGTTGTTGAAAGTCCTGGATTTTTTGCAGTTATTGCCATCCTTGCGGTGCCAATTGTATAAACATAGCCAATAGGAAATTGCTTTGTCATTAGCATTTCTTAATCATTGAAGGTCATACATTGGTCTTGGTAGTTCAGTGAATTAATTGTTTGACTGTTAATTGTTAATCAGGCGAATGTGATCGCAAACAACTTAAGAGTAATTATGTGGTAAAGGGTGATGTTACTAAAGGCCTTCTTAACATCTGATGGTACACCACTGCTAAATAGAATACCTCATCTCCAATTTGGGACGATTGTGATAGAATTTTTGAATCCACCATGACAATATTTGCCATTTTATTTCTGAATGTCATTTACGTAAACCTCTTACGTGCAAGTTACTTCACTTGATGTTTCCCATGGGAAAAAAAAATGATTTTTTGTTGTATTCAATGCTGCATTTTGAATTACTTTAGTAAACAAATTGCCTCGGACTCCGGAACAAAAACACGTCTATTTTTTCTGGGAACGGTACGGCTACAAAAGAGCAGTCTGGGAGGCTCAGACTCCGCTCTCTTTGTTCATTAACCATTATTTAGCAAAGTAAACAGAGAGCTGCCACTGACAAGAATGACCTGGAAAGGGGGGGGGAAGCAAAAGATAAGATTGTGTAGCGAACAGCCAGAAGATAAAAGATTAGACGTCTGGATGGAGAGAGTCCAGCTACAGTCAAGAACAGCCATCTGGCCCAGGTACAGTGTGTTAAGACCTTGTTTTATGTCTTAACTGATGGAGGTCACTTCCTTCACCACAGCAACCTCCTTGTACGGAGTCACTGGAGATTACGTGGTCCTCGCCAAAACCAGGCCATCGATACAACATCAAGGAGCAAATCACTTTTGCTGGGAGGCCTCCAATTGCATAGCCAAGAAAGCTCAGCAGTGTTAGGCTTCAGCTGGTTGACATATGAAGGGTGCAGGATGACTTGAGGAGTGAAAAGTAAGTGGAAAAATGTGCGGCTCAAATGCTAAATTTACAAGGATGAGACGGACCTCACCTTTGGGACACCCGTTTTGACAACAGACACCAAGGAAAGGTAGAGCAGGAACAGGATCCCGGGGTTGACGTAGACTGGCCAATCATGTTCCGTATTCAGGATGAGGTCATAAGTGGAAGAACACATGCTGGGCGTCACAATCTCCTTCAGGCCAAACAGCCTATGGGTACAAAAGGTGCGGCACGGTGGCATAGCGGTTAGCACTGTCACAGCAAGAAGGTTGTGGGTTCTGGGGCCTTTCTGTGTGGAGTTTGCATGTTCTCCCCGTGTTTGCTTGGGTTTCCTTCGCGTACTCCGGTTCCCCCCACCCACAAAAACATGCATCATAGGAACACTCCTGCCCGTACCCCAGACCAAGGAACTGGCTTTAGAACTGGAGTTGGTCCCCGGGCGCTGCTCTGTGGCTGCCCACTGCTCCTAACTATAGGATGGGTTAAATGCAGAGGACAAATTACCCCATGGGGTTCAATAGAGTATGTCTTATCTTATGGATTATAATTTAAAAGCCAAGCAAAAATGCTCAAACCCACCAGTGTATTAAGGAGTGCATTATTGATGATATTTCTCTGCTGGTAAATGTCATGAGGTCACGCAGCGTCGCGTTCACCCCGGTCTCCATTTCCTCCAGCAGCACTGCTTGTCAATCATGATTTCAACAGCAGGCCGGAAAGCAGATCAAGTTCCAGCCACATGCTGCTGATGTCCAGGGGAGTGGAAATAAGGTGCCACCACTGATAACAGCACTCTGAAATAAAAGTCTCACCAGGTATTTTAATTTTGTCTTTAGACTCAAAACACTAATTTCAATTCAGCCACTTATGTGAGATAATTTTGACTAATTTTTTGATGAGTCCATGGGACAAGTGAAATTTTCTTACATGGACAAAAATAAAAGAGTCAAAATTATCTCATGTCACTGATTATTTTTTTTTTTTTTAAGAAAAAAGGTAATATAAATGAGTGTTTTAGGACTAAATACACAATTAAAATACTTGGTAAGATTTTTGTTTTTTTTGCGGTGCGGACAACCAGAGATGCACAGAGACGGCACAAAGTCATGGTACTTCTGTACGTCTTAATTCTCAAGGGGGGAAAATATAGGCTTCAGATATCAGGGAAGTTCAGCCATGAAATCTCACACTAGCCTTGCCGTGTTATGAGAATGTGAATATCGGGGGCTCTGGGGGTCCTGCCGCTGAGTCAGCTGACCCCCACCTACACACCCCTCCCCTCCACCCCCACCCCACCCTTCGGGGAGTACGCTTAATCACAGCCCCCGCAACTCAAGCACCTGACAGGCAGCAGAGGGGTCAAAGGTCTTTGCGCATGTTTTGGAAAGTTTGCATTCCTGAAAGCATCCGCCCTATAACATTCCAAACATCAGTGGTTCGTGTTCTGCAACTAAACTCCTCCCGTTACGGAAGGCAAACAGTTTGACTGAACACAAATGACCGCACTGAAGACTTGGGTGCCTTCACAGACTTTGGCTTCAAATACTTTTGATTGAAGGTCTCTGTGTCATTACGACAGACCTCATTAATCTCAGTGCTTATGGCCCAAAATAATGTCAAAATAACACAAATGAATAAACAATGTCGGCAAAAAACTGCACGTTTAAGCTCAAGATGTTATTCATTAGATGACGAAAGTGTCACAATTTGGATTTGAATCAGCAAATACTTAAGAGCCTATGATTGAAAAATTATTGCAGTGATTAATACGTTTCAGCCGGCATTAATTTTTTTAACCCTGACTGGTGCAGAGTGCAGCTTCTCATTTCTTAAACAACCATGTTGGAGGAACTATCTCCTGGTCGTGGAAAAGATGTTACTGTGTTTCAGAAGAGACAAATTACTGGCCAGCATCAAGCACAGCAAACGACAAGGCAGATGGCTGAATTCACTGCCACTGGGTTTAGAACAGAGCAATGCACTATTAATCCCATCAAAAGTCTTTGAGATGCAGTGTGTACCTGTCGTAAACAGAAGATTTGAACCAAAAATTAATGCAACTCGGGGAAACCTTTAGGTTGTATTTCTGCAATGCTTATTTTATTATTTTCCCCTTTGCTGGAAATGCTACCAAGAGACTATTCATACTGCCATTCCTTTCATGTAACAAATATTGAGTCATCATACCCTTATTGCTATATCATGGGGTAACACCACTGACAATGACCAATGAAGTCCGGACCCTAGCAACAAGCAGACTGCAAAATGATATTTCTGTTGTTAATTGTGTTCTCATTACTGTTCGTCTCACCACTGCTTGTGATGCTACTCGCAAAATGACTAAAGCTTTCCAGTTGAGTTCCATTCTTCCTCTTTGTATACCATTGCACCAATTATTTATTTACTTATTTAAATTTATTCACGCATTTTCCCGCAGCTTTAATTGCCGTAAGTCTTATGCGTCATTACTTGTTGTTTCATTATTAATTGCTGTGGCAAAACTGTTTGCATGCAGTCAAGAGAGCAGAACTGAACCAAAAAACGTAACCGAAACAAAGAGAGAATGAGAATGAGTGCGCCGCTGAGAAATAGCCCAACACAATTTTCACACCGTTCCGCTGTCAGCTCGCTATCCCAAACATGACAAATACTGATACTGTTACAGGAGAAGGAATTTCAGTCCTACGGCACATGAGCTGGGTGGTATTATGTAAACAAGGCATCTGCTCGCCCCGCGCCATCCGTCACTCAGCAGGAATCTGCTAATATAAACATGGTTCAAAAGTCACAGCACAGTTACTTAAATGAAAATGGATGAACGGAACTGTTAAAATCAGCCACCGTTGTGAGGTTTACTGCAACAATATTGGTCTGTGACTGAAGCTATGAATCTACCGCATCTGACACGACAAAAGCGGACAAATGTCTCATTTCTTCTACCGTGAAAGCTTCACTACACGAGTGCACTTTGGTTATTTGTTGGAAAGAGTTCCATCTTATAGATACCTGAGTTTTCATTGTAGACGAGCCAGGGGTGGGATGTGAAGGATGGGTGTTGCTATACTTGGTAATTTATAAAATTGCAATGTTTTATTTAGCATAATACAATATGCACGTTGTTCCAATATCTCCCCTATGAATTCACTTGATTTGAGACCCGCTGACTGAAGATGGTGGCAGATGCTTCAGATCATTTTCATCCTCATAAAATCATTCAGTCACCCCTTGTGCCCTGTGCGGATTGGGCCTTTGTCATCCATGGAGAAACCATCATAAAATATAAAGAATATAAATGTATTCACACAGAATAACTCTGCGTTGATTTGCAGTGACCCTCCTGCATAGAAGAGAAAGCGGACCCAAAGCCATGCCAGAAAAATGAAGAGAGGCGTCTGCATTATTTATTTTGTTTGTCCACAAATTTATTCAGGTCTTTTTCTTTTATTTATAATCCATCTACATTCTAAGTTGTATGTTCTGTGTTTATTGTGTATGATGGATGCTATATCATTGTTCACAATAACAGTCAGTATGGTTGCCGTTTTAGATTCCACTAAAGTAACTCAGAGTTTCCATAGAGGCGTGTTGTAAGAGTGAGCTAAAGATGTAAATTTTGACTTAATTTGACCTGCTGATTGAGAGACTGACCTGGCCCACAGCTCGCCCTGGGGGAAGAGGGCCTGTGCGTAGGAGCTCTGGTACAGGTACAGACACAGCAGGTGTCCCGCGCTGAAGAAAGACACCATCACGCAGAACACGCTGAAGCCCAGATGGCTGCTGGGAAGGTGGCAGGCCCACCATGTGCACACAGCCAAGAACAGCAGGAAGTAGACCCCAGAGAACGCCGAGGGCAGGGTGATTCCTGCAAAACAAACATGCGCGTGTGCACACACGTCAATACACAGACAAACAAACACCGATAAACACAGTCACACACACGCAGACACAAGGACAGACATACATCATACATACACACCCACACCCCCACATGCACGCATCAATACACAGACGTACACAGACATGCAGACACGAGCAGAGATACACACATACACAGATAGACAGACAGACAGACACACACACACGTACATACACACAGAAAAGCAGAACATAAGCAGGTCATGACCGTCACACGCAAACTGCTGTTCAAATCAACTCTCTTCACATAATCTCCACTGACACAAGAGTCATTCACAGTTTGATCTTCTGCAGAACCATGATGTGACAATTATGCACTCTAATGCATGCAGTGAACTGACTTTTCTAAGCTTTTGGTTTTATCTAGATTCCCATGACCAGGTTTCCTACTTTGACACTGATGATGTTAAAGTTCCTAGATAGAGGGAGTTGTGACATAAGGGTTCCAGAAAATCTGGTCATGCAGCCAGCCATTTTGTCTCTGTTGCGTTCTGTTGCACAAAGTTTTCTTCCCTGTTTTTTCTCTCCTCATGTCCAAACACTTTCTCCTCATGCCCTTGTTAAAACTATTGTTAACTGGTTTACTGTTTTTCCCCCAAAATTACCATTTCCCTTCCAAGAAAAGGGCCCCCCCCCAAAAAAAAATACAGCGATTTCCATTGTGCAAAACTGCTCAGTTTGGCACGACAGAAACAAAATGGCTCCTCTTCTGGAGTTGATGCAACTCTGTCCATTTAAGGACTGTAATCTCAGGCGGTTCTTACCAGCGAGGGCGAGCAGAGTGACGGCCAGGACTCTGCCCAGCTCCCACAGGACCGTCCGCACCTTTGCTTTGAGCTGCGTCACTATCAGGGCCGCACGGGCCGCAGGGGACGAGTCTTCCTCTGCCTCACTGGCGCACGACTCGCCATCTTCATCCTCATCATCATCCTCGTCTTCCTCTTTTTCCTCCTCATCTCCCTGAAACATTGGCACAGGCACAGCGCCCCATGAGTACAGTATGACACCGGGACCAAACGAGGGGACCATTATCAGGAAAAAATAGACAACATTAAGCCTAGAACTGGCTGATACGCAGCAACAAAAGGTTGCTTTCTCAGAGTCCATTAGTTCCTGATAGTGAACATCTTGTTGAGAGTTATCCCGCTTATACAATCATCACTAGCCAAAAATAAAACTGGGACCATTCATTTGTATTTTCTCAAAGTTTTTCTCAAAGCATAACTCCCTTCCCCTGATTATTGCCAGTAGGTGCCCATACATTAAGAATTAATGTACACCCTGCAGCCAATCAGAATAGAGTATTCACCCAGACCACAGTAAAATAAAATTTAACTGATGCTGGAATATGAAATGTTTTCATTTGTGCAGAAGATGCACTATTCTCAAAAGTGCCAAATGTCAAGTAAACCTTTGTTGCAGCAGAGAGAGACAAATCGGCAGTTGAAAGACAGCAGTTTCATGTAATATAATGAAATAGTTGATATTATCGCGATTAGGGTGAACTACACGCTTGAGAGTGATGAGTGACCGTTTATGACCATAGCAAATGTAACGGCATCACAGTAAGCACGTGAAAGGGTGCCGTGTCCTGCCCTCTCGCTGGGAGGGCAATAACAGGCTGTGTCACATGCACACCCACCAATCATCATCACCTATCTGCAACTGATAAACACGTCACATGTTCAGGGCTGCAGGCCTCTCCATGACACACTGTTTTCACTGTGGAGACTGACCCATTCACTTGGGTCACAAGATTCTGGCTCCGTTACAATTCCAGTAAAGCTGAGTCGATCATCATGTAGAGATTCAGGGAAGTGTGTGTGTGTGTGTGTGTGTGTGTGTGTGGGCATACCCTCAGGACCCGATCCCCCCCCAAATCCCTCCTCCACTAAGCAAGAGGTCTCAACCCCCTGCCCCGCCCCCCCAGGAGGTCTGCAATGGGAATTATGTGCCTCTCAATGCAGACTCAGCTAACAGTGCACAAATACCTCCACACTACACCATAAAAAAAAAAAATTAGTTGGTTAATATCCCTGCCTGCTCCAAAAAAATCCTGCTGCCTCCGATTATTTTTTTATTTAAAAAAAACAGTTAAAATCGCGCCACAAAGAAAGTGAGAAAAGTGCTTGGAATCCCCGCCCAAGCAGCAGATGATGGGCTTGGCTTTAATCACTGCGCCACCTAGGGGTTAGGAGGTTTGATTCCTGATGTTAATACACGCACCTGTGATTAGCAATTGTTGCACTATTTGGCTCTCAAACTTTTACTGTAAAAACTAAAAAAAAAACCTCCTGCTCACCTCTGAAAAGTGAAACATGAAGGATACAAACCAGCTATTTTTTTAAATGGCTTTACAGCAGCTGGCAGGGTCAGTGCAGATAGCAGGAAAGACCCAGCACTGCAGCTCACTGCAATCTGAGTGAGTAGTTAGCGCACAGCTACGAACGGCATTTGGGGAGGGAAGGGGGGGCTGAGCAGCTGTGCAATTAGTATCAGGTAAAGCCTCAAATGGGGTCAAGCTGCAAGAAGGAGACAGGCAAAATTCTTCAGCAAAACACATTTAGATTGGCCATCTTCCCATCTATCACACCTATAAGTGACCTCGCTTCATACCAATGTTATAGTCTCTCTATTTGCCTACTGTTATTATTTGAGAATTTTTTTTGCTTTCCCTTGAAACCAAAAACAGGACGATATTAGAGCACATGAGGAGAGTTCCTCTCATGAGATTTATGGTTTACTGAACAATAGCAGAGGAAGAAAACTACAAGCAACACGTGGGTACACAGCTGCCACTAATCTATGAAATGTGACTGATTAAGCAGAGATAAAACAGTCCCTACTGATGAACTGGGAAAAGTTAGGGTCAAGCAGTGGAGGAAATAGAATGAGTTACAAAACCCAAAACCAGTGAAGTTGGCACGTTATGTAAATCGTAGATAAAAACAGAATACAATGATCTGCAAATCCTTTTCGACTCTTATTCAGTTGAATACACTGCAAAGACAAGATGTTTAAAGTTCAAACTGAGAAACTTTTTTTTTTTTTTTTGCAAATAATCATTAACTTAGAATTTCAAGGCAGCAACACATTGCAAAAAAGTTGGTACAGGGGCCTTTTTACCACTGTGTTACGTCGCCTTTCCTTTTAATGATACTCAGTAAACTCTTGGGAACTGAGGAGACCAATTTTTGAAGCTTTTCAGGAGGAAATCTTTGATGTACAGCTTAAGTTGTTCAACAGCCCGGGGCCTCCGTTGTCGTATTTTACGCTTCAAATGTGCCACACATTTTCAATGGGAGACAGGTCTGGACTACAGGCAGGCCAGTCTAGTACCCGCACTCTTTTACTACGGAGCCATGCTGTTGTAACACGTGCAGAATGTGGCTTGGCATTGTCTTGCTGAAATAAGCAGGGGCGTCCATGAAAAAGACGTTGCTTGGATGGCAACATATGTTGCTCCAAAACCTGTATGTACCTTTCAGCATTAATGGTGCCTTCACATATGCGTAAGTTGCCCATGCCTTGGGCGCTAATACACCCCCATACCATCACAGATGCTGGCTTTTGAACTTTGCGCCTATAACAGTCCGGATGGTTCTTTTCCTCTTTGGTCCGGAGGACACGACGTCCACAGTTTCCAAAAACAATTCGAAATGTGGACTCGTCAGACCACCGAACACTTTTCCTCTTTGCATCAGTCCATCTTAGATGAGCTTAGGCCCAGCGAAGCCGGCGGCGTTTCTGGGTGCTGTTGATAAATGGCTTTCGCTTTGCATTGTAGAGTTTTAACTTGCACTTGCAGATGTAGCGACGAACTGTAGTTACTGACAGTGGTTTTCTGAAGTGTTCCTGAGCCCATGTGGTGATGTCCTTTACACACTGATGTCGGTTTTTGATGCAGTACCGCCTGAGGGATCGAAGGTCACGGGCATTCAATGTTGGTTTTCAGCCTTGTCGCTTACATGCAGTGATTTCTCCAGATTCTCTGAACTTTTTGACGATATTACGGACCGTAGATGATGAAATTCCTAAATTTCTTGCAATAGCTCGCTGAGGAATGTTGTTTTTAAACTGTTCGACAATCAGCTCACGCATTTGTTCACTAAGTGGTGACCCTCGCCCCACCCTTGCTTGTGAATGACTGAGCATTTCAGGGAAGCTGCTTTTATACCCAATCATGGCACCTACCTGTTCCCAATTAGCCCGTGCACCTGTGGAATTTACCAAATAAGTGTTTGATGAGCATTCCTCAACTCTCTCAGGCTTTTTTGCCACTTGTGCCAGCTTTTTTGAAACATGTTGCAGGCATCAAATTCCAAATGAGCTAATATTTGCAAAAAATTACAAAGTTTACCTGTTCAAACAATAAGTAACTTGTCTTTGCAGTGTATTCAATTGAATATAGGTTGAAAAGGATTTGCAAATCATTGTATTCTGTTTTTATTTACGATTTACACAACGTGCCAACTTCACTGGTTTTGGGTTTTGTAGAAATCACTGTGGCGAACCTGGCTGTGCTAATAGCATCAGATACAGAAAATAGGTGAGGGAATGAGCAAATACAACTAATCGTTTGGAAAACAGCCAAAAACATTGACGAGAAGATACCAGGTGAAATCTGAGCAGGACCTGGATGAGGATGCAGGAACCGAATCCAAGCTGACGCTCAGGGTCACCCAAACTGTTCACATCAGCAACCCAATGGACTGCGGAGTATCTCACCGACTGAACTGCGAATTCCAACTGAATTTCATTTCTGATGGCAGCTCATCCAAGCACTTTAAAGAATAAACAGCAACTGTTGCCTGTTATCGGGCGAAGGAGGGCGCAGCCACAGCAACCAGGAGGTTGAAGTGAGAGGCTCTAATTCCCTTCACTCAAGAATGTCTGAACATGCATTTTTGTCTAATATTGAAATAAAAATACAAATGTATAAAAGTATGCCTGAGAACTGAAATGGTCTAACCTCATTGCTAAAGCTTGAAATGGGTCTCACCTTACAGGCACGATTTTTGAGTTATATTGAGAAAAAGAAAGTGCTAAAAATAATATATTTAGAGGAAAAAAAAAGAACCAAAATACTTTTTTTGATCATAGTTTTTTGGTTTTTGCAGAGGATGACACACAAAAAAAAGAGCAAAATGTCCTGCCATATTGTGCGACACATCCCAGACACAACGCGTGAGCTAAAGGGGAAAATATGACCAGTGAAAAACTCAGTCTGTATGATATAAACATGTCAAGTCAGCCAAAAAAAATGAAAAAAAAACACTGGGACATGGCATATACTCACTCGACAAAGCCAGATCAATGTGTTCTTCCAGGATTTATTTTAATGGCGAGTGCAACCTCTCAATGACATAAAAAAAATTTTCCACCTCCAATAAAATCGCATAGCGTGGCCGAGGAGTTACCTATACAAGCCAACACTATGATACAAATTCCAAAACAGTGCTGTATTTCTGTAAAAACAGATCCGACATAAGGAACTGGGCAATTAGAGTATATTATACTGTAAAAGTGAACAGCAGCAGGGAACTTGGACTGGCAGTTTATAGCCCTCTTTAAGGATGGGCGTGATTGCAGGCCATTACAGAAAGTGCTGACGCGGGGAGACTCGGCATGACAAGGCAAACAAAGAGTGTTAACCTTCCATGACGAAGGTACGGCCGACAACGCCGGGGAACCTGGCGATTGCAGGAGGTTGATTTCTCAAGGGAACTGACTGAGACCAAAGTGTCCTTCTACAACAACGACCAATCGCCCAGATTCTCTGAATCCTTCCGAGCCTGAACACTGCGGTACACCTGACTGCGGCCAAGCCCCTGGTAATCAGGAACTCTCAGAGATCCTGACAATCACATCCAACAGCTCTGGGTTTTATTGCAGCATCATAAATAAAGATTAGGCAGTGGAACACTGGCGTGAAAATCACTGGTGCCCTTAACCAAAATCAGAGAAGACATTAACCATAATCATAAAAAAGCCAAAGTCAGCACACATTAATGATCCGTGCGTTTAGGGGGCACAGAAGATTACACCGCGGGCGTGTGGAGAAAACCCCAGTAAAATGTAGATGATTTATCACCACAGTAGGTGTACATCTGTCCTGCCCTCGTCGCATAAAGAGGCAATCTCTTCTCATCCTGCTTGTATTAGATGAGAACAGAGGAGTTGTGTTCAATGCCCTGGGGGGTCAACAAGCCCACTTCCTACAGATAAACCTCCTGTGGGAGGAAACTAGTCAATCCCACCTCTGGGGGGGGGGCACTGTGTCACTGTGCTTTCCCTCAATTATGAAAACTATGCAGCAGGACATCCTATCAGTAGATTATTGGAATAGAAGCTCTTCAGGGGAGCTTGTGGAAGCTGTAAGCATTCTTCAGTCAATAAAAGTGTACAACCAAACGCCTCAGCTTAGAATGAGCATTCAGCTCGTTAGTTCCACTATTTTTAACTTCCTCTGAAAGCTGGTCAGTCGTGAACAGCAGCACTCGGGATTATCGCCACGCACTCCCTCAGCCCGGCAGGCAGAAATCATGGGCTGTGCTCAGCGAAAATGACAAGGCCCACAGTTTGAGTCATGACTGCGCTTGCAGGGGCGAGTCGAGCCGCATTGGAGTAAGCAATGCTAGAGAAAGCAGAACAAGATTTACAGACGACACATCCGTGTTCTGCAAACACATTTTACAAGCAAAACTGAAGAGTCTAGAGCCAAAATATTAAAATAACATTCTCAAACACTGTGATGTGATGTCTTTTATAGTTAGCCGCGTCATTTCTCAAAATTCCATCAAAACGGACATTTTAGCACTGGGGTCTTCAATTATGCAAAAAACACACACAAAGGTCTTTGCATCACCAGGAGAATAATAAGCAATGGAATTCACCAATACATCAAAGTGAAACCTCAAACGTTAAAGAGGTGATGTAAGCTAGGAGTAAATTAAACTGCAGGGCTACCTTCATGGGAGAGTAACGATTCACTCTACGGTGGCATAATTCACAGCAGCGCTGCGTCACGACATCACCCTCGTGCCCCTCGTCAGCAGCCCGAGTGTGTGAGGAATGTTCTGTGAATCTCACAGGAGGGCTGATCCATCCTCGTCAGAACGACGCTACTCCTCTAAATGCAGACCAGAGGACAGACGCTGGGAAATGTTGTCGCTTCTGCTGTTAGCTTGTTCAGAGCGGTGAGTCACACACTTACCCTTGTTTACCAGAAATAAATTGCATTAAGGCTCAATTAACTTGAAAGTCAGAAGTCTTCACTTTTTTTTCACATACTTATTGAGAAAACGAATCATAAGTAAACAAACTGATATTTTTGATGATTATTATATAGTTAAGTGTTTTTCTTAGCGACAGAATATTCCTCTCGAGGGGACAGTGTAGAGTAGTCTTAGCCACATTCTGTCAGTCCATTCTATACAGAGTATGCTTTAACTGCTCGTCGGTCTGTCAACACTTGAAACTCCACTGTTGTTTGCACTTTATACCAAATTGCAACAGATAACATTTAACTTAACCTTAATTTGGAAAGAATCCATACTGAACTGTACAACTAGTTACATATATGAAGCTGATATTGTAAGAGGGAACAGCCTGCGGTTAAAAAAAAAAATCACTGGACTCTAAACAAGAACAATGAGAGGCATTTCATGGCCGCCCCATGCTGCTATGCCGGATTGGAGCGCAAATCCTCGAGTGGACATTGCAAGAAGCAGTGACAACATCCTACCGTACAGACGCTTTACTAGATGAAAAATCGCAAAGCATCCATTTTCGAATGGATCCTTCCTCTTCTCATCCCAGCACATACAGCAAATTTGAATTCAACTGAATCATAAATTGCCCGTGAAATTGACCAAAGCCAATTTCAAGATGGCAACCAGGACAGCCGTATTTGAAAATCGCAGTGCGACCGCTCTCTACCCACCCCCAAGACACACAGCAAATTCGAATTTGACTGACTCATCCGCTCTCTTTAAAATTGACAAAAACCAAATTCAAGGTGGCTGCCAGGACGGCCTTATTGAAAATCCCAGCACACCCATTTTTGAAAGGAACCTTTCTTGACCTGCCCCCATCACAGACGGCAATTTAAAATTTGATCGGATCATCCTAGAATCCACAAAGAGGTCAAGGAATTCTGGTTGTGTTTATGAGGTTGACGTTGGAAAGGGGAATAAGTCTTGCCAAAAACATCTCAGAGTTCTCATAAACACACACATACACCTTCATCCAAATCCATTTATGCAACATTAGTGTGGAAACAATCCATGAAGTGTTTTTTAACACTAAACTGCATTAACAAGATGGACAAACAGACGGACAGATGGTGCCATATCATAATATGCCCACGAACACTGAAGATGGGCGTATCATAAAAATATAAACACTGTGACAAAAGTAAGCTGGAATGACCTTTCAGATCTAGAAGCAGCACAGACTGAGTTATTTTAAAGTTTCTGGGAAACCTGGCCTCAGTAATCACGGTAATAGCCCCACATCAAATTAATTGAAAAGAGTTCAGTAAAATGCACCCAGCGGTAAAAAATGAATGAGCCCAGAGGACCGAGGCTGTTTCACACAGAGGTCCAGAGATAAGGGGCTCCTGCTTCTGGACTTAAGACTGTAGTTGCGCAGGTACAGGGCGCTGAGTGATTGCTTATCAGAGAACAGACCCTGCTGAACCTGATGCATACAGCCTAAACAGACGGTAAAGGGTCACTGCACTAGACACTGCTCCCATTTTTTCAGCAGACTGGATATGTTGCCGGCTGCCTCCCTCAGAATTTTGACATTTACAAACCAAACTGTGATGCGCCATGTTTCAAAAGTAAGGGGAGACAACTCGAGAAATAACGAACTTCAACTCTTTTCCCCATGTTGACTACATATGACACCTCTATGTATATCATTGGACCTTTTTTCCCCAGCCTCTTCAATTGTCGTCATTTGTAGTCATTATGGGGAAAGGGAGGTGGGGCAAGGGGGGGGGGGGCAGTCTATGGGGAAAAGAGTTAAGCAAACAAATTTAAAACATGAGGAGATAGACATACAGACAGACATAAATAAACAGACAGAAATATGGACAGATAAGCTGGATGCCGAGTCCCTTTTCTGATGGCAATAACTGTGTCTGCCAGTGCTGGCAGCCTTCAGGGCTGGTCTATATTTGAGAAGACAACAGAATAAGAATCTGCAGCACCACCAGCCAATCAGAGTTCATGAACAAGCAGAGATGGAAGAGGAAAGAACAAATGCAGTGTATGTGTATGTGCGTGTGTTTGTGTGTGTGTGTGTGTGTGCGTGCGTGTGGGGGGGGGGGGGGGGGGGTTGATTTTCCAGTAACACAAGAGATCACAGCTTTACAAGCAGCAAAGTCACATAACCGTGTAACACACTTGTACACTCGTAGTAACTCATTAAAGCAAAGGCACACCAGCTGCTCGGCAGGCAGCATTCATCTGCAAGACAAACATCCTGAATTACAGACACTGCAGGTACAAAATTGAAAGTCGGTTAGTTTTTTAAATGATGCCACCTTGATGGCTAAAAATAAATTTAAAAACAGACATAGCAGAAAGCAAAATACGCATATGATTACTTTTTCAAGAAATTAGAAAAGCCAAATGCAGAATCAGACCGAAGCGTAACTGTTGAATGTGTTTTTGCTTTGGCAGGTCACTTTGAAACATAAGAGGCGACAAAGACACGGGAGCCAAACCTGATACGAACGGCTTCTGCTGACAGAACAGGGCACTTCGCTCCCCTGTAACAGCAACATGAGGAACAGCTTTATATCTGAGAAGGGACGTACTGTACATGAGCGTCTGGCTCACACAGAAATGGCCATTTTGGTGAAAAATCAGACAGTAATATAGGCACTCAGTGAGCACAGCAGAGAGCCTGTCCCTCTAACTGTCAGTCCTCTGATGACTGTCGAGACACGAGTCACTCTGCATCTTCCATTTGAAAAGAGACTAAAACCAGACTAAAACTCAGAGAAAGTGTGGACTTCCAGACCCACAGAAGAGCTGTCTTTAGTTACCATCGCCATGGAGGTAGTTTTCCCCTTCGTTTTGTGGGTATGCTTGCTAGTTAGTTTAACATATTTAATGATTTTTTTTTTTTTTTTTTTAAACAAGAGGTATGTCTTGGCCCAGTTTAGAAGTGATTTAATTTTGGGAGTGATCTGTATCAAATTCTGGATCCAGGAATTTTTTTACAGGATTCTTCACCATTGATACCTGCATGGTGGTACATAATAACACTACCCGTATGTGTACCAGACACGAGGGGCACTGTTGGGCCTCAGCTGAGGTTTGCACTGTCTGGGCCTGATTTACTAAGACCTTTAGCACATGCAAAATCTTTTTGCCCCTGCAAAACCAATAACATTGCCCATGATTTGCCAGGGTACTTGACTTGCACCAATCAGTGGCAATGTTATTGGTTTTGCACAGGCAAAAAGTAGTTGCATGTGCTAAAGGTCTAGTAAATCAGGCCCTCTGAGTGCTCTCGTCCTACGTGGAACCCTCTGTTATGGGCATAAAAAGTGTGCCTCCAGACAGAACCACTTTCGTCAAAAGAAAGTCCCCAAACTTAATAGCTAGGTCTCCAAAGCAGAATGACAGGGTTAGTTTCAGAGGCACCGTTTCTGAGAGTGTAGTGCTGCAACACTACAGACTGTAAGAGTTAATAGAGTTACCTCAAATCCGATGTCAAGGGTGAGCATTTCACCATATTGTAAAAATGGATTAGGCTAAATAAAATAATAGGTGTGTTTTTTTTTTTTTTGGCTGATTCATTGGATGCATACAGAATTCTGATTGGTTAAGATTTCAAACTCACCTAAAAAACCATCAGCGAATACAAAGGATGCTCGCAAGCATTCAGTGGGCTTTTACACGGAGCTCGGCTTGAGGGCTCTGCTGGAGAAAACCGACGGACCGCAAAACAGCTAAACCAGCGAATAAGAAAAAAAGTGACGCGGGCAATCAATGATGACGCGCCAGACATTGGGGGTCGGCTTAATTTGTTTTTATTTTAAATTGAAAACATAGAAAAATATTTAGGGTCAGCAGTAATGACGTAGGTAGGGTCAGGAAACCGGAAACACACCTATATTTTTATTTGGCCTTTTGACTGTGAATAGGTGCGAGTGGAGCCAAATATAATTATATTTATAAAATTATTTCTGTGGTAGAAAGAAAGGCTGCGGTAAGGAGGATACTGATTGGCTCATTTCTGTTTCACGAGGATCCTGACTGGTTGGTGTCTGTGGTGGGGAGAATCCTGATTGGTTTACCTCTTCTGTGGGCCCCGGGCTGTTGCGCTGAACAGGCTCTTTTTCTCTCTGACTCAGCAGCCGGTTGCTCAGCGCCAAGGTGACCAGTGAGATGATGAAAACGCCGACATCAGGAGCCAGCGAACGCACCAAACCCCAGGGGCTGTGCAGGGGCAGTCTGTGTTTGGACATGCACACAGATACACACACCTTATACAACACACTTCGTTCCTGTTTGTCTCTCCTCTCTCTAGCGAACAGTGACACACGCTACCATCAGATCACACGATTAACCTATAACCAGCTACGATATGAAATTAAATGAACGCTACCATCAGTTACAGTGCAGATTGTAACACTCGTATGATTAACTTTCGGACAGACAGTCAATCAGCTTGTATCCCAGTATTGCCCACATACCTCGATACGCCGATGTTCTGCGCTAAGCTTTCCCATGTGCTGCCTGCAGAACAAGAGTAAATGTATCATAATGTCATCAAAAGTTGACAAGTCCGCAGTGAACAGCACTGAGTTTCCACAATCCAGGAATGTTTCGGCATGTAGAGCTTTGGCCATCCAGCTCTGTAATCTGCCATCTTTATAAAAGAGGGATGTGCACTATAGATAAAGATTCCATGGAAAAGGTTGTCTTTTTTAAATATAATCACCCTTTTCGGAAAACTCAGTTGATGCATGAAAAGATCCTTCTCGTGTCAACAGAACACAGCATCCACTTACTAAGCGAAACCCCAATGCACAGGGTCAAAGTTCACTCACAATTGCTGCCCAGAGCTTCATCTAATCCTGCGACGGTGTACAAGCAGGTTTGAAAGGTCACGTGGGCCAGTAGGAATAGCAGGCTGGTGCAGAACAGGGCCCTAATGTAGCGTCCTGTGTGGCCTGCAGTGGAAACGGACACGAGGACGAACACAAAAGGCAGAGAAACAGACAGATAAATTAGTGAACCACAAAGGATCAAAGCCACATCATCTCCTTCATGCAGGACTCAGTGGAATGCAGATCATTCGCACAGGACCCCACAGAATATAAAAATGTCAATGCTCAGAACAGGCTCAGAGGGAGCTCAGTGTCTGCAGAACTGACCCAGCATGAGCACAGAGCTCAATCCTGTCCACTCATAACATCCCAGTGAGTTAGTGCACCGTTGTCCCAACACAGCATTCAGCTTTTACAACTCAAAGCTCTTGCAGCAAACTTGAAAAAAATTACATCATTAATACCAAACATTTTACATCTCAAACTTGGTCTCATAATTTTTTTTAGTCCTTGAATCACCGCCGTGAGATGTCACGCCTGTGCAAACGAGGAACACTGCAGCAGATGTCTGTGAACTCTGTGCAAGAACATCTATCATCTGTGAGAGCATGTTGGTCTTGACAACCATTTTGGGCCATTATACAACCAGCTCTGAGGTACGAGTGCAGTAATTTAAAAAGCACCCTAATTCACTCTGACCGCCACAGGACCCTATTTTCAATGCCCAGCCAAGTACTTCTGCCCTGCCTAGTTTTAAATGAACATTATAAGTGTCCACCAATATACAGTAGGTATTCCTGACAACACTGCCGCTCTGAGGTAACATATATCTCACTCAGGACCAATACGAGCAGGTGTAAGTCTAGTACATTATTATGGAGAAGAGGAAGTGATGCACTGACCTGCAAGAGCACTGAAGGGATGAAACCAAAGGTAATCAACCAGATTAAAACTCCTGGTTCATACAGAAAATCTAATGAGCGTACACATCGCTTAGTCTTAACTCTTTGCAGTAATAAAGTGCAGTAATAAACATTATAGTCTTAAAAATCACACCAGTGTTGTCAAGACGACCGTTAAAAAAATGAACTAACAGTTAAAACTAGCTTGCACAGCTAAAACTAGGGCAGGAACCTTTGGGTGTGGCGCCTGACGGAAGCACAGCAAGTGCCCGAGATGTTGAAATGACCTTCCAGTGAAATGCCAAACCCCTCCACCCCACACAGGGCCCCACACCGGGGCACACGGACTTCCACACAACTCTGCGTAAAACTGTCAGCCCATATCGTTACCATGAAATATAAGTCCAGCAATGCCGTGGGCAGAGAAACAATGGCTCTGTAGCAGTAGGGGAAGAGTCGGTCTGTGTGTAACTGGGGCTGTTTTTGAGTATCTGCCCAGCATAAGGACATTAGCAGCTCTAATAAGCGCTCACTGAACAGAGAATCCACTGCCAGTTCACAGTAATGTTTCATCTCTGCCATTTTTAATGGGGCAGTTTAATTTTATGAGTAATTCAGTCTCTCGGAAAAGCAAATCAAACGGGAAAGCATGCACCCTCCACTACCACGGTTTAATTACGTATCCATGGTGCAAAAGTCAATCCGCAAAATAAAATGACCTGCGGTGTTTGGTGCTGTTTTGTGACAACAGACATTGGAGACATGAAAAAATAAAAAAAAAAACACGGCTCGAATAACCCTTCATTGGATACGTGCGGATTCCTTTCAACCATTCCAACAAAAAGTCAAATCCAGTCAAGTTTTTCCAAATGACTTCAGTTCAGTTGGACTGAAAACATGGAGACCGAGGATATTTTTTCATTCTTTCACTAAAAAGCTGAACATTGCTGAAATGTAATTTCAGCGTGTCAGCTGCTCTTGTATTTCATGATTAAATAGATTTTAATGATGCCATTTATGATTAAGTTTATAAACAATATTTGGAGAAGTGGCACTGCCAATGTCTCAGAGCTTGACACCAGTCATAATACCATTGATGCTTGAAGATTTAGAATTTGATGTGACATCCAAAAAAAAAAAAAAAGAACGGTGAAAAAATATTGTAGTATACACTAATTTCATCAAAGGGCTCTGTGAGGAGCTCCTCTTCAGTGACTCTGACTTACTAAACTCACCACGACTCAGCAGGAAGACGCGGTAGCGCAGTGGTCAAGAGGTCAAGGCTTGACTTGAGATTGTAAGGTCCCGAGTTCGAGCCCCAGACACGATCATCGCGGTGTGTTCTTGGCAAAACACTTTTCTCCCTCACTCCACCCAGGTGTATAAATGGGTACCAGCAAATAGGCAGGGAAACTTGGCTAAGAACTGGTGGAGTACATGCGATGGACTGGTATCCAGGGGGAGCAGTAATAGTCGCTGCATGCCATGGAAACTGAGGTTAAACACCAGCCCGATGGGCCACTAGGCTTGTACAGGCTTATGTCTTCTTCCACGACTCAGCAAGACACTGACCCATCAGGGCAGAGTACAGTGGATTTGACGTTATAACAGGGGGTTCACCCAGCTTGTTACATAGAACTCTGCAAAGCCGAAAACCTTTTTTGTGCAAAGAGAGGAGATACAAGGTCGAATAGTCATAAAAAATAGGGTCTTTCATCGCAGGTACAATGCAAAGAATGAATAACAATGAAAATATGTATGCGAAGTTTGAAGTCCAATACAACAGATGCAATGGCTACCTGCTCTCAGGGTGGGGAACGCTGCAGAAGGGGAAATGTGGGAGGTTCTTTAGTACTGGCAGGCTTTATGCGAGATGTAAAGTGAGGCTGGACTCGCATGAAATATGTCTGACTACACACCGCCCTTCCTGGGCTTTGTTTGTCTTTCCAGTTTGTCTTTCCAGTTCGCCTTTAACGCCAACAGGCAGGAATTCCCGCCGCTGACGTCCATGAAAAGCCCCCTGCGGTACCCTCCCGTGATTACCCCGCCCCTGTGCCCCTCCCTCTGGTGACTGCCCGAGTCCCCTGCCCGTCCCTACCCCAACATGAGCGATTAGAGCGTTCTCCACCGAAAACTCCACTGCAGACGTTACAATCCCTGCTGGTGACTGAAAGCAATACAGCTCTACAGCACTGACTTAGAACTTTAAAAAAGCATTCCTGGTACATACTTGTGTTTTAAGTCTGCAAGACTTGTGAATATGAGGGTGCAGGGGCGAGTAATAGTGTCTTCTGCGCCGCAAAGAAAGGAAAACATGGATCTCAACTTGGTGAAACTTGGTGAAGCTTAACCCTACAAAACCCTACAAACCCATATATGGTTTCCTCAAATGCAGCTGCTGTTATTCAAACCTGTGGAACTTCAGGCCTATTTTAGTGGAGATCCCAAGGTTTCCAATTATCTCCAATATGTCCCGCAGAATTAAAGGGAAATGTGTATAAAATGATGAATGAATGAAATGAATGTACAAGATCTAGATTTTGTATTTTCCATTTGATGTAATGCTGTGGCCTTGAAAACATGGCGTCCTGTGTTCGAGTATTTCTCTCGATGTGTGATGCAGCTTCAGTGAAGCACTGCAACCAGCAGATAGACAATATTCAAGCAACATTGTCCTGCAAAAAGAAAAAAAAAATTTTCTGACATTGAACCTACTTAAGGGAAAACTTGAGTGAAAAATTAAGTTTAAGGGGTTAATACCACCCCCTTTCACACAGCGAGAACAGGACATTGTCTTGAGACTAGCAAATTCACAAGGCACTAAAAAAAAAAAGTGAATTTTTTTGAGTTTCAGCATAATGGCATATTAATAATGTACACGATGTAATGAGATTCTGGCTTTGCTGGCTTGAGTCCTGATTGGTTGTTTGTAGAGGAAGTTTGAACAGTGCAGGAGCCGTTGGTAAGGTGCGATGGAGCCAGTGAGGCAGATAACTGCAGTTCTTTTTCAGGTAAAAGATGAAACAGCGATTCAAGTTTGACGTTCCCGCTTTCTTCTTTATTCGGAATGACACTGACTGCCGCTACCGTGGTTGCTCAAATTCCTCTGATCCACGATAGATATATATAAACACTGGCAGAATACAGACATACAAACAGACTGACAAACATTGGCTGCTACCCCAGTCTAGACAGATTATATAGTTAAAAGTCAAAGTAATCAAGATAACAGATAACTATAAAAATTAATACTGCAAATATCAAGCAAACTAATTTGACATCCAAAACAAACCATCGCAACAAATGGCACCATTCCTGTTTTGTGCTCTCTCATTAGTTTCTGCTTGATTGATTTTTGAATGGCTATTTGCTTTTGATTTGGTTAATGCGTGTGCGTAATGAGTTCCACTGGCTTCAGGCTCTGTCAATGACTGAGTTTTCAGTTGATTTGTATTTGGCTTTGAAAGCTCAGGATAGCCCAGGCTGACCTGTCAAGTTTGAGGATTGTATAGTAAATCTGTTCGAAGAAGTTGCTCCGTGAAGAAGTCCAGCTAGCATCTACAATTGCATTTCAGGCAAAAAACGAGAAGATTTCATACCTCTGCAAAACCAAAAATCCTCTTCATCTCCATTGTAAGAGAAAAATGGCCATTTAAGGCAAAATATAGTGCAGTACATTTCTCAGATTACTGAACTTTGAATATTTACTTTTAGAGAGAATATCTGAAATGGGTAGTTAATTGACACCTGCCAGTGCTCAGTGAGGTTTGCATTCTTGTATAGTGAGGTGTGTTTGGGCAAAGGCTTTCCCACAGAGGGTTTAGGCTGTTAGAAATAATGTAAACATTAAGCATCATTATGGCCTTTAACTCATGTGTTTAGCATGCAACCACCTCAGATGATTCTCAGGAATCTGCGTCAGAACTGAAAGCCGTGCTCAAGAGAGAAGGGTGGTTTGAGGTTTCAGAACTTAAGCTTCCTTTAAACTAACTGAGGCCTGTCAAGTTGTATTTCATGCAAACTATTAATTTAAATATAATGTATCAAGTGATACAACAGAAAAGGGAGCAGAATTTGATGTTCTGGGAATGCGTCCTGAGCACAAAAAAAAAAAATGCAACTGTCAGAATTCTTTAAAAAATTTATAAAATAAAATTCATAAAATCATGATTTATTCTAATGGTTTTCACTGCCAGATGTTTGCTTTACACGAGTGTTTTCAAAAGCAGAGAAAATATTTGTTTGATGCCATTTTTTTTTTTTAGTTTTGACAGTAAATTATTTGTATATTCACTCCCTGGGCAGTAGATCTTGTACTTCGTCTAAGTCTACATTTTTGGGCCCACAGTAATTAAACACTGACAAAACCGTTCTACATGAAGAAGCTTGTAAAAAAATTAAAAAAAATGTAAAAATGGGTAAGTTCCAGTTTTTGAGCCGACCTTAGTTGATGCAAAAGATGCCTGCAGTTCACAGGAATATTTTTACACAAGGGAAGATTGACCACCGTTCTAAACCTGCACTGTTTTGAAATAATGGCTCAGAAGGTGGTTTGTATTAATCCAAGAATCTAAGCAGTGTCCTTGGGACCTCAGTGGCCTTTTCCAGAGCTGGAGATGGGGTGGGCACAGAACTTTTCTTTAAACCAATCATACCCAGACTTTTTTTTCCTCAAATCATTTTTCTTAATGAACAATATTTTCACCCCGAAAACAATCGGCACTATCAAGCGTTGCCAATGCCCCTTGTTAAAGTAAGACAAAAGAAAAGACAAAAGAAAAAAAATGCAAAGAGAAAACTGTGTTAAGTTTCAATTATTTGTTCTCTTTGAATTAATATAAATGTGCAGATTAGGTGACCCGCATTGCAGGATGAGGCAAAAAGGCAGTATGGAAGTCCCTCAATCGTCTCACTTTGTGAATAAATTATTTTTCTCAAATGTAATTTAGCCAATTATCTAATCACTCTTACACTGCATTGTAAGAAAGAAGCAGTGTTTTTATTGCCAGTGGAATATTCTAATAATTAGGAAACCTGTTAATGAAGGAAAATTAGAACTGCTCAGAACCTATAATCAATTCATAGGGATGTTTTTACCCCACAGTATTTTCAGCTTTGGTTCCACCACTGTGAAACCCTTTCCAGGCTGATACTCCTTCACAACATTTACTCCCATCAACACCTCAATGTCCTTTGAATCATGGCATTGTGTGCCTGCAGAAATCTTAAGGGAGGGGGTTCAGTACATAGGCCATTTGAACTTAGCAAAGCTGGCAGCTGGCAGTTCAATAACCAGAACCCAATTAGCAACAAGATGTTTTTTCCCCCACTGCCACAGTGAGGGTATTCTGTAATTAATTCACTGTAATGAATTATTTAATGACTTAAAATCTAAGTGTCATGTTTTTTTGAGTTATCCCTTTCCCAATATTAGGCTTTATTTGATGTGAAACCAGAATCTGAATCTGAAATTAAGGGAGAGAAATATCAAACAGAGAGAGGGAACTGGGACGGAGGCAAATACATTTTTTACACCAAAGTAACATCCGTTTGGATTCTTGCGCAGTTGGCGACTCATGACGCTGTGAATGGCCGCTCCTTTTTCCTGCCCCACAGACGTTTATTAAATATTTTTTCATGACTGTACAGGCAGCTTCTGCAAGGGAACTTATTGCTGTTTTACTCCTAATTCTCGTTCTGTCCTTGGATTTCTTTTCAGTTATCAAGACAACCAGTTTTCCTTTTATTCATATAAAAAGGCTCAAAGGAAAGAAGTTGTCCTCATATTTTATTATTTCTTATGGTAAAGAAATGTTAGCAGAGGCTGGCCCAGGGCCCAACATATTTCCACTGCATCACCCTACAAGGCACGGCAGAAAAAACCGCAAGAAAAAATTACCACAGCCCAATATCTCACGTAGGGGACAGTGACACAGAAAATATTTTTTTTAAGAGAGAGGAATTTCCTTGCATTTATAAATGCAAAATTGTTGAAAATTGTTTCCTAGATGACTAATGTCCAAGCAAATCTTTCCATGATTTGAAAGCGTAAAGCTAGGATATGGATTCGATAAATATTCTAATAGAAATAAAAGTGTCCGGTACTTGACTTCAGACTTTTCACCTGCTGCTGAGGAGACGTCGAAGCCATAAATGGCACTTTACAGTGAAATGGCGATGATGCAGGCAGCTCTATTCAAAACTGAGCAAAATAAATTCTGAAGGGGGAAAAGAGAACAAGGAACACTGCCCAGCTTTTCAATCAGCGAGAACCGAGATCCAACATGACTGAACTCAATCAAAACAAGGCCTTATGCAATATGCAAAGTGTATGACTGGTGTTATGGCCCCAATTTGTTATCACATTTATAACACAACAGCAACAGCAAGGGATGACAAACACAGTTTTAACAACTAAAACACATTTAATTTTTAACGAAGACAAAGACTAATAACAACCTACTACTAAAGACCAAGATTGATAAATAAGAAAAAACAGAAATAATTACAGTCCCTTTTTAGTGGGGTGGCTTGGTGATGTCCTGGATGAAGAAAATGCTCAAACACAGTCAAAGAAATCCACAAAAGAAACGTCACAGGTCTTGAACAGAATGGCAGGTCTGGTCATCTTCTTGCAATTTCTCCTACTACTTTACTGTCTCAGTTCTTTTCCTTATATACTCTTTTGCAGACCCCACCCACATTTAGACCTCTTTTTTTTAACTTTCTGAGACTTGCCCCAGACATGTCCAGGACATGTCTAAACATGACTCCAGTCTGAGCTTAACAAAAAAAGGTAAATACTGCCATCTAGTGGCCTATATTCACATTACACCTCCATTCCAAAAGGGAAAAATTTTGACTCATAAAGGCAAAATTTTTCTTTTCAATACAAAATGGTAAAGTGAACACTTGTCTATATATACATATCATACAATATTCAAACACATGATATATATATACACATTCAAACTCGGGATAAGCAATCAGCAATTACATTGTCTGTACCCTTCACATGCTTAATTTCCAAGTCAAACTCCTGTAAAATCAAACTCCAATTCAACAATCTCCGATTCTTGTTTTTCATCTTACTCAAAAACATTAACGGATTGTGGTCAGTGTACACAATCATTGGCTTTTGTCCTGTACAAACATAAACCTCAAAGTGTTGTAAAGAAAGGACCAGAGCCAACAGTTCCTTCTCTATTGTGGAATAGTTCCTTTGGTGGCGATTGAACTTCCTGGAGAAGTATGCCACGGGATGCTCAATGTCATCAGAGTCACTTCTCTGTAGGAGCACAGATCCACAAGCTTGGTCGCTAGCATCGACCGCGATGGAGAACGGTTTGTTGAAGTCAGGAGATTTGAGCACGGAGAAGTGACACAGCAGAGACTTCAGGTGATCGAAGGCTCTCTGGCATGCATCATCCCAGGTGAACTTTACGCCTTTCTTCAGTTGGTTAGTTAGACTGAGAGCAATCTCAGCAAAGTTCTTGCAGAACTTGCGGTAGTACCCGATCATTCCAAGGAAGCGGCGCAAAGCTTTTTTGTTGTCAGGAACTGGAAAGTCCATGATGGCTTGGACTTTAGCATTTATGGGTGCCACCTTACCCTGGCCTATGACGTAGCCAAGATAGGTGACAGTAGCACAACCAAAGTCACTCTTGCTCAGGTTAACAGTCAGGTTAGCCTGGGTCAGGCGCTGGAACAACGTCTCTACATCTTTAAGATGTTCTTCCCAGGAGTCACTCCATGTGATCAGGTCATCGATGTACGCACCCGTGTGTGGCAATCCGGCGATTGTAGACTGTATCATCCTTTGGAACGTGGCTGGGGCATTTTTCATGCCAAAGGGTAGGACTTCATACTGGTACAATCCAGATGGTGTGGCAAAAGCAGAGATGCTCTTGGCCCTCTCAGTTAAAGGCACACACCAATAACCCTTCAATAAATCAATCTTGGTCAGAAACTTTGCTTGCCCTACACTATCAATACAATCATCAATCCTAGGTATTGGAAACACATCAGTTCTAGTTACAGCATTGACTTTGCGATAATCTGTACAGAATCTAGTACTTCCATCAGGTTTTGGAACTAGCACACAGGGTGAACTCCAATCGGAGTTGGAGGGTCTGATAATATCATGTTTTAACATGTACTCAACCTCTTTCTCAGCAATCTTTCTCTTTTCAGGATTCATCCGGTATGGATGCTGTTTTATTGATTTGGCATCACCAACATCTACATCATGAGAGGCTATAGTAACTCTCTTTGGAACATCAGGAAACAAATCCTCATATTTCTTGATCAACCTTTCAAACTGATCTCTCTGTGAGGGTTCTAAGTGCTGGAGTTTTACATCAAGATTTTGCAACACTTCAGTGTTTGACAATTTACATGAAAGAACTTCAGCTTTAATTCTTGGTTCATCACCTTGAAACTCCCCCTCATCTTCACACGTTTCGACCATTGGAGAATCTGAAGTGACAGCTGCAACCCTAGCATTTCTGTCATGATAAGGCTTTAGCATGTTAATATGACACAATTGTTTTGGTTTTCTCCTATCTGGAGTCTTCACAATGTAATTGAGATCATTGAGTTTTGTCAGAATTTCATAAGGACCATGAAATCTAGCCTGCAATGGATTGGACTGCAAGGGAAGCAACACAAGGACCTTTTCTCCTGGTTTAAACTCACGGCTTCTAGCCTTATGATCATACCAAGTTTTCATTTTTCCCTGACTTGATTTCAAGTTCTCTTTGGCAAGGTCACAAGCTGCACGCAATCTTTCCTTGAACTTGCCAACATAGTCTAACAGACTGATATGCGGCTCTTTCTCTTGCCATTGTTCACTCAATAATAGCAAAGGTCCTCTCACTTCATGACCAAACACTAGCTCAAATGGACTGAATCCAGTAGACTCCTGCACTGCTTCTCTAGCTGCAAACAACAGCAAATGAACCCCTTCATCCCAGTCTTTCTCATGGTCATAACAATAAGTCCTCATCATTGTCTTGAGAGTGGAATGAAACCGCTCTAAGGCACCCTGACTTTCTGGATGATAGGCACTAGAAAGAATCTGCTTTGCACCTAGTTCATACACAACCTGCTGAAACAATCCTGAAGTGAAATTGCTACCCTGGTCTGACTGAATTTCCCTGGGAAGGCCAAACAACGTGAAGAACTTTATCAAAGCCTTCGAGATTGCAGTTGCCTTGATGTTACGTAGAGGTATGGCTTCGGGGAATCTGGTAGATGCACACATGATTGTCAGCAAGTACTGATTTCCAGATCTAGTCTTGGGTAATGGACCAACGCAATCAACAATGACCCTAGAGAATGGCTCCCCAAATGCTGGGATAGGCTGCAATGGAGCTACAGGTGGGTCTAACTGGTGTTTTCCAACTACCTGACAAGTGTGACAGGTTTTGCAAAAGTTGGAAACGTCTTTCCGAAGCCCAGGCCAAAAGAAGTGTTTCATGATCTTATCAACAGTCTTGTTAACACCAAGATGACCTCCTAAAGGTAAACTATGAGCCATTGTTAAGATCTCATTCCTATAGACCTTCGGAACAACAATTTGCCTGACCACTGCCCAATCTGCATTGGCAGGGATATCAGGAGGGCGCCACTTCCGCATCAACACACCATCCTTGAGATAATACCCAACTGGAACTGCATCTATTTCTTTTTCAGGAAGGGCTCTCCTCTTTAGTACACCAATTTCAGGATCATTAGTTTGCTCTTCAATCAACCGCTTTCTGGACAGAGACAAGTCTCCAGACACATCAGAATCACCAGACCCATCCGGCTGGCTGAATAGAGAACTGATAAAAGTATCTGATAAGTCCTCAAACGGAGAAACCATAGTAGGCCAATCAGAGTCATGAGGCGAACCACCTGAGTCCTGACTATTCAATGTACTGGACGGCACCACAACATCATCTTCTTTAGCCTTCTTGGCCATAGCACGAGTCACTGCGCAAGAAGGATACAGAGATGGGTCCTCATCCCCATTTTCAGTGCTCGGCTGTGAAGTAAGATGTACAGGGGGAACTACTTTGCCCCCAGCCAGGTCATTGCCTAGCAACAGAGAAACACCCTTTATAGGTAGACTTGACATAAGTCCCACCTTTACCTGTCCTGTAACTAAATCTGACTTCAAGAATATAGAGCGCAGGGGTACAGACACAGTCCTCCCTTCAATACCTTGTACAAGTATGAAATCCCCTGAAGCGGTCTCATCACGTAACTCCAAGGAGTCCATCAACAAAAGTGACTGAGAAGCTCCGGTATCCCTTAGGATATATATGGGGACAGGAGTAGTATGCTCTTTGAGAGCCACAAATCCCTCTGACACAAATGGAAGAAATTCCTCCCTTACAAAGTCAGCTGTATTAGGCTTTTTAGCCCCACAAGAAGCAGGCAATTTAGCAGATTGGTTATCTACTACAGGGGTTTCTAACCTTGTTTTCACAAAGGCATTTGGTTTGGTATCCTTTTCTTTTTCTTTCTTAGCTTTAAGGAACCAACAGTTAGTTGTAACATGACCAGATTTCTTGCAATAACTGCAAACTAGACCACTTTTGTCACTGTCAGCTTTCACACTTTGATCAGACCTATTACTGGATTTCTGAGCACCATCACCAGATTTGTCTTTGTCTTTGGGTGAGGAATCTTGGGTATCACCGTAACCCTTTTTCTGAAATTGGGACCATCTATTGTTACTGCTAGACTGAAATTTGGACTTATGTGTGAGAACATATTCATCTGCAAATTTGGCAGCTGATTGCAAGTTCAGTGCTTGCTTCTCATTAAGGTAGGTCTTAACATCATCCTTAACACAGTTCTTGAATTCTTCAACTAACACCATCTCTTTTAGTGAGTTGAAATCATCCTTGACCTCCATAGAAGTACACCAGCGCTCAAAGCAAACCTGCTTTTCATTAGCAAATTCAACATAAGTCTGATTTTCAGATTTCTTCAGACCTCTGAATTTCTGTCGGTAAGCCTCTGGAACCAACTCATAAGCTCTCATAATAACCTTTTTGACAACCTCATAATCAGAGGAATCATCTGCAGACAAAGCCGAATAGGCTTGTTGAGCTTTACCCTTGAGGACAGTTTGCAACATCAGAGGCCAGTGTTCCTTTGGCCACTGGCAACTCTTTGCTACCTTTTCAAAACATTGGAAATAGTTGTCAACATCCTTTTCTGAAAATGGAGGCACCAGTTTTACCTCCTGGCTAGCCCGAAATTTATTTTCAGTTGCAATTTTTATTTTTAGTTGCTCCATTTGGAGTCTTTCTTCTCTATCGAGTTTCTCTAATTCAAAATCTCTCTGTCTTGCAAATTTTTCTAACTCAAATTCTCTTTGTTTTTCTTCTCTTGCTAATTTTTCTAACTCAAACTGCCTTTGTTTTTCTTTTTCTTCCCTCTCAAATTCTCTTTGTTTTTCTTTTTCCTCCCTTTCTTTTTCTCTTTCTTCCCTTTCTTTCTCTTTTTCCTCCCTTTCTTTTTCTTTTTCCTCCCTTTCAATCTCTAGCCTTTTTAATTTAAGTTCCATTTCTATATTTGGATTTTCCACTGGAAACTGTTCCAGATCTCCTGGTGCAAACACATTTTCATCAATGTAATATTCAACTATCTCTCTAGCCAGTCTTGCTTTTCGCATGGCTGGTTTTACCTCTGTCAGCTCCAACTGTCTGCAAATTTCTAGCAGTTCTGTCTTTTTAAAAGACTTCAAAACCCCTACGGTTGGTGATGCCAAGAAATCATCCATTGCTGTTGTCAATATATATCTAGGAAAATTCACAAAAACAATTTCACAATTTGGAATGTTAGATTTTCAATAAATTACTCACACAATGGTCTATCCCGGACCTTGAGCCCCCAATTTGTTATGGCCCCAATTTGTTATCACATTTATAACACAACAGCAACAGCAAGGGATGACAAACACAGTTTTAACAACTAAAACACATTTAATTTTTAACGAAGACAAAGACTAATAACAACCTACTACTAAAGACCAAGATTGATAAATAAGAAAAAACAGAAATAATTACAGTCCCTTTTTAGTGGGGTGGCTTGGTGATGTCCTGGATGAAGAAAATGCTCAAACACAGTCAAAGAAATCCACAAAAGAAACGTCACAGGTCTTGAACAGAATGGCAGGTCTGGTCATCTTCTTGCAATTTCTCCTACTACTTTACTGTCTCAGTTCTTTTCCTTATATACTCTTTTGCAGACCCCACCCACATTTAGACCTCTTTTTTTTAACTTTCTGAGACTTGCCCCAGACATGTCCAGGACATGTCTAAACATGACTCCAGTCTGAGCTTAACAAAAAAAGGTAAATACTGCCATCTAGTGGCCTATATTCACATTACACTGGATATTTCCTGGAGGAATGAATCGCAGAAAATAACCCATCTTTTCCACTTGTGGTTCGCTCCTCAGTCGGCCATCAGTCGACAACAATCTCCTAATTGGACACATCTGGCCTTCCCAGATTCCAAGGCCAAGCGCTAATAATCTAGAGGCATGGTGCAAAACTGGTACAGTTTTCATGAAAACCGCTAATATCGTTTCTCCTCTGCAGCCTTGGCCGTCTCCCTCTGAGGTTTCCTCAAAGGCATCGCGTTTGCCAGGGACCGTTTCTTGAAATAAGCCTCACAAAATTGCAAACATTCACTCGCAGACACCAGGCATTCGTGTAGCCATGTATGGAGATTTACAGTCCACTGTTTAAACGGAGCGCAGTTAATGACACAGATGGTAGATATTATCTACTGCATTGCACACACTTTCACTCGAGATAAGATACACACTGTTTATTAGCGGTTTGACAATCTGCAATCGAGTAATTTCCCATTTTGTGTTTACAAAAGCCGGAAAAGAACAATGAGGACAAATTTATTTGCATCCTGATCAGAAACAGGAAATGACAGAGTCCATATGGTTCCCTGCGTGAGGAACAGGTTTATAACGTAGACAAACAAACTAACTAGTGCTCTTCAGACAGCCAGCCAGCATCAGTACCTGGACTCATGATCAGAACCTGGAGTTAGAGGGTAAGCGAAAAAATTTCTTCAAGAGCTGAAAATACAACCAGTCCTTAGAGTGTAATTATGAGCGAGCAGGGGGGACTTCTGTGTGGAAATTAGTGCAATATTTCTGCCAAAAGCAAATCAAGTCCCAGCACAAGCTTAAGAAAAATAACCATGATTATTAAGGAAAGAGTTTTTTTGCACTAAGAATATAATGCAGCAGTTCTGTTTAAAGTTGTCATATCTAATTCCAAGTCCAGCCATAGCCACTCCTGAGATAAATATTATTGTGCATAATATTGAAACAAGACATTCTACCAGCGTCACTAAAAAAAACATATACATAGTGTATTTGGAGACACAGACAATTCATTTTCATCAAGCTATACTGAAACCAAATGAGGCGCTGATGCCCTTGTGACAAAACCATTGTGTTGTGTTAGTCTAAAAAGCGTCATCTCAGCAGTGCAGTCCTTAAAGGAACAGTCCATGGTTCCCAAGGTGCTGTGAACTACATTCCCCGACTGGGTCAATGCACTAAAGGAAGGATAGCTCTTTTTTTTTTTTTTAGCAAAAACTAACTTTGATAACTTAGGAAGCATAGCTTTGAACACAAGCTTCTCAATTAGTGATGCCCTCGGTGGGCGTAGTTTGGGAGAAGAAAATTCGCACCTACATGAAACTGTTCAAAACATGGTCTGTGGATTATCTTGAATAACAGGGGCATGATTTCTGGAAAAAGAGACATAGCTATTGAGTTTTGCAAATATATATATTTTTGCAAGTCACACCTAAACAAAATGGATGGATAAATAGCGTTACAGGCAAGAGGAAAATGTGAATTTTTGATTTTGGGGTGAACTGCCTCTTTAAAGGAATTCTGTGCATTACTGTCACAGTCAGTCTGCCAGACCTTGTGACTGACATTTAACAAGCAGGTACAGGTGAAGATGTTGATATTATGTTTGTTTGTTGTCTGGGTATATTACTTCAATAGCATGAGTAAAAATAAACACTCATGTTCTCATCTTGCATCATCTTGCCAACATCACTTAAAACAACAGACATAAATTTGATTTCAAAGTGATGTTATCTCATGATAGGATCACAGTCAACAAGAGATCAAGCCAGCAGATGTTTGCAATATTCAGGAAAAGAGACAGAGCAGCTGAAATCACAACAGTGAAGAGGATCGGAGAGTTTTACACGAAAGAGGCAAAATTCCTCTGTCGCAGAGTATCACTTGGATATTAATATAAAATTCACGTCAAGAGGTAATTAATCAAAACCTTCCCTGACTGAAACACATTAAGACTGATAAGATTAGCGAAGCAGCGGTCCATAGCACGTTAGCTTGCCAGCTGTTTCGCTGTGCTCTGCGTTACATCGCTGGCACAAAGAAGGCTGGATCTAAGCTGCCTCATCCATCACTGCATTTCATTCGGTTTCAATGGTGCCATTTCTGAGCTTAATCCCGCAGGGCATCCAGCTAAGAACTACTCTACTGCAGAGGAACAAACAACAGAGCAGTCAAGAGCTGGAGCCAAGCCTGATCCTTCATTAAACAATATTCCTCATGATACATTCCACGAGCTTCGTCCAGGAAATTCAACTCAGCCCAGGCACAAGAATCTCCAGTATTACCTCCACCATCCAAGACAGAACACATCTGTCACCGATAGAGTACAATAAAGGAGTGGATAAAAGGTACTCTATCATTCTTTTGGGCTCAGCCCTCGATTTTGTGAAATCCTGGCATAGTGCACAGAGCTTTACAGAGCATATGGCTCATACATATTCACTGGATGGGCAGACTCGCAACTATGAATTATTATGGCTACTAACAAAGAACTAACTGAAGAACAGACTATAAAATGAGTTTGGTTAAATTAGACCATTACAGGTGCTCCATTTTTGCCCATGTACATAGACGCTTAAAGCTATGGTGTACACACCTGGAACATTCCCAGACAAGAACAGGGAGGATTATGGAGTCAACACTTCAGTGCCAGTAAATAATTGAAGTTCGTAAGCCTTTATTTTTAAAATGACATTGACATTACAACAAAATGACAGAGACAGACATTAAAATACATTGCTATGATTGTGTCTCTAAGGAGCAATATGACACCTAACATTACATTAGACGTGACATTACTGAGCAGGAAACAGCCAAACAAATCATTGCACGGCGAAGAACTGCACTTCACTTGCAGCAGCTACCATGAATTTAATATTGAAAGGAATCAAGAGAAATTATCTTTTATCCGCTGTGACCTTATTTCAAAATTTCCATAATTCAACATCTGAATGTGATCAAATGTTACATAAACTTAGAATAGTCATAAAATAACAATGGAAAAAGGCATTCAGGCATGAACAAACAGAATGAGAGGAAGAAACGGAACAGAAACCGGCATTTTTTCTCTTACCTCGAAGAGCGCGCTCGTTCGGCCAGAGAAACCATGGCAGCAGAAGCAGGTAGAGGAGATACACCAGGGACAGGAAATTGAGGCGAAACAGGCAGGCTGTAGGAGGGGGCAGAATATAGGGGTCAGGACAATCCAAATCAGAGTGGCACCATCGTTAACTCCTGCATAAGCTGTTTGTGTATTTGGGACCGGTCATCCATGCCAAAATCATGTTCATCCTACTGCCCCAGGTCATGCTAACAGCAAACTGATTGATTGATTGATTGATTGGTAAGTGACGCTCAAGTCTCATCACAACATTCTTTCCTAAGCTTCACTTCTCCAGGAGTAAATACCTACACAATGCAGACCAGACAAGGTCAGGACACTGCTGTCAACGACATGTAGACGAGGATCAGTCAATTCTAAGGTAGATACCAATACTGCACCTAAGTGGGTTTTAAACCTTCAACAGGTTGATTTTCTTCCATCTATATAGTACCACTCAGTGATTTTTTTTATGACTAAACAAAAAAAAAACAAAAAAACAACAAGAGTTTGCCACTGACATATACAATATCCTCCGCCACCTCAATTTTATGTGTCCGTACGGACCTACGGACAAAGCGCAATGCTATATCCCCTGCTATATCCCCCGCTTCGTGCTAATCGCGCGGCGGGGGATAATTACAATAATGTAACAACAATTCTTCCAAGGTGTCCGAAGTGTCTTTTGACCAGTAGAAGGGTTAATAAAAACCACTGTGCCAAGTTTTCTCCATTTCTCCATACTGGCTCTCACTGTGGTTCCCCGCAGTCACAGGAACAGCATTGCAACCCCTTCCAGACTGATATACTCCCATAATTACCTCCGCCGAGGAGGGTATGTTCTTGCCAGTGTTGGTTTGACCGTCTGTCTCTTTGTGTACAAGGTAACTCAAAAAGTAATAAATGGATATCTTCGAAATTTTGTGGTTGGGTTGCCATTACATCAGGGATGGATCCTGATGATTTTGACCGCAATCTGTCAAACAATATGGCCACCACAGCAACCATCTTGATATCCTATGCTGCAGATACCTTAAATTTCTTTTGAGCCTTGTTCACTCAGCAAGATTTCGACTGTGCTGCCTTGACGGGGGTTTGTACTCAGATTGCCTCTAGTTCTCTTTCCAATCACATCTTGAATTTAAGATATAATTTGCTTCAAAACATTTTAGCTCACTTCACATTGTGAAAAGATTCTATTTAAGTGATGTCCAGAGTCAACTCTGCTGGCATCAAACAAGGAAATAAAGGGGGGAGACCTGACAATCGGCGCTCAGTCTGTGTCACGCGTTTGTTTAAGAATAGACTGTACTCGGTTTGCGCAGACCAGCGTGGGTTTTTGTATTTCACTTTGAGCAACCTAATAAACCCAACAGCATCCGTCTCTGGAGAATGTGTGTTCTTTCCTTGAGAACAGATTTACAAGTGCGAGAGGAACACTTAGCCCATCGGCCAGGACTGAGGATATTTTTCTCCCAAATTGCATTGCGCTGATAGATAAGGAAGAAAAACAAGACAAATGTTGTCGGTGGACAACAGCAGGGTACATCCCCAAAAAGACAGGCTTCTCCCCAAAGGCAAAATTCATCGTCTGGCCTAGTGGATGACCAACCGGCAGGGACACAAAGTCTACGAAATCAACAGAGGAACTACTCCGGGCTCTAGGAATGTTCCCAGCACATTTGACCGGGTTTACAGATTGAGTTACTGTAACTTGTAAATGTGAGAACTTTGGCCTGTTGGTGGCACCACAGTGAAGATCATCGGGGGACCAATATCAATTACACCCCTTCTCTATGCGCCAGAAACAATAATAAAAAGTGTGACATGCTTCAGATGAAATCCAAGTTTTTGATTTAGGAAATGGTAAGTTGACTGAGTGAGTGGTGCTGCTCCAGGACAAATTACACAGCCACTATAACCCATAACTTCCCACAAGGTGAGGGATACTATATCTGAAGTCCTGCAAAGAAGCCATTTCTGAGCACAGCAGTCCTTCAAATGACTCACACAGATGACGTTCCTTTCAGCACAGAAGAAAATGTGTTCTGTCAAAGAGGACACGCAATGTGTGCTAAAGACATTAATTTCCAGTGAAGCCAGGAAGATTTCATCCCATAATGGTGGGAGGAAATCTCATTTAAAGGTAACTCTGTACTCTTTTCTGGGGGCTGTTTGGTCTGAAAAAAAAAAAAATTGAGGGAAGAAATCAATCAACACAACAAACCACTAAAAAGGAACATCATGTGCCAAAAAATAAACAGTAGATCTCGGACAACCTGATGAATCAAGCAGGTGGTCAACACCAGACTTCAAAGAAAGCCTACGTGACCTGTTACGCAAAAAGGATGCTATCCTCCAGGAAGTCGTTTTTGAGATATTCGCTTAAATAGAAAAGCAAAGTTCAAAGGTCAGATTCAAATTCATTTCAGATTGAAAGAAGCAGCTTTTGGTGAAATTAGCTCTCTTCTGCACTTCAGTATCACTGAATGCTAGTCAATGAAAGTAAAAATCTCAAAATCCATGAAGTGAAACTAAGCTAATGTCCTACATAATTTCAACATTCACACCCCGACGGTTTTCTTTTAAACCCACAGTCCCCGCTGGCAGCACTGAGCAGGAGACGTGCACACACTGACTGCGCATCACCTGCTTGGTCACCGGGTCCCCAAGTAACAACGAAGAGCTGACCAGCAGGAATGCCGCAGCTTGGATTGTGTTGATCCATTTGGCCACTGGGAAACTACAGGCCTCTTCAATAACGCACAAGTCAGTGAAGTTTGAGGGGTCATCTTCGACAGACGAAGTTCAACGAACTGTACCCTGGGTACACTTTGATATATCAACATGTACCTCGATTCCTGGCACGTCAGTTGAAACTTATCCCAGGCCCAGTACCTTTTGATGGAGCCAGGGTACGTGTCAACAGACATTCCAAAAGCCAAGGCACATTTAGTTATATCTACAATACTTCTACCCTAGGTACATTTTGATGGACAACTGGGCATTCAGTGTTGTGTGTTCGTGTATAGCAGACATGAAGGACAGTGATGCAAGCTGGATAGTTATTTCGGCACAGGGAGGGGCATGATCTTTCTGACAATCTGGTAAACACAGAATATACCATGTGGCGCACTGCCACCCAGGTACGCAAGAACTTAGGAAAAGGGCAACTAGCCTCGACTCTCAATCTGCTTCCTCCATGTGAGGGAATTCAGCAGGCTGTGGGACTGTCCTCTCAACTCTGCGCTCCTCAGAACTGACGCACACAAACTGTCGAGTCATTCGGGGGACTGCAGCGCTGCAAGGTGCCACCGATTCTCTGCTTTGTCGCGATTTTCAGACCTTCCTTGGAAACGGCAGTCCCCTGTGCATGTAATGAGATTACTGGAACGACAATTCTTCCTGCAGGATTCAGAAATTGCAATGCAGGGCCATTTCCTCTTGTTGTCCCCGATTTCATTACGGCTTCTGAGCCACAGTACGCTGAGTGATGAGTTTCACTGACACAAACCCCCTGCTCGCCGTTCAGCCGAGTGTGACACCGTCCGCAATGAAACGCTCGACACCGAGTGACCGCATGCTGAGAAAATTCTTATACATTTTTTTTTTCCCCCTGAACGAAAGAGTCCTTGAGCTAGGCTGTGTGAGAGATTGTGAATGTCCGTAATGAAAGGAGGTGATAGGAGGGGCCTTCAAACTGCTGCAGCACATTCCTCAGCATTGCTGAAATAACTGATTTTTACGGAGCGAGTTTAGCCTAATTATTACTGACAAATGCTGCAGCTTCAGCGAAGAGACTCTGCGTCTGGTGCTGTTTACAAGCTCCAGACCTCAGGCGGTCATGACTGCAAAGGATTTGCAACCAAATATTGAAAACGAGAACTTAATTTATGATTATGCTGGTATGCCCAAATACTTCTGAATGCCTAAAATTAAGGGAGGACTACGGATAAACGCGGTTGAATTCCTACATGGAACATGCAATTTGTCCTTTGAATAACCCTTAAAAATGAAACTTCAATTCTATCCTTCAAGCACATCTTGACTGATCCTATTCAAATTCATTATGGTAATGTCCTCCGGCAAAATGATGAAAATTCTCTCGTTGTCCAAATACTTGTGGAACTGACTGTGCATACGAGTACGGGTAATCCATTGTCAAACTGGAAATTAGTTTGTGAATTCTTGAACATGGTCTTAAAGATCAAATGAGTGTTATTTTAAGAGTTTTCCCTCGCGACCGTTTTCCCCCAGCAAGTCACATCAGCCACTGCACAGCACTGTCCCATAAAACCCTCTGCACTGCAGCACTACACACTCAAAAATCTCACCCTTGACAGATTTATGATGGTACGGTAATTTAACTTCAGAAATGCCTACAGTCTGTCGTGGAGCTGTGACAGGCTCCTGTGCAACACGCTGGAGGATCGTGTGAGTCATCGCGCCGAAAGGGTTAGCCGCTGCGCCGTGCCATATGCTGCATGGAACACATCCAGCCACGGATGCCAGTAAAGACGCATCATTTATTCTCCACAGTCATCGCCTTTAATTAACTCCCAAAACCCAATGTGCGCCAATGTTTGAGCACACACTAATTTATGGCTCTAGATTCAGGGTCCAAACAAACACGAGCCTATAGGTTCAAGCATACAAATCGATACCCCTGCATAAATGCACACTTTTCCAACTTCCAGCCGCGCTAATCTTTTGTAACTGGTTCCATTTTTTGTTTTATTAGTAAAAACGATCCTCATTTGGGCAAATGAAGAGAAACACCTGCAATGCACTTTCTGAATTTACCTCTCAGTCACCTACCACACATTTTCATGCCCTCTGAACACTCCTGTCCAAAATACTGGGACAGTGACTCAATTTTAAAGGGCTACACTTTCAAAGTGTTCCAAAAGGTCTCAATATGCTCAAGTTAACCCTTTAAACTCAAATTTTTCACTTACTGAGATTTCCATTACTGTATTGAAAGAAAAAGTCACACACACATACTATATCTGATTTGTGCAGCGCTTTACTGAAGTAACATCACACTTATATTTTGAGAAATATTCACACCCTGGATTCCATGTGTTTTATGACTGCATCACTACATTAAATGGAAAATATTTAGCTCTTTACAACATTCTATACCCATTTCCCCGTAATTCAGCAGGACATATTTGGGATCATTGGAAACCTTGGGATCCCAACTAGAATTTAAAATAGGCCTGAAGTTCCACAGGTTTGAATTGAATTGAGCAGCTGCATTTGACGGACACACGTTTGGGTCCCATATATGGATGACGGGTTCACTCCATGGAAACGGGGAAATCCAAATTTTCACATGAAATGCCCCTTTAAGATTGCTTTACTGACAGTTTGACCGATTGATTGAGTGCGCGCCCGTTGAATTAGACTGCTATGCAGTAATGCAGTCCTTTATTCTCAATGAAGAAGACGCATCGAGACCTCTCTCCAGACATATCAGCAAACTATCATTTGTTAAGTCCACAAACTTTGTAATGACATCAAACTACTATCTTAATACCTAAAATGCTTAATAAACATCCTCCCCACGGAAAAAAGAGAACCGCAATTTTTCATCCCTGAAATGATGTGCAATTATCATAATACCCCATAAAATGACAGAATACATTGTTTTTAATTGTTATTTTCCCTCTGGAAAATGTGTATAAATGATGGAGCGTTTACAAAAGGCCTGTAATCATCGCGGATAGGCAGGAGAAATCAAACAGTCTCAGAAGAGCAAATGTACGCTTATATTATCTAAATGCTCACTCTTTGCAGACAGGGGCTTTCATTTAAATTTTGTCTCAAACTTCCATCCCATGGTATAATGTACAAAGTCCGCTTTGACAATAAGACAATAAGAATGCGCTCCATGTCCTCAAGAGGAATCCAGCGAATGGTTTTACTCTGAAGTGGTTTTACTCTTCCCTTCAGCGCAAAAGTTTGTGTATACAGGAGAGAGTATGAGAGGAAAGTCCATTATGGTCATGTGCTAAGTGTTTAAACCGCAAATCCCTAAACAAACATTTTAAATCCTACATTCTCTGCCAACTATAAACAATCAAACTTCAAGTCTGTTACAAGCATTCAAATACAACCAGTTACCTTGAGGATTCTTCTGAATACGTCTAACTATACACAGTACATGTGCATGTGTGTGTGTGTGTGTGTGTGAGAGAGAGAGAGAGAGAGAGAGTGAGTGAGTGAGTGTGTGCGTGAGTGTGAGAGAGACCGACAGAAAGGGATGTGTGTGGTGTGATGCCTGTGTGTATATGAGAGAGTGTGTGCATGTGAGTGTGTGTGAGAGAGAGGGAGAGAAAGAGAGAGTGTGAGTGAGTGAGTGTGAGAGTGTGCATATGAGTAAGAGAGAGAGAGAGTGTGTGTGCGATGCGCATGTGTCAGGTTGCATCTGGTTTCATGACTGTCAGCTGTTTAAAAAAATAAAATATTGTAAATTTCAAACAAGTCAAATTTATCTCACGGTCAGTCAGGTGACGGCCGAAAAATGACTGCAGGATACCCCACTCCGTTCCCATGGGAACCCTCTGTGACCAGTTCTTGATTCAACTAATCACCACTACCTGTACCGTTCACCATTCATTTTTGGAAAACTTTACTGTTGCTGAAAATGTCAGAAGAAAGAAAACAAAATAAAAAAAAAAAACCTTTAATGACCTCAAATTATTGATGTAACCCCATGTAAAATGAGCAACCTGTACATGTGGTTTCATTCATGAGACCCAAAACGGGTGGAGCAACACGCCATTCATTATCCTTCATTCGCCACTTTGAACGAATCGTATTATTCAGCTTTTCATCGGTTCAGACAAGTCACTGATTCACAGCGCGTGGATGCTCAAGTCATTTTGGTAAGGGCTGACGATACCTCACACTCCTGTAACTGCTTACCACAACATAACAGTTCAATGAGTAAAAAAACTAATTTGATTTACGGAGTAGATAGACTGTGTGAGGGAGCGAGAGACCGACTCAGTCGAGTGACCCTTATTTCTGAGGCGGCCAACTTAAAGATCGTGGTACAGCTGTCACTGACAGCGACTCAACGGCTAAATCATGGATCAGAGCAGTTGTCTGGCTGGCTCATACACTCAGGAGTTTCCATAAATACTATTAATTATAAAGAGGTGCATTACGCTATGGGCATCTTTATACACTTCTGTTTTTACGATACGCGCTACGGTGAAGAAATTGAGAAATGTTCAGCACGTACGGTTCCTGCATCTCTGTCTCAGCCAGCCCATCCATCTCCCCTCACCCTGCACACACATCCCTTTCTTTGGCTCAGCTCGTTGAGCTGGACTGCTGGGGTGCGGCCCGAGTTGCTCCCGGACACAATTTAGTGCCAGAAGTTGGCAGCAGGGCGATAGCCCAGAGCGGCAGCGATGGTGAGTCAATCTCTCCCTCAAACAGAGCAACGACAAGAATAACAAACAGCAAACATCGAACACTGAATCCGTGCCGGGGGCGTGCAGAGTGACCGGAGGGGCGCTGTGTTCTTAAACCCATTCAGCCAGTAAGAACACACCCGAGCAGCTCCAGCCTCCTTCCCCTCAGCGCAGATATACCGCCTCCGTCAACCGCGAAGAGCAGAGGGCCTTGTTATATGTCCGTTATACACATTGAAGATCCCATTTACAGCACGACCAACAATACCAGGCCACGTATGCGCTGCTTAATGAGCAATGTTCCTTTACCACATAACACACACACACACACACACTCACCAATGTTTAACAGGCAAAAAAAATATATATATATGTTAACACGGTCGATGCTGAAGATGCTTGCAACAATGCAGTCAAATATGAGCAAGGATAACAAGTAATTAATAACCCTTAACTGGTCAAAAGACATTTCTGTCACCATAGGCTTACCGGTAGAGCGACAGTATTCATACTCTTGTTGAAATCTTTATTGTAACCACAGAATGAACAGTCAGTACAAGTAATTTGACTTTAAGAGGAATTATCATTACATTATTGTGATTTTCAGTTCATTCGCAAAAAAAAAAAAAATTCTCCGAGTGAAACTGTACGGCTGGAGGAAAATCTACCAGCACCTCTGAAAAAGAGAACGAATGATGAGCCACTATGTTTCACTTCCTTTTCAATGCATCTGCTCGGGTAAATCAAAGCAGGAAGATTCATGACCAGCCTGCAGTTCTGTGACTCAGCAGTGGCCTATTCCTTGGTGGTATTAGGTTGTGGGAGAGACAGTTGGACGGTAGGGGCCCGGGTGGATACCATTGGGGGGGGGGGGGGGTTGACTGAAGATGGAAGAACTCAACCCTCCTGAAACAGAAACCCAAAAAGGCAGCATCCTGGTGCTGATCTCAGAGATGATACAACACCAACATACAGTGTTAAAGTCAGAATGAAAAGGACCAGGGGCGACATGACTGAAGGTGGAGAGGTTTTGGTCACAACTTCTGATAACTCCGTGGTAAGAAACAGAAGTGTTTTCCTTTGAAAGAGAGCTCTTTACCTGCTTGTTCACATCATCTGACAGAAATAGAATTGCAGAATTCCGCCATTTCTGGTGCTCCTGACCTTGGTGTGAAGGATGACCCCGTTTAAATTCGGCAGTATACCCCGAATAAAGTTTTTTTTTCCCCCCCAACTCCAGCCACACAAATTGCTGAAGGGTGTTGATAGTACACTCAACACAACACTCCCCACTCATCCTTCTGTACTCTTCCTTCGGTTTCAATACACACTTCCTAGAGATAATTGCTGGTATCACAAGCAACCAATTGTGTGATATTAGGATTGACCCACTGCAGGTCAATGCCTAGTCTGTGATTGGTCGGGTGCTTGGGAATGAGTCATGCAGGAAACTAGCACAAGCCACAGTGTGCACACTCAGACACTGCATATTTTGCCATCTACAGCTCTAAGGACATTTTTGTGGAAAAGAAAAAATTGCATTTCTTTTGAGTGAAGTAGCACCTACAAATGTACTGTATCTGAGACTCTAATGGGCTGAGGTGCCCCAAAATGAGGCCTTGGAGGGTTTGGCCTGATCCACACAGACACGGGTATTATTAAAAATGGGGGTTTCCCTCCTTAACTCTCCAAAACAATACATGTCCTTGCCGAAAACCAAAAACACAATTAACATGCTGGTCAAGAGCATGCCAGACCAACAGTTGATAATGATACAGTTAAATATAAGAACATGTTGGCCAATCATAAGCCTTAAAAATTTCACTGTACCCGGTAGTCTATGCTTCCTGACTCGAGCTCATCAGGAAAAGGTAAAAATAGTACAACAGTGCGTGGAAGAAGCCAGCCTGTTTGTGAAAGTGTTGGGTCGTGTAGCAGTGACCACCCAAGCACACCGTAAGGCCTCTATTCCTTAATGTACTCGTGATAGAGGAACTGAGCATTTATGTAAGAAACTGCAAAATGTCCAGTTTAAATGGCTAAAATCAGCCTGAGTCACTCCAACTCTTCACATTGTAAAGGAAATGCAAGGTATAACTTTAACTTATCAGAAAATGAATGTTTTGCCAAAAGCTACTGTATAAGATCAAAGGTGATTTTGCAGCTGTGTCAAACAGATAATGGCTGTGGGATAAATGGCGTGTTGCAAAGCTGGATTCGGTACAACTCTCAATCAAGCATGGATTTTTAAATTGATAAACAGACGGTCAACAAATTATATCAGAGAAGGTGAAATCCTGCTCTGCAAAAAATTTTAAGAGGCCTTACTGCTCTGTTCTGGATGCAAGTCATGCTTTTCTTGGATGTCCAAAAGGAAGTTTTGCAAAATTTTGCCACAGAATGAAAAAAAAAATCCCCCTGGTTTTCCTCGCCACTTCAGTTTGTGCCCATTACGGTATCCATCTCGGAACACTCCTGCAGTCCAGTTCACCAACTCTCATTCACTGTTACACTTCATGCAAAAATGCGACCACACAGCTCTGCTCAATTTTTTTTAAAACAATTAAAGTGTTGAGCAAACGTCCCATGACGACAACCACAAAGGAAGAGTAGACAGGACGGGGCACAAAGAGAGAGTCATTTTTTGAATGAGGCAGCTCTGGATGAATTCTGATTCATCTTCAGTGGTTTGCTTGGAAACTGGTTTCGGGGCTATTTAGTGCACAGCATTCCGAGATACTTTTCCGTAAACTCAGAGGCATGACCTATGGATCCAGCCAGGAAGTTTCCATCATAATTCTGTATGATCAGGCTCCAGCACAGCTGCATGTGCCCAGTTTCAGAGCTCGATAGGGGAGGTCTGGTGGACCAGCCATCACATACCGTACAGGCCAGCAGACAGTGCCATTTCTACGCAAGATTAACGGGTGAAATACACGAGACATACATGAGAATATCGCAACGCAGTGTAAGTGTACGAGTCACATATATCATGCGTAGGAGAAGTAATAGGCTTAGTGCCAGTGACAAGTACAGGCTACATGTGTATCGCGATAAATCTTGCATGAAACTGGTGTCGGTAAACAGCACTGTTAGTGAACGAGATTCCGAATGTCTAACATCCAGTTTTGAGGTTTACGGTCTCGCGCATGTTTAAAATATGGCTCCTAGACAGTGTCCTTTATGTTTTCAATTTTCTTATGCATTGATAATACTCTCAAAATATTAATTCATAAAAATTCAAGAAAAACAAATTTGTGACGCCTTTGTAACAAATTACTTAGTTGATGCAACCGAATCCGATATGTTATTCTAACAAAAATCTTAACAAAATATATTTTGTCCAGTTGCCTTAACAAAATAGATTTGCTACTTTTCCGCACGGCACCAGCAAATTATCTGTTGCCACTTTTCATTGGCAAGAATCGATCATGTGCACCAATTTCAGTGTCGTCTGACTGCGAAGGATCCTGAAATGAGCAGGAATGCAACGGGAAGGTGAGTCTCAACCTATGCCATCTTTTCTCTGTAGCCTATATTATATGTCGTCGTTCTTTAAGTTTTAATATTTCGTGACATACACCGACAACGTTATTCTATCTTAATTTTTGTGTCGCAATCTACACTGAATAAAAATATAAATGTCCCATGTCAAATTTTTGAGTTTTTATTAACAAAACACTGGAACCGGGATTTGTCTGTGAATAGCACTCTTCACCAGTGTGCCAAGGGCCATCGAACGCGTGTGTTTGCCCATGCGAGTCGGTTCTGACACCGAACAGCAGTGAGATCCAGACCACGATGAGGACACTGAGCGTGCAAGTTGGCTTCTCGCAGGCGGTTATGGACTGTCTGTGGTGTGATGCGTCTGTTGTGCAGACCAACTGTCTCATCCGCTGTGCGTGTCACTGATCTGAGCCGGTCCCGCAGGTGGACGAGCTGGATGCAGCGATCTTGTGCTGGTGTGGTCACGCGTGGCCGACGTGGATGAGGTCGATTTGCAGTAATGCCCGTCTGTCGGAAATGAACTCTCAAACGGCCTATCGTACAATAGTTAACATTCAGCTGCACAGCGACCGCTCTGGTGGACATCCCTGCATCTAGCATGCCAATAGCACGTTCCCACGTGACCTGAGACATCTGAGGCATGATGACTTCCACAAAATTTGACATTTTGGGGTGGCCTTTTATTGTCCCCAGTATAAGGAGGGTCTGGGTACTGCTCATTCTGTCTGATCACCGTCTGGAAATGCCACACCCATGTACTGAGTGAAATCACTGCATCACTGAGCAAATGCTTACTGACAGAGATGGACTAAAAAATGGTACACAAATCAAGAGTAATATCCCTATTGTACAAGTAAAAGTCAGCATATGCTCACTTAGAGTTGTTAACACCCTACGGCATCAATATTTGACATGGGGCGTTTATATTTTTGTTCAGTGTAGATATTTGTGTATGCAGATGATATTCCGATCCCACCATACTTTATCTTCCGCAAACCAGGTCATTAAACATGAGGAGACTGTCTCTGTTGCCTGTTTTTGTTCCTTTAACAGCTGATTGATTTGTCATCAACTTATTGGTATTGGTTAAAAACTCACCATACTGTTCACTTCTGGCATTAGCACTTCGCTGTGAAGTAATGAAAGTACGCACTAAAAGTATTTAATCTACATGTACATCGGCCAAATATTCTAACAAAATCATTTATGGTCCAATCGTGCTGACAAAACACTTATGTTACTTAATTGTTATTCTAACCCAGTATTTTGTTAAGACAGCAAGAATTTTACTTCTTGAACAAATTCATTTTGTTGGATTGATTTTAACAAATTAATTTGTCATCTCTCATGGAATTTTGTTAAAAGTAACAAATTCATTTTTTGAGTGTAATGGTCATCGGATTATTATTAAACTTGTCAAAAAAAGATTTATTAGTCTGTGATTATTGTATTTATCCAATTGAGAGGTTTACCAGCTCTGTTAAGTTTAGAGTTTTGGACCAATTGATTGGGACTGGTTTCGGTGAAGTTTTTTTGTTTAAAAGTTAGTTTTGACAATTTTGACATGCTCTTGCCTAGCCTAGCTTGATCAGCTGTTTTAAGTTTAATCATGAACGGTTGTGGAGTTTCTAACTCCATTTAGCTTCAATAATCATTTCGAATTAAATTATTTACTCTTGAAGAGATGTGGTGCCTGTGGTTAGTCTATATTACTTTCCTGTGCTCATTTTATTGTGTCACGTAGGCTTACCGTTCACACTTCTTCTGTAGTTACACTAAGTTGTCACCACGTCACTATAAAGAGCATAACCTCTATAAAATGTAGGTAAATAATGTAACTCATTAAGAGAAATACGTTTGCGGAAATTGTGTATGGTTTAATTTAATATTTACCCTCAAGGAACACAATCGCTGCTGTCTGGCCCATAGGAGAACATGACAGCGCGGGCTGTGTTCGGAACTATTGAGGCTTACATGAACCACGTGACCGCTCTGGCGGAGACATCAAAAGCTGTCATAACTCTCTCTCTCTCCATAGCTCTGGGCCGTGTCTGTTGGCCTGTACGGTACATCCGGGAAATTCACGAAAAGGAAAAAGGCCTTTATAAAATGCCAACATAATATGATGCCTTTTGTTCTACAGTATAGCATCGGTCTTCCTTGAACATGTTCATCATGTTTGAAAACATTGAATCTAAATGTTTGCTTTTTCAAAAAGGAAAATAATAAAAGGCAGCATTAAAATAAAGTGTAGTTTAGTCACAAACAATAAATGCTCATGCAAAGGGAGGGTCAGGGATTGTGCAGTCCAGGTGCACTAAGGAACTGCAGTGGTTCCCACACTCTGGGTTGGGAGCCTGACTTCTGTACAATAATCACAAGTGGCTGACTTAGAATGAGATGCAGGTGAAAGATAAATATGTACACTTGCTGCTGTGCATTATACAATTTCAATGGAGGCTACAATTTAATGACAAACTTCATTCATTGTGCGTACTGTATGCTCAGTGCTATTGTCCAAACAGCCATTGTCAAAGCTGAAACATTTTAATTAAATACCTGAGAGGAGGAGTGTGGGAACTGTAGTTCAAAGGACAGATGTGCACCTAGGCATGAGTGCACTGAAGAGGGTGACTGTGCTTGTGTGGGTGCGCAAGGTTTAGGGCTGAAACAGGCATTCAGCGACTAGCCCTGCACTGCAGTTTGGCACATCCTTTGTCACGTCAACCTTCACAGTCTCTGTACCAGCTATAATTATTTTTTCTCGAAAGGACAGCTGATAATACACGTATGTTCATATTTGCTGCTTTATTCTGACATGTAGAAAGTACAGTGGGTTAGATGGTTGTCATGGGATCACAACTCATAAGTTGCCACGGTGTCAATCAAACTCCCAAACGCACTGGGAGGGGTTGAAGGGTTTATACAGTATGTCCCACCTAACAGACTGGCACACATGTCACCGTTATACAATAAAGTGCCCTGATCTCGCACAAGCCCCAATTCTGCCAACCTGTAAAACTGCCCACGCCAGACTATGTTTAGATTTGCAATCTTTGAAGGGGTTGGTGGAATTAGGGCATGGGCAATTATATTTTAAAGTAATTACAAAAAAAGAATATCCATGCCCTGCAATGGAATAGCAAGGGTCCAGTCCCTCACCCAATGCCTACTGAGACATGCCACAAGCCACCATCCCCCAGGACCTTGATCTTGAATAAATAATGGACAAATGGTCAGCAATACTACTAGAGATGTAACGATACAGTGCAGTCGCGATACGATACGTATCCCGATACACTACAAATCATTTTAATGCTGATTTTCTTTCTACTTACAAGTAAGCAGCAACACTGAATGATTTCCCAAGACAAGGCTTCTGAAGTTAATTAAAAAAAAATGGAATACAGTTAGTTTACCTAAACACTGTGTGTTTACTGTTCAGGTCAATGTCTTCAACTTTAAACATTGATAAAAGCTGAATAGGTCTCCACCACTATTCACTAGAAGAAACGGTCATATTGCAAACTACTTATCATTATCAGTTAACTTGAAGTCTGGAAACTTAACTTCAAACAAGTTGAAACTACACTTCAACAAATTGCAGTTGGAGCGATGTAACCAAGTGCAATATAAGGCAGGTCACTACATTTTCATTTAAAGCCATAAAAAATGTTGCAATTTCTGGGTTTTAAGAAACTTTGTGGACTATTTTAAAAAGCCATGTGTATCCTGATACACGTCCGCCAAATCGATGTATCGTATCGGAGGCTTTGTATCGCAATACAATACTGTGTCGGCGTATCGTTACACCACTACAACTCAATCACCCTGGTGTCATCTGTGACAGCGAAAAGCATGGAAAACATTTTAACTGTGATTTTACAGTTCCTGGGCCTAAACATGAACAGGTGACCCCAGGTGGGTAAATTACAGCATGTCTCAGTAACAAATCCACACGGGAAGAAACACCTTCAATTAGTCTAGGCCTTCATGATCTCACAGGCAGAGGCGCAATGACATCATTTAAAGCAATTAAAGCTCACACTCTCTGCCTCTGGGATATTGGATGTCATTCAAATGTGCCCGGTTTTGGTTTGTAAAACGTGTCAAAACTGGAAAGATCAGGAGTTAAGCTCTTCAGACACGCTCCACTTTTTCAGACTGTCATGCGGCGTTCATGTAAAATATGTTCATGTGAAACACTGGTTCTATTTCAAACTCCTAGCTGCGATACCCGAGGGGCAGAACTTTGGCAAGAGGCAGGTGGCTCCATATCCTACAGCACATTTGACTCTTCACCCAGAATGCATAGCAAAGATCTCAAACTTCACTCCTGAGGCCTCTATCACAATGCACGATTACAGTTATAGGTTTTATCCAGCACAATTCCATGTTTCAAGCCACTAGATTCCTCAAGTGATCCTACACCGAAACTATAGACACAACTGTCCAAATAGTCTCGTTACTTAATTTGCACCGTAAATTCAAGCTACACTAGGAACAACTACAGAAGGGCATGTCATTAGCTACCTCTGTAAGTAGCCTTAGCAACATTTAAAATAGATTTAAGATCATTCATTAATTCATATCCTCTCAGATAATGAATCTTGATGAAACTGGCATTTGCTTATATAGTGTATTAATACTTCATGGAGTTTTATTATTTACAACGCTGGACAAATACTATTATGTAAAAGTAACGTTGCAGACTGATGTACAAATGTTACAGTACATTGCACAATCCAGTCTAGGAACGCCAACAATGGGGTCCAGCTCCAGTTTTCTGTTACATGTCCGAGCATGATTCTGGGCAGTTCATCCTGGGAGGCCTTGATCTGGGAATGTCTCAGGTCTGGTTATGCATGAAAAATATGCAGACTCTTTTGATAAAAGGCACTGAACACTCCAACAGCTGTTGGCCTGTGTTCAGTAAGTCTGTTATATTAGAACATGAAGGCTCAGCAGAACTCTAAGGTGAAACAAAAGTGAGAAATGATTTGCTTGTGCGTTTGGGCAGTTGTCAGTTAAATTACGAGCAAAAATAACGTCAGTAACCTTTTATTACATCGCCACAACTGTTTGCAAAGCCTTACACTGATTGTTTTAGAGCTGAGCAAAAGTCCCAACTAATAAACATAAATGAGTGGTGTGGGTGGGAGATACAGGGGATAAGACATACCAAAATTACTTTCGCAAATTCTTCATTGCGTCTCAGCAAAGTTACTCCCATCTCAAATAAATATGCTACATGCACCCTTAGGTTGCATACTTAAGAGTGCTTATTTCATTGGACCACTGTATCATGTTATAAGCCTACTATTACCGTACTGGATGAACATACTTATGAAGTAAATAAAACCATGCAATGGTATCACATCCATAATGCTGCTTTTTCTTAACATGCTAATTTACTACAGAATGGCGTTTGGCAAAAGTTACACAGTACAGAAGCCGGAGCCAGCAGAATCAAAATTAGTGGCATTAAGTTTTATGAACAAAAATACAAGTTCGCAGTCCTCTCCCATGCACAGCATCTAAAAATTTTCAGTAGCTGCACAAAACTCTGTAACTCATTTTGCAAGATTCATTGAGTTGATTACTAAAGATTATCAGTCATCCCTTTTGTGGAATTTAAGACTTGCCAGGACTAGTGAATGAGAAATGCTTACAAGCTTTGATTAAATCACATCTTGCCCAGCTCTGTATCGCTGCTTTCTCATCTCTCATCGGTGACACAGTCTGCCGCACTGTAGCTATGAGAATATCCTGCCTTTGAGCCTTACAGGGAACAGCCCAATGGTGACTAAGCAAAAACTAGAGAGGTTAAAATAAGAAAAGTTTTTTTTTTTTGAATAAGCAAAAGCTTGGAGAGAATGAAAACTGATATCCAAATAATTCCCCAGATACGTGAAAGAATAGGCCTCTGGAAAAGGCCTCTACGTTCACGGTTTAATTTCTCTGCGCAAAATCCAGTCAGTTGATCGTCAAATTTCAACTCCTCAGCCAGTTGAGGAGCAGGGAACATGAACAAAAAAAATAAGTCCAGATCCAAGTTTAGATTAGCTTTGAACTGGGCAGTAAGAACGTTTCTTGGCTTTCAGTTCCTGAGACGTTTTCGGTCTCCGTCTCCGATGGGTAAAAAAGACTCAGGGGAAAAACTTTGTTCTTTTTAATTTGGCATCGCCAGTTCCGCCTCAATCTGGAATGTTCAATCAGCAGACTACGTAAAAGCACAAGACTCACGTGGCCGTCTCAGGAGAGGGCAAGCGGTTTGTGCTTCTCCTCTGATAAACGCGCCTGTCAGCAGTCGGCCCACACTTCACAAGGTCTGAAGAAGCACCCAAATCTGCTCGCTTGGCGTGTTCGTGACAAGCCCCTGGATGGACAGCAGGAGGCGCCTAATCAAAGAACAAACCCAAACTGACTGTCCCCCTCCCATTTCCCTGAGCACTGCAAAGCCAGTCATACGCTGCACTTATGGAGCTACTGGCAACAGTTGCCACTGGCACGGCTGGGTTTCATCCGATGCTGTGGTGGTCACTGTTGCACCATAAGCAGCACAGCCTTCATCCCAGTGAGCCAACCTGGCAACCCACTCAGAACAACTCATGACCATTAGGGCACCGGCACAGAAAAACGCGAAAGCAAACATATCTGATACAAAATAAATCAGAACAAAACGGCACAGCTAAACCCTGCATTCAGTACCCAGCGGCAAACCGTCTCAGCTCTGTTTACAATGACTTCAGATCTACAGTCACTGCATGCAGTTTCTCGCTTTGGCCCATCTGCACAGAACAAGGAAAGATGTTCACCTTAATGTTCACTGCCCTCATTCCAAGGCAAAACAAAATCAAGTTTGGACACTTCTCATGAATGCCAGATCATCCTGAAGTGATAACTCACTATCAAAGGCCAACATCAAGAGGACTGTCCTGACAAGCCCTCCTAGGCAGAGGCAGCACTGTGGTGTATTACACAATCCGAAAGGCAACTAAGGTAATTTGACCACACCGAACACACAGTTCAGATCTTAGTGTTTAAGCGCAACGCCTCAGAGCTGGCACCACCGTCAGTAAGAGAGAGGCATGCGAGCACAAGTAAAAAATGCCAAGTTGGTTCCGCATGGGTTCACCATCAGACATTTTGGGTCCTATCTTCACTGCACAGAAGACGGCTGGCAGTATTCAGGACGCAATTAGAACTTCAGCGGTGCAAAACCACAGTCTCGCACTGGTGTACCGAGAGGAGTGACGCTCAGTCAGCAGGTCTAATCACAGTACTGTATGACCACAGCAGGTGTTGACCCCCTGTCCCCTGGCTCTCTAGATCGTCGCAAAGCTCCCACTCACACACACACACACACACACACACACCGACTGCCTTTGTATCGCGTTACACCCGTACCCAGCTGGCTCCAATACCCGCCTTCAACTGGAATGAATTTGAATCTGATCCGCTAATTTCTGGTTTTGGATAAACAGCAGTGGTTGTTAAGTGTGGTGGTGGTTTGAGCTCTCGCTGGCCTTAGGTACATTCCGCATTTCCTCCTGACTGACTATGATGACACTGCAGCAGAGATTCTGTCGGCAGGAGAGGTCATGAACGGACTGATCTACAGACAATCAGGTCACATCACTGTAAAAATTCCAGTGTTAACCCGTAAAGTGCTAATCCCTGCTATAGTCACACGAGCCGCAAAATATATGAAGCAAAATGTCAGATTTCAGCCTTCAAAAGGTCAATAATTTTGTCATTGACCTTTAGAAGGGTTTGCAGGTACCTGTTAGTCCTTCTGAAGGTCATTTGTCAACTACATAATGAAAGATTAGCTTTTGGAGGGACAGGGGGAGTAAAAATTAAGCACTTTAAGGGTTAATTGAAATCCAAAATGGCTGCAATGGACTCACTTAAACTCTGTTGAAGTTGAATCCATGCTTGGATTTTTACTGGCTACATACAACTGGGAAATCTCACCGTTCCCAACTCTTTGTAACTATTTCATAAGCCCCACCGGGGCCTGGTTTCTGAATGTTTACCTCATTTGTTTTTTTTTTTGGGTCAGAAAGGTCTTGCACAGCATGAAATGACCGCAAATGGGCAGCTGTACACGTAAGTAGCTGCAAGCGTGTCTCTCCCCCTTTTTTGGTGTACAGACATGCTGGACGGTCCCTTCAGGCCCGTGAGCTGGCAGAGGTGAACCACACGACCAAAGCAGGGGATTGTTACACCTCTCTGCGGACCTGGGCAGTGCCAACACAAACAGCCACTCCGGCGGCGCTGACTCACGGCTCTGGCTACAGCTCCATCCATCTCGGGACTTTGAAAAAGTCAGAACTGCAGCTACTATACTCACAGAAATAAAGCCACAGCGGAGGCTCTTTATCGTTCTTTAAGAAAATAATTTCCCAAATGTGTCCAGCAGGTGCAATAATATTTCATTTGCAGACTAATAAGAACCTTTTCCATGCAGGACAGGCTCAGGGTGAAATATATGCAGCTCGGCTGAGGTAGAGTTTTATGCACCAACAGGGCAGCACAAAGGCGATGAAGATTTGTGCCTTTATCGCACGGTGGGTTACATTTAGAGATGAAAAATATATTTTTTGAAAATGTCAGTTGCTTTGTTTTATGTTTTAAGTATAAAAAAAAATGTAAGGGGACGTTTTGAGTCCCTTAAAATGAATTACTTGACTGGTGATCCGCAGCACACTTTTCCCAGTCCCCTCTAAAGATTGTACCAATCGGGTAAAGATCTTCAATGCTATTTTTTTTTTTTTTAAAGAATTCTATTAAAACTAATTTTATGATTGGACCTGCTTTATTCGCATAAAGGATTCTAAAGGTAATGCATAAAACAGAACATGAAGGTGTCAGTTCAGTTATTCCGAGTGTCTTGAGTGATTCCTTAATTTTCAAGTCATTCCAAGCCACCCTGATTTAGATTATATTACTCAACTGTGAAAGAAAAGTTACATGGCTTCAACCCCATTTAAATACAATAACATTCATTACAAAAAATGAGCCGTAATTTGTTGGCATATCATGAAAAACAAATAAAATCAGAATGAACTGATTTGAAAAGACTCTTTGTGCTCCACTAAACTGGAAACAGGACAACACATTAATGTTTCAACATGGACTTTATTGCGCATTAAACATAAAATATGTGATGGCTTCAACACAGTTCAAATACAGTCAACTGTTCTCCACTTCGCAAAAATACGTCTTTAAATCACACTTAAAAGACTGCTGAGAACAGCAGTCAAGTCTAACAAGCAGAATTGTTCCCATTCTTTAATTATGTAGGTCATCAGCAGCACAACTGTAAAGGGCCTTCATCGCCCAAATATTTTCCTTCATAATGCACCATACATTTTAAATCGGAGACAGATCAGGACTGCAGACAGACCCATCCAGCGCACACTCTCTCCGCTTATGCAGCCATGCATGTGTAGGCCTTTGAGGGCTTCTTCATTACTATAACTCAATTAGCTCACCTGTTTAACGTCACCATATTTTTGCAGCTTGTCACATCATTAATACAACGTAGTTCTGACTTGCCCCCAGTGTCACCTTTTTGGGAGTCTGTAGTAGTCATCAAATTTCAAATGAGTAGGTTTTCAAAAAACAACTGAATTCACAAGTTAAAGAATCAAATAATGTTTTGTGGTACTCTCAGAGTAGCAGAGAATGAACAGACTTCATATATTTCCTTTCTGAGTTCATATGCACTTTCCATAATGTGGCAGCCTTTTCAGAATTGGGGTGGTAATTTTTGGTAATTTGAGTCCCTGATGTAATCAATGCTAAGAATCCATCACCACCACAGCATTGGACGCATTTTCCGGTTTCACTAAGGAAGTCATAAATTCACAAAAGAAAACATTTTTGGCAACCATTTTGATAGCCGTGAGAACAAGTAGTCCTAAGCATTTACAGAAATAAAGTACAGCATTGATATGGGGCTTGGTTTGTGCAAACAAAAAAGTACACATTGCACATTTAAGTTTGAAATATGATACTCATAAAAAATATATTTGACTTCCATATAACGCTTGGGATGTCTCCTATAAAAATATTCCTGAAATAACAACATTTCAGTCAATTTCACAATTCATTACCTCCCCTCCTTAACCCAGATCATCAACATTTTTGACCAAACTACTTTCCACCATTTTTAACATTTCCAGGGAAAACAGCCGTTTCAGCAACTGTTCGGGATGCCTCCAAGTGAAAGCACATTTCAGAGTTTGAGTGAGGTTTAGCAAATTCCCCCTGCAGGCATTTCAGTTCTGTGATTAAGGACAATGCGATGCAACATTTTCCCTGTTATTCCAGTGGAAACTTATGCCAAGAGCTACTGCCATCTGGACAGACAGGAAGGGAGTCAGACTCTCATCAGATTCTCACCTGTTGGAGGAGAACTGGCACAATCTCAGACCCTCCCAGCACACACATAAACTAGCCCACACTACTCCATACGCGCATACACACACACACACGCCCCCACTACTCCATATGTGCATGCGCACACACACACACACACACACACACACACACACACACACACACACACACAAGTCAATGACATGACATGCAGATTGTGTCCGAGCGCACTACTTTGGTTTAAAATAATTTTGAATGACTCATAGTAAGCATCATTTTATTCTATGAAACTTGTTTAATTTGAATACATTTCCAGTTTATCACATTTATGTTTTGCCATCTTAAACCCTCAAAATGTCAGGTGACGTAACCGTCCGAGCAAGTTAACACAATGTGAAATGTATTAAATATGTCATTTAAAATATGAGTTAATATAATATTAATATGGGGGGCATAGTTTATTTGAAAGGGTTTCAATATAAAATTAAGTTTAATAGTTTAGTTCTTTTTAAATTGTTTGAAAAACCAAAATACCCGCCCCCTACAATAAAGAATCTACAAGTTTCTCTTAATACCCAGCTCAACTATAAAATAGTAATGTTTCAGGCTCTCTCTATCTAGTAAGGCTTCACACTCTCAGGTATAATTACTAAAAAAAATTCTGTTAAAAAAAAAAAGAGGGAAGTGTTTTTTTTTTCCAAGAAACTTTTGGTTGCCCCACCAGACATTTTTTGGCTGGTGAAATTGCAAATACAGTCTAAAACTGTACTAAAACCATGTAAATGTTGTGGAACCATTAAGACTTGCTTAAACACACACTTCCAACTTCAAATAAATGTATTCTGTGCATTTATAAAGATTTATTAAAAAAAAAAACATTTTTAAAAGGCTTGTCATCGACTCTCACACACATATACACACACATGCACCCACTACTCCATACGCGCATGTGCGCACGCACACACACACACGCGCGTGCCCACACTACTCCATGCACATATGCGCGCACACACACACACACACACACACAAGCCCATGAATACACATGTACCCACATGCAGAAATGGCCAGCGCACACAAGTACAGATGCCCACACGTATACACTGTCATTCACGCCAACATGCACACACAGACAAAACCTGTCAATGTTTTCCAATGCTAGAATTACATACTACGTTCTCACTACAGGTGTCACAAGACACATGGGTGCGACGGCAAGAATCCAACAGTAATACAAACATCATAACTACAGTATATGACCAAAAGTCAGCATAAAGATACAGGAATCTCTGCTCAGTGTTTCTGAGCAAGCCTGTTGGAATGCTAGCAGGAGAGACAGCACAGGTGATCTGCACAAACACTGAAGCGTCAGCAGACAAACGGGATGTGGCCGATTATGACACACCTTTGGAATGTCAACACAGAGATGTGTGGGGGGGTGAGGAGGTGCACTCCGTGCGTCTGTCTGCAAGAGAACAGAGAGGAACTGAAACCCAGAACACCAGCCTACTACCATAAAATTATACTGAAACCTCTGTCTGCGGATACTGTCATGGAACCGAGTGGAGAAGTAACAGTTTTTTTTTAAATCAAATTTATCTGGGTCGTCAAATTGTGAGGAAATAATTGAGCAACAGTTGACAAACAAAAACAACTGCTGATATCTGTGACCCCCTTAGACACAGAAACATAAATGGAAGGGAAAGTTAGCCAATGACCCAAAGGGGGTCTTGGAGGGAAATTCAAATGATAACACTGAAAATGGGGTAGTTAGGGAAGGCAGGGACCAGACAGAAGGGCTGGGGAGGGGAGGTGAGAAATGCTTCCTTCCTCCACAGTACCAAGAGTCTACTGACATTGGAATATACTCTTTGTCCACTTCGGGGATTTGCAATTTGAGAATCCAAAATGGATTTCTCCAGAGATGCTTTGAACTATGGAGATTTGACTTTGAACTGCAGTGCATCAATAACATTTTTTTACTCAATACCAAATATAATTGACTTCATAGTCTCATCTTTCACCAACAGCAAACTCAGCCTGCAAACCGTAAATACTCCCAGATAACATTGATTCTTGTCTATCAGGAAGAGTATATACTCTTAGATGATGACTTGAAGAGATAGACAGCCAAATTTGCCACAAATTGAATAATCGATTGCAGCAATAGACCATATAACTATGTCTACTATACATATTAATGACTTTTTTTGTTTGTGTCTTATTTCTTTACCACAGAAAAAAAAAACCTACTGAGAGCACTGTTTAAATGTACAAATAAAAGACTATTTTTATTCCTATAGCTTTTTTTGTCTATTTCTTTCCAAATGAATGGCCAGCCATTTTGGTAATGCGTTGCATGGCTACGATATCATCTGTCAACGAAGAATTGGCTGTTAGGCAACAGACAGAGCAAATCCATGTCTCAAATGACAAATTAGTCGCACTATGAACTAGAATATTGAGTGTCTCTCTTGTTAAAGGTATGCACTGCCTCAAATGGAAAACTACTTGTTTTACACCACATCGAAATTCAAGTAATGGTGATTACACCCTAGCACAACATGTAGCTTGATGCGGCTATTCAAGGAACCAAAAAGAGGCCATTGTCTGCCTAAGATAGCTGCCTACGTAACATCAGCTAGAGCTCTACCTGAAATTATCATAAAATCAGACTTCCGTGTGCCGTAAAACTTAAAAGGTGGTCATGCGACAGTAGAGATACATAAAACAATGGCAGATGGGCCAAATTAATATTTATTTCACAGCATCGCTTATAACGTCTTCTATCGAGCAGAAATTCCTGCCGGTTCCCAACAGCTCCTCCCCTCATGCTATGCAGCAGACGTAGCCCGATAATAGCGTTGAGAGTCCATTGTACTTTTCAGGTATCGCTGAGTATTTGCAGAACACTACCATTTTGTTCAGTTTTGTACAGAAGTGTGTCTACTGCGACACACTCTCTAAGCCTCTAAGTCTCTAAGCCTATGTCTCCAGTCTATGTGTTGTACTACAGCATGTCTGAGGAATTTGAACCTGATGTAGCTGGACCATGCAAGACTGCAGACCCCCAATTGACCAAAGGGGTCACTACTGTGCACTGAGGAGGGAAGGGCATCTTACAGATATCCCATGCCCAATCCTGATAACAGCGTGTCGGAGAATATGTAGTGTTAACAGAGGACTTAAAGCTGTATCACAGGTGTATTGCAGCTGCATTCTTTAAAGTTTTCCATGAGGCCAGGGAGAGAACAAATGTGGTATGTGTCACATGGTCTTGCGACTGTTGACTCATTACTGAGTCAGTCCAGGCTGGATTTCCTGCCATTTTATTTCAGACAGAAGTGCTCCTGTAATCACAGTCATCCATCCCACAATGCATTCTGGCCTCCACAAACCCTATCACCATCTCTCTGCCCAGGAGAGAAAAGAGCTTTTGGATACAAAACCAGTGACTGTTTGGGAGTCTTGTTGCCTCTTCCATCCCCACATAACTTCTGTCCAGGCATGCAAGTCCGCTCAAAGTGTTGGGCAAACAATTTAGACTTGGCAAACTGGATTACATAAACTAGTTAGAGTCTAAAACATAGCAGGTTTGGAAAAACCGAGAAGAGATGGCAAAAATGAATGCAATATATACTGCAATATAACCAAAGGAAGGGGAAGGTGCAGGGATGAACTGGAGGGTACTGGCATTACATCCATGCGTTCAATGGAGATGAGGGATTTCGAGAAATATTTTGAGGGATGAATCCGGAGTAGTAGACCTAAGGAGAGCTGGATGTAGGCCTGGAAGATTACTATAAAGGTACTGGCATCTCAAACAGATGTTCATAGGCGATAGGCAATCTCCTCTCCAATCAGATGTTAGTTTCCATTGTACAATTTCAAACCTCGTTCTTCAAATGGTTGGTATTTTGTGAAGATCTGCCTGGTCCACAGAGCTCGAAATTTCAACTGTAAAAAATGTAGACTGCATTTCCGTTTAGACATCTGAAAACGAGTTATGATCACTGTAAGAGAGCAATACTTGATATTAATGGAATATATGGAATTATGAGATGTGGTCTGATGTCAGATGTGAAATCAAGGTCAAAATGCACTGAACAGAAAACCCCAGAATATATGCGTTGAGCCCTAGTGCTTAGTACCTAAGTTCCATTCGAAAACTGTGGCGTCCCCATTGGTTGGAAAGTTTCGGCCTCATTGGCCCAAAAGTTTTGGGGAAGATTATGTTTACAGACGCCAACAAAGGTGACAGATAAACAGGCCATGACATGATCCCCCTGGCCCAGACTGTCAGCCCATGCAGTTGAGCTAAAAACGAAGGGCTTTGAGATCTTGCTAGGTGAAGGTTACTATTGACATGCTACGGTTTAAGCAATATGGAACCATATCACGCTGATCACCAGCTCCTTCAAATGTTGTGTATGATGATCAAAGAAGGAGTCAGCTTTTAGTTCACTGATTGTTTACGGTAGCACATCGTTAGCAACATTCTCATTTTATGGACAAAGAGCATTTGATTTTCACACAGTTATAAAGAAATGCAAATGCCTTATCTAACTAAACAAAAGATACACCATATAGAGCGCCACCCTCAACCACCTCACTTATTTTCGCTGAGTTTGAAAAGCCCATCCATTTTTTGAACAGGCACGGGAGCGGATGCAGCAGGAAGTGAAAAAATGCTAACAAGGCCGCTTGCAAAATGATAACACAGCTGTGACTCCACATGATAAAGTGCTGTCCCTGATTCATCAAGGCTAACTGAGCGGGGAGATGAGACTGAACAATGGAAGAGAATGTGCCAATAATTGTTTGTTCTCACCCATTTCAGAGGTGGTGGGAGTTATTTAATCACAGGCTACCATGTTTAAATGTAAGTACCAAATTAGAAGTGCAATACAATTGTCATCTCAGCTCATCATGGCTTGAGAAAGTGCTTGTCTATTGTTTGATGATCACACCACGACTGAGTGATGAAGCTTTTCATGGATGAATAATTTATGCAGCTTTGAACCTTCAAATAACACTCTTCAGAATGCATGTGCTTAATTGTCTCATTAATGCTGCTCACATTTATTTTCCATTAAAGGCAATCACTGCTGGAGATTAACCAGAGAACCAAAAAAAAACAAAAAAAACAAAGCATTCAATTTTGATTCGTTGTATCCCCATCTCCAGTTGAATTTCGCCATTTCAGAAGTAGTAGCAATTTACATTACACACCAAAGTCAAGGATCTTCACAAATACACCGATCAGGTCCGTGCCTCTCAGGAAAGCTTTGTTAATTAACTGTCTGCAATGAAATAGCATTATGGAATATTTTCAGTTAAATTTCTGATGTTATCTTACATGGAACAATAAGAGGTGTAGCACTTCAGTTGGAATTAAAAAAGAAGCCCATTGTTAGTGGAGCGCAATAAAAGCGCTGGGGTGACCCCATGATGTCTGCATCCTGTTTTTGTGGAAAAAAAGGAGGATGGGGGAAATAAAAGTTCTGTAATTCTCTTCAGCAGAACAGTCATGCCCTGTGCGCCAGCTCGTTTAGGTATATATATATATATATATATATATAACCAGTATACCAGCAGGGCTGGATTTTTCCTGTTCTTTTCACGATGGGCAATTTTTATTTACATGGCCTTTCCACTCCGTTACTTTTTCAGACAAAACTGAAAGTACAATGATATGCACATGTAACTATATCCAAACAGATCTTTTATGGTTCTGTCACTTCTGTTGAAGATACTCAGTCATTCATAATGCTGGAGAGACGCAGTAATTACGTCTAGCATGGCCTTCATAACAGAGTAGAGGAATTTAGTAACAGAGCGGAATATGCTGGTAATTAAGTGGAAATTGTTGCATTAGAAATGTTTGGTCCACTACATTGGCTTTGCCTGGTTATTGAACTGTACCTAAGTCTGCATGTAATAAGGAAATAAATCCAAATATAATGTAAACAGTATTTAATTTTACAAATAAAAGGAATGCCCTTAAGATGCTACTAAGGCTTCTCTTTTGACGTACTCAAGAATGTCACAAAAATAAACGGAAAAATTGCCCCAAAATAGACATATTAAACGAGAACTTTAATATGTGGTTTATGTGAGGGGCATAAAGTTATCTCTGTTATCTCTCTGGGATGTGTACTGAATACCTATCAGCTTAAATAATGCATCTGACCCACCTATTCAGAGAGAATGAGGGTGGAAGTTGGGGGTTTGCAAACCTACTCTTTTGCTTGGACAGACCCTGAAGTATAGTGAGGAATGTTCTGTAGGTTTTGTCCAAATGTACAGAGAACCTATTTTTTTCCACTCTGTTACCAATTAACTCCACTCCATTACTATAAATGGTAACGGAGTGGAGTGTTTTTCAAGTAAATGGGTCATAGCCACCATGCAGTGAGGTAGAACTTGATGATTCCCATTGATGTCACTAAGGTCCTCCTTTACTTCTTAAAAAAGTCACTTGAAAAAAGTTGCTCCGGGGTTTCCATGGAAACGGCGACAAGTAACAGAGTGGAAATGAAAAAGCATACTTACCCGACTTCACAGTTAGAAATGAAAATACAGAGAAAATGTTGGCCACTTCACCACGTGCTTACTGTCACAGGAAAGGGGGTTACAAAAAATATTTTCAGCAAGGACCAAATCTGCTGGTCTCCCTGTCTGCAGCCAGGGGGAGCCACTACATCAGGTGGTAACGGAGTGGAGTGGATTTTCCAGGACACCAATAAAAATTGATTTTTTTCAGACTCTTGGGAGGATAATGATATTTGGTTTTCTGGAATTAATAAACCTGACAATACTGGTTAAGACAACTGTTCCTCGGCTTGTGGTTACGGGAAATATACTTAAATGTGAGCCCAACAATGAATCCATCCTGATTTGGGACATTGCTGAATCAAAGCAAAACCGACATTCAATGCTGCAGTACAAAAAAAAAAAAAAAGATGAAATTCAGATCTAATATTTTGGTGCTTTTTGGGGCTTAACCTGCTTTATAACTTGGTGAATGTTTTTTTCCAAGCAATAACTTACTAAAACTTAAAAGGCCTCTACATGAATTTTCACTGTTTGTGCCCCTATCGAAAAAAAATCACCTTTGTATTTCTGTCTGCTTGTCTGTCTGTCTGTGGACACTTCTTGTGAATACGGCAGCATCGCAGCCTTTTCAGATGCAGTCTTCAAACTTCACAGGTGAATACCTGCGATAAAAATGATGGCTGAGTTGGAAGAGGGCTGTGTTCTGCACAACACTGTAAACACTGCCCGCTTCGCTATCACAGCTGGTGCTATCCCAGCTGGTCTCTAGTTTCGCACTGGTATTTCTCAGCAGCAAAATGCAGTCAGTTCACAGTGAGGCAGACAAATTTGCAACGACGCAAAGATTCCGGTCCATTTAACTACAGCACAGGAGGATTAAGAGAGAAGATGCTACATAAAAAATAAACAAAAAACCAGCAATATAACTCCTGCAGTCTCCCTGCCAGCACACTCAGCAGTGTTGCCAGACATTAGCAGTGGATCTAAGTGTAATTTCTGCTAATAAACGTCATTACGCAGCGGCAGACCCGCAGACCCTTCAAAAAGGTTGCAGGTGTCAAAGGAGGCACAGAAGCTGCAGGAATCCATCGCGAGCGTCATCAGCCCCAGGCGCACCGACTCAATCAAGCCTGGCCACTAATTAATAATTAATGAGCTAGAAAGGAAGCTGTCACAGGGCCTGAAGTTTACATCAGCCAATCGCTGAGAACGAATGAGCACGCACACACATGCACACAGGAATCTCGAGACCCTTGGTAGTGCAGGGGGGTTTCCCAGCTTTTGGCATGTGCCATGAATCACCCACAAATCAAAAACTGCCACCACAGAGGGAGGTAATGCTTTAGCTCCGCTGATATGCATGATGCCTTTCATTCTTCGAGAATTATGGAAGCACTGAAGAAGAGAGGCGGAATCCCTCAGACCCCCCCACCCCCCTTCCCCACACTGTCATCCATAAATCATTGACCCCTTAAACTCTAATCTTTCCCTTAAAACCTTCTTAAGGGAAAATGTAAGTCAGATAAAGCATTTTTTTCAATATTGTAGTCCAATGTCACATACAAATTCTGCATCAGCTGGTCACAGTGCTTCACTGAGGCGACATCACACTTTGACTGAGAGAAATATTCAAACCCAGACCACCGTTTTATATAGCCACAGTGTTACATCAAGAATAAAATATCTCCTGCAGATCTTGTGCATCATTTTATACACATTTTCTGGTAATTCAACAGGACATGTTCAGGGTCGCTGGAGACCTTGTGATCATCACTACAATTTAAAATAGGCCTAAAGTTCCACAGGTTTGAATACAGCCGCCTGACCAATGGGGTTAAATAATGTGAACATTACACAAACTGAGATTCACAAATATTTTTTTTCAGATTTTAAAATCAGAATAATAGGCTGGAAAATGTTTCAATATTGAAGGATTTACAGGGCAATCGCTGCCCCATAGCGGCCACGGCAAAATGAGGATTTCCATCTCCATTTCCACAGACTCAGTGATACACGGTGTTGGACAAATACGCAAAATAATAGATGCATTTTTTTTAGTCCCGAACCCAGCCTCAGGTGGTCAGGATGGGCCAAGATTAGTGTCTAAAAATTCTATTCATGTAGCTGGACAGCTTTTCTCCAACTCGGGATCCTATCATCAACTAGTCTACCAATCTGGCCACCAGCTTATTCTATCAGCTCAATCTCTTTCTTTCTGCAACGGCGCAGCTACAGACAGCAAGCCATACGACCGGCTAGAAGTGCTAAAAACACAGCCCAAAACAGCTCAGAATCAGAGCAGTTCTTGATTTTTTGCAGGACTGACACCCAACAGCTAGAAATTTGTTTTGCATTAGGCATTAGAAAGCTTGGCTAATTCTATGCCGCTACGTGGAGGATAGTTTGTTCCAAGGGGAGTTTTGAGTTGGTATTCGTGAGCAGTCTTGCAATGCGGCAAGAGAAACAGCAGGGGAATAAATTCAAGTAGTTAGTAAAATGCTCCAGTTGAATGTTTTCAAAAGAATTAGATGCATTTAATGAAATAAACATCAGTACAGTACAGCTACTGCAGCCCTCCAGCAGGAGCTAAATGTCTCTGTGGCGTTTTACAGCACCCGAAAAGCAACTCCACAGCTATTCTCATAATTTGACAGTCAAATGTGCCAAATTATTATTGTTCTTCCACGGATAATTTTTCCCTCCCCACACTCTTCTCTCAATGAACTGAGCAGCCAGTAAAATTGTGCTCAAATAGACCCATTTTTCACATTCTGCAATCTCACATTTTTAAGGAGTTCACTGCATCTCTCGTATTGGTACCCTAAAGAACATTTCAGAGTTATATTTCGCATGGCTACCAGCAGAGAGACACACATAAAACGATCAGAAAATGTGAGAAATAAATAAAGATATAAACAAATAAAATGCTTGCGGGTCATTGGGACAAATAAAAAAAATAGTTAAGTCGAAAACAAACTATGGATCACCCAGGACAACAAAGTATAAACATCGTTCAACAGAATCCCTCTGTACAGACCAGTGGGGGGATGTAAGTACTCATTAAGGTCAACTTAAATTGGTGACCCTTTCTTTGATGAGAAAACTCATCTTAACAACCGGAAAACATTTCACATTTGTGGATTCCTGACTGAACTGCTGGCACCACATTCTGATGCAAAGTATAACCACTGAACGACGCAACAATACGCTGTGGTAAAGAACAGTGGTTACTAGCTGAAATTCCATTGAAAAGCAGCCTTGATTTTTTCACTTCCTTGGCTGCATGGGACAAATAATACAAGAGACCACCATTAGAGCCATTTTTGCCACAAAAAGCCAAAAAAAAAAAAAAACCAACAAAAAAAACATGCATACTCAATTTGACAACCAACGGCTTGTCAGAGAGGACCACAAAATGATGAGGACGGCAAACGAATTACAGACTCCATTACTCTACTTGGACTGCCACAGATTCATCCAGGGGAAGGCTAAAATTATAATACACATGCCTAGGCCTAAAAGGATTTAAAATTGTTTAACATTGCATGAATTATTCAGTTCCCAGATTTGTGAAACATTGGCAGAAATTGCATTTGACGCATTTTTAAACGTGTGAAACAATTTCAAACTCTGACACAGCTACAGCTGAGGAGCAACCGCCCATGTCAAAGACCAGCATAGAGCCTCTGTGCTTTGTGTGTCTGAGCGGTGTAGTGACAATGGGAACAAGCAGTGTGTAAATCTGTGTGAAACGAAGGTGAGACTGCTGATCAAACTGTAATCAGAGATTTATCTTGTGCTAAAAAACTGCTAATAATAAAATAAAGGGAATTGCACAGTCCAAGAACAATGAACTTGAAAACGCCAGTTACATATAGGCACAGTACTTTGCTTTCTCCTTCAATTATAGCATCTCTATGTAGCATCTTAATAACAAGCCCTCAAAAAATGTTGCCATTTGCCTTGGTATTCATGGTCAGGAAAAAAAGTTACTGACACATTAAATGCGGAACTCCTCCCCAGGCTTCTACAAAAAGGCTCATTTTGCCTCTACAGTTAGTATTTGGAAGGCCATATCCCTGTACCCAACTTGCAAAATATGAAGTCAGGCAGCAAGGGTTTTGCCAGGCAGCAGTCTACCATCTTTTAGAAGGGAATTATAAAATTTAGATGGGTTTCGACAGGTATGAGTTTCTGAGTCACTCTTCTAATTTGTTTTTACTCGTTTAAATGCATCTTAATGGTGAAAGGGCTAGTCCCTCATCAGGCAACAATGAACATGAAATGCACTACGAACAAATAGATTTCATCTTGAAGGCATCAAGATAGCCATTTGGAGCCATCTAGCAAGAGTAGCTACTCTTGATCAAGCCTCGTATGTCCATCACAGTTACCCATCATGAAAAGGGTCTTTCCAAAGTTTAAAACGAGCTTCAGGCAGTGCAATAGTCAGAATAGTGTAAGACAGTTGGGAACATTCATCACTTTCATCATCACTGAGTGCGTCTTTTCATGCAAAATGAAAACTGAATCCAAGCCTATAGCGCATTCCAAAAAAAGTTGGGACAGGGAACTTTAGGACAGGAGATGAGGTTAAAGGATTTTTTTTTACTATGATGCAACTCGAAACATCTGCTGTCAGCAGGCAATTTTAATCATGAATTGGTACAAAAGCAGCATTCAGGAAAGGCCAAATCCACCAAGGGGAAAGATGGGCTGAGGGTTGCTAATTTGCTCACAAATGCATGAGAAAGTCATAGAAAGGTTTAGAAACAATGCTCCTCAAAGAAAGCTCAGAATGAATCAAGTTATTTCATTCTCTATGGTGTATAATATAATCAAAAGATTCAAGGAAACTGGAGGAATCTATGTGCTTCAAGGGCAAGGGCGTAAGCCTACTTTGGCAAACTTTGGCAAGTGCTTCAATACGTAAGAACATCCACAAATGCTTGAGGGTTCAAGTACTGGTCTGGCCAAACTGCAGTCCTGAATTGTGCCCAAAAGAGAACTTGCTGTCCAATTTGAACTACAAAATGCGACAACAAAGACCCCGTATATTTGCGCACCTGAAGACTTGCTTGCAGGAAGAATTCAACAAAATTACACCTGAAACACCTCATCACTTTGTGTCGCCGGTTCTGAAATGTTTATCAAATATTATAATGAAGGAATGAGAACATTACAAAGAGGTAGACAGTCCCAACTTTTAAAATGTTGAAAGGATCAAAATAGACAAGTCTGTTTCTTAAAAATCAGCAAATCATGCAGTGAAACGTCAACTAATATGTTGCTGTGTCGTTTTCAGCTTAACACAGCTCAAAGAAAACGTATAGTTCACTGATTTCTATTTTAATTTTAACCCACTGTCCCAACCTTTCCTGATTTTGGGTAGTAAATATCATATTTCCATAAACTCACAAAAACTCACCTGCGAGCAAGAACGCCGGCAGGAGAAAGCAGTAAAGGAATCCACACACCACCTGGACTTCCATATGCGCGCCCAAAGAGTCTCCAGAAAAACTAATCCCTCACCAGCATTCCTCAGCAAAACGGCGAACTACCACAAAACGGTCTAAATCGATCAGCATTGACACAAAAGTACATGATAAAACTTTAAAAAAAGTGGTGGGAGGTTCATATCAATCACAGTGAGAATCCATTCCTGTTTCAGATCAAAGCAGGCGACACAAAGGAGAAAGTTTCAGTCATCCGTTCCAGTCCAGTCGCAATCCAGCGCATCTTAAATACATTCATATGGCGCTTCCACCTGTTGATCCTTTCGTCCGAAGCGTGGCCTCGTTCAAACAGAATATATCGAGAGAGGTATCTTGACTGCCAAAGTAAGCGGCGATATTTTGCTCGTAAAACTATAGCCTAACTTAATGGAAAAAGTGAATCACCGGCGTGAGCAATCGGTCGACTTGTTAGTTTTACATGTCACCGTTTTGCGTCGTTGAGGTCCTTGGTAGGTATTCGCCATGTCGCACTTGAACCCCAAGTTTACTCTCAAAGTGCATTCAGTGAACAGTTAAAATGTATGATTTACATACGCTGTCTTGATTGCATTAACAAATGTCCTGGAACAAGAACTCCCACTTTCGTGCAAAACTACACCCACTGCGAGGGAGTTCCCTCTGCAACTTTTCCCGACACGAGTTCTTCCAAGGATGGACCACAGGCTCAGTTTCGCTGACTTTCTGACAGCACGTAGTAAGTTAAACGTAGAACAGCGACAGCCTTCTGTCACAACACTCCTAATTGTTGCTCTGTGAAAGCATGAATGTTCATTTCCATTTGTGTGTCAGAAAGGAACACTGAAGAGTTGGCTACCGGTCGAGGAATTCTAGAACGCAAGGAAGTGAATAAATGACATACTAAGTTGAATTTGACGTCTATTGCATTTAGTTGTTGAGGGAAATCAGAGCTATAAGTGAAAAAAATTGAAATGGAGACGGGAAATTGATGAAATAGTTGCTTGCACTTGGAGCAAAAACTGAGTTAACTTCACCCAAAGTTTAGAGACTAAAGCCAGACGGGGTGATCCATTATCACCAAGAGCGCAATTTTTTTTTTACTCAACTCTCCGCTCCTGGGGAAACGGCTACACTTAGACGCCCAGTCCGAGCAAATATATCAGAACTTTCGAGTGACTTATTACATCCTCCGGCCTCTTACACGTGCCTAAGCAAGTAGGCGCAAAGCTTTGTTCGCTAATCAGGCCTCGGACTTGTCAATGGCTTGATTACGAGGCCACTGTTTAACTCAGGTGTGTTCGGGCTGGGAACCGTCTCGGGTTTTGCAATTCAGAAACATGGGTTTTCAACCCTTGGCGTCAAACGAGGTAAATTCTGATATCCGTATTATCGTGTAATGACGCCATCTAGTGGTATTTCTAATGTATTAAATATGCGGGATGTCCTATATTCTAAACCCAGGCAAAAGACGAACATAAAAACAAAAAACTATAATTCATAAGTCATTCCTATTGTTTCTAGATCAACCTTAGGCTTTTTTGGCAGTGGATTCCCCATAGTGCTGCAAACATTCCTTTGAGTTTCCGGTTTATGATGATAAGATTGCATCACGTAAATTAAGCTTATTTGCCAGCTGCACAATCATGCTTGGAATCTGCCGTTCAGCCACATTCCAAAAATGCAGAGGGGGGGGGGGGGGGGGGGGGGGGGGGGCTTTGGGGGGCCCTGAACCAGTCTCAGTCAGATTACTTTAGTTCAGTCATCATTACCAACACCATTATACCACAACCACCAGTCTAAACTCTTAACACAAGGCAGGGCTAGTTCCATGGATTCATTCTGTTTATGAAAAATTCTGACCCTTCCATGAATGTTTCAATATTCATCAGACCAGGCTACACTTTTACACATGTAGCTATGAAGTGCAAATTCGTTGTGTCTTTATTTATTTATTTATTTTGACAACTGTATTCAATGTCAGAAAATTTATTTTCGCTCAGAATTGTATCAATTCTTGGCCAATTTCTTGTTTTAATAACAGAATAGTTAAATTACTCTGTCGGTTTCTGCAGCACATCCCACAGGCTTTCAAAGTGATTAAGGTCAGGACTTTGTGGTGGCCAGTTCATGTGAGAAAATGATTCCTCATGCTTGTTTTTCTCATTCCTTGTTTTCTTTGCTAGATGAAGGCCAATAATTTTCCCCTTCTGAAAGACTGTAACATCTTTTCCGCCACCGAGGAATGCGTCTTCCGACAATGTTTTTAGGAAATGAGGCGTTGTGAGCTTCATCAGTTGACGCTAAACTAATTATTGCCATCTGACACACATTAATCGCTGCAATAACGATCCAATCATGGTATCTTAGATTTAAATCAAAAAGACAACTTTTTCTTTGGAGTAGCAGTGTATGTGTGAGCAAGTGTACTAAATATTGTACTTAATATTTGAAGAGTTTGGTTCCAAAATGCAATATATCCATTTTAGTCATTTTGAGTAAATCAGCTTTTTCTGTGCTGGCGCCTATTGCATTTTATAGAAAAACAGAAACTTTGACCATGAAAAAATACACCATATAGTATGCATTTCTAATTACTGTTTTTTGCACCATGTGTAAGAAGTGCAGGACTATCGCACTATGGTATTATCTCAATTTTTGTAATTTTGGCACTTATTGCGTTTTGCAACCAAACTCTTCATTTTAACGTACTTGCCACTTGTATGATTTTGGTGGTGTTTTGCCAGTGGGTGGTTCACCCTGAGGGATGCAGGCTCTTTCATCTCTGTGAGCTTTTTATATAAACATGTTTATGTCTCATTCGGTACTTTGACATGTGATTGATTAATATCTGGGGTTGTTACATCTCATTGGGAATCGTGAATAATTGGGATATTGTAATATTTTTTTCTCTCATATTTTTCTAATATGTCTTTTCTATGCGTTTTTATTTTTTATCCTATGATTTGTGATTTTCTGTCAAAGTATTTCATGCCTATACATTTTCTCATATCTTTCTGTAGATATGTATGTGTGTTTTCCATTGCACTTTGGGTATTACTGATTTCTTCTCAAGTTTGGCCCTTTAAGGAGATGGTATCGTGGTACAAGTTTAGATTTATTTTATACCGGGGTAGTAGAGCTGGTATGATATGAACATTCCCCAGTGACAGATATTGGCTTCATTCTGTATGTTTGTACCAACAGGTCTTTGGAGAATACGACGTCTATTTTACCTAAAACAATTTGGAAGTTTGTTTGGTCTGAAAACAAAATATTTCCACTGTGCATCAGTCCATTTCAAATGACCTCAAGCCCTGAGAAGACGCAGCATTTCTGGATGTTTCTGGCATAAGGCTTCCTCAGTGTAACGTACTGTCTTCACGTGTGGATGCAGTGATGAATGGTGACTATTGGCAAAGGTTTTCAAATTAGCCCCAGCTCATGCGGTGATACCCATCACTAAACCATGTCAGTTTTCAGCATAGCACCATCTGAGGGATCAAATATCAGGAACACTTTGTGTTGGTATTCAATCTCATCTTTCACAGAGATTTGTCTTGATTCCCTGAATCTTTTAATGACATCATGTTTCACAGAGGGTGCTTTCTGTTGTTTTCTTTTTGTTTTTAATCAGTAGGATTATTTAATCACTCAGTTTTTTGGAAAGTGATTAGCCTCAAGTACTTGTTACTTGCAAAGAACTAGGCCTTTTGACAAAACTCTTTTTATATTCAAATATGTTTGCGTCACTCTGATCAACACCTGTAGACCCTTTGTTAGCAACACTTTCAATCTTATTTTGCCCTCCTGGTAACTTTCTTGGAACATGTGGTGGGCGTAAAAATGAGCTAAGCATGAATGGTTTTCTGTGGCGCCGCCACTCAACCAAATTTAACATTTACAAATGCAATAACTCACTTAAAACTTCTGTGATTGCTCCTGGTGTACAGAGGTAATGTTGGGACCTTATGACTTTCCCTACAGCACCACCAGCAGGCCAAAATGTTCATTTAAAAAATATAATAACTCCTACAGTTTTAATGAGAATACTGTCAAATCTGCTCACAAAATTCATGGCGCATAAAGGAGGAACCTTATTGATTTTGATGGCTTTACTACTTTTACTGTGGTCGACCATTAGACAAAAATGCATTCCCAAATGCAATAAGTCAAACTCATTTAATGCAAATAACACCAAGTTTGCTGTAAATATCTTGGTGCATAAAAGAGCAATCCTACTGCTCTGATGTCAGCGAAGCCCCCGTTCTGCTCTGCAGTCTAACTCAGTTCCATTCATTGTACATCAGAACATTTATTTTTGTGTTTACACCATCAAAAGTTGTGGATGCACCTTAGTGGAGGTACCTCTGGGGTGGCACAGTGGTGCAGTGGTTAGCACTGCCGGCTTACAGCAAGAAGGTTATGGGTTTGTATCCGGCCTGGGTCTTTCTGTGTGGAGTTTGCATGTTCTGCTCGCGTTCGCATGGGTTTCCTACAGGTATTCTGCTTTCCTCCTACAGACCAAAAACATGCATGTCAGGCTAATTGGAGACTCTATATCGCCAATAGGTGTAAAAGGTGCATGAATGGTCTACGTAGAAGAAGTATAAGCCTCCCCATCTAGCTTTCCTTCTAAAGCATGCAACAGCTGCCAAGCCCAGACCTGGGATGCCACACTGACTGACCACAAGCATGTTGGGGTGGAAATTAATTTGAAGGTATTAAGAGCCAAAGGCAATAAACTATGTAGGACTCACAGCTCATTTTATAGATAGTCTTAACCTTTTTTAAACCTCTGTTGCGTGACCCCCCTCCTTAACTATTGAGTATGGTGGGTGGGTTTGGTTACTTTAGTAACTCCTCAAAAACAAAAGGTTTAGGGACCAAATTCAATAGTACAAATGGCTACTTGCTGTTTCGTGGCCGGGAGAGTGTTATTCCCTCATTACTCCATTTACAAATAACCAGATAAAAGGTCTTAAGTTTTAATTGGGGCATTCAAAGGAGCACTCACTGGCAGTGAAGCAAGTCATCACTAACTGAAAAATCAAAACAAGCCCCTTAGAGAGACACTAAAAATATTCGGTGCGGCCCAATCAACTATTTGGTGCATTCTTACAAAGAAAGACTGCAGAGCTCAGGAACAGCAAAACATCTTGAAGACCACTGATGACAAATTTGGTGAATGAGAGATAAGTTATTACCACGTGAAGAAACCCCTGAAACAACCCCCACTTCGAGAACACCCTTCGGCAGGAAGACATACTGTATTTGAGTCAAAGTCAGCAATCAAGAGAAGACATCAAAAGAGTAAATAAAGATGGTTTACCACACATTTGTGTGTCTCAAAAACAAGGAGACCAGATTACTGCTTGCAGCAAAAAATAAAAAATAAATTAAAAAATAACCATTAGAAAGCCTACACAATTTCCAGAGCGACTTCCTGCCTGCGGGCAGATGAGATCAACTTGTCTCAAAAGTACGGGAGGAGATACACAAATAGAGAATTAACTTCTCATGATCAATGGATCTGATTCCTCTGTATTTGTTACTAAGGGAGTTTATTAAAGTAATAGAACGGAGCAGAGTGGAGAATAATAATCCACCTTCAAATGACAAAAAAAGTTTCACTGAAGTAACAGCATTTCGATACGTGAATAAACACCAAAACTTACAAATAGTGATGACATTAAAATACTATTTTATGGGTTATGTTCTGCTAACGTTATTGTGGTCATCCGCACCATAATGAAACGTTTCACAAATTATGCAGGGGCTTGTTACCATCACAAAGGCCAATTAAATCACTCGTTAAAACATTAAGTGTTTCCAGAGTTAGAGAAATTATTGTTTTCAAATGCTTGACTGTGTCAAATCGTGTTACAAGTTCTGCTTTCCTGCACGGTCAGAGAGTGACGTCATTACCAAGTACCCGGATGAGGGCGTGACTTTAGTTCACAAACAGCCTATGAGATGACGGATAAAGGTCACAGGGAGTTGTTTCCCGCGAAAGTCGTGTTATTTCCCTCACGGAGCGTCAGCACAGGCAGGCGACAGAGAGAAGAATTGTGCCGAGGGTGATATTACTGAGGGTTTTGCGATATAGAGCGTTCGTTCTTGGTCAGAAGATCAGTGGACTTTTCTGAAATACAAACTAGGAATTATGTCGCAAGCTCGAGTCACCGATTTTTTTCCTCAAAGCAAGAACGGTGGAATTGATCGGGGCTTTCAGAGTAAAGGAAGAAAAAACTCGCCGGTTGTTTATGTTGACCCAGACGAATCACCGGTAACTTCTGTAGTAAAAAGGAAGAATCTGCGGACAGCTAGGTCTGCTTCGAAAACTACATTAGTTCCGACCAGATCTGTACGTTCGAAGAAATTCTTGCCCGAAGAACCGAAGGAAGAGGTTCAGAATGAAGGCCGCGTCGAGATTGCCTCTCCGGATGAATTGACTACTTGCAGTGTTACTGTGGACGTGGCCCCCACAGAACCCGCGGAACAGATCCCTTCGAGCCCTCGAACTCCCAAGCGGAGATCCTCCGAGGCAGAGTTTGATCTGAGTTCTGCGTTGTTTTCCGCGACCGCCGCTCATAGTTCAGCAAAGAAACGACTCCGAATAGAAGTGAACCAGGAAACTAACCCCAACCCTGCGTCGGGATTCTTAGACGCAACTACTGGGAAGAAATCTGCCAGAAAGAAGCTTGTACTTATTAAGGACGAAGAGCAAGTAAGTTGGAGAACCAGGTCCAAGTTGGTCATCTTGTCGATTCATTGCATGATTGTATTATTGCAGGCTTACGTTCGCTAACTTGCTTGCATCACTATAAAATTTGACTTGCGATATTACTGCGAGAAATTTGCGCTTGTTCTCTTGTTGAAAGATGTATACAGTGGAATGATTCACACAGGAGCTAGTGCACGAAAACTGGCGTGTTTTTTTTCATCTGGTGACCGATCAAGCCGTCTAGCTTACTGTCGTGAAACGATTGAGAGTTAAGCAGCCCGGTAACTAGGTAGCGTGGATTTGTTTTTGTGAGGAGATCTGCGTTTGGAGACTTAAAATGATTCTTGCACTGCATGAGGTGGAAATAAAATGCTACTAATGTTGACCCTGATCTCTAGAAGGTTAGCAGTTTTGCTGAGATGATTGTTTGGGACATTGCATTTCAATCTCCGACTGATTAAAAATTGCTGCAGGCATCTAGGAATGTGACCAAACCTGCTGAACGTCCATCCGGTCACCTGACCAATGACAAGGAGGCGAAGACCCTCGCGAACCATGGTGGCAGTTCTCCCGTTTGCAGCACGCACGGAGTGGATGGCTCCCAGAATGAGGCTCCTAAGAGCAAGGTAAGTGGCTTCCAATCCTGCCCTATTACACTTCCCACATTCTAGTAATCTAGATTTTTTTTTTTTTTACTCATTTTTTGCATTAGAGGGAAATGAGAATTTTGGAAGCCTTATTTAGAAAGGCCAAAACAAACCCCTTTGGTTAGTAATGCTGCCCCTTTGCGCTCAGAACTCAATTGATCTCCTCCTCCGATATTTGATTGTGAATTGGTTAGAAGCCCATTTTAACATCTCAATTTACATTGTGTTAATACCCAGGTATTTGCATTAATTTTCATCAGAGGTTCTTGATTGTGTCCCCATCCCCTCCCCCACCTCTCCTCTCTGCTAGTCCTTCACCAAAGAGGATGTTGCTGCTCTTAAGGCCCGACTTCAAAAGATCCAGAATCAAGGTAAAAGTACAGCTGTGCCTCCTGTAGAGTCGCGCCCTGTGCCCTCTGACCTGAAGGACAGGCTGTCGCGAGCGCGGGAGCTGGGAGAAAGGGCACTGCGCCGTAAGGAAGAGAAATTGGTCGAGAAAGTCCTGCCTACGGAGTCAGAGACTCCTGCTAAAGAGAGGTGAGCTTTATAGTGCACTGATTTCTCACTGATGTTGGGAAACTTTGACTGTGGACTGTGTTCGTGCAACAGCAGTGACCTTCGGAGCTGAGGGGTATTGCCTGCTTGAATGGTCCCCTCCTAGTTCTGCTGGAAGGCTTCTCATGGTGCATGTTGTCTTCACAGTGAGGATGTTCCTGCATACCAGCGGTACCACACTCTGGCCCAGGATGTGCCACCAGGCCTGTCCCTGCCGTACAAGTACAAGCTGCTGTCTGAGATGTTCCGCAGCATGGACACCATCGTGGGCATGCTCTTCAACCGCTCCGAAACGGTCACCTTCGCCAAGGTCAAGCAGGGAGTTCAGGAAATGATGCACAAGTAAGGCCCAGAACATTCCATGCTGAATTACAGGATCCGGAGTCGCAAAAACAGTTTATCGGTATTTTAATGCAAAAGTCATGATTTTCTTTTTGACATTTAACTCCTTAACCCCATAAAACCAACAGACCCATGTATGCATCAGCCAAATGCAGATTCTGTATTCAAACCTGTAGAACTTCATGTCACAGGTTTGAACACAGCCTATGGATATGATGCTTTTTCTTGCGTTGAATCAATTTAAGGGAAAACTTAAGTGAGAAGTGAAGTATCATGAGTTTCACTGCTGTGTTCTGACACTCTGCTCTCCTGTTCCTTGCCAAGGCGGTTTGAGGAGACCCACGTGGGCCAGATTAAGACTGTCTACCCCTCGGCCTACAGATTCCGCCAAGAGCGGAACATTCCCTCGTTCGGTGCTGCTGCTGTAAACAAGTCCAGCTATCAGCTAACTGTGGAGCCTGTTATTGAGGACGGTGAGTGATTGAAGGCCCTCTTTAGCATGGCTCATGTCATGTAAACAATCAGTTCATTTGAACACTTAACGGCATAAAAATTTATGGACCCATGTGTGAGTCTCTAAAATGCAGCTGCTGTATTCAAACCTTCAGAACTTCAGGCCTATTTTAAATTCTGGTGGAGATGCGAACATTTGCAGTGTGTAATAAAGAATTACAGGGAAATGTGTACAAATATGATGCACATTATTTAGGTACTGCATTTTCCATTTGATGTAATGCTGTGGCCATAAAAACATTAAAAAGTGAAAGTCTGAAATTAACGGGTTAATTTATTTTGATTGTCTAAAATGGTGGCCCCCGTGTAAGTCTTTATTGGGCAGCATATGAATAGCAATAGACTTATTTATAGCCCCTCAATAGGTGCAGCGTGTAACCATGCATTTTCCTCTGGCAGAGTTTTTTTATTTTTTTTTTTCTTCTTCTTTAATTTATTTTCCCCCTTTTCTTGTTCTTTGCCCCCAGGGGTATAAACTTGAGTGTTTGACTTAAAATGCCACCCATTTCCTTGCACCATTACTAGTGAGGAGACCAGACAGGAATGAAGTGAACTGTAGACCAGTGGCACTCGTTAGTTTGTTTAATTGCTGTGTCTGTGTGTTGTGTAATGGAACCCCTCTCCTCGTCTGCAGTGACGAATGGCATGCGTCCGATGCTCAGTGCCTCCTGCATGCTGAACAGAAGGCGCATCTTCCACCGCAATCTGGTTGACGTCGTCAAGCAACATCACAAGGTGAGAGATGCCCTGGCCTGTCTTTACATTGATATCCTGTAACACTCTCATTGCCTTAACCCTTTCAGTGCCGTGGGAAACTATAGTTGCCCAATGATGCAAGATATCAAAATCAGATGTCAGAAGTGGGATTTGAACCCATGCCTCATGAGACACCAGCAGACTCCTTGGAAGAGAAGCTTTATCGGAGCTTGAGTCTAGCGCCTTAGACCACTCGGCCATTCAAAATCAGACGTTGTTGAAAACGTATGTGGCAACTTGTTGAAAAGAGCTCCCGCAGGGAGCTTTTCAACAGCTCCTCAGGATGACGTTTTTAATTCCTTAAATGTATTCGGTGCTCAAAGGGTTAAGGTGTACTGTGAACACTATTCAGTCACAGATCTTTTTAGGCTCTCCTGATGTTTACTTTTGAATGTCTGTTCCCCAGGTGTTCCTGGCGTCCCTGAACCCCCCCCTCAGTGTCCCCGATGACAGGCTGACCCGCTGGCACCCCCGCTTCAGTGTGGACGAGGTGCCCGATCTCACCTCCTGCCAGCTGCCACAACCCCCTCAGACAGACAAACTGACCACAGCCCAGGAGGTGCTGGACAGGGCTCGCTCCCTCATGACCCCAAAGGTAATGCCATCCTTCTCCTGGGTCACTCACACTGCGCACCAGTGTACTGCAATACTCCAGCTCTCCATGGTCTTATTTGCTGACAAAGAAAGATGAGTCGAGATACATTATGTCAAAGTTTTTGTACACCCTAAGATCTTGTCTTAATCTTACATGCATGTTTACAAGAAAAAAATCACTGGGACCCTGTACTTATTTATTACAAATGATAAATTTGCAAGCAAAATCCACAAGGAATCCAGCACAGGTAATTGAAATGATCAGCTCGTTATCAACCCCCTGAAGCTGCTTGATAATGAGTAGATCATGTGACTCACCTGTGCTGGACCAGGGAGAGATCTGTCACATGCAGGACGTGTGACTCCAGGAGAGGTCTGAGAAGCATTGGGTTTGACCATTGTTACTGATATGCTTAAATATCGGCAAAACGACTGATCCTGGTTTTGCTTAATTTTTTTAGTTAAATACATGGTTTATACATTAGGCTTCAGTTTTCCTGCCTTTCTGTTATACAACCATTGTGAGACCATTACACAAGAACATAATATAAAAAATTGGTACAATTCCAGAAAATATTGGATTCAAAAATTGTGCAAAAACTTGACTAGTGTAGGAAAGGGAGGGGCGGGGGGGGGGTTGATTTTATAACTAAGGGTGAATTTTTGATTTTTTTTTTTTTTCCTCCTTCCATATTTTAATAAAATCGCATGCTCAGATGGAGAAGGCCCTTGCGAACTTGGCTCTGAAGACGGCAGAGACGGGTGGCGTACCCGCGCAGCTGGACCTGGCACCCAAACCGGCCCCAGTCGCTTCCGGCGCCCTGAAAGGGGTGTCCCAGTCCTTGCTGGAAAGGGTACGTGCGCAGCTTTTACCCCGAGCAGCTCGTGCTTCTCGTAATGAGCGGAGCAGTGTCTTGGTGACCTCCCTGACCGATGGGCTTCGGTAGACTTCGACTGCATCTTTGGAGATGTTTCCACTCTTCTCGAGGTGAGCATTGATGGCACTGACTGTCCCTCTCTCTGCGTCCTCGCCCTCAGATCCGGGCAAAGGAGGCCCAGAAGATCCAGGCTGCCATGATACGGAATCCCAAGCACGAGGAGCGCCTGCTGATGATGTCACGGCTGGGGGAGCTGGCCCGGATCCTGCGGAACGTCTTCGTGGCGGAGAAGAAGCCGGCCCTGATCATGGAGATGGCCTGTAACCGCATGGTGGCCAGTTACAGGTCTGCCCTCAGTATCGGTAAGCTGTGCGCCAGAGGGCTGCAGCCTTCAAGGTCATATTTCGGCAGCAGTTTAGTTCTCTTACCCCTGGATTCCACCGGACGCGAATTAACAGTATGACGTGAGCGACGCCATTTTGCTGCGTCTTGTGTGCGAATTCGTGTTCCACTGAACATGGAACGTCAGCGCACCGTCCTGCCGGCTGATACGGTCGACTTACTCAAATTTTGCGTATTTCGTCCTTTCTACCGGTATATTTGTGCAACAACCTTAAATGCTTTCCATTTTTTCTGCTTAAATTGCATTTAATGTCATTTCTGACTTTGCGTTGTAGAACCTATTACAGTCCGGTCTTGAACACCATAGATTTAAAAAAAAAAAAAAAAAAAACTGTGCCCGTGTTTTAGTTAAAACAAAATCACAACTTATAAAATTTGCTTATGACTTACTTTTCCATCAGATTTGTGGCTGGTTTCTTTTAGTTGAAAGCGTATTCCTTTGATAGTTAGTTCCTGTCTGGCACGATCTGGTGTGCGATTCCCATTAGCACAAATACTAACGTAGTTGGATCCACTAAATGTTTATGGTCGAACTATAGGAGGCACATCCCAGCTATATTCAGATCAGCGCGACTGCGGCTCGCCAACGGCTGAAATAGTCTTGGCAGGTATTTTTGGCGGAGCAGTGCGGAGAGCCGCTTCTGGGACGCTGCTGAGACGTGCCGTTGCGCAGCTGGTGGAATCGCAACCATTGTCTAGAATGCCCGCGGATCAACTCCGGCAACCGCGTCGCAGCAGTAATGCGGTCAAGACGCTCCCGGAGGAATCTAGCCTTTTCGCTTTTTCCCATTCTCTCAGACAAGGTTAAAGCCTAGATTTGGAAGGACCATTTCTCAATGTAGACCCTTATCGAGATTGATTACGTTCTCGGCTTTGGCCCTGTTGCCTTCTCTCTCCAGTTCAGCCCTCAGATTTTCATTGGGACTGAGGTTCGGTGACTGGAATAGCCCTTGCTGTATGTTGACTTCGTTATTCCGGAAATCGTTTGTTTGATGCAAAGCTCACGTAAAAAAATCCACTGTCTTGCTGGAAAGTCTGTCAACAGTCAAACCTCGGCCTTCTGGCGAAGGCTACTTCGCAGCTTGGTAATTAGAGGAATACATTAAAGCCTCCCAGTTATGTCACCATCTGCTCAGCCTATTGGCCGTTACTAGACATTTCAAAATCTTTCCTTTGTGGCATCAGTTTGACAGGTAGGCTGTAGTTGATTGGTCCTCCTTCGCAAAAGAAGGAAAAAAATGTTGATTTGCTTGTAATGGCTATTTGGCTGTGCTACTGGCAACAGTTTGGAAGCCTCTCCTCTCATGCATGTCAATTTCAATGCCAAACTATCCCCGCCCGGTCATATTTTTAGCATGGTTCATTTTTATGCACTACAGACGCAAGACGTGATCTCTATTTCTTTCTGAAAATGTAGAATATAAAGAAGCTGAATTTCCTGGTCCAAATTGGTCCATTTTATTTACAACAATTGGTGCCAGGCGCATCAAACCCCGCCCCTCGCACATGCGTTCACCTACTTGTACGAAATTCAATAGCATCTAATCTGGGTCCGTGGCAATTCCTATACTGAATTTGGGGTGAATCCGGCCATTAGTTCTGCCGCTAGAGTGTTAACAAACAGAACTAAAAACGACACCCCTTCGTTCACCCTTCGTGTGTGGCGGGGTAATAATCGCCAGGGCTGTTAACTGTGGAACCCTGGTACGTGGGAAATTTGTTCTCGTGATACTTCTCATCTTCATATTTTATGGCTTTCTTGGTGCACTTACTGCCAGGGGTGCCAGTAATTCTGGCGTACATGGTAATCTGGGTTCTACTGGTTGCATTGCCTTGAGGGTTGATGTTTTTAAGAACTGGTTCTCAGCAGACTTTTCATTTCAGGGGAAATGGAGCAGCATCTGCGTCTGCTGGCAGAGCTCGCTCCTGAGTGGCTGACCATTCATCCAATCAGAAAGGACTTCTACCTGAAGCTGGACAAGACCAAGGACATGAGTGTGATCATGGAGAAACTGGACCGGAGGACCAGGGAGGAAGAGCAGCTGTGACCTTTAACCTTTCCTTGTTTAGTTCATGCAGAGTGCAGTTTTTTCTCCTCCCTTGCGCTGTGGTGAAGCTGGAAGCGAATGCTTCAGTGACCCATGAGTCGACACTGGAGATTCCCCAGGCATTTACACTCAGAACGGGCAGAACTTTAAGAGTAGCGCCTTTTTGTTTTACTAAACATCACATGTAAAGGACTTTCTTTTTTAAAAAGAACTTTTAGCTGCGCAGTACATCTTCACATTTCTTGAAAAGGGTGAAGAGAGTTCAACAACAACAACCTCACCTTTACCGAGCAGTTTTTACCAGTTGAAATTACTAAAATGTTGAATTTTTTTTTAATTTTTTTTGGGTGACAGTCTGAGACCTGGGAGCCAATAGACACGTAGAACGGATCCCATTTTGTATTGGAACCTCCTTGGTTGCAGAACAGCATTACAATATGCAAAAGCCGTCCAGATCCGCTAAGTAAGGATTTGCTGTCCTGGATTTAATGCAGTTCTGTGGTGTCGTGTGTCCAATGCTAGTTTCTATAGCGGTGATGTTCTGGAGGACCTGGAATAGGGGCAGTTTCTATTGTCAGTTTGTGTGTATTCAATTATTCCTGAATTACGTTCACAATACACTGATTAAGCTGAGTGGATCAATAAACCTTCATTAAAATATTTCTGAAGCCAGAGAGACATGTTTAAAAAAAAAAATATGCGTGACAAATGTATTTCTCTGCCAACCACAGAAAACAAAAGCTAATGCTAAAAAATATTTACAGTACCAGTCGAACATTTGGACACAAGTTGCTGATATCACAACACTCCGTTTTTTGAGAAATTTAAATGGCTTGACTTTTCTATATAAACTCAAATGGAATCTCGTGAGAGGTAAGCGGTCAGAAATATAAGGAGAATAATTGTATCTCCCCGACGACTGTAGTCGGGAGATACTAAGGTTTAGTTCCGGGGCCGCCGCCGCCGCCGCCTGCAGAGATTTTCTGTTCCGGGCTGTAGAAGCCACAATTGTAGGAATTTCTCCAAATTTTAGACGGGCAAAGATATTTGACAATGCTAAAGACTGATTTTTGGCAATTTCAGATATCCAATATGGCTGCCGGCGGCCATTTTGTCTGAAATTATGGGATCGGGTAGATGCGCGACTCAGTCCCTGTGCCAACAGAGTCATTTAGTTTACTTTATGTAGAGTTTTAATTTTTGGAATTCTCAAAGACGCCATACTGTGCAAAGTAAACCGACAGGCTCTTCATTTTCCCATCGGCAAATTAAAGTCAAGCTGGTTTAAAACTTATTGCAGAGACCGCTAGAAGGAAAAGTTGTATTAGGTGTGAAATTGTGATTGTAGAATAATTTCCAAAATGGTAGAACATGTTCATGAAATTTAGAAAACTTAAAAGGTCATTTAGAGACATTGCAATCACATTTTATAATAAATTCCATACCACTCATCCTGTCAAATATAGTTAGAGGAAATATGTGCCAGATGCTGCCGGGGAATATAATACATTGACTGCATATACATGCACACCATATTCTGTTTACGTGTTAATTAGCATATCAACCGTTTAGGTCCAATCTCAACACCGGGTTTTCAGCAAATATAACGCTTGAAAGTAATCTTCATGGCTTTGGTTGCCTTCAGTTAGAGCTTCAAAGCTGACATGGACTCCACTTTCTTGGCCATTGTATCCGCATGCACAATAGGAAATTTGGCCTCAGAAAAATTGCTTCTCAATTGGGTTGAAAACATCCCGCTATCGCTGTGTGCCTTATGGTTCACATTACTAGACTGGCTAGCGGTTTACTTACTTTTAGTTACAGTCAGGATGTCCTCTACTCAAGTTAGGTGGGGTTAGTTATTAGCCAGCTAACTTTGCCAGCTTGCCATCGAACTCATTAGCCCACTTGTACTCTAGAATTTCTTGCAAGTGCAAACTTTGTGCAGCTATCAGCTCTTCTACGTGACGCTAATTACTACTGGCTAGCTACTACTACTGGATTCGTTAGTTGTAATTTAAGGTTATACTTATTGTATATCACCTACAACACAAAATATTACTTAATGTAGTTAGAGCTCATCATTTTGCTGTCACTTTGCGCTCTTTCTCTCTCAAATTTTTAACTTCGTTACCGACCAGTTTTTGTCTGTTTTCACCCAAAATAATTCAAATGAACAAAATGAGCTCCGCTGTTATGTTGTTTGAAGTACTAGGGAAGACCTACACAAAGACATTTACATTGTAACTCTGTCTTACTTAGTTTTGATACAATACTATGATACAAAATCCACCAATTTTGTAACTCCGTTACTGCGTAACCGGGCTCGAACCATACATGATCAAATATTGTATTCACTCTGCTACTGATGTTTCAAAGATGACATGCCTTTATTTCATAACTAGAAAAAATGACCAAACATCAGGTTTTACAGGCAGAGAACATTCAGGTGATGTAGGCCCAGGAGTTGCACGCAATTTTGGCACTGCTGAGGAGCAGTCAGCAGAACCTAAAGATGCCACCAAGGCCTGCAATTCTTTCACAATGATTCTTGGGTATTTTTGTTGTTTCTCTCACCATCCTCCTCAGTTTCCTGGGGGGGCAAAATTCAGTTGCGTCCTCTAGCTTTAAGGTTTTCAAAAGTTATCAAGATTTCTTTGGAATTTTTAAAGAATTGCCCTGATAGTGGTCAGTGGCATATTCAGTCGTTTGAGAATCTTTTTGTTGCCATTAGCAGGTTTATGAAGGTCTATGATCATCTGCCTCTTTTGAACAGACAGTTGTTTTGTTTCCTACATGGTGTTGGAGGACAGAGGGATATTTAAAATTTGTTACCTCATTTTTTATACCCTTGTGAAACAGGAAGTGATGTCATGGCTCAATACAGCTCCTTAACACTTAGATAAAACTTAAATAACGGGAATTTAACACCTGGTATAATTTTGGCCAATATTATTTATAATGATCTTTAAGGGTGCCATAAATTCTGATGCCTTGACTTGGAGGAAATTGATTTTTAATCAAAGTTTGGTTCCATTCGAGCATTAATATTGTACAGTATTCCTCACACCTTGTTCAGTACAATTCCATTTTAAATGATATTAGCACTATATGTAACGAGGTAGATGTACCATATGTGGTTCTTGAAGATGATTTTAACACTGATTTTAAGCGCAACTCCTTTTGTTCCAGAGCCTTGGATAACTATATTATAAATAAGAATTTGTACTGTTTTTCTAAAAATTCATCCACAAGTTTCAAACATACTTATCAAAGCAAAGTTGGAATACTGGTGGGGAAATGGATTTTGTTTTAATGCATTTTTTCCCTCCATTTGAGAAAAAAACAAGCTGTGTTCGTGGAACACTGATGCCCCCGGCGGCAGGTTAAAGTATTGCACGTTAAAGTTTATTTTCCGCCACCGACAAACAGACTGACGGACGGACAGATGAAAAATTAAAAGTAGCTTTTTTATACAACAATCGCCGCCATCGCGAAATTGGAATAAACGCTACCCGCACTATAATCGCCTATAATGCGAGTAATCTACTGCTGACAACAGACAATGACTGAGAGACCACTTCACGCTTCAGTGATGGTGAAAACAGCCAAGAAAATTAACTAGGTTAACAAATTTGGGAATTCGTACCAATTTGGGACTCTCGGGCCTGAAAGCGGCGGGGACCTCGCTTGGTTTTTACCGGCTGCGGGTGTCATTTGCTGCTGCTGGTGTTGCGCTCCAGTGTAGTGTTCGCTGGGCCGCCTGCCCTCCTTCCTTCACCCGTTGCTGGGTCCTGAAGCAAACCTGTCAGCTACTGCTTTATCATGCCTCCAAAAGCAGCAAAGACAGGTGACCGTGAGGATGATTTTATCACCATGGCTCAGGCAAAGCATTCTGTGGTGCAGCAGAAAGATCTTTTTAACGAATTATTTCAGCAGCAGCTGCAGAACAACTTCAAATCTTTCATCCAGATAAGAATGGACTCCACAAATAAACGCCTCGATTCAGTGTCCAAAGAATTACAGTAACTGAAGCACAGCATTCAGCTTCTGCGAAGTGGGAAGAAATAAAAAGCAAAATGTCTACGCAATCCAAGCATTGCGACTCCATACAACAAGATATTTATAAAATATGTGAAAGTCTGCTCTCTTTCACCTCCCGTTCGGATTGTTTGGAAAATCAATCCCAAAGGAATTATCTTATTTTCGAGGGAATCAAAGAAACCGAACGTGAAAGATGGCTAGAGACCGAGGGTAAAGTGCGGAGATTCATCACAGAAAAGTTGAACCTGGATCACAAAAGCATTGAAATTGAAAGGGCGCACAGGACGGGGAAGGCAGATGCAGACCACTTCACATCTAGACCAGTGGAGGTCAAATTCTTTCGGTATGAAGACAAAATGTCCGTCATGGAGAACACAAAAAAATTGAAAGGGCGTGAAATATATATCAACGAGGACTTTTCTGAGGCTGTGCGTCAGAAGATAAAATAACTCCTCCATATTTATTTATTTATTTATTTTTGCTGTGTGTAAAATAAATGAACTAAAAAAAGACTTCGTTGTAATGTATGTTTCTGTTATTAATATACGGATATGTATGTTATTAATATACTTTATACCGTGACTGTTTTCTGCCCCCTGCTGTTTGCACAGTGTTATGACAAACTGAAGCTTGTTTGCTTCCTTCGTGCATCTCTCAGTTGTCCAAAAAAGGTCCATTTTTATTGTCAGTTTGTGTGTTAACATAATTTTACTCCCATAGGTTCTTGCTGATTTAACCATTTAATTTTGATTTGGGGCAACTGGTTGTTTATTTTTAATTATTTGCACACAGTTTACTGCTGCTAGCTGGTCACTGTGGTGTCTGAACAAAGAAAGTTACTGCAGAATAATTGAGCCCAAATTACTTGAAATATATCAGCATTGTAATGTTTATTCTTGAGCATCTTTTGACACGCACATTGGGCCCAGTATTTACACTAAAGCTGAAAGTGCCTCTTATGCATAGCAGCTCTGAGTATCATTGAGTCAATTCCTGTGTACTTTTTAAACATTTTTGAACACCTCACTCATGTTTCTATTCCACATTTCAGAGAAATAGAAGCAGTTTAAATTCATTTAACTAACCACAAATGGCACAAGCCTGGATATTAGTTAGAAGTCAAAAATAATCTGTTTGGAGTTCAGAAAAGAAAATGTAATTTGACAGAATAAATAGGGAAAGTAATAATTTCCATTTTCCAACTAATTATATAGTTATAACTGACCTTGACTGGTGGAGTTGGATAGAAAAATCAAGAAGAAATGGACCACAAGTGCAGGGCATCCTGGGGAATTTCACGAGCTGGGTTTGGTTGTAGAAAAAAAATCTGTGTTGCAGTTATGTGAAAGTTTGCCACTTTGATAAATCTAAAATTTGCACATACAGTATATGTATATTTGTAAAGCATTAAAGTTTAATTTCTTTATCTCTGACTGCCTGAAAATTGTTGGTGTTCCAAATTTTTGACTGGTAGTGTATATAAAGTGCTGTGACTTTGATGTGAGTTCAGAAGTGACTGATTACTGCAGTAGAATGGATTTCATGCATTGTCAGCCTGAGCCAATGCATCCAGTTCAATGTGTCTGAGTTCCATACTGTCAGATTTTCCTGGAATGACTTTGCATGTTCAAAAATATTTACATCCTCGCTGTTGTTGATTATCGTCTGTGGCCCTTAATCAATAAATGGTTTCTTTAAGTGACCAGGGGGTATCTTACGAAGCAGGATTACTCCATTAGCTGCAAAATGCGGGAAGTTAACTCTAAATCTGCTCTATTCAGTTGAGTCCGTGATCCAGGGGCCTGGGTTTTACGGGGTGCAGTGATTCAGCCGACCCCCATAGCCTGCAGTGTGAACCACGGTTGCTTGTAACCGGTGCCTGCACTTCTCAAGCCCAGCCCTGGCCGAACGTGTCGAACCTGGCGAAGGACGTCATCGAGCGGGTGCTGACGTTGGACCCGATGGCGAGGCTCAACATGGGACAGGCGCTCAAGCAGCCCAGGATCATCAACGCGGCCGCCTCCTCCTCCATGAAGAACCATTCTGAGTTTTACACAGATCCATTAAGGGAATAATGTTCGGTTAACTTTACGCTGGACTGGGAAGTAGCACCGATGGACTGCACAGACACACACACACACACACACACACACACTTCACCAAATGTTTCTGAAGGAAGAGGAGCAACACTAATTTTCTTGTGAATCCTCTGTTTTTTTCATTTTTAAAAACTGCTCCGTTTCTGAATTGAGAGGTGAATTATTCTTTTTTTGAATACTGGAATAGTGATATACTGCTATTTGCCATCTTGCCGTCTTTTAGATGCACGTGGAGAGGAAAGGTCACTCCAATCCCACTGTACTGAGCTCCTCCAATCAGAGAGCCTGAGAGGCTCTGACTGCTGATTGAAGGGCAGTGGTACTTTGATCTGCATCTGACTCTTGCATTTTTCAAGTGACCTGTGGAGTAGAGTTAATTATTACTGATATTATGTCTTAGTTTTTCACAAAAGTATTTCTCGTTTGTTGTTTCACATAAATGAGTCATGTCTGTCCCAAAATAGCCCAGTTTTATTCATGGTCACGGCCTGTTAATTTCATTTTTCTTTTTGCAAAAATGTTTGTATTCTGTGCTTAAGTTTAAAAATAACAGCACCTTATTTTAGTACTTCATCCCTGTGCCGACTCTGCTGAAATTTGTAAAAATCTGTCCTCACAGAATAGGGGGTGAACTGAAAACTTCTGCTTTGTCATGTCTGTTTCCACCAGATGTAGCAACTTGCCTTATTCTTTTTATTCTGGTATGAGGAATAATTTGGTCGCCAGCACTTTCTGAGGGGATAAATCGAAATTGAACGCTTTAAGTTTGGACCCTTCGTCACAACCCTCAAGTACATCACAGCTGTTATAAACTTTAACAGGGGCTTCTGCCATCTTAACTTCATTATCCACTTGTAAATGTAATTTTGTTTCTTCCTCTTCCAACTTTAATTTTGCTTCAGCCTCCTTCTGTTTGAATTCTGTCGACATTTGTGTTTCTCTTAGTTTCCATTCACTCTAATTTATCGTGTTTGGCTTGTTGAGCATGTAACTGTTGCAAGTCCTTTGCTTGCTGTGGCTTGGCAGCGAGAGCTGCGCCTGCGTCTGCGCGCTTATTTGAGGATATAGTGGCGGCACTTAAGTCATCATCCAATTCTTGTGGTGACTCTGACATCACTGTTTCAGTCTGTGTTCTGCCAAAGATGGAACCAAACTCGTGCTTATTTAACACCAACCTCGCTCTGTCCTTTTCGAGTCGATCACCGAATGTTGTATCCGTGCTCTCCGGTCGCTTATTGATGAGATCCAGCACGTCATTGGTTAAGGCAAGGCATGCATCCGTCTTCATAGCTATCCCTGGAGATGTGGTGCAGTTGCGTAAAATCAACTCCTAACACTCAAAGACTGCAGAATGAGTGGACTGTATGACATCTTTGGCTTTATTTAGGTCTTCAGGTGAGCAGCATGTCTTTAGCTTAGATCTTATCTCCTTTGCTGCTTGTTTCCATAATTCAGTAGCTTTGTTGAATGCCTTTTCATTTTCCTTGGCTTGTTTTGCTCTTTTCTGTCAGAGTTCGCTCACGCAAGCTAGACCTAGTGGGTCTTGTCTCTGGGGATTTTGCATCTTTATTCACAACTGCGGCCATGATTTTTAAAGAAGTGTATCTTTTTTTACTTTCAAGTCTTGGAGTGTTGGTGTCTGACCTCAAAATTGAGGAGAGCGGCCCTTTAAATTTCAATTTAGAGACTATGTTAGCACTCACATCAGACATTAGCGCTTAATGGACACAGCAAGTTAATAAACAGAACAGCACCATGAACACAAATATCAACAACCTGCAATCATAAAGACAGCTTCACCCTTGAAATTGCATTAAGTTCAGCCTTTATATATTTTTCTGCATTAAATTTGCCCTCCCTTATATAAGGTTGCACGATTCACGCTGTTTGGCACACATTCTAACCTATACAAATATTTCAAAGGATGACTCAAAGATTCTTATAATAGTCCATATGCATAATAAAAAACACGCAGCAATAAGGCAATTACACTGTAGCCGCAACTGGCCGCTCGAACCAAGCAGACGAATTCGCCGGGTGCAAACTCTCTTTATTAAATCAGCACCGCGAAACTAAACAAACAAACAAAAAACAACAACAATATTTAATTACAATTTTAAACCACTCTGTTACAAAATGTCATTAAAACCCCCATTACCCACCCAGTTCCCCTCTGCTCCACCAGGAGTCTCAGTGTGGTTTATATGTTATGTACAGTAATACCAAGGGCTGAAGGTAAGTGAATGAGGGCGTGAGGACCAACGATACCAGCCTTTGTATTTATCTGAGCCAACGTTTCGTCAAACTGGATTTTATTTTGCGAAAACATTAAATATGGAAGCAGCTAAAGTGAGCGGGGCAAAATTAGGTCAAATATTTGCAAATGCCTGGTAAATGCTAATCATCTCATAAGGCAGTCATAAAATGATACAGGAATAATCAGTGAGTAACGAAAAACGCGCTCACAAGATGATCGTCTTCTGTGGTTTATTGGAAGCGGTCACATGATAAACGCGTTTCGGCCTAAACCATCTTCAGCTTAGGCGGAGAAGACGCTGAAGACGGTTTAGGCAGAAACGAGTTTGTCTTGTGACCGCTTCCAATAAACCACAGAAGACGGTCATCTTGTGAGCGCGTTTTTTGTTATTCATTAAGTTTTCCCTTTTGACGCACCCAGAAACGTGTCTCCTATATTTTTTGAGTTAAGCGCACCGTTTTTCGCTCAGGGATAATCAGTATTATATCAAAAATTCAAATGCAAAAGATCTTATTTTATTTTAAAATAGATACTGTATGCACACATAAAAGTAGCCTACTGCTTCAGCTCCACTTTAGAACAAAAGCTGAAATAATGCCACAGTATTGTCACTGCATGAACCTTGTAACACTGTTCCCCTGACACGGATTTTACAGTTGTATAAGACTACTGTATTTGTTTGCATTGCTGTTGGCTTTTTCACAAATCTATTAGCTTCACACTCTGGCTGATCGGGGGGCAGTAAAGGGGGGCATTATTTACATTGCAGAACCAAGTCCTTTAAACCTATTTATTTACGGCTCGATTTCCGGGCTGCTTAGGTTACAAGAAATTACTGCAGTGTTCCCTGTCATTTTCTCAATCCTGCTACTTTTTGGCCAATAAATCACATATTGATCTGTGAGTCGTGTCCGGGCAAACAAATACATACATGCATAAAGGCCTGAAATTTTGCTATGTTCGGCTACTGAAATGGACACATATTTGGCACTTAAAATCAACTGTTTTTCAGATATGTCAAATAGAATTAATGCTGGACTAGCAGTCGGTTTGGCTTTTTTGGCCAAGACCTGGGTGCAGCATTAACGCCGGCTTGCCAAACTATGCTGCATTCTGGCAACTCTTCACAGCCATTGACACAGCATTTACAATATACTGTTAATGGAAAGAGAGACAGTCAATATCCTGATTTAAATTATGGTCTGGAATCTCGGAAGATTTATACAGCTGACACAGGCCACTGAACACACTGTGTATTCTGCAAGCGATTACCTCTTTTCTGTTGTCTTTTACTAGCATTCAAAGATTTACAGAGACTTGAAGTATTAAAAATGAATGGAGCCATAGATATTTTTCCCCGCTCTCAATGTGTCTAAAATTACATTCTAAGAATTAATATTCTATGTAAATAATCTCATAATTTAATTTCTTATATGCATACAGTGTTGAATATATAACCTTTGCCCCACTCCCTTAAATGCATGAGATATACCATTACCAGATTTGTGAATACCTTTGTGAAAAGTATTCAACTCAAATAAATTAAATGGAAACTATTTGAAGAAATAGTCGAGAATATATATTTTTAGGAGTCGCACCATAATATGTTAGCTAGACTCTTTATTGCAATAGGTAACTCATGGAAAATACAGAATTATTATAATTACAATTCAAATATTAATGGGTTTATATATATATATATATATATATATATATATATATATATATATATATATATATATATATAATTGAATGTAAAGGCTCATTGTTAACCCTCATCCAACCAAACAGATTTTTTTCCTGTCGCACAAAAACATTAACAGATATGATCTAATGCTTGGAGGTAATTTTTCCTTTGCGTTCATTGTCATGAAAAAAAAAAACGATGAGGTTACCTCACCCCCCGGGGGTAGGGTAGGCCGTCAAAGTCGAGGGGCAGGGGGGGTGGGTTGCCACCAGCGTCAATTTTTGCCTGTTTTTGATACAAAATATGCTTACAAATTAGTTGCAAATAGTATGTTATTATTATGCTTCATGCTCAATGAACTCTGCAGACCACACTGATTATCATCCTTATTGATTTATTGATGTAGCTTGTCCTTGTATTAGTAAATCTTGGAATTACAATGACCAGCAGTGACCAGTAGCCTTGAAGGGATCTTCACCTAATAATATTAGAAGTGCATGACTGACATACTTTTACTTGTGTATTTGACTTGTACTGTACTGTATACTTTCACACTGTGCTACAGGCCTACTATTATACAAGTTCATAGAATTGTTCATAAAGTTGTTCTCATAATTCACAGATAAACCTTTTATGCAAGTGTGTAACATTTTGAAGATATTTGTACAGCTGTCCGGTGAACCTGAATCATCATTTTGCAAGGTAAGTTGATTTTTCATTGTTCATATTCTTATACATGAAAGGAAAATTAATTGCATTATGGTTATAGTGCTTTGGGTCTGTTATGCGGGTGTGTATGTGAAGTTAGTGATATGTGGGTGTGGGTGTGGGTGGGGTTTGTACATTTTGGGTGGGAGTATATGTTATACAATATTAATTAATACTACAATAGTAATTGTAGTATCAAAGGTTACAGAAAGTTACTTATTTTCAGCTAAAACTAATAAAGACATCCGGTCGGGGCTGTAGCAGAAAAACCCTTGGTTGGACGAGAGATTGATTGTGAGACGCAACATTTGTTCAAACATGTGGCTCAACATTCAATACGGCTCAAAAATTGCCCAGAGTAAGTAAATGTTGGGGAAAACTACACTCGAACTTTATGGCTAAAAAAATAACTAATCTGCCAATCAATAAAAGATAGGGATCCAGTTGTTGATATAGATTTGCTGATTTAATAGATATTTTAACATGATTTTTAAATTTTGATCATTTTTTGAGGTGTTTAAAGATGCCAGATATAGTGTTCCCATAATAACACACAATAAATATGATGCATTAACTGAAGATGAACCGTGATGCAAAGTTGATTTTATTGAACTAAATTAACAGAGAGCATCCAGGGATGAGCTGCAAACAGATATTTTTATGGGCATGACAAGGATTTATCTGCAAATTTTTCTGTAATGAACCAAATCAACATCGTTCAACTAGATTTGTGTCTGAGAGATCTTTCATCTGTATCATTTAATTAATACATTAGGCCAGAACATTTTTCATTTTTTCCAATATATTACAGATTGTTATAAAACATTCAAAATTAATTCCTCTAGCATATCTTTGCATTTATGATTTATAGATGTAATAAATGATCCTAATTAAAGCAAATATAAACTTAAATGCAATGTTCAACCAATTTATGGAATTCCTGCATAATTACATAAAAACAAAAAGAACACACATTTAGATGGTCAGAATATTGGAATGTGTCATCTTAATTTATATTATGACCAGATTGTGTATTATTTGTTTTTTTATTTTCATAAACAAGAGATAAACAGTGATTGCTGATTCTCACGCAGTAATTTACTTTGGCCAGTCCTATTATAAAGGATGTTTACATAATAAAACTGCAAGTCCTGGAATAGGCATTCAGGGAGTAACTTTGAAAGGTTTGCTTAGTTATGCTCAAAATTAATCTTTCCTCATTCTGAGAGTCGAAATTTGAGAATATTTTTCGACTTTGAGTGGGTCACGTGCTAAAATAGGAGAATTGACGATATGTTCTCATCCCGACTCATCATATAATGACACTACCAGACCAAGTGTCAATATATGACGAAAAACGAGGCATTTGGCGTCATTTTTTGAAGTTTAAGGGTAGGGTTCGGGTTAGGGGGTAGGGTTCATTTCAAACCGGTGTCAAATAAGGACGGCTAAAGCCTCCTTTTTCGTTTTGTATCGATTGACGCTTGGTCAGGCAGCATCACAGTATAGTGAGTCGGGATGACATTGGGCTCGAATGGAGTTCACCAAAATTGCCTCACTCCATGGTACCACCACTGCCAAAACCAGCTTTAGATACCTCACGTGCCAATACCATTTGTCCACACATTACAGCAGTCACCACATCTGAAATTGTCGATCCTTTTCACAGCAAGAAGCTGTTTAGGCCAACTATGGAACATTAAAAACTCATCTACCATGAATGACCAAATGCTGTGTAGTACACCATCTGAAAAATTTATCTCAAGGCGGTTTAATGAGCGACATACCGAAACTGCTTTGAGCTTTTGATTTTCAATAATGAAAAATTGCAACAGAGAGATTAAAAAAGCCTTTGGTGCCTCGCAGCCCTACATGAGGCCAGATTAATCTTTTACTGGGAAGGAATTGTAAGGTTAAGGTCATTAATGGAAATAACGGAAGTCCACGCACACCAAACAACAATTTCTTCTGGTGCGAGTTTTAAAATTCTAAGAGCCAGTTAAGAATAACAGTAAGTCAGCTGACCTGGCAGGATCAAAGTTGACATTGTAAGGTAATGTACTATCTTTTGCAGTCTAACTACATCCATCTCTCCATTTAGATGTCTTTTTTTCAGAAAAATAAAATATGATGTATTTGTGTAATGACGATCTACAAACTAAAAAATACTATACAGCATATTTAATGGAAGGACAGGTGGACATTTGTGCAGCCTAATGTGAAATTATAAATTATTGACTTTATTTTATCCTGTCGCATCCAACAAAACCATGTTTTTCACTGAAGTGTAAGGGATCTATGAAAATGTTATATCTGGCATCATAAAGTATGTGACGTTTCCTGTGCGGGGGGAGATGTTCATTACAATCATTCAACATATTTCTACTTCTAGCATTTAAGTGGAAGTGAGGGCTTCAATACTTGAAAACATTACAAAAAAAAATAAAAAATTACAAAATGACACTATTTTACCCTAAATGTTTCTTATGCCAAAGGTACTCTTGAATATAATGGGTAATTCCTGCAAAAAACAAAATGATTGTGATTATGATGAAAATAATAATTCCTCATTTTAAATATGATTGAACATAAAGGGTCATTTTTAGAGGTCATTTGAAAGACAGTGATACTCATCATTTGTTTTAACGTTTGGCTCACAAATTACTTGGAGTATGTAAATGTTGGGCAGGTTATACCATCCTCAAATTTTATGGTTGGAAAATAGCTTTAATATAAGAAAACACTCCAATAAAAAAATTTTAAAAAATACTTCAAATATTGTATTATTCCTGCAACATGCTGAGAATAGCTACCTGTAATTACAGTCTGGGATTTGCAGTAGATAGGCCACAATTTAACTCATGGCATGAAGTTAATTAGTGTTTAATTACAGTGGGCAAAAACCATTATCTTTTGTGGGAGATTATTAAAGGGCCTGGCAATTAACAAATGGCCCTCGCTGATCTGGGAATAGAAAGGTGTAGCTGCTCAGAAATGGTCCAGTGTGGATGCGCAGATGAAGGTTACGCAGATGGGTGCTTTGATGAAAGATGCTGTAAATGTGAAAAACTTAAGCTTGAAATCACCTGGGATCAGCCTCGGTCTACCAGTCTTCGCAGTTTTAAGGTTTTAAATGCATAAAAGTACCACAAATTTGTTTATAGCATCAAGGCTTTTTGACTTTGTCAGGAACCTCTGTTTAAACAAAACAAAACAATTTTTTTTTTTCCACATAATTATAAAAGGCTCTGGTTAAAATGAGGACATTTGTGGTGTTTGGGTCAATTTTGACCCGGTTATAAAGATAAGAACAATAATTAGAGTTAAAACTGAAATCGAAGCACTGATTACTAAAACCCCACAAGTCAAGTCAAGTCAACTCAAGTCGTGTGTGACTTATGGGGTTTTAGTAACAGGTGCTTCAATCATAACTGCAAAACCAACTTTTCCATGGATAAGGAAGCCTATCAACGTAACCAAGAGATGAGAAACAAACGGAATGATAAATAATTGTTTTAGTGTGTTTTACAGCTGATTTAAGACCCGGGTGAAAACTGACCCTAACACCATGGATAGTTGCAGAAAGCTAACAAGAGGAAGGTTAAATTGAAGTCAAGGGGTAAACTGATGGAAAAGGCCCAGGGGCCCACACCAAAAAATATTAAAACCAATATTTTCTTGGATAAGGAAGCCTAACAATATAACCAAGAGAAGAAAAACAAATTGGAGGAAAAAAAAATGTTTTAAAGTGTATTTTACAGCTGATTTAAAACACGGGTCAAAACTGACCCAACACCATAGATGGTGGCAGAAACTAACACAAGACGAAGGTTAGTGGCTATTGACGTTGTTTAGGAATGTGGAGGACTTCCCATTTAAAAAAAAAAAATCACAGATGAAAACATAAAACGTCAACATAACATTTTTCTGTGGTGAGTGAATGTGCGTATGTGAGTTTCTGTGTGTATCGAAGGAAACAAGTCTAGCACATGATCTCATAAATACAGTTCTAATTATCAACAATTTCATAAAATAAGCAGTGATGACCATTGATGGAAAGAGGTTGATAACCACATAATGCACAGTTCTTTCCATAAACAGAATTTTTATTCAAATAAATGTTATTATAACTGACAATTTAATAGAGATTCAGAAACTCCATTCCCATGGGAAGACAGCCCTTCGGCAGTAAAGTGATCTCATGGGCCTATGGTTTCAGTGTTTGATTTTAAGATTAATATCAGGTGAGAAATGTTAATGGCCAATTTCTTGGAAACATGTATTTTTATTTATAAATATGGATTTCTTTTGGAATCAACATTTCTTTTTGAAACTTTGCATTTGTTGTTACAAAATAAAGATTTACATGTATAAACAAGTGGTTTGATTTATTGCAACAAAAGGAAAGCTGCATTTACAAATGTAGCTTTCCTGTAAGAAACAAGGATTATTTTTTTTAGGAATGTAATGTGGATTAAAGTCTTGGCCACCACTTATTTGGGATTTTTCAAGAAAAATGATTACAAAGCACATTTATTGTGAGTTAGGCAGTTTCATGAAGATTTACTAAAATCTAAGATGCTGGGCCCATACCACATTAGAGCAAAACTTCTTTTTTTTATTGACCAGTCAAACACCTCTCAATCAGAACAGAATGCAAGACAAAAAAGTACCAACAGAGAGCGCTATTGCCCACAACTGACGCACTTCCTCGCAGGAAATATAATGTATACTGGTGACTTGATCGGTAATTTGTCGGCTGTTCTCATGTAATGTCACTCAGGAAAAAGTTTTTTGTTTGAGGAGAATGAAGCAATTATCTTGATTTAAGGGGTGTGACAATGGATGGGGGAATGATCAAAGAGGTAAAAGTAAAATAAGTAAATAGCACATGTGAGGTGGTGAGTATGAGTGTGACGTGTGACGCGTATGCCCACGTCTGTTTGCGCTTGTGTGCTCGTTTGTGTACAAATGTACGCAAACAATTGTCCTTACGGGAATGTGTTTGTGTGTATGAGATTCTGTGTTTCTTTGGCACAGGATTGGAACAATGTTTTATCAGTGTTAATGGTATGTTTGACTGACAGTTATGCAGTAAATTTGCTCAGTTTATGTCCATTGATTTCTCTCCCTTTTCATAAGACTCATCCAGCTGTAAGCACCACTGATTCTGGCTCTTTGCTATACTCAAAAATGCCGCAGAAAAGACTGCAGTACCGGTTATAGGCTGCTTTAATTTCACTCATATAACTATACAGCACAAATCACAAGATTCCACCAACAGTCATCTCTATTATGTTGTTTGTCAACTAGAAAAGCAAACACATTCCTAATAAAAGTCATAAAATGCAATATGTTATTAATTTGCATGCGTACCTGCAAAGCATGGTTTCTCAGACATGCTTTATGTCACTTTAAGAATGCGTGTCATCCCGAGACAGAGCAATATTAATGAGTTTGATTATCCCGTTGTCAAGCAGGTTGTGCTTTCCAATTTCCAGTTTTTAATCATTACAGCAAAATATTCCTGCCCAAGGGCATTTTTCACGCTTTTACACTCCACAAAATGAAAGGAAAAAATAATAATTGTTTTTGCAAGATTTAATAACATGCAATAAAAACCAGCCAACCACATTTCACTCCCCCTGTAGTCAATCTCATTTTTATTGTAAAACATTTTTGTCTTATTTTTTTATTGCTCTCAGACACTAATAAATATTCACGCTTACTAAAGGAGGGCTTATTCTGTCATGTTGATGAGGAATCACGCCTGTGTCTTGCATCATTATTTTTCTATGCTTGGGATTAGGGCTGTGGCGTTGATTCATTTTCAAGCTTTTCTGCAGTTGGAGGTTTGTCCCTGCATCGTTCCATTGAGGAGCACCTGCCTTTCTGGCAGCATCTTATTTGTTTTTTACTGGTGACAAAAAGGAACTTGCATCTTCATTTTCACTTCCATTAAAACCTACCAACTCCTGTATGAAGCAGAGTGATATCAAGCCATTTGTCTGTTGGTTGGTTTGTTGGTTTGTTTGTAAGCAGGATTACGCAAAAAGCTATGGGTGTATTTTCATCAAATTTGGTGGAATGATTCACTATTGTTCAAGAAAGAGGTGATTCGATTTTGGGAAGTCAAGGTCAGAGGTCAAGGTCAAGGGCTTGCAAAAGGTCAAAAACACATTAAAAACATATCTAAGACTACAGGACGGCATAAACCAGGGGTTGCCAGCTAACACTGGCAAAAATAACACTGAGAACATTGGCGGAAGTACTTGCGCTCTCTGAGCGCAGCTCTAGTTCTATCTAAGCTACCTTCCTGTATATCCAAATTGAGTCAAAACTCTTCAAGTCACAAGTCTAAATTTCTGAATCACTTGCTCAAATCCCATTCCATGTTCTGTTACTAAGACTAATGTCTTGGAGCGACTAACACAAAATAATTATTATTTACAGCCCATGTACAGAATTTGAAACTTTATTATTGAGGCAGCACAACTAAGCCATTATGCTGAAACTAGAACTAAAACAATTCCACGTGCGAGTCCACATCAAAACCACAAAGTTTGAGTTGATTTACAGGCAGTGAAGGAGGTGGACTGGAGTGCTGCGAGGCCGAACACGAGTAACTACACTGCAGCAGCCCTCCAGGAATAGCTCCTTTCTCCCTTTCCTTCATATTAAATATGTATAACCCCAATACCGAAATAGTTGGGACAAAGTGTAAATTGTGAATAAAATCAAAAGGCAATGACTTTCAGATCATATGAGCCAATATGTTATTTACAATAGAACATAGATAACATTTCAAATTTTGAAACTGAGACACTTTACATTTTTATCCACAAAATGAGTTTACTTAAAATTTTCTGGCTGCAACAGGTCTCAAAAAAGTTGGGACACAGGCAAAAAAAGGGCTAATAAAGCTATTAATATAAAAGAGAATCAACTGAAAGAACATTTAGCAAGTAATTAAGTTAACTAGCATCAGTTGTGTAACTTGAATAGCTAAAAATGGGATGTCTTAGAGAGTCTGAGTCTCTCAGAGGTAAAGATGGCCAGAGGCTCTCCAACCTGAGAAGGCTTGCGTAAAAAATTTTTGGAGTACTTTAAAAACAGTGATCCTCAACGTCAAATTGCAAAGGCTTTGAAGGTCTCATCATCGGTAGTGCATAACATCATCAAAAGATTCAGAGAAACTGGAAAAATCTCTGTGCATAAGGGACAAGGCCGAAGACCTTTACTGGATGCCCGTGATCTTTGGGCCCTCGGACGCCACTGCATCACTCACCGGCATGATTCTGTCATTAACATTACTAAATGGGCCCAGGAATACTTCAAGAAACCACTGTCAGTAAACACAGTCCACTGTGCCATCCACAGATGCCACCTAAAACTCTATCATGCAAAAAGGAAGCCATTGTTCAGTATGATCCAGAAGCACCGCTGTGTTCTGTGGGCCAAGGCTCATTTAAAATGGACTGTAGCAAAGTGGCAAAGTATCCTGTGGTCAGACAAGTCCAAATTTGACATTATTGCTGGAAATTATGAGCGGCGTGTCCTCCGGGCTAAAGAGGAGAAAGACCACTCCTCCTTTTATCAGTGTTCAGTTAAAAAGCCAGCATCTGTGATGGTATGGGGATGCATTAGTGCATATGTTGTGGACACTTGCATGGTTTAAAAAGCACCATGAATGCTGAAAGGTATATAAAGGTTTTAGAGCAACATGTGCTCCTCTCCAGACGACATCCATTCCAGGGAAGGCCTTGTGTATTTCAGCAGGACAATGCAAAACCACATACTGCAGCTATTGCAACAGCATGGCTTCGTAGTAGAAGAGTCCGTATGCTGAACTGGCCTGCCTGCAGTCCTGATCTTTCACTGATTGAGAATATTTGGCGCATTAATTAAACAAAAAGTCCATCAAAGGAGACCCAAAACTCTCCAGCAGCTGAAAGCCTGTATTAAAAAAGAGTGGGATCAAATTCCAATGGCTAAACTCAAGAAACTTGTCTCCTTAATGCCCAGATGCTTCCACTCTGTGTTTAAAAGAAGAGGGGATGCTACAGCATGGTAAAGAGGCCCCTGTCCCAACTTGAGACCTGTAGCAGCTCGTAAATTTGAAATGAGCTCATTTTGTGGATAAAATTGTAAAATTTCTCAGTTTCAACATTTGCTATGTCTTCTTTGTTCAATTCTTGGTGTGCAACCACGTGACAAAATAGTGAGACGTAAGCATCCATCGCCATGTTGGATGATATACAAATCTACGCTGCCGTCTCCAGGGGCAGCTGGTGAACTGACGATGGGGGAGGCTGAAACCCATCCCTTAAAAATAATGATTGGTCATGACCTGTTTTTAATCATTTTATTGAAACTATTTCAGAAACCCCGAAAACTCTAAACGTTATCAAGTGTGGCCAGTTTTCATTAATAACGCGTACCTGTTAACTCTCACTCATTCTGCGTCAGTTTTTTGTGGCATATTTACGTTCCCCTGCTGTAGTAAATCAACGCATATGTAAGAAATTCTCATGCTGAACTGAAGTCCTTATGCATGGAGGTTTATCATTTTCACGTGCGATTATGACTCCAGACTTCTTACACTTTTCTTTACTCAAGGGTTGGAAGCAATGCGCGTTTCATTATTGTTTAAATTGTTTCAATGAAATAAGATCATTTGAAATGTCTTTCTTCCAATGATCTTATTTCGTTGGAAATAAGCGCTTTCCCAGCGCTAACAGTGTGAACCATCTTGTTCTACAACAGTGGAAGACACAGAATTGGTTTTGGAAGCATCGTTATAAACCGTAATTCTGGCTGTGGTTATCGTCCACCATGGCGGACTTCAGGTTTGCTAAATATGCGTGACGTCAAGTGCACACAAGGAATTGTGAAGAAAATACGTATGATTTTAAAGTCATTGCGTTTTGATTTTATTCACAATTTACACTTTGTCCCAACTATTTCGGAAATGAGGTTGTACGCCAGCAATGTCACTGTCTTGCAGTTTCTGTACGGAGACAGTACTCAGGGTATTCTGTCTTTTTTGTGTCACTCATGAGACTGATTTATATATTTTTATGAATTAATTTTCTTAGCAAGAGAAAGGGCTTTTAGCTTGACCATGATTGCTCTTTGCGCAGTTTCTTAATTAGGTTTTACTTATCCAAGGACAAGGTAGAACCAGTCATGGGTGCCAGAAAAAAACAAATAAATACATGCCCTCATTTATAAAAATAGGTCATTTGGAGATTAGATGTGGAGTTAAAACCATAGCCGTAATAATGTAGGCGAACCTTTCAGTGATCGCTCTTACATTAGAATCTTTTCCAGCTGAAAAAGGTGAAGACTGAATTCTCTCTATTTTTTTTTAGGAGAGAATGTACACAACTAAACTATATTCAGTTTTAGGGTGAACAATTCCTTTTTCCGCAAGGCTAATGTGCACCAATAATCACAAAACCTATTCCCTCATAATTTCTTTTACTTCATTGTAAACCCAGATGTTGGAGCGCACTCAAATGTTTTTAGGAATCCGGTCACCTCTGAAAAGTATATAAGTCAACTTAGTGATAACTTTCCAAAATATTTGCCCTTTTTAAGTATTGTCCACTCAAGGCAATTAAGTTGGCTTACTCAATTTTTGAGGTAAACCGTATCCATAAAACATTTGAGTGCACCTCACTATCTGGGTTTAGAGTGTTGGGCTCGTGAGCAACTTGATTACATGTCAATGCTGCAGTGGAACAGCAATGAAATATCAATGAGAAAATGAATGTAATACCATCATCAGTGTTAATAACATTAGTGTTAGAGGACACAACAGGGGATGTTGGAGATTCACAGAGAATGTAGAACATGTCACACACTCACACTTCCAGCCATATCGTTCCCAAACTCTTGCACAGTTGCTGCGTTATGAATGCACTTAGAATACGTGCCTGCGTGTTCTCTGTCATGTTTCGTTCTAAGACTTGCATTGCTGTCATGGGGGGTTGTTGATGATTTTTGCATTAATTACACCTTATCCAAATATCAAAACTGAAAATGAATTTCAAGGGCAAGTTTCGATTGTTTGTCTCTGTCAAGTTTTGGTTTAAAAAAACCCGTGTTCTTTGTGCAGGAGTGTAACTCCAATATTCTTCCTGTCTGCACCCAATTTACCAAAATGGGATCTCCACTCTCTCAGCAAATTTCAGCAGTCAGTGAGACGAGCAAATTACAGCCATCAACCCTGTGTTCACACACAACTGTTTTAGCCCACCTCACACACCTTTGCTCATCCCTCCAGAAGAGCTCCTTTCACAAAAAGTCAGCTGATCCCTGGCCCCCAGAGCCACAGTATAGGGCATCATCCTTTAAAACATCCTGCGCAATCAAGCACATTAATCTATATGTCTGGGAGGAAGATATGGGGGTGGGGGGTTAAGGCTCATGAATAGTAACATGGGACATAATGAGTCACATGACAGCCGTCCTTTGCCCGCCCACAAACTGCCCCTCACAGCTTTTATAACGTTTTTCTCTCAACATGTTTTGCAAACGGGACAGAAATTTCTATGATCGCATTTCAAAAGCAACTCTATATGACATTATCACTGCCTCCTCCCTCGCACCCTGCCCCATCCCTGAGCAGAGATATATGCATTCCAGTTTGAGATGGCAGGTGTCATTTCTCCATACTCTATAGTCCATTTATGTGTCTCTTTAACAGGCTTTGTAGAGGTTGACAGTAACAAAAACCATAGAGGAGGCATCTGGCCTCATGATTTAGGGTTAATCTAAACCACAGTTGTTCTCTGTGCTTAGATATTCTGATCCCCAAAGCATTATACAAAAAGTTATTCATCTGAATTAGTCTTCTCTGAATAGGTCCTCAGGCCCGTTGGCCCACAGTGTAGCCAACAAAGAACCTGATAGCACATAGAGCATACAAGTTACTCCAATTTTCTAGTTAGCTTATAAAATATCTGCCAATAAACTCATCATTTCACAAGCTTGCGTATAAAGGTCCAGTTGAGCTTCATTTTAATTCTCTTCTGTTATTCTCAAATATACCCTGTGATGTTCTGTGACGTTCTTTGGGAACCATAAGCACATTTTTCAAGCAAAAAGGGTGCAAATGAATTATTAAACCCATGGCAAGGGTAATACTTTAAAACACAGCAAGGTTACTACCCCAGTGTTGAGTGCTGTAGCTTTAAGGCTCTTTCTTATACCTGTGAAAATGTCAGGGGGAACTACTGTTGCGTAAGAAGATATCTTGAAAAGAGGGCAGTCCAAATGAGATTTTCTTTTTCCAAGAATGTGAAAAATCAGTAGGGGTCAGATTTTCTGAACGGTCTGATGGTACGGTTTCGTTTTGAGGTGGGTTTGAGTAGCTGTAGTGCTTTTTCTCTTTGGCTGATGCGGCCTCTCTTTGATAGATCTGTGGCTCCACTCAGTCGAATATCCTAAAAGATGAAAGACGGAGAACTTACAAAAGAACAAAGCAGCTGAGAAAACAAAGGGAATCGGGACAAAATAACAAATACTGAGAAGCGTTTGTATTTCGCTGGGTAGCTGAATGAATTCGGCTCTTTCTTCTTCTCCCGTTCTATGTTACAAACTGCAGAAAGGGGCCAAATGCAAAATCACAAGTTACGCCGAAGTTAATTAACAAAATGTAACTTTAACTGAAGAGCTTTTTAAATCTGATGTCTGCAGTCAGGCTGATGCAGTAGGAAATTGAAGACTGATGCTTGATGAAGTCGAAAGGGTTGGACTAAGGTCAGTAGCAGGATGTTAAGCCAGAATAACTTTGCTCCATCGAAGAGGACAGATGACAAGACTGGAAGATGCCTCGAGCCATCACTGTAGAATCTGGCAAGAATTTCCCTGAAAAAAAAAAAAAAAAAACACCTCAATTTTGAAGTAAATTTACCCCAAAGACGGTAGGCACGAAATAATCCTGCAAAGTGAAGGCAGAGACTTGGAACTTCAATACACAAGACAACAATCAATGAAATGGCAAAAGCCTTTAAAGTCATGGGGAGAGACGCAAGGAGGGAGGGGAATGGAATAGGACAATAATTTAATAATTAAAATGAATTCACACAATGAAACCAAAACTGATGTGGATAGCTGGATTGTGGGGAAAACCAATTAAGTAAACATTCAGGACATGACACTCTATTCCTGCTTCTCTCACTTGTTTTCTGTTTATCTCTCAAATAGAAGACCAAAGAAGTATGAAAGGGGCATGTTCTTTTGGGTATTTCAGTCCGGTTGGACTGAAGGACAACTGATTTGTTTATGGTAAGCAACTGTCATTGAATAGCACTTTATCATCATTTTGCCTCAGCTGAAGTCGTGGGTACACTTGTATTTTCAATGCAATTTTTGCCATCCAATCAAGCCATCATCTGTTAAGTCTGTTCTCTCCGAGATGATATCTTGCTCGCATTCAGATACGATCAGCCAGGCCACATATTGAAGCGGGGTCAGGGTCGCACTGAGGTCACATCTCAGTGAGGTGTGGACAGCGTTTGGGCAAAATCAGAAAAATTTACCAAACGCAGCTCACGCATTATCTTCCAGCACTGCAGTCCGACACCACTGCTCATGCTTCACTTAACAACAGCTACACAAATAGATCAATAATTGAGAATATCGCAGACAATTCTGAAAAAAAAACCGATAGCTGCGTGAACCCCTCGTATCTACTGCTCTCCCTTCTAGCACTGGCCCTGCCACCTGTAAAAATAAACAAAATATTAAGAGAAGAAGAAGACTTTTTCTTGCAAGATAAGCCATCAAAACCTCAAAGAGGGTGACATGAATCCGATTTTGAAACCTTTTGTCTTTGAGATGAGGACATTTATCTGAATGTTAACTGCACACAAAATGAAATTTCTCTTGAAATTCCTTTTGATGTGTGTCTGCTGCATGTAAGAGTGAGCTGCGTGTATCCCAGAATACACTGGTGACCTGATAGTTACTCCTCACATCTTAGTAAGCCACCCGCTGTGCTATCATCAGATGTTAATTAGGTATCTGACATACATCCAGATTTAATCTCATAGACTTGAATCAGATTCTGTCACACCATTCAGTAACAATGAATAATCTATTGATCTCCTTCGTTTTCATGAAAAAAAAAAAACTTCAAACACGGTGATTGATGTCCACACCCCAGTAGGCCTACACCCATAAAGCAGTACAGATGAATAAAAAATCAAGATGCCCAACTCCTGGAAATTAAGTACTGATGTAAACGGAAACTAAAGTCTATAGTAATTTCAGTTTCTCTTTTCAGTTAATTCCATATGACTTTGACAATTAATTAGAAAACAGAAAAAAATCTTTCTCCCTCCTTGGTGATCTCTCTCTCTGTTTAAAACAAATTGTCAAGAGTTTTTCTCTCCAATGATCTAAACTACTCTAGAGCCTCTATTTCAGTAACTCAGTATATAGAAAGAAACAAAAAGACAAAGAAACAATTAACCCCAAATGTGCAAATTAACAATTGCACAGATATAGACACCAGCATAAATTCCAAAATTTTATTCCAAGATAATTTTGTAATTGCATTTCCAAACGTCTTGCTCCACTCAAATAATTTGAGAGTCTTTGTGACAGAAATACTGGGTTATAAAGCCTAGATAGGCTCATGCATACCAGGAGTAAATTGGTATTACTTGTATTTTGTGCAAAGGGGTTAAGTAGTTTGTTCATGCACTTTTATTTCATACAAATGTAAAATTGCAAATGACTTTTCGTCGACACCGAGAATATACACCGACTAAATGAACACCAGTGTGTAAACGCACACACGTCAGCCTGTGAGTGACAGGTGATGTTCTGAACGGTACGAGGGGCTGATGCAGCTTTTTAATGATTTTCCAGGTCAAGCGCAGTATGTTGTGAAGCTCAGAGAGAATACCAGAGACAGGAGGGGTTTTTAATCCTGTTCCTAAATCCATACAGGAGACAGTGATGCCTGAAAGTGGCCTGTCAATCTTGGGTGTCCATATGTGCCACCAGCCCTTCAGCAAGCCTGCAGTGCTCTTCATCCAAGGAGATCTCTGGGGTTTTACAGTCAAACTGTTCTGCTTGAGCTGGAATGTTCTTGTGAACTCATGACCTGAGGATATCCTATTGGAACAGAACAGAAAAGGTATGCTAAACACAGGGATATATTGAGTTTAGTGGTCATTTGACTTGTCTTCAGTATGTATTCATGAAAGATCTTAAGCAATAATGCGACAAACTTCCAAAATTAACGATGCAGGTCAGGATTGTTTTTATTTCCGTCCTCAGCTAATTTGGATTGTATGGCTAGATGTCCAGTATAGTGCTCTCATGTGACTCTGGAACCGGCAGTGCATCGAGCACACTTCAGCATGCCTGATTTACTGAGTTGTGGCCTGAACAAACTGACTCACACTAACTTGATACATAGTCCTGGTTCTATGATTCACACCCTCTGATTAAAATATAATGAATGTATGCATAGTAGAGGCAAATCTCAATAATGATTTTCTGGGAAATCAAACATATGAAATGGAAAAAATTTTCAGAATTTTTTTCATTTCTGGAGAAAGAGCAGGCTTATTATCCTTCACTGTTGGCACGGTGATAAAACTGTACTCCTTATTCATCTTACTAAAGGTGTAATAAATGGTTCCAGCAGCATTACCATCAATTTTCTGCAGGTACAATCTGCAAGGATCACTCACTTCAATCATACTGCATCTGTCTGCCTCTGAAGGGACCTCATTTTTCATGCACATAAACTGCTGAAATTAACACAAAAAAAGAGGCAGGAAGCTTAGGGACACATCACGGCCTTTAGAGGGAGCTAGTGAGTGACCGTTGATTTATTTAGACAATCTGTGTGTGTCTGTTTGAGTGTGTGTGTCCATTTGTGCGCGAGAGAAATTAAAATACAGATGCTGGGAGACAGAGAGAGAGAGAGAGAGAAAGGGGGGATTAAATAATGTAGAATAGCATAAGTGAGATAAATTGGGGTAGACAGAGGGGAGGTAAAGAGTGATGTGGAAAACAGTGGGTCATGCAGCATCTCTGGTTGCTTGCAAGTGGAATTGAGGGATCTGTGCACAATGGCAACCTGTTGGCACTGCGTAGAAATATGAGCTATTCATTGGATAAACCTCAGTTCTCTTCCTTTTATAATATAAAAGTTAAATATCCATAGGCATGTATTGGAACACCTGCACTCCAATTAAAATATAAAACCTGTCAGTTTGTGACAATATTTTGCACTCTGTACATCTACCTCTACACCTGAATTCCTCAAAAAATGGTTTAGAGCTTAGATCATCTTCTTTTTACTCCTGGAAAAGTGAAGCATCAATCACCAATCAATCAATCAATCAATCAATCAATCAATCAATCAATCAATCAATCAATCAATCAATCAATCAATTTGCTCTTAACACGACCACATGCAGTAAAATAAATATGATCTTGGTTTGGATGACCGGCCCCTAATTCACAAACAGCTTATCCAGGAGTTACAGGAGAATTCCGGTGTGAAATTGACTTGGGGTGTATTGAAACATGATAATAAGTACTAACTTTTGTCGAATATCCCACCTCCGTACGCACGCAACATTTCGAAATAAATGGCTTTTTAGCCGAAGCTCCCAACAGGCTTAAAATGGTAGTGAGTCGGACATAGCGCTGCTATGCAAAGAAATCACTATTTTTTTCATCATTAACAAAGCTCAAAGTAGCTCCACACTTCATCGGTAGAATTCCGAGGGTCCAGACATTTAAAATGAGGCACTGAGAACTTTGAAAATGCACAGGTCGTTTATTAAAAAAGACTATTCATGCAAACAGTACCTTGAGGTAGTTTCCAGTCGCCTCCATCTTGGAAGTCACGATAAGTCGATTGAGGAGCATGAACGAATAGATTGCAATCTGTTCCCCTATCCTTCCTATTCGTTTGTGCTCGTCAATTGACTTATCGTGACTTTCAAGATGGAGGTGACTGGAAACTATCACAAGGTACTGGTTGCATAAATAGTCTTTTTTAATAAACTACCGGTGCATTTTCAAAGTTGTCAGTGCCTCGTTTTAAATGTCAGGGCCCTCAAAATTCAACCGATGAAGTGTGGAGCTACTTTGAGCCTTGTTAATGATGAAAAAAATAGCGATTTCTTTGCATGGCAATGCTATGCCCGATTCACTTCTGTTGTAAGCCTGTTGGGAGCTTCGGCTAAAAAGCCATTTATTTCGAAATGTTGCGTGCGTACGGAGGTGGGGTAATCGACAAAAGTTAGAACTCATTATCATGTTTCAATACACCCCAAGTCAATTTCACACCGGAATTCTCCTTAAACAATAGTATCACTTTGATTTAAGTATTCTCTCCAAGTTTATCTTTTACTGTTGTAGTAGCCACACAACGCGGCACCCGTAGTTGTGATGGTCCATGATACTCTGGGGAAATCCCATATGTGAAAATGAAATGGAAGATTCCTGGTTGAGTCACGACGGGTTGTACAAAAACACATCATGTTGAAATAGCTTCCCTGAGCCTGGAAATGGAGGACAGGTTTTGACATTACAAATAATCATCTTAACGATTTGTTAAAAATTAATGATAATGATTAATGAATAAATGAATATGAATAACAGCCCTTCCTCCCCCCCTTCTAATGCCGTTATATAATGTATTGAATATGAAATTTCAGGTTATATAAATGCATTTTCAAAAAAGGATGAAGTTTAACAACCTACACACTAAAATCTCAAGCCTGCTTTAAACACAAAAATGCAGTGGATGGTATGACATGAACTCATGGTGTTGGCTTCGTGAAATATGAGTGAGAGGTTTCAACGAGCTCTTGGACTTTATGCGAATGTGCTGATGGCCCCTGAATATCCAATACTACACCCACTTACTGCATTTACTCGGAGTATCTGAGGACAAACACTTATTAACCCTTACAGTGCTGAAATAAATTAAAAAAAATATATAAGTTTAATTATCTTGTGCTGTTGAAAACCTATCATTCAGCAACAATAGCTGCATTTAGTGCTTCGAGGGTTAACACAGTATTTCTTCCACAAAATGGATATTTTGCACTTAACTAATAATCATATAATTTACTTATCAGACACTTTTATATCTTTTGCACACATATTTTAGTGGACACATACTCTAACTGTAACTTTTACGGTTAAATCTAACATTATGGCAATAATATCTTACTCAGGTTCCAAACCTGCAGCTCTTCTGATGGTTACATAACAGCTCTCGCCATACTCCAGCTTATAAGGAAGGTGAACATTTTGGGATTTGAAAAATTTCAAGTGGGCTTTGGAACAATGATGCTCGCCGAGAGAAGAAAGTACTGCTCATTTTTTTTTCTTTCTGTCAGTACTCAAACACGGTCATCCATAATCCGTTTAACTTAATCTGTTTTTCCCTTTTTTTTTCAGAAAAGGTTTTGATCACATCCTTTTACGGGGCTCTTCTGTGTGGGAGACAAGAGCGGGCGGGCGGGCGGCGATCATTTTCATCTCGACTTCAAAATGCATTTCATAAATATTTATGCCTGTTTCATATTCATCCGCGCGGAGTGTGGGGCCGCTGCCCAGCCACTGCAGTACGAGAGCTGGAAAAAGCATCATCCTGAAGCACTTTCCCTCACACTCTGCCAACTTCTTCATCTCTGCCCAAAGAGACTATTACCGTCCGTTGGACTGTCCACTCCATACCCCTAAAATAAGAATGGAATTGTACTTTCATTTTTTTCAACCGCTCGAAAAATCATGTTTGAAGTAGGCAGATGGTACCTGTAAAATCATGCAGATGTACTCTAACTTTTTACATGACATTACTGACACTTCCCAGACTCTATTCCTGAAAAAAAAAAATTCTACAAAGGCATGAATACATTGGGGTGAAGAGCGACATTAACCATGACTGTAAACATTGAAGGTAAATGCTCAGACTTTAATAGTGTCAAATGTAGAGCTGACCATACACTTGTCAATCATTTTGATGAGATTACAAAGACATCACAAAGTTGAGGAGAGGTTGAGCAAGGTGCACAAGTAATTGGACAATAATACTATTCAAATGGCTTCAATGCCTTCAAGGTTTAAGCAATAGGAATGTAAATGCAAATCTTTAAAATTAAACTCAAATTAAAGCAAGGAGTTCATACTTTCATTTTAGAATTCAAATCCATAAAGGGTGAACTGAAAGGCAATTGCAACCTTCAAATCTGTTCCACTATTCAGATTCTGGCTGACCTCTTTCTATTTAGCAAAGGACCTTCAGAATCATTGTCAGAGTCTTTCATAACATGGATTGCATGCAATACAGGCGATTGTGTCCGGAAGCAGAGCTGACAGATTACAGTGATTATTGAAAACCAGCGAAAGGCTCCACCTCTGTTTGCAGACTCTAACCAGCTATATGCCACACACAGAATGGCCAACTGTCAGTCATTTTTGTGGCCCATGGCAACACGTGAAGGATGTGCATCAGCCGCAGCAGCAGTGCTCAGGCATTTTAGCGAGGCTGCGAGAAATGTGTGTGCCGCATCAGTATAGCACATTTCAAGGCTGTTACAGCAAGCATTCATCTCCAGAATAACATATTTAAGCATCTTTAGTGCTATCTTTACACAGTGTTGATTTCACATATCTGAATGAAGTAATTCAAGCTAGAACTAGAGAGGCCAGCCCAAAAGTAAACTGGCAGCATTTTGGTCACAACCCACTCTTCTTACCATTTACCGAATACCCAGTTATCTAGCATTTACCTGCTCCCACCAAACCACAGTCCCGTGCTCCATCTTTTCCATTTTAATGTATGAGCAGTCCTGCGCTCAGAGAAAGCATTACAATTAGACTGGCACTCTTTTTCGTGATGGGTCCAACAGCTGCCTTGTTATACATCAGAATAATTAGCCGTGTACGCCTGTATTAATTAGCAATGAGTGTTTTCATTCCATTAATCAACATCCAGAGAACAGGAAGCAAACCGTGCTCTATTCACAGAGTCATTCCTTATGGGCACCAGCATGAACAAAAAAAAAAAGAAAGAAAAAGATAAAATAAAAGATCATTCATGGAACATTTTATGCAAATTATATTTGTTTATAAGTAAATAAACTGAGAGGGTTTCCAAAGCAGGTGGTGTGTTGCAAACAAGCACTTGATGAGGTGATGTAAAAAGAATTAATTAAGACTCCAGTGGTAATTAGACGCAATAATTTCCGTGATTAGCAAGCATCTTAAGTATTGAGATATTCGCACAGTTCAGTATACACTTTCAGAGCAGTTGAAGGTTAGCCTGGAGATGTACCTGCATCTAACTACGCGACTGCGTGCCTGTGCCTGCCTCTCGCATTCTGTGTCCGTTTGAAGTGTTAGTTGTGCATGTCCTCAGAAACTGACGCTCTGCATACGCAAGATGCAAAACGCACATGACAGTAGGGGCAGTATGGGGATGTGACCAGGTCAGGGGTTAACATGTAGAAGCAGTCTTCGGCCTGGTCTATCAGTTCTCTGGTGTAACTTCTAGTGGAATCCTGCAGTAACGTGCACAGGCAAGTATGTGCACTATTCCGATCATGACATGTTCGGTTGTCAATGCAAATGGTTAAAAAGCTTGTCTATCTTTGGCCTTAGCAGTTTTGTCTGTTAATTGAGTGTGTGTACTTGTGTTCAAGAGGAAAGTGTCATAAAGACACATTAACTATAAAATGGCCAATGTTAGGGAGGAACGGGCCAAGGGGTCTTTGCTCTTTGCACATTTTTGTCCTCTCCCTAAAACTAAAGCAGCAAAGCACAAACCCAGCTATTCTACAATTGCAGGAAAATTACCTTGAATCATGAAAACAAGAACTCTTTATTTATTTATTTACTTAATGCTAATAATTAAGACTCCAGGCCACTCCGCTTCGGATGAGGCCAACATTGAGTTGGCAAATTTAAACAAAATTTAAACACAGTGAAACCAGTCAATAAGATTAAGCTCACATTTATAAACTCTCTTTAAATAAGGCCGTTGACTTGCCATGTGACCCATTCGCGTCCCCCCCTCGACCCTGTGGATGAGACTCGCGGGAAGAGGGTGGTTTGTTTTCAAAATCAATCTAGAATCAAATCCGGAAGAATCAAAATTGATTTTCAGCGGCATTTAAACACACCTGCTAAATGATAGGTGCGTGAAAATATCCCCAGGTGCTGCTAAATCATATTAAAGGCAGTCACACCGAGAAGCCGGAAATAAAAAAGGTGGGTTTGACTGCTTGTTTACTTGCCGTTTTTCTGCGCCAGTTTGCTCGAGACATGCTGGTGTCAGCGCTTTATAGAGTGTGGTTGCCGAGAAACACATCGCTCACGGCGATCGCTCTCTTTGATGTGAGATGGAGAGGGAGAGAGACACAGAGAGCGGCCCCTCCCCCTGGCAGCAGTGTCATTTCTATCTAATAAAATAAAATAGAATGCTTTATATTTATCACTGATCAGTCAAAACTAATCCAAACTCATCAAGCGATATTCAAGAATAAAAAATGAACTTGAGAGTCTGATTGTAGTTCAAAATTCAGGAAAAAGCCTCATTAAATTATTACATTGAGGTTTTGTTGAAATTTGAGAACTATTTTCGTATTAGCATGGCATTAGTGTGCTTGGCAATTGGACCTCAAACATTTTGGCACCTAGCCATCATGTTTCCCAAAAAAAGATGTTTGAATACTATAGAGAATGCATCCTATTTTTATGGATGGCAATAATTGTAATAATGGCTTCATGTTTATCAGAGTTTCACTGAGTCAGAATTTTTGGTTGAGTGACTGCATTTCAAAAGGACGGCAAGTATTTCCAAAAGCATGTGTGAGGCAGGCAGGATGAGCACTAGCAGGAGTGAAATCATCTGAGCCTTAGGACATCCTTTTTATTTACATGTTTTGGTTGGTATCTGAAAATACGTTGTTCCTTTTCGCCATCACATTTTCAAAAACACTTCACTCAAAACGCTCATTCTCTTTGGAGGCAACTATGCCGAGAGGCGGAAACCGCTTCTCGGCATAGTTGCCTCCAACGAGAATGAGTTCTTTCAGATTTCTACTTTATAAAGCATAAAAAAGATTGTCAGATTGAAAGAAAACAGCTTTACAAGCAGGAAGCCAAAGAATCCCTTTAGTACCAATATGTGCTGCTTACTAATGATTTAAAGTTTTATGTGATCATTAATAAAAATTAATGATCACAGATTAAAATTATCACAAATAAAAATAAAACAAAATTTAATCACAAATTATAATGTAGTGAAAAATAATGCTAAACACTAAAGATGAATTAGCCAGTGATTTTCCTGACTATTCTCAGAAAAAAGGCAAACATTGTTTGATCGGGAATCAGGCAAAAGTAAACTGAACCTGTTTCAGACAAATCATGAGCTCAGCACAGGCCTATTGCACCTCCTGTGGAACGTCACTGACGTCCACCTCATACCTTCTTATCTGGCGGGTTTGACAAATGAAAATCCTCTCGTCAACTAGTCAACACATTGCTAGAAATTACTGAGTTCAGACGATTTTACCAAATACAAGACACTCTAGCTTTTTTTCCCACACTTGCACCTGCTAGCGATCGGATACACACGCAAACTGCCGATTATTCACTAAAGCATTAGTGCTGAGTGCTGGCAAAACAAGTAGTTAATCAGCTGCATGAGCACAGTGTTAATTCAGCAGAGTTCATTTAAGTTCAATTAGGGACAGCATACGCACGGTGCTATCTAACATAGAACATGCTACTGTAGGGAAGCTAAATTTCTCCTCGTGTTTAGTGACTGGCTGTCAACTGATGGTCCTCTACCTGCCACCCCTGGTTTCTAATCTGTTAATGATGTCAGCAGTTGGTCGTCAAAGAGAGGGGAGGCATTTATAAATATATTCAGTAACACCAATTTCGGAGAAAACTATAAAAAGCTAGAGCACAAAATTGGTTACAGGGGGTAACAAAGAAATGTTTAGAAAAACATTGTTCTTTCTCTGTGACCACTTCCCCTCAGCTTGGGCTTCCCTGAGCAGCCGTTAGCCGTTCCCCTCCGTTTGATCCTGACATGAAACGCACGGCTCAGTAATATTTCACTGATCTCCTCCAGTGCCTTTCTTTCTTCTCTCTCAAGTGTGAGTGCACCACACACACACACACACACACACACACACACACACACACACACATACACAGACTCCCAAACACAGGCATGCACATGTACACACAATCACACTGATTGGGTCATGGTGGGCTTTGGCATTAACAGAATCAAGACAGGGCTCACGTTTGAGGGTTCAGCCAAATGTTATCAACCCTCAGACCCACTGCCAAGGGAGAGACGAGCTACACTCGTCCACAGCCAATAATGTCACTGATAACATCAACAGCTGTCAAAGGCCCGGGCAGAGGCAGCTGTCTTGTAAAACCCCAGACGCTCGCGTTCCCTCACTCAATGTCTTTCTCTCTATCCTGCCATCACTCACGTCGTCATGATAGGCCTGTCAGAGGCCGAACAGCTGGAGTGGAGATTTATAAACTGAAGGCGGCCCTTTAGAAAAGTTTGGTGTCATTTTAATGTGCGAGAGGAAGCCTTCAGAGGGAGTGAACTGCCACAGCGGCTGGTGCGTGCCGGCAGGAGTGGTTCTCCCCTCTAATTAACCTGTGCTCATCTTTCTCTCTGCTCTCCTGACGCTGATGCAGTGCATTGTGGGTAGGATTTCATCATCCTTTGACAACTAGACTCGCTAAAAAGCCAGCTGTCTTTGTGACAGCTGTTATTACATTGGATATTACAGTTTTGATAAAGATCTGAAAGTGCGACAGAACAAAGATTCTCTGAGCATTAATGGTCAGAAAATTATCATATTTTTGAAGAGCCAAAACAAGATGTTTTATTGAATTTTCAAGTTTACATTTCCACCTCCCGTATAAGAATACTCCCCACCCAAACCGCTGAAACAAATCCGCTCTCAGAATTCGAAACAAAAAAAAAAAAACTGTGATGTCTGTGCAGAGTCTGACTGTCTGCTGTTAGAACCATAACCTGCTCTGTTTACCACAAAAAGATGAATACTATAGATTCTACGGGGCAATGGCTGTAAACGTATTTGTAACATACCGTATTTGAACCAGAGCACCTGACGGAGTAGCATTTACTGCCAAGAGAAGTGAGCCATGAATTACGGCACAAAAGTGCAACAGAGTTCAGTATATTGGCCGCCCGTCAGTGGGATATATGGGATTAATTTACGGAATTAATGGCTGACAAGTGGTCAGCTCTCAGTCTTCCTGATGTCTGCAAATCTCTCCTGGTTCACTGCGGGATATTTCGACACAGGGTGGAAGACAGAGGTACCGGGTCAGTCACCATTAACAGAGTTATTCAGAACGCAATAACTGTGTTGAGAACGTAGGAGATTTAAACCAACCAGAGTTCATGATGTTAGACGACCTCTCTGCACATAATAACTACCATTCCCTAACAGCAGTGGGATACAAGTGTGTTTTAGCCATTTTGCTGCATGTAAAGCGTAGGTGATTTATTGAGCCTTCACATAATGTTGCGGAAAAGTGCATTAAACCTCTAAAAAATGTTGCTTTTTTCTTTAAATGTACCTCCGCTGTAGAACTCTGCTGCCTATACAGTATTTTTCTGTAATATTATGAAGGATGCAACAACGTTTTCAAAATACTGCATAAAAAAAAAAGATTCTCGGTCAGTGATGTGACTGTTGGCCCTGCTATTCTGTATATACATTTCAGGCTATGTTTAAGATGTTAATTTGTGTTACCCTTCCATGCACTTCAATACCTTTTGGTTTGGTCAAGTGCCATGTCTTCAGCCATGCCAAGGTAGTGACATGGTCAATCGGGGCTCCTAAACATTACACAGGTTTTGCAGCCTGTGATATGGACACAGTATATACTGTCCCCCCCCCCCCCCCCCGAACGAACTCTGTTTGTCATTCCCAGTCATTTACAGTGCAGTACGTCCACATTAATGCCTGTGTACTGCTGGGGTTGTAGGGGAGCCACTACAACAGAAAGGTCCCTCAGCCTTCCTACACACTGATAAGAGAGAACCCCTTAGTTCATTAGTTTAAGACTACAATGACATTGTTCAACTTGAGGGGATGAATTAAAACAGATATTAGGATAACCCAAACTCACAGGGATTTTGCCAAAAAATATTGTAGGAACCATGTAAGAATGACGACAATTTTACCTCTCAACTAGAGGGGCATGAAAGTAAATGAGCAAATATTAAAATTAAAGCTGCAAGCAGCATTTTAGGGGCCGCTGCCTGAGACCCATCTGACAACAGCTGAGGCAATTCTGCACTGAAGCGTTTATCCCAATGCATTTCCCAGACTTGCGAGAAGAATTAGCCATGAGAATAGGAATAAGTCTACCATCTACATCTTTCTAGCAGCGTAGCATCATTGTTGTCAAATTTGAGGCCACTGTCACTGGCGCGAATGGAATCACCACTCTTGATTCTCCAATTGTGGCATGATTACAAAGTTTTTAATGAACATTTGCAAAATATTAGCCATTTCTATCAAAAAGAAAGTTAACTTCTGACGTCCTGTATGGCCTTTTCATATCAGTCGTCGGTAGCATAATGAAGTATGGAAAACAGAGTGTAAAATGTCTTATATGCCATGCTAGACATCCAAGCAAGTTTCTTTGAAATATTTTTGCCAAGACCTCTTTTTAAAGTTCAACAGATATGTACATGCCTGTCATTTTCACAGAGCCTTTTAAGGACATTCTTAACCCCTTTAGTGCCAAATAAATTTTCAAGGGATTAAGAATGTAATTATCCTGAGCTGTTGAAAACCTATCATGTGGCAACTTGTTTAAAAGAGCTCCCGCAGGGGGAGCTCTGGGGCAACAGCGTCTGGTTTTGATAGCTTACACCAGGACTGCCCAACCCTGTTCCTAAAGAGCTACTATCCTGAAGGTTATCACTCCAACCAAAGCAAACCACACCTGCTTTCCCAGATACAGATCTTGACGAGCTGCTAATGAGCTGATTCAGGTGTGTTGAATTTGGGTTGGAGCAAAAGCCTACAGGATGGTAGCCCTCGAGGAAAAGGGTTGGGCAGCCCTGTCTTACACCATTGGGCAACTATAATTGCCGATGGCGCTCAAAGGGTTGAAGAGCTTACGAACTGGCAGATTCCAGTTGAGAATTAAACTAATGATGCCTTTTGCGGGTCAACCCAGAAAACTGTTTTGCCCCGGGATTTCAAACACATTTTTCCTGAAACTATCCTAAAAATGAGGCTTCATGCACGGAGGCTGGTTTGTTGAGAGTAAAATGGTTGTTGCACATATTAAAAGTTACATTATTGAAAAAAAAAATTGTGGCAAAACCACTGCGCCCGCTTGGCCAAACATGGCCAAAATCGAACTAAAAACTGAAAGTTCTAGAACGCTGACAAGGCAAGGAGTTTATGGATGCACGGATGGACTCACGACAGACCACTGTGAAGGCATCTAACCACAGCATAAGCCCGATTGGCCTAGAGGCCAAGCAGGCTAAAAATTAGTTGGAAATCTGCCAAGAAAATCCATGGCTCAAAAAACCTTGAACAGTGCACCCATGGGTTCACCACCTGTTGAATCAGCCCATTGGAGGAAAACTGGGAGTGATAACTGGAGAGAGGAGGAGATCTGCAGCCATTTTGCGTAGATTTACCCCTCCCTGACCATGGGATCTCAGACACGATGGGGAATTAAACACCTTCCCCAAATTATTAGCATCTCAATAGGAAATAGGACATTGTCGGGAGATTAAAATGGGCAGATCCCTTGACATCACGCCAGTCATTTCCTATAAATTTTTTTTTTTGCCCTGAGAAAAAATCAAAAGCTTCTTCTCATTCTTATTTTGCAAACAGTAAAAAACAGGCTGTCGTTCCATAGACATGGGGCTGTGGGTTTTGTGCATGATTTTATAGTGTATACTATTCTTTAATAAGGGTGTTGGTAACTAAGAAACAGACATTTTGCCTCAATGGGATACGATTTTCATTTGGTCTAAAATAAAATGAACCCGCACCCTAAGGTGGGAAATTCTCAACCATCTGAATAAGAACAGGTTAAAATTCTTCAGTGCTCAAGAAATATGGTATATTATGTTTCCGAAACTATCTTGAGGGACACTAAACATTTTCAAACAAAGGCTATGTGACGTCTCAGTTCTTGGTTCTTTAGAGTTTTTGCACAGCTCAATGACAGGCCATAAATCATATCATGTTCTAAACAAATCACGATTAATGTAATACTTATTTTTCTGGTTAATGAAATCCTCTGCCACCTCTTATTAAAGCACCTTATATCAAAACACTGCATCAGATTTATTTATATCTAAAAATAATGATGGTCAATTGACTGCATATTAAAAAATAAAGAGGCAAATATTCAATCTGCACTAATTCAGTAGCCTGTCGAAGACAAAAAAAAAAAAACTTGGATGAAGGAAAAATACTTATGTCAAGTCCTTTTTGCAGCCATAATCTTTCATACAATTTCCTCATTTCTTGCATTAGTGCACATAACAGAATGTGATTTCGAAAACAAAATAATCCCTCATGTCAGACACTGATATTATACTATACAGTTTTATTATTTCTTAAAATTCATGGTCTTTGTTGAACAGCTTATGTGATTTAACTGATGTGGACCTGGCACTACTCCTGATTCATTTCACAGTTTAATGGGCTACGCAGAGGAACACCCACCCTTCAAAGGACAGCTTCCCAAAACACCTCCGCACATAAACAGTATCAACAGATTTGCTCATACACTCAGCATCAGGCAGAGGATTTCACAACACTTTCGCGCTGTAAAAAAAAGTTGTTTGCTCTTGAATTTTAAAACAGCTATTTGTTTATATACTATGGCGACTCTGACAAGCTCCATAAAAATAGTCAAAGCGAAGCTTGTGTGAAATATGTCCCTCATTTCCTGAAAGGGGAATGAATAATTCATTCCGGAGAAGAACACAATCTTCATTATAGCAAGATGTGCGAACATTTACGTTAGATTATTTGGCTTGTTTTGAGGTGTCTACACATTATGGAACGTTTCCTCCCTTCAAACAGACTTAAATTACATGCAATTTTCATTCAGGCGATCTTTGCTTTAATGATACAGTACATTAAAGCTGCGCTCTATCTCACAGCTTCAGAAGACTACAACAGCAAAACATTGCCAAACACTTGGCAAGCAGATTAAATTGGGGGCCTTAAGTTCAGGAACTGCCGTGATCCAGGAAGTCCCAGTTTTCTATGTCCTTTCAGCTGCTGAGGATATCATAGCCCGTGGAATGAGGGAAATCACCCAGCTCTCAGATTTTCTCATGAAAACAGAGCGAAGGAGAGTACTTGCACGCGTTTCAGAGCAATTCCAGTTAATCTCACAGATTGGAACAGGATTTCGTGGACCAAGTTCATCGAGAGCTCATAAGTCGGCTTTTGTTTTGGTTAGGGACTGCATTAAGTGCAGCTTTCTCTGCATAAAACGCACACACAAACATACATATACATACACACACACTCTAGCGCACTGATACACACTCCGGCCCTCAGACAAAAGAAGCACATCCGGATAAACCCAGGATATGGACTTGAAAAGATAGAAAGGCATGAGACAGGGATGACACAAGAGCTCTGGGGCAATGGTGCATTATTTTGGGATGTTAAGCATATTTGTTCAGTCCAATCCATCCCTTGGAGACACGCAGTAAGTCAGCCCGGCTCAAGTAGAGTTTGGTCTTTTTACAAGCCATTTTTCTGCTCGTATAATGACTCTATGCTAAAATGTAAAAATAGGGAAAGGAGTGGCCCGTTGGGTCATTGTGTGGTCCTCCGACTCAAATGGCTACATCTGTCAGGTACCAAGACGATGAAGGGATGGAGGAGGAAAGATGGGAGAGAGAGAAAAAGAGAGAAATTGACTACATCTCCTCTGTATCCAAGCTCACAGCACACCTTTTCAGTCAGGACAGTGCACAAGGATTCAACAGCGGACAGCCGATCAAATGAGCACAGGGTTTACCGAAAGAATGCGCAAACAGCCAGAGTCCATTATCACACAATAGGATTGCATGGCCAAATCAGTGAGCTTAGGTAGTGTCAGAAAACAGGCAGCGGGTCAAAACCAAACAGGCAAAATGCGGCACCAAATCACGAAATGGAAATCGAAATCCGAGAGGCCAGATAATGAGTCATAACAGAGATCAATCCCACCCAAAACGGTAATCCAGAAATTGATAACCAGGAACCAAACAAAGTCGGAACACGGGAAATCACATTCGAAAGAAAAAGGCTTATGGCATACGGAGAGGGCTTGAGGGCTATCTCGCGAAACAAAAAATCTGACACAGAAGGGATACCAGAAACTAATAAGGGAAATGAAGAACTGCTGGGAAGGAAAGAGAATGCAGGGAACGAGCGGACAGGGTGGCAAACAAGACAATAATGTGATTAATAGGGCACGGGAGCGGGAACACATGACACACGGAAGCGCAAGGTGAACAAGAACATGTGGAGACGCGGGGTGGGAGAGAAACATGGAAAAGAAACATCACACCATGCAGGAATATAACACTGAAAACATAATAAAAAATACACAGATTATTTTACACCATTGACAGTTCCTGCAGCAGCCTGATGGCAACAGGGACAATCACTTTCGAGATGGGAAAGATACCAATAAAGCGAGGAGCTAGCGTGGGCGATTCCGCCTCGAGGGGAAGGTCTGGAGTTGAATGCCAGGGGCTTGGGATTGGTGGCAGTCAGCGGTGCTCTTCATGCGCCCAGAGACATGCAACAGAGCAGCGCAGGCCCATGTCCAGGCGTGCAGACACCAGCGAACGAAGTGGGTCAGGGAGGGTATCCGTATCACCGTCTTGAGGGCTGGGTAGACTAACGTTGGCAGACAGAGCAGCACAGAAAGGGGGTTTGCAAACGGCTTTCAAAAAATGAGAAGTGAATTGGGGGCCCCAGTCCAGGTTTGTTAGGCAAACCATGAGTTTGCGTTCTCCTGAGCCGAGGCTATCTCCACTCGGTGAGCGTAAGGTTAACGGCCAGAAGGCCAGATTATTTTTCATAACCAAGTTAAGCAATAAGATTCCAGTAATGTACAATTTGATTGGCTTACAGTTCCAGTTAGGTACAATCTGATTGGCTGAATTGTGGCTCAGAGTGGATGAGGTACCACAACTTGGTTGAGAAAAATAAGCACCCGTGGTCAGAGGTTCTCAGTTACAAATGCTGAAATTCTTTTCCATGGGAAACGTGCTTTGAATGTCGACACAGCTCTGGCTTTGGTTGTATCCAATTATTAATTGCTTAAGAAGATTACTAATCTACAGATTGCAGATCAATTTAATTATTCTGCTTTAGTTTTACCTCTCACAAAGTTTACACTGTTTTGTCATGAATATCATGTTATGGGTGCTGGTATTTGCAAATGGATACATTTTTTCTTAAATGTAAAACAGAAAGAAAGAAAAAGACAGAAAGAAAAAACTACCATGATTCTCAAACAGGGTTAAGTTAGACTGAACTAAGATTTTTTTTCTAGTGAGGCCTAATTTCAAAAACTGTAAGCGTATCATGTGGTGCTGTGCTTCTATTGAACCCTGCTGAGAGCAACATGCAGCCTCAGGCTTTAGTTTTAAACAGACTACTCATCTGACAGTCTCTAAGGTGTCTACCAGCCTTAGGCAAAACACGTGCTGCTGCAAGGTACTTCTGGGACATGTAGTCCCAGGTTTGGGTCAAAAGGTAATACTAGTAAGAGATGATGAGGATGGAGGATTGTATGAATACCAGTGTCAGTTGAGATTGAACATGCCAGCACTGTGACCAAGTCCGAAGAAAAAAAAAATAGCAATGCTTCTTAAGGGTTTGGCCTTGTTCACGAGGACAACACCTCTGACTTCCTGAACGCTCCAAACTGAAAGCCACTCTAACTTGTAAGGTGTTGTGAAAAAGTATCTGTCCCCTTCCCAATTCCTTCAATTTTTGCTTATTTGTTATATTTACGCATCAGATCATCCAACCAATTTTCAAGTAAGACAAACTCAATGTGAGTAAATATGAAATTAAGATTTTAAATTATTATTTCATTTCTTGACAGTAAACAGTTATGACAAACCTTTATCAACAATGTAAAAAAAAAAATTCCCCTCCTACATCTACTAACTAGTTATAACGCCATTGGCGGCAACTGCTGCAATCCAACATTTGCGATAACTGCCTATTAGTCTTTTACATCGCTGGGGGAATTTTGGCCCACTTCTGGTTTGTAGACTTGCTTTAATTAAACCACATTCGAGGGTATTTGAGCATTACCACCTCTTTTCAGTCATGCCACAGCATGTCAATTGAATTCAATACAGGACTTTGACTAGGCCTCTCCAAAAAAACACCTGTGCTTGAAATTTAGAGCATAAAATGATGGCCAAAGATTTTCCTTCAGGATTTTCTGGTAGGGAGCTGAATTCATGGATCTATCAATTGTGGCAACTTGCCCTGGTCCCGAAGCAGCAAAGCAGCCCCAAACCATCACCCTACCTGTGTTGGACTGTTACAATGATGTTTTTGGTGGAATACTGTGTTAGCTTTACGCTTGTTATAACAGGACACGTCTTCTAATAAGTTCCACCTTTGACTGATCAGTCCACAGAATATTAGGTTAAAGTCTTGGGGGTCATCAAGATGTTTTTGGTGAGTGCGAGACGAGATTTTGTGTGCTTTTTGTCAGCAGTGGTTTTTGCCTCGCAGCTCTGCCTTGGATGCCATTTTTACCCCTTCTCTTATTTCAGTATCGTGAAAACAGGCCTTTACTGGGGCAAGTGAGGCCTGTGGTTGAACTGATGTCAGTCTGGGTCCTTTTATGACCTCCTGGATGAGTTATCAACACGCTCTTAGATTAATTTTGGTAGGTCAGGCACTGCTGCACGTTCTCTCTATTTGTTAGGCAGTGGCTCTCACCACAGTCCCTTGGAGTCCTAGAGCCTTAGAAATGGCTTTGTAACCCTTTTCAGACCAATAGATGTCAACGACTTTCTTTCTCACCTGATTTTGAATTAATTTAGATTGAGGCATTGTGTGCGGCTTTTTTTCCCAGTTCACAATGCCAGACAGGTTTTCTTAAAAGTGCGGTTTATGTTTGGATTCTTTATCACATAGGGCTAAGCAGGGTTAGATAGGTCTTATTTTCCTTCAATCAATGAAATCGTCATTTAAACAATCCAGATGTCTTTGTTTGATTAAAATAAGTTTGATGATTTGAAACATTACTGCCTGACAAGTATGGAAAAATAGAAGAAATCTGGGCAAATCAGAAGGGGAGAAAATACCTTGTCCCAGCATAGTTTAACCGTCCTGCAGTTATCTTAGCAACACAAGATTCTGGTTAACAGGAATTTCCTGGGCTTCTGAAACTGCACATAAATCCACTGAAACTGCAATGGATTTGGTTACGGATTTGAACACAGATTCTGAAAATCCCTTCATTTAGAACTTGTCAGCGTCATCAAAAGAGAGTATTATCACTTTTAGAACATATAGTAGACCATTTACTTGGTCCGTAATCACATCTGGGTCAGAATGCGCCTGTAAATTGGACAATTTTCTCAAGCAATATGCCATTGGTTTGTTTTTTGCTTATGGCTGTAGGTCACCTTGTCACTTATTTACGCTGCAAAATGTTCTGTTTCCTGCTTCTGTAACTTGTACCTCAGCAGAGTCTGATTTAAGTTTCTGTTTCTCCCCTTTTTCTTTATTGATTTTCCCTTCCCTCCCTCCAGTATCTCATCACCCTACGTCTGGATGCTTGGAAGCGGCGGAACTAGTTGAGCTCCGGCTACCAGCCGCAATCAGGCCAGGAAGCAGTGCAGGTGTCATTTGTTTGCAGTGGCTGTTTCAGAAGAAATATTGCCGCAACACGGCCAGAATCAATACTCTAGATTTTCGTTCTCGGGTGCTGCAGTGTTCATGCAGCCCCTAAAGGAGCATATGCAACGTGGAATGAAAGCTCTCAGACGGACAGGGCTCTGGGAAGATTGGCCGTCATTAGTCAGATTTCTTTCTCCTTGGATTTCTGATCTGTGATAAACCGCCAGTTCCGTCCGTGTGAATGTGTGGCCAAGTTAATAGTCGCTCCTCTCCCCTCGGTGTGTCTTTGACGGGGACATGAGTCACCGCGCTTGTGTGAACTCCTTTAAGGTGACAGAGAAAAAAGTACGGCGTCAGTTCTTCCACCGAGTAAATGACAGAAACAGTGGAACTTCTCAATCTGAACTTGGTTATTTTATCCAACATGCTTCGGAGACTGCATTTATATTTGTGTGTGTGTGTGTGTTTGTGTGAGTGTGTGTGCATGCACCCGTGTGTGTGTGATAATGCAATGAAGTGAATTTATCATTGGTGCCGGACGGTTCAGGAGAAAACACAGCATTTGCCACAGAATCGCAGTTCTGTGCTCCTGTGAATTATTTCGCTGAAACCCTCGCCGAATATGTTGATCTCTGTAAAAGCAGTAAGTCTTCCACTTTGCGATGGACTGATTTTACATAGTTTATATTCTTTGTAAGTCCACCACTGATTAAAAAAATACCGCATTTTCACATGAACCGGACACTCTAAGTTGCAATTTACTTTTATTTTTTTTTTTCAAATAAATAAAAATGTACAAATGTCAAACAAAATAAGTTGCATGGAATTATTACAGTAAATCCTCAGTTGGCTTTTCCGAGGCCAAAGTGAAATAACGTCTTGTGGAATATAAAGTCCTATTCTCTGTGGTCTGGGATGTAGAATAAAAGTAAAAAATTTAAGTCTTAAAGAATGAGTAAATTAACTAACGAAGCTGTATACTTACAATACTTACCATAAAATTTTAAGAGTTAGGATACTGCAATGCTCTAGTTGAATTCAATCTGATCACATGGGAAGAAGATTAATATCCAATGACAATTTAGTCACTCATTGTTGCACATAATACAATTAAAATACATATGATGGCCAATACTGATGAGCACCGGAAATATTCTCAAAAACACCCTTAAGTAACTGAGTAAAATGTAACGGTAGAACAGGGATCACTTGAGGTAGAAGCCTAACTCCCCTATTTTTGCATTGTTTTTATTTTTTGTCGTTACGAAATCCAGTGTTGGTCCCGAGGGCAGTTGGCATCATCGGTGCCTCTTGACGGGGGTCATTCGTCAGATACGATCAGCACCACTGCCACACTGCCAGCACCCTGGAGCCCCCTCTAAATGCTCTTTTTATGCAGACAGGTAACGGAAGATTTGTGCCCTGCTTATTAAGGTCCAGTTAGAGGGGCTTGGTCAATGCACTGTGTGTCCTGAGGAGAGTCACACCATGTTATCGGTCAGAGGATGGAGAAGGGATTGGGGGGGGGGGTCATTTATTGTAGCTACCTGCCCTTCTCTACCACACCTTGAAAACAATAAAAGTGTCCTTTGAGTCCCAGTCATAGGTATAATTTATGGAGAAAAAATGACGATGACTATTGAGAAAATGGAAACAATTTTGTCCAGATATGTTGCTGACATACACTCACCGAGCACTTTATCAGGGACGCATCATGACCTTAGAATTACAAGGCCCTATCTGACCCAGAAACACACATGTGATAGAACCTTATAATACTGAGGTCACAACATACTAACGCTGAGTAGGGCTTCTCTTTCTCCGTGGCTTGAATTCCACAAAATGTTAGAAGCATTTGTTTCAGATTCTGGTCCATGTTGTCATGATTGTCGAAAGACCCACTGCTATCTGGATGGTTTTTGTTTCTTGCATCATTCTGTGTAAACTCTGGAGCTGTTGTATGTGAAAATTCCAGGAGATCAGCATTTTCGGAAGTACGCAAACCGACCCATCTCGCACCAACTGTCGGTCAAAGTCACTGAGAGCATATTCTTTTCTCATTCTGATGTCTAATTTGAACGTTGAGTGAAGCTCTCCACCTCTATCATTATGAGATTGTGCTTAACTGCCGCAACATGACTGGCAGCATGGAAGTTGTATGAATAAACTGGTGTTCCGGTTAATATAATTAACTCAGATAACTCAGGGTGTAGAATTATAGCTCAAGTTTTGTTCTAACCTATTTTATATCTCATATGGCAAATATTGGGCCAGTGTCACAGACATGGTTTAAGCATAGTCCTGGAATAAGCAGAGTTTCGTGTGGAGATTTTCTATTGAAAATTGAATTTAGTCTAGGATTAGGCTTAAACTGTGGTTATGAAACTGGCCCATTGTGTTCTTAAGTGCCAGAAAAGCCCAATCATTTCTCTGTTGAAGGATGCTTTGTTCCCACTTTACTGACCTTCCACAAAATGCAGCCACTAGCTCTTGTGATTATGACGTACAGTTCAATCTTTGGTCACCGCACCCTAAAGATTTATTCTCCTTTTAGCCCTTTGATGCATAATGGTTACTAAGGTAACCAAACCAATCCATCACCCCTAAATAGGCAAAGAGGAAAAGAGTCATACAACAAAGGGTTAATAGTATACAAAGTTGGGCAGAGGTTACGCATTCACTCGTGTCTGTTTGTTTGTCCAGGCAATATCACTCAATGATTTTCATTGGTATTTTGTGAAAGTATGGGCTATGGTCCCAGGAACAATCAATTAGACTTAGGTGGTGATTTGATTTGAATGAATTCCTCACCATTGCGGGATTGCAAGGTTGGAATTAATGGCATACATCTTAAAATCCACCAGATGGTAGTAAAGTTCAAAGCAACAAAGCAGCCAATTGTAGAAATATGATGGTTGCCCTTACAGATTTCCGCATCATAGAAGAATGAAATATTGGCATTGGCAGAGGTCTGTGCTCTCCAAGTGCCACTCAAATTATTATTATTATAATAATAATAATTATTATTATTATTATGTGAAGTAGGAGTAGCAGTGGTAATAGTATTCAGAACGCAGACCCAAGGATTATTTTGACCTTTCCGAGTAAAAGCCAAACCTAGCAGGTGCCTGCAACCTTGAGTCCTGTGTGCATCTGTGAAAAAAAACTTGCTGATGTCAGGAAATAGATCTAAAGCTGCAATAAACTAGTCTGCAGGTGTAGTAAATCATCATAAATGCGGGAATAACACTGCAATAGAGAGAAAGAAAATGAGAGGTTAAGAACAGAGTCTCAGCCTTCCGTAGTAGACAAGCTCGTAGATCTTTATTTTGCCAAGCATACTGCCTACTTTTTTGAAGGGGAGGGCAGCATTCTTTTCTTTTTTTTGAAAGAGAGGGGGATAACTGTTCTCTGGCAGAAAGCACCAGTCTGTCGGTGTTCTTCAGGTTCTGTCAAGGTGCATCCCGCTAGAACTATCATTCATTCAGATGAGAAAATATTTATTTGATAATTGAATCTATGAGAATAGCCAAGCCTCATTTCATTATGAGACCACCGACTACCTCACAGATCGGCCGTAGCACATGAAGCTGCAGAGCTCGGTGTCGGATATAATCATGAGTAGCACAGGGGCACGTAAGAGGATGAACCACCCCTCCCTTCCTGTTCACGCTATACACTTCTGACTTCAGGTGCCTCGCATAGTCCTACCGCCTGCTGATGTTCAGAGACAACTCTGCCATTGTGGGCTGTTTCAGCAGGGGACAGGAAGCTAAGCACAGGAGTGTGGTGGACAGTTTTGTGGAGTGGCGTGAAGTGAATCACCAGAAACTTAATTTCTCGAAGACCACTGAGTTGTTGGTGAATTTTAGGAGGCAAAGGACCTGGGGCGCACTTCCCAAAAGCGTAGTTACTAACTAAGTAAGTGACTTTCATAGTTCGTCCAATCGCAGTCAGCGGTTCCAACTATGTAAGTTAGCATCTGTGCTTTCGGGAAGCGAACCCCTGTCCAAACCCAGACAGCATCAAGGGAATAGGGGTGGACACTGAATAGAAATACAAAAATCTACTCGACAATTTTGGTGAGGCTCATACATGGGCGCGAGAAGGTTGGTGCTAAGAGTGCTGCAGCACCCCCCGTTTGGCAGGGAGAATGAGCACACAGACAATGTGTAAACATTAACAACTTTAAAATATGCAGCCTCTTTACAACAATTTGTAACACATTTACTGTAAGTGGGTATTGAAACGTAGCCTAAATATAATTTTATTCGATATAAATGAATTAATAAAGAATAATTCTGCGTTAAACTCAGTGAAAGAATTTCCGGTATCGTAGTTGGTACAGTCGCCCAAACCAGCTCCAGGACAGCACATTGATTGCCGGAAAGAACGGTCTTTTTTGCTCGGTGCGTCAAAACGACAAAGCAGGAAAAAATTGCTTGAGATCCTATTCCAGCATATAGCCACCAGCAACAGTTTGCATTAGGTAAATATATTTATGATCCTATCTAAAATAGGCGAAATATTGGTATCAAAATCATTGGCAGTTTGTCGGCCATAACAAAGGAAAGCCAAAACCTCGCCCTTCAAAGCTTAATGACTTAAACCTTTCGCAGTTTACTTTTCTTGATCAGCAGTTGCTCATACAAACTGGAAGAAGGACAGTCAAATTAATTTTCGATAGCAAATGACAACGCAAATTAGCCTACGTCTTAATGAATTAATTTGCGAGGCTTCTTTCGCAAGAAGCCACGACATTCCGTTTTCTACGATCTTAGTGTAGAAGTAAATAATGCGATGTTGCACAGCTTATTGCTTAATGAGCCTCACTAATCAATTTGTGAATCTATTCCGTTTCACGAGCAACTCGAGCGCGGAATTTATAAAGACATAGGCCTATGGTAATTAATATCGTAATTTATGTGTGAAAGAAAACCCCTCATAATTTCATGGTGCAATGTAACAATGCTATTGAACATAAATTTGACTGTTCTTCTACCAATTCGTATGAGCAACTGCTGATCAAGAAAAGTAACCTGTGAAAGGTTTAAGTCATTAAGCTTTGAAGGGCGAGGTTTGGCTTCCCTTTGTAATGGCCGACGAACCGCCGCTGATCAAAATGGAGCTAGTTAAGTATAAAGAAATGAAAGTGATGTCCCCAGTCGCTATTGGTTCATCGCTTGATATGACATTTTCCTGAGTTTTAAAATAGCCGGGTTTAAGGCTAAAGTAAGCGCACTGTTATAAACTCGCCCCTTTTTTGCCAATTATTTTAACTGTAATTTTACAGCTCATAACAGAGGTTCTGAGAATGTTAACTGTAAACCACAGTTACATGCACACAGGACTCAGCTTACAGTTAAAAGAACAAGGAGACAGTGTGTGAATTTAAATGATAAATGCAATCCATTAATAACAGCGCAGTAACACCTTGTAGTTCGACTTTCCATAAATGGATCAATGCTGCCATCTAATATTATTTGCTAAATAATAATAATAATAATAATAACAATAATAATTCTATTATTTTTATTATTAGGCCTACTTTTTACATTATCGCTTGACTCCTGCTGGAAGAACGAGACCAATCACTTTACGGAAGTTTCTATTGATAAATGATGACACCCTAATTTACCCTGCAGGACCCCTCGGCAGAAACATGTTCTCGCGCGCATGGGCTCATAGGGGAACACGAAGCAGGTCTAAACAGGATCCTGCTAGTTGACTCAAAAAAAAACGTACTGGCACAATTACACCAACACCTGCTGTGCATGCCTGTGCCCTCCAGTTCATATAGAGCGTTTTTAGAATCCTGACTATGTCATCAGTGATGGACAGCCAAAACTTCACTGAACTGTGGGTGTTCAATAGTTATTCAATGAGTAATTTTGCGGAATAGCTCTTGCATATGTGGTCAGCAAGTTGTGCATTTCAGTTCAGCCAAAAACTACATGCATGGCTCAGAGACGTTAATTATTTCAATTTCCTTTTTTTTTTTTTTTTTTTTTGTCATGACACACTAATAATTAATGTCCCGTTTGAAGGATGATGCTGCTCTCTGGTTCTTTCAGTTTCTCCAGAGAGGGAGGGCTCCAAAAAAAGAACTATTTCTCAAGAGGGCACTTTAAAGTTTATGGCTACAAAGTGCACTTCATCCTGACATCTGGATTTCATCTTTCTCCAGGGTTTACGTGTCTTCCCAGTAACTGGTGCCTAATTCCAGAGCCTGAAACTTCAAGTCAACTGTCTGTAACCCCTGATGGATTTCCATGCAGTAACACTGCTGAGTTAAAGGATCAAGACACTAATTTCTCGTAAAACTATTTGTCACTGCATCTGCCAGTGGTATGGTAAAGTAAGTGAAGAAACTTCGTCACAGAACACGATGAACGATTTCAAAAACTAAACAATTTTTCCGATGTACGCCTGTCATTGGTCGTATATCTGCCATAATGTTATGGAATTCATTACGATCATAAAATCCTTCACAGCACATACAGTGTGAAGGAAAAATAATCAAGTTGGTCATGAACAGGGAGAGATAATGGGTAAAACATACTTTTAAAAAAATCAGGTCTGCTGGTGACAGGAATGGTGATTGAGCAGCGATGATCCATACTTTTTCCCCGCAAAACATGATGGATTGGCCTCTCTCTGAACGGAAAAACCGAACTTTTGTACATTTTTGGTGGATGGGGGGGGGGCTCCAGCAATTTTATACAGATTTAAACAATAACCACCATGAGCACTACGATTCTCAGTTTACCTCCTGTAGTACTTACACGCTGCAAGTTTGTGTTTGAAGCATTCTGGAGTTTCATTGCATTCATAGTGATCGTTGAATCAGTGTTAGCATGTTTAGCAAAAAATGTGATCTTCCACCTCTAAGGCCCAGTCACACAGCGAAAACGCATGAATTACGCACAGATTTTCGTTTCTGCGCGGAGCGTACGTCGTATGCGTAATTCGTAGGTGGAACGAACGTGGACTGTCAGTGATTGTAAGTGGATGTGCGTCGAAGGCGGTTTGTGCGTGATTTTGAGTTTTGAAAGGTTCAAAAAGTTTCCGACGCACAACTGTGCGTTGGTGTGTGTAATTCATGAGTCGGCATGCGTAGTTTATGCGTCGAGTATGCGTAACTATGCGCGGGACTCTCGTCGGCCGTCAGTGCTTATGCGTCAGAACTGGTTTGAATCCGCGCACGTCCACGTCCGTCCACTGATGCCCCACGTTCATATCACGCATGAAACGCGCACGTATCACGTTCATTCCACTGACATCCACTGACAATCAATTATAAAACTGACGAATAACTGACATATCACTGACGGAAAACGCATAACGACGCACATCCACTGACGAGTGACGCATTTCCGACGCACGACTGACTGACAGAAAACTGATGATTCACTGATGTTCCACTGACGAACCACTGACAACTCACGTATGTATTTTGGCATATAAAAGCAGCCATTTCGGGCACTTTTGCCATTCCAGACCTTGCTGCAAAGGGGTCCATATCACTATGAACTCTCAAAGAAGAGATGTTATGGTGTTCCTGCTGCAGAACTTCTTCTTCTTCAGCAGCTTTCTTCTTCTGCACCCTTGTGTTTGAGGGCAAGCGAGCTTTCCTGGGTGGCATCTCTTGAAGTGTTCTTGATTGGCGAAAGGTACTGAGGAACTCCCGTCGTTCACCGCTTTTTATATGCGCTGAACCGAAGCGATAGTGACGCCGAAGGTGCGTTTTTCGTGCGTGCTCCGCCGTGATTCATGCGTCGGGCGTGCGTCGAATGTTCGTGGAATACTGCACCGTGTTTGCTATTATGCGTCGAGGTGCGCGATATGTCAGTGATTGTAAGTGATACATGCGTGGTTCATGCACGATTCATGCGTGATTCGTCCGAGATTTCTACCCCCGACACCCCGAAAAATTGGTCAATTTCTCAGCACGCACAAACCCAATCTGTGCATGATTTGTGAGTGATTCGTGCGTGATCGGCTGTGTGACTGGGCCTTTTAGCATTTAATTAACGCTGCTGTATGTTAGGCTGGTGACTTGCCAAAATTTTTGTATTTCACAATGATTTAGATTTAGATAATGTTTCACATTAGTGAAACAGTGAAATGTAACGTGGTAGGTCCAGATGGACAATAACAGGAAAATATATCACTTCGCTTATTTTTCAACTCCCTTACTGTCTCTGGCTGTACTGTGCACCTAAGAACTGACCCTCTTCATTCAATATTATTAAGTCCTAAATACACAATCACGCCCTAAATTTCAAAAATCAATTCAATGATTAATGTCTTGGATATATTTTCTTCACATATTAGCACTTTTTGACCTATAAACTCATCCATTTTGAGTAAACTAATCAAATAAGCATTCATATTGTGTGTGTCTGTGATAACAATGGAAAAAAATGTAGTTGCCTTGCGTTAAATACCACAACGCCCTTTCAGTGCTGATGCACATGTCCCCTTAAACTCCAGCTTTCGTTTGCGCCAAGAAATCCTACTTCTACAATTGGCGTTGCCTCTGTCTGCTTGTATGTCTGTCTGTTTGGGGTCACAAGGTACACCGTTGTTCTGATCGCCGTCAAACTTTGCCAAAACAGTGCTCAGGGGTCTGGCATAAGTTTGGTTGCACCAAAAATCTGTACAATGTATCGTGAATTAAGATGCAATTATTTTTTCGGGCCAACAGTGTTATGGTTCTGCCTCATGCGTGCTGTCTTGTCATTGTGCTTATTACTGTTATATTTGTGCTTCAGCTTTTTCTTCTCTGCCTCCCTCTCTCTATGTATTTTTCAGCTTCATTTCCGCCGTCTGAGGATTGATTCTCTCTTTGCCCAAACTCCAGTGATGTCGTGTGACAGCCTTCAGCATGCCCGCGTCTCGTTGTCCGATCACGTTTCCTCATTCGGAATCGGCTGCGGTATTTCATTCATTACCTGTGCTTTATTCTGGGTCTCGCTAAGCTCTGAGTGAATGCTTTCCCTGGTAGGATCATTACTAACCCGTAATAACCAGCACTTACTTTATTTATTTTGTCATGTAGTATTAACCTTCATTAACTATTTAGAGAGTTGAGAGTTTCTAGCTTTTGTAATTTCTTCCCAAGCTTTCTCTGATTAACTACGTTTAAAGCTGTGCTTTCCTTTGCTTCTTTCGTGGTGCTTTTAAGCTCCTCACGTTTATATTACTTTCATCTAAACCTTCTAGTTTGATTGATTGTCTCAGCATCTCGTCTCGAGTCATGATTGTTAACCCGGTTATCCTGAATCTGTTTATTAATCCCATGTGTTCCTGCTTCCTTCTGAGATGACCTTCCGAGTCCCCGCCTCCTCCCGTGTGTGTATCTGGGTAGGAGAGAAGAAATCCTCTGACGAAACTTTGTTGGCTATGCGCTACATCGTGAAATCTCAGCTCCTCTGCCTTCCCGAGTATTTCCTTTGTGCGATTCCTGAGCCTTGTGTTTTTTGCTGCGCCCGCGTCTTGTCTCCCTGTTGTTTAAGTCTCCCAGTGTTTCCGTCAGTTAGTTAGGTTAAGTCTGTGTTTTCTCGTTTAGCCACTCTTGGAGTGTGTGCTTCCGTTTCCCCCTGCCTTGGGCAGTGTACCTTAGTTTCTCCCATTTGTTCAGTGCATGTGCACAGTGTTTTATTTCTGGCCTGTTTGCCTACCTTTCTCTGTTGGTGTTTAATAAACACTTTTGTTCCTGCATCTGGTGTCCCCGCCGACTACTTCCTAACAAACAGGCCAACCATGCTGTTTTGCGCATTCTGGCATCCAGTGAAGATGCTTTTGTGGAAAGTTGAGAAAGACGCAGCTGGCAAGTAGGCTGTAGTAAATATGAGTACCGCACACTGCTATGTGCTCCAGTTATGCATAATAGTGCTGTGAAAATAATATCTGATTTCAAATGTGGCATTCAGCCTGATTAAACCAAGCTTTCAGTCCATTGGTGGCCTTTTTTTCCTCTTCAGATGTACCAATGAAAGAAATTGTTTTAATGTCTTCGCCTTAATTCGACGCATAAAGCAAAGCAATACAATATTGTGACAGCAATGACTAAATTATCAAAGTACAGCGTTAATTAAGCAGTGGTATTCCAGTGAGGGTTTGCAATTGACAAGTGCAATTTTTAAAAACTTTATATCACAACAGACAAACGCTACGAAAGTATTCATCAGTGGACAAAATTGGACGACAACGCAGTCATGAAATGACATTAGCCAGAACTACATAAACATAATACCAAACAAGACAAGAAAAATTAAATAAGTTGTAATCAGTCTCCAATGAACATTGGAGGGTTTTTCTGTCTTCGGCTATATGTAAATTGAGCGGTCTGTAAGATTGTATTGCCTGAAACGACAGGTTTTCTGTGCCTTTAGAGAGGTAGGTTTGCTATGTTAAATCTTTGTCGTTGTTCTTTCTATCCAATGACTGCTAAATTTTCTACAAACACCAGTCTTTCCCTTTCACATCATTTAAACCTCCTCCCTTTTTTCTCTTTTTTTCCATTTCGAGTACTTCAGTGTAAGGCAGCAGTCCTTGCTGGACAATGTTAACGGACATCCAGGGGATAGAAACTTTGCAAAAAAAAAAAAAAAATCCAGTGGTGAAGTTGTCATTGTTGCCGCTCGAGGCTCAAAATGCGCAAAAATTTCCACCATATTGAACGGACCTCACCTGTCAAGAAACGCATTTGCCGAATGAGAAACGAATAAGAAACACTTACAAATGGAGACGAACAGATTGAAAATATTTCTCTCAGTCAGACGTCCGTTAATGCTATCCGGCAAGGGGTGACTGCTACTTAAGAGAAAGGTATATACGTCCACAACCAGGAACCAGGAAAATCTTAGATGTCATTCTCAGAGATTTGACATTTTACTCTTTACCTGGGTGCTGCTTTACTCTTTCTTTCTCGCTCTTTCACCTTCCTAAAGATATTCCATTGAGTAAATGTTTGCAAGTAAACAGTCTTTTACTTCATTTATGTAAGAACTGCATGATAACATGCCAGCATGAATCATCTACTCTCAGGTAAGAATAGTATGCGATTGTAGCAACAATAAGTCTAACTGATGCTTGTTCAAGGGTGATGACCATTTTCTGAGGCAGGGGCATTAATATAAAATTACTGGGTATTTCGGTAAATCCTCTACTGCAATTCACAAGGCCTCATTAAATTATAATGTGCATCTCCTTAAAGCTCTCGGTCATTTGGTTTTAATGAAAAAAAAGAGAAAATCTTTCCAAAAGAAGAGGCGAAATTCAAGAAATATAAATCAAGAACTGTGAAACGTGTGAATCATGTCTTGTTCATACGTGTGCAATGAAGCATACGGTGATGTACAGTTGCTGTTAATGTCATTAGGACTAAATTAAATTTCACTCTCCGGAACACCCTGGCACTTAAACAAAAACCACCAATTATATTCTCTGGCTTTTTACATGACCGCACTGCAGGGAGGAATTTCTAAAAAGAAGCTCTATATGAGGACGTTCTGAGAGTCTCGGCTGGAATAAATTCCGATCCTATTCACCAAAGTCTTCCACATAAATGCAATCAGTGTAATTTTTGTTCCTGGTCTCAGTGTATCGCACCGTTCACCTGCTTGGCAGCATCGACATTTATGGGTGTAATTCTAACATGGTTCAGACAAAACCTGTTTTAAAAAACAAAAAACTCTCAATATGAAGATGAATTCTGCTCCTCATGCAGATCTTTATTTTTTTCTTATCAAATACATAGTGATGGCACAGAAAACAAACGCAATGAAAATTATATCGTTGTGATGTTCACCTTTTCATGCTTTCACCTGCACTCTGATTCACCAATAAACTCTAGATCTCGTAATTGACACAGAAGTCCCAAATTATTCACGCTCAGCAAAAGGAAGTATTAAAATCAAGATTTTCCTATAATAAACAATGCTCACACCTCAATGCCAGCATATCTAAACTGAACCACAGTAGGGTAACATGTGACATCACAGGGCGGGGCTGATTAAAGTCGGATGTTGGTAAAAGCCACAACTGGCAGTGCGCAGAAAAGATAGAAAAATAAATGAGTCACTTTGATGTTACAAACGAATGACCTCAGCACTGTAAAGCCCGGCTGCAGGAGTAGATTTGTTGCAAGTACCAGACCAATTAGTTGCTGTTTTTTTTTCCCTACTGCATTTTGTTTTGTGTTTCACTTTAAGTCGATGGCCGATTTGTCGGCCTCATTATAATATTGTAAGCGTAATTTATTCAGAAGGTGCTCGGGTCTGATGAGTCACAAGAAACACTTTGAAAAGCGGTATGTCTGCTATTTATCTTGACTTTAGCCCTCACTAATCTACAGTGTTTTTATGGATGCAAACAGCATGGCATTCGGAGATTATAATGATTTTTTTTTTAAAATCACTGCACAGGGACTTTAATTCCTGCATACAAACACACACACATATATAAGAAATGTTTAATTTCTTGCCTATGCTAGCATATTTTGATAAAGCGCTGAATGACTTTGCGTTTTTCAACTTTATATGCAAGTCGATGAGCCTCGGTGCCAATTCCACCCCCCATCCCCTAACCAATACCAGCTTACTGCCGACATTTCAGATGGGGCGCTCATTAAAATGCAATGAAAAATAACTCCAGTCTTTTTCATTGAGGACTATGCTGGCAGCACCGCTTATTTATACACAACAAAACTAATCAAAATGCTCCTGCACATGAATCGCTTTTAGGGTCAGTTTTCCTTTATTTGGGTCATTAGGACTGTGACAATGTAGCAGTGTTTTAACATTTTATCTCCTGACAATAGTTCAAATGATAGTTCATTACCATGGATGAATGCAGAAGCTAAAAAAAAATCTAGAAAAATATTTATTGGGGCCATAATGAAATATTGTAATGAAATATTCTATCAGCACTGGTCCATCCGATCTACTTCAATAACATTGACTGAATAGTAGAGATGTAATAACACTGTCCACTGGTGGTCATTCAGTTTTTTTTTTTAATTATTATTTATTTTCCTGTATTCAGCCCATAGCTTGTCCCTCGATTTTTGAGATACCAAAACAAAACTGCCAGCGAAACATGCAGCTGAAACTATTAACTGTTCATATTGACAGCTGTCTGGATTCCACCCAAAAATTCCAAGATATTCCATGGTTTATCTAAAGAAACGTCCTGAGATTTTGCAGTTACTATACGTCCACCAGGCTCTCTAATGGTGCCATTGACATGGCAAATAACCAATCGCTGATTTGATATTATTGCCTGAAATTATTTGCCTCCTTAGTCATTCAATTAGCCAAATTTTCTAAATAGATCCAACAATGAGGTAGACTTAGACTATAAGCACCCAGGTTTGAGCATTACCAGTCATATTGCGTCCAAACACCACTTAAATAAAACCTTTCCACTGATGTGAAGTAGGCTGAAAGGACTCAGCAAGTTGCAGAAAGTTCAGAGATCATATGAATTTTGCAATAGGTGAGAAAGTTTTTGAAATTTATCAAGTCTGGAAAGAGTTCAAAGCTATTTCTTAAGCTTTGGGACTCCAGTGAACCTGTGGGAGCCATAATTTCCAAACAGAGAAAACAATGGTAAATCTTCTCTGGAGTGGCCGTCCAACCTAAATTTATCCAAGACAGCATCAACACTTCATCGGGGAAATCACAATAGAACCATGACAAACTTTTTACGGAATTGCAGGCCCTGATTGCCCAATGCCTGGGCCAGACTGCCTGCCTGAGCAGTGAGAGCGCACTGCAGAACTTATTGCTTTTCATTTCGACACCCATGTTACCATTATAAAAAATTACTGTTGTTAAAAACTACAGTTATCCTATTGTTCTATTCACTATAATAAATCGATAGTATTTTCGCCGTCATTTGTTTTACTGCGGTTAGAAGTAAGGCAGACCATAATGACCGGTAATACCATGGTCCGGCTGACCATAGTAATGCTATAGTCATTTGAACTATAGTAATATCATGGTACTGCTAACGATGGGGATCTTATTGTAGTTTGAACTACAATAATATCATGGTGGTGCTGACCATAGTAATGCTATAATTACAGAATTAAGATCTTTCGTAGTACTATAGTTACAATGTGACGGATATAGTATTACTGAAGTCATATTATGCAAAGTACGGTAATACTTATACTGCGAGTACTATAGTAATACTTTGAAATAAGTATAGGATATTTTAAATTGAGCTACAGGTTAGAGCAGCCATATAGCTCATGTGAAATTGGCTCCCATCAAGCTCCGTCCACAAAGAATGGCAAAAATGGAGTGACAGCCTTCCTTCTTTAGATTTTTTCTTTTTTTTTCTTTTTTTACCGGGGACCAAATTCCAAATTTACAAGCATCAAAGCACATCCAGATCATCATATTTCCTCCAGCATGCTTGATTGACAGCATGAAGCACTACTCAAGCATCAGCTCATTTGTAATTTGCTTCCTAAATATTCTTCTCTGAGATTCCAACATTTCAAACCTTGATTAGTCTGACAAGAGCGATTTCATGGACACTGCTGGACAAGCAGAGGTAATAGGATTCCTTACACGAAACAGGTTACAGGTTAAATGCTTTGGTGCTGTGCCTCCCCCTGAGAAATTAATTTGTTTAAATAAAAATTATAACAATGCACAATACTGGACATGTGCTCCACTTTCATCCTTGATCAGGTTTATGTTTAAAATGCAACTTTAATCTATTTAATCACACTTCATTTGAAGTGTTGCTCATAAAGGTTTTATAGAGCATGTATAATGCCTTCATAAATGAGACATAGTGTCTTCATAAATCGTACATAAGCAAACGTCATGCTTTGTAAAGGGTGAAATAACACATCCTTATTCAACATGTGATGCCAGATGTGACATAACTGACAATGTCACTTGTGGCTAGTGGCTAATTGCGATAAAGGGTGACATTGTCATTGTCACATCTGGCATCACATGTATAAAGCCTTTATGTCTCATTTATGAAAGCATTATACATGTTGTATGAAGCCTTTATAAGCAACACTTCAAATAAAGTGTAACCATCTGTAGGTCTATATTCAAGATCTAGTCACGAAAGTTGCGAAATCTAGCTGCCTGTGACAAATGTTTACCTCTTGTTGAATTCTGTGATCTCTGCCCTTGCCTGCGACTGCAATACTGTTGTTTCTCACACTCACTGCCAAATTGTATGCGTGGTGGAAGGCATTCGTGTATTATTCCACATATGTCATTCCACACATCTCTTTTTGCCAGAAATGTGCTGCCTGATCCAAATTTCCCTTTGATTATTATTTTCCTCTCATTGAGGAGTTGTGCCATGCAGTAACAAAAACTGCTCCTGCGTCCAGTTTGCTTTATTTCTACATTTATTAGCAAACCAACTGTCTCTGTTGTTTTACTGAATTCCAATTTTGAGAGAAGTCTTTTTTTTCCCACAATGGGAAACAACATTTCATGCGCAGTCCTGTAGGCATCTTATTATTATGAATGAATGGGTTTAACACGCGGTTGCCAGCAACAGTCTCAGATCAGCCCCCCATCAACCAATTGCTGTGAACGTACAAGGACATCAAAATCTCGAATAAAAAGTTGCTCTTAGCAGTTTTGCAAATCACTCTAATGAGGTGACTCAGAGCTGGGAACTTTTATCGCTACTTAGGAGTGTCGTGCTATGATACAGTTCTTTGTGAATACGGCGCCAGGTTTTTATTGATCGATCGCTTTCCGCTGCCTCAAGATAGAAATGCGCCAACAATCTCTTGACCAGACCTTATTTCATGACCAAAATGCCCATGGCCACAAAGCACATTTGCTATTTAAACAACATGGGTGCTGCACAGGAAAATGGTAACTGTGTCAGTCTTGAAGTAGCAAAGACAATACCGCCATGCTTCGCCCCTCTTTGAGCAGAGTAAAAATATAGAGCCCACACAGTAAAAAAATTGGTCATTTAAAAATGAAATATCTGCCCAACTCAAATATATACTACATGCAGTAATGAAGTTTCAAGGTTTTGTATTTACTGTCTGTTTGTTCTGTAGATTACCAAAAAAATTTTCAATTTTACTAAGGAATGAAATAATATCTCCATCTTACAATTCACCGAAAAACATTGTGTCAATAAATCAAATGTACAAACCAAATTTACACATAAAAGAGCAGCACATTATAGCATCCAGTAGTTACCCATCACAGAAAAAGTCTCCCAACGGTCATAAATGATTGAGCGGCAAGTTACTGCAAACCAAATTAAATTTCCTTCAAATCAGACCACTTACTCCTCAATACTTTGTTGGGAAGAGTGCGGACGCAGGAGAAAAGAGGAGTGTTTTTGCCATTGAATTGCAGGCAATAACAGGCCAGTCTTGCAATTAAATTTTGGGGCAAAGACACTGAGACTTTGTTTAGCAGAAAGACCAAGCTATACATCATCTCAGCTGCCATAAAGCAGAACCAGATGGAACCTCTGATTTCAGCTTGTGAGGAACATAAATCAAAATCTAAATTATGGTCTGTTAGGGCCATTGCCAGAATTACCCATTTTAAGAAAAGGCTTTGGGGTGGGGGGGGTCAAGAAGTGCCACCGGAGGCCCTCATGCGCACCCGTTCCCATGAGAATGGTCAAATGAGAAAGTGACTCGACTTGCAGGAAGCACCAGTGCTTTGAATCCCAAATTATCCCATTAATTCTCTGATCACCAGGCTTATGCTTTTAACAAGCTCAGTCGTGCCTGCACAGCTATGACTTAAGATCCAATGATTTGAGAGACACAGAACACATTGGCTTTCAGGGGCTCTCCTCCTGGCAGTTTTGTGAATAGTGATTAGTGTTGGGCTTGTCACCTGTTCTCCGGATATCCCGCTTTTTGATTAGCCTCGTGTTCTGGGCCATTGATCACTCCGACACGTCCTGTCACTGGATCACAGCTGGTCTGTGGACCGTGTGACCCGCATTTACCTCCCCCCCCCGCACCACCGGCCCACAGACACAGTGGAGGACTCTCTGGTAAGGCTATTGGGTGTGTATAGCAATCCATCTAAATAGCATGACAGCAACAGCAAATAAATCATCGCCTCACCCTTTAATCCGTCCTCCATCGTTGCAAAAGTCTGGAAAATAATGTGCTCCTAGCTCCTCTGGGCAGCTGCCAAACAGAATTGGCCCAGTGGAGGGTGGGTTTTTTTTTCAGACTGTTCATCACTAGCATCAAGTATGGATTCATCATTAGGCGTCAAGCACTTGTATATCACTATAACTCAGCATAGTAGCTTACTCATTTTCACTCTCTCCATCCCCTCTCCCTCCACGGACTATGCAGTGCCGTCATTTTTTCATGACCAAGTGGTTCTTTTACGGTGTTCTCGATGCTCTAACATAACTTCAGTATCAAAACCTGGTACAGCGCCCTCAACTAACGAGAGTAAGCCTGTTCCGAGCCTAGTGACCCATTGGGCCAGTGCTTAACCCCGGTTTCTGTGGCATGAAGCGACTATAAGTATTGCTACTACCCCTGGATGGGATGCCAGTCCATCACAGGTACCCCCCACCCCCGCTCTTTGTGAAGTTTCCCTGACTATTTGCTGGTACCCATTTTTACACTTGAGTGGACTGAGGCATGAAGTGGACTGTGGGAGTGAAGTGTTTTGCCCAAGAACACATCACGAAGGCCGTGGCAAGGACTCGAACGCAGGACCTTTTGATCCCAAGTCAAGTCTACTTAACCACTGCGCTACCGCATCTCCCAACTAATGACACCCTAAGAGAATATGAAGACTAGCGGTTACTGCATGAATTGATGCCACTGTCCACTTTAAATTTAATTCAAAATATTAGGGGTTCCCTACCATGTCACCAGGTGAACAGCCAGTTAGCCATTACAAGACATTTAAAAACCTGTGCCCACTAGACATCACATGCGGAGGTGACCAACCAGGCAAGAAGGTCTGATCAACTTCAGCTAACTAGGCAACCTTTTCCTTAATTATTCTGGATGGTCAATTCCCCTTGAGATGCACAAAGGACAGATTTGAAATGTCTTCTAGTATCTAACTGGCTGAGCACCCAGTGACATAATTGGAGACCTTTAACAAAAAAAAAAACCTTTAATTAAAATACAATGACACACTAATTAGATCATTGTCATTGCATACTTTATCCAATCTTCCCTTGCCAAAATCACACTTTAGTCTTCTCCACTCGTGTGTATTGAGGTTGGGTAAGACATGGAAAGGAAGCTGAGACCATTACCACATTTGGAATCTCTCCAGATCATTCTAGTTCCTAGGTACAGGATTATGGACCCTCTCAGATCTTCCCACTGTTTTTCAAAGGTTTCACGTAAGGGAATGGCATGGCCACAGCAAAACCTTGGTATACCATTTTTGGGTTGATTTTGATGCATGCTTCAGGCTATTGTTTGGTTAGGAGACCCAACTATGACCCTATTGAGACTTACATGGAGAAAAATTCTGGTTTTGACTCAATGGCTGCAGGCAATGGATGGAATCCATAGTACCATAAATTGTAATGTGTTGTTCAGGGTCTTTGGAAGAAAAAAACAAAATCAAGGATCCACCATTCTTAACGAAATATCTTTTTATCTTAACCCCAGACCTATGACTGGTGTTGTTTGGTCTCATCTGACCATAGAAATCAGTCCCAGTAGAACTTCTAGTGCCGATTTACAAACTGTAAACTGTATTTTTTTTTTTCTGTCTCTCTGTGACAAAAACGGAGTATATAAGACAGGAATAATATGGCAGTAGTCTCAGGCTGGGTCCCGTCAACAGGCAAAGCTAGTTTGTGTAAAAAAACTTAGCGCACAGGATAATCAAAATAAAATTTTTACATAAAACATTTACATAGCCAGATACGTAGCTGATATATGTGGTCTCAGGATCAAACCGTGCAGGGAACTAAATCCACTGTCACGAGGCCCATTCACTTGCCATACTGCAATACCTCACAAACCAGCTAATTACAATCGCACCACTTGCGTTCTCCGCTGCGTTAACAACAAAAGCCCTGGTCAGACTACACAAAACTGCACATAGTTTCACTTCCCGGTATTTTACTTCTCGTAATTTGGATAGTCTGACCTCAAACTTTTCAAAAACTTACCAGCGAAACTTCCTGCAAAACTTCCCAGTCCAACTTAACCCCAGTCAGGCTACATGAAACTGCAGCCCTGGTCAGGCTATGCGAAATTAAGTTAACGTTTCGATCGCTTCCCGAAGTTTCAAGTACCTGATCACAGTACCGACAAACTTCTCAAAGTTTGACCGATGCCAAACTACACATACAAAATGGTTTGGGGCACTACAACGCATGCTCAGCAATGGCGAAAACCGCGCTGATCCTCGGCTGTCATGGAAATAGTACTGCGAATCTCATATGCAGGAAATGCAATGCAAATTTTTGCGCATACAGTACTGGCGCGGCTTGTTGTACCAACCTGTGCATGATATTTGTGTTTGATGTATTCCTGTATTGTTTTAGTTGCTGTCTTTGCCCTTCAAATAAAGGTCTCGACACACCTGGGGTATTTTTTTCGAACTGTTGTTTTTGTTGTTAAAGGAGAATTCCGTTGTGAAATTGACTTGGGGTGTATTGAAACATGATAATGAGAACTAACTTTTGTCGAATACCCCACCTCCGTACGCATGCAACTTTTCGAAATAAATGGATTTTTAGCTGAAGCTACCAACAGGCTTACAATGGTTGAGAATCGGGCATCGCCTTGCCATGCAAAGAAATCGCTATTTTTTTCATCATTAACAAGGCTTAAATTAGCTCCACCTTCATCAGTAGAATTTCGAGAGCCCTGACATTTAAAACGAGGCACTGAGAACTTTGAAAATGCAGGAGTAGTTTATTAAAAAAGACTATTTATGCAAACAATACCTCAATGTAGTTTCCAGTCGCCTTCATCTTGAAACTCACAATAAGTCGATTAATGAGCACGAACAAATAGATTGCAATCTGTTCCGCTATCCTTCCTGTTCGTTCGTGCTCGTCAATCGACTTATCGTGACTTTCAAGATGGAGGAGACTGGAAACTGCATCGAGGTACTGTTTGCATAAATAGCATTTTTTGATAAACTACCGGTGCATTTTCAAAGCTATCAGTGCCTCGTTTTAAATGTCAGGGCCCTCGGAATTCTATCGATGAAGTGTGGAGGTACTTTGAGCCTTGTTAATGATGAAAAAAATAGCGATTTCTTTGCATGGCAACGCGTTGCCCAATTCACAACCATTGTAATACTGTTGGGAGCTTCTGCTAAAAATCCATTTATTTTGAAAAGTTGCGTGCGTACAGAGGTGGGGTATTTGACAATAGTTAGTACTCATTATCATTTTTCAATACACCCCTAGTCAATTTCACACCGGAATTCTCCTTTAAGAGTGCTTTCACATTGAAGATGAATAATTCTGTTTCAGATTAAGGTCAATTATTCTGAGCTTTCGCAAGGGGTAAAATCATGACATTATCAACAACATGCAGACTAGCTTGATGAGTAGAACGTACACGCGTATACATCTGCACAAAAAGTGTAAACAAACAGACAACATGGCAGTAGATGGTATTAAACATGGGACAAATTACACGTAGTTTCAGCACGTCTCGGCCAGACCACAGAAAACTTTGAGAAATTTCATGGGAAGCGAGAAACTTCTCAAGTTGGAGTGGGAAGTTTTGCTGGAATTTTCACTCACAAGTTTTCAAAAAGTTTGCGGTCAGACAATCCAAACCACGAAAAGTAAAATACCAGGAAGCAAAACTACGTCTAGTCTGACTGGGGCTTTCGTGTAGTTTTACTTCCTGGTATTTTACTTCTCGTAGTTTGGATAATCTCACCACACACATCTTGAATACTTACCAGCGAAACTTTCCGCAAAACTCACCACTTCAACTTGAGAAGTTTCATGGCGAAGTGAAAAAGTTTTTGGTGGTCTGGCCAGGCTGTTTTGAAACTACATACAGTTTGTCTCGTGATTAATACCATCTCCTGCCATGCCGTCAGTTTGTTTACATTTGTTTGCACACAGGTACCTTCTACTCATCAAGCTAGCCTGATGGTACAGGCAATATCATAATAATGGGATAGGATAATGTTAAATAGAGGCACCACGACTGATACAGAGCCAGTGATTTAAGTTAAGATTGAAATTTTGTGTTTGTCTGCTACCTGTGGAGAACAGAGGCCATTGGGAGATAGCAGAATAAATTTCTTATTAGTTTGTGGTGCGAAGATGCTGCATTTCAAGAAACTGCTAGCAGTACAACAACAACAACAAAAAAAAAAAACGAACCCTTGTACAGCTTAATCGCGAGGTGGATGGAGGAGGTGGGGTTTGACCAGTGGTCTTGAGAAGTTTCTCGCTTTCCAAGAAACTTTTTATGTTTTCGGCGGTCTGGCATGGCTGTCTTGACACTACGCTTAGTTTTTCACGTGATTACGTAATACCATTGCTGTGTTCTGTGGGTTTCTGTGTTTTGGTTAGGTTTTCGTGTGTGTCTTTCGTGTTTTAGGTTAGGGTTATATTCCGTTTTTAATATTAGGTTTTATTGTTGTCCCCCGCCGCGCGTGGGGGACATAGTATTCACGACCGTCCGTACGTCCCGAAACCTTGTCTGCGTGATATCTCAAGAAGGAAGCCTCGGATTCTTTTCAAATTTGGTGTCAACATGTATTAGGGTAATGTCCCGGCGCCAGTCGAATTTGGTGACCTTCGCGACATTTTCAAGGTCACACCGAGGTATGATAAATTCTGACACTGAAATGCTCATCTGCGCGATATCTCATGAAGGAAGCCTCGGATTGATTTCATATTTGGTGGCAACATTCATTAGCGGGGGACATAATATTCACGACCGTCCGTACGTCCGTCCGTACGTCCCAAATCCTTGTCAGCGCGATATCTCAAGAACGAATTGTCGGATTTTTTTCAAATTTGATGTCAACATGTATGATGGTGATGCGCCGGCGCCAGTCGATTTTGGTGACCTTCGCACCATTCTCAAGGTCACACCGAGAGATTGTCGATTTTCACACTTTTGGCCTTGTCAGCGCGATATCTCAAGTACGAATTGTCGGATTTTCTTCAAATTTCATGTCAACATGTATGATGGTGAGGCCCCGGCCCCAGTCGATTTTGGTGACCTTCGCACCATTCTCAAGGTCACACCGAGAGATTGTGCATTTTCACACAGATAGCCTTGTCAGCGAGATATCTCAAGAACGAATCGACGGATTTACTTCAAATTCCATGTTAACATATATTGGGGTGATACCCCGGCGCCAGTCCACTTCGGTGACCTTCGCGCCATTCTCAAGGTCACACCGAGAGATTGTGGATTTTCACACTGATAGCATTGTCAGCGACATATCTCAAGAACGAATCGACGGATTTACTTCAAATCTTATGTCAACATGTATTAGGGTGATACCCCGGCGCCAGTCCATTTCGGTGACCTTCGCGCCATCCTCAAGGTCACACCGAGAAATTGTTCATTTTGACACGATTTCACATTTTGTGGCGGGGGACAAAGACACGTTAGTGTCAAATAATTGTTAATTATTGTTATGTCTGTTTTTTGTCTCAGTTTTTGTGTTTCACATTTCGTTTCTCTCCCATGTTGTTCTGGTCCACGTCTTACCCATGTACGGTTTTTGTTTTTTCTCCGGTCGCGTCATTAGTTCGTTGCCGTTTCTGTCTTAATAGATTGTGTCACTATTTCGGGTTATTTAATGGATTCTGGGTTTCAGCCTTCCTTCCGATCTTGTTTGCTTGCTTCACCTTGCTTTTCTATCTTACTAACCCTACTAACAGTTTGTTGTTTTCTATAAATTACTAACCAAAACTAACATTGCATACAAGACTAACGTACTAAAGAGCACTTGGGATTGTACAGCTGCACTTACTAATTGACTAACGACCTCTCCGCATTCGCTCTGTTCTAGTCTCCGCCTCTTGCTTTCGCTTATCTCCTTTGCTGTGTTTTTTTCAGATTCTCTGCAAATTCTCTCATCTCTGTCCTGCCTCTCACTCTGCACACTTAGACGTCTTTTCCAGTTTATTTATCCCGTCTATGGGAGAGTCTTGTGATCCTTGTCCGTGTTTTGGTGTTTTCCTGTTTCATGTAATTAGGTTTCCCTCTTGTTCCACCCCTTGTAATTTATATTATTTTCAGCACCTGTGTCTGTCCGTCCCCCCTCCCTTTATATTTCCCGGCTCTGCGGACGCAGTGAGATCTGACTTCAGTCCATCAGCCCTGGCAGAGCAGTCCCCTGCAGTCCAGTCTTGGCTTGACTTCGGTGCAGAGCAGTCCTGTGCAGTACAGTGCAGTCTAGTGCAGTCTGGCAGACGTTTCCCGAGCCCTCTGCGTTCGAGTGTCCCTGTGCCTCCCGAGCCCTCTGCGTCTGAGTGTCCCTGTGCCTCCCGAGTCTGCCATCTGCGCCAGCTGCGTCTCCCGACCCTTCAGCGCAAGCTGCACCTCCCGAGTCTGCCATCTGCCAGCTGGGCCTCCCGAGTCTGCCATCTGCCAGCTGGGCCTCCCGAGTCTGCCATCGGTGCCAGCTGTGCCTCCCGAGACTGCCATCGACCAGCTGTGCCTCCCGAGTCTGCCATCTGCACCAGCTGTGCCACCCGAGCCCCCTGCGTCCGAGTGTTCCCGTTCGTGTTCCCTTCCTGGTTTCCTGAGTGCCATCCGCGCCAGCTGTGCCTCTCGAGTCTGCTGTCTGCCAGCTGTGCTTCCCTGAGCTTCCTGTGTCTGAGTGTTCCCATTCGTGCTGCCCCCTTGTGTTCCTGAGAGCCCCGTTCGCCAGCTGTGCTTCCTCGAGCTTCCTGTTCCCAAGTGCCCCAGTCCGTGCCAAACCTCTAGGTTTCCCAAGTGTCCCAGTCCGAGCCAGCCCTCTAGTGTTCCGAGTGCCCCAGTCCGTGCCTACCCTCTAGTGTTCCCGAGTGCCCCAGTCCGAGCCAGCCCTCTAGTGTTCCTGAGTGCCCCAGTCCATGCCAACCCTCTAGTGTTCTCGAGTGCCCCAGTCCGAGCCTGCCCTCTAGTGTTCCTGAGTGCCCCAGTCCTGCTTAGCATGCATGGCAGTGGCTGAAACTATGAATAGTTTGGCATCATTCAACTTGGAGAAGTTTGTCAGTAGGGTAATCGCGCACTCACAACTTCGGGAAGTGATCGAGAAGTAAACTGATGTGGTCTGACCGGGGTTTCGGAGTACAACCCCAATTCCGAAATAGTTAGGACAAAGTGTAAATTGTGGATGAAATCAAAATGCAACGACTTTCAAATCACACCAGCCTGTATTTTATTCAGAATAGAACAGAGATAACATAGGAAATGTTGAAACTGAAAAATGTAACAATTTTGCATTGTCCGGTTGAAATACACAAGGCCTTCCCTGGGATAGATGTCGTCTGGAGGGGAGCATATGTTGCTCTAAAACCTTTATATACCTTTCAGCATTCATGGTGCTTTTTAAATCATGCAAGTGTCCCACAACATATGCACTAATGCATCCCCATAACATCAGAGATGCTGGCTTTTGAACTGAACGCTAATAACAGGAGGGGTGGCCTTTTTCCTCTTTAGCCCGGAGGACATGACGCCCATGATTTCCAACAAGAATGTCAAATTTGGACTCGCCTGACCACAGGACACTTTGCCGCTTTGCTATAGTCCATTTAAAAAAAAACTTGGCCCACAGAACACGGCGGGGCTTCTGGATCATGCTCAACAGTAGCTTCCTTTTTGCATGATAGAGTTTTAGGTGGCATCTGTGGATGGCACAGAGGACTGTGTTTACTGACAGTGGTTTCTTGAAGTATTCCTGAGCCTATTTAGTAATGTCAATGACAGAATCATGCCAGTGAGTAATGCAGACAGAAGATCACGGGCATTCAGTAAAGGTCTTCAGCCTTGTCCCGTACGCACAGAGATTTTTCCAGTTTTTCTGAATATTTTGATGATGTTATGCACTGTCAATGATGAGACTTCCAAAGCCTTTGCAATTCGACATTGAGAAATATTGTTTTTAAGGTATTCATCAATTTCTTTTTCTTTCTCTTCACAAGTTGGAGAGCCTATGGCCATTTTTACTTCTGAGAGACTCAGCCTCTCTAAGACATCCCTTTTATAGCCAATCATGTTACACACCTGATGCCTGTTAAATTAATGTATCGGAATTAATTTATTATAATTAATTTATTTATTAATAATGCCAGTCAATTAATTAACTTGCTAAATATTCTTTCAGCTGATTCTCTTATATATTAATAGCTTTTTCAGCCCTTTTTTGCCTGTGTCCCAACTTTTCTGAAACCTGTTGCCACCAGAAAATTTGAAATTAGCTCATTTTGTGGATAAAAATGTCAAATATCTCAGTTTCAACATTTGAAATGTTATCTATGTTCTATTGTAAATAAATTTTTGGCTCATGTGATCTGAAAGTCATTGCATTTTGATTTTATTCACAATTTACACTTAGTCCCAACTATTTCAGAACTTTGGTTGTACATTTAACGCGGATGGAGTTCATTTGTATTCAGTGGCCTGTAAAGACAATTTGATGGGAAATTTGAATATGAATATTTATATGAAGGTTATCACTTAAATGCAAAAACACTGGACTTGCTGAGAGAGAATGTTCAGGTTTGATTATCCTCTGATCATTCATCGTTGACTGATTCTGCAGCAAATTTCATTTTGAGTTGAAGATTCTGTCACAGATCTTAAGTTCTCAAAGGTAAAAAATTTTACTTTTGATTACAGACCTTTTCAGTACTGCCGAACACCCTAACCCTCCCAGTCCCCTCCCCGCACTCCTCTTCTCACTTTCCACCCTCCGACCAAGCTGTGATATTTAATTCGCTCTTCGCATGGTCAGGGTTCTTCCTGGCTTTTGAAGCATAGTAGCACTCCTGATTGTGTCGAGAGAGAGAGAGAGAGAGAGAGTCCCGGGTCGACCTTACGGTTTAATTTGCTGGTGGCCTCCTAAGCACAGTAGCTGGAGTGGACTTGCAGCTGTCAGTGATGGAGAGAGAGAAAAAGAGAAAGTAAAATCTGCCGTTCCCTGATAAAATGGATGACCCATTAAATCCAGGACACACGGGCATCCCCTTTCATCTCAGACTATACAAGCTGCATAGTCTAAGCGCGTCGGAAAGGGTCGTTGTAACATTTAGCACTACAGGAGAGCACCCCGGGTACTCAACTGTATACCCAAGCAGTACAACAAAGTACCCAAACTTTGCGTAGAGTATCCGAATTTCGTATACTGCACCTGGCGGGAAGGAAATATCGTGCCGAGATCACGTGGTGACAAATTTATGTGAGAAGATTGCTCACACTAAAGAGCTAAAAAACTAAAACCCCACAACTCCTCGAATGACCGTGACCTTTCGAACTGAATTGTTCAGTTGGGAATATTGTTACTGACTTCGAGATTTGAAGTGCCGGGTACTCTACGCGAAGTTTGGGTACTCTCTTGTGCCGTTCGGTTACTCTCCAGTATAGAGTTGATTACCCACCTGTAGTACCTGATGTTTCAATGACCCTTTCTGCCTAAGTGCGTTCTCAGAGGGTGAAGTGGACAGACCTAGCAGGGAATACCTTTTCTGACTTAAAGATGTCCCTGTTTTTAGCTTTAACTCCAGGAGTACCTAGTAGGATTATATCATTCATTCTGACAGTAGGCAAAAAGAACCAATACATAACTTCCATATTGCAACAAGAACACTGGGGAAAACAATGCCCTGTAACATATTTTTTGTCCAAACTACAAAAGATGCAGTTGCAGCAGGGGCTTCCAAAATGTGGTAGCCTGTAGCAGGGGTAGAAAATGCTGGTATCGCGCAGTGTGGTGAGGTATAAAGATTTAACACTTCTGGTACCACAAACTGTGTCCATTATATTGATTAGACAAACCTGCTCATCTTTCAGCCTCGAGAGAGCTCTGATATTACTCTGTTCTACTTGACATGCCTAACGTCACAACAAAACGATGTACTGTTCTAAATCTCTCAATTCTCGCCACGGAGGAGGGCGAACCACATGATTGTGCTGCAACAATAAGTGAAATTTGCTCTCCCAGACCAGACTTGCGAGGCCTTGCCTCCTTCACATTCTGAAATGGAGTTATTTGTTCGACGGTTCAGCCTCACATGACCCAGCCACAGGCAAAGTATGAGCCGGGTTTGCAGTGGATACACAATACAACGATTTCATAGCTGAATTGCTTCCTTCATATTTATTGGCACAAGCGACCAAGCTGAAAGCCCTTATAGAAGCATATAACTACATGGCCAGAAAAAAGTGAACATATACAGAGAGCCGTTGTGCCTTTGGTTTGATCCACAATTCTGGCACATTGCGGGAGGAGAGACAGTTCCTTATATCAACCGGCAAACAGATCTCCCATCACAAGCAAGTGGCTGAACTACTGGAGGCTATTCCATCTCCCAAGCAGATTACAACAATATGTTGCCCCCATAAACAACACAGATGCTTTTTCACAAGGGAACCGAGGGGCCAATGCATCCACTAAGCAGGCAAAAAAAAAAAAAGACAACAACCTTTAACCCCAAAACAACTTGTTTCGCTTCTTCTGCTTGTAGCTATAAAACTAACTCCCACTGCTGATTTACAAAACAGAGAATATATCTGGTCCCCCTTTCTGTTAAATAGACACACAGTGTAGACCATGTGTCAACGAGCAGAGTGGTGACATCAGCCTGTGGTGGTTTAGCACAACCCTGTCTCCTGAAAAGCTGCGACACTGTGAAAAATATAAATCAAAACAGAATGAAATGATTTGTAAATCATTTAAACCCAATATTTAATTAATTAAAAATTGTACAAACACAACATATCAACTATCGAAACTGAGAAAATTTATTGTTTCTTGAAAAATAACTGCTCATGAATTTTATACTATCAGGTTTCAAAAAAGTTGTGACAGTGGTCACATAAAAAAAAGACTAAAAGTTGGATAATGCTGAAGATACATGCATCTGAAAATATTTCACACAATATGAAGCGAAAAATATGACAAAGGAGGCTGCGAAATGTTGAGCAGCTGAAATCTTACATGAAGCGAAAAGGAGAAAACAACAGTCTAAACTACAGCAGTTGGTCTCCTCAGTTCTTAAGGACTTACAGTACATTGTTTAAAAAAAAGAGTTGATGCAACACAGTGGCAAACATGCCCCTGTTCCAACTTCTGTGAATTGTGTTGCTGGCATGAAATTCGAAATGAGAATAGACTTCTCCAAAAACAATAAAAGAGCACAAGGGAGAAACACAAGCGGAGGGTCATAGCCAAAAGCCAAAATTATTGAATTATAGGAAACAATAATAATTAAAAAAAAAAAACTGAGACAAAACTGACGCAGACCTAGTCCACACATATACCTGTATTTTTGACAACAGGGGATTTCCTCCTTTGCTTTAAAAAAAAAAATCTCAATCTATAAGTAGACACTTTAACACGAGTAAAACCTTGTTAAGTACCTGCCAAACCAACCGGCAGCAATGATATAATTTAATGTAAGACCATGTAGACCAATCAGAGACCTTAGAAAACAGTGATATAAAGTCCACATCCTCTGATGGTCCAAGTCAAAAACTCAGTTTTCTATATTTTCTATTATATCTTTCTATATCAGAGTTTCTATATTTACTCTCTGGAAAATATATTCCAAAAAGTATGTTTTCAGCGACGGAAAACAGGTTGCTTGTACGCAACTGGCTGAAATGCATAAAACACTGCATTTTCAAAAACACCCATCTACGCGTGGACAGGGCCACAGATGGCTTGAATGAGGAGACACACTAATTGACAAACATTCAGGACGTGACACTCAGCTGTTCAAAATGCATATTTTCTTTACTGTAATGTGAACATTGAGGCTCTGAAATGTGTTTTTAAATACATTCATGACATGGAACGGAATGACAACATTATGCTCTTGCTTTCTGCAATTGGCCGGCACCAGTGTAAGCTTCTGTGTGCATTGGCTTCCTTCTTACACATTCTGATTAAAAGGTCTGAGGCTTAAACTGTAGCCATTAGGCTGAAGTTGCAAAAAAAAAGGCAGTTTTGTGTTTCCTAGGACTTGCCATTTTGAAATAAGAGGCAGGAGCACCTAATTATGCCATTTCACTTGGCAGCTTTTATCTGTAATTGGACTGTACAGTCCTTCATTATAATTTCAAACCTCCCCCACAAACTGTTAATCAAGACAAGCAGAACTGAATGGCCTATAAACTAGCTGAGAACTGACACTATTTAAAGCCTAATTATAGTGATTCAATCCAAGATAGAGATTGTGGAGTATATCTCATAGCAATTTAATACCTGTGCATATTATTATATTCTTCTCACATTCTAGCAATGCCAGGTTATTTATTAATAGAATGTTGGTTACTCTCAGAATTAAATTGCGCTCTTAACGAAATTGTGATTTTTTTTATCTTTCATTATTGTACAACTGTTTTGACCATTGATGGTTATGTCGCACTCTGTTTAGAATCCCACATTTGCGATTTTAATATGTGATACACACAATAATATGTGACCACCAGATATAGTGTGCTTCTGCTTATAGTAATTAGTCAATTAAATTTTCTACAATGTATAGTACTGCAAAAGACTGGGGCGCATGTTAATGAAAAATGAGTGAAGGGAAGATGAGAGACTAATGAAATTAAGAGATTAAAAATATTGAAAAATGCACTATAAAGAGCAGTAAACTGTATTTAAAGAATTAAAAACAATATTATCATCACCACATTTCTCCTCTATAACTGCATCAAGTGTATGACTGCATCAGATATTCTGTCCGAACCTTATGAATGTTTACACGCTTCAGAGTTCAGAGGTGACTGGCATAGATGGTACTCTGACTGGATGAGTCAATGTCGTAAATGCACAGGTCAATTTCTTGAATACCCAAGTAGGTCCCCTGGGACGTGGATGACCTGAGCTCAGTGCCCTATAAATACTGACATCACCTACCCACCTGCTCCTAAATAATCTTCTCAGAACATCGAAACTGTGGCTATATTCATGAGTTTTGTTATTTTGTTAAGAATTTTGGAAAACTCTTTGTTGTTCCGTCATCGGTATTGAAATGTGTAGCAGACAATGTTGCGTTTAATCTACTTCACAGGGCACATTCTCACTAAAGATCATTTCATCAACTCAACACTTTAATAATAGATTTTACTTGATGGCGAAATTTACATTTGCCAGGTGTAGATATTTGTTACTTCCTTATGAAAAAGTAAATACCCAAGTCTGAACAACCTGGCACATTATGAAAATTGAAAATTAAAATCAAAGAGACATGGTATGTATAAAGTCTATTCCTCTACCATGTTACAAACCGTACGACAACGCATTTGATGTTCTAATGTGAATTAATTTGCCTATCAGAAATGGAGAATGTGATGATTGCAACGTAGTCCAAAATTGGCACAGTTCACTGTGTAGCACTGTAATGTCACCATGTCTTTTTTATCATACTCATCAAGCGTTTGGACATGGAACACACCAGTCTATTAAAATTAGCCAGCAGAATTTCCCCATTCCTCAATTATGCAGGTCCTCAGTTATGCAGTTTTATGGGGTGTTATGTTGCTATGTATTTCACTACATAATGCTTCTTACGCTTACTGTTAGAAACAGATCAGGACTGCAGGCAGGCCAATCTAGCACCCGCAATGCGAAAACGCAACGAGTAAAACAGTTCTCTTTGGAATTGGATATAATTTGCTGTGGACGTTCTTGGAGCCAAAGGTAGTTTCCCTGTTGCTTTTCTGGACTCTATACCCTTTCCGGTGGCGCCATAACTTGGAAAACACTAAATGCCTATGAGGATAATGCTACAGCTTCAGGGCTATGCCCTGCTGTTGTCCACCAACAGCTTTTATGAAATTTCAATAACCAATAACAAATTAAATTCTCAATAGAACCTCAAATAATGTGCTATTTCACTGTTTTCAATATAATGGAGGGTGATTCAATTTTTCAATTTTCTTTTTTGGTTTATTATTTGCATTTTCCATGATGAGGCAACTTTTTCAGAATTGGGGTTCCACTGAATTAATTTATATCAGGAAAAAAAAAACTTGGTTGCATGAAACTCTTGCACAATACATGCAGTATAAAGTGTATGATTACTCATAATGATCTACATGTACTCATAATGGGCTACAGGCAGGATCGAATCTGGAGTGACATGACTTGTGGGTATTTGAGACTGCACTATTGAGTCTACTCAAATGAGCAGTCAACTGAATCTAAGCACACACACACATTTGAAATATTTATTTATGCCCACATAAAAAAGAGTACAAGGGTTCCTGTACAAGGGTCGTAAAAACTGCCAATGCAGTTGACAATAAGAATCAGTCTGTTACAAAGCGCCTGGGCGGCTGAACGCTGTCATACATATGATGTCATACAGATCACATAGGAAACAGATCTCATTGAAGGATACAGAAAACACCGTCTTAGCTCTTCTTTTAGAGAGGCCGGCCATCTGAAGGCCCCTCACCACCAACTTGTGCACATGCCCCAGACTACCAAATATAAAAGCTAAAAGTTTACGTTTGTAGCCTAGCTGAGAGATGGTCTGCTCCAGCTGCTGATATTTTAGCACTTTGGTTAGAAAGGCCTCCTCTAGGCTGTAATCAAAAGTATAGCCAGAAGGAACACCTCTCTGTGATTTTCATTAACAACATCAACATCAGGGGTGTTAGCTATAACATCAGAGAACATTGAGACATCGTTACACAGACTGAACATGCTTGGCTTTACATTAGAATGCTTAAACAGCACGATGGAGGACCTGAAAATTGATGAGATATCTGCTGATATCAAATCCACAATTCTGTCATGTTTACATATGTTAAGTCCTCTGTAAACATGGCAACGATTTAGGATGTGAGACATAGTTTCAGCTATTTGTTCACTACCATGGTGTCTACAGTAAGGAGCATGACTGCCTAGACACCAGATGGTGAGATTCAGTTCAGGTGGTATAACCTGCGATCTCGCTTTTATAGCAAATGTGACAATGTTCTCGTCCAGGGCAACATTTCTGAACACGGTATGCGAGACAGAGTGGACTGCAACTGGGAGACACGCAGTCTATCCGTGGAGTCTCAACTCAGCCCATTGCTGTCTTTGGTTGTTGCGCCCCCAAGAGGTGACCCCGAGCATTTCTTAATGGAAGTAGAAGTTGGTTCCATAAACATTCACAGTTGCTTTTACAGGGACGTTGGGGTCAGATATAACCTCCTCTGAGACATCCATGGCCTCAGAGTCAGACCCTCTCCACTCCAGGGTAACTTCAGCCCAACAACATAGATCGTTCAAGTCGGGTCAGTCCGACGACACACCGAAGCCAGGAAAGCGGCTGTCCAGCTTTCCACTGGATTTCCTCTTAAAGCCCAGGAAATTAGGACCCGACCCACGCGTCAGGGGGACCTTGTGTCTTTTTAGGTCCAGAAACAGAGACGCTCGGGTAAGCCGTCTGACATACTGCTCATCATTGTTCAGCATATTTAACAGGTGGGGAAGCCTCATAGCAATATATGTCCATGCAGAATTAGGAACACCCAAACCACCCTCACATTTACTGTGAAATATGATGTTACGTGTTGTGCGCGTATTTAGGCCAATCCATTGTCTCACAAAATATACAGCTTTATCAGTCAAATCGCGTAGTGATTTTCGTGGTACACGTACATTGGAGAAAAGATGTTCTACTTTGGCCAGTGCATTTCCTCTTACTGCTTCCATTTTCATGATGAGTGGCAGGGGTGATGCATGTATAAACTCAAGACTGCTGGAATACTCAGATATTATTTCGTCGACCTGATCCTTCCACTCACCCGCCACATTGAATTTATGACCTAAATATGTTTATGTTTCATGAAGTGAGTAAACTCTAAGTGGCTAATTGCTAATAGCAAACACAGGTATTATATCTGTTTTAAAGTGATACCAGCAGTTCCCCCCACACCGCCTTTCATAGAAAACTGCACATTTTGAATCTTTAACCTCTAATCCTGACCACTCCAAAAAGGAGTTGGTCCTGGAGAGCATGTTGTTAATCACAGCCTCCTGACGAGAGCCAATCTGAACATCATCTGCACGCTCCTGGACGGGGTTAGGGGAGATTACATTACAGGTGACACAGCTACATAGCCACTTTAACCACTGGTGTAAAGCTAACACAGTTAACTGCGCTCCAAGGACAGCCAGTCTTAATGCCCACTTGGAGAGGGGTTGGGTCTGTGAGCCGTTTACCACAGATAACCTCTATGAAAGAACCAGAGTAAACATCTTTCACAACGTCAATATAAACCTGAGACAGATGTATTTCTGCAAGAGCTGTTATCATGATATTAGGTGCTAAAGTTCCAAATGCATCACGAAAGTTCAGAAATATCGTAAAAAATTTACTGGAGTCATGTTTAAAATCATCAATACCTGAGACAAAACACATTCACACACGCACGCACGCAGACACACACAGACACTCACACACACACACGCACACACACACACACACGCACACACACACACACACACATACACACACACTTTAATGTTATTGCCCCTACATCACGTGAATCCTTCACTCCCCTCTTGGTCTTGTTCTAGACTACAGGAGGGGTTGTTTGATGATTTTTTTTAAATGAAATTCAAATTTCATTAAAAAAAGGTTCAGATTCATTGATTTACATCAATTAGGCCTCTTGCAGGAGGGATCGTGCAGTGGGCAATGTAATAACCCAAGAATAACCTCATTAAAAGGACAGCCCATCAGTCAGAGTAGACTGACCTCATTATCGAGAAATTAGTGACCTGGAAAGTAACAGTGAGAAATTATGGCGGCTCATCAGAGAGCAAGTCACTCATCCAAAAACCACGGAATAAAATTTATAAATAAATATGAGATGAAATGTATTAATTCATAACTGGGCTTGGTTTCAATAAATCTAACCAGAGTGATATTTAACAAAAGCAAATTGTTTTAGCACATTATTGTGCACAATTGTGTATTCCTGCAGCTATCTCAGCTATTCAAGTGCTTCATTATTATACATCTACGCATTAGGTTAAACGTTAGCCTCATTGCCTATCTCATTTTTTAATTTTTTATTCACTCATTTTTAAGAGAATGGATTCTTTTTCTAAAGATTTTGAGGAAAAAAAGGAAAAACATTTTTTTTTATGACAACAGGAAAGACCAGGCAGCTGACTTTTCAATTTGGCAAAACTATGACAATTATGCTGTGAGGCCAACCTAAGTCAATTATCTATTATACAGTGTAAATAAGTAGCAAACACTCATGAATCCAAACACACAATCACAGCTTTAAATTGTTTGATATTTGTCTTGATGAGGCTTATATTAAGAACATGCTACAGCAAAACAATCTTACACAAAGAAAGCCCGTGATACTCAGGTCCTCCGCCATGGCTGATATCTGGCCTGGTGACAAAATGCGATGGAGAGACGGACAGACAGACAGACAGGAGAAACGATGCGAGGAAGGCGAAACACTCATTCCTATATATACCCCTTCCACTTTGTGATGGAGGATAATTATAATGATAATAAACTGTAAATACACAGAATTTTCTGCAGTGGTTTGAACAGTGGAATCTGTAAAAGCCTTAGTGTAATCTTACAAATTTTTCTGTGATTCCATAAATGCAAGCCTACAGAGTATTGTCAGAAGAGCCCGTATTTGATACGGTGATTTTAGTGTAAATTTTCAAACTCTTCATTTTATGATCAACGGACATATCCAAGAAAATTGTATAAAAGATACACTGTAAATATGTGGAATTTTCCAGGTCTTCAGTTGAAGGAACTGGCCATAAATATTACGAAATATGTCCCGGCAATTTTCTGCCTGGACATTATCCTTTTTTTTACAGAATTTTTTCTTACAGTGTAATTTTGACAGCAAAGCTACGCTGTGCATTTACGTTAGTTTGGTTTGCAAGATTCTGTTTTGTGTTATTAGTTAGCCGGGTAGTTATAACCAACATTGAAACATGAAACCTTTTAGAGCGTCAGTGAGTATGCCTATGCATTAGGTTTTTGTAGACTAGATTTATAGATGGTTGGACAAAATTATGGCTGTTTTTCTTTGTCTATTCTGCATGTTCTATTTGTTCTTTGAATATTGTAGGGCTATTTACTGAAGCTGAAGTCATAAATCAACACTGTCCAAAGCTCCACCTTTTCTGCAGACCAAAGACGACAACGTAATCGGTTCTAATTGCCAGAACCGAAAGTCAGCGTCTGTTACGGTAAGCGGGTGTATGAGTGCACAAAGCATACGTGACTTGTCCATTTGCAAGGGCACCATTAATGGGAAACGATATTTACAAATTTTGGAGCTACATGTGCTACTATCTCCATATTTGTCTATTCTAGTGATGTCCCTTCGTTTTCTCGCAAGATAACGCAAAACCACACTCTGCACAAATTGCACGGACATCCACGGCTAGCAGAGAGAGCAGTTGTTAGATTGGCCATTCAGCTGTGCTCATATGTTTCAGACTGAGGATGTAAAGTGCATTATGAAAAATATATACTCTAACTCAGGCCTCGTAAAGTTGCGCAGCTGAGGCAAAGAATCAACTGTGCCAACTTTTTTGTTGCAGTCATCACTTTGAGTCTACAAGTGTAAAACTTAACTGGAGGGATGTAATGTCTTTCTTCCTGGACATATTCCCTCGCCTTGCATTTTGATGATGGTGATGGACAGTGATGTCTAACATCTTGCTCTAAAATCTCCCGATGTGTTCAGTTAATTTGAGATCTGGAAGCAGTGAAGGCGATGACGTAAGCTGAGGATCATTTTCATGCTCATAAAACCATTCAGTGACCCCTTGTGCACTGTGGGGCTTTGACCACGGTCATCCTGGAAGAGACTTCTTCCATTGTGGTGGGAATGCTTCATCTTGAGATGTAAAGTTGATGACCTAAAATGACTCCGTATTGATTTATAGTGACCCTTCCGCCTGTAAGAGGAAGAGTGGACCATATACAGTATTTGTGTGCTTCTCTGTATGTGTTGTCCAATAGATCATAATTTTCTGTAGTTAACTGGACCCACTCCATCCTCGAGCGGCCCTCCCATCCCACTGCGAAGTGTAAAACCTGCCTCTGACCTTAAATCCTTCCCCCACCCACACCAAAACAAACACACACATTCCCGCATGCAAAAGAGCAGATCCTCACAACAGCTCAGGTGATACTTTCCAAATGCAACCAGCTTCCTAAGCTGAGATATGCAGACTACCTCACAGTCAAATGGGGAAAAAAAGAAAAAGGTCTCAGGGAACCGACTTTAAAAAAAGACTTTATTCAGGGGACAAATGGGTGGATGTCAACCGCTGATAAAGTTTACGTCGCCCTGCCATTCTTTAAAAGTAAACACGCTGTACACCACGCTGACATTACTAAGTAGGTTAAGTGTAGCCATAGGCCACCATCCATCATCGACCCGGCCGTGCTCTACGTTCCATTCCGCGGAAACGGTAAAAAGTTTTCAACGGCGCCGCGAATTGCCGTTTCATTTTTCATAACTCGTCCGTCGTCCCCCAGAATAAATTTTGGCGGACTTGACGCAATTTAGCAGCCTGGCAGTTTAAAATTGGGCCATGAATCACGCCCGTTTCAGCCGGTAGGGAGGCGGCTACATAATATTTTCTGCGTGTCAGGAGAGTGAGCGGTACGAAGTCCATGGACGTCATATTTCTCGGCTCCCACCCTCTCCATCACACGTCCTCCTGATCGCCTTACTCAGCTGACACATGTACTCCATTCCCCCCCGTGTGCATGTGCTCCATCTCTCTAACCTGTGTTTGGTAGCGCGTACTTAGCTCTCTGGCCATAAACCACAAATCTGGATCTGTGCTCTTATGCATGTTCATCTCTCCGTGAGTCGTTTAATTTCCAACATATTTTCTCATATACTTCACGGGGTTCATAGAATTATGGTGCCTAGGATGAGGGAGGTAAGCAAATATGAATATCAAACAATGCACTTAAGTTATTTGCCTTGATAAGGAACTGATTGAAACTCAATAACAGGGGGGACCCACAGTGATCTGCAATTCTTTTGTTTGAGTTTAACAATGTTAAGTTTTTAGCATTTATTAAGATAATATTAACCTTGCTAAAGTTTGTGATTTGCTGGTAAGAATTGTTAAGAAAGCAGATCTTGATTGTTTAATTTAAAATCCGTTGAGATGGCATTTGGCAAAGCCAAAATGATGACAATACATTTTCAGTCAAAATGCTTATGGACCTGAAAGCATGCTTATGATTTGTAATGCTGCCTTCTTTTTGCAAAGCTAACTCGAGCATATACATGTGCACAAATAAATGCAAAAATGTCTTCGGCCCTGACTCTGACGCATCATATGGCCTACCAGGTTTGGAGAGGAGTGGCACAATTCCCACTCTACCCCCAGTAATATGCACTGACAGGTGTATGATGAAATGAAGGTGGGATGCGAGCTCGCAGCCATACACATTGATGCAGAAACAGGCAATGTTAATTAGCAGCAGCAGAGAGTTATGCAGCACAGCGGCAGGTGAAGCATTTTTGATGCAGAGGCCGAGCAGAAGGCAGCTGAAAAAGACTGCCTTTCCAAAAGACAGTGCAGTGGCAGATATGCAAGGAGGTGTTTAGGAAAATGAGGACAGGTCTGGAATTGTCTGTCTGAATGAGCTTTGCACTCTGTGCCCCATTTCTGAAGGCTTGTCTTGACAGTACATTGATGGTCGAGGAGGTGTTAATATCTGCAACATAAAGGCCTAATTAAATGCTCACAGATCTGCCAGTGATGTCCATTTTTAAACCACGGCTAAATTAATCTTCCCTTCTCCCCCTCTGTTGATGTATAGTGATCTTTGGCATGTGCAGTCTTTGGAACACCGTCAGATATTATGGCATGTCTTTAGAGCACCAGCATTTTCTTACAGTTTATACAGAGGGATAACAAATTAGAGGGCGAAACCTGAGCGAATGTGTGGTGAAACACAACAAATGCAGATGCCAGGGTTCATTTGCCTGACATGGGTTTAGTCCAATCGTCTCCTTAAAGGAGGAAGGGTTACAGCAAATCCGTTATTCTCTGTGATAACTTTTATATCCTATAATGAAGCATTCTTACTATGATAGAAGGAGTCCCTTTCAGAATGACAAAAGCCCAAGCCCTACAGCGCTCAAGGGGTCACTCAGTGGTTTTATGAGTATGAAAATGAACTTTAGCATATGTCATTCTCTTCTCAGTCACCAGATCTCAGACCAACTGAAGTCATAAGTTGAGGTCTTACTTCTTAAAGTCCTCATTGCTCTGTGATGGGGTAAAAACTCAACAACAATGGCAAAAACCATACTCTGCCTACGGTATAGCTTCTACCATCCTTCAATAAGTAGGAAGAAAACGCGAACCGTCATTATAATTCCTGCAATTGTCTGGGGTATCAGTGATAGCCTCGAGAATCGACCAGCTACGAGAAGGGTGCACACTCACCGTCATGGCGATCTTACGTGTCAACATCAAACCAATCGTCAACATCCCAACAAAGCTTCAGTCGCAATAGCGGGTAAAGTACAGAGGGCTTTGCGGAAACTAAAGAGGCACCCATCGAACCCTCTCTACCGACAAAATACTTTTCACCATCCCATCGTTGCAGAATAAAATGGATTTACCGCTCGCTCAATGCTGAATAGAGGCAACTTTCAGGGATGTAAACATCTTAACCATGAATGAAACCTGGTTTGATGAGGAGGCGTCTAATGCACAAGGTTTGCTTGGATAGGCTCTTCCTCATACGGTCAGACAGGACAAAGGGACTGAATTTTGGAGGGGGTGTTCATAACCATGCGCTCACGTGCACATTGTAGACACTTCAGTGGTGGAAAGAGGCTAGATTGTGACTCTGACTGGTCCATAGCTCCCAAGCACCTGGAATGGGCAGTCTGTGATAGCCTTTGCACGTTGATGAGCCTTGGGATTTCCAACACTCTGTTACTGGCTAGGGCTTTGAACGACCGAGGACCACTGTTGATGTACAATACTGTCACCCCTTCTGGTAAGCTTTCTACATCTGTAAGCTTGTTTGTGCTCAGAACATCAAGTCTTGATTCATTAATTCATTAATTCATTAATTCATTAATTCATTTTTCCTTCTGAGTGACCTTATGCATGATGTGCAGTGTTAAGCTGTTGAAAAGTTTTCAAAATTCTATGTCTGAAACCTCTCAGTTTTTCATAATTACAAAAGTATATCTTTTTTTTTTTTCGAATCACAGGTCTGAGTTTTTACATTTCGTCAGTTTTGTGCCCACATGATTAAAAATACTGGGAGACAATATTGTGCATCATTACTGATTCATTCAAACAGTGCTACATATTAAAATATGGCACCACTTATTGTGTTAGCGGTGAAAGCCGTGTTTGTTTTGTACTTGTTTAAAGGGGAACTTTGTCTGAACAAAATTAACTTGTTTCTCGGAGCATTATTACCATTCATCATAGCAATATGCTCCATGACAGCTCAGCAAAGATGGATGTCATTTCCACTTTCACATTCATCCTTCAAAACCCTTGTTCCCCATCTATCTTCTGCTCAAGATCACATTCCAAAATCATTATCTGTCTTCATGGCTTAAAATCCCACCTCATCATATTAGTTTCTTGTTAATTTTGAGATGAGAGCGACAAGCAGTATCACATGAAGGCTTATCCAAATGAAATATACGCCGAGAATATCCTATGAGAATAACCAGCATATTTTGTCCTTTTTTTATTTTTTCCTGTTGGTATAAATTGAGTTTTAATGAACAAAAACTACTGTGAAATATTCCGTTTTCAATTGTCGCTGATCTGGTACATTTTTCTTTTGAGTTTTTCGTAATGTGTTTGATAAAAACATCAATGCACAATTTGCTTCCTGTAAATGTTTGCATATTTTGCTGCGTTTACTTGTCGGGAGTAAGGGGAGATTCATCAAAATGCACAGCAATAGAGGATAACGCTGTCCTTTCAGAAGACTGTGGACAGACCTAACATGATGCTGCCCTTGAAAAATAATAGGATGTTCGCTGAAAGATTCTCTGTTGCCAAAATAGTGCCAGGTGATAGCAGCTTGACTGTCATACCATGAATTTGCAACAGGCTCCTATACATTGTGGATAACAGAGAAACTGACATGCAGCTGACTTCGTTTGTTTGCCAGACCTTTATCCAAGGAACGTTTTAAAATTACACGCAGGCTACCAATATCTGATTGTTGCTATTACAATTTGTCAATGATGATTCATTAATCTGAGTCTTTAAAGTCAATTTGGGGGTGCTCTTCCAAGTCAAACCTTGGAGTCAAAAGGTCAAGATATGCAAGATGTCCAATAAACACCTACATCCCTCTCTTTTCATCTGTCTTCATCATTCCATCTCAACACTGACCCATTTACTGCTCTGTAGGAGAGAAAAACCAATTCTTTTTCACTGTGTGGCTCTTGGTCGTTGCTTTTTCATTCAACTTGCTGAAGCTTTTTGTAAGACCATTCTTGGGCCCTATAGCAATAGTCTGTCAGTATCTGAACCTGTCAAGTCATGTTTTATTTGTATTTTTTATTTGTATTTATAATTTTCCTTGTCTTATGGTTTATTTTAGCAGTTCTCTTTCTAGCCATTTCCTTGATTCTGTCATTTGCCATGTGTCTTCTGTTTGCTCAGTGTTAATTGTTTGATTGTTGCCTTATTTGTAGCCACACCTCCCTGCACATTCCTCAGCTCCACGCACCTGCACCCAATTTAATTTGGCCCTTACCTTCCCTTTATATTCTCCCATTTCGGCACATTCCTGTTTGGACGCTTGGATGGATGTGGCTTTGCAGGGAGTAGCGAGTGCGGCATGAAAAATAGAGGCCAAAGAGACAATAGAGATGGCAATTTTGAACCTTTGAAACCGTTTTGAAGCCTTTGAAACAACCACTGTTTCGAAGTGTTCCGAATTGTTTCGAAACCAGATTTATTTCAGTATTGCTCAGCCTAGTTGCAAAAACTTTTACTGCAGCTATTAAAATGTTTTGAAGTGAAACAAAACACATGGATCATTGCGGGGCGGAGCAGGGAAAACGTCACTGGTCACGTGACAAGTTTTGAAGCAGAGTCGTAAACCCAAGTCTAACCCAGATGTTTCGAACGTGTTTGAAAAAGTTCAAATCTGCATGTCGAGATTGCCATCTCTAAGAGAGAGACCGAGGGAGAGGGGGAAAAGAAAATGAAGTAGAGGATGAAATGGTTGGAAAAAGTGAAGAAACAAATTGTGTATTTAGTGATCGACACCTTGTGGGGGTTTGTAGGTTTTGAGGTGAAGACACTGCTGGCTGCTGTCCTGTACAGTCCTCCTCTTTGAATGGTATCCACTAATTATTTGATCTTCAAGTTGGCCATTTTGTGACTCCTTTGCATCCCAAAAACGGGCTTCAAAAGCATTTGAGACTCATTGTGGTCCTGCTCCAAATACCCAGTGAAATTTGTTAATGGAGTACATCTGTTCTCTCAAGTGCTCTAGGTTTAGAAAGGCCTCGTTGCATGTGGGAATGGAGATTTTGTATGAAGTGTGATTCAATTCTGTTGCAGTACGCATCTATGATGTGAAAATGACTTACAACCACATGATAATGTGCGCATAGCTATGCCCTTAGGCAGGGCAATAAAAGCTCATGTAGTCATTCTGGACATATGCCCCAAGAACAATACATTTTGGTGTCAAATTTTACGGCTCTTGCCACTAGCGACACTGCAGACCTATTGGAGATATTTGTAGCATAAGCCACAACATCAGTAAATTCAAATATAATGGGACATTTATGAAATAGCGCATTCATAAAATTCATAAAACCCAAGATTGAGTAGGTAAAGGTTCATTGTGATTTTACGGTAAGCACTGGGAGCTAGCAAAACTGGGTACAGTTTATTCTGATAGAATTTTAACTCTAAAGGAGTTATAGTCCAACTGCGTTCATATAAGGATATAAATGCTTGCAAAATTTAAAACACATCTCAATCATAATTGTTTTCCAATGCAATCTGTAAGTAAACGGAGCCAAAGTCCTAAAATTGTGCCACAGACCAAATACTTAACGATGGCATCATGTACATACAGTATCTCTGCATCAGTGCCAAATTGAGTCTAATCTTAGTTTCGTCACTTAACTAGTGAAACTGTAAATAACTCTTTGCTAATTGAAATCAAATTAATGAAGAGTGTTTTTATGGACTTAAATGCATGTTTTCAGTAATTTAATTCAGAGCCAATCAGTCTTTTTCATCTGTTTATTTTCCTGTATTGCAAAAACTGAAATCTGCTTTTTTTATGTTGGCGCCTATTACATTTTATAGAAAAACACAAACTTTGACCATGGAAAAAATACACCCTTATAGTAAGAATTTCTAAAAAATGGATTTTTACTCCACGTGGATGAAGTACAGGGCTATCGCTCTATGGTATTATATATAAATTTTTGTAATTTTGGCATGTATTGCATTTTGGAAACAAACTCTTCAAATTTACTTTCTACATCTGTGCTGCAGCGGGTTCGAACCCTAGCCTTGCACCTTCGTTGGTGCTTTGCAAATGGTGCTGCTGGTATTTCTGCATGTAAATCAACAAGCTTCCTCCTTTGCCGGGAGATACAGACATGGCAGTAAGATGAAGGGTCCCGTTGGTGAGGGAGGTGGGGGGGGAGGCGGGGGTGAACCATAGATGCTGAAGAGACTAATATAAAAAAGCAGCTGGTCTTGACCTTTTAAGTGTGTCATCGCATGGCAGCGAGTGTCATGTTTGGTGGCTGTCGCCTTTATGGCTTGGAACACTACACTCCCACCTCAGCATCATGCTGGGAAGAGGCCCTGTCTGATTTTGCTGTATGTTTTACCTGCCCAAACAAAAGCCTCCACAAACGGCATGAGAGACCGCAGTCTGTCCCGAGAAAAGCACTTAACCTTTAGAGCACTAAATACAAACAGTGTTGCTCAATGATGTCAACGGCGTTTGAATTTGACATCTTACAACCTATCATGTGGCGACTTGTTTCAAAGAGCTCCTTGCAGGGCAGCTCTTTTAAACAAGCTGCCACATGTTCGGTTTTCAACAGCAAAAAAAAAAAAATGATACATCCATTTCAGTGCTCTAAGGGTTTAAACATTGTTCCTAATGTCGTTTTTTTTATTTATTTCTAATTACAACATAATTCAAACTGGTGTTATGTTTAGAGGATCTTGCTGATGTTGTTATAATATCAGGAAGACTGAGCTTGTGTAAACATTCCTGAACACTGTATTTATGAAATCTTCAAATGCAAACAATATAAGAATGGTCAATTAAATAATTTCAACTTCAACTTGATAATTTTGTGTCTTTTTTTGAAGTCTGAGGTAAGGGAGGTTGGGAGCAGGTGGTTTCCAAAAAAGTGACTGCACACAGCGCAGCACTTGGTCACTGCAGAGAAACTCACACACTGCCAGGCATGCTAACACACAGAAAGCCTAAAAAGTGTTTTTCGTTTTTTTGTTTTGCAAAGAAAGAAAACTTCAGGCACAGTATGTCGTTCAGCAAGTGTGAATTGCGGCTCTTTTTAGGAAGCGATGGAAATGGAGGAGAAAAAAAAAGAATGCCACTTTTGTGAAGCTCTTCTGACTGCCTATCTGCTTGCACAATTTCTCATTTTTTATTCCTTTTTCCTTAAAGGAGGCTAATTAGCTGCTAGCGTGCTGCCCCCCTCCGGCCGCCGCCCCCGCCCCCGCCCCACTAATTGGTTTCCTCACTGAGGCTGTCAGACAATTACAATGTCGCATCATGACAGTGGTTAAATTTCCTCTCCTGTTTGTCCTGTGTATGTCAGAGGATTTGCTCAGGTGCACAGCCAGCTAAATGAGTTTGGTCAGAGTAAATTTACCATTTTGACCATCAGTTTTGCTTAATGAAACATGATCTGAGGGCAGCAACAGTTATGATTGGTTCAAAACAGGCAGCCAATCAAAGCAGGGAGGAGGTAGGCTAATTTCAAACGAGACGAGGCGTGCCAGTTTCAAACTTGAGAGGGACCGTAACGGGTTGGGGCAGCATTGTCCTGGGCCAGGGCATGTTAGCTGGTGGTTTAGCCCATCCTGTAATGGCACTGCTTGCTTGGCAGGGGTGACCACTATGGTGTCAGACCAAATCCTGCTGAGCGAGATGTAAACATTTTAAATCATATCAGAAACAAGTAATTTTTTGCGGAGCGGTAACAAATGTTTTATGGTTGATGCTCTGTATCAGATTTTGTACAACTTAGACCAGACTTCAGGGATGTGACCGATTTTGAAAGGTTTCTCCCAAAAAAATAAAAAACTGAGAGATGGTGGAACATCCAATGTGGTGCATGCATTTGCTCCAAGAGGCTATTTTTTTTTTTTTGCTAATCTGGAGCCCGGAAATCAGTGGAAAGAGCGCCAAAAAAAGTTAAAGAATAAATAGAGATATTTTCCTCAAGCTTGGCTGAAGTACCACTTAAAAATTCATCATAATAAAGACATGACATGTAATCTCAGCACTTTGTGCAGTTCAGATAGCCAAACAAGTGGAGCTGAGTGTTTGTGCTCTGTGATCAACACTGGAGTTTCCCTGCTTGGCTCTATTTTTTGATAACGATCAGGCATAAAGCATTTTTATTGCCTGTATTTTGTTTTTTCGTGAAACTTTTTCATGCCAATACTCGCCTCTTTACCAATGAAACTTCATCATACATGTGTTTCAATGCCAATGGAAGCTTGTTCAAATTAACCAAGTTAAGGAGAAAGTATTCAGGAACTGCTGTCATTAAATTACAAGTTGCGCCAGACAAACATGAAGAGTTTCTACCGACTGCACTTACTGGTTTCAAGCACAGGGGCAAATTACAATCCAGCAACTTGCAACACAAAGCAGAGGGCTTAAATACCCGTCACATGGCCATGAGGGAATAACCACATAATCAGACAGCAGACATACAAGATTCAAACAAATTAAAGGAGACATTCTTCAAGTAAACACACAAGTTGCTGAATAGAGAGAGACACAAAAGGCATTCACATGAGGCCTGTGACCCCAAACTATCTAAGTGTTGATGGACAGTGGACAGTACCATGAAGCAGTAAACATTCATATGCATTTTTGTGATCTGACCTTTTCAGGCTTTTGCAGCTGCACCCAGGAAGGAGTTGAGTTTGAGATGGAGCTTTGCAGCTTTGCTCCAATAAATTCAGCAATAAGAAACCAAATTAAATTCCGGTGGTACTGTGTCACGCTATCAAGAATTTATTTGCATCCGTCATATATTTTAGGTGGAGCTCATCTTCTGATAAGAATTTTGACTGACTTAATAGTCAGGAGACATTTGGCCCACATCAAGGGGGATCACGCCGAATACTGGACAATGTGGTGCTTTTTTGCATTTATAGCAGAACCTCAATGGAAAGAATATCAAATTTTTCAACCTTTTATTTTCCACAGGTCAGAAATGTGAACCGGGCAGCCTTTCGGAGAGAGATTTATTCTAATTTCTCCGCGACTCCCCGTGGGTCTCTCATCAACTATTAATAACCTTTCTGAAAATTTTCAAAGAGTCTGTCGGCAGTGAGTCACATCTCTATTCTGTGTCTGGGTTTTTTCCTTTTTGTTCATTCAAAACTATCCTTCTGGTAATGTTTGTTGATCACAGAGGTGTATCAATCCTCCTGCTCTAAAAACTGAGGCCCATTCAACTGTTGGAAATGTGCATATTCAAGTCTGAAAATCCACCCAAATTACAAAACAAATGTGGAACAGAAGTCTGACTGCTCCTAAGGTCAAATGCCATATTGCCCATTTCATTCAGACGCCAGACACCACTGTGAAAAATAGGATGAATGAATGAATGAACCAAGCAATGAATGGATGAATAATTCCCACAGACAGAAAACATTTTATTTTATTGCCAATTGGTCCAGTGTACTTATTTAGAGCGTTAACAAACATTTTTTTGTGGCGAGAGAGCTGTAAGAAAGATGAATACGTGCAAAGCAATGCATAGACTTTTGGATGGGGCGAGAGTATGACACAAAAAGCATCCCATAAACTCTCTGACTCTCTCTCTCACACACACACACACACACACACACACACACACACACACACACACACACAGAGAAAAGAGCTATTACAATGTATGTAGAGCATGTACAACATCAGTACTGCCTAGAAAATGTGGAAATGTGGATTGCAGATGAAAGCTGCACAACTGCTGAGGTTACGTTACCCTGAGTAGCGTCAGGGGGGAGAAGGATGAAGGATAGTGATGAGATGACTACCGTATGACTTGTAGGGATCATCAAATGGTCATCCATGGTTCTTGACGACTGAAGACTACTGCTTGTCCATCCTCTCTTCACCTGAACATCAGTCGTGAAGATCACCTGGCCAATATTAGTTGCACAACCTGATCATTTAATTGCCTGCGATAAATAAATAAACAGAATATAAACAGGTTAGATTTGGACTGAATGCCAGAAACCTGGTGCTCAGAATTCATGGTATTGAAGGTGTATGAGCAGAAATTGAACGCTCACCCTTCATCAATTTGTGTTAATCTATGCACGTGACTGAATGAATACAAAAATATAGCTTAAAATACAATGAGGGTGTTGTGCATCACAGTATCAGGCATGGTTGATGATGCGTCTGGTGAAATGGCCGCTTCATCACCGAATTGTGGAGAGCTCTTTTGTCTACAATGCAATACCAACAAAAGCTCCGCCATGGCAATGAAGACGAAAAGCGTGGTGAAAGCCAGGTCTCCAGTTTCCTATCAGATTTACATTCAGTGTGGTTTAATCTGCTTTTTTTTTTCAAGACTCGTCTTACTCCCTTTGTCCTTTCTCTATTTTAAAATATGCTCACAGTTTTCTGAAAAAGAGAGCCTGTGCTAATTAACGCAGTGCCGATTGTAATTTTCCCTGGACATTTTCACACAACGAAAGGTTACGGGGACCTTTCTGCTGTCAGGATTTACTACAGCCCATGAATGTCACAGTGCCTAATGAAGACAAGTCCTCCGTCTCAGGCCTTAGAAAGTTGAAGGGATGGAGGGAGGGGGAGGGGGAGAAGAAAAAAGAAAGAAAACAACATATGACGAGCAGATTTGTATTTTTAAAGGGACCGTGAATTCTGGCGAACCAGAAGCTTTCAAGCTTAGCCCGTGTGGTTTTTATGCCCCCGCCCTCCAAAAAGGAAAGGCGGCATTATGTCGACACCATGTCCGTCCGTTGTCCGTCAACTTTTCATTTCCGTGGGATAACTATAGAATCCCTCGTCGGATTGATGCCATTTCTTAATGGCGTATTGGGAGTGGCTAGAGGAAGGTTCCTTTCGAAAACCAGCGTCGTGCGATATCTAATATGGCCGCCACAGCTGCCATCTCAATATGCCCTTGATCAACATACAGGCGGGGGCATATGCCACGCTCTGCGTTGCTCTTGTTGTTAATGCTGATCTGATTCAGTTAATAGAAAGGTAATATTGCACCAGTTCACTAATTCATTCGTCACTTGTTGCAGCTAAATAAAGTTACTAAACAACTTGGCATCATTATTCATTAACATGGTGGTTGCGGAAGAAAATGCATATCTCCAAGACTAAAATAAGATCTTCATCCACCATGAATACCCTGATTTAGTTAGCTTGTCGAGATCAGGTTGGCACAAAAAAAAAAAAAAAAACAGCTTGCCAATCACCCAAATTGCCAATCAACTAAAATAAATTCTTTAATAAAGTAGCTATACAGACCCGAGCACTCAAAGTAATTATTTTAGCTATCATTAATTAGTACAAGCACAAATGATATGATGATAGTGGACAGTTGGTTGGAGGAGCAAAGATTAATTCTGTAATATTGAGTAAGTGGGAGAAAAAAAATCATTAACAGTTTTACATTAAGGTTGATCACTTGTATGGTGAGTCTTTGCTGAATAACGATATTACGCCAAACAATGGATGAGTGATGCTACTCGCAAGGTCAAGAATCCGCTGGTAGTCGACCGGGTTCAGTAGTGCATTGTTCCTCAGAAGAACTCAACACTTCCACCTGATGGCAGCTGGTGAAAGACAATAATTTCAACTGCAATTTTACTATTAATTGCGCGCAGTGAAGATCTATGCCCCTTTCAAGTATAGCATTTATATTCTGGGTGACACGTGGACAAGTGCAATTGACTTGGAGAGGCTAGTTTGCCTTTCCAAGTGAAACTCTCTGCTTATTCCAACCAGTAGATTTATGTTGCACTTGATTTTGTGTTTAAAACTGGTATCGGCACATTTGTGGACATTTAATGAGAATATGACCCATATTTTACAGCATCTTACTACTTTTACTGCAAGGTCAACAAATAAAGATTTTTACCAAAGTGCCAGTTTCTGCCTGAAATAAGCTTCTCATTATTCTGCCTAGTCTGGATGAGAAGCTTTATCACTCTTTATACATTCAGGCATGCGCTGCATCATTATACTGTCCATATGTACGTATACATATTAGCGTACGTGTAAGTATGCACATATGCATATACTGTGATACAGCATATATCTAATGGTGATATGTGAGCATGTGTGCTTAAAATTTATTTTACTTGCAGATATGCTCTGATCGAAGAAAAAAAAAAAAATTTATCAAGTGATCCTTGACTATGGCGTGGTATCAAGGTTTTCAATCCAAAACACTTTTTTTTCCCCTCAGCTTCCTGAATCAAAACATGACAAACTGCAAATACAGAGTCTGCGATTTCTCACCAAAGGGGATTGCTCTATCCTGCTTCCTTAATTAGGCTTGACTGAGGTGTTAACAGGGGCCTGATCAAGACTTGACAGTTGTCAGCTTTGCATCTTTTGAAGAGGAGATGTGCTGTCAACCGCGTGTTGCCTCTTTTTACGGATGCTAATTGGCGAACCCTTTACAAATGAATGGCTTTGACTGTTTTTAACCCGTTTGCGCAGAAGCCAAATCAGGCAAATGAAACAAGTCACTTGCAGCATTTGGAAGCTTATTACACCATTTTTGTAAATTTTCAAAATTTTTAAAGAGAATAAGGGCCACAAAGGCAAAGAATATTTATGAAAAGTCAGCATTGAGGTTGTTTAAAAAATGATGAGAATTGAAAAATGGCTCTGTAGTAGCACAATAGATTCCTGGGATCATGAACTCCTTGACCACAAGCTTGTCACATCTAAGTGTGAAGTTCGGAATTTAAAACAGTCCAGGGGCCAAATGATGTTCGTCCGTCGCGGACAAAGATGACCTTGACTTCACGTCACTTGGAGAAGGGGTGCTTGTGGCTGATCAGGCCAATCTTTGCCCAAAAATGTCTTACAGTAGGGACAGGGGATGTGTCGGGGTGGGCCTGACTGGGAGGTGGAGCTCTCGCGGTCTCACCAGGCAGGGCGGTCAGGAGCCAAATAGTGGTTCCCCAAATGGTGCTCAGGGAAATTATAAACTCATATTTTACCGCAATTTAACCGTTTTAACTTAAAGTACCTACTCGTCTATCTGGGATGACATATCCGCATCTGGGGGTTTGGGGTGATGCACAGCTAAAACGTGATATCTAATAATCAATGACAAACTTAATTTCAAAATAATAAGCTTGTTAATTTTTTTTTGACTATTAAAGTTTGACTATGCTTTTGACGTAGGTCGAAAGACACCATTATAGATACTTCACATAATTTCTTGAAAATGGCAATCAGCTCATCCTTTCATGAAGAGTGTATGAGTTCAAACATTTCCTTTGTGTCCATGGCAACAATAAACTTGAAACATTGTTGCATTCATATTCGCTTGTTTTGCGAGCGCCACTTTTTCAGATTTGTCGCCACAAACACGCGGTTTAATGACTCCCCAGTCAAGCTGAGCCTAAGGGAGCCCAAAGCTCCATGGAAATAAATTCAATGATGGGGACTGGAAAGAGGCTGGCAAATTAAGTGCAGCGTATAAATTAAGAGTGTTTTTTAATGCTGATCATTATTAAGCACATTCTTTTCTTTTTATTTCTTTTTTTTTTTTTGAGGAGGAGGACATAGAGGCAATTATTTTGGACCGGTGAAATGATCACATTAATGGTTTTCTTCAGAGCTTTGTTTTACTGAGGGAGTGCAAGGGTGCCTGCGATGACATGCTGTACATGCTATACAACCAGCAGGAAGCAGCGGGCGGGTTCATTTTGGGAAGGGACTGGTGTGGCCTTGATTCGGTTAATAGCCTTGGCTATTATTATATTATATTATATTATATTATATTATATTATATTATATTATATTATATTATATTATATTATATTATATTATATTATATTATATTATAGCGTTGCTGACAATTCTTGGAGCTCCCAGCTTGGAAGAAGTTCGGCCAACACTTGGGTAGTCTAGTGGGATGGGGGCACAGAATTCCTCGCTATACCGCTGGGCAAAGGCCTCGCTGCAGCCTCTGTGCACATTCATTACCAATGATGCCCACATTTCCAGGAGCCACCATAAATCCAAACTCATTAGGGATATTGTTAGAGTGCAGCCAGCTTTATTAAATTGAAAGAAAAATTCGCAAATTTCAAATCTGCAGCAGTTAATAAGAAGGTTTTGATGAATACGGCTAGTTTGTTATTCTTCTGAAAGCTAAGTGGCCGCGAGGATTGTAGGAGGCATCTTTTTTGCCATTATTTTTGATGAATGTGACCGTATTCTCTGCCTTTGGAAGAGAGCAGAGGGTGGGGTTACGGAAAAATGTATCTTCAATGCAAAATCATAAATAGTGGATTAGGCTGCGTACAGTTAACCTTGTTTCTAGAGAAGAGGTTTCATGGGAGAAATTTGAGCATTCAGCATATAAATGACTGCAGGGGATTTACCGAAAAAAAGAAAAAAAAAAACAAATTAGGGGTGTGTGATGAACATCCCCCTCTCCGGACCTCCTGTTCTCACTCGATGCCTGTGATTAATTAGCCTGTTTAGATATTAGATTAGCCCCGCGGAGCAGCGAAAAGGAGTCAGAGCGCTTGGACTCCGATAAGGATGAGGGAGGAGAAGAGTTAAGCAAACGGGTCAGTCCTACATCCTGTGTGCGTTTCCCTCCCTCTCCAGCCTCCTCTCTCCTTCCTTTCCTCTCTTCCAGTGGCTTCTCCATTATGCACCTTCTCTTTAAGACAATGCCTCCTCGATTCTCCCTCAGAGAAGATGCACAATTACCAAGTGTGTGTGTAACTTAGCAACCAAAGACCCCAACTGAGAGCGAGAACCTCTAATAAGCAATTCTGCCTCAATTTACCTTTAAATAATTTAATACTTTTGTGAATTTAAAAGGTCTTAGTCCCTTCATTTGTGGTATTAATTTTAAAACTTACAATGCACACACAAAAACTGTCAACTGAATATGATTTATGATTTTATTATTGATTAAGCTAATTAAATGCTATATAACCCTTGTCCTCAAATCACAGTCCTCGGGATCAGAGAAATGCTGGTTTTCCGCCCTCCCTTTATCAGGGAGTCAGACCCTGTTACTCGATAAGCCAGGGAGGAAAACATTGTTGGCAAAATTTAGCTCATTTGACTTCGTAGGAAATGGCGTGAAGCAATAGATCTTCAACAGCAAAATTTCCCCGTGAGTTGCAAGGATTCCGCGAACTTTGGGAGATATTATGACAATTGCTATGTCTCGGCCAAATCAAACATGAAAGACTTTGAGCAATTTATTACAGCCTGGTAAATACCTTTTCTAGAATTTTCTGGAGTTGAATGATTATACGGTGGAGTTGATACTTGTGATACACCTTTGTTCTATGTGCGTGACTGCACACACTCTCCATGGCCCACGCACACACATTTCAGAAGTGGTTCATACACAATAATGTCAGGTTATTCCGTCCGACGGCTTTTTTTCCTCTCTTTGTTTGGATTACTTAATCGTTGAGTAAATTTCAGTGTTCAGTGTTGGGGCTACTAGAAACTCTTCCCATATACTGCATGCAGAGGGTATTTCACAAGGACCGTGTGTGGGTTTGAACTCTGGAATCGATTTCTAGGCTGATGCTTTCTAAAGATCTAGGAATGTTCCCACTGAAAGGATAAATCAATGCGCTCAATTTGGATGAAGATGGAGGTCGAGGGATGGTTCCTGGAAGAAGTTGGATTCATAGTGACCTTGTGTTTCTTTGTCTATCGGGGGAAAAACTACATGCACGTTCAAATAAAATTATTACAGAATAAGAGTTTTATGTATAACCAACCCTGCCTACATTCTAAAAGATTCTAAGCACATTTTTCATTCAGTTTATTCATGAATGCTATATTCAAATATGCAGTGCTGTCAGGAACAATGAGCTCTGCAGCTGTACCATTTTAATCCAGCAGGGGGCCTCGCATGTGCCAAAACAGATAATGTCTAAGTCCCTGAAACTTAATCACCAAAAATGAACATGACAGAAAAAAAAATAAGAAAAAAGAAATCAACATTTCAAGACAGATGAGGTTCCTGATCCCTGCTGAGGAACAGTTATCAAGAATTAGCAGGGTGTGCAGTCTTATTCCTGAATTTGAGAAGTCATTTGAGACTTTATTCATACTAACTCTCATGCGCACATTGAATGCACCCACAATCATTCATTGAAACCTCTAATATACACACATAATGCTCTTAAAATCTCTGCTTGACAAGGTAGAGCTCTTCGATCGATGTGGATTGGTTGAGCACAGTAGAGAGGCTCATCCATCTATCCATACATCACTAGGGCCATGGGATGGCCGGAGCTGACTTTGGGCTAAAGGCAGGGGCACATCCTTGACAGCTGGCCAATCCATCGCAGTGTGCAAACACCATTAACATGCCATTTACTCAGCATATGGGCTATTTAGAGTCTCCACTTAGACCGATGAGCAAGTCTTTGGACTGTGGGAGGAAACCAGCGTACCCAGAGGAAACCGATGTAATCACGGGGAAAACATGCAAACTCCACACAGAAAAGGCCCCCTGCTGGTTTCAAACTCATATCCTTCCTTCTGTGGGGCAGCAGTGCTAACCTCTGAGCCACTATGCCGTCCTCAGCGCAACATAAATTTGCGTGTTACGTCTCACACAAGCATTGAACACTCGCGCATATAATTGTATTTGAAATCTGTTTGTGTATGTGCGTGGTTATGATAGTGAATGTGAAAGCTTTATTATAAGAAAGGATAGATTATTGAATGTGTGACCTTTTCATGTAATTTGTAAGGCTTCAGTTATTGATCCATATGAGTTTCTTAGAAAAGTTGATGACTCAGTCTGACGCAAGGGAATAGTGAAGTCCTTCATATATTGCACTGTGTGATGCCATAGGCTCACTAATGGTTTACACGAAAGTCATTAGAAAAAGGGTAAATAGAGCAACCCAAGTTATAACCACAAGACAGCATGTCAGCAAATGATGCGCAGGTAGGACAGCGAGAAAAAGGCTGAAATAACCTCCTTGACCCTAAAAAATTACCATTTCAATACGTGAGAAGTAAAACTGATGTATGTGACAGCTAAAATGTATAATAGTGAAGGCTAAAACTACTGTATGAGGGAGTTGAAATCTGTGTATGTGAGAGTTAGAATGAGTGTATGCATGATAAAATATGATAGCCCCATCGTCATGTGAACTTATTTCTTCTCTTTCGCTCTGCTTGGCATGAAAAGTTTTACATATCAAACTCAAGTTATCCATTGTCTTGACTAATTGTGAGTTGAAACAAAGCTTATCTTCAAGTTGAGTTAACCCACCTTTTTAAGGCAGCTGTTTTGAGGTGTAACCCGGCGGAAATATATTATTGTAGGTGACAGCATTAGCTGCAGACTTGACTGTGTGTGCATAGTTCGCCAACGGAATATTCCAGATTTGAATGGGACTGGTGAAGCCAAAAAATAAAAATTAAAAATTGTGAGTGTATATACATATACAGTCAGATCTAAGCCTCATTATTTTGCCCACATCAGCTACACGTCTCATTACTTTTGGTCCCTTTAAAAATGGGGGGGGGGGTAGGGACCACATTTACGAAGTGCTGTATTTCCTACACGTTACTCCCATGCTGGAGGTAAATACCCCTCAGTTTCATCTCTTGTATGCTGTGGTCAACACCTAAAAAAACAATGTCAATATCCAAATATCCATGAACCTCACCACGAAACTGAGTTTGCTTTTTAAGGGTTATTGGATCAGTGAGAAATCGACCAAATTCCCCCATGCTGTTTCGCTGTTGTTTCTGCCAGATGGATGGTTACTCGGGTAAATAGTTATTACAGTTTAAAAATAGTGCCTGAGCATTATCTTTATGATGGCACTAGGCGGGGGCGCCGTGAGCAATTTTGGGACCTATGACTGGAAATCGATTTGGTCCCCCCATATATAGCACACGCGCGCAGGTGCGCACCTTAGTTCAAACTGAGGTACTCATGAATGACAGAGCAAACGAAGTTTTCATCCAGGCAGAAGCCAAACTTAGCTATCCCTACCATTTAGCTAGGCAGTTTGTCAACGGCCAGATATGTAAACACCTTTCTTTTAAAAAAACAGGGTCACCAACTGTCGACCTTTCTTCTCTCTCAGGTCTTTCTTTCCTTTCATCTCATTCCTGGCACCCTGCCCTCAGCATCCTGCCTCTCTCTCTCTCATGTAGTCTGACCTGAGGGCACCGCAGCCAGTTCAGGCAGTAGTGTAACTTGGGCCGTACAAAATGATGAATAGTAAGAGGGGTGCCCCATGAGCTAAGATTATTCTTATAGTTGACGATTGAGAAACAAACAACAAATTAATTTTAAATTGATCAAGTTATTACAAAAATTAAAATCAAATATTAAAGTGTCCATATATTCTATTTACAAATCTTTATAATAACAACAGTATCCTCTGTGGGGCCCCTGTGAATACTTGGCCCTTAGGATCGTCCATGGTTGCCCCCCCCCCCCCCCCCCCAGTCCCACTGGCACTAGGATGTATCTCATGTAAATAGGAGGGATGTGGTGAAATGGTAACTTGATGCCAGATTCACAGGATTGGCAAGCTAATGAATCGACATGCCGCCACATTTTCCTACCAGACTAATTTGACAGGACGAGGCATGTCAAATGAGTAATGAACACACCTCTGTTCACCTGACGATTCCTTTTGCCGTTACCACGGAGATTGAGTTCTTCCATTTCTTAAAAAGGTGCATCACTTCCCTGTCTTGCAATATCTCTACACTCTCCTTGCGAAAAGACCAATAAACAGTCTGGTAAATTCCTTGGTAACATTAACTTAACTGTAAATAATTATTCTGCTTTTTTTTTCAAGCACTTAATGGCACAATTCCATTATGGTTGTGGAACAGAAAGATATTTATATTAGAGTTACCATAACTAATATAAGAACACATTACGTCACTCAGAATGTGGGCCTAAATCATGGTTTAGGATGGCAATTTGATGATGAAATTACAGCCTTTAAGGTCTCTAGATTTTACTCAGTGTTTTAAAAGTTTTTTTCTTATGAAACTGCTTTTCACTATAGGGTCAAACGTTTTTATTTTTAAAAATTATCAAATTTTTTTTCGTCTTCCACAGGGAAACTCCATCCATTATCCCTCCACTGGTTTGGAATAGTTTACCAGATATAATGCAACTTTCGAGAAATAAATTCAGCCGTTAATAGTGCATTGGGCCATGTGATTCACTGCTAGATAACTTTTAATGGTGCTGCTAAAGTTAAGTGCAAAATAATAAATGCCCTTCCTGAACAGGTTCGGGAGAATCTCTCTTCTTAATTGCATCTTTTTCTTTCTTTATTCTTTTTTTTTGGGCATTGGGGTAATGCAAAACAGGGTCTTTAACAGCAGGTGATCTGCTCTTGAGGCGATGCGATGAAGGCTTTTTTTAGCAGTGAGTGCATCATTAAGAAAAATTAGATTTTCTTTTTTTATTATTGAAATAACACAGAACAGGTGCTTATTTTGAGACTTTGCGTTACCGTAAAGCAAACATCATACGCGATGCTGTCAGGAGAGGAGTCTCACACTGAGAACATGAAAGAGAGAGGGGCGAGAGATGAGCGCTTGCCACAGTTTCTGGAGGTTATGAAAATTTAATGCACCTTTATTTCAGAATAGATTAAAATAAGAAAAAAAGTGAGCGTGAGGGAGGGGACTGTGTCCATCTAATCAGAACTTTCTCCTAGTTTTTTGTTTGATTGATTAGTTCAAGCTGTTTTCTCCTTCCTAGTGCTCAAGTTCTGACTACTTTTTATGATAATTTGGATGTGCTTTACATGCAGGATGAGTAATGGTGAAATGGTTGGGGTGACTTCATATCAGTCAAACTGCAATACTGGGAGGCTGCTGGGTGCTGACAAGTTCTGCTTAATCCACAGGTTGGGTGTTACTTATCTGTTTCTCACTGTCAGAAATGACAACATCAAGTAAAGGAAGTTTGAGGAACAGTGTACGGTAGCTCCCAGTCCTTCTGTAACAGTCAAGAGTTGTGAATAAGAAAAGTTTGGAATCAAAAGTACATTTTTTCCACAAAAGTTTTTAGAATATCAGCTGTTTCTCAGTGATTTATTCTACCATGCGAAGGTATGGTATTTTGGCTGCCTTCCTTCGCTACTGAAACCCTGAACCATCCTCCATATTGAGAACTCACTGCAATCCATCTTCTGCAACCGCGCCACCCAGCCAATCCCCTTTATCCACACCCTTTTTCAGACCAATGGCATATTTACCGACACCAAACGCCCTCCTTGCATCGCATGGGGAAGGACTGGGAGAGGCGCGCGACATTACTTGTCACGTTTGCATTAGAGCAGGACGGCAGCTTCATTCTGGAGGGTCTGATTAAATTGATTTGAAACTCAGAAATGCTCAGCTGCAACCGTAGCATCCAGGGGAGCTCCAAATCCACTGTGCTCTCTCCAAATTTACAAAATGCAGGGCGGCAGGGAAGTCTTATTAATATTCATGAAATAATATCTACCTGATTGGCTTACTTGATGCACCTCGGAATGTGTTGCAAATTTCAGGGAGAGAGCAGATGAGTGTCAGACATGGACCTATTATCGGCCAATCAGGTTGCGGTTCTTTCATGAATATTAATAAGTCTTCTCCTACTATCTTGCATCATGGACAATTGTGCCATTCGGTCGAGGAAAGAGTTTCCATGACCCCAGTCACCAAATGTCAAAAATAACAAGCTGGATAGGTCCAGTCAATTTAATTTGCTCTTAGTGGCAAAACCGTTATTGGTTCCCATTATGATAGTTGACGTCTCTGTTAAAATCAGCCCATTTTGTGATCACAAAGAGCCATCTATCAATCACTCTTTACAGGGCACATCCAGTCTTAAATACCTCCTCAACTTCTCCAAATCTGAAGTCATCACCACTTTAGAAGTCACTGAGCTATGTCTGCTACATTGAAGACTTGATGTTGGACTGCTGCAAATGTCAGGGTGCTAAAGAGGGCGAGATTCCCAGATTTCCCGCACGGAAGACGTTTGCTTTTGATAAACTGAAAAAATCTTGCTTTGAAGCTAATAGAACATTGTTGCCTGTCTTTTTTATGAGCAGTCAGGCCACTGCTGCCTCCCGACTGAAACTTAAAGCAGATTCCCGGAACCACAAAATGTACATGACAGCCCAGCAGTGAGCTGACCTCCTTCCCAACAACGGGCCGCATTCATGAGACCCAGATATGATGAAGTGCCAACATAGAATATCGCTTCCTCGTTCTGCAGCCTGTACAAAATGAGTTGACATAAGATCAAAGCTCTAAAATGTTTTGGAAATGTGTTTTACATCCATGCAACAGTATATGTCTGTGACATGAACATAACGCTCAGGATATCTAATCAAGATGTCGGAATCGGATCCCCATGTCTTGTAAGCATAATTTTCCCAATGATAGTTCAGTAGGTTTTACATCCCAAACCCTGGCATGGTGAAGCACATGTAATATCCATTGCATGGCATGGCTGGACTGTGAAAACAGTGCCTGCTTTTAAATTGTTTCTGGCTAGTGAAATTTCCCAGTCTCCTATGAATGCTCATACATATTTATATTTAAATTTTTTTTTCAGATGTTCTTTCCAGAGGAAGTCACAGTTAACATTATTGCAAATGACATTTTAGTATTCAGGTTAAGCGTCTTGCGAAGGATTCGCAATAGCAATGCCAGGCTAGAGAATGGAACTAACTAACCTGAACTATCAAGCCCATGTTCTAGCCCATAGTCAGAGAATATAGTAAATGCATATTATTTTCATTCTCTACTTTCATATGCATATTGTGCATGATTAACTGTGCTCTTGATTATGCCAACAGAACAATTGAGATACTCTCATTGCACTGTGTCTAACTCCTGAGAGTGTGATATCACCTTTCCTGCAGTAAGTGCTGCACTTATAAGCCAGTTGAAAGCACTCATCTACTTTGCTTAGTAGGTTGCTAAGCCTTGGCGAGTGTAACGTTTATGCAAAACATCCAACAGGCCCATGCACTAAATTAGCAAACAGTAAAGCTCAGGTTTGCAGATTACTTTAAGTCATTTAAGTGAGGAATGGAGCCATTTTATTATTCATTTATTTTTGTCGTTTCTATGACAGACTAAATGCAGTAACTAATTACAGCAAGTTTGATTTGCCTCAAGTAAGACAAGATGACATGGTCATCCCATATCTCATATCCACCATGATCAAGGGTCGTGAACAATCCATAAATAAAGATGCTTCAACGTCCATTTTCAAACTCAATGTAGATCGTGATTAGCTTTTTAAGCAAACAAAATTTGAAAATTCAACTGTCATAGTTTTCGAAGTAACTTGTCTCCATTGAACGTGTGACTGACTGACGGAAGGAGGGACGGACGGACAGACAAAACCCAATCTTATATCCCCCAAACTAGTTAATGACAGAGATAATAGTTTAATAATAGTCAAATAACCTAAAGTACCAACATGGTTTTCTTTGTCAAACCCTGTATTGAAAAGACATTCACCATGATGGAATATCAATTTAGGAGTAGAAGACTGCTATTTTGTAATTAATGACACACCAGTATGAGCTCCTCTTATTACAAACCCATGTCATTAATTGCTCTTGAATGTTTCTAACAGCAAAATGCATGTCCTGCTGTGGACATTCCAGGACTTGCTTACAATGAAACCCTTTTCTTGGCCTCATGCTGACTCAAGATCATCCATCAGCAAAACAGAACTGAGAGAGATTTTGCATTTTTGAAAGTCACAGCCTTCTTCAGATATTCGAATTGTGATGCTAGCCTCTTAATCCTCTCATGAGGACTAGGCCTTGTTTTGTTTTCTGAAAACCTGAGATTGGATTCTTTTTAGTTAGTGTTGCTGTGGCAGTGCTTAGAAATGGAGCTGTTGAAACCAGCAGCCAGTGTTGTATTGGGACTATATGAACAGGTCAATAAATTCAGATTGACTTATTAAATGTCTGTCCTATGATTACAGGTCAAGAAGACATCCATCCAGTATTTACCCATCTTATTTTCATAGTCCAGATTGTGTGTGTGTGTGCGTGCGTGCGTGCGTGCGTACGCGTGTGTGTGTTGCTGTAGCCCAGGGCTCCCCAAATCTGGCTGTTGAATCCTAATCCAGCCCTGGTTTTCTCTCCCTCCAGGCAATTAAGTGAAAAAAAATATTGGCACTGATTAGCCAGACTGTCATAACACCTGAGTCCCAGGTACTGGGAGAGCGAACAACCAGCAGTCCCCCGGTCCTGCCTCTAAATGGCTGAGAGGCTGTACCGTTTTCCACATGATCAAACATTCATAACATTCACTCCCACACAGGTAATGCCTGTTGTCAATTTAGAGTCTCCAATTGGCAGGTCTTTGGACTGTGGGAGGGAGCGGCGAGTATCCTGATGATACTCCAGAGAAATGCAAATTTTACGCAGAAAGGCCCTTATTTTTACCAACAACCTTGTTCCTGTGTTACTAATAGCCACACTGTGCCACCCTGCAGCAGTATACTATGTTTGGAATTGTAATCTAGACTGATAATGAAACCCAGTGCCCTTCCATAGCAATGAAACAGTTCACTGGGCTGTGTAGTACAGGCAGAGAATCGCAAAAGCTGATGTTTAATGTTATGGTGCTGTGTTTGGTATTCGTCTGTTTGCATGTAAATGGTGATCCGAGACAGGTTGAATAGCCCGTTTGGTTATGTGGACCGTTCTGTACTGTATATGTTCCAAATACTCTTCTGTTAGAAGTGGGCAATATAATCGTGCACTATATTGTTCGTAATTAAGAACACAATTCCTGCTGATGGTTTCACACCAATCACTGCCTTTCATGGCAGTCAGTTCCTGAGGATTGATTGATGGCGCTTAAGTGAATGTCTGAAACTGTCATGGCTCTTCTTATAATCTGCTTACTCTCCTTGATTAGCCATTTGTCAGTTCGGTGGTTCCAGGGTTCATTATATAGCCTTTACTGAAACCTTCATTTTACTCTTAAAGCCTTAAAAAAAAAATAAAAATAAATAATAATACAACTGAAATTCTTCATAGAAATTAAAGTGAATAATAGGTTTTATTTGTAGATTCTGGCTAGCAAGTATCAATTCCATACTCCTGAGTGTGATTATGCAGATACCACTCAAATCTGAGGGCACCTACTAATTATTTTATATATGTATATTACAGTAACTTTTTTTAATGTCCCGTCTAAAGAAACAGGCAGTCCTCATGAATGATTACACTGACAGCTCTAAGAGTGTTCGGAATGAAATGCCTGTCCTTGTCCACCAGGACACTGAGAAAGAATAGACACTAGCAAAGAATGTTTGGAATTATTTTGTGAATTGTGAAATACCTAAGCCATTAGCTCACTGAGCTATATAAGTCACACCACTCAACGGCCATCTTGACAACACCTCTGGGAAGTTATTTCGGGCTAACAAGACTACACTCTGATCTAAATGATTGGGGAAAGAGCCATTACTTGACTTCCAAAGGTCACTGGGACAGAAGAACTGCATGTGTGGAATCATCAGTCAAATCTGACAAAAACCGCTCAAAACATCTGGTGATTTTGCTCATGAATAACGTTTCAAACACATTTTCCCCTGCAGGTGGCACTTTCAGTACGCATGTGCAAGGTTTCGCAAAACCAATTTCCTTTACAGTTCCGTCCGCACATCCCACTAGACTGAAAAACATTCGCTCTGTGGGCTCATCCCATGAGGGGGCTTGAATGATAAATCGCCAAATTGGTTGAAACCATAATGGTTGAAACTGTTGTGAATCCGAACTATGAGCTTGTGTCAACAACAACATGGTTGGCTACCTATGTTTCCCAGTTCAGCGATATAAAGCAGTCCATTGGCCTTTGCAGGAAACGGATGGGCTATGTCATGCATATCCATTTCACATCCATTATCTTGCATTATGGGCTTTTTTTAATTGAAAATGCCTAAAGTGGCTAATGTCCTCTCTATAGCGTCTCTGGCTATAGTAACAGTGCCTGACGAACAGATTATCATCTGCATGTATCAGAGGTCTGATTATTTGAGTAAAAAGATTTATATATATCATGAAGGTGGAAGAGGCTACATGCAATTGGGAGAAATGACGCCTGCAGGATTTGACACATTCTCAACATGTATATACAGTACAGCCATGTGAAAAAATTAATGTAAACAACAATATAAACAGTCTTTGTAAGGTCTTGAGCCTCCACAAGCTGCCAGATCAGTTTGAATATGCCTTTGAAGAGAGTCTACAAGTGCATAACTTCACTGGCGGTATGCAGTCATTGCTACACTAGAGTAATTAAGCACAAGCGAAGAGAATTGCGAGAAGATGGTGCAAGGTCTGGCAGGGGTGAACAGGATCTCAGTCAGGCTAGGCGTAGTAGAAGGTACTGAGCAGCAGTCTTGAGCTGTGGTGTTAGGCCGAAGGCATCGGAGCTCACAGGGTAGATGGTCAGTCTCGGACCTGGACAATGAAGGAACATGACTCACCAGGACCACACAGGACGAGGAACGGAATCCCTTATAAATATTCCTTTACAGTAAGTGTTAAAGACCAAAGACAACAGTCCAGCAAAGGGAAGATGCAAACCAGGAACTTAAATACTCAAAGATAACAATTACCAAAGTGCAAGTGGGCGTGTGTAACATAGGAAGGAAATACAACTAGGGGGAAAAAAAGGTGACAATAATTAAATAACAAAAAACAATTAATAAAATGAGATGCCTGGACTGCTGGGAAAACAACTAACAAAACATTCAGGATGTGACAAGCTTACGTAATAGTTTTATTATGAATATGAAAATGACGCTTAATGTAAAGTTTTAGGCACATGACGTCCTCAGTTCTGTTTCTGTTAATATATGCAGTGAAATGCAGTAGCCATAACATCAGGGCACATTTATTGCACATTAATTTTGATATAGCGGAATGAAGCATTGAAATATTCCAGCTCATGGAGGAGGTTTGTTCATAATACACCTGATTGCATGCATCTATTTATTTACTTGAATGGACAAAACACATTAGCCATAACAAATAATGAATTTTATTCTAGCTGTACAGTATCTCATCAGTTAATCGCAGATGAAAGTACCCACAGTGTTCAGGTTTCAGGGTGAAGAATTTTTTACTTATTTATTATGGAGCTGGAGTCAAACATGCTTAGATTTTGACCTTGAATGACATAAGGCATGTTCCCTTGCACTAAAACGCTGTAACTGCCACGCAGTACCATGTGGGTCACATTGACCTCCACGGGTTAATGGAAAATGGAATGGCATGTTGCTTAATACTCCAGGATAAATGATTATTGATTAGAATAAAGTGGAAATGATCATCAGTCTCTATCTGTTTTACGGACTGGCGCTAATCGCCCTGTTTCTATTGACGGAAGGGATAGCATCAGTATTTCTGTGAAGCGGACTATTTCACGCGCATGACGGATTCAGGCAGTGGTGAGGGATTTGTGGACGGATATTTTGTATCCAAGATTAAAAAGCCTTTTTGACTGTTGACTGTGGCTGACCTCGGTCATTTAAAGTCGCAGTTTTTGCTCTCTATAATGGAATAATCTGATTTGGAGCAGTCGCTCTCCGTGTGTGTACGTGTGTCTGTGGTCTGTGCATCTGAGTAGGAGATACAGCAGATAGAGAATGGAGAAAGGCAAAAACATATATGTGCGTGACGAGAAAGCGAGAGAGATTTGGGTGTCATATCAATTATGATTATTATTATTTCAATTGCAATTGGCATGACAAATCAATACATCTGTGTTGCCAAAACATAAAACATATAAATAAATAAATAATATGTGCATTTAAAAAAAAAAAAATCACCAAGCATTGTCTCTCAATTTAATACAACTATTAGGAATTTAGTCTCATATTATTGCAGGAAAAAAACATACTCGGCTGTGAGCTGTGTTGTATTTATGATTGTCTTTGAGTGTGGGATAGAATGCAAGGACTGCATTTACTTATCTAATCTGATAGATGTTTGCCATCAAAGTCCTCGATCTTTGATTGAGAGCAGATCAAATCCATAAACCTCGTGCTCAGAAGAGCCACTGCTCTGGGATCCCTCAGCAGAGGTAGCCTCAATCAGGTATGGCCTATTCCCACAAACTCCCTCCAAACAAGTAGGATGCCTGAATAGAATCAACATTCAGTTCTGCTATGACGCCAAAAATAAAATATGCAGGCCATTGTTATTATTCTAAATTGTAATCACCTGGATTTTTTTATTCTTTATTTTTTTAATGAATATACAGTATAAGTCACCGGTCTCTCAGAGGCAGTAGGAGGTGGGCAGGGCTATTTTGGATACAATGAAGTAAATTTAAAATGATAATTGAAGGCTCGCTTCAGCAGTGGAAATATTAGCTCCCTTCAATCATATTCTGTTTCCATCTTTGTTAACATTACAGAAATTCCAAGTTTCACACATGTGAGCAATCATAAAGTCTCTCTTTGTCGTATTTATCCTGAGCCCCGAGCTGGAATCAATCTGTTTATTTAAATGGCGGTGAACTCGCAACTACTGTGCTGAGAGGACACAAAAAGTTTTTTAAAAGATGAATAAAATCAACATTCATTTTTGTTAAAACAAAAAGTGGTTTATTTTCATACATGCATCAAACACAGCAGGCCACCTGATTATGTGGCCCTTTGAAGCAGATCTATTCAGGCAACTGGCCTTGTTTTCTGTAACAGACTAATAAAATCGGTCATCCACTCTCTGGAGAACCTCATACCTACAAACAGTTCACCCAAAACAACATTAGTCACCATTAGCCTGTCTGTAACAGGTTGCTTTAAACACGGCTAACCACTGCGTCGGTGACAAAGTAAGAAATGACTGCCTCTGTTTTCAAGTTTTTGGCAGGAAGGGGCAGTTTTTTTTGCGAAAAAACTGCCAATCAGAAACAAAAACCTCACTTATCAGGAGAAGAGTTGTATGTTGTTCCAGATTGAAAAAAAATCTGTGTTGTAGGGTGTTTTCCCACTACAGTCAGAATGGAATGAAACAGTTTGCCTATATTGGGCTTGATTTCTAACCTTTATAAAACAAAATATGGTGTGTCCAATCTTTAAATAATAATAATAATAATTCTAAATGTCAAATCTAAATTACATTCACATACTTTTTTTGACATATACTGTTAGAGGGTGTAATTTTATTGGTAGCAAAAGTAATTACCTTTAAGAGTCACTCTGTTTTGAGCTCAATCTATGCTTAATTTTTTTTGATAATCACTCCTGAATTGCCAGAATAGATTAATTAAATTTTTCAATGTGCTTTCTGAAAAATAAAGACCTTTTTTTTTCCTATTGAGCCATTCAGTGGTGGACTAACTGATGTGCTTCATATAACTGTCCTGCTGAATAATCAAACTGTGTTTGAGCTTTTGGCCAGGAATTGATGGCCAGACATTCTTGTTCACGATTTCCTGGCAGAGAGCAGAATTTATGGTTCCATCAATTATTGCAAGTCGCCCAGATCCTGAAGCAGCGAAGCAGCCCCAGATCACCACCTTGTTTGACTCATCAGTCCACAGAACATTATCTCAAACGTCCCGTGGGTCATCAAGATTTTTTTTTTTTTTTTTTGGCAAATGTGAGATAAGCCTTTGCATTGTTTCTGGTCAGCAGTGGTCTTCACCTTTCAGCGAGGCCTTTTGTACCCAGTTCCTTTCTCATTGTTGGCAGTGTGAACACTGACCTTAACTGAGGCAAGTAAGGCCAGATGTTCTTTAGATATGGCGAGTTGCAATAATTGATGAACCAAGAATTTTGCTCTTCAGAGAGTATCTGGTTGAGAAGAATGTCCTGCCATCAGTTCATAAGCTGAAACATGGTTGGTTTATACAGCAGAATAATGATCAGAAGCGCACGAGCATGTCCACCTCTGAATGGCATAAAAGAAAAAAGGACAGTTAAACTCCTGACTTGTATCTGATTGAAATGCTGGGTCATGGCCTGAAACATGCAATTCCTGTTTGAAAACCCTCCACTGTGGCTCAGTTAAAACAATTCTGCAAAGATGTGTGGGCCAAACCTCCTCCATAGCGATGTAAATGACTCGTTGGCAATTTATCGCAAATCTCCGATGGCAGTTGTTGCAATCAAACAACAACCTTAGGGCTGGCAGTTGGCGCACCTGGGTGCGTGTAGTGAAACAGAACCAAATTATCAATTACATTTGGACAAAGGGGGCAATTGCATTTTCACAAAGGGTGAGGCAGGGTTGGAAAGCTTTTTTCATTAAATTAACTAAATCATCATTTACAGCAAAAACTGAATTTTGTGTTTGGTTGCGTAATCTTTGTCTGGTGTTAAAATTAGTTTTACGATCTGAAACATTCAACTGTGACAAATATGCAAGAATAGAAGAAATTGGAAAGAGGTAAATACTTTTTTTCTGCACTGTAAAACTTTGTTTGTCTTACACACACACACACACACGCACGCGCGCATGCACACACACACACACACACACACAAACACACGCACACACACACGCACACACACACGCACACACACACACACACACACACACACACACACACACACACACACACACACACACACATTTTCACCACAACATTAACAGGAGACAGACAGCACAAAGAGGGAACAGTTTGTGCTAGCGTGAGCACAGTAAATATTATCCAAAGACCACAGTCCCAAGCTAGTAAATCCTCTCTGGCCTGCTTGTTGAACCCCATAACTCATACAGTTGTCTAAACTTGCATGAAAAGAAATGCCATTTAAATCTGGAGTGAAGAACGGTTGAACAGGGCAGTAGCTAAATGGTGGATTAATATAGTGTCTGGACTACTGCGCAAGAACTCATGAGCCATATATTTGAGTGTCAGCTAGGACATTACAGTTGTACCTTTTGAATCCTCGGAAGGTTTACTGAATATTCAGTTATATGAATCATTGGACTTTTTGCAAAAGAGCTGGACAAAGATGCAATTGGAAAGTGAATTAATTATATTACATGATAACAAATCCATGGCTGAAGAGTCATTCGCTAATTTCTGCAAAAATAATAATGTAAGCAAAGTAATATTGCAGGTGTCACCGTCATGAGAAGGGAAATAAAAGAGGGTTAAAGGTCCTCTGTCATGTCTCCACGAGTATAGCCAATTAGCCATTAATAGCCATTTTAAAATCTATTATCTGTGACAAGAGGGAGGGTTCACCCTAAATAATGAAGGAACTGATAAACTGGTCAGGCTGAAGTTGATCAGTCCATCTTGTCTATGGGTGGTCACTACAGCATATGATGTCACAAACAAAACAGATATTGAAATGGCTTAGAATGACTCATTGGCTGTGCACCTGGTGACAAGATTGGGGACCTTATAATGAATGGGTGAGCAGAGATATTGGCCGAATTGTGAAGAATTAGAATGCAATTCATATTAGCGATCCGAACGCAGATTGTTGCATTATTAAGGCATGAGGTGGATTAAGAAAAGGAGGATTGAAAATGCAGTAATGCCTGTGAGGTCCCAAATCTGAAACTGCACAGCCACCTGTCCCATGGTAAGAGAGAGGGGTCAGATAAAGGGCCGGACTGATGTACCCCTCCTAGCTCATGCCCTGTCTAATGCCCGCACAAGATCTGTGTAGCGATGTTCACGATGACGTCAGTGTTTTGATACGTGGTTGGCAAAAAGTCTCATCTTACACTAGTAGATCTGCATCTCGATGTGTACTTACCTGTAATAAAACATTCGAAATAGCCATGCCAGACAGCTGTCGTGTTAAAGGTCATTCGCTAAGGGTTCAGGAATCACGTCTTTGAGGATTTTAAGCGAAGAACCAAAGAGGCTACTCGCCATGTTGTTTGTCCTAGTCACGTTTCTGCCAACCACCAAACTCCGCATGTACAACTTTGACATCGTTGCTTTTAAACAGCGAACATCGCTACAGCGCTTGCTCACCAGCACTCTGTATGTGCCCTTGATCTCTCACCTCTAAACCTTTTTTTTTTTTAAATAGAGGCCATCTAACATGCTTCGTTAATGTCCTCACATACACAATCTTGCTCATAGCATTCTTGTGCCCACAGACACATTCTTACCTGCAACGCACCAGAGGCAGCAGCTCGGCTGAAATTAGAGGACAAAAAAATCCCTCTCACCAAAAGGAAGTCGTGACCTGTTTTCAATCATTTTCGTTCATTAACAGGTTTTCCAATGAATCCAGTGCTGGGAAAAATGTATATACTGTACTTCCATGCGTAACTATATGTAGACATCAATGCACTCATGAAAACGCACAAGTGCACACACATCAATCTATTAGCATGCGCTGAAGATTTAAACCAATTTAGAAATGTCAAGTGATGTTCTCTTCACAAGAGACAAGTACTTTCACTGTATGTACCGCAAATCAGAATAAACAAATGCCAGGCCATAATTTTAAGTCATTTGTTGGCAGTTTCAGCTCCTCGGTTTAATGGGTGACAAACAATCTCAATGATGAAATGGAAAATATTTACCTGCTAATTCTAACATGATTTACCCCTCGGCACAGGTTTAATTTATGCTAATAATCAGGAATACAGAGCATGCAACACAATTCAGATGCAATAACAGGGCAGTACTTTTAAAGTGCCATTATATCAACATCCAACATTCAGAACGAACAATTATTAACCCTCAACTTTTCTGTTCTACTCTTTTTCCATAGATTTATCTTTGAGAGGACATATCAAGAGGATATCCAAAAAAAAAAAGTCACTGCGCTTAGCTCTAACCAGGAATGTTAATTCAAAATGTGGAACCAAACATTTTCTAGAGCACACAGAGCGATCAAAAACAGAATGTATAATGAGAATAACGCTGACGGACAGATAGCATGCAGATCTGAGTAAAAGCCTGTCAGCTCCGATAAAATCAGCCAGTCCAGTGCATGCGGTATGTACTCAGTGGCGAAGGTGCCTGGGGCCTGCTCCAGTTAGTCGGAACAGAGCTACACATTTCTATGGATCTGCCAACGGTCATCTCACTGCCACGCAATGGGCCCCGATCAGTGTGCGGTTTAGCGGATGCTGACAATAGCATTTCAGTGGTTAGTGTGCTGCAGCCATGAGGAAGAACCATGTTTTCAAGCACTTAAGACCCCTCCCACCTCATAATCAAACTCACACATCCCGCCCCGTCGCACTCCATCCCACACCAGTCACAGCAGGGAATGCTTATGCGCAAAATATGCTTTCACTTAAAAAGTATATGATGAGAATTTTTTTTTCGTCCTGTTTTTGATTGTTTGAAATATGTAGTAAACGAAAACTTTTTTTTATAAATGACAAAATTTTTTTTTTTTTTACTCCCTGCCACCCGAAATATACTGATTTTCTCCCTAAAATTGTCCCGGAGACTCGGTCCGAGAATGCCAAGCTCATGATGTCAGCGTAATTGATAGCAGTCTCGGCTTGCCTCACCTCTAGTCATTTCAATTACATTTGCTCGCCATAATCAACGCAGTGCCGCCGCGCGAATTTGACCCATGTTGCCCTCAAATGGAGATCTGTGGGAAACACTTGCATCGATATGCCCAGCGTGTGCAGCGTATTCATGCAGCTCTGGTTTTTCAGCGCTCCAGCCACACAATATTGGCTTCTTCCCTTAACTGCCTTCCACTTGTTTTCTTTCTTGTTTTGTTATGAGTCAAATCAACTGATCCCACAACGAGTTGATCATGTCACCTTTTTTGATCACGTGTCCTTGTGCCAATTTTCAAGTCAAAATAACGGCGCTTTTTAACACAATCTTAAAACACTTCTAAAATTTCATTTTTAATGTCAGAAATGTTTTTTACATATCAAAATGCATACCAAAAACCAGAAAAAAAAATCCTGTCTCATACCCTTTAGCTTCTCGACTGATCATCCAATTTTAAACAGCCAATTGCATCAATGGGGTCAAATTCACACAACAGTCAGTAATCATACTACCATTCAATAATTTGATGCTTAAGCTTTACAAGCATGGCAATAGTCTCGGAGAGGAATCACTTCATTTGGCTGCATTCAAAACACTCCATTAAGACAATGTTAACGTTTCAGCGGGTTCTTAACGTGACAGCAACGAAGAATTCCACGGACAGCCGTCTTACAGCGTCATTCTTGTCCAGGACAACAACACACCTTTCGAAGCAGGGCAGTGTTCGGAAATTAAAACTGGGTGTGGGTCTAATCGCCAGAGACTTTGCGACGCCACCTCTAGGTACCCAGCCCTTAGTGTAGACTATTTATTCAAATAACTGACGCGCGGATTACGTTGCAGATAATATCTTAACCCTAACCACTCATTCATGTTGATAATAAATAGTCTTATTTTTTTTTTACTAATTTTGCTGCGTAGCGAGTGGTGGCTCTACGAAACCTCCGCCCGTGATGGTGAGGCACAGGAGGTTTTTATGTCTGTATCACGCCACACCCCACCTTAAGCTTCGGTGCATTCATTGGCAAATCATTGACAAGTACAATTAAAGACTTCATTCATCAAAGACAATAAGGCACAATCAGTGTCTCCAACAGAGTGAACTGAAGAACATGCAAGTGTTCAGGCAGCTCCCAAGTGCAAATGATTAATTTTCAAATAAATGCATTAAATTAAAAAATAATAACCTTCACGATGTTGCCCTGGTGGGGGGTCATGTAAGTTTGGTGACCTCCCAGGCCTGTAACATTGTAAGGGAAACGCTGGAATTAATTGAGTTGATTTTAAGTAGACCTGAAGCATTTCCTGGAATGTGCTTTTGGTTACCTCATCTGAATAATGGGGTGTAACTGGTCCTACTTTATTTTTAACGACTAGACGAATCCAGTGGGTGGATGACAACAGGGTATATCCTTAAAAGTGTGACATTCTCCCCACGGGCAAAATTCAGTTTGGCGCAGTAGCAGTGCTGCACTAAAGGGTTTAGCGTCCAGAAAATTAACAGGGGAATTTTTTTTTTTAAATTAGGGAATTTTCACAGAAAGAATGACTCAAGAGCTCCAGAAACGTGACAAAGATTTTTATTTGATTCTCATAAGAACTGATTGACTTATTGCTGTTCTGAAAAGGTGCCGTTTGTCCTAAAGGTGGGGTTAGAGGAACAGTCATAGTGCCACCAGAACAGCACGATCGTCCTTTCATGCTCCGAGACGTTCGCTGCAAAGTTGATATGATTCTCATTAGAACAGTTTGCCATCTTTCATTTGGAAATGTAGTTTCAGCTAACAGTGGAACTAAAGTGAAATTATTGAACCATTAAAAACAGAAAGGTTCTTTTTCTATGCACCAGAAATGCTGCAAGCTGATTTTCCAAGATTCCAATTAAAACTGTTCAAGTAATTGCATTTTTAAACATGAAACGTTTGGCCTGGAGATGGTTCTACAGTGAAGGTCCTGCAGTCACCAATATCAGCTCTGTACACCAGGAACAATCAGAATGTTTGATGTGACTCACATCAAAACTGATTGCATTCAGGAATGTTAAACTTGGCCAAGTGATGTTACCCTGCGAAACATTACAGAGCAACCGCAATCAATCAACCTCCTCCCCAGTGTACCAGGAATGTGGCAGGCAGATCTGACCTCATTCCCATTTAAGCTGTTCAAGTTATTGAAAAAAAAACAAAAAAAATAAATAAAAACAAAGTTTGGCCTTGTGGTGGCAGTACAGCGAAGATCGTTGAGTCATGCAAAATAGTCTCTCCTCTGTGTGCCAAAAATGTAAACAAGAGGTTTTGTGTTTTTACTATAAAAAAACTGTTCGTTATCATCCTACCGCAAAGGATCTGAAGTTGTGGCAGCCTCCATGGCGGAATCCATAATACCCCTGAAAACTATGCTATTTATTTTGCCTATTCCATCTGATTGGACATTGAATTTCCCATCTTTCAAATCTTGATTGAGGCACTGGATTCAGAAAGCCGTGGCCAGCGCACGTGTAGCGCCGAGGGTACTGTATGCAGCGATCAAAAGCTACAATATGAAACCAGGGAGGCAAGCAAATGAGAACGATATGCGAAGGAATGATTGCGTCGCGTGAACAGGCCTACGCTTGTGTGGCAGCATTCGTTTGTGGCAGTAATTACAATTTCTCCATCAAACGCTTCAGGCAGAACAGGAGGACTCTCTCATCCCAGAGATTGGGGCTGGAACAACCCAACATTTGTGAAATGAGTCCCTGGATTTTAGGTCTGGCCATAAACCCAAAGTTCTGTCAGTTGCATGTTGCCATGATGAAGCTGGTGATCAATCAGCCACATGCGATGACTCCTGCCAGCTGAGGTCAGCAATTACATCATCAAGCACTGAAGACATTGGCATTGTGATGTGTGTCCGATTGTTTTGATCAGCACAATAGACCATAAGAAACATTCACTAATGTGTCAGGCGTGTTCACTGCAAACCAAAAACAACAACAAAAAAAAAAAAAACAAGACTGATTCAATACTGTGATTAAGTCATTGCCTCAACTAATAGAAGACATGTTTGGAACAGTGAAATTAAATGTGAGACCTTATACCTTTAAAAATATTTTCACTTCGAAATACAAAATTGTTAGGCAAAAGAGCATTGTGGACTATAATAATGACAATTTCATTTTAAATGTAAAATCTTTTTATTTGCACACCATAACAGCATATCTTAGAAGGGTACACAGATGTTTTTTTTTGTTTTTTTTTAATCATAGTGGGATTAAAAGTGTCAGTTGTGAGATGTCACAGTTCCAGCTTTCACTGATGTTCACCACGATAATCACTAGGTGCGTCTTGATCAAAAGTTCGTATTTATGGACGTGACCAGGATGTTTTTTTTTTTCCTGAACTCGCCGCCCCCTTCCTGCCTGTCTGTTTCTCATTGAGGTAAACATTCGCTCTCGTTCTCTTGAGCTAAAACATGAATCACGGCTACAAAGCGGAAACCACTGTGACAGATGTTGCTCATTAGCCGGGGCATTACCGTTATAAGACGCAGCCTGGGGAAGTTCCCCTGTGCCGAAACTGTTCCTGTTTACTGGACACCGCCATGAATCAGGATGGACCCCCAAAAAAAAACCCACCCTATCTTCTACACCCACCACATTCCAGCATTTGGGAATGACTGACACACACACACACACACACACACACACACACACACACACACACACACACACACACACACACACACACACGCTGTGTTACTGAATGAGTCATGCGGTTTCTCAAGCTCATTGATCATCCCATATACAGAAAAACTTGATAAAAGCCTTACTCACATATGTCTGTTAAGCGTAATGAGAGAGGAAATCCCTTGTTGGTCACGATATTATCTCCATTTACAGTAAGAGTGATTGGCCTTCTCTCTGCGAGGAGAGCTGGGGGAAATGCCGCAATTATCTCCTGGTCATGTGCTCCTTTACCAAACTTTACATGCCATGTGTTCAAAATGAGCTCCCTGCCGTACACATGCAATTAAAAGAAAAAGAGACGCTAAGAGCTCTGACGAGCTCCGGCTAACATTTCTCAGGGCCCTGAAAGGAGAGTGCCCTAGTTTTATTCAGACTTCTCTTCTCAATTTTTAAAATAATTGTTTTCATATTATTCTTTTCCTTAATAAGTAAATCAGCCCATAGTTTTCAAACAGGGTGGGGGCTCTTCGGCAGAGATCTACTGTGATCTGGAAAAACCTAGTGAGTTTATCAGTGGCAAGGGACTTATAATTGAACAAAAACCTTTAGATTTTGGACTTTTCCTGAAAGAAAAAAAATAATGGAAACTTTATTTTGACAGTTAAAATAACGGAAGTGCTTTAAGATTTTCACCGATTAGCAAATGAGGGTCAAACTCAGTTTCCGCCAAAAATGACACACGTACCTAGGTTTTTCCAGATCACAGGAGAGATGAAATTGATCAAGGAGAACTGTCACCATGCACTCCTGGAAGACAAACCAAGACCTAGAAAGAGAAACACAGAGAGGTGAAACGTATGACCCTGTGAGACCGCAGCAGTACAAACACACACACACACACACACAGACATTGGTGCGATACTTTCGCGTCAGTGTGAGCTACCTGTCGTACAAACAAACACACACACACGTGTAATACCGCACACTGAAGATAAATCTCTAGGATTTAAAGGGGTCATTTTATGCCCGATTCCAAGGTTAATATTTTCATTTTATGAATATTGGCATCTTTTCATGGTCAAATAGCGCTACGTTACAGCTGCACATACCGTCTGCGCAGCATTTTAAGCTCTTTCAGCCTGAAACCGGCTGTTTCGGTCCTGCCCCTTTGAGGCTCCTGTCCTTAGTGCTCACTCCACTGTGATTGGTCAACTGCAGTTCAGGAAGCAGTGTGCCATAAAATGAAGGGAACAGAATGAAAGGTTGGGGTTGCAGTGCTGAGAGATAAAAATCAATTTTAACCACTAATTTGTCACTTTGTCGTCTTTTTGAACTCGTGAATGCCTCCAATGGAAAACAACATTAGAGAAACCGGACACCCTGTGATCTTGCGCGCCTGCGCGGTGCAAGTGCATGTATTTAACAAGGCCCAAGATCGCATTTCTTCTCAATTCTTTCTCGCCGAGTTGCTGCCTCACTGACCGACGGTAAAGTTGCGTGAACTAGCGGATGCATGGATGTATCTAAGCAAGTAGCCACTGAGAACGTGGAGAACGTGAACGACTGCGTGTTTCGCAAACAAGCAGCCGAGACAAAACGTATGAAGCAGGTAGCTATGCGATTCATATTTTGCCTCTGATTTAACTTATAAGCCATTTCCCACTAAAAGCTCAAAATACAATACGTTTGGCTACCTGGAAGACCTCAAGACTTTACAATCTGCTGAAATGTTCCCTGACACAGCGTTTGTGAGTTTTTCATTTGAGGAGGTGTATGATATGTTATCAGAGCCCTTCCAACTGCCATGCATGGGCCTAGTTAATGAGCGCATGTTTGATAATGGAATGACTAACTCCACAGGCCCACAAGAGGGGGTAAGTCCATGGTACTGTTTGTGGGTCGCCTTAAGCTATTTGTTGAAAGACAAAGACCAACACTGTTAGAGCCAAACTCCCTTTTGCTGATATAACAAAAGACCACAACTTTCAAGCATAGCCTGAAAATGACATATTTAAGAATCTCAACATAGAGACACTTGCTGACCGTCAAAGCCATTACATTATAACTATAGTATTAGGCCTACCACAGTCAACAGCAACATAATATGACTTTAGTCTATGCAACTGTTTCCTTGTAGTTTGAATAACTATCGTATCACAATTCACTATAATCAAATCCGGCCTGGGGCCTGTCTGCCTGGGGATGCATGTTCTCCTTGTGTTCGTGTGGGTTTCCTCAAGGTACTCAAGTTTCCCCCACCCATAAAAGCATGCATCATAGAAACACTCCTACCGGTACTCCTGACCAAGGAACTGGCTTAAGAACTGGCTTTGGTCCCCGGGCGCTGCTCTGTGGCTGCCCACTGCACCTAACTATAGGATGGGTTAAATGCAGAGGACAAATTAACCCACAGGGTTCAATAAAGTGTATCTATAATCTTAAATCTCAATACTACACTATGGTGGCAAAAATAACATCCATTTACTACAGGATAACTATAGCTTGGAACTATAGTAATTTTTCATAAGGCGTTGTGGGGAGTGTAGAAATAATAAGGTGTAAAATTAAATTTACATTCGTAAAGCACTTTCTCTGAATTAATTTATTAACATAGAATAAACCGACTATTTATTTAACTGATTTTAAGAGGCAATTGAGTTTGATTTTTTGAAGTTTTTTTTTTTTTTTTAAATTTTGGTAGCCTACTGACGATACAAATAGGGGATATGTCTTATGTTAGAAATGGTGATAAATTTGCTCTCTGGTGATTACAAATATATATTAAAAAATCCTAATAACGGACAATGGATTTTAAACCAGGAAAATTGAGTGTTTTCATTGGTAGGTTAATTTTCAAATACGTTCAGTAAATGCAAAGCAGACTGTAAATGGAAGTTCTTGACTGTGTTGCTCAAGCCTGAAGATAATCTGGCCAGTCATTCCCAAATTAGGTTTGGGAGCCTAAAAGGCTAAACGTAAGGTGGAGAATATATATTTTCGACGTGTTTTTTTATTTATTTATTGAATTAAAAGTCGCAGAGCTCCGAACGTAAGACAACGTAAAAACTGGCAATGAAAGTATCTGACCAATTGCAGATTTCCGTGGACCAGTAGGCTAAATACCATTTCATGCGCAGCCTACCTGTCTCCGAATGAGAACACAGTCGTTGTCAGAATGAAATCCACTGTCTGAACAAATTTTACAGACATCCATATACCAAAACGAAACACGTTCCAAATACTGAATTCATTCCCGAGTTAAACTGTGATCTATTTTCAAGGTTTTGCCTGGTTACTGAATTTGTGTTTCACGTTGACTTAAAACAATATCGTAGAACACCCTACTGCATTTGGACGAGCACATTCAGCTTATGACAGGCTGGCATAATGTAGGCCTACTCTGTGTCCCTCTGCGTTAAAACTTTAGTCACAGAGGGGCTGAATATTAACAACCCTCAATATTTCTAACGCTCTAAGGAAATATTGCGCCAATTAACACACAGAGGCCTATTAAAAAGATAGTCTATCATGTAATCTTTGAAGCACGCGCCAGTAAAGTTTATTTATTTACATTGCATTAAGAAAAGGGAAATGAGACTAATTTTACCTATACTCAGTGGGGAATGGAGAATGCTTAAATTTAAGATGATTTTTTTTTTCGCCACGCATTTTTATAAAGTAGGCCAGGACATTAGTGCCACCACAATTTATATATATCTTTTACTATGAGACACACGATTGAATCCTTCTTCTTATTGTCATTATTATCGTATTAGTCGACCATTGCTGAGAATTTACAATTAACGCAGCTGAGAAGGCAATATTCTTTGAAAATAATGACATGGTAATAAGAAATTACGCGCCGGTGTTTAAAGATTCAAATAAAGAAAATGCTATTGTTTGCGAGCTGGTACATAATTAGTCTTTACTGTCCACTTAATACGAATAGACACAGAGGATTAAAACATGATTTCACCTTGCAGAATCAATCCACCACTTCATTTCTGGGCGTTTATGCACTGCTGCATGTTGTTTGCGTTACTTTACCAACTACTTAACTCGAATAAATTACCGATTGATTTTGCACGGGGTATAAACAACATGCACATAGCCTATTAAATAAAAATATCAATTTGTCGCACATGGAACGCAATCCTCAGAGGAATGGGTGACATTTGTCAAAAGAAAAGGGCCCCCTCATGTACACCAAGTTATTTCCAGATGTATGTTCAATAATTCCAAAGCTGAATGAAAACATTAAGAAAAGGTACCAGTGAAAGACCATTTCCAACCACGCAATGTACAAGCGAAAATGTGTGAAACTGATGCAGACCCTACCGCGAATGCGCAGACGTTCAAGTTTTTTTGTTTTTTTTTTTTTGCTCTTGCTGTTTAAAAAAGGTCAAGAATTTTTCTGCTCAACGAATGACAAGCAAATAGGTAAATATATAATAAATTCCCGATTTCATATTTTTGCTGCGTGCGCCAACCAATGAGTGCATGTCTCTGTGATGTATTTTAAAAGACTAATGTAATCATCTTATACTTCAGGCTGGTCTTTGACACGGATCATTGATGAAGAAAACTTTTTTTCTTTTTTCCCCCAGATCGATGCCTTACAATCATCAAGTTCGCAGGACTGAAAACAGTAACAGCGTGACAGTCCGTGGTCTGTGTCAAAAGAACGCATTCAGGTGCTCCTTGTAAAGAACCCAATAGGTTACCCCGATCAAACACAACGTCAACTATGTCCGATCACATTCTGTGTAAGATAACGTAGGATTTCATTTAACTTCTAAGAAATAATTAAATAGCAAGGAAAGAAAACGGGTCGTGCAAAGAAAGGGAACAGCAGAGCTAGTAGTTATGAACAGATTTTCTTGCTGGGTAAATGTAGAGATGCGTGCGGTGCTGTCAGGTTGTCCTGCTCATTTTGATATTAAATCAAATCAAACAAACCTCTTACATGATATAAAACCAATACTTAGCTTGAGTTTCAAGTCATATTTTTCTTCACTTAGATATTATTAAATTAATCAAACTGTTTTTAATTTGATTATTCTACACAATTGCAAAGCCCCATTTTCAGCCACCAGAACTGAGCAGTTGCGCTATTTTGGCACCAGGGAAGCCACTCCCATCATATTAAGTGCAGAAGAGGCGACATGTATTTATCTGTCAGTTGCTTCACTGCCTATAGTTCCCTGGCATTTATACGGTTCAATTTTATCTTAAAAATGGAACAGCTTTCTTTAAAATTTCCCAGTCTGCCGTGTTGGAAGATGAGGGCTGACAAACCGATGCCTCGCAGGTTCACAGCGGAAGCATTAATTGAATAAGTATTCGTTGAACGCTAATTATTATTATTATTATTATTATTATTATTTATTTTTATTATTCAGTTTCACAGCTGCGGCAGACATAATTGTCGTGACTGCATCCTGACAATGACTCCAGAGAGTGAAGCCTGACTTGCTTCTATATCGAAATACTCTTCTCATGGAAAACTTCAACATGAGAGAGAGAGAGAGAGAGAGAGAGAGAGAGAGAGAGCGTTCTAAATAATTAAATAATCTGCCAAATTTTCAGGTCTACAACACATTAAACAAACACGACTTTTCATTAAAACGAACACACTGAAAAGAATTTATTTACCGTGTTGTGAAAAAGTGTTTGCGCCTTCCTTATTGCTTTTATTGTTGCATATTTGACCCACTTTAACGTTTCAGACCATCAAACTAATTGTGAGACAAAGATGACCCAATTAAACACAAAATGCAATTTTTATATGATTCCATTTACTGAGCGGGGAAAAATATATATCCGACCCTATCTGCCCCTACATAAAAAAAGTAATTGCCCTCGTAGTTACTAAATCAACTAATTAAGTTTAATTGATAATTGGGTTGAATTTCACAAGACACGCCCAGGCATGATTACTGCCAGCCCTGGTTAATCTTGACATGACTGAAATAAAACCTGTCTGGCAATGTGAAGTAGGCAAAAATCAGCACATGTTGCCGCGATCAAAAGAAACTCAAGACCAGATGAGGATCAAAGTCTTTGACAACTATCAGTCTGAAATGGATTGGAAGGCTATTTCTAAGATTCTGGGACTCTATCAAACCATGGTGAGATCCATTATCTACAATAGAGAAAACTTAGTACCGTGGTGAACCTTCTCAGGAGTAGTCAACCAACCAAAATTCCTCTGGGAGTGCAGAAATGATTCATCCAGGAGGTCACAAAAGAACTGAAACTAAGATATAAGGAACACAGGCCACTTTCCTCAGTTAAGGTCAGTGTTCATGATTCCACAATAAGAGAGCCTGGGTAAAGGAGGCATTCATGGGAGAGCTGGAAGGTGAAAACTACTGCTGTTCAAAAACACATCTCACATTTTGCTGCTTCAGGACCTGCGGCTGGGTAACTTTTCTTTATTGATAAAACCAGGAATTCTGCTCTCAACAAAAACTCTTGAAGAATATCCGCCCATAAATGTGTGATCTAAAGCTCAAGTACCATTGGTTTATGAAGCAGGACAATTATCTAAAGTACACAAGCCTGTCATCCTCGGAGTGGCTCAAAAGAAGCAAACAGATCGTTTTTGAGCGGCCCATCAAAGTCAGGATTTGAATCTGGTTCACAAGCAGTATTATGACCTTAAACAGGCAGTCCGTGTTCAAAAACTCCACTGTGGCTGAATTTAGACAGTTCTGCCAAAAGGAGTGGGCCAGAATGCCTCCACATCGATGTAAAAGACCCATTGCCGATTATCTCAAAAGTTTGATTGCGGTTGTTGCTGCCATGGGTGGCACAACCAGTTATTATGTTTAGGGAGGCAATTACATATTTTTTTCCACAAGGGTGATACAGGTTTTGAATAACTCTTTATTTTCAATAGATAAAATAATCATTTAACAGCTGCATTTGGAATTTACTCGGGTCATCTTTGTCTTATACTGAAATTAGCCAGATGAGAAGTGTAAATATGACAAATAAGCAATTGGGGAAATTGGGGAAAATGAGAAAAAAGAAAAAAGAAATTGGGGAAAGGGCAAATCCTTTTTTTCACAAAACACTACCATGCAAAACAGCTCTTTCTGGTTGAAACTGCTTTTTTGTGGTTCTGGTAAATTATGGGCCCTGTATATGCTGACACAGTCCATCAAATCTGACTTGTATGGGAAAGGAGATAATCGCTGTTTTATTTTCACCCTTTATAATTTCTCACTAGTTCCAGTTTTCATACTGGTTTCCAGAATTTACAAAAAATACCATTTGGTAATAACAGGATGCATTAAAAATGGACATATTAGGATAGGGAAAAAATTTTCATGGGAAATGGGAGGGACTTATAATCACTCGGATGACAGAAGCCTCGACCTTCAGTCTCCAGCACCCCCCCTCACTTAAGTTTACAACACCTACTGAAAATGCATTTCTGTCTCCAGGCAACTATGCAGCCTCTTCTACACTCTGTCAAACTACGCAATTGTAAGCTACGGTACACAACGCTCTCCTAAAACAAGTGTTTTAAACTGGGTGGGTAGAACAAATAAAATTAAACAAGAGCTGCGCTCAGAGAGCGCAAGTACCTCTGCCAACAATTTTCAGGAATTTTTTGTGACCTTGACCTTTGACCTATGAAGGTGAAATTCAATAGGCTTCTATTCCGGGGTAAGGACTAGCGATGGTTTAACTTTGGTGATAATGAGATCAAAACTGTGTCCTGCAGGTTGTTCACAAACAAACAGACAAACAAACAGCACCGATCACATAACCTCCTCCCAACTCCAGTTATAAGCAAATAATATGCAAATTTTTTTTGAGGACTGCCATGTTGTTCTGAATATTAGTCAACCCTGTTCCTGTTGAAATCTGCAGTTGGGTGAAGTTGGTCATGAAAAATTGCACACAGGCTCCGCAGTATAGTTACATTATTATCGTTGCCAAATGTAGCCTACCTGGAAGTAATAAAAACTAAAGAGTCCGGTTGGCCACAACTGCTTGGGTGTAACTCGTAAAAGGCAGTTTCTCCCCTTTTTTGCGCATTATTTGGTAAATACTGTCAGCATGGCAACCAAAGTTGATAGGTGTCATAACTGAAGTATGACACATGCCCATACCAAATAGGAATGTAATCGGTCAAAAATTACAGCCTGTACAGTGTCCACAAGGAAGTGTCTATGTTTCAGCGCAAGTTTGGGAATTATTTGGCCAATACTTTTGTCATGGCAACCAAAATCGATAGGTGTCATCAGCAAAGTATATGACATGTCCATATCGAATATGAAAGAACTCAGTCAAAAATTACAGCCTGAAGAGCGTCCACAAGGAAGTGTCTACGAACGCAGACACTGCATTGGCAGACGCGACAAGCATGAATCCATAGTGGTTGCCCGGCTTCGTCCGAGGACTTCAATTAATGGTACAATTAAACACAATGCAATAGTGACACATTACTAAAATTATTTACATTAAATATGGACAGATTACCTCCACTAATGAAATTGGGCAGAGACTATGTATTCACCCATATGTATTTATTTTCCAAAATCTACAATTTTGGCAAGTATGTTATTCGGTTGCGTTTGTCGTACGTTTGTCTGTTTGTTAGTAACACGCTTTTCTACGCTTTCCATATCGTTTATATTCATAAGAATTCACCATATGATAGAGGAGGTTCGTTGCCAGAAGCCTATACATTTTTGAGTCCCTAGGTCAAAGGTCAAGGCCAAGGTCACTAAACACATGAAAACAATATTTTGGTTCACACCTTTGCGACTATTACAGCCAGAGACTTGAAACCAACTCTATTCTGTTCATTCTGTTTCAGAGATCTGTGCATGATTTCGATTAGTCGTCAATCTCTGAATCGTCTTTCACTTGTCTGTTTGTAAGTTTGTCCAAACAATATCCCTCAAATTTTGCAATCAATCTCAATGATATTACATAAGTGTGGGTCATGGACTAAGGAGCATTTTATTCAAATTCAATTTAGGGGTGGACTTAAGTTAATGTATGGCAGCGATGACCATATTTACAAAGTTCTTTGTGACAAATGTGTCAGTGGAGGTATGGGCTCTCTTGACTGCTTTCTCACTCTGTCTGCACCTTCTGGCAAAATTAAAAAATAGGTTGTGCTTTGGACAAGTCATAAGCAGACTGCTTTATGTGTCAGAAAGATATCATAAATTGCTGCATGTGACCTCATTTAAATAATTCTCCCACTGGTGCCACCTAATTTACATGGAAAACATCATCTGCATAACAACTACACCCTCAAATTTCATCTCTTTTGCCCAGTTGCTCGTAGCGCTTGAGGAAAAATACCAGTTTGTTCTTGCAGCTGGAGAAAAGAAAGAAGAGGGATAGCGACCGGTCTGAGCGAGTATCGTCAGAAGTAGCACATGCAGAAAAGTTTGGTCAAAGGAGTAAAAAGTCACCACTGAAGTCTGCAAACAAGAGGAAAAGAACAAACTAAAGAAGGGGAAGCCTTGACCAAAGTAAGGGCACAAAGGCCTCGGACAACATCCTAGAGGCATCGCCTCACTGGAGGACTCTTATGTTTGATAGGCAGAGTCCAAGAAAGCTGCAAGCTGAGGATGCATTAGGCATCTGCATCTCAAATTATAAACTTTGATATTCTTTTTCTCGTATGAAGTTGTGTGTCTTGGCCCTCTACTTCTCTCTCTTCCCTGATATGCCCCAGTTGGTACTTTTACTTCAAGAAACTGAACTTTTAGTAAATGATAAATGCCTATTTGTGAGACAGTATGAATAGACTGAAAGAATTTAGCTTATGCTGTTTTTAAAATTACAGGAGTGTTTTTTTTTTTAGGAATCAATTTGCATACTGAGCTGACTACTATCCGATAGACTTGAGGATGAGGTGACAGTCTGCTGCCAGGGTTTTCAAGTTCAACCCCAATTCAGAAATAGTTGGGACAAAGTGCAAATTTTGAATAAAATCAAAATTCTATTTTCAGATCACATGAGCCAATATATTATTTACAAAAGAATATAGATGACATTTCTATCCACAAAATGAGCTTCTTTCAACTTTTCTAGCTGCAACAGGTCTCATAAAAGTTGAGACACAGACAAAAAAGGGCTAAAAAAGCTATTAATATATAAAAGAATCAGCTGAAAGAACATTCAGCAAGTAATTAAGTTAACTGGCATCATGTGTGAAACATGATTGGTTATAAAAGGGATGTCTTAGAGAAGCTGAGTCCCACCGGAGTAAAGATGGCCAGAGGCTCTCCAACCTGTGAAGGTTTGCGTAAAAAAAATGTGGAATACTTTAAATTCAATGTTCCTCAACGTCAAATTGTAAAGGCTTTGAAGGTCTCATCATCGACAGTGCATAACATCATCAAAAGATTCAGAGAAACTGGAAAAATCTCTGTGCATAAGGGACAAGGCCGAAGACCTTCACTGGATGCCCGTGATCTTCGGGCCCTCAGACGCCACTGCATCTCTCACCGGCATGATTCTGTCATTGACATTACTAAATGGGCCCAGGAATACTTCAAGAAACCACTGTCTGTAAACACAGTCCGCTGTGCCATCCACAGATGCCACCTAAAATTCTATCATGCAAAAAGGAAGCCATTGTTCAGTATGATCCAGAAGCGCTGCCGTGTTCTGTGAGCTATGGCTCTTTTCAAATGGACTGTAGCAAAGTGTCAAAGTGTCCTGTGGTCAGATGAGTGCAAATTTGACAATTCTTGGTGAAAATCATGGCCGTTGTGTCCTATGGGCTAAAAAGAGGAAAAACTACCCCTCCTGCTATCAGCGTTCAGTTCAAAAGCCAGCATCTCTGATGGTATGGGATGCATTAGTGCATATGGTGTCGGAGACTTGTATGTTTTAAAAAGCACCATGAATGCTGAAAGGTATATCGAGGTTTCAGAGCAACATATGCTCCTCTCCAGACGACATCTATTCCAGGGAAGGCCTTGTGTATTTTAGCAGGACAGTGCAAAACCACATACTGCGGCTATTGCAACAGCATGGCTTCGTAGTAGAAGAGTCCGTGCGCTGAACTGGCCTGCCTGCAGTCATGATCTTTCACTGATTGAGAACATCTGGCACATAATTAAACGAAAAGTCCATCAAAGGAGACCCAAAACTGTATTTTGCCTCTATTAAACAAGAGTGGGATCAAATTCCAATGGCTAAACTCAAGAAACTTATTTCCTCAATGCCCAGACACCTCCATTCTGTGTTAAAAAGAAGAACGGATGCAACACCATGGTAAACAGGCCCCTGTCCCGAGTTTTCTGAGACCTGTAGCAGCCATCAAATTTGAAATAAGCTTTTTTTTTTATATCAAATTGTAAAATTTCTTAGTTTCAACATTTCCTCTGTAATCTCTGTTCGATTGTGAATAAAATACTGGCTGGTGTGATTTGAAAGTCATTGCTTTTTGATTTCATTCACAATTTACTTTGTCCCAACTTTTTCGGAATTGGGGTTGTAAAAACGGAATAAAAAGCAACGGTTTAAACATTTATGGTGATTGTCTGTTGCAATAATTGTCTTGGCCTTGAACTCTCTTTTGCTCAATGTTATGCTATCTTGGCGATTGTGAGCAAGTTTTTTTCCTTCTCTCTTTTCTCAAAATCTGGACAAACGCACTACTGTTGGGAGAGTTTGGAATCATTCGCCATTTAAAGGCAGAGGAAGCAAATTTGGACACACCACCGACCACGAGGCAGATTTTGAATGTAGCGGATAGTAAAAACACCCCCTCATTTGGGTCGTCAAAGCCACACCCCCAAAAGACATGAGCGTGCTCTGTGCCTGACTGTCAGCGGATGGACAGAGAACAGGGAGGGGAGTAGTGGCCAAATCATCGTTAGTTTTCATCACAAACCTTATCCAACCACTCCTATGAATGAATACACACACACACACACACAGCAAAAGTCTTAAGTACCCTACATTTTTTTTTATTTTAAATCTGGCTTTAGATGTTGACTTTTTGTTTTTCTCATTGGTGTTGCGGAAGATAAAAAAGTAAATCTGAAACTCCAAATCCTGATTTAAAATATAGTTTTAAAAATGTTTGTATTTCAGAAAAAAAATAATTAATACCTATTATACAGTCTCGACAGAGCCCCAACGTCAACATCTCCATGGCTGTCGGCGAATACTTGGAGGGACAAACGAAAGTTGGTCTTCCAGTCTGCAGAGGAAAGCTAGCAAGTTTTCCACTATGCACGGAACAAGGAAAAAGCCAATTATCTTATAAAACTATAGAACAACAGGACAGCGTCCCAAATTTTTAGGCGAAGCATAATCACACCAAATATTGGTTTCATTTAGTTTTTAACAGCTTACATCTCTGCATTATTCATTTCTCAGTCATTAGAAACATTTAATTTTATTATTTTTGTAAGCATATTCGCCCAGCGAAATTGCTTTAAATATGCCAAAGCCTTTTGCTCAGTACTATGTATGTGTGTGTGCGAGTGCAGTGATGATTATACGCTTAATAGAATGAAGACAAATCAGAAACCAAGTTCTATTCAAGTATTTATTTCGTGTAATAATGAATTGTATAGATGAGAATAATTAAACAGATAACAATATATACTAAAAATGAAAACAATGTCTTTTTGAGAGAAAGCCCATATCTAGTGTGGGCACCCTTTGCTTTGATTACAGCATCTCATCTTCCACACTCGCGAAACCATTCCCTGTGGTTTGAAGTTCATTCCAAAGAGATTCTTCTGATGTTACAACAGATTTGTTTATTTTGGTATCAGGCAAATGCCAGATTTGCTTAGTCAGAATAAGGTCAGGATTGTGAGCAGGCAAACTCATAATTTAAGTCACCAGATGATCCTTTCCAACTGAGACAATTCTTGCTCAACTTAGTGTGTATAGGGTTATTATTTTGTTGAAAATAAAATCCCTGACCAATCAGTCTCTTTCCAGATGGTAATGCGTGCCTTCTTTTGATCCATGATTCCATTGATTTTTTTTATGAAATCACCAGCTCCTTTTCGAGCAGACTGAACCCCAAACTGCAATATTACCACCTCCATGTTTCACTGAAGGGGTTAAACAGTCATTTTTGAAATGTCCCCCAACTTTACAATCCACATAAATTCTGCGTTGATGAGAGAATTTTGAATTTTAATTAATTGGTCCAAAGGACTTGTTCCCAGTCTACTGGTGTCCAATCCTTGAATATTTTGGCAAACTCAAGTATTTTTTTTTAATGTTACCAGCTCTAAGGAGTGTTTTGGCAGCAGACCAGTTTCACACAAGCGTCTGGGCACAGTAGCTCTTCCCACTTTCATCGCTTCACTTCTGGCACTATTAAAATCACTGCGAAGTTGTCGTGCTGTCAACCGCCAATTTTTGTTTTTTAACTTGTCACACACAGATAATTAATATCAGGGGCACTTAACTTCTGTTTAGCACCTCTATTACCACCAGTTTTCAGTGGACCCGCCTCTTTGAAAAGCTTGATGGTGTTTCTGACAGTGCCCTGGCAGCATTTAACATCTTCAGAGATTCTAAGTGACCAACCAGCATCATGAAAGGCCAAAATGCGACTACAAACAATCTCAAAGAGCTCCTTCCATTATGCCATTGTGTTTAACATGTGTTTAACTCTGTGACCCTGCTTAAAGTTCATGTCACCTTATATACCTCAACAACTGACCATCAGGGGTAATTCTGCAGAATAATGTTGCCTCAAACCAGTTTAAACAATTTTTTTTAGTATCAATACTCATAGAATGAACCTAAAAACATACGTTCAGGCTATGCATGGGCCAAAGAAAAATTTGACGCCTTTCAATTCTTGTTAAATTGATGTTTTCAGCATTTCTGTTTATTACTCATATTTTTACCTCAATATACTTGTGGGCATGCTTTCGTTTCCTCTCTGCCAACATTAGTATTTTTCAATACATTTTCACCAAAAAATTGTAGAGAAGTAATTTATTAGGACCCCTTTTAGATGAAAGTGGTGGTGTATAATAATCACTGCACACTATGTATGTGTGTGTGTGTGTGTGTGTCTGTGTGTGTGTGTGTACATATATATATAAGCTGAAAGTCCACATTTAAAGCAGATCTGTAATGCTTAATTTTGGATCTATTGTGGTGTCCGAAGTGACTATGATGAAAAATCCGCTGCTGTCCAAATACATATGGACCTGGCTGTATATAGTTGTTTTGTGAAATAAAAAATGGGCTATGCCTATTTTAGTTTAATATTGCAAATGAAATAGATGACAAGCACACCAAAAACAAACAAACAAACAAACAAAAAACAGCTCTTTAAATCTTGCAAATCAAGAGAATTTAATGCCCGCGAGCTTTCATGCCTGTTGTATCATGCAATGCGTAACGAGTGCGACACTGATGGATTCGCCAATGATGAGACAGACAGATGTTAAGGGCGGACCTTACGGCGAGCGATGCTGTTAGATCCGCAAACCGCGCAATGAGAGCAGGCAAGAATCGAATCCCGACCTCGCTTTCCCCCTGCAGGCTTCGCACGTTGATCGGTGAGGTTTTTTCCCTTAACGGCCCCTTCCCATATGCAGAATCCCCCTCTTCAGCCGACGGATGTGTGATAGAGACCTAGACATCGCGACGGCATGGAATTGAACAAATTTGACTGCAGACGGGGCATTTGACAACTTACCATATCCACGTTTGATAGAATTTTTTTTCGTATTTCTGCATATAACGGCAAATTTCCACTAGAACTGTGGTTGATCCAAAAAAAAAAAAAAAAAGAAAAAAAAAGAGCGGCAAGTTATCCATCTTTTCATGTCAAAGTATGTCAATCATGCCTTCCTTATAATTTAAGGAAATGGGTGACAGAAAGGACCATTGATACCTCTGTGGAAATGTTTCCTGTCTTCAAGGATGTGATTTTGGGAAAATGTGTATATTGCTGCAAAAAGTAGGAAAGATTTCGCTTCCCTTCCAGATTATGAAAAAGAACATTGTTGCGGACCTCGCTGCGCATGAAACGCCGTTGACGATGCGCTGGTGCTCCACATTCCCACAATCAGCACAAAGAAAGGAGGACGAATATTGTTTAGCAGTCTGGAATATGTTTAGCTTCGCAGCTCTTGAATTATGTTCCCAGGACGGCTAACGCGCTGCTTGAGTCCATCCCCTTATTCTGCTGTTCAATATCACAACAAGGGACATCCAATCAAGCTCATATCTCATCGATTCCAACCACGGATTGTGTAACGCGTTTAATCGATGCTGGGTGTCTGACGGGCAGGCGCATCAGCCCAAAAAATTTCCTTGCCTGTTCTTTGGAACGTAATGAAACATGCATGTTTTCGTTTCAAGGTGGAAATTGTTCGGGGCCATATCACTGCTCTCTACAATTACTAATACTAAAACGCAAATTATGTCCCGCTATTCTACTTTGAATCAAACTGTGGCCATTTAGGCTATTGTAATTTCAGAAATTAATTCTGCGTAGGTCGTTAATTTTGTTAATAGAAGCCCTATATCGATTACGGAAAGGAGATCGGCTCGACACTTTCACGCTGTGATGTATTTTTTGTGGCATCATATTATCCGGGAAGCTGTCTGATCACATATAGCCTAAATGTTTTGATCAGTTCAAAAAGGGAGTCGATTGCCACTGTATTCATATTAACGTGAAACAGTTTGGCACCTAAACAACGTCCCATAATAGTAACTATTGGCATTACTTCTCCCACCTCGTATAAAGCCTTGAAAGGTTGTGTTAAGGAATAAGCAATGCGTCCCATGACGCTGTTTTCAAACCATTCGAGCTGCAAGGAGTTAATGTGACAGCGCTTGATGTTTTCCCGTTTGCAGACTTTGAGTGACGCGATCGTCTCGTTTTCCTCTAAGCTTGCCTGTTGCAGCTCCTAACGCGGAGTGTGGATCGGGCTAAGGAGGGGTTTTCCGCCGCACCACTGGTCCTCTAATATTCCTGTATAGAAGGAGGGAGAAAGTCGTCTCTTCGCTGGATTAGGCTTTTTCTGTAGTCGGACTTTTTCGTCTGAAAGTGCCGATCTATGTCCGCCTCCTCAGAGCGCCCCAGGTGTGGTGTATGAAAGCGCCGCAATCAAAGGAGAGCACAGCAGCTCGGAATCTCTGAGGCTCGGAGCGACTCTTCGGAGATCCCGAAGCGGACATGCCGAGAAGAAAACAGCAAGCGCCCCGGCGTGCGGCAGGTACGAGAGAGGTTTTCCGTTCACTTTCATATGCGAGTCGCTGTTGCCGTATTGTTTGTGACCACCCAAATAAACTGGATGAGATTTTATCTCCAAGAACGAGATTTCTGTTAAAAAAATTCTGCCAGGTGGAAGTTTTCTGACGGCTGCAGCCTGCATTCATGCCTTTCTTGGTTAAAGATGTGTTGGACCATTAATAGTTTATTAGTTAGTTATTTAGCATTCGTTTCTAGCATAGTAGTAGTGAAATGCGTTTTCTCCAGTCTAATTTATTGGATCAGTTGTTGTTCTAATTTTTTTGGAAGTTTTATGAACACGACAGGTCGTTATATATTGCTGAATTCGGAAGAATGCGACTTCTGGGAGCGGACTTCTGGCGCATATCCAGTCACAAGTCATTTTCCTCTTTCCGAGGTAGACTTTGACTTCGATGGGGTAATCATTTCCTTTTTAGTTAACTATAGCTATGCAATCCCTCCCTGTACCCACATCAGGCCCTCTCTCATTTGGGGTCACGTATTAACTTGAAATCTGTGGTAGCGAAGGAAAACGGTACCTCATGTCAGCTGACTGTTGGGAAGCTCTTTTGATGCCGCCTTCTTTCGGGGCTTTGTGCTCGAATATTTGATTCCAAAATGTCAACTTTTCCTTTGCGCCTGGGTTAGGTTGCTATTTTGAGGGAGACTTAAAGATTAATTCCCAGCCGACAATGGGAGTATGTGGACTAGAGAAGGCTTTCATGGACACTTGCCATCTTAGATTTGACGGCTGATTGATCGCCTGTCATCTGGCATGCCTTTGATCTATTCATTCCCGATAAACATCAATAAACCTCTCCCCATGGCAACCCAGGGCCCCGTGATGTCATGTCTGGTCTGACAACCGCTCATTAAAATAACCTTAATTGCATCTTTTGTGCTCTCTCTCTCTCTCTCTCTCTCTCTCTCTTTTACTCTGCGATTGCCAAGGTCCGCTTAAAACAGAGAGCGGCGTGTATTAGGCCTTACCGTTTTAAGGATGGCACTTTAACGGTAATCTTTTTTATTCGCACGCTAAAACGCTATACCGTGGCCTACTAAATAGGCCTAAGTCTTAATTGCGTTTACCGCACCTAAATTATGTAGATTCCTGATGATTTTACTTTAGATCGTAAATGTTGGCTAAATTTATAATAGTGAGCGTTTAAGTAAAAATTGGTGTGAATCACGGAAGAATTTTTTTTTGTTAAAAAAAAAGGTGAACTGACGTGATAAATGATAAAGACAGAAGGGTAAATATGACTCCTTATGTTTGAGGTAACCAATTTTAATATAGTTTTATGCAAATTCGCAAAACCCCTTCACCAGACATTACTCCAGTAGCACCAGTAACGCACTGCACCACCTCCCTCCGAAGGAATGGTACTAATATGCTAATTGGGTACCAAAGACACCAGTCCTACAATAATGAGTGCAGACGAACCTTAAAAAAAAAATTCTGTTCGTCCATTGCTGCATGGTCGAGAATGCATTGGATTTTAAAAATTGAATATAAAATTGGATTTTATGATGGACAAAACTTATATTTATTTTAATGTCTCCATCAGATGTCATTTTATGGCTGGCTTAATAAATTAGATTGTGAAGGAACTGATGATATTTCTTGGAAATATGTGCATTGTTGTTCTGATATCAGAGCACAAACTGAGCCTAACCAGGACAGAACAAGAAATGCTAATATTGAAAGAATATTAACATTTTAAATTCCTTCCTTGGTTTTAAATTTCCTCTTGGGTCGTAAGGTCAGGTAAGGTCAGGCATATCTATATATATGTATGAGTTATATTTTATTCCAATGTGCAGGTGAGGTTGTGTTGCATATGGACAATATGCAGAGATTGTATTAACATGGAAACTGCTGTCCCTACAGCCCAGTTGCAGAGGATAATGATGTTATTGTGTTTGGAACAAATACCCCCCCCCCAAAAAAAAAGGTTCCAAAAGTCTCCACTGGAATTCCATGGAGGAAGCTTATGTAGTTCAAGGGTTATTTGTTGGCAAAATGCTTCAACCTGTGGGCTTTCAAGACTTCACACCTATGATAGAGGGTTCCAGAAAGATGTAAGGTCACAGGAGTCCCTCTTCAGTCACAAGCAAACAAGCCTTTTTTCCCCCAAGAGTGTATACTGTTTTAAGAAAAAATGGAACCATGTCATGGCGGTGAAATATGATAGTGTTATACGCTATCTTTAAAATGGTATGAGTTATTGTACAATTTGAAATATAATACAACTGTTATGCTCTGCACCGAAGGCTAAATAGACTAACATGCGTTTGCTTGCTTTTGTAAAATGCTTCTGACACATTCCTGTGTGGTGTGTGTTGATTTTTGATAATCGAATATAAGTCTTTAATTACTCTTCGTGTGTGGTGGCCACCACCAAGACGGCTGAAAATGACGTTACGCTGGGCGAACTCTAAAACGTGGTACATACTTGCCAAAACTGAATCAACTTCTGAGGAAACTGCTCGTTTGTTGACAAAACTTAAACGGCCATATGAAACCCCGCTGATTTTGAATGTATTCCCGAACAATTACAGATAATGCCACTCTGAATGTCGGCATATTACTCTATTGAGATGATTACCTGGGCTTCAGAGGTCAAGGTTTTAATACTTGCAAGCACCACACCTGACCTTTAAGAACTTCTGGTTGTTGCTTCAGTTAGCACTGGTGGCTTGCTTATTGCTCTTATTTCACAGAAGATTCTACCTTCTGTGACAATGGAAGAAAGTCTTGACCTGTTTGCTGATTCTGCAAATAACTCCCTAATAACTTGGCCAAAAATTTGTGACGCCTGCAAAGCTTAAGGCAAAGCAGGTCAGCACCCCAAAACTCAATCATTTAAAATGACCTTGGATCTGAACTCAGTTGGTAGCACCAGTTTCAGCTCTCACATGGGGCTATGAAGGATTTTTATAAACAATGGGTACAAATGTGTAATCTGTGTAAAACTTAACTACTTAAAAACCACTTTTTTTGCTTAGACCTGCACCCCTTCATAGATTTTTATTTATTTGGCTGAATATGGGCTCGGTGTGCTGATTTATTTTTTGTCTGTGCCTACTATTGCATTTAATGGTGTGCTGTAGGTTTCTGTGCACACAATAACTGTCGGTATGACCTGTGATGACTTGGTGTGATCTTATACAACGTAGTTTTATAAAACCCTTGCATATAGTGCTGCAAGAAAGTATTTGCCCCCATTCTTTTATTTTGCATATCTGACGCATGTAATTATTTCTTATCCTCGCATAAACTTTTATCTCCAGAGGCAACCTCAGGAACATAGACTTACAACTTTATATCATAACTGACGACTTAATTTATTAAAGGAAAAAGTTTTTTTTTCAACACTTACAATAACCATGTGAGTAGGTCTCATTCTAACTCGTTTAAAGCTTACACAGCATTCAAGCACAAGAACATCATAAAAAGCAGTTAAATTTGGTGTTGATATTGTGGTGGTGTGGAGATGCTTTGCTGCTTCAGGGCCTGGGCAACCTGCCATGCTTGACAGAACCATGAATTCTGCTCTCTGCCAGAGAATCCTGTAGGAGATTTTGGTTTTGCAGGATGAAATCAATTCACAGCATAACATAAGTCCACCTCAGTAGCTCAGAAGAAACAAAGTGACAGTTTTTGAGTGGCTCAGTCAAAGTCCGTACTAGACCCCATTGAGATACTGCGGTAGAACCTGAAGTATTGTTGGTAGCTCTTAGTCAACAACCCACTTGAGTAGCTAAATTAAAGCAATTAAGCATAATCAGTGGTGTTTGATTTCAGTTATTGCTGCTTTAGGTGAAAGAAATTGTTTTTTTTTTGGGGGGGGGGGGGTGGAATTACTTTCACATGTTTTATGTAGGTGTTAGATAACTTTTTTCTCCAATAAAAGAAATGCTAATTTAAAAACTGAATTTTGTATTGTCTTAAATAATATTTAGCATGAGGATCTGAGATCATTTAGTTCGACAAATGTGAAAAGAAGAATAAATTAGGAAGGAGCGAGGGGGATACTGTATGGTCTTTTGTTGGTTGTTGTAGGTAAAGATTAAATAGATAATTGTTCTTTTATTAACAATTATATTTCATGTATTGACTGAAAAAAGAAAATTATGGTTGAAGAAAATCTTAGGATTATAGACTTAAAGCTGCAAAATGCTTGAATAATACTTGTGCAGTTGGCAAATTTTTGTCACAGCATCTGCTGTGTACGAGGTGAGCATGAAACTAAATACTTTTCGAAAAAAATGTGCCTCTTTGGTGTGTGCTTAAGCATTTAATAATGGCTGGAGCCATGACACGGAATGCTTACTTCCACGGAAATGAGCACATTCTGTGCTGATACTCAGAGTGTGTGTGTGTGTGTGTGTGTGTGCGCGTGTGTGTACACGTGTTTGTGCGTGGGTCCGTGAAGAAACCCAGCGGTCTAATCTGGAGCCGGAAGAACGGTTCACTCCATCAAAACGACCCGTCAAAACAACTTTGTCTCATATTTGATTTAATTGTCTCCTGTCTGACAGCAGCATTCATCAATAGCTTTAATGGTCAATCAGAAGTTGGCAGACTGAGTGGTTCCATTCTCTTTTTTTTTTTCCATACGTTCACCCAAGCTTTACTTTATCAAAATGCTTTTGCCTAATGGACACTCTCTAGGGGTGGATGGGATGGTGGGGGGGGGCATGAAGAATGACCCAACGGCCTCTTATTGGAGTGGAGTGGAAAAATATAGCATTTGTTCAGCTGATGCTGAGACGAGGACGTCGCAGAGAGTGGGTATTTTTTATTATTAAAACTCACAGCAGCCTCTTGTATTTCTTTTTTATTACCCCCCCCCACCCTCCCGCCCACGACTTTGCCCGCCCCTCCCCTCTCGATCGGCCCCTACAGCTGCAAGTTTTAAGGGTCGCGACTGCTCGGCGGAACACAAAGCGCGATGACAAATTGACGGCTCCGGAGTGATGGAGATAGAGCGAGGACAGACATCAGGAAGACTGGGCTTGGATCTGGAAACCTAAAGGGATTTGGGGTGGAAAACCGGTCCCACCGCGACCTTGGAAATTTTACCAGAGCAAGAATAGAAAAATACATTTTAAGAAAAAAAAAATCTCCCACTTTTTCTGTCGTTTTGCCACCACCCCCCCTTCCTGCTCCCTCTTTCATCCCCCCTTCCCTCCCCGCATTTGAAAGGCCTTCTCAGCCATATAAAAAGAGGAGTTGTTTTGCCAGCTTCATCAGTGTTCGCCTAATTAGCTGTAAGCCTGACGGGCCCCAGACAGCCCTAATGATCGGCGCTGACAGTTCTGCTCTGCTGTCACCCAGCTGAGTGCGGTCTGCAGCTAGTTTGATGTAATGAGCCCTATATTACACCATCCTGCCTGTCTTTTGTTGTGCATTAACTAGCTTTGCTGCCTCAGGTGACGACAGCCTCGGCTAGCCGGGTAATCATGAACTAGCGGGGAGGATGGTGTCTATACACAAATCGTTGGGGGTTCAGTTAGCTTCCAACCTGGAAAACCCCCATCGATAGGAACTTAGTTAGGCATTGGAGGTAGGAACAACTCGGGAGTAGGAGGCCTTCCTGTTGGTGGGTGAACCCTTCTCCCAGATGAGGCACTGTCCTTAAAGTCACAGTCGATTTTTTTGAAGATTGTTTTTGTTTGGCAATTGAGCTTAATGGCAGAACTGAGCTAAGTTTGTTGCGTCACCCTGAATAGTCCCAGCTGGACAAAGGCTAATAAAGCAGCTTGGTGGTTTGAAGTTGATTGCTCCTTGAAAATATAATGCTGCTTTCGATTTGGCTCGGAAATTGGAAGTGGAGCTCGGAATGACGTCATACCTGAGCTGACGGCGTTCCACTAAGTAAGTCTGAAAACTGACTTGGGCGGTCAGTGGGGTTAGGATAGCTGGCAAAGGTCAGGATAGCCTTAGTCAGCTATTTGTTTGCAATACTGACAGGTTGCACGGTACTTTGCGTGTACAAACACCATAACAGCAAGTCCACTGATAAAAGTTGTAGTGTAATGTGTGTTCAACTGATTTAATGAGACATAAATAAGACAGAAGGGTTAATAAACAGTATATTACCGCAGCTTTGACTTTGTCGTTACAAGGAGCAGCCATCTTAAACTCGGAACTCTGGGCAGGTGAAATTTCTCCAACTTTCCGTGTTGGAAGTCCGACTATATGGGGTGTTCTCATTGAAATTTACGACTATGAGCGTGGATATCCTGACTTGATATCCTGGATATCAAGACCTACAACCTATATTTCGTTCAGTATGTTAGATGCAGTGTAGCATTGCTGTCAGGTTGCTGAAACATACAGATTTTCTTGGGCCTCTGCGCTGTTTAGGTTGGTCACGTTAGGGCTGAAACGAGGGTCATCACGAAATGGAGAAAGGCGCTACTGAATTTCACTCTTTAAGGTGCACACTTTATGGTGCAGCAACAATCGCAACTAGAAATTAAAAGCAATTGTGGCCAAATGTTGAAAAAAATCGATTCCGAAAAAACATTTTTCAAAGGGCTAACAGGCCTTCACGGTGAAAAGCAGCCTGGCCTGTACACTGCTAAGGCTCCTGTGGTTACTCTTATTTATTTTCACATCATGAACTCCCCAGTCTCCAGTACAGCCATCTGTGCTCAAGTACTTTATGTTCACCCATCATGCTTTTTGGCGCTATGGTCGATATCCATCATCCCTACCCGCCACCCCATCTCCCCCCCTCCCTCACCAATCAGGCCTGCTCTCCCCTCTAAGCCCCCACCTCCACAGGAAAACTGTGCTGGGACATGCTCTGGATTACTGGCTCGCACAAACTTTTCACATTCCTGCCTCCTCCGCGCCTTCTTCACCACAGCCAGCTGACCACACGATTAGCCACGGTCATCTTCAGTCTTTTTACAGCGATGACTCAACAACAATGGAGGGATTTTAAGAGTAGGAGCGGACAAGGGTGGAAAAGTAATGCAGGTGGATGGACGGTGTTGGGTTGTAGAAATAAAACGGGCGGCCTGTAAAGAGAGTGCACTGTATGCCCGGGTCTGCGGCGGATAATCAGAAAAGTTGTTGGCTCAGGTTAGTTTGACAGCTGTCAGTTAGGCCTGTGCTGGTCTCCGGGGCCTCAGTTTATTACAGGCGCATGAACCTGTCATTTTCTCCACCGTTCAGCCTTGAGCGATGTGGGCAGCGGCGAAGGAGTCAATAACTGATGCATCAGCAGTTAGTCTTCAAACCTGCTCACAAAGCACCCTCCTCCTCACTTCTTTCCATCATATTTTCTCTCTGTCTCTCTTTTTCTAATTCTCTTTTCCTCTCTCTCTCTCTCAGTCTTAGCCGCAGTGTTACCAACTAGGCGACTGCATCACGTGATCTGTATTTATGATGTCATAGAAAAGCCTACATGCTGTATCTGTTTGAGATTTCTTTACCAATTATTGAAATGGCAGACATCAGTTTTAAGTGTTTGTTGTGCTAAAAAGGGGCCGAGGCTGCATTGAGCTGTGAAAAAGTTATCTGAATTTGCCTTCGAATAACCCCCAGCCCGTCATGGTTCTGATGTCTCGTGAAGCAGTTCAGAGTTTCTAAGCATTGTATTGCGGTTTAGCGCTGCGGATATTTGCGTTCCGGTTTACTGCTGTGAATTTTTCAAAAGAAATTTGGAGCTGTGAAGCAGTTTTGTGAAGCGGTTTATGGTTGTATTCCTGTCTGTAGTGGTTAATGGTTGAGGGGATTTGTAGTGCGGTTTACAGCTGTGAAGCTATGCGAAGCAGGTTTCGGATGTGAAACTTTGTGGGTTGGTTTACGAGTAATTCCCTCCGGCCGCATTGTTCAGGGGAATCCAGGACAAGAGGGCTCAATTGAAAGGTGCTTTCTAGCCAGGCTTTTTGCGGAAACATTTCAAGAAATTATATATCAAGGAATGGTTTGCCAAAATGGTAAGCACTATCGTCATTGCATATTAAGACTGGCCATAAATGGCTAACAAAACCTTTTTGTTGAAAAACTTGGAGTAGACTAAAACGTTGTGCAGAACTTCTGTGAATGTAGCTTTGCAAACTTACCATCTTAAAGAGCAGTCATTTTGGACTGTTTTTTTTTTTTTTTTTAAGTCTATAGTTGCTGTGGCATTAGCATTGGACTGAAATGTAAGATAATGCTAATCACACATCAGTGATCTTAAACCTCATATAGATTAAGTGCAGCCCTTTAAAACTCATGATGGGGGCCCCTTGGGTGCATTTGACCCCACGTAGTCTCTCTGTATGAGATATGATTGAAGCCCATGTCCTTTAGAAGTTAAACTACATAGCTGTAACAGGCCATGTTATTGCTCTGAAAGCATTTTGGGAGGGTGATAATGTGTTTATACTGCACGAGAGCGAGTTTGGCTGTCGTCCTACAGCTCCTGTAGCTCTTCCTGTGTGCGTCTCGAGGGAGAGAGTTCGTAATTGCATAATCAATGGGTTTAAGTGCTGTTTCCCTGGTGTTCAGTGAGTAATGGTGTCATTCGATACACGGAAACTTTTCCTGTTTGTTTCGGAAAGTGATGAGTCAGATGGACACAGCTGTTGGTGGAATGATCTAGCATCTCAGCCATATATATATTTTTTTGCAGCACTCAGTTTAGATGGACATTTATGGAGAGGTGGGGGTGGGAGGTGATTGAAATGGTTCACATTTTAGAGCTTATGGTCACTTTTCAAAACAGGAAATGGAAGGTGTTTCTCTTCACTTACTGTATGTTTAGATGACATGGCGGAGGGGATTTCAGACCCCTGAGACCTTAAATTGCACCCTGTAAACTCCTGTTTATCTCCTGTGGACTGTATATGAATATTAGCAAGGTATCAGAAATAAAAGTCCTTATGTGCAGTGAAATAAGTGATGTGAGCGAGCATTGTCATGACAACAACACATTAACGTTCAACAGCGTTAATATTAAATCAGGTATTTATACAGTACTGTGCTCAAGATTTAGGCACATCTCAAACAAGTCCTCGAGGCGCTGATGCTTCCAAAAGTCACGAAGCGAAAGGTTTATAAATATTAAAAAAAGTTCCGTGGAAGGGCTGTGAACTGTCATAATGAAGTCAAATCAATATTCTCTGTAACTATCCTTTGCCTTAATATTAGAAGTATTGCCCTGTAGTTTTATAGTTTCTTCTGTGTTCTGTAGGGCCACAGTCTCTTGTATCTCTCACTCCCGGTGATCCCAGACATTCCTTTGTCTTGAGATCATGGCTTTATCTTGGCTACTTTACCTATATTAACTGTCTTTAATGAATTGCGAACATTTTTTTTTTATTTGGTCCTCATTCTGTCCTCCGTCCGTGATTCAGTTATTCGTAATTCTGTAATTCCGCCAGTCGGAAACAACAACTTTTCCGGGCCATATCTTGGAAGCTATGCCAGATGTGATATAACTGACAATGTCACTTAGCTAGTGGCTAAATGCTATAAAGGGTGACATTGTCAGCTAAGTGACATTGTCATTGTCACATCTTGCATCACATGCTGAATAAGGACACGTCATTTCACCCTTTACAGACCATGACATTTGCTTATGTATGATTAATGAAGACATTATAACTCATTTACGAATGCATTATACATGCTGTATAAAGCCTTTATGAGCAACACTTCATCTAAAGTGTGACCAGCTATTTGACATTTTTTGCGAAACTTGGTACATGTAGGACTAGTTGTGAACTGGTGCCTTTTACTATTTTGGTGATTCTGGGATCTGGGGGTGGGGAACATCACAGGGTGTCACATGCACATCACTCTAGTTTTGTAAGTTTTATCTCATATGTGCTTTTTATCCACCTGACATATAATGCGGGAGCATGTAGTCATCAATGCGGTCGTCCTTCTGTCTGTCCATCTCTCCGTCCGTCCATGGACATTTTGTTTCCAGAGCAGAACTCCAATACCATTCAGTATTTTTTAAGGAAACTAGATGTGTGTACTAATAAGGTCCTAGACTGGTGCCCTTAGATATTTTGGGATTTCTGAGGAGATATGGCTGCGGTGGCCGAGGGGGGGTGTCATCTTATCTACAGCCACACTAATGTGGAAAACATAGAATAAACATTTAATACCAAATAAAAAGATAAAAAAAAAACAAAAAAAAAATCTTGGGCTCTGCAATCTTTTGCACAGTGTTATATATTAACCCTTTGCCACCCAGCTTTTACGAAACCAAACATGACCCAAGTCATGTGATCAATGAAGATCACATATCAAATATGCTCAAAGTTTTTCTTCAATTCTGAGTTAACCATAGAATTTAATGGTGTGAAATTTTAGAATTAAATATACATTTCAGCACAAGTTTGATGCCTTTACTTACAGCTAGATGTAGCAGATTTCGCATTTCGGGAGTCAATATTCAGGGATATATGATTAGTTTGAATTTGAGTATTTGCTGAGACCTTGAATAGTAGAATCTGCTGTCTAACTGCTTAGTTGGAATGAAAGCCTGCAGCCACACCCACTCTTTCTGGATAAGACTGGGGACCACAAGGCAATCGAAAAATCACAAATCTGTTTTCAGGCAGAGGAGTCAATTAGCATGGTACGTAAATTAAAGTGTGCGGAATAGAAGGGGTTAAGAAGTCACTGGTGTTTATTAGGATGGTCACTGACTCTTTTTTCGGTCTTGCTCCCTCTTTTTTCCTTTATATCTTGCCTCGAGTCTGTGTCATCTGCCGGTGTATTTTGTCTGCTGGGCTGATGTGAAAATGCAGCCTTCTATTCTGATCCTCAGATGTGCTGCTGCCATTTTAATGAGTCATGTGGCTGGGCTGGGGGTTGGTAACAAAAACTCTGGGTCCCTTTTCTGTGCACTCGGGGTTGTTGCTGCTGGTATTGTTTGGTACAGCTGCCCTCTGTTGCTGTTAGCTGTGACTATAAGATGGCTAACGATGGCAGCCGTGAGGAACGTTCTGTGAATTAAAAGGCCTTTCCCGGTCCTGTAATCGAGTCAAAGGCTGGCACCCTGGCTGACTTCAATATCTCTCTCACTCTCTTTCTTTCTTTCTTTTTCTCTCTCCCTCCCTCACACTCTTTCACACTCACTCTCTTTTACATCCTCTTTCCATTCAACTTCTGTATCTCGGTCTGTCTCTTTTACATTCTTGCACTTTTACCAGTTCTCAATCTCTCTCATCCATTCTGTCTTACCTGTAGACAAATTTAAGGACAAATTGCACGTACACCCAAACACAAGCGCACACACACGCACACACGCACACATTCTCTCTCTCTCTCTCACTCCATCCTGGCTGTTTTTCTCTTACTGCCAGCTCTGTATGGAGTGGTTTGTCTCTCTATCTCTGTTAACTCTTTGTACTTTATCTTGATCAGACTCCGATGCTGTTCTGTTTTAGAGAGGGTAAATGAGGGGTCTTGGTGATCCTTACTCTGATTGGCGTTTGCACATAATGTGAGCTCATTTGTGCATGAGTTCTTGGGTGGGTTCCTGTGTGATTGTGTCTATACTCCTCTTGAATTTCTGTTTGTGTTTCTTGTATGTTTTGTATGGATTTGTATTTGAACGGGACATGTGTGTACATGTGGATGCTGTGTAAGTGTAGTATGCATCTGTCTGTGTGCGTGTGTGTGTGTGTGTGTATGCGTGACATGGGTGCATAAGGTGTGTATGTGTGTGAGTAGAGTTGCCAGTGAGCACCGTGTGAGGGGGGTGTACATGAAGTGTACAGTGTGTGTGATCCCAGCGTGTCGGCTGTGTTTTTGCGTCTGCCATGTGTGTTTTCAGCGTGCGAGCTGGCTCTCCGGAGTGTGTGCTGTTGTCGATCAGAACAGGAAGAGGAGAGCGGAAAGGCTGACTGTACATTTGTGTCTGTCACTAATTAATGTTTCATCGGAGGAGCCTCCGTCTGAGCTGAGCAGTGTTTTCAACACTCAGTCCAGCTGCTTTCCCTCGCCGTGATTGACAGCCGCCTTTCCTGTGCCATTGGGCCAGACTTTCTTGGGAGGCGGGGTCAGAGGCGAGCTCGTGAATCAGAGCGGGTGGTGGTTGGAGGAGGGAATTGATCACACGTTACTGACACATTCTTCTGTTTGAATGTCGTCTGGACATGTCACTCCCTGGGAGAAGGACTGACGGAGAAGAGAAGGAAGGAGGGATTACAGGAGAGGAGAGGACAGGAGGGGGGGATGAGAGTATCGAAGAGCTGAGAGGAGATGGGAAACGGCCGTGCTCCCCTGGCCAGTGTGTCCCTTTTTGCCGACAGGATTTCGGTGGTACATTAAGCCCCACTAAGCTGGCATTTGAAACAATAGTCGAGCCGTTGCTAGGCGCTGGCACAGCGAGTGCAGTGCAGAGGTTTGGGTAACAGACCAGAAGTAACCAGAAGGGTGCCATCTTTTCACCAGGTGGGCCCTTTTAGCAAAGCTATCAACCTCAAATACTGTCTCTGAACTTCCTGAGGTATAAATGCATTATTTTGTTTGCAGAGAACTATAAAGATTTGAAATTGGTTGCGGAAAGGCATGTCTTTTTTTTTTTTTTTTTTTTTTTATTTCTGTTTGAATGGACATCCATGTTGCAAAAGAAGATGGCGGATTGACATGGCTTCCTCAGCAGCCAGCTTCTCACAGTGGAGTTTTGTTTTATTATTTTTTGTTTCCTTCCTGTTATGTTCTTGCTCACACATTTCTTTTCTCATTTTTGCTCTGGATGAGAGGAGGGAGCGAGGGGGGGGAGAGATTGGCTGGGTAGAGGGGCCGATTTCATTCTTGTGAGTCCTGAATGTGAACCCTTCGCCAAATAGTGGATTTCCTTTTCAGCGCAGTCATATATCACTGGCCCACCCTTCCCCTTAGTGGGACTGATGGGTGTCATTTATCAAACTGGCCGTCGCAGGCGTGGGGGATGGAGGAAGAGAAGGAAGGGGAAAGGAGAGGGTGAGAGAGAAGGAGGGAGAGGGAGTGAGAGAGAGAGGGAGGGAGTGATTTTGTGACAAGTGGCTGTCTTTTCTTGCATGCTTCCTGCAGCAAGGAATGATTTTTCACTGGGTTAAAAATAAAACCCGCTGTGGCCCCATTACGCTCAGCAGAACCCTGTGCACTGTCAGTTTATTTTTCCCTCTCGTCTGATTGGCCAGCTTGGTGAGATTTTGGTCCTATTGCTTGCCGACCTGGAACCTTCTTGGCTGGAAAACAGACGGGCAGATTTGCTTGTTGTATACCAGAGGCCCTGTGCATGCTGCAAGCGAAGAAGCTGCTGTTAGAGTCCCTAGTTAAAGAGAGCTACGACAACTGAAGGATTGGAGCCATTTTGTTTCCATCCTGCAAAACCGAGCAATTGCTCACAATAGAAATCGTTGGATTTTCTTTGTTCTTTTCTCGGAACAAAAAACAATAAACCAGCCAGCTGTGGTATCAACAAGCATAAGAGAGGAAACCATTCAGACATGAGAAAAAGGGAGGGAAAAAACTCATTCACTTTGACACGGTGCCAGATAAAATAATGGAAACAAAATGGCTTCGCGACCAGATTTTCTGGAATCCTCGTCGCAACTCTATCTAGGAACGCTTGCTCAGGCAGAGTTACACTGTAATGCCTGGAGGGCTGCACAGTTATGGCCGCAGATTAATGCAGTTAATGCTGCGAATATGCGCAATTACTTTGCGGAAGCACAAATGTGCGTGCGCCTACTATTGGGGAGCCGCTCAGCTACAGATGTGGAGCTTCACAGTTATGGCTGTGGATGCACAGTCACGTCAACAGAGTATGAAGCTGCTGGCAACTTCAAAGAATAATGTTCATTTTATTTCTGTCTGTGCTCTTATGAAGAGACCAATACTCTGTGTTTGTGTTTCAGAAGGGGAAATCTTATCTGCTGGATTTAAGTGTTGTGGAAGTTGTATTCTTCAAATATCTTTGTTATACAATGAATATGTGCATTTATGTGCGTGACGTAGAAAAAAATGTGCGCTTTTCTGGTAGTGAATATGCACTCAGTGTGTTGTTTTGTGTGTGTCTGCATATGTACTTGTGCACTCATGCATGCAAAGGCATATGCGTGTGTTCGGCTGTTTGTGCATGTGTGTGTGTGTTTGTGTGTGTGTGTGCGTGTGCGTGTGTGTGTGTGTGTGTGTGCGCGTGTTTGTCTCACAGTCCCCCCTGACTGACGAGTGTCGTTCGCAGTGGTGGTGGCTCGCCGGAGGTGGTGTAAAGGAACCCGGGCCGGTCCCGAGTTGCAGAGAACCGTAGCGTGCCTTCCTGGAGATGGATGTTCTTTAAAAAAAAACAGGGGGAGATTGATGAGGGATGTGAGGCCGCGGTGCCATTTATCATGCTGAATATTGTTTTGACTGGCCGTGCGAAGCTGTAAGACGAGAGGAGGAGCGCTGGGCCTGAGAGGATAGCCAGGGTCCTCCATGTTTGACGGATGGCTTTGCTCTGAGCTTGTCTGTTAGCAGGTGTGCCAGCAGCGGGCCCTGGTAGTTTTGCGGTAGTTTTTTTTTTTTTTTTTTTTTTTTCCCCGGGATGTAAGTAACATGAAGTGAACCTTCGGTCATGTTTTCTCCACCCTGCCGCCACCGGCGATTCCGTACGCGGTCGTGGACCTTTTTTAGCCGGATGCGTGCTTGTTCGGTTATGCAATCGGACAGACGGTGGTGTGGCGGGGCGGTGTGGGACGGCCGGAGCCGTGCAAGGGGAGCTGACAGCTGGTGTTCATTAGCGAGACAGGAACCAACCTATTTTTCATAAATCACTTACTGCTTTGACGTCTACGCGTCAACTTTCCCAGGCATGCTTGGAGTGTCCGAGCGGCTTTTATCAGCAATCGGGACTCTCTCCAAGCACCATGGAGCCAGTGCCTTTTCTAAACAAGCTTAGGCTAATGTCTTCGAAGGGATAAGCACAGTCCAAATGATGTGAGGGACTTTGGAACATTCTGGATGGGGGAATGGTCAGCACCCCCTACCCCACAACGTGATCTCTAATTTCATGAATCCCTTTTGAGAAAATACCTTTTGTTTTGGCTAATGAGGGAGGCGTACAGAGTTGTTAAAATAGAGGTGGCGATAATTTGGCCAGTTGTAGTTCACATATTCAAGACCTGTCTCTTTCAAAAACACAACTGAAATACAGTTTTGTTCAAAAATGTTTTTACATCTCATTTGTAATGCATTTACATCCCATTAATTATACTTCTTGATCATGGAACTGTAAGGTATTTGCTAGAATATGTGACTGAATACAGGGCATGTGCTAATGTGTGTACCGCAGAGGTGAAAAGTTCAGAGGTCAGGAAGTAAAAGTCTTCCCATGAGTTTCTCTCCCCCATAAACTCAGCCAGCTGATCTCACTAATTAGTTTTAGCCCCTGGCTGTTTACTTGAGAAAATAACCTGTAATTCCAGGTGTTTGAGCGAAATGTTTTCTTTCCGGACCTGCTCTGCCCTTGTCTTGTATAGATTAGATTAGATCCTTTATTGTCCGTCGACAGGAAATTAGCTATCAAAGTTCATGCAGTGTACATGCTTCAGTACAACTTATATGTAAGTATTTAGAGCAGCCTATTCAACTTTATACAATGACGCTATTTAAATAAGGCTGCAATTTTCAAGCAGAGAATTCCTTAAAATAAATTCCTTAAGGTCCAAATACCTGAGGAGTACACATTCAGCAAATGTTTTGGAGTTAAATCAACTTTTAAAGAGTTTATTTGGTTCCACTTAGTCAAGGGTAGAGTCAAATAGACTTTTAGAGTTGAATAAACTTTGAACATCTTGCTGTGCAGTAGATCTGTAATTTGTATATTGTTATACGGGTTCACATATGGTATACAGAGAGAAATTCACGAGAAAAAGAAAAACCCACCAGTGCGGCAGTGGGTTCTGTGTGCTTCAGCTTTGACTGCCTGAGTCGCAGTGTTCATGCACAGCTTCCAAAAACAAACCGCGACTCCCGATGGTGCGGGAACAAAAGAGTCGGGTGTTTGCGTCAACATGCCTCGTCATCAGGCTGTCCCGGGGGGGGCTGGCACAGCGAATCCTCCCCTGTTTCCTCCCTCTCCCCTCCTCTCCGCCTCTGTAGCCGCACAATCCCAAAATGCAGAATGAAGGCGTACAGTTAAAGGTCAGGCCGGGGGCAGCCCTGCCATGTTTTCGTGGTAATAAAAAGGCTGTTTTGTTTTTTGTGCCGTCCCACAACCCCCCAACCGCCCCTCTCCTTTTTTTTTTCCCCCCCTCTTTTCTGTTTTATTGCAGGAGATGTGATTTATTGTAGACTTCCATCTTTGGAACTCATCCATCACCTCCCAGTTGCTAGGCGATGGTAGCGGCAGCTGCCGGCTCTGAATCGGACGGGAGGGCTGTCAGTCACCTGACGGCAGGTGAAAGACATTACAAATGCGCCATTGTCAGACAGAATAATTAATCAAAGCGGGGTACGATTACTGAAAAGATACGACCCCTTTCCCACCCCTCCCTAACTGCCACCCCCACCCCCGCAGTCAGTACCTGCAGTTCGCTGGGAACCGAAGTAACAGGAATTGGCGCGCTCTCTTCGAGAGCAGGGGGCGAGAAAGGGACGATGAGTGCCTGCAGATGGGCGTGAGGTATTGTAATTAATTAAACCGAGAGGATGAGAGGGATGGGTGACTATAAGGCAGCTTTCAAAGAGAAATAAGGAGACTAAAGGAACTGGCGATGATCGCTCTATTATCCAAACTCCAGGTGTCCTCGGAGGAGGTTACCGAGACATGGGGTCACCGCTCCCTCTCAGTTTTGAGGTACTGGAAAGGAGGTTCGGATTAGTGCCTCCGAACTCGCTCAGAATCCCGGTACAGGGAAGTACGATGGGATTAGTGCTATCGTACTCTCCCAGCTCAGCCATACCAGGAAGGAGCCATGGATTAATGCCACCATACCGTCTCCGTTTGGGGACCCAGAGACGAAACATTGGATTAGAGTCTGTACGAGGGGAGGGACAAAACACAGTGAGAAAAAGGAGGGCGAGGCGGCTCTGTTATAGCTCTTTTGTTTGCCGATGCGATGATAGAATTACGCAGCGCTGGAGAGGAGGAACAAGAGAGCAAGGGGACAGACATTTATAAAGATATTGCTGAAGTACTGCCTTATGGGTAGCAACTGCAAAAAGGGGGTCTATGTATTGAAAAATAACTATATGTACCTGCAAGTGAATGCTGTCTATTTTGCACCTCAAGGAGCAATGGGTCACTTCAATAAAATTTTGCCGTTGTGTGGATCATTTATGAATGGTTCCAAAACTTTCACTTTTTCTATATGCGTGACACTCAACTCTTTACAAGGTGTAAGGTTCTAATGATGATGTAATAATCACTTCTGGTCATTTAAAGCTGTAGAGTTCAGGAATACTTATGTGAAATTAAAAAAAAAAAGTGGATTAAATTGTGTATACAAGAAAACTATATATGGTTAGAGATGGTGTGTATGATTTCTGGGGGATGAAATGCCTGAAGAATTCATTTTGTACCCCCCAGACCCCCCTTTCCCCCTCTCCTCGGTGTCTCGGAGGTCTGGGGTGTCCCCCAGCAAGGTGGGTTTCCCCACCCGTGTGGCCTGGGTTGGTCCAGTCGATGGAAGACCGAGACGGTGTGTTGTGTGCAACGAGTCACGCCAAAAACCCATCAAAAGCAGCTCTCACTACCTCGCTGGTAACCCTACTCTTGAAGATATAGAATTTGTGGTGTGCAGAGTTCCTCGAGAGAGTTGCGACATGAGGGTTCCACGAAACCTAGTCATGGAGCCATTTTGTTTCCATCGTGTTATCGGGCGCCGTCTTAAAGTGGAGAGTGATTTTTTTTCATTTTATCAGATCTCATGTCGGAACATTTTTCCCTTTAATGCTTGTTGAAGCTGTTATCAGCTGTTTTTTTTTTTGTTTTTGTTTTGTTTTTCACCAGAAATTTATAGGTTTCCCTTACGAGAAAAGAACGATAAAAACCAACAATTTGCGTTGCGCAAAACGGCTCAGTCTTGCTTCGTGGGGAAAAAGAATAGCTCTTGAGTTTTCGTGATTCACTCTATCTTGGGTCTCTAGCGGTGTGATGTCGGAAACGTGATTGCTGTGTTCCAATGATTTAACACTAAACACTCTAATTGTGATGCGAGTTAATGCTGGTGGATGAATGCAGAGTACTGTAGTTCTTGAAGACTGAAATATAATTTTGAAAAAAAAAAAGCCCAAAAAACTTGCTTGTCCAAAGGTTCCAGGTCAAACTCTTTCATATCATTGGACTGGACTAAATGTATTAAATCTAAATATAATGTAATGCAGATCCCACATATGCCAGTTGATGATAATAAATCATATAATGGGCCTGTTTAAAATGTTGCCCAATTGTTTCTGTCAACCAAAACATTTCTCCTGCTTATATAATGTAACCAGCTATTGCATCTATCAAGTTTAATTTGCGTTTAATTTTAGTGCCCATTTGTCCATAGGAATTCTCTTGGTCAAACAGAGGTCCGTAGATGAATGCCCTGAACATAACTCTGTGGGTCTGTTACACAGACGCAGATTAAGTCCAAGACTAAACTGAGATCTGCAAGAATATATATTTAAAATTTATTAACTGAGTTATCTGTTACGTTTTGGTCTATTATTAATCTGTCTGCGAAACTGACCCTATGTATTGGAAGTTATTCCTGTACTGCAGATAGAGCTGTCACTGCATGTGCCCTGTGAATGGGAGAAAGGCAGCCTTTGCTTCAGTCGTTAGATTCAGCTGCATGTTGACACAGTATTTGCTCTGCAAGAGGGGTATGTGCAGGGAAATTACCGCTTTTTAATCCAATAAAATGAACCCTCTGTTTGCATTCAGTCCCCATGTGGGCTTTAGGAAAAGGGCTGTGGTAGGTCTCAGTGAGGTCAAGGAAGGGACACAGTTTGTTTTAGTCTGTCTGAGGTCATAGAACGGACGGGGTTTGTTTAGGTCTGCGTGAGATCATGGAAGGGGCGGGGTTTGTGTAGGTCTGTGTGAGGTGATATTAGGGATTGAGTTTGTGTTGGTCTGTGTGAGGTCATGGAAGGGATGCAGTTTGTGCTGGTTAGTGTGAGGTCAAATAAAGGTCTGGTTGGCATCTTATCTTGCTTTGGATCAAATAATAGCCAGGGTTAGTGTACAGCCCTCTGTGGGGTCAAGAAGGGGTCAGGACATTTATGGTGCTGAGGTCTGGGTGTGGTTAACAGTTATATCTATGATTGGGCATAGATTTTAAGTTGTCCCCAGTGTGATTAGTTTTTACCCCTCGGCCAAACTTTGGCCAGAGGGGTATTGTCGTCACCTGCGTGTCTGTCTGTCCGTCGTCTGTCATCTGTCCATGACATTGTCCGGGCCAGTACTCAGCAACTAAGGATCGCAGCTTCACCAAAGTTGGTGTGGTAACTCACTATGACCCATAGATGTGCAACGTCAGGTTTTTTGCCGGATTTGACCTTTGACCTTAGCCGAGGGGTATTCAGCAACGTGTTATGTTTGGGAAGGTGTGGCTCTCTGTTTGGAACCCGTTGATAATTTGTAAGTGTTTGTATTTTAGGGGCCATTACTGTATGACTTGATCCTCACTCCTCCCAGGTTTAGAGTAGGACTCTGTACTCTGAGCGAAAATGGCCGTTTTTCTGTTTGAGTTATGCAGCCCATCCTTCCGTACCTCCCCCCCCCAGTACACTTTAGCATCATCAGAAAGTGAAGCCGAACAGCCTTTCACTGCGAGCCATGAGACGAGAGTCTGAGTAAGTGCGGGGGTAAAGTCTTTGTCCTCGATAAACTTTTGTTTGTTTCATTTACCAAAATCGGCTTGCGCTCATTTCCTCGGCTTTCTCATTGTACAGTCTGATGAGCTGTGGAATAACAGGACATTGTTTCCGCAGCTGCAGAAAGCAGAGTAGTCATAATATTATCAAGCGCTGCTGTGGGAATGCGGGCGTTGGAGTGTAGCTAGTTTCCCGCTATGCCACACTTTAAAAGATCTCGCCTGCAGCTTTGCCCTGGGCCAAAATCTTCTCCCCGTTAGCGTAGCTTTCTTCATCTCTTCGCACATCCAGAACGAGCAAATCTCACTGCAGCTCTGCACATAAAATATTAACATCGTCATCCTTTTTTATATTTACGGGGAGGAAATGCATTTATGAACAGAACTGCTTCAGCAGTTCACTCACATTTAACTCAAGTTTAAATCCAGTGTTGAATCACTTGAGCTGCAGCTGTGAAGCTGGCTTGCACCGTGAACCTTCCTCAGTAACGGGCGACTGTTGTTAGCTTTGAAAACGTTCTGTGGCTATAATGCTAACTGTGACTCTGCTGCCGAGTGCACAGTTTATGCATTCAGAATTAGCGGGGAGGCGTGAATCACTACTGTCAACTGAAATGTGTCAACAAACACTAACAGTGTAACACTTGGATCGGGGCTCAGATTGCAGCGCCAGCATCATTAGCTGTTATCTGATATTCAGTGAAAAAAAAAAAAAAAAATACTCTGCCAAAAGTTTTGGTCCCAGACAGAGCGAGCATCTACTTTCAACCAATGTTTAACCCCTTAAGTTGGATCAGATTGCAGTTAGCCTACGTGATTGCAATGTCTTAAAGATTGAATACAGTAAATCACGATCGTCATTGAAAAATAACTATCAATTAATGAAAGCAAAGTAGTTCCTGAGCATTGTTACATAATACAAAATCTTTTTTTATTTTAGATTAAAATAGATTTTAATCTATTACTTGCAGATATATTCATCTGATTAGACAGTATTGAACTCTGTATATAATGTGGCTTATGAAAACGGATTTAACGAAGGTCAAATAATTCATATAAAGAATTGATGAGGTATTCTCGTGCTGTTTATTGTACACTTGCTCTTGAATGAGACTTAACTCAAAGTATTCTCAATTCCTCTTTTCTATGAAAGCTGTGCAGGATGTTTGCAGTGTATTGACAGCTGTGACAAACAATGGGGCCAGTTTTTTAGTCAGGTGGCTAAAGCCCTGTGGCCATTTGTCCTGCGTTGATTGCGCTGAGGTTTTCAGGGGAAGCACAGGTTTCCAAAGCCGCAAGGTCTGACTTGATTGCTGGAACGCAGTCATGTGAGGTGATCCCCCCGCCAAGGCAATCCATCATTTATGCTAACTCTGCCTGTACGCCGCGGCCCGTTTCCGTTCACTACCGCTGGCTGTCGATATGCTATGCTGGGCTTAGTGTGTGTGTGTGTGTGTGTGTGTGGTGCGCAAGCACGTGTGCGACACAGAGATTTGAGGGGCTAATGTTCCAGAACATTGTGGCGGAACAAAAGTTCAAACAGGACGGAGTTTCGCTGTTGATTAATTCCAAAGGCTTTGTTCAGATGGATCCATAAAAGTTTTTCCATTGAAGAAATATACAGTACGCGTACATGTAAAACCACACACATACAGTATTTTGGAATTGGAACTGTGTAAGAGGGTGTGTAACATGGTATTTGCGGCTGTATCACAGAAGCCCAGAAGCTCTCTATCACAGGAGCCTTGTTGTGAGGGACATGTCAGCCATGTGACAATGCAGACCGCCAATCCGAATCCTCCGAAGGCTTTTTTACCTCCTTTCATGGAAAATCTCCAGTTTGCTGTGCTGCCCGTGAGTCACCGAAAGACAGGAAAGCGTTTGTGGTGTCTGTCGGGAGCTGACTGACGAGGAATTCATCACAGACAAGCAACAGCTCTGTCCCGCCTCTGTCCTCTGTTCTGAAAAGACGCCCTTGGCTACGCTCCGCGGCGTATTGGCCAAAAAGTTTACAACGCCGTCATCCCCGAGTTCACATTTCTAAGCGGAGATTGTTTATTGAGTTTCGTGGAGAAAGTCGATAAACGTTTGAGAGTAAATCCCCGTGAAGTGTTTAGTAAGCCCAGTGTGCCTCTCATGTAAGCTGCTTTTGTAAATACTGCGTTTCGCTAACGTTATTCCCTCGTGTTTACTGCCCCAGCAAAAAAAAAAAAAAAGAAAGAAGGGGAAAAAAAGAACTCTTAAAAGCCTTTTAATGGCTGTTACTCAGCAAGTTCCTGCGAATATCCCACCATCTTGTAAATTGCCTGCCTCCCCCCTCGTGCCCCCTCAAACTGAAGAGTCATTTCCTAACGTATTGCGGATCGTTACCGAGCGCCATGTTGTGACGTTCGCGTTGCTGCTCGGAGAAACTTCTCTGGCGTTCCTGGAGGAGGCAGATTGGCTCGCCGGCAGCGAGTGCGTTATCGCCTCATCCTGACACTGAAACCCGCGGCACATTAATATACGCAGGATAGGGTCTGTCTGCCACTGCACGCTCTACAATGCAGATAGGCTCCTGCCTTGCCACCGATAGCGGGGGGACCGGATTATCGCGCTTGCGGCTGCTTACCGCGCAGTTTATTCCTTATTTATTGTCCGCAGGTTTTGAAGTGATGGTGGTGGTGGGGAGGGTGGGTGGGGGGGGGGAGGAGGTGAGGAATGGGGGGACGGAAGGGATCGAGGGGAAGACGGCGGAGGGAAATTTCCGTGTCGGAAGTGAGTGAGGTCATTTTTAATAATAAATAATTGCTCTTCTTCTTTGGTTTTTGACAGGCTGGGAAGCAGGGGAAGGGGGTATAGGATGTGTGAGGCAAGTCTGATACGTCGGGGTCCCCCCGATGCCCCTGTCTAACGGGGTGTTTCCTGTCTGTTAGGGCACCCCACTGCGCCCCTCGGCAGGGCTGTGGGCGTGCGACTGATTTAAAGCATGAGCATCAGAACCTGGAAGCAGGGCCTGTGATGTCATACTGCAGTGCTCACTGGGGCCTGCTATCGCTCTCTTTCTCACACTCTCTCGCTCATTCTGTCTCTCTCACATCTGCCTGTCACTCCTTCTGTCTCTCTCGCTCTCCCTCCCTCTTTCCCCTCTCAGCTTCGTCTCGTCCTCACTCTGTTTCTATCGTTTCCTCTGGCAAGAATGAGACCAAAACCCCTTTCGAATTCTCCCTCCCTCCCTCCCTCCCTCCCTTGCGCCTTTGGCTATTCACCTCCGCAGCGCGGCTGATCTGTTTTTCCCTCTCGGTGTTTGTCAGGCAGTTTAACTAAGTGGAAACCCTCGGTGGTGTCGCTCCTTGGTAACAGGCCTCATCTGTGTCACGGCGCCGGCGAATCCGCACACAGCCGATACATCAGCGCGAGGCCCAGCCCAGGCGCACAGGGGTCTGTTATCCTCATGAGGGAGAGGTGCAGACTGTGAATTGACTCGCTTCAGGTACTTCATGGGAGTTTGCACCCTCCCACACGCGAAAAAAATACATATGCACACACACACACACACACACACACACTGCAGCAGATATACACATGCATGCACACGTAGAAACACGTTTATATATATATATAAATACAAGCGCGTGCACACCGGTACACGCACAAACACACACACACACACAATTTGTCACGGTGGGGTTAATCGCTGCTGCGCAGCCTCCTATCCTCTGAAGGTTGTGGGGAAAATTGGACCTGAGGGGCTCTCTGGTGGATCTAAACACAATGTTTCATGCATGAGTGCTTTGATGTGGCCTGCAGGCCCTCAGGAGCCATTTTCTCACCTTCAGTAGCAGATTCACAGAAACAAACGGCAGCGCTGCACAGTGTAAAGGCGTAATGGTGCAATCCAGAGCTTCCGCAACACGGCAGGGCTCTTTTCTCATGGTCTTGCATCTCAAAACTGCAGACTAACCTTAAAAAACCTTAAAATTACACATTTCCCTGCTGCCTGATGGTTTCAAACAGAAACCAGATTTGAGGCGGTAATGGAATCAGGCTTTGATAGATGTGGGAAAGGTGGTATCAGTCATCTGTTGATGTGGATTATTTATGTATTGTCATTTAGCTTTTGCAGAAAAAAAAAAATTCAATCCTGACTTTATTTTTTAGCATAGTTTAATGTTCTGGTACTTTCAGTCCTCTGAAACACATCTTTGTATGCAGTAAATCTTGATATGTGCAGAATGAGACATGCACACGCTAGTATATGCTTCTGACATGATATGATTTGTGGAAATGACACAGCGTCAGTTATAAAACCCTTACATTCTAGCACTCTGCTCTGTGTTTATCAGAGCCTTGGCTCTTGTACCCAATATTATGCTGTATATTTGTCAGTGGGATTGAGATGACTGAAATCTAGACGAGATTATCATTGGTCACCATTTTTTCACAAATGTGTTTCATTGAAATCCGACTATCATTGATTGCATGGCGAGGATCTTGCCGCGGAACATGGTCCTAAATGTTCCTTGTGTCAAAACAGGGCTGGGTGGGATTGTTTTATTTTAATGCTTCGAATGCCTGTAATCGGCTCCAAATTGACCTAAAACTGGAGGAATTAGTCCAATTTCATTTTTCAGTGTAGAAGATTATTTAAGTCTTTTTACTCAAAAGCTGCTTTTGTTTTAAGTGATCATTGTCTTTGTTCTATGATGCCTACTATATTGCATTATTATTTTTACTTCCTCCTTCAATATGATAAATTAGTTTCACATTCTCATAATGCTGGACCCTGCGCTTAAATAAATCTTAATTAAAAAAAGAAAAGAATAAAAATAAATAAAAAGAAAAATGTCTGAAGGGCTGCCAGGGTGAATGAACAGGGCCTATTGCTGAAACACATGACCTCTACTGGCCATTCAGGGCATTTAGTGACGCTGTGATGGCGATCCTCTTATGTGCTACGCACATGAATGCAATTTACCCTCAAAATCCCTCTCCTTCAGGCCCCTGGGGCTGTATGACCTCAGTGGAAAATGGAGTGACTACAGCAGATTGGAAGTTTGATTAAATGGGATCCTCTATCAGGTTTCTGTTAGTGATGCAGCTGTCTACGGTCATTCCTATCATGCGTTAGACGACTTTGAAAAGACTTACAAAGGACTAATGTCTGACATCCTGTTACATCTAAGGACAGTGGGCCTTATGTTTAAACAGTGCGTAGGAACAGGAATGATGTGCGTGCCTTTTTCTATGCAGATTATTTGCAACACAGAATTCTGTGCAACCATTATATGTAGCTTATATCTTATCTTTTATAACCATATCTTTTTATATTTTTTTATTAGCCGTATGCCATTTTTTTCTTTTTTTAAGCATGTCCACATTATTTAGGTATGAAATCCATTCAAATTTTTATAGATAAACCCCGATGTGCCATAAAGTCACAGCATTTTCTCTCACCGACTGAGGTTTTGCAAATATAGGGTGTCGACTGGTTGTTTACAATGTTCAAGTCATCGAACACTGTTTGTATGAGCCAGGACTAAAAACTTCCAATATAGTAAACATGAACTTCATGATGGGAAAACCACTGCGTCAAACAGATTTTTAAGAGCCCCTTAGACCGAACAATTGAGATGACTGAGAAGTGCCTCAACTTGAGCAAAGCTCTCCTGATTTTATTTATATTGTGAATTTGTCTGCGTCAGTGAAATCGCTTCAAAAGTCGTTTGGTGTAAGGCCCTCATTAGGCTGAGATACACCACGATTTTTGTTTTTTAAAATGTTATGTTTAAGCTCTTTTTTTTCTCTAATTTGCCACCGGCTGCATGTGAGATTTTTATTCCCCCCGAAAAATAAACCCATTAACCCTTTCCTCTTCAAATGGCTTTCCGGATCGATTTTCAAAGGTTCCCCTGCCTTTGGAGATTCAAATCAGTCGCCTTCAGCCATTTTAAATGATTATTTTGCAAGAATACTTTGAAATGGTCGCTCGCAGCATTCCTAAAAAAAAAAAAGAAAAGAAAGAAAAGAAAACAGCTTTGCACCGTTGGCTAATCACTTGATCTTTTTTTGTGCAGCGTGAAGGACTGCCAATGTCAATATTGTGTCAAAGGAAACCCTTCATTCTATCTGGCTCTTCTAAAGACTTTTGTTTTTACTGTACCTTCTGACACACCCGTATTTATATAGAGGAACTGGCGAAAAACAATAGGCCCTTGTTATATTTTAGGGTAGGTCACAGGAAGGCCGCTTTTCATGGATTTCTCAATCGGAAGTTTCCAGCATTTAGTTTTAATCATTTAAATGTGGAGAGATCCGCAAATGCTTCATCATCTCTACTTTCAGAGCATTGACGGCTAATCCCAATCCCCCTTTGTGCATTTCGACATGTGTTTTTGCAGTTCGTGGCTCATGAAGCTCATCTTTCAAAAACAGAAATTATTATTATTATTATTTGTTTTTAATCTCTTATCGAATGTTTTTTGGACATAGTTGACTTGTTTTCCTTCAGAAATTGTTTTCCCGCAGCTGTGCTTTGGGGAATTATATCTTCCGGCAGTACGCAGGCTTATCTTTGCTGTGGATAATATCGTTGTAGAACACTTTGCTTTGACCTTTTCTTGAATACCTCTCATTGTTATGGCTGGTGCAAAATATCTTCTACAGAGTAGGATAAAAAATTCAATTCTTTGGTACATCCTGTGAGAAATTGCCTACAATTTGGTAAAGGCATCTGGCTCATAAAAAATGTCTGTAATTTGACTTCGTAAGGTTCAACGTGCTTTTCTGGAAAATACTGTGTCTGTAATTTCACGAACAGACTGCATAAGGTTTGATGTAGTCCGCAGTAAATAACGTTTCTTATATGGCTGACAAACTACGTAACACTCAGTGCACTGTTCACGAGAACACGTCTGCGATTTGGCCAATCCATATGAATTTTGTCCGGTGTTACATCAAGTGAAATAAAGGCTGGAGAAGTAATGAACAGGTGACTACAAAACTATTGTTGAGTATGTATTTATTGTTTTAGAATCACTGCTTATGAAAGCTGACATGACTATAATATGGCTGAAAGGACCATGTTTTTACTCACCGTTTGATCGAGGCGCCTGTCCCTGTGCTTTTTGGGTAATGGAACTTAGAAACATCCCTTGAATGAAATGAAAAATTGCCATAGTTTCAAGCTATAGTTATCCTATAGTGAATGGATGGTATTTTTGCCACTATAGTGCAGTATTAGTATTGTGATACTATAGTTATTCAAACTACAGCAGTACAGTGGTGCGGACTATAGTACTATCATGGTAGTGTTGACTGTGCTATAATTATAATGTGTTGGCTAAAGTACTACTCTAGTTATACTATGCAAACTATAGTGATACTTTAGTTAGGCCAATAATAGTATAGTGTTACTAGGAACTATAGGGTATTTTCATACGGGAGGGGTCTTTTCCTTTAAGAAACCCCCTCTGCTCTCTTTCTATTCTCCTCCTCTCCTTCCCTTCATCCTGTCCTCTCTCCTTTTCCTCCTTGTCATGTCTCCCCCGCTAAGCTCAGCTGGCGCTTGTGTTATGTCACGCAGCATTTGTGATTTCGGGCCGAGCGGTGTCTTAATTACGCATCCTGTTTACATCCGCGCGTTTGATTTCGGCACGTACGGCACAGTCCCTCCGCGAGTCCCTCGGATCCCTAACCCCCCCTCCCCTGCCCGTCTTCCACAGCTGTGCTGGGCAGTTTGAAGGTCAGGGGTGGGCGTTTGAGAGATATCGCCATGCTTAGGGTTCTCAGATCTACAGCTCCACTCCTCCCACAAATTAGCATTCCTCATCAGTGACAAAGGCCTTTGTTTCTTCCTCTGTTTCTTAAGACTACTCTACCACTGAAATTGTTGTGTCTCGCTTAATGGCTGTCTGTCTGACTGACTGACTCATAATAATTCAGAATTATTCTTAATTTTGCTGCTAGTTGGCGAGTTGGAGCTGGTAAGGGATTTACTCAAGCAGTTACGCCCCTTTTTCAAGTGCAACACTTCATTGGTTTTGTGATTTTTACCTCCACAAAGGAGGTTATGCGTTACCTATGCTTTTGTGGGTAGATGTGTTTGTTCGTTGGCAACGTTAGGGAAAAGTTATGGATGGATTTTTGTGAAATCTTTACCAGTGGAGGAGGTATGCGCTCTCTGAATGCTCTTGATAAAATCATGGCTCAGTTTGTGCAGGGCTGAGGACTTTGTGTGTGTGTGTGAGCGTGTCACTAGGAGACCAAGGACAAAAATGCACAACACTGGAACGAAAAATGGCAATTTATCCACTAGTTTTTGTCTGAGGTGTACAACAGGTTCTTAGCGTTTTTTTTTTTTGAGTAGATGTCTTTTGTTCTGTCATTTTTTGCCCAGAGGAAGATATTTAGAACAGTCTTTATTCAATGAAATGATGCACAAACGTTAAAAGTACAAAAGGAAAACAAATGTTTTCGATCGATTGATCATTATCCGGTGACCTGATGATGATCTATCAGTCGAATACGTTTGATATCCTTTTATATTTGTAACATTTCTACATCATTTCATTCACTTTGCTATTTTATGCCGCAATTTTTATCTTCAGTCTTTGTGGTTCCTTTATCGAACAAAATGTGATTAGTGTGCACATTTGGCAAATATTGTGTCATCCATCCTGCAGTATGAGAGCGTTTAGATCTTTAGTCGGAGAAACCATTTCAATCCTGTGGGCCAAGGCCTCATTAACTGCTGTGAGGTGTTTGCCGGTGGAATAGCTCTTAATGCCATCTGCAGCAGTTACTAATAAGTGATTGAACTTAGAACCCCCCGGTCTGCGGACTTTTTTAATATCGAGTGATTGAGCCGAACGTCACGGAAAATGTGCCAGTATGAGCCGACGTATCGGCTATGCGGCATTTAACAGGATTAACATAATTCAATCACTTAGAACCGGGGTTGGGATTAAGACAACATTTTGATATCTGTTCGTTCCGAGGCCTTGGATTCTATCCCCTGAAGTAATTCCATTCTAATGCAGAATGTGGAAATCGCTGTGCAATTGTTGGGGTGTCGTTCCCGGAGCCCGTGTTCAATTCTACACAGGAGGTGAGTGAAGTGGCAGCGGTATGGAAGAGGGCTAATGTCTCTTTAAACCCACTGCCGGGCCGCGGAGGGAACACCGAGTGCATCAGCATTTATTAGCTTAATAAATCACCTTTGGTGTCAATCAAAGCGCAGAGAATAATTGGATATGGTTGACGCCTTGTGTGATGGATTATGAATCGGCCCCCGATTAAATTAAAAGATAATGCACAAAGTTAATGGTTTGTGTTTCGCGGCGTAAATTGCCTTGGAGCTTTGCTGTTTTCTGCTTGATTGCAAAGCAGTTTTCCCTGATTTAATCCCTGCCCCTCCACACCTGAAATGTCCGACATATTTGCTCGCACCGCCTCTCATATTTTGCATGAATTTGCTGAATAAACATTTTTGCACATTCTGCACATGTTTTTGGAGTGTAAATATCTCTAGAGTATAATACTGACCCCCCTGTCAAACATATTTCCTGCATAGAGTTAAATGTCTCTCATAGACAGAAAAATTCAGTGTACTGCACAGATATCTCATATAAAGTGGATGGATGGTAATTGTTTTGATGGTCATTTGCAAACTTCTTAGTGTTATAGAGGCTGATTACCTCATCCATGTCAAGGTCAAAGAGTTACTGGCATGTGTTGCTTACACTTACATGTCACTTACATTGCAAATGTTACTTAAATTTAACTTAAATTTACGATTTATGCAATGTTGCGATGAGGGGCAGTTGGCTTGTGTAACTGCCTTAAAGGAGAATTCCGGTGTGAAATTGACTTGGGATGTTTTGAAACATGATAATGAGCACTAACTTTTGTCGAATACCCCACCTTTGTACGCACGCAACATTTCGAAATACATGGCTTTTTAGCCGCAGCTCCCAACAGGCTTACAATAGTAGTGAATCGGGAATAGCGTTGCCATGCAAAGAAATCGCTATTTTTTTCATCATTAACAAGGCTCAAAGTAGCTCCACACTTCAGCGGTAGAATTCCGTGGGCCCTGACATTTAAAACGAGGCACTGAGAACTTTGAAAATGCACCGGTAGTTTATTAAAAAATTCTGTTTATGCAAAAAGTACCTTGAGGTAGTTTCCAGCCGCCTCCATCTTGAAAGTCGCGATAAGTCGATTTACGAGCACAAACGAATAGGAAGGATGGGGAAACAGATTGCAATCTATTCGTTTGTGCTCGTCAATCGACTTATTGTGAGTTTCAAGATGGAGGGAACCGGAAACTACCTCAAGGTACTGTTTGCATAAATAGTCTTTTTTAATAAACTACGCTTTGCCCGATTCAATACCATTGTAAGCCTGTTGGGAGCTTCGGCTAAAAATCCATTTATTTCGAAAATTTGTGTGCGTACGGAGGTGGGGTATTCGACTAAAGTTAGTACTTATTATCATGTTTCAATACACCCCAAGTCAATTTCACACCAGAAATCTCCTTTAAGCTGGAGTGTGTCCCTGCATGTTTATCATGGTCCGTATCCCCAACATCGCGCTTCTTTGCACCCTCCTTTTCTTTTGCAGTATGCACATTCATCCCAACCCCATACCCAACCTCAGGCAACACTAGAGGCAGGTGACTGTACGCACTCCCATTTAAAACATCATCGTCCAACAATTAACATGCACAGAATATTCAAACAGTTGAAATGAGTTTGATTGGCAGGGATCTGACCAGCTCTGTCCAACTTCCTTTAGAAGGGGACAAATAGGAGGGGAAAAAGAAAGAAAGAATAAATTTGCTTGCCGTTCGGATGCTGGCAGACAAGACGCAGCAAAATTAGTGGCGTCGTTTGGCGATCAATCAAAACCTGGAGGGAGAGAAGGAGAGAGAGAGGGAAATAAAGGAGAGAGCCTGGGTGGTGAATGGAGGAGTGTCAGCGAGAGTTAGAGAGGGAAGAGAGAGAGAGGGAGCAGAGGAATGAGAGAGAGCGAGCGCTGAGGAGAGAGGGATAGATGGTGAGTGGCATCGGGTCCGAGAGCGTTCGTGTACAGTCGAGGGTTAGCTTTTTATCCGTCTTCCCGTCCGCAACAGACCCTGCATTTCCATAATTGTTTCTTTGACATGACAGGACGGCAGAATAACGATGTCATTGTGTTTCTCGTCGGGTCGGGCGATGCCTCCCTCTCGCTGTAATCCCGGGGTTCGCTCCGGCGGTTTTTGTGCCGAGGGTCTGCAGCAGATCAGGTGACGTCTTTTGATCAGACCTTGTCCAAAGAGATCAGGGGAGAGTGGCAGGTAACGGATCCAGAAACGACAAAGCAAATCTGCGGCCGTAATAAGACGGGCCGCACCTGTCACTTAACCATTAGCTCCTCCTGTGCTCCGGGCTCGTGTGAGTGACGCGAACGCTGACCGTCTAAATCAGACGAGCGGCTCACTCTCAGGATTGTGTGTTATCACTGGAAGTGGCTATTATTTCTCCGGTAACGCTTGTGTTAAGGCAGACTGGGACAGGCAGGTGGTTCATTGGGAGAGGAGAGGAGGTGTGGGGGCGGGGTGGGATGGGGGGGTCCCCGTTTCCCATGTCTACTGCCTTTCAAAGTGCGGACAGGGCCTCAGACCTGAAGTCTAGCAGGTGCAACTAAATCTGTCCTTCTGTCTCCTCCACTGAGTGTCCAACTGTCTGTCTGCTCCTACTGCAACCCTCCTTTCTCTCTGTCCTCTCTACATCCTCTCATCCCTCTTTCCTCTGTGCTTCCTCCCTCCCTCCCTCTCATCCTCGCTCTTGCTTTGTTCTCTGTCAAATGGCTTAATCCTATGATCTGTAAAATGGCTGAATCCTATGATGACCCTTGACCCCCCCTTCCAAGCCTTACCTCCATCTGACCCCTGCAGTGACCCCCTGACTCCAGCCTGACCCAGGAAGACCCCATTTCCACATCCTGAAACTGTTAAATGAGCAGGAGGTGAGGTGCGCGCTCCTTTGCCCACCCACGTCCCACCAGCATTTTTAACCCAGACTGGACACACCTGCTGAAAACGGAGCCAAACCCTTGTGTTCTGCTCATATCCCATCAGCCCCTGGGGAGGCGAAGGGACGAGAAGAATCACGATATCTGTGATTATCCCGCTCGATTGGGCAAGAGATTAAAGGGAAAAAAAAGTATTGACATTTTTTTCCTTCCTCAGCAATTGTGTGCTGTTAATTATCATTAGAGAAACTTCATAGGAGTGAAGCTGCTAACCTGGGGGGATCGTCATCGGATTCAGTCTTTATGGTGATTTGAGGAGCTGTGATGTATTTTACATGAACCTCTGACTGACTGCAGATAAGGAGGGAGTAAGAGTTGGGCCGTTTCTGTTCACTACTGTTGGCCGTCGATATGCCATGCTAACTGAGTCAGTACGTGTGCGTGTTTGTGCATTTGTATGTAATTATGTGAGGTTTGTTTTGCCTGTCTTTGAATGTCTTTGAGTATGTTTGCGAGTGTCCAAAAACTAGTCTGCTAAATCTTTGTTTTACCCATGCAGTCCCTCTCAATCAATGTCACACTTTCTGATTTTGCCTCTCAGGAAATATTTTAGTAATGGTCCCTAAACCGTTAACTTACAGGCCGTGAAAAAGCGTTTGCCTCCTTCCAGATTTATTTTTGCATATTTGTCATTTTTAAAATGATCAAACTAATTTTAATATGAGACAAAGATAACCCACATAAGCACAAAAAGCAACTTTAAAAAATAATTTAATTTCTTTAAGGAAAAAAAGTTATTCAACCCTACCTGGCCCTATGTGAAAATGTAATTGCCCCTCTTGGCACTAAATTTAAATAAATTTGATTGACAATCTGGTTCACTTTTACTAGGCACACCTAGGCATGATAACTGCCAGCCCTGTTGAATGTAAACACCATTTAAATAAAATCTGTCAGGCAGTGTAAAGGTGGCAAAAAGCAGCACATGATGCCACGATCTAAAGAAATTAAGAGCAGACGAAAAACAAAGTTGTTGACATCTATGAGTCTGGAGAAGGTTACAAAGCCATTTCTAAGGCTATGCAACTTGAAATTTTAAACCATATTCTTAGGTTTGGCAGGGCAATCTATTTTTTTTTTTCTCTCATGGGAGTTATAGGTTTTAAATTACACAACCTTCTTTAAATGAAATTATTTAAAAGCTGCATTTAATGTCAACTTGTGTTGCTTTTATCTAATATTAAAATTGGTTGGATAATCTGAAATATTAAAATATGATAAAGGCACAAAAAGATGTTGAAATCAGGAAGGCGGAAATACTTTTTCACTGCACTGTAAATTACAAGGATCTTGAAAAATTCTAATTACATCTGCAGAGAGCCTGTACATCTGTTGAAGAGAAATGTTTGTATCTCACTGTTGGTGAAAGGGCGGACCTTTGCTCTGAATACACCCTCGCTGTTTTCCCCCAAAACACCCTCTCTTGCTTCATGATGGCGAAAGCCAATGACATGGCAGTCTGCCTTTGTAATGCATGTAAATCCTGGTAATTCTTTAGTTCAGTGCTCACAGAATCTGTTAACAAATCTCCCATTTGCTGGTTCTTACTTACCTTTTTTTTTCCCCCTCAATGCAGTATTTTTATTCTTTTTTTTTTTCTCTGCAGCGGCGTTAAGATGTCCGCTTTGTAAATGCAGTCATCTGAGCTGTGCTATTAAAGACTGGGTACACAAAAGGAGCAATCAGCTAGCTCATTACAGGGGCTGTCTTTGAGTGGTACATGTCAGTGAGTTAGCACCGCGCTGCGGGGGACTGTGGCGCGGATGAGGCGTCTAATCTTTTCCCCTTCCATTGTCTCTTTCTTAAGGTTTGCAGATCTCCAAATAACGCTCAATTACACTGAAACAGATGATTTCTGTTCATTTTTCACTGCATTTTCACTACATTCCACTTTGATTTATGCTTCTATTTCATTTTTTTTTTAAGTGTGGTTGCCGGTCTTGGCTGCCAATGTTTTAGTAAACAGTAAGCTGAATATTCATTATTTTTGCGGCGAAATAACTTTTCAGTTCTTGTGAAGCGTAATTAAAGATTTTTGATGCTAATTTTATTTTGTAAGTGACGGAAGATCATACTACTCAACTGCGCTACCAGCATTAACATCTCAAGCTATACTGTGTAGTAAACAAATGTTTGTTTTCAATCAATATCAGCTTTTGCTGTAGATCATTGGGAGATCTGTGATGCTCAGGAGGACTTTAACCCCTGCACTCGTCCTGAAGGTGTGCGATGTGTTTTCAGGGCGACCGCAAGTTTGAAGGGCTAATTCGTTCTGGAGCGTTTCCGGGCCACACCTACACACCCACACTCTCGTACACATGCGCACAAACAGATGCATATGTGCGGATACTTTATTCACACAATTTCTCACTAGCTTCTACCCCTGGTATGGAAAATATGGTGGTTTGTGAGATTTTTTTTTTTTTAACGATGAAGATTTTTTTCAGCCTCTATACAACATTTCTGAAGCTTCCTCGACTGAAGGCTTGAGTTGTAAAACATTATGGCGTGCGCTCGCTGTCAGTGGCTTAAACAGCTGATCGGTCGAAAGCCTGTTTGTTTATATGTTTGCTGAATTTAGTTTATTTTCTGGTTCTCCGGCAGCTGCGTCAATAATTTCAAAATGTGTTATGTACGCAGATGAGACGACACCATATTTATACACGTCGCAAGAGGCCAGCTTTTGGGAATGTGTTCAGATATATTGCCTTAATTTTCGATTTTCCTGTAGCATGGCAGTCTTAATTAGGTCTGGTTTCTGTAAATCTCTATGAGCACACACATACTCATAGATGCGTACATACTCACGTACACGAAGGTAATTTACGGTACTGATATTGCATGCCTTTTCTCCAACAAGCAGTTCGGTTCAGTCCACTTCGTTACACATTCGAAGGATTATTGATGCGTTTCCTTCGTCGAAGTGGTAAGCACTGCTGCCTCACAATAAGGAGGTTCTGGGTTTGAGCCCTGCCAGCTTGTGCAGTTTGCGTGAGTTTCCTCTGGGTACTACGGTTTCCCCCACCCAGAAAAAACATGCATCATAGAAACACTTCTACCAGTACCCCTGACCAAAGCACTGGCTTTAGAGCTGGAGTTGGTCCCCGGGCGCTGCTCTGCGGCTGCTCACTGCTCTTAACTGTAGGATGGGTTACATGCAGAGGACAAGTTACCTCACGGGGTTCAATTAAGTATATCTTGTCTAATGAGGATATCAAATAATCATACCCAATCCGTCACATTTTTTTATTAACTGCTGTGTTGGGGTAAGTGGTACACTGTTTCAAAACTAAAAGGTGGAGCTAGGAACACTGCAGTTAGTTGATTGGTCAAAAGAGAATTGGCAAAGGCTTTGATAAGGCTGAGCGGTCGACGCGGCTATTACCACTCGGAAAAGACCTCGCGAACAATTATGAGTATTGTCTCGGGTGGAAACGCAAACCAGATTAACGGTTTCATAACGGGTTACAAGCCAGTTATGAGGCTGCTATACTGTAAGGGTTTGGTGGAACTGCAGCTCATGTGCACTTTAATGTAGAAAGATACTTACATGCAAACAGTGAGCTGCTTCCCTCTGAAAATATCGGTGATGTTATGACAGTCCTCAAATTCCCAAGGGGACACACTCAGCCATTTTAATCTTCATCGATAACTGAGTAAAACAAATGGATCCTTCTAAACTAGTGAATAGGACTTCTCATTTAAAGTTCTTAAAAACACAGACATGTGCACACTGAGGTGATGTATTAATTCCTATGAATTGGTTGTGATAGTTTTGATTTGGTATTGTTTCTGCTAATTGTCGAAACATGTCTGAATTCTCCCTGCAGGGCTTTAACATTTCTTCTACAACTTAATGCCCATGTGCATGTCAAACTATAATCATACATCAGTGACAAACCGGTATGTGCAGCCTATGGTTTATTAATCATATGCATACACACTTATTTTAGAAATGGCTGAAATGAACGGCTGTCTCTTGAAATGTGTCAGTCATTGTTGCTTTGAGAGATGTAAGCTATTGCATGCCTGTAATTTTCAAGGAACTGAAGATTTTACTCAGTGTGCTCCTCCGTCGTCACAGAGCACGGCCTCATGGGACTTACTAGGACAAAAAGAGCAGTGGAAGGCCCAGAAGCCCAACTGCGGGAGAACAAGTACATCAGAGTCTCTAGTAAAATAAACAGGTCCTCAGCTGGCAGCTACATTTGGCCGTGCCCACCAAACGTTAACATCTGCAGCTGTAAAAATCTGACCCTGGGATTTTGCCAGAAGACGACCTGATCATCAATCTGGACACTCGTCCGAGATGGAATTACTTGTGGTTTCCCGGGCCATTTTGTCGCACTTGGGAGTCAACTATCTGATTCCAGACTTACTTGTAGTTCATTAACCAGCTCTGGATCGGTCGTTGAGAACTTTAACAGCACTGATTTTAGTGTCGTTCACATCGCTGCATATAAAATTGAAAACAAATCATTGGTTCTAGCTGCCTCAGTGGCTCTCTGATCTGCATTTGTAATGTGTTTTTACCCCCCCGCCGCAAAGTGGATTGGGGACACGGGAATGATTGTTGTCGGTCCATGTGTCTGTCGTCTGTCTTTCCATCCATGTCGCTTGTTTACCGGGCCGAAACTCCTGAACTGCTCGATATTTTTCTACAAATTTGCGGACACCGGTACATCTCATTATGTAGACGTGTCTTTTCATACCTCCATCTGTCCTCCTGTCTGTCCAACCACAGCGTTTTATTGCCAGGCGAGATATCAGCTATGTCATTCCCTTTTCGGGCCAGAACTCCTCAATCGTTCAGTATTTCTCGATAAAAGATAATACAAGGACACAGCTTATTGTGTAGACCTGCCTTTTCTCACTTTTGTCTGTCCTGCTGTCCGTCCGTTCGTCCCTCCACACCATTTCGTTTCCGGGCTAGATATCAGCCATCTTGTGGCAGGCCGGGGATCTAAGTATTTTATGCTTATTTTAAGTATGTATTTAATGTCTGGTATGTCATGTTTTTATGTCATATTTTGAGTCGCATCTTCTGCCTAAATTGTGTGACGTGTATAAAGTTTGATTGATTGACTGATTGATTAATTGGTTGGTTGATGGTCGTTGGATGGGTTGTTTTTTTAGATGTATTTAATTTTCAGCATACTTTATGATAAAATGTGTTATAAAATACATATTTTCATGCTTGGAGTTTGTGTTTTCTTTCTGTTCCCATCTCATCATCATTGCCCATCGCAGATTTTAGCGATAACCATTTTTTTCTGATACACTAAGCATTACCGTGCCGTAAATACATTGCTTATAGAATCACTCAGTTAAATTGCTTAATTGAAACGCAAGGGATCGCCCTTATTGTTCTATTATTCAAAAATGTGATACAGAGAAAATTGATTTGCTGCCCATGAAATGCTGTTCTGCGATAGTTGTGGGCCAGATACTACACCAAGGTAACTAAAGAAGTTGTGACGCATTATTGGCTGTGCCAGTATTTGCGGTTTGATCAGTAGATTTTTTTTTTTTTTTTAATTTAAATGCTGGTCATATGTTAAAAGTAGGTTCTTAAATCACCGATCTTCAACAGTTTGCACTCAGAGCAAACACTGAATAAGCAAACTGAGTCACAGCTTCTGAGAAAGTGATTCAGAAGGATCTGTGAATGGGATTTTGAAATGAGCAAATTCAGTGAATGGATTTTTTTTTAATTATTTATTTTAATTAATCATTTGTCGCCTCTTTGCATGCTCATCAGATATTTGAAGAGGACACTGTTCCCAGTTTCACAATAAACCCCAGTTCACCCCGAACTGCCTGGGAAAATGTCCAAGGGGCCCTTTTTCTGGTCAGATTGATGTTGACACTTCTCCCCTCACCATACTCAGGAATTAATTTTTAAAAATTACCCCTCATTGGGGTAAGAGACCTCCCCCCCCCATCCATCCTAAGGTCACTGCCTGGTTACTTTCATTGTTCCCTGTACCAGAGAGCAAGGAGCCACTTATCTACTCTCTCTCTTATTTTCAAAATCCCCTAAGATGTTCGATCAGTTGTTTCATCATGTCCCTCTGAATCATACATTGTGCACATGTGCCAGTGCTGATGATGTCAGAGTCCATTTACTCTTGATGGAATTCTGGGACTCTGATGTGTATTTGGGGGAGAAAAAAAACAAAAAACACTTTGTCCAATGTTTGAAGCTTATCGTATCACTGTGGACAACTCAACTCATTTTATTACGGGCTATATCTCCTTAAAACACCTGTTTTCATAATTTGGCTTATTTAGGTTGGCAAGGTCGAAGTGGCAGCCTTGATTCAGGTACCATTATCTCTGGCAGATGGAAGTATTCCTAACATAAAATGTCCTGATTATCCTGTTGATTCCTTTCCGTTTTGAGTGTGCATGTTTACACTGATCAAACAGGTTTAGTTTTAGACGAGCTCAGTCGCAGGGTGGCTCGACGGTACACTTGGTAGCTGGCCTTGATGTGGTTGGATCTGACTACTTCCTCAAAAAGACCATTGTTCCCTTTCGCAGCTGCTGTGATTTGGAACAGATGGCAGTGTAGGCCTGATTGTGTGGGTGCACCATTGTGATTCTGTGAATGCTTGTGTAAAAGTATGTGAGAGTGAGAGAGAGAGAGAGAGAGAGAGATGGCTAAAACACAAAAAATGACTGTATTTCCTGTTCATTTGGGTGGATACTGTACATTTATTTTGTTGTTTATCTCAGTTGCAGTAATGTGAACCTGTATCTGTGAAACACAGTTGGGCAGTTTCAGTTAATTATTGAATACATTTATGAGTAAAACTTAACAATAAGGGTACATTATTTCATGCAGTAGTAAGCATAAATAACCAATTAATTAACAGTTAACTAATTCATCAGAGAGCTAAGCATGAGGTAACATTGGCCATTTTGTGACCTTTGATATTCCTTCACCCTTTGACACTTATTTCAACAACCTGCAACCTCTAGCAGTCACTAATATTGCTCAAATTTAATTAATCTTTGCATAAAGCATCTTTGGGAGAATAACTAATACAGTATTTCATTATATCCCCGAAATAAGAGTTTTGGGGATATCATGGTTTTGTCCCACCCGCCGCTTCTTTTAGCATATGGGTAGATATGGTAGAGAGGATGAACTGATTAGATTTTGGGTAAGTATGCAATCCTAGGTTTGCCACCAGGTGGCGCTATATATTGAAAAAAATCAGTTTTTTAAAACATATCTCTGGAAAAATTGCTGACACAGACCTCAAATTTGCCTCATATTGTAGGTCTGTTAAAGGGGAATCTAATAAAGGGGGCTTTGAGGATTGGAGAATTTCGGGGATATACCCTTTCTGTCGGCCGCCGACAGCGTAGGCCTAGTTTCAACTTTATAATCACTCCTAAATGGGTGTGGCAGGGTGGTAGTTTTAAAATATGAATATATTTCTTCAATAATTTTCTTCAAAGTCAGTTTGATCTTTATTAATATTTTGTGTGAAAGATTGGATGGTTTACTTGCAACCACATTTTTTTCATAGCCTGTAAGTTAATATTTGCTAAGGGTGCCAATATTAGTGGGGGGCACTGCGTATTACCCCAAGAGTTTTGTATATTTTATCTAAAGGAGGTCCTCAATGAGTGAAATGTCATTTTTAATTCAAAATGTGATTCTGTTTGGATGTGCAATATCAAAGCAGATGAAGCATAACATGCATTAACTGATAGGCACAAATCACTATCTCTGAGGTTAATCTCAACCATTTCTTTGAAAGCCTTTTTTGATATTTGTTCTCGTAGCTGCAAATTTAGTTTTCTGTCAGACAGTTGCTCATGGAAATGAATCACAAAATTGTGTTTGTGAAGAGGCTGTTTTTTGCTTATTTGTTTAGACAATGAACCAGCAAGTGAGACATAAATCTTGGGAGCTTAAAAATTGTTGGCAATTATTCCGAATTTTTCATGGCAGAATTTGTATACAGATTGATGCCTGTTCACTAATAAGGTATTTTTGTGCTGGACAGACTGCTAGCAGCTTCAAATCCAAACACAAACTGTTCTTTAGTCTATCTAAAAATAAATATGTATGCTTGTATTTTTATGCAGTTTGTTTCTTCATTTCTTTCAGCATATGTTCCTGAAGAACTTAAGGAATCTGCCTTGCTTGATGTGGGTGCGGAGGAAACCGATGCGACGGATGAGGAGCCTTCAGCGAAGTACAGATGCTCAGAGGATGACCTCCCAGGCAAAGACCACGTGGGCCTCCAGGACTCCCCCGCAGACCGACTCTCTAGCCACGAAATGGACAGCGAGTCACATATCAGCGAGTCTAGTGACCGAATATCTGACTTTGAGAGCGCCTCCGTCAAAAACGAGGAGATGATAAAAGAGCCTCCGATGATACCAACTACAAAGACATTGCCAAGAGAAGATGCCCCCACTGGACCAGATAGCTTGGATCGCATGAAGGATATCTACGCGAGCTTCCTGAATAACTCCTATTGGTCGCCTCTCAGCTTGAACCTGGCCCATTCAGAGGTGGAAAAATCTCAGCAGAGTAGCAGTTGTAGCAGCAGTAGCAGCAGTAGCAGTGGCGGGTACGACTGGCACCAGTCTGCCATAGCCAAGAGCCTGCAGCAGAGCTCGCAGAGCAGCCGAATGTCCCCGGAACCGAACGTCTTCAACGCCGTACACGTTCATTCGCCGCAGAAGCCCAAATTATTTGGGCCGGTCTTTACTGGGGCCAGCAAATTTCGCTGCAAGGACTGTAGCGCTGCCTACGACACCTTAGTCGAGCTCACCGTTCACATGAATGAGACTGGCCACTACCGGGATGACAACCACGAGAAGGACAAAAATGGCAGCAAGCGATGGTCGAAGCCACGCAAGCGCTCGCTTATGGAGATGGAAGGTCAGGAGGATGCTCAGCGGGTTCTGAAATGCATGTACTGTGGCCATTCCTTTGAGTCTCTGCAGGACCTTAGTGTCCACATGATCAAGACCAAACATTACCAGAAAGTGCCTCTTAAGGAGCCCATGAACCCTATTGCTACTAAATTAACGTCCTCTCTACGGAATAGAAGCCCTGCTGAGCTGGATCTTCCCAGTTCCCCTCAATCACCCGCAGGTGCCCTCAAACCACCCCTGATGGACACCAGTGGCATTCTGCAGAAAGCCACATACCCGAATGTTTCCTCTAGAAGCCGGCAGGGGCAACAAAATGGAACCAGCTATGCCTGGCAGTTTGAGTCCCGGAAATCCCAGATTCTCAAGTGCATGGACTGCGGGAGCTCATACAATAATCTGCAGGAGCTGACAGCCCACATGATGGTGACAGGGCATTTCATGAAGGTCACTAACTCCTCTACCAAAAGAGGTAAGCATGTCACTGAGTCCCTGCCCGCCCTCTCAGCTTTGGCCCCAGCCGAAGATAAGTTTCAATCTGTGCCACTGGCCGCTACGTCGTTCCCTACCCCACTTTCTGTGTCATCCTCCCCCAAGATGTGTACGGAGATCAAGGAGGAGGAGAAAGAGAAACCTTGTCTTGCAGAGATTGGTGATAAAGATGCTAAGTATGTAGAAGAGGAGGACAAGGATGACGTGAAACCCAGTGTTTCCAAGTACCCCTACTTGACTGAAGATGACCTGAAAGACAGCCCAAAAGGTGGGCTAGACATTCTCAAATCTCTGGAAAACACTGTAACATCAGCCATAAACAAAGCACAGAATGGCACCCCTAGCTGGGGAGGCTACCCCAGCATCCATGCTGCCTACCAGCTCCCAAACATTGTCAAACTGTCCATGGCTTCCTCTGAGAAAAACTCACCATTGAAATACATGTTTCCTGGTGAATCTCTGTCCCCAAATAAAAGCCAAACTCTTATCCCTCCCATGAACTCAACTTTACCCCAAAATAACTTCCACGCAATGGAAGAGCTTGTCAAGAAGGTCTCAGAGAAAGTGGCTAAAGTAGAAGAAAAGATAAAGAACCATCGAGCTAAAGCCTCTCCACATAGACGGACAACACCGTCACCCTGCAGCAGTGACACGGGGGGCTCTTCAAGAAGGAACTCGCCAAAAGACAGGAGAGCTGAAACCCCTGAGACAAACAATGTTAGTCACAAAAACTGTAATGGCAATAGCCTGGCAAAGGAGGCTCAGGAGAATGGGACGGACACAGCTAAAAACCCCCCTTCAGTCCTTAGTGGAAGCACTGCCATCATCACGGACCATCCGCCTGAACAGCCATTCATAAACCCCTTAAGTGCGCTTCAGTCCATCATGAATGTTCACTTGGGCAAGGCTGCTAAACCAGCATTGCCAACCATGGACCCAATGAGCATGCTGTTCAAAATGAGCAACAGCCTTGCAGAGAAGGCTGCAGTTGCCACTCCGCCAGTTCAAACCAAAAAGACTGAGCCAGCGGAACGCTATTTCTATTATTCCAATGATGATCAGCCCATAGATCTGACTAAAGGTAAGCGTGGCAAATGCTCTCCTGGTGCCTCTATGCTAGCACCCACATCAACATCATCCTCAATGTCCTTTTCTCCTTCATCCACCGTAACTATGGCTAAGTCGTCCTTAGCGACGCCATTCATTTCAAACTCGCCCGTGCGGGAGAATGCCTTGTCGGACATCTCAGACATGCTAAGAAACCTGACAGAAGGCCGTATGTCCAAATCCTCCACGCCAGCTAGCCTGCCGGAGGTACCGGACCCTGAGGTTTTCACCCAAGATGGCTCTGGGGAGACGTCCCCAGCCCAGAAACGGAAGGGCCGTCAGTCCAACTGGAACCCCCAGCATCTACTGATCCTCCAGGCTCAATTCACTTCCAGCTTACGCCAGGGACCAGATGGGAAGTATGTCATGTCGGACCTCACCCCCCAGGAGCGGATGTTCACCTCCCGGTTCACTGGCCTCTCCATGACCACCATTAGCCACTGGTTGGCAAATGTAAAATACCAGCTGAGGAGGACTGGTGGAACCAAGTTTTTGAAGAATCTAGACTCTAATAACCCCGTGTTCTTCTGCAGTGACTGTGCTTCGCAGGTTCGAACTCCGTCCGCGTACATAACGCATCTAGAGTCGCACTTGGGCTTCAAACTGAGGGACCTGGCTAAACTCTCGACTGAGCGGACTGGAAGCCAGGTCGCTCAGCATGCTAAGGGTCTGTCGGACAAGCTGCTTCTTGCTCCCTCCCCCTCCCCCTCTTCGTCCCCCAGTCCCTCCCCCTCTCTGGAAGAGGAGGGGAATGGCGCCTCCTATCAGTGCAAGCTTTGCGACAGAACTTTTGGAAGCAAACATGCTATTAAGCTCCACCTCAGCAAAACTCATGGGAAGTCTCCTGAAGACCACCTCCTTTACGTCTGTGAGCTGGAGAAGCAGTAACGGCAGACAGAGGACACCAGACACACTCCTTTTAGCCTGTTAGCATGTATTTTGATTTTTTTTTTTATTCAAAAAATGTAAGAAAAACTGCACAAGATGGTGTAAAACTACTGTTTAGATTTTGCACACAATTTATCATTGGAGGAGACTTGGCCCCAGGACTTTTTTTTTTTTTGTATTTGGTTGATATTTTCAAAGATTTATTTTCTAATTGCACAGTGTTCAAATAAGAGGAGCTGTTATTATTAGCTGTTGTTGCAGCTATAAGTATGAAGGATAAACTAAAACACCATTTCAAATGAAGTGGTATATGTTTGAAATTTGTGTAAATTGCTTTCCTGTTGTTTCATTGCATCCCCAAGATGCTTAGTTGCATGCATTTATGGACTGTTTAGTTAGGCTTTTTTACAATTAAATATGGTCCACTTTTTCACTAGCATAATGTGACCTGTATGCTGGGATCAGCATCTTGTATTTAACCCTCTGAGTACGGTCAAACCCTTCTACTTTGTCCCAATGCATTATGTACCAACAGTTAGGGGACATATTTTGAGTAATACTGGCTGCATGGATTTATTCAAAAGAGACACTTTTATCAGTTCCTTTATTTTTCCTGTTACATTCACTACATTTATGTCCTGCAAAGATTTATGAGTCCAAATCCAAAAGCATCTTCTTTCTTGAAATCAGGGGCCTTATAAATTCAGGTCTGTGTAATAAAATGTAAAAATATATAAATATATATTAGCAGTTCCTGTCTAAATTATGCATCTTTTTATATTTTTAATTTAAACGACTAGTACAATGTATTGGTGCGCAATATATGAAGACTTTAATAAAATTGTTTTGCACAAAGTTTTATAAATGTTATTTAATCAAATTACAGAAATAAAAAAATAAATTGTTTCAGCTCGTGCTCAAAGGGTTAAACCTCTGGTACAAATCTGTACTGTAAGAAGAAAAATTTGTTCAAAAGATGCAACTTTAAAAATAAGGTATTCCATGATGCGATATCTTATTCATAAGTGCTCTCGGTTGTTGTTTCATAATGTTGAATGCCTTTTGTATTTGTAATACTTTATTTGTTATTTTTAATTGCTCTCTTGTAATTCCATATTGCAGCTTTATCTGCTAGGAATATAAGGTAGCCATGGTTACCAGCACACTGATTGACAGTTTGGCAGCATTTTTGGCAGTTCATTTGCTGGAAAAAAAAAAAAAACTGACAGATGACAGTGTATAAAAATCTCTGCAAAATATCAGCATGTAAACAGCACAGACACTGTCAAAGCCCTCTGCTATGTTTCCTTTCTGTTGATCACAACGAAGCACCAATTATATGACTTCATATAACCTTTTTTCTACTGAATCATTAAAAAAAAAAACTTTTTTTGGTATGATTCTATATCTGCCTAGCAGTTCCATCTGTGATGTACCATGGATGATGAGCACATGAAAATGAAATTGAGCTTGTTAGAGAATGACAATCCGCTGTGTGGCCAGGGGGGGCGGTCAGGGCCAAACTCCAGGGGTAATGCTGTGGTAAGACTGTCTGGAAAAGCACATTTGCCAATCACAGGCGGCCCTCAGTGCCATCTGATGAGGTAGCTTCTTGTCAAAAGGCAGGGAAGTTGTAGCATGAATTTCTTCTGTAAATAATGCTACCCAACATCCAGTCCAACAATTTTTTTTCTGAAGAGAAAAAAAGGAATATACCATAGTAATCTTTCAGTGGATGAATCATTATATTTTGAGTAAAGCCCAGAATGGAGATTTACATACAATGAGTGCTTCCCATATTTGGAGTGTGATATTCAGGGGCCACACCCACAAAAAACCCAGACAGAATCAAAGGCACTTTAATCTCCTTTTGACTCTAGATGGTTTGTTCCTGTGTTCCTTTGGTCCTCTACCTGTACAGCTCGTGTCGTGTGGACTTCATATCTCCCTCACTGCCTCTGTAGGTCCTCTCTTCTCAGTGGGACAGAGTATTTATCATGGTGATGGGAGAAGTTCCTGTTCAGCGAAGGCGAAGAATGCCATTCAAACCTTTAAAGCTGTCATATCAGGAATGAACATTCCAGTGCTGATTACAATCACTGGTAATGATGTAGAGCAATATAGTTTTAGAAGAATTGAAAAACAGAAAAAAAGCAGGCTCTTTATACTGCTAATGAGGGCTGTAAATGATAATTCGACCCGCCGAAGCTCTCATCATCTCACCAGTTCCGGTGAGTGACATTTCTTGTCAGCGTCTGGTCATTCCTTTTCACAAGCAGATGAAAAGATAAGTCAATAGAGAACGCCGCATAAAAAAAATAGATGTGGTGTTATTTGCAGATTTTCATTTATTACCGCCTTGCATTATGACAGTGATTGCATATCCTCTGGCATTGACTGAAATGATAGTATTCATAGCCCCTTAATTACACCCGGTCTCCATTTTGTGCTTAAAGAAAGAGTGAATGGTTCTGGCTTTATCCGAGATGACAACAATGCCGCATTAATGACGATGAGACTTTGCCATTCTTTTATACACAGAGGAAGAAGGGGAAAAAAAAATCAAATGGATGCTGGAGGCCATTGGCAGTGTGGAGGCAGCACAGCAGGAGTACATTTCTGAAATTGCAGGATCTTTTGCAGGATAAGATGGAGGATGGCGGAGTATGGTGTTTTTTCTATGGTGTTTGTGTCATCTTTCTTAAATTGTTCAATATCCCCCGCGTCATCACTGCAGCAACTGTCAGAGACAGTGGGAGAAGCCCATTGGATGAGGCGCTGTTATGGCTAACAGTGTCAAAGCCGATCCCCCGCAGCTCTTAGCTCATTCAAGGCCCTAAACGTTAATTGCGAAGAAAATTTGCATGAAATTGAACTATAAAAAAAAAAAAAAAATGTTTTCATTTACAGGAGAGGAGTCACAGCCGCATTTATTTGTGCTTGAAACAGCCTGCAGGACGCTGCATCACTGCTGAGGAACATTGCAATCAAAAATGTGTTGAAACACTGCATTATGATACAGATGATGATACACTGGATGAATTTTAACTCATACGTATGCGGTATGTATATACAGTACCCATAAACATTTCCTATAACCCAGAAATTGTATGTTTTTGAGGAAATTTTGTGTTTTAAATTTTGTTTTGGACATTTCAGCAATACAAAAACAAAAGAAAACAACAACAACCATAATAATAATAATAACAATAATATTATATTGAAGAAAAATGATGAGTAGGATGAAGCATATTGTGTGACGGCATGCAGTAAGTAAACAAGTAAACACACCCCATCCCAACTTTTAAAAAAAAAATTATTGAAAGAAACAAAATACGTTTGCCTTGGCATCTTGTACAAGTTACATCATTGTTCTTTTTTTTTCACTTACATTTTCCATATTGTCCTGAAAAATAGGAGCTGAATGTTACTGAAATATATCAGATTGCAATGGATAGAAAGCCATGTAAATGAATTTGAAACCGCAATGAACCACAATGAGAGCCGAAATCTTGATGTTACCAAATGGAAAAATTTGGAACGGTGGCGAACTGTCTCAAGTGTGGTCAACCTACTGAAAAAAAAAAACCGAACTCATCAACTGCTCATATGGAAAGTGCTTATCTTCATGAAAACCTTTCACAACCAAAATCTGTTTCCTGGTTTGGGGGGGACACCAGCACCACTGCTAATAAAGATCCCAGCCGTTCTGTCCCGGGGGTATCATTAGGGAAACAGAATAATTTTCTCTGGCGGTTTCCTCTTGAGAGGTGATGTCATTGGGCCCGGTGACGCCTCCACTCAGACCCTCCCATCCCATCTGGGAATGAGAAGCGCTTTTTATTTTTACAGCCATATTTGAAAAATGGACAAAGCGCACTGTGGCAATGGATGACTTCATCACATGACCTCCACAGGTGACCTTTCTATACGGTGACCCAAGGTACTCAGAGAATATAGATCCAGGTCAGCCATGATCGCATAGTTTAGTATGTCTCTGTAAGGTGTGAATTAGTTCAAATTTTATCAATTAAAAATGAAAAAAATAATTAAAAAAGAAAAAAAAAATAATTGCATGCTTTCTTTGGAATGACAAGCAAAAAATAAATGTCAACATACTTCTTTGGAAAAGAAAATTTGGAGAAACGAACAAACATGAAACGCTATTATTCCAAAAATGAAATAAAATTCTGGAAACCGCAGGAAGGATTTTCCAAAAATGGAGCAAAAACAGAAATATGGAAAGACTCATATATATATATATATATATATATAAGTCCGTTGGAAAATATAGAATAGTTTTGGCGTTCTGGCATGCTTTTGTGTGGAAATGCTGAACATTTTAGAAGTTCTAGCCCAAAAGAAAAGCATAACGGATAGACAGATGTGGATGGACACGCAGAAGTTCAACACTCATATCTGTACCCCCCATCTACTTTGAGGCAGGGGGTAAATGCCATGAGAAGTTACGTTAGGTAGGATGGGTACTGAATGTGATGAATTTACTGAATGTCAATGTGTGCAGCACCTTACATACACTGTGGCTGCGCGGTCTCCTTCCGTTCATATTTGCCATTCGGGCTGTAGAGTGCTGTGTAAAAGTATTCGCCCTCTTGCCAATTTATTCTATAATTGCTTATTTGTCCCCTAAATGTTTCAGATCATAGAACTAATCTCAACATTAGACAAAGATAACCTGAGTTACCGAAATGCAGTTTTTAAATGACTTAATTTATTAAAGGAAAAAGATACCAAGCCTATATGGCCCTTGCTGAAAAAGTAATTGCTCCCCAAGTAACATAATCAACCAACTGAACAAATTGAATTGCTAATTCAGATAAATTTCATTAGGCATACCCAGGTATGATTACTACCAGCCCTGTTGAACCTAAGCATCGCTTTAAAAGAACCTGTCTGGCAATATTCAGTAGACATTAAGCAGCAGATGATTGTGGGATCTTAAGAAAAACAGTCTTTTACTCCTATCAGTCTGGACAAGGTTGCAAAGCTGTTTCTAAAGCTTTGGGACTCCAGCGCTAACCGTCATGACAACCTTATCAGCAAATTGAGAAAACTTGGAACAGTGGTGAACCTTTCCCGGAGTGGCCGGGCTACCAAATTTCCTTTAAAATCACATCAACAACATATTCAGAAGGCCAAAATACAGCTCAGATGAACATCTAAGGAACAGTAGGCCTCACTTACCTCAGTTAAGGTCAGCGTCCACAATTCCACAAAAAGGAAGAGTCAGGGCACAAATTGCATCCGTAATGGTAGTGTGATGGTCTATGGCTGCTTTGCAGCTTCAGGACTTGCGATAATTGATAGAATCATGAATTTCGCTCTCTACAATAAAATCCTCAAGGGGAATGTCTGGCGATCAGTTTGTGACCTAAAGCTCCAGCGCAGTTGAATTACGCAACAGGACGATGATCCAAGGCACACAAGCAAGTCCACTGCTGAATGGCTCAAAAGAAACAAAATGGAGGTTTTGAAGCGGCCCCGTCAAATTCCTGATTTGCATCTGATTGAGACACTGTGACATGGCCTTAAACAAGCGGTTCATACTCAAAAACTCCAATGTGGCTACATGAAAGGAGACCTATTATGCTGTTTTTTCAGGTTATAATATTCTTGGATGTCAAAAGTTGAGGTTAATAAACTTTATAGCAAAAAACATAAAAAGTCCAAGATTTTTGGGCTATTTGATTCCTCCCATTCCTACCGCATGAAAAACAGCTGTTCGAAGTGTTGCTCTTTACCTGTAATAAATGAAATTTGAAGCTGTACTTTGTGTGTACTAGTATTGTACATTGTCATTGTCTTATATTACAAATAGTTGGATTGTCTGATAGATTTAACTATGACAAAAATAGCAGAAATTGAGGAAGGGGAAAATATATCTTCACAGCATTGTATGTTCATGAAAGATGGCTGTACCACACCAAATTTGTTTCAATGTGTCAATAATTAGTCCATTTTAATATTGTAATTTCATTATATATATATATATATATATATATATATATATATATATATATATATATATATATATATACACACACACACACACATAACATTTCATCCCATTCCAGTTCTAACTGCATATGGTGACCTTCATGTTAACGAGACCCCAGTAAATGAGCGAGCGCACCTAATTCAACTCAAACTGCTATTTAAATTTGCCTCCATGATGTGCACGTCTTGACGTTGACCTTGTTTGAATTTATGTGCCCGGATTTATGCTATGTGAAATCGATTGAAGGTTGGACAACCTTTTTGTTGCTGGCCGTCCATGAATATACATCCTTCCTCTTGCATAGTGATGTCGGCAGATGGAATATTGCGGTTATTTACTGGGCACTTAATCATTGGAACATTGCACAAATTTGTGATATGTGGTATGTGGTCTAAAGCAGAACTGCAGGCACGTCCAGTCAATGCCATCATTTACAATTATAAAGGGTCAAGTTGAGTTCAGGCAAGATGTCCCTTTTGTTGAGCGTAAGGAATCTTCTGAGTTCTTTTTTCTCTCCTGGTTTGATTCAGGATACCACTGGGTTCAAAGGTCACTGCTGTAAAAGCACAGTGAAAAGAAAGAGAAACTGTTGAGCACCATTCGAGTAAGTAACCCCGCTCACAAGACCACTAGAACATGTCAGTACGCGGTCACTGCTGCCATTGAAATGGGGTCACATGCTGCTGAATGAAAATTTTCATGTCTTTAAATAAAAGAGTCCAAGGTTCATCCATTCAACTTAATTGCCAATGGCTTAGTTGACAGCTTTGGTATCAAGCGTAATGGTGTCACATTGTCACTGTACAACCCCTCTGTAATAAATTAAGATTAAGAGACTGGTGAAATGATTTTTATGCATATAAAAGCTGAGTGATACATGCAAATGAGCCTAAACAAGGAATTAGAAGGCACTTTGAAGGTAGTGCAGACTAATTCTTTGAACAAACACCTTTGTTGTTGTTGTTATTATTATTATTATTATTATTATATCATTGACAATTCCTTTCAAGAGGCTTATTGAAAATACAATATTTAACATCAACCAACTTTTATCAAAAGGCAGAATCCTGGGCATCAGTCAAGCTAATGAGTGAAAATAAAGAAGACATATTAAGTGTGCCGCATCAAAAATAATAATAAAATTAGCCAAGCAGACCCTTTCTTCTTCATATTTTGGATCAAGTGCAACATGGAAAAACAAGCTTTATGTGGAGTGGCTGATAGCACTGTGAATCAAAGAAATGTCTTCATTGCCCAGTAGGAGTGGAGACCCTTCAAGCCCAGTGGTCGCAAAACAGCTCGTCAGCGGAAAAAAAGCAGAGGTTTATTGGGACTTGTCATCATGCTGCTGCATATCATTTAAATTGCTTTATGTATCAGAGGAAGTTCGGACGTCGATTTAATTAATCTGTGCAGCCGTTCTAGTCGGGGGCGGGTTGGCAGCTAGCTAATGGGCAGCTAATGAAAAGAAAGTATGCATGCTCTTGCGATGACATTAGACCTCAAGCGGACGGGTCTGAAATAATTCTGACAAGACAGGAGTGAAAAAAAAATCATAAAAGGAACACACTCCTCCCCCACACCAGGCTTAAGGAAGTGGCTGCAAGTACGTTTGTTTTATCACTTCCCAATGCATTGTGGGAATGCAGCACTCATTCTAATTTATTGATATTCCTTGTCAGGGGGTGCTCTAACAATCTCGGAGGGGCACTTCGGCTCGCATTATGAGTAATAAAAACACAAGTCGTTCCTGGATCAGGTTTCTCAGGTTACGCGCGGCCTTATCGAAATAAATTTCCAATATATGCTGATGCAGTATTTCAAGTACATCAGCGTGTGCATATGCGCCCTGCTCTCACTCCAAGCACCGGGACATAAATTATTACACCCTTTCACCGAGCCAAGATATAAATCCAGGCTGAGGAACTGAAAAGAAAAATTTGCACAAAGGCCCTTACGGCCCGCAATGTCAATACCATTTGAGGATCTTTCTTATCTGGGCAAATAAAAATAAAAAAATACATTGTAAAAAATTCTGGTTTGCAGATGGAGACATCTCCAAGTTAAATTTTTACTGATAGTATGTCATTTATAATTAGTTTCAATTACAGTGAAATTTTAATCGAAGTATATCAAATTATTCCGCATAATTAGTGCGATCAATTACATCTTAATCAAACTGACTTTTTATGCTTGTCATTTATGAATTTGCTTAAAGTGTAAGGTAAGCTGCCACATATTGTCAATTACTATACAGTTACTAGCGTGGCAGTGCAGGGACATTACAGACTGTCGCGCAGCAGCAGTGTCAGCGGGAGGCAGTGTAGAGTCTGCAGGGGTTATAGGGCCCCATTACACCAATTCAGCACCTCCCTTCCCCAGGGGAGCTCTGTGATTCTTTTCAAAACTGATTTCCCAATGAAGTGGATTGTGCTGTTGAGAAGCAAAGCTAATACCGTCTCAATTTACAATAAGGGGGGAAAAAAATCATATGCTAAAGTAATGCTAAATTAGCGCACCACTCATGATGATAAAATGCGTGAATTCAATTAAAGCAGGAAGTATCATGGATTCCTATTGCTCACTTTTAACAAAAGATCAAGTCACTATGAGCCAGATTTTTCTTATCATATGCAATATATGCAAGGACCATTGCAAATTCACCCTAGATCCTTCAAAGGGCGTGGTTTTGCTGAGTTTAGCGTGATAAGAGCAGCGATCAGTCAAAAGAGGCCGGATCAGACTACTACCAACGCTGGTGCCCTGTAAGTGACTTTGTTTTCTCTCGCTTAGCAGCTCACCATTATTTTAATGCATTACCTGTAATAATTATGACACTTTTCTTGTGCATTTTTTTTGTTTGAAATGAATAGCAAATGGATGCAGACTGTTCAGTCATTGCAGCAGACAAAGGCAGAGAATGGAGATTATGGGGGGGGGGACCAAGAATCATTTTCCTCATCCTCATCCAACACTAGAAACTCCTCATCTGCAGACTCCTCCTCCTGTTTATACTGCACCAGAAGAGGTTCCTCGGCCAGCAGATTTAGCTCATCAACTGCAGAGGCCGGTTATTTAACCTGCAGCTTGGGAATATCCTCCATGAGTTCTCCAGGGGTGGAATAGGGGAGGATAGGGTCTCGACCCCAAAGGCTCGCTGGGCGGGCCAGTCTTCAGCAGTGGCTTCTTGCAGAGAAGCAACCTCAGGGAGCACACCATCTGGGGCTGTTAATAGCCGCTTGGGCAGGGTCCAGCCCTGGATAAACGGAGCAGACTTAGTGTGTGTTTTAGTGCACCTACGAAAACAAAATTTTGAGCAGAAGGACATGTTTAGGAATATACTGTAAGCGGGAAGAAAATGCCATGGCAAAATAGTGCATAAATAAATGCGAAAAGACCATACATTTTATTTTTGGTGCATTTAATGGTGTTTTAATTTATTTATTTCTTCATTTATCCTGGATTTTGGCAGTTTCGGTCCTCCATAGGCACAAACAGAAGGCTTCGATTCATAAAATGAAGGAGTCTGTTGAGCATCAAGAGCCACATCAGAAAGGTACATGGATGGGGCTGATATTAGATGACTGTAAAAACAATGACCGGAAGATCAGGGTCAGGGCTGCCGGGTTTGCTCACTCGGTTAAAGCGCCGCAATTGCGACGCAGTAGTGACTACTACGGCGCGGGTTTGATCTCTGGTTCTACCAGCCAGCAGTGGTCGGCAGCGTTTTCAGCGCACGATTGGCTAAAGCGCTGTGGGAATACTGCTGGGAAGGGAAATTAAAAATGATTGCCTAGTTCGTTGCTCAAGCGCCTCCGGTTGGTCAGCCGGGCGCTCGTCAGTGAGATTCTAAGCTTGCTCATGTTCGGGTATCCTCCGCCCTCGTTCTGAACTTGCAATAGTTTCGACCAATGAGTGTAAAGATGCAGGGGCTGACAGGCGCTTGCTTTGGAGGAGAGCCGCAAACTGTCTCTCTCTCCTGAGCTGGCAGTAGGGGGTTGTATAGCTTTGTGCATAGTTCTCGAATTAGACATTCCAAATCTGTGGGATTGGAGAAGCCAAATTTATGTTAAAAAAAAAAAAAATCTGGGTCAGCTTTGAGATGGACCATTCCTGAAATATTACAAAATTAAGAATAAAAAAGGCAATATCAATTGGTCCTAGGCAGCCAATGTATAAAACATTTCAAGGCAAACTAATTATCAGCTGATTAACTTTTACCCAATGTATCTGGTAATCATTTACAAATGATGCTCATGTTAACTAAGATATTAATTTATACATCATCTCATTATTAAGTGATTTAACAGCTTTAAGTGCTACAAAAGGAATACTTGAGATTTTTTCAACTTCACAATAATGGAGAAACAACAAAATTAATAAATGGTCAATAATAGTTGTATAATACTTATTCAGCTATATAATGCATTAGTTACCTGCTAATTAACTGATAGTTAATTAACTAATGTTAATTAATGTGCCATTATTGTAAAGTGTTACTTGTACATTTTCTGTAACATATCTCAAATGTAGTTTTTACATGTCACATGATTTGAAAATTCCCCGATGCACTCATTTTTATACCTGCAAGGATTTATTTAATAAAAAAATAATTTTATGCTCTTCTATTTCGTAATATGAAGTTAACTGAAGTTTATTAAAGTTGTGTGAAAGGTTTAGAACAGCCAATCACATCTTCCTATTGGGGAATCTTTTTCCTCCAACGGCTCCACAGATTATTAGACAGACTACAAGGCATTTCATGGTTGCAAGTCACTGTCACCCTACAAAATACTGTGCTACTGGTGAGCTGAGGAAAATGTTAGCAAAGTTGTCAAAATTTGAGACTCAACAAACATTCCAGGAGAACAGATGCACATAATTGGCCATTAAACTTTATCTGCCCCATATTGATAATCATCATCTGGGAGAAAGTCATCCAAAATGCCAGCCTGGTTACCTGAACAATGTACTGTGAAATGTGCCCAGAAAAAAAGCTAAATTTATGTGGCTTTTGGAAGGTGCTTCAGCATCATAAAATGCCCCCAAACCTCACTCTGTCACCATGGCATAAGTCTTCATTTGAAAACCTCAACTCTTGCCAGTATGACGTTTTTATTAGCACGGCAATGTTTCCCTCAGGAGAACATAAACCTTCTACCGCGCAAAAAGTGCCAAAATCTTTTCCAAGGTAATTGCTAAGCGGTGCTCTACCTGTGGGGATTTTAGACAGGGAAAGCATCATGTGCTCTAATAGATGCATTTTGGACTTGGGCTGTCATATCTCATGCATTGCACCAACAGACGGTGTATGAAGACATCTACGTATTGCAGCCATTTCTGGAGCCGAACAGGCCGTCAGGACAGGTGACATAATTGCGTTCCCGTTGATTGCCGGCCATTCATTTATACCGCTTATCTCTTCATTTTTTTTCATATCAATGTGTATTCTCATGGTACTTACTTAAATCTGAGTATATGAGATCTTGATTAATACTTCATGCAATTAAAGAATCAAGCTTATAGATAATAGATTTAGGTCCTTTTCAAATAGCAGCATTTCTTGAAATAAGACCTTTTCATGATTATGGGACTTAAACCTGCTGTCCATCCACATTGAACTTGAAGACATGATGAATAGAAACATCAAATTCTTCGAAGAAATTCTTTTATTTTGTATAATACAGTGCTGTAAAAAAAAAAAAAAAAAAACATTATCCCCTCCCGATTTCCTCTATGTGTCATATTTAAAACATCCACTTAGTTTTAATATCAGACAAAGAAAATGCGAGTAAACCCAAAATATGTTATAATATGGTTTGTTGTCTACGTTATCTTGTGAATAAAATGTGGGTTTATGAGATTTGCATATCATTGCATTCTGTTTTTATTTACAGTTTACACAGCGTCCCATCCCTCGATATTCATCTCTAAGCCCCATTGCAAGTAGCCTTGGCAGAAAAATACGGTAAATCCTTGCGGCTGGACAAAAATAGGATTGGGCATAGCGATCATTTGGCATGTGTATCCTAAAGACGTAGTGTATGCTGAAAAATCAGACTCATGTTTGCACGTATGGGCACATTTTATCCATCCCTACTGTCTTTGGTCCAACATTTTCACAATCCTTTGTGTAACATTAATGTTTATATCCGAATAGCTAAATACTGTGCCTGTGAAATCATACAGTTTTCCATCTCTGTTCCCCAGCCAAGTTCTTTCTCCAAATAAAGCTTCTGACTTCAATCGCTGCTTCCCACTCATAGATAAATAAACTCCCAACCTTTGAATCTGCCCGTGCACTTCCTACATGCGCTCTGTGGGGGGCGGAGGAAGTAGACTGGGACTGTGACCTGGGGGACGCTGAGGGACTGTGGCCAACTAAAGTAAAATCTGAACGATAATGAATCGGTATGCATCATTCAGAATACAAAACTGCGTCTTAGTAACTAGCTCATTGCCACTCATGTTTTTGACTACTAGTTCAAGACCCTCATTGTGTAAGAAAAAACCAGTATTTCATTCTATTGTGTTTAGAACTTATGCCTTCATGTTCTGCTGACAGAACTGAAAAGGCTCCTTCTGCCAATACTGCATGACTCTTCGTAATTTACCGCATACGCTCACAGCAAAAGCAGAGTTAACAATAGAAAAGTCAGAGAAGTAACTACACTCTCTGCGAGAAGACTACTTTTTTATGTTCATCCCAGTGCTTGACATTTCAGTTCCCCTTGCTGAGTGCTCAAATCCTCCCACTAAATAGACAAAAACTGTGGCCCTCTCTCTGAATACAAACCTATAAAGTCCTGAGAAAGAAATTCATATTTCAGTTCTCAGTTTAATAGTTTGCAGGGCCTAAGTGTCATGCGTGGGTTTTATATTTTAATAATAGAATTCTCAAGTAAAGGTTAGGTCAAACATTTCAGTATTTCCATCCATTGCTGCAACTGGTTCCCACAAAAGAAGAATTTGCTATTTTAATTTCACCGTAGGATCATAAATACAAGTCTGGGACATCGACTGTCTGTTATGGAAAATTTAGACTGTATATAATTATATTCTATTCGAAAGACAAACACAGACCTTGTTCAAACTGATCGCAAAATTGATTCTTTGAATCTGTGGCCAGTATAACAAGACAGGGTCAATGAGTTTGGCGAGAACAATGGCGCAGATTAAAACCCACCACCATCCTAAATCTATTAAATGAACCACAGTGAATAAAGGCTGTTCTGGTTTCACTTTCTGCAGTAGTCCAGCTATGTCAGCAATCATAATATGTAATACTGGAGTTGTGTTTTAAACCATCATTTCTCTGTAGAGTTGAAGCACTGAACTGTACCCACACACTAGTGTACACCCTGCTAGTGTTTCAGCAGCAAGGATTTACCACAAATGTATTTTGCTTTTGTGCATGTGTGTGTGTATGCGTTTTTGTGCATGTTAGTATGAATGGCGGGGTGAGTTAGTGTATGTGTTAGTGTATGTAATGCCTGAGTGCGTGCAGATATAGTACAGTACCTGCTGTTGGACAATGGGCTGCAGGACGGTGTAATTGTCATTACCATAGTCTATATCATTAGGACAGCTATTTGTGACTGTTAACTTACTGGAGCTCCCACTACCTAAATCAACACAAAAAAGTGTGTGTGTGTGTGTGTGTGTGTGTGTGTGTGCGCGCGCGTGCGTTTGTGTATTCTGTTAAGATGTGGACAAGCTCCAGTGGATTTGCGACATCCTAATGTCTGCCTACTATGCCAAAAGCCTCACAGTCAGCGCATAGGGATTGGAGGGAATGATCCAGATTTGTGACACATTTTGGGCCACCTGGGAAACACGGATTTATGGCTTCCTGTTATGCTTATTTCATTGCCTTCCCTAGCATTTACTCACCTCCGTGCTACCATTTGGATAATGAGGTCTTACCTTACATCAACCAGTTCCTTCCATCGTGCTGTTGCTGCACGGAGCAGAGACCTGGGCCCTGTACATCAGACAGCTGCAACATCTAGAAGCCTTATGCGAAAAATGCCCCCAGCATTCAAAGGAGACCCTGGGTAATCACTGAAGGGTCCAGCAGACAGTCCAACATCCTAAGCCTTCTGGAGACTGTAACTGACATCCGACCTCGGTAGTTTGGGTGCACAGTGGAAATGTCAGATTACTGGTTCGCACAGCAAGTGCTGTATGGCTAACTACACACAGTGAAGCATGATCTAAGGGATTCGCTCAAAACCGCACTGCATGGGAGTGATGAAACCCTGCAGTTTGTAAAGCAGTGTGTGCTGCGGTATCAGACCAGCCGTGACTTCAGAACTGCACCCTCCGGGATCAGGACAGAATGCATAGAAGACAGCGATTCAACTTCATATCCTTCAAGATCATTGGCACCGACCGTTTTATTGTCCACTGAGTCCAGTTCCTGAGCGGTATCCCAATTCTTCTATGCCACAGAACTTGCAGATCTGGTAGGCCTTACCCACCAAAAAATCTCCAGGCTATTTTGAGGGTAACAGCAAGGCTTCACCCCGAGATACCCCGGGAGAGCACAAGCGTTCCTAGTACTCTTTAGCCATCCCGAGTTAACGCAAAAAAATCGGCACTTACCCCGGGGTTCGTATACCCTGCCAGTGACCAGGATTAAGGCGCTAACCCGGGGCAAGCTCGCCCTGGGCTTAGCAAAACTCTGGGTTAATGACCAGTAATGAGAACACCACTCGGAGTTAACAAGCCCCGGGGCAGGAAAAACTTAATCTGGGGCGGCTAATCTCCGGGTTATCAAGTTTGTAGTGGGAAAAGGATATAGGACTGGCTAATTTGCCCACCTCCAGTCTCACTCTGAGTAGAGAGTATGATAAACCCCTTTGGAAGCACTGGCAGTTCGATCTCTTGACCGTCAAGCTTGTCTGTGTGTCAGAAAGACAGATGAGAGTAAAAGGAGAGGGGAGAAATAATTCAAGAGAGAGCGAGGGAGAGACTGGGAGATGCAGAGGCTCAAAAAAGAGGGAGGACAAGAAAAGAGGAAATAGGAGGAGTTAAGATTTCTGAGACAATGTGAGGTCTTGGAGGGTTTTAAGTTTGAAAAAGACAAGGAGAAGAGAAAAGATGAGGTGACAGAAATAAAAATATTGCATTAAAAAATGCACAACACTGTCTAGCTGTTGCTTTTTCAGTTACCCATCATGAACAGTTTGTGCTGAGATGTTAGGAACTCAGTGAGTGCAGTTGTTCCTGAGCAGTTCTCTATATATCATTAATTTAATGCATTCTGACGTGAGCAATTATAGAGAGCTACACGCTCAAATAGCATGTCAAAACCTGTGTATCAATCCATTAGCTGCCATCGCTCCATGCAGTAAGAGGCACCTAAAGCCATTTCTTCTGACGGAGAAACTGCTGACCTCATCGAGAATCTGCCTCTGATCGACGCAGTCACCTAATAAATAAATGTGCTCTTGTAAAAGGGAACCTGGAACCACCCAGACTCGCCCAGATGCACAACAGATTGGCCAGGAGATTAGGATCTCAGTATGTCTCTGATTACCCTGCTCAAAATTACAAGGCTGTAAAAGGTAACTTCCTGGGAACAGAATGTTTTCAACAGTCTTGGCAGGACATTTGTTTTAATTGTAATTTGTAATGCTATTGGATTCCGGTAGGTCTGAAGATGACGTTTTTGATGAGAGAGGTTTTATCTGATGCTCTGATTGATTCTCCTGCAATGTCCATACACGCTTCTTAAAAAAAATGCCAGATAAAAAAATAACTGTATGAGTCATGTGCTAATAATAATTAATTACAAATAAATAGTAAATCTTAACAATCAATTGCTCAAACTGGACATTACAAAGCCTGTTGAAATGTAAACAATATATATATATATATATATATATATATATATATATATATATATATATATATATGAGTCTACATTACATTCAGTGAGGCTAAATTAAAACAATTCTGCAAAAACTAGGCCAAAATTCTTCCACAGCAATGTCGACTCATTGCAAGCAGTTGCAAGTGGCAGTTGTTGCCGCCAAGGATGGCACAATCGGTCATCACAGGTTTTGGGGGTGATTATATTTGAGGGAAATTATGATTTTTAATACCTTCTACAAATTAAATGATTATTTAAAAGCTTCATTTTGTGTTAACTCTCACTATATTTGTGTATTAATATTAGTTGGATGATCTGAAACATTTCAACATGGAAAAAGCGAAAATAGAAAAAAAGTGGGAAGGGCTAAATGCTTTATCATAGCACTGCTTCAAAAATAGTTTTCAATGCTCCTGCAATCAGTTTCTAAATCAGTTTTTAAAGAAAAAACCTAATGATAATACTCTCTGTGAAGCAAAACTGAAAATATAATGCTTTACAGCATGCTTTATGATGCTTTATAGCTGCTCTTTGAGTTCGTTAGAATATTTTTTTTTTATCATTTACATTAAAAAAGCTGTTTATTGATATTAATTATAAACGAGCAGTTATAACTGCTTATAGCAGCGTTTATAGGGTGATATATCAGCGTATGAATTGGACCAAAAATGGGGCTAGCACCCTAATCCAGCAGTTGCATTAAACAAGCTTCACTTTCCTTGTGGATATATTGACAACTATATTTATGCCAATGACAGCTAGTACGTCAGAAGACTGGAGAAGACAGGGCAGAAGTCACAGTGAATCGCACACAAATATTGCAAAACTAGATTCTATTCAGCTCTCATAAATTGAGAGGAAAAACTTGCTCATTAATCTTGTATTCCGATATTTTAAATCAAAAGAAAGGTCTTATAAGCAACATGAATAAAGGGTGACTTTGTTGTTACATTCAAAGTGAGGTCAAACTAAAAATGTTCAGATCAGACATGGTGATGTAGTATCCTGGTATAACTGCAGAAATGAAACAAGCTAGAAGGTTTAACTTGTGATGGCCTGCAGAGAGACACACAGCCTCGGAGATAATTGAGCGGAGCACAACGAACAGTTCTCAGGGGGACAAGGCGGGAGAGGACACAATGAGATTGTATTACCCATTAGATATTGGGAGGACACACCTACACTTTCAAATTTTGTGGGGTCTGAGTGGTGGGATATTCAACATAACGCTGTAAGATGCATGGATTCAGTCCTGGCAAAAAACACTGCGCACTAAGCCAACCAAGGAATTGGATTCAGTGGATTTTAATGTTCTTTCTGCCCAGACTAAAATATATTTTACTATTTCCAATTTAAACTTCCTCTAAATGAGTGCGGATCCATGAATATGTTCCCACAGCTGCTCTTCGGCTCATACGAGCTCTTCTTCTGAACAAATGGTGCAAAGAGATAAAGGAAAAAGTATGAGCACAATCTTTCAGCGCAAAGCCAAACGCTGATAAGATGTGCCTGATTATTCACCTGGTAGTGCGGCAAAGCTCCTCCGCCTGAGGTCTGTCAGGGAGGCGATTAGACGCACAGGGACGAGAGGGTTGCTGCTCCCCAATTGGCCACTTTCTCCCTCTCTGTCCCTCTGCACAGCACAAGCATTGTACACCCTGTACCAGCTGCAGAACAGCGCTCTCCCGACCGAACCCTGCTTTCTCCATCATTATAACGTGTCACTAGAGATCCTCTTCTGGTCACTGGTGACACAAGAATGAACATTGGCCAGAATTGCGACCAGTTCAATTGTGTTCTCAGCATTTATTTATTTATTTATTTATTTTTATGTTGTTATCTTTTGTTTAACGTATTAATATTGTCTTTAGTGTTGTATTTTCCCGGCAAAGTTCATGCTTTTTCAAAATATCGTATTGGTTTGCATTGCAGATGATGATAGTGATGCTTTACGATGTATTGTATATAAAATGTCAATTGATGGAGATCGATATACACGCCACTTTATACGTATTTTTATCGCACGCATGTGCAAATACACATTTTTATTTGAACTGTTGAAAAAAAATGTACTTTTATTTAATCCCTTAAAGCCCCTATATTTTTATTCTCCGATCAGTCATTGGCAACAACCCTCTCTGTGTCTTCAGCTGTTGAATGACTGCAAAGATTTGTGCTAATGCTAATGCTGATGCTAAGCATGTGGAGAGCTTTTCCTTGCCACAGCAGGCACCGCACAAAACATGCAAAGCACAATAAATACTGCAGGCTGCTTTAATTAGGAATGCAGTTGTCATGGTGAAAGTGTATGCTTGCAGAGGAATTGTCCCATTAAATATCTCTGTCCAGAGATTTAATCACCTCAATCTGCTCTGTGCTTCCCTTTGCTCTCCGTCTTAAAATGCCTGCCAGGCTGTGTGTGTGTGTGTGTGTGTGTGTGTGTGTGTGCGCGCACGTGTGTAAGTGTGTTTGTAAGAGAGAGAGAAAGCGAGAGAGAGAAACAAAAAGATACCCCTCAATTGGTTTCAAGCATGTTCACAGAGCAACAGAATAATGATGGAGTGAACAAACAAAAAATTCTGTTCTGATGACAATGACTTTGGGACTGCAGCGCACACTTACACAGTTACCAACACACTCCCTCACACTCACACACAAACATATACAGTCAGATACAGTACATACACACCTCCTCGCTCATAAACACAAACACACAAACAAACACACGCACACACACACACACACACATGCACATACAAAAACATAATCACAAACACAAACGCATACATGCACATACACATAGAGGTGCAACCACACTTCCTCAGACACATACACACACGCAAATGCATGCATGCATGTATGCACACTCTCCCACACTCTTACTCTCAGGTCCAGCACATATGCACTCCATCACACAGTGTGTGTACCCAGGTGTATGCCCATGAGGTAAAGACATGGTGACATAACAGCTGTTCTGTTCCATGGCATGGGCAAAATAATGGTTCTGCCCTTTAGTAGCAATACACTGACCACTGTCCAGCAGCTCGAATAACTCTTTAAAATATTATAATAACATCTAATAGGTCACTACTAACCACCACTTTCATATGTCAATTCGTGCACAAGCATGTGTGTCCCTGTTATGTGCATGCATATGCTTCCGAGTACATGGATCCATGCCCATTTCCTGATGTGTAAATATGGGTTCATGCAGATGTGTGTCTGATAGTAAGTGTATATGTGTTTCATTAAACGCGTGTGCATATGCACATCTTCTGGCTCAGAAATTGATAAGCCTCATGCTGAAAGACAGCAGTAAACAACACAGAAAGGGGATTAAACCATACAGCTGCCTTGTAAGCTGGTATTAGAGGAGACATTTTTCCTGCATTTTTAAATCTGCTTATTGCCAATTAAGCTCCTCTCAGCTCAGGAAAAAATCCTGCTACTGATGATTTTAGTCAGAAGCTATTTTGAATTTGCCCAGCCTTTTCACAAACTTTCGTGTTGCTGACCCATTATGATGGCACGTGGCTTGCAGAGCTGCTACGGGCAGACAACTTGAGATATGCTCTCATTCCCATTAACACTCTCATGCCTGTCTGCTATTGCTCCGCCCCTTCCTCAGTCAGCCTATTTAAGCTGCTTCCCTGCCTTTCATTGTCTGCGGTAAATGCACTCTCCTGCTGCAGTGCTACATCGCTCTTTGCTGCTGCTCGTTAACATGCACTGCAGCTGCATCAGTTTTACCTCCACCTCAGAATCCATTTGCTTTGTGAATGTTTTTCTCAGGCAGGGGAATCTTGACACTTCCCAATCTCTTACTCTCTAGTTTGGTGATCTGTAGGGTGTGTGAGGGTCAGAGCCTAGACACTAAACAATCATTTTATCTATCTAATACTGCAAATACCGCTAACTGAAAAATGTTTCCAAGGAAACAGCATCTTCTTGTGGGCAAGAAAGAACCCAAGTGTGTTAGAGAGTGAAATCTCAGAGAATTTAATGCAGAGGACCTTCCCTCTACTTACAGCAGTTTCAGCACAACTAAAGTTACTCCCAGATAATGATATTATCTGTGTTTCTGTTGAGTGTTGTCCAAATTATGGGTAGAATACAGGCACGACGTGGACAAAAGTATTTATTTTTCTCACTCATTTGTTTCAAATCTTCAAAATAAAAGACTCAGACAACTTGAGAAAAACACAAAATACAGTATTTAAACAATCAGTTAATTTGCTGACAGAAAAAAAGCTATCTAACATCACCCCTATATCAGCCTCGAAAGGGTTGCAAATCCATTTAAAGGTTTTTGGGAAAAGTGTTTTCATCCAAGCCCTCCATGGCATAGTAGTGCATTAGAGGAAATATAATTGTTTGCTCAATCTTTTGATGCTTGGTTTGAACTCAGTCTGACCATATGAACAGAATTGATAGTGTAAAAAAGATGTCTGAACTTTGGCTGATATTTTTGAACCTCCTTCATCCAAAATGAGATGGCTTGTATGCTGGCTCATGGCTGACCTGCGTACCAAATTTGGGAAAGATGGCTGCAATATTCTCCGAATTAAGTTGTGAACAAACAAACAAACAAATAAATACATAGAACTTAAAGCAATGCCTCCTCCAGACTCTCTGGGGTGTGGTTAAAATGACCATTATAACCCCCATGCCTTTTTTGATATTATTCTGTGAACTGAGAAGTTAAAAGTAGGCATTTTTGCAAGACACACTACATCTATTGTAAAGGTAACACATTATTGCAGAGTGATGGTTCAGGGATGCTTTGCTGCTTCAGGGCCTGGGCAAATTGCCATAATTGGCGGAACCATAAATTCAGCTCTGAACCAGAAAATCCTAAAGATTTAAAGCACAAGCCTCTGTTTTGAAGCTCAAATGCAATTGCACTGTGTACCAGGACAACAGTCCGAAGCACAAGTGCAGATCCCTTCCTGAATAGGTTCAAAGAAATTAGAATTGAAAATTTGGAGTGAGTTGAAATGAGCGCAGATGCCACTGTAAAACCCTAAAAAGCAGGCCTCATTTGAAAACCCTCGTATGTGGCTGACTTAAAGCAACTCCGCAAATATGAGGGCCAAAACCAATGCAAAAAACTGATCCAACTATCAGAAGTATTTGGTTGCAGTTGAACTGAGAGAGACAAAGAAAGACATAATGATAACTATTTATCACCAATTACAGATTATCCAGATAACAGAATTTACAAGAGGAATGGAAGATGAAGTCTTGGGAGCTTGGAGTCCACAGGCAGATTTTTGTGGTCACAGAGCATCTGTCCTGAGCAGCAGCAGATAAATCCCCCTGTTGAAGCCAGATTCTGGTGCTGATGGTGGTGGCTGATGGCTCTGCTGTGACTGGTAGGCAGATGAGGCTCATGAATCTGCAAAGACTGGCAGTAAGGGAGAGATGGAGAGCATGAAGAAGAGCAGTATGCTCACTAAAGCAGAGAAACAACATATTTGAGAAGATCACAGTAAAATGATGGGTTAGTGAGAAGACTTTGTTGGTGAGTGATTGAACAAATTTGATCAATTGATTGAGTATCTGATGATTTAGTTGATGGGCCCAAGTAATGACAGCTGGTAGAATTAGCATGTGAGAAGAAAGTGAAGGCAGATGGAATGAAAATGAACAATGGGTTAAGCATGCAATAGAGAGTCGTCCTGACTTAATTTTTGGAAGCACTTTTGGAACTTTTGGAAACGCTTCATTGAAACCATGGGTGACAAGTGAATTGCATAAAGATAGATAATTAATAAATAAAATTGACAGCTTTTTCTTGCTTGGCCAGCAATGACTAATTTTAAGCAATGAATCAAAAAGCTTGTACTAAGGCTAAAAGAGATCCAATGCCCTAATTATTATGTATAGCTCTTGATAGCAATGGCTTGTAACAAGTAGTGACCTTAATAATTTACCCAGCAATTAATGTAGGATGGTAACTGCCTGGTTTGCAACTGAAATTTAGGATGGCTATATGCCAGAAATGCTGTTTTCCTGAAAAATGTACCCGGCAGTGACCTCTGGATGGCAAATGCCCCGAATGCAATGAATAACTTTAGCCGGCAATGACTAATTATTAAAAGTGACATGAATAGCTATCCCACATTGGCAGAAATGCCCGGCTTACAAACTTTAACTTTAGTCAGCAATGGCTAATTCTAAGCAGTAACCTGAAATACCACCGAGTAATAGTTACAAAATCTGCAGAAAAGCAATATGTAAAATCGTCTTACTAACCTGCATGGTGACTGATGCGCAAAACATACTGAAGCAGAGAGAGAAGATATTTCTGAAGATAGCAGTAAAATGATAGGTTAGCGATGTGGGTGAGTCAGTGAGCTATTGGACTGATGTAATCAGCTGGTAGAGCACCTGATGACTGAATTGATGGCCCCAGGCAGTGACAGCAGGCAGAGTGAGCGTGTGCAAAAGGAGTGAAGGCAGATGGATTTAAAATAAACCATGGCCCAAGCATGCAAAAGGAGATTCTTAAAAGGAGTGAAAGTTTTAAAAGAGCTTAATTTCTCGCCGCTTTTGTTAGCACAACCAATTATTAAGATTATGGGGATAGTTAATTTCTTACTTGGGTGACATGAATATTTTTTCCTTCAAGAAATGAAAAATTATATATTTTTCCTTGCGTTCTTGTTGTATTATATTTCATAATATACTGTATGAAGAACTGAAATTTAGTGTGAAAAACATGAAATCAGGAAGAGGAATTTTTGTTTGTGTCTTAAATTTTTTAAAAGGCGCTTCATCTAGCTGGGTCGTAATCTATGATGGGAGCCCTTCTTTGGACACAAGCAGACCAGGTTTTCACCAAATTACCACAAATTCTAAGCGAATATAGCTTGGCTTTATCTACAATTTTGCTAGAAAACCTGACTTTAAAAAGTTTTAATCTGGATACCTACAAGGTATTTTACTGATATTTCACTTTCCGCAATAATTTGCAGAGGCTGTAACTTCAAATTAACATATTCAATGATAATTCTTTACCCATCATATGCTAAGTCACTTTATGTATTAAGTATTTATGCTCAGTAAATCGTTCATATTAGGTCCTGTTTTCATCCAGTGTGGTTCAAATTCACAAATGTATTGATATATAACATAACATTACATTATTTGATTAATTGCTTCAATGCTTAAAATGCCAAAAGTATGAGAATTATGTTTTGTCTACACATCACTCTCAGAACCACTGTACTAGCACTGAAGGTTATTTAATTGTAACAAGCGATTCATATTTTCATTGTCAACTTATTGCAGCAAAAAAGCTCATATGTTGAAGGAACAAATTGTACATTATTGCATTATTTATTCTCACAGAGGCTTTGCAATCTCCAAGTTCTTTTATCATTGAAGCTCGCCAAATTAATGGACACGTTTTTTTCCCATATATGCTGTCCCTTTGTGTACGCAGACAGACAAACACAAACACACACACACACATACGGACATAAACACCCATTCATACATGCACACACGGCAGTAATTTGAAATGACAGGGAAATATAACAATCCACTATACTTAGCAAAATTTACTGTACTCAATCCAGTAAGCCAGCAAAGAATGCATAACTTTAATCTTTAATATGTTTTAACAGTGGGTATATTTAATTTAAATATTATGATAAGTATTAAGAATATCATATTAAGTAGAAAAATGCATGATGCTACTGCAAAGTGTGGGTATGTGCTCCAGAGAAATGTAAGAAGTCAAATAGCACAATTCAAAACTTTTATATCACAATTTAGACCTACATTCTTAATTCATATGACCGCAAGATGCAGTTTCTGCCTGCAAATAGTTTTGAAACCTTGACTTCTGATGCCCTGTTGAGCCCAAGCAGACAAGAAGCCAATTTACTGATTGGCAGCTTGAATGCATTTGCGATGTTCGTTTGCATCTCACAATTGTGATTTCTTTACACCGAAAAGAGCAGGGGAATCGTCTGAATTTCGAGGCTCACGGCTCTCAATTTTTGTGCATCAAGCAGGAAAAAGAGGGCGTATATAAAACGAGTAAAAAACGAGTAAAAGAGGGATAGTAATGAGGAAGCCTAAATGACCAAGTGAGACTCTAGTCACCCCATCAGAGACGGTGAAAGAGGTTGATATAAGAAGTCATGTCTGCCAATAGAGAAAAAATTGAAGCGTACCCACGAGGCAAGCGAGTCGGAGACAAAAACTCCACGTAAAGCCGATTTAATTGTGATTCGGTCTATTTTATTCAGAGAAAACGCAAGACAGACGGAGAAAAAAAAAGAGGGTGGGGAGAGAGAGAGAGAGAAAAAGAGGGAGAGAGAGGGGGGGATGCGGAGAGACAGAAACAGATTGAGGAAGGGAATGAGCGACTGAAAGAAATGATGCCTGAAGCGGTGTCTGTCGAGGCTGACAGGCAGTCACATGGCACATCCCCAGTGCAGGAGTAACTGCGTTAGATCAGAACTCCTGGCTCTGTAATAAAGTGTTTAATGGACAGACAGGCTCTCTTAGTCTTTCCTCCGGGTGACACTAACTCCCTCTTTATTGCGGCTGGCGCAGATGCCAGTGAGTTATCCATTTCACTAATCACAGAGGAGGGCTGCCACATTTATCTAAAGTTGGAAGTCTCTCTCTCTCTCTCTCTCTCCGGAATATTCTTATTCCCCTCCTCCCCCCACAACTAAACTGCTCTATCGTTCCCTATGGTACCCTCCCTCACCGTCTTCACTTTTAACCTCTCCCTCCGGCCTCTCCCTCCATCTTGTTCTTTTCTCTCTGTCTCCTCTCCTTCTTCTGTTTTTTATACATATATTTTTACCCATCCCTCTCTCTTTGTGCCTCCTCCCTCCCTCGCTCCAGCCTTCTCCCCTCCTCTCTTTTTTCCTCGGATACAACAGGCCAGTGAGGGCGGCATCGACCGCGGGTCACGTCTGCTTCACACAGAAACATAAACAGCATCACCTCCTGACTGCGCTTTTAAAATCGCGTCCCCTGCGGCCAATTTCATTTTGCGGCTCTAATTCCGCGTCTGCGGAGGATCTTGTGAGGTATGTGTCAGACAGAAAATATGTGCACAATTTTATTAAAATAATAAATAATGGATCCAGCCAACTTTACTGTGCCTAAGCTCAATTACCTCAATGACATGAAGTTCATCACGGCAGCATAAAGCAAGACAGAGAAATCAATACATCTATTGTAAAAAAAAATAAAAAAAATAGCAATTCAGTGATATTGGTCATTGATTCAATGAATCTGCTCGATGATTGATCAAAATCGTTCAGGGATTCAGTGTTATGAATCTAAGCACGACAGCATTTACGTTTTCAAACTGACATCTAGTTGAATCCTGGTGGAACAGCGAAGTCAGTCATGCAGACCTCATTTAGTCAAAACCACAAACAATTCATTTCTGGGAATATTAATCACTTTTAACCTTAGTTTTCCCTTAAGTTGACTCAAAGTCATAAAAAGCATTGTTTTCATTTTGTGAGACAATATTAGACACATATTCTGTATCTGCCAAATGCAGGGCTTCACTGAAGCTCCATCATGCTTATATTGACAAAAACATTCAATCCAAGGACGCTGTTTTTTTCATGGGCACAGCATTACATGAAATGGAAAAGGTTAGATCTTGCGCGCCATTTTATGAACATTTCCCTCTAATTCAGATGGACATATTGGGAATCATTTGAAACCTTGGGATCTCCTCTAGAATTTAAAATAGACCTGAAGTTCCACAGGTTTTAATAAACAGCTGTACTTGATGGACTCATATATGGGTCCGTCGGTTTTAGGGCTTTAAAAAGTAACACTTTTCACCATGAAATTTGGCTCAATGATTTCAGTGGCACTAAAGAATGACCCATTCATGGGCGAGGGACTTTACTGACAAACATGAGCTGGAACAGTGGTGCTGGAACAATAATCTTGAAAAAGCTGCAGTATTGTCTGCGAATGGAACATTCATATAGCATTTAAAAAACATTTTCATAAGAAAGTTTAAAAATAGAGTTATGAGGAACATCTGCAGCTGTGGGACAAAACAACCACATCAACCCTTATGCCATCATGAAGAAGTCTTCTGTTTCATCAATCTCAGATGATCTCAGCGATCTATCAGGCCCAGCGATGTCAACTACTGCTTTGCAGACTAATGGGATGTCATGAATTTATACTGCCTAATAAGCCCCTTATTGTACAGGTATATTGCACAAAAAAACCTGTTGTGTCCCTGACCATTTTAAGAGTCCGTAGGGTTGTCGTCTTAACCTCTTAAGCACAAACTTTTCACTTAAGTTTTCCCTCAAGTACAACTAGGTTCAAAGCCAGAAAAAGCTTTTTATCCAGTTTGTGGGACATTGTCACATACTTACTCTTTATTTGCGGGATGTATTTCTTCACTGTGGCTATATCACACTTACATTGACAGAAATATTCAAACCCAGGACGCTGTGTTTTTATGGTTGCAGCATTACATCAAATAGAAAATAGATCTTATGCGTCATTTTCTACAAATACCCCTGTAATTCAACAGGACATATTTGGGATCTTTGGAAACCTTGGGATCTCCAGTAGAATTTAAAATAGGCCAGAAGTTCTACAGATTTTAAGTACAACAGCTGCATTCGATGGACCCATATATGGGTCTGTATGTTTTATGGGGTTAGAATAGTTGAGGAATAAAATACATGTTTAAACCATCAATCAAATGGGAATGTAAATTGAGCTAAAATTCATTTCAGATTTACTGAGGAAAAGCTCAATTTGCATGAGAAAATGAGGTTCACTAAGAGGGTCTGCTTGCACTTGGTTAATCTATGAAAGTTCTCGAGAATCACTTTAAATGATACATATTTGCTTGTCAGCCCTTTGTATCTTCAAGCTCTTACACAAGCTTATGTTTGAAATGATATTCAGGTTATATAAACACCTGCATATTTGCTGAAGTAGCTGAGTTGAATCTTTATCGCACTCCTGAGCACATCAGCATTGTTCACCAGGGACTGGAACTGTTGTCTTCAGGTAAAAATTACAAAGTTTTTTATACATTTTTTATTGTATAAGCTGTATTAGGGAGGGAATAGCTTGACAAGGGCTGGTTCAGCATCTTTCAACATAATAGTTGAGCTTGCAAGGAAGTGAGCAGGGCTATCAACCTCAACCTCATCTGTAATATTGGGGGGGTTCTGTTAAACGTGTATGAGAAATTTAAGAAAAATCTCTTTGAGAAAATTCCTCAAGCATCAGACTTGGCTGATAAGCAGATTTCAGACTGTTTCTTCTCTTTTCGTGATGTCTAGCCATCAGATAGTCATGGATACGGCTCTTATAGCAGTCGTTTCCCGTACCTCAGTTGGTATTTTAGTGCACTTCGCACATATACACATCTTGACAAGGGCTGACATTGAAAGATTTTTAATAATGGCTTGAGATTGAAAGAGTTAGTCCACCGTTATGTCACACAATAAGCAGGTTACGGTAATGAGAGTAATATTTACCATAAACATTCAGCTGTGTTTGTTGTGACTGCGGATGTGCCTGCTGTTCACTCTCATATTCCAGACCGGATTCGGGCCTGAACATGTCCAGCTGGATTTGAAAAGCTTCAATTTTCATTTATGATGAGAAATTAGGTTTAACATTTGCTCTCTGAAATCAAAACACTGGCCAGAGGAAGAGGCATTGCTCTCAAGAACAGGGTGCCGCCCCTCAGCAGGCTTTCAACCTATCAGAGGAAAGTTGGGTTGCAGGTAGGTGGGCCTTACATTTTCCCGAAAATACATTCCAATGCCCCAGATACATTTCACATTGCTGTTTAATTTTCATTTGCCCAACAAATTACGGTAATTTGTCATTCAGTACACTTAATGTCAGCAGTTACCAAAAATTATAATACAAAAAAGTAAAAGGGCATATATTCACTGAACCCAGGCCAATGACAGTATTTTTTTTTTCAGGACTGGCAGAAGTATTCATAGCAGAGATGGCAAACAACAGCTTCACATTTCTGACTCTGTGTGGTTGCAAATAGTAATTAATTTGACCACAGTGAACCATATTTCTGTATCCAGCTCATTACAGGAATACAGAAGCGCAGTCTGTCTTTTATTTGCTTGTTTGATTTTCCTTTCCTTGGTATAAATGTTAGAAGAAGAAGAGTCTGCTGGGAGGACCTGGTGGATGGGCGCTGAGGGGGGCGGATGCCGGCTGTTCTACAACATGTTTAAAGGTCACGTGGAGTTCAGTGAGGGAGATGACTGATGGGGGCGATGAGGGGGTCTGAGGGCCCTGCTCTGTTCTGCAGCGAGCTGATAGGACGCAAAACATTTGATTGATTGGCGAGTGGTGAAAGGAAAGCCCCCCCAATTCCCTTACTCTCTTCAACCCACCTTTCAGCTGGGACCTCACCTCGGCCTGCTCCGCGCAAGGCATTTCCGGGACACGAGGCTATTTGTTAAAGGGCAGGACGTCCCACAGCCAGTTTAGGAGGGTACCGACCCGTGTGGTGGCTTGTTTTGTCCGACGCCGGCTTACAATTACAATAAAAATTACGCTTTCAATTTATGCTGCCTTGTTAAAAATTGCTACAGTATTGCAAAGCGATCGCAAGTCCTTGTTTCTGCCTCAGTATTGTGATATGAATCAGCCTACGGTAGAAACTTTGATATTTCGCAGCTTATGGTTACACATGCGCATGTTAAAACAAGCTGGTGCTCATATACTGATAACATGCCATTCTCCGCCATTTTCCAGCAAAGCCAGTGAGTACATGCAAATATTTAAATGCTGACTGGTCAAAAGGTGCAGTGACAAGAATGCATTTTTCAGAAATTTGAAGACATGAAAGATATGAACGCAGAACACGGCCTAGGATTGTAGGCCTGCACATGCACCCAACCCCAAGGTCACCGGTTTAGGGAAGGTGCATATTGTCCCCTTGTTGGAAAATCCTCTGACGGGTTGCAACCTCTCGTTGTGATTGAGAATGCTGTCTCCGGCAGCCTCTTCCCAGCCAAATTTTTGAAGGGAAAAAAATAATATGTCACAAACTTTGACACATTAGCCACTTGTGGACCACCTGTCCTTGTAAAAAACTGAAAGGTAACATTTAACTTGCACTGCCCTTGAGAGCAAATCCAAGTAAATCATACAATTTTTTGCGTTATTTCTGCGTGGCACCTTTGCAGAGATTTTATCAGGAAAATAAAGATAACGATGTATTGAGAAGGGAATATTTTAAAGTATTTAAACTGAGTGAATGAGTAAATAAATGAATGAATGAATTTGTACACAAGTTAAGACATGAGAAGGGGCGATCCTGGTCACATTATAAGGTCATATCCAAATGAGGAAGGGTCATGGTCATCGACACATGATGGGGTCACATCCAGGTCAAGGGTTAAGTGGGAAGTTGGCTTTGCTGCAAACCACACATTCTGCAGTGTTGAAGAGGTGCGCTTCAAGTTGGCCAGAGTATCGGCTATTCTGACCTCTGTGGGCAGGTAATTGCATCACATGATTGTCAGAACAGACTGGAGGCATAACCAGGAAGTACCAGTATGGACAGGGGGGAGGGGCCCAGCAAACTGAGGAGGTAGAACTGTAAGGTCTGGCTGTTGTGCCAGGGTCTGATGATCTCATTAAGATGAGCCAGTTTGTCCCTTTATTAGCCTGGCTTGCTACCACAGGAATTGTACCCACCCACCTAACACTTAAACAGCAAACCAAACCGCACTTAGGGACTCTGCAATATATCTGCAAAAGATTCTCTCATCCAACTGTTTGCATTGAGTGTGGGTCAAAGCCAGGCTGCTAACGTCTGTTAGCGCAGATTTATGTAATTATGAAAAATTTCTCATCTATCTTAAACTTAACCTCTTTTTTTAAAAAAAAGGAAAGGAACAAAAATTTATTAATCCATATTATATAAGTAGTAAAATCTCTCTGTTGAAGAATAACCATGAAAATGAATACCATCATCGGACTAAAATTAGTGTACTCCTAACATAAGCTGAATATTACTTAATTAACCTTTATTATTATTATTAACCTTTTCTGATGACACACTGACTGCACCATGTATCGCACTTAAAGTCAAGAAGGCGGTGCTATCATGAAAGTACTCCAGAAGGTTTGGTTTGGTAGCACTCGAATGTTCACCAAGCAGAAGCAGCTAATGTTTTCATGTGTTTGGTGAAAAGGAAATGGTCACTGCAGGGACAGGATTATTGTACTTAACTTCATGGTACATGTCACTATGCCTCGGTGCCTGAGGTAAACACTTCCTGTCACACAAAGCTTTTTTGAAGTACCTCAGAGAGAGAGAGAGAAAGAGAGAATTTTGGGTGCATGTAAGAATGGCATAAATCTTGCGCATGTGTGTGTATGCGTGTGTGTGTGTGAGTGTGTGTGTGTGAGCGTGTGTGTGTGCGTGTGTTTGGAGAGAGAGATACAGAGAAAGAGAAACCGGGAGAAAGAATTTTCGATGTATATAGGAGTGGCATAAATCTTTGCGCATGAGTGTGTGTGGGCGTGTGTGTGCGTGTGTGTGTGTGTGTGTGTGTGTGAGAGAAAGAGAGAGAGAGAGGGAGAGATGGAGAAAGCGGGGTCGTGCCCGATGAAACAACACAAACACGATGAGGCCGATCGAACCGAGGAAAATGGCAACATTACGCAGCGTCAACGTCAATCGGCCCGAGCCGCTCCAGACAGCCATCCGTTTCTTCTCTGGCAAAAAATCCATAGACAATTGATGGCTGTCGGAGAGAAGACTTGATTTGAGTTTGACAGATAACACTTCGCGGCAGGAGGGTCTGTGCAGCGGATGGGATTATTCGGTCTGCGCTACACAAAGGCAATTTTCTTTCTTTTTCTTGTTTCCTATGCTTTTTTTTCCTTTTGGGGGGGGGGGGGGGTGAGATTTTGTTTTCCTCATTAAACGTAATGTGTTCATTAACATTTTAAAGCATCCTCTCGCTCTCCTGTTTTATATATTCTCCTTCTGCTCTCGGGAGGAGAAAAATAGCGGCTCTTTGAATCAGGACTCCATTTACAGTCATTTCTTTGTTTCGTTTCGTTAGCAGGAGCAGTAACAGTCGTCTTTTTTAATGGGTAGTGCGCACGGCTCGCCGTATGATATGAGGCCAATCATTGCACTAATGAAGAAGGCAATGTCTCCCTCCAATAGTCTGATTGAAAGCAGCCAACCTTCGCTAGTCATTTTCAGCAATACCCCCCCACCCTCAAACCCCACCCCACCCTCTTCTCGGAATACTGCAGATCCAGCCCTGTCCTATGCTTACTGACTCTTTCTACAATCTCAGGTCATATCTATCACATATAGCACTAAAATATGAGGAAATTGCTGCATTTAAATGGAAATAAATACAGTACCAAAATCTATATTACAAATATTATTGCCAGTCATTCTAAATATGCAAATAAGCATACTCACTATTGTGCTCACGGATGGCAATACCTATAATAAATCCTTTGTTGTGATATGTATTTTTGTTATTGACTTTTTGAAAAAGTCACGGTCAAGTTTATACTGGAGTTTATTCTATTACAGTAATAACCCCCCCTCGCTATCTCTCTCTCTCTCTCTCCCTCTCTCTCTCTCTCTATTTCAATCTGCTATCCTTCTCCCTCAGTCTCCCTTAGCATGTGCCCTCTGCACTCAAACAGAAGGACAGAGAGCCCGTCTCTCAGGGATGGGATCTCGGCACCGAAAGGGCGTTGGCTTGGAGTCGGACTCCTGATGCCGCACGCGGTCACTCGCAGATGAACAGAAACTCGCCGGTCCAGTACGCTGCACCACTGAGAGCACTGCACAGCGTCCTGTGCACAACCTGTTACAGACACAAACACAGACACGCACGGGCAAATCTATCCCCAGTAATGATGCAAATGACGGAAGAGAACCGAAATAATGCGATTACAGGCCAACATTTATGAGACTGTAATATTTGTGCTGCTGTTCTCTGGAGATACATTTCAAGCAAATAATGTGCACATTATATAGATGGAGTGATAGGTAAATTAAATAGTGTTGTACGAATGATATAAAACAGTGATACGACATTAAAAGGTGTGGTCATTATAATGTACCGTTTAAAAGGTTACAGTGCGGATGGAAGCGTTGGATGCTCCAGTGAAGTGTCACAATTGCATAAATGTGGGTTTTGGATTCACCCCTGAGTGTTGGTCAGACCTCTCACTATTTGGAGCAGAGTCTGATACATTCACCTACGGAGAATGAAATGGATGCCTCCCCTATTTGGACATACCAACAATGTTGAAACAGATACTTGACCATATCTGGAAACAGGAAGTGAAACTCAGAATCCGTGTCATGAAGTACTTTGGCCTGTAGTAACTGCCCATATGGTGTTATAAGGATGGCCCTGACCCCAGATGTCAATGAGAGAAAGACTTAGGCATAGTGGAGATGCATTTTGTTGGTAAAGGATTGATCTTCACTGCAGGTGATTTAAAAAAGGAAGACAGGTGTATAACAAGGATCATGAATCATCTCATTGCTGAAACCAGCGTCTGATAATGGGGATAGTCTGAGGCCTCGTCAGGGCCAGATTAAGGGCCCATGGCTCATTCTGTCGGGCTTCCTTTTGAGTCATGTCATCGCACTGACACGTTAATTGTGACAGAGGAATTAACACCATGATACTCACATAACATCACAGCATAATAAAACCAGACTGACCAACAGTGGCAACATGGGCCAAGTATAAGGTAAACTACAGCAAACATGAGAAAAATTAGCCTAGAGTTTTGAGGCAATTCCTATGACCATAAAGTAAGTTGCACGACTCCCCCCATTAGAGCCCTAGGCCTTTAACTGTCATAATCTGACCTTACTCAGAGTCTACTGCAATTTTGTCTGTAAAGTTCACAGGTGTCAAAACCTCTTCGTAAGCCTATGCATCTCCACAGACTGGAGAAAAGAAATGGATTCATTGTTTTCGTTTGGTTTTTGGCTATGAAGAAAGAAGAACTGGAGTGAGAGTATGGATATTAGTGAGAAAGCATTGCAGTATCAAAGAGACAAAGGATCAGAAAATTTTGTCTGAATGTAAACCAGCTGCAGTCTGCCTTTTCATTGAACATCAAATAGAATTCTGATGATGCATAATTTTGAAGCTAGAAACTCAAGTTAGTACAGCACTGTATACGGGAAAACTGAATCATCAACTTTGGGTATGAGTAAAGAAAATTATTTTTAAATTCCTCAAAATTAAAGGTAAATTCGCGTGTCTAAGTCGTCATGTCTGTATCGCTTATTTTCGTCTTTGATTTTCAAGCGCGTTTTCATTTCTGCAACCCGCTTTCATATTTTCTGCACACTTCAACATCAGTTTATCGTTAATAGGTATCAAAGCCAGCAAAGTAGTCCATTTGATTGAGCAAATAGCCAGTCATATGACTTTCCCGTTCCTTAGGATAAAACTGCAGATAATGAAATTGACTTATCTTTACGAACACTGTAGGCCCAATAATTTAACTTGACAGATTATTGACAATCAATTTACAATCAGGCTTATGGCAGCAGGCCCCCTGGTGGACGGACGCTGGGAGCTTCAGCCTTTTAAAGCCATCAGGGATGATGCTCTTGGCTTCACAGTTAATGTTCTTGACTGGCTTCATGAAGGATGGTGGTTGAAACCCCTGTTTAGCCACAATCAAATCGGCCCAGCCCTGAGCTTCTGTCTAACATACTAAACTCTAAATAACAAAAGTATTATTGTTCCTGTTAAGGTGACTGTCGATGTCCGCATCACTTGAGTCTGCATTTCACTTAAGAAAACCCTGTGGCTTTAAAAATGGAGCAGAGTAAAATTGCGTAGAATAATTGTCCTGATCTATCTGAATCCTTCCACCTCTTAAAACCAGGGGCATTACCAGAGATGGGCCAGCGCATCTTGATTTTATTATGACTGTTCCTGAGTTATTTACTTAATTAAATATGCAATTAACATATTATAATTGCCAGAGTGATGGCTTTGACAGAAATCGTTTCCCGGGAACTAAAACCATCGTAATTTCATCTGTTCCCATCTTGCCGACATGACCCGTGGTGATTAGGTTTTCTCAGATTTCCTTCTCTCTCTCTCTCCCTCGCTCATCACACGTCTCTCATTATACCATTATTCTTTTTTTCCCCGTTTTGATTGATTGACACGTCCAACTTGTCCAGGGCCTGTAGGGAAGAGTGGCTGTCAGTTGGTAGTGGGTCATGTGACACAGCAGATGGCGGGAGAGAGGCTGAGTGCATTCGTTGTCTGTGTGTGTGGTCTGCCATTACTTTGATATATATCCCTGCAGCGAGAGAGAGAGAGAGAGAGAGAGAAAGGGGTACATGTTGAGTGAGAGATGGAGAGATTGCTCCCCAACCCACCCCGCCATTAAAATACCATTTTCTACAGCTTAGTCTGAAAAGTAAAACATAGGCATTGTGAATACTACTGGTCATAAATTCATATTGTACTGAGTACAGACATGTAAGAGAAGGGGCGCATTCAGTTTTTTTTTGTTTCTTTCTCTGTCTTACTCTGCTGCTCAATCTTATAATCACCATTAACATACAAGCGCGCACACACACACTCACACACACACACACACACACACACACATGAATACAAGCTTGTCTTTTCTGAGACTTACAGGGTACAAAGTGACCTCCGAATGAACCCAAGTGGGCCAATCGCCAAGATTTTTCTCACTCAAAAAAGAAGAATCCAACAAGCAGAGCCACTCACATTGATTCCCCATTGTTGCTAATCTTAATTTATTGTCTGCATAATAATTGAACACTTTTATGCGTAGCGAGTGTCATAGTCTTGGCCGAGAATCAGCACTATTTTTACCCGAAAGCTGTACACAAATTACTTAAACTGAAAAGCAGGAGACTTTGGCTTTTTTTAAACTCTAATAAAATAACTTAGAAGAAAAGACTGTTTATATGGTACGTGTGCAGGTAACCTGAGAATGAGTGTCACTGTGGATTTGCAGGGTGTAGGGCCCAGCCTGATTTTCATGATGATGAGGTCATTTTCATCCAGGGTGCCCCCAGAGGAGAACGGGCAAAGATCACAGACTGAGTGCTCTGACTCCAGCTGTCAATCAGCAAGAGTGGGATTTGCTCAGGGCTATTTCTGCAAAGTACTATCCATCCATAGCAGGGAATCAGAGCCTTCATGGTATATTATACATATGCATGCACGTGTACAAGCACACACACATGCACACTCAGAGGGAGTGCTGGACACTGTACTCATTATACTATTGCAATTGTTGGAACTGCGGTCTCAGGAGAGCTTTGCCTTGGTCGGGTATAAGTCAGACACAGAAATGACTTCAGCTGCCAATAATGCAGCGCACAAGAGAAATGTTTTAATATTCACGGCTGGTTACGAGACAGAGCTAATAAGAACGGTAAAATCAATGACTCTTTCTTTTGTTCTTTTATTACATCTGACTCTGAAGTTGCTTGGGGACACAGTCAGGTAAGTAGATTAGGAGTCGACCTCCTGGATGACCCGGCAATCCCAAAATGCCCACCAGCTTCGGTGAGGACAGTCTGGTCCTTTAAATTTTACACTTGCAGTGTTTCTAAGGCTTGCTTTCTTTAATCTCTAGTTTTTCAAATGGATGCAACTCCCTCTGCAGCAAAAAGAAGAAAAAAAAATTAATTAAAGAAATAATTAAGCTCCAGATGTTAAATCCTGTAAACTATTTTATATACTGTTCAGTTCTGTGCGCTACAAGATTCAAATGATAAAAAGGATTATTCTTGATAATAGAGGCAAATTGAAATAAAAATTGAAGATAAAATCCTGAAGCTCACCTACCAACAAACTTTAAATTAACTTGGCAATGACTGAATGAACAAATACTTTGAAAATGTCTCTAAAAGTTTCAACCTTCACTGCTGCAGCTGTGACGACTTCAGTTACTGCTGCACCTCACTGTGTTTTGTAAGCAAGTGAGGTTCTCATGTTATCTTGAGAAATGCAGAGACGCTCATTTATCTGATCACAGAGTTCCAAACATCATTCGCCCCTATGTGCCGTCTGTCATCGCAGTTATCCCAGGAATGAGCCAGAACTCCTAGCATGGAATTCAACCTCAGATCGTGGATCTGGTGCGGTCCTGACTCCGTTTGCCCTGCCAATCCACTCTGACCTCGGCTTGAACCCTCTCAGGGGTGCGGACAGCATTTTTCCAACAGCTTCTCCCCGGGTTCACCGTCAGCGCTATTATTGGGATTCACAATAGTAAGATGCTACAGAGTCCCCTAGTGTCCTCTGCATTATCCCAAGGACTGATACGCCCCTTTTGCTTAACAGTGAGGTAATTCACTCAGTTGCGGAAAATTATTTCAGATCATCGTGGAAAGTAGACATTAATAATTGGAAAACAGAAGAAGTGGGCACAATGAAATACAGTTGGCCCATTGCATCTCAACTTCGGGAGGCTGCAAAACTTGCACCACTTGGATTTCTTTCTCGTTCTGTTTTTTTTTTTTTTTTTACATTTTGTAAGATGTTAAATTTCTGAAAATGTAAGTTTCACCCTCCATTTTGTCCAAAGCTGTCTAAAATTTTGGTGGATTCACCATGATAGACCATCGCGCATCAGAACACTGCACAATATTCAACATTTCAAAAACATACAAAGGGAAAACCCAAAATCCTTGAAAAGTTCGATTTATACCAGGCCTCAGACATATTGGGAGATATCTGACTGAGAAAATTCACTCCAAATTTGGACCAAATTTGGGAGTACAGATTTTCAACAGTAAATCTATTTGAGTGAATGTGTTTTTAACAGTAGATAGATCTGGGATTGCAGCAGCAGCAACCACAATGCAGGTTTTGCTTTCACTATCGCAGTCCTCATGGTAACGCGATGAAAGTGAAAGTGAACTCAGGCCACACCCATCTTCAATCTTCCATTTTATTTCCATAGTTTCAGAATAGTTTCACAGTATTTTACCCTGATCTCACACACACACACGCGCACACACACACACACACACAATGAGATCAACTGAAAACAATACCAGCATCACTATCGCAGCTGAATGACATTTAGTAAATGTATTGTGTTTTGCAGCATTGGTCCCCAATCTTCCCCTTCCCCCTGCAATTATTTACAAAGGTCATATGAGGTGAGATATCTGGATATCTTACCTTCTTGCAAGATATTTCGGGAAAAAAAAAATTACTGGGCATTTGTCTTTCCATAGGTGTTGAAAGACTGTGGGTTTTGGTGAGCCTGAAGTGATTTTCCATAATTATGCGGCGGTGTAGATTTCTGGGCTGGATATCTTAATTGAAATAGCACCCTTTTTGTGATCCAAGAGGTAATTTAAAATAGGTGTGAGAATTAGATTGCTGCTGCCAAGAATCTTTATCTGCAACTGCTGAAATGTAGGCTGGGGCAGAGTTTCTATTCTAGTCGGCAGAATGCATTTTTCCATCTCTCTGTCCCAACGGGACACCAAAACAGACAGTGAATGACAATATGGAAAAGTGTGCTAAAATTTGTTTGGAAAAAAACTGCTGGATCAAACTAACAGCATGTCCATCTCAATGAATACTGGTCTAACGGGCTCAGGGTGTCTTGTTTTAAATACATCCACGCAAAATAAATATTTTCAGTCATTTCCACTCTCTGGTTTACCCTGATAGTCGGTCATGTCCATTTGACAAGTGTGGAACTGAGACACTTGTTTTCATGTACTTTCATCAAATTATTAGCAGCTAAACTACGTTTCACTACTACAGCTAGGCTAGGTCAGTTCTTCCACAAAGGCCTCCTGAATCACCAAATGCTCAATCAAAAAAGTTATGATTTTATCCACCAAGATAAGTGCAGTTAAATATTATGACATGCATAAAATAACATGCACCTCTGTCCGCAGTGTTAAACAAAATGGCTGCATGCACGCACGCCTGTATGGACACGCACATACAGACACACACACACACACACACACACGTACAAATATTCATATGTTCACATTGTGAGTATTCACTCTGGACTTTCCAAGAAGGCTTTGAGTCACAATCCATGAATAGTCAAGGTAATTGGGTTCATTGTAGCGTCATCTATTAGGTGGAACAGAGAGTTCAGTGATAATGCAGCCTCAGCTGTTAAATAAAAAGATATTTGTTGATACAGCCTTGATAGGAACGTTTTCTGAGACGATCAGAGAGTCTTACTCCGAGTACTGACCGATGTCCAGTCCACTCACCCTGGGTGTCCTCCTATCGCCATTTTTCTCACTGTTTGTCACTGATGTGATGGTGATATGCAGAGAATGACAGGGTTAAGCTTGATACAGACTCCACAAGAACAGAGGAATCTGTTCTTGTTCTCGAGACTGCCAGAACAAGAAAAGGTTGTTTTAACCAGGACATTTCATACATCATGAGAAGCTCAAGCGCCGAACTCCTGGTAAGTCCTCAAAGGGCCACGCCCACTCCATCTTTCTGACCAATCGCAAGACAGTTCTGGGACACTGCACGAGAAAGAAGTTCTGCCCAGATGATGTGTCGAGAACAAGCTGCAAGACCTCCGAAACCGGGGCTGCGAGAACAAAATGACGTCATTTTGTTCTTGCAGCCTTGAGAACAAGAACTTGCGGAGTATGTATCAGCCTTAAAGCAGGTGTGTGGAACCTCATCCAGAATGAGCTGAATGTGGGCGGGAGCTTTTGTTCTAACCGAGCAGCGACACTCCTGATTACACTTACCAAGGTCCTTAGCAAAAACTATTATGGTTAATCAGGTTTGTCTCTGATGGAGTGAAAGCCTGAACCCACACATGACCTTTCTGAACGAGGTTCCCCTCCCCAATATTAAAGGCAAACCCATGGGAGAAGCATATAGGGCCATATTCAATAAAAATAATGAGCTGCAATTTGGGCAATCGCTGTCTATAATAATTTACTTAGACCTTTAGCATGTACAAAACTGTTATGTACATGCAGAAAAAAAACCAACAACATGATCAGTGATTTATCATGATGTTTGTTTCATACCAATCATTGTTTGTATTAGTTTTGCTAGAGCTAAGAGATTTTGGATGTGCTATTGATCATAGCACAGGCCCCTTAATACAGTAAAATATTTTCCATAGTAAACGTTTTACACATTAAGTGATTCTGACGTTTCTGCAATTTCTCTTCTCTTTCTCTGCTATTTCATGTCCTGTGAATGTTATTCAAAAGCTACAGTAAGACATTACTTAGAAAGAAAAGCTGAAGAATAATCTGTTCCCAATATTACCATCTATGACAGGTGTAACAAAAAGATATAAAATTCAATGATCTTACTTGCTCCGATGACTGCCATGACAATTGGATTGGTTATTTTGCAAACTGAAATGGCAAATAGATAAAACAATCAATGCTTAGCCATTTGCAGAAGGCTTCTACTGCAACTTACATGGCTATGTAATAGATATGACAATCAATGCAATATTAATAAACATAAAAATCAATACAATCATGATCTCAATAATGCTGTAATAGGTGTAACAATCAATGTAAAATGATAGGACATAAGAACAGTGCATTAACTTTCACAGTAAATTTTGGAAAAGATATAATAATAAATTCACTATAAATAAATATCACGGCTCTGCCATTTTCAAAAGGCTGCCACTGTAATTGGCTGGACTGAAAGCTGCCTCTACATTAGTGAGGGCCATTCAGAGAAGAGTGCGCACAGACACCATGTAGAGATTAACTTCCACATCATGACATATATCCAAGTAAATAAATTATTTTCAAAGGGAGGACAGTCAATTTTATTGATATCAGGTTACATACAGCAATCGATCTGAACATGCTTAAAAAGACGTAGATTGGAAGGGAACAGCAAACAGACACACAAATTAACCAACAGTGCGTGTTATTACACAATAACATCATACTAAAAATGTATTTGTTATCCAAGAATTGGAAGGAAACGACCTTTTTTTGTTGAAAATATGCATACAAATATTATAATTGCAATATTATTATCGAATATATACCTAGAGAGATTGGGTAACACTTTACTTGAAGGTATCGTCATAAGAGTGATATGACACAGTCATGAACTCGTCATAAACATTATGTCAATGTCATAAACGTTGTCATTAAGCGTCATTCGGTTTTTTAGATGATAAGTTGACATTGTTTGGGTTGTCTTGATTATGACAACTTCGTCATAAGAGTGACATGACACTGTCATAACTGTTACATGACACATGTTACAGTTATGACAGTGTTATGTCACTCTTATGACGGTACCTTCAAGTAAAGTGTAACCAGAGATTGTTACCTGGTTACTCAGAATGGGCAATACTGGGGGGGAAAAGTGAATGTCAATTTCAGCTGATCTTTAAAAGTACTGTAGTTCTCCTTATAACTACCTCCTGTCCAGGCTCTGACACCATTCACCACCCCCCACAGGCTGTTAGTAATGGAGTGTCTCTGTAATACCGCTCCGTACCCCTCCCCTTCACAAGCGCCACAGACCATGAATCACGCCTGCTATCATCACGACTGACCTCAGATTGAACCGGACTACGGAGGGAAGGGAAGATGGAAACTGAGGAGACAATGAAGCAAAATGAATTCAGAACATATGAATTACTGTCAGAGGCTGATTTGATTTTCCCAGGGAAGAAGAGATTGTGCTCTCTCTGTACAGCTGCTTAAAAGGCACGGACGCACTCAAAAGCCCTCCGGAATGTTCTCAGAATTTAAGCAGTGATGAATGTTCCTCAGAACCTGGAGTACAAATTCCCATGAAATGAAAAGATTGCTGAGAAGTATTTTTTTTTTCCGCTCTTATCAAGAAAAGAGTATCCACTACTGTTTATCTATTCATATGAAATGTAATAACAAATTGTATTTAGATTTGAACGCTGTCAAAGAACACTGCTCTGCCATGGTTAGGGACCTGGCCTCAGTTGTAGGGGAGACTGGGGTTCGATAAGCCATATCACATATTTGTAATCATAGATGTCAGAGCTGCTTAAAATAGGCAAAAAGGTGATATGGCTCATCGGTCCCCATGACTCACCAGATGTCAGTGTCCCCGACTCGAGCAAAGTACGAGTCATTAATGTAAAAAGAAAATTAGCACAAAAAGAATATCGACTAAATCTGTATACAACAATATAAAAATTTCACGCAACAATACAATATGAACATTGTGATTTTTATATTTTGGGGTGTCATAAGTGTTTCCCAGTAGGAAAAAAAAAAAATTGAATTGAATTAAATAAATTCCCGGAAGTGTTCAACTAACAGTTGGCAGCAGTCATGCCATTTCATTTAAAAATTTTTAATTTGAAACTGGGTTTGGGTCAAATGAGCTATCTGATCGCTCTGTGGGAGATAAAAGCGAGACCACACTAAACATGAGGGAAGGAGTATATGTGTGTTATTTTTGTGTGTCTGTGTGTTTTGCTTGTGTGTGAGTGCATGTGTGTGGGCTTGTACAGCTACTGTATACTTGTGAGAACCAACGCTTGAGAGAACCCTGATGTTGTGAGAGCATTTGAGGTTGTGAAGACATTTTGGGTGGTCCACACAAAGAATTATGGAAGATTACAGCTCATTGGTTTAAGTTACGGTTTACGTACGGTCGCAGTTAAGCTTAGATTATGGTTAGAGTCATTGTTAGGGTTAGGCATGATTTGGTCGCAGTTTGGGTTTGGGAAAGACTGAACAAAATGAATGTCAGTCAATACAGTGTACTCACAAAAATGGCTGTTGAAACACGTGTGTGTGTGTGTGTGAGTGTGTGTTTGTGCGTGCGTGTGTGTGTGTGTGTGTGTGTGTGTGTGTGTGTGCATGTGTATATGTTTGTGTGTGCGTGTGCATGTGTGTGGGTGTGTGTGTGTGTGTGCACGTGGGTGTGTGTGTGTGCGCGGGTGTGTGTGTGTGTGCGGGTGTGCATGCATGTGTATATGTTTGTGTGTGTGTGTGTGTGTGTGTGTGTGTGTGTGTGTGCATGTGTATATGTTTGTGTGTGCGTGTGCATGTGTGTGTGTGTGTGTGCACGTGGGTGTGTGTGTGTGCGCGGGTGTGCATGCATGTGTATATGTTTGTGTAGGTGTGTGCATTCATGTCTATATGTTTGTGTGTGCATGTGTGTGTGCATGTGTGCATGCATGTGTAATTGTGTATATGTGTGTGTGTGCGCATGCGCATGTATTTGTGTTTGTGTGTGTGTGTGTGCGCGTGTGCATGCATGTGTATACGTTTGTGTGGGTGTGTGCATGCATGTCTATATGTTTGTGTGTGCATGTGTGTTTGTGTGTGTGTGTGTGCGCGTGTGCATGCATGTGTATACGTTTGTGTGGGTGTGTGCATGCATGTCTATATGTTTGTGTGTGCATGTGTGTGTGTGCGCGTGTGCATGTATGTGTTTATGTTTGTGTGTGTGTGTGTGCGTGTGTGTGTGTGCGTGCGTGAGGCGAGTCTGTAAGGGGGCATTACTCGGCCTCTGTATGAGCCCCGGTATAAATCAGCCTCCTCCCCAGGCTATGGAGGAGTAAATAAAGGAGAGAGACAGAGTGATGTGCAGGGAGGACGGAAACCTCCAGGCTGCCAGCATCTGCACCCCAGCAAGGCCAGCGGAAGGGAGGAACAGTCACACAGCTGTGGGCTAATGTACTGCTAGAGCCATATCGCATTCTCCGATACGCACCTCACTGCTGCCCGCAAGATGGGCAAGACATGAGGAGGCGATACGGACTCCTGTCGGCGACTCGTCACATTTCACAAGCGAGCGAGGTAAATAAAAGCGCGGTCATCGGAGTCTTTTGCTTTACGTCTGTCTGGTTGTCACGGCAGCTGATATTTCTGCGGGGACGGAGGGTTATTGCAAATGAGATCCCCCCCTTCACCCCTCTTCTCCATTTATGGCCCTCCAAATAAAATTAGCCCAGGGAAGAATGAGATCAACCGAACTCCAGACATTCAGCTATTGTTCGATGTCTCAATAAATCAATGAGATTTTTAATTATCGTCTGGCCCCCTTGACTGCCGTTACTGCTGATGGGCCGGTTAAAATAGCCACAGTGCACTAGCAACTTGGTTGGAGCCCGTAAAAGAAATAGATAAGAGGCCCAAAACCCTCTCGCTTCCCTCGATGACGACTGTAATGAAGGTGGCTGCCTGATCAGGATTCCCCTTGAATATCCTTGTTTTTGAGATGCGGCTCTATTGCAAACTTATTTCAGTTCCCAGAACAGCTTATGTCTGTGTTTACAGGATCAACTTTTTTGTTTTCTGTTTGTTTGTTTGAAGTAAGCTGTCCTTTCCCATTTACTAGGAACCAGAAATCCTCAAACTCATGCAAAAAGAGTCTCATTGGATACAGGCTTTTGTTCCGGCTGTGAAGTTACATACCTGAGTCTCCTTATGAAATCCTAGAGTGTTTGTTGGAGACCTTAGTCAGTAGAGTCAGGTGTGGAACTGCTTGGTGGAATAACAGCATCCACCTCAACCAACTCTGGACCTGCTATAAACTGTACACGAAGTTGAAATCGCAATTGCAAAGTAATGAGGACAGAAGTGTCAACTTGTCCAATTACTTTTCAGCCCCTGAGACTGTATGAAATGAGCGTAATTCATGCGTGTTTCAGACAATATTCCTGAAAAAACTCAAACTGAATTTGAAACTCTGCACTTCAAGCAAGGTTTTTCTCTTCAAAACCAGTGTGGTGGCGTAGAAAATGAAAACAATGAAAATTTTGTCTGTGTCCGAATGTTTATGGACCAAACTGTAGCTGATTCAATGGCATTCAAAGGATGTCACGACTTAGCAATGGGGTCTTTTTTCATCTGGAATGAATCTAGATTTATATAGCACAACATTATTTTGCCCTGAACTGCTAATAAGGATGAACACACGGTATTTTGTGTAACCATCGCTCAGATGGGCTTCTGTCAGTGTGATATTTTCCCGAGAACGAGGTCATATTTTCAAAATATTACAGTGGCAAAATGATTTGCAGGCTGAGTGACGATACACCGCAGGCCCTTTAAATACTAAATCTCCACCGTCCGTTGTTCCTTTTCTCCCTTGGCCGTAGGCAGTCAGTATTTAGGTTTATGTCCATGTGGTATCAGCTTGCTGTGTTCAAAAAATGGCAGAAACACTTTCAGGAAATCAGACGATTGGCTCCATTTTCTGTTGGCTCTCTATCTGAACAGCAGGCCGCAGGAGACGGCCATCTTTTCCCACACTTTCCTTAGAGATAAACCACACCTTTCCAGCAGCCGGACTTTTTTTCCGACAGCAGACCAGGTTCTTGGAATGTGAGCAAGTAGCTGTACTTGGGGAAAAGAAAAATTCCAGAGGACGACCGCAGTGAAAAACAGGAGTCATTGTGTTCTGGCCTCAGTTTATGAATTTTGCTTCCACGCAAGGATTGAATCACCCAGAAATCATATGAGAAGTGAATTTTGACTGTTCACATCCCTCCTGTTTGAAAGCCCCAAAGAGGGTCATGGAGACCACAATTGAAGTCCAATGACCACAAACTCCACTCCCCCTCTCTCACAGTCTAGTCATCAAATCCTGAAATAAGTTATCGGATTCAGGGGAATTTTCACTGGGACTTTTCTTCCATCATTCATGAAAGAGTTGCAGGGTTTTTAACTCTGTCAAAATGGCTTGTATTTAGTAACATCCACACTGGTATAATTCCACATTTTAACTGCCACATGAAAGAAAAATGTTTTGCTTTCACTACAGGTAAAATGATTTGCGTGTTGATATAGTTGTGTAGTGGTGTTGGGTTTGAGACTGTCGTATATGCAGAATCATACCCCAGAATTATTGTGAGAGAGTTAGCATTTACATTTTTTCAAGCTGATAAAACTTTTAGTCATTTAGGCTGCCACACATAAACCCTTTCAAAAGTGATTAAATATGTCAACTTTGTTAGCCAGTGAGTTCAACAACTGTTTTTTTCAAAGACCAGTGGTGATTGTTACATTGGCTTTAACAACTTCAGTTTAAAACAGTTTTCATACATACATTCAGTTTAAAACATTTACATACATACTTTTATATTAAATTTGCCAAATGTTAAGTGGTTAACCATAATATTATGAAAAATCTTTGAACATGAGTGAAAGATAATGAGGGAGAAATGACACAAATAAATGCAACAACACGATTTTTTGACCATTATAACTTCTAACAAAAACAAGTCTCTCTTCTTTCAAGGTCTCGCTGGGCATTGTTGCACATTTCTTGTGGATGTAGGGCTCATACAGGCGGAGTTTAGCGATGTTGGAAATATGGACAATATTTCAGAAAATGGCAGATGGCTGACGAGACATTTTTTCCGCTAATGCCTCAGATAAACTAATTTCCAGGATTTAAAGCCGAGGCTGGGCACTTAGCTAGGCTCTGCAAAGGGTCTTAAAAAGCACTGCAATTTTTTATTGATTGTGTCATTAAGACACTCAGAGGGGTCACTGTCAGGAACCAAAATGATTTGGCAAACAAGTAAAAAATCATTTTTAAAAATGCCCAGATCATCACCGATCCCATCTGACATAAAACCGCATTTAACACACTATAAAATGTCCAGTGTGCAGCTACGGTCAGTGTACTTGAATCCAAGATAAATGTATACTGTGAAAGTAAACTTAATACTGAACATTCTACAGTGTATGGACTGTTGAAGAGAAAAGTCTTCACATTTAGTGCAAAGGAAATAACTTATTAATCTTGACCTGTAGCTATGTGCAATGTTGTAGGGCTGAATGAGATTTTTGTACATTTTACATGTTCATGTTTTTTGGTCATGCACCATATGGTATATGACCTGACATGTTTTCTGCTTTTAGAAAAAATAACCATGATTTTTCATCATCCTAAAAAAGATTTTTTTTTCTTCTTTACTGTTTTACTAAAAACAGGGGATTAAACAGCGAGTCAAGAAATATATATACTTCTGGGGGCAAAGTTTTATGCTACAAAATTTCATTTTATAAAGGAAATAAATTACTTCCTCCATACAGCAGTAAAGTGGCATCACTCTCTCAAAACAATTACCAAGGGGAACTTTTCCTCACCCATTCTTCCTAAATAACAGTTTTATCACAACAGCTGACAGAGGCAGTAAAATTCTGGGCATGCTACATCCACATCCCATCTTCTCTGCACCAAGTTATTAAAACATAAAAATTTTATTCATCATTTGTATTCAGTTATGCAAAATAAGCTCCTTAATAAGATGTTTCTCCCTAATTGGGCCCTTGATGTCACTGGGATAGAGGCTGTCAGATAAATGTGAAGTATACTGCAGCCAGCGTGCTATCAGGACGCACATCTTCGTCTCTGCCGAAACTGCTGTCCCCAGGACCACTTTAGAAGTGAACTGGAGCTGGGGAGGGGGGTGTCCTGTGGCCTTACTAAGGTGAGATGGACACTGCAGGACAAACAAGAGGGAGAGACAGAATGACAGCAGCTGACAGCACGCCCATACAGACACACACATGGGTATTTGTGTGTGTGCTTGTGTGTGTTTGGAGCGAGTGTGAGCATGTCCTCACGTTTCGTCACCTGTTTTTGAACCCTCCTATTATGTTCAGATTAATAAGCCATATTTGGTTGAGGTCAGTTTGATCCCCGCAGTTAAAAACCACATACAGTTTAAACTGAAAGTTTTACCCAATCCCCTCTCAGCTCATTTATGCTTTTCTACTGACCATTTTAACAGCCAAGTGAATAAAACACGACTCCCCCATCCTCCCCTTATACATCAATCATCGATTTTACGTGATTATAGCAAAATGAATGGGACCAAATGTGAAATGAATGAGAAATTAATTTGACCATGCCCTCAGTCTCAGGCAACGCTACAGAAACCAGATCAAAATTATGGTTTTATGTAAATATTGATCCTGAGGTCAAAATGAACCAAACAAAAGCAATGCTTACAAAATGTGTTCAGGATATGAAAGTTTTTTTTCAGTGGTCTACTCATAAAGTTAGGGGAAAAAAACTAGCAGAAAAAAGAATGTTAACCATGTGTTAAGAGACGTTGAACATTAAGTCGGGTCAAATTGACCCAGAACATGATAGGAGGGTTAAGCCTGTCTTTGGCTACTTCTGGAAACAACATTAAAAGTAAACGAAAGCCAAAGCCAGGACTATCGTGATTGGGCCTGGATTAATGGTGCCATCAACACCATTCCATTCCATTTGGATATTATTTGAGACCATGTTTTGAGATAAAAAAAATCGACTGCAGTGTGATTTTCCCCATTTTGTCTCACGGCGTACAAACCAGTTCTGCGATCTATGCGATGTGAGTCAAAGTCGCTCGCTTGCTCTTACTCTCAATCATGGATATTCAGTTGGGTTGTTCGTAGGGACGTTTAGTGGGACGCAAGCGCATTACGCACTAAGCGTCTGTACGCTTCTGTGTTCGTGTCCTCCCTCGCCTTTGGAGTACGTTATGAGGGTCAGTAAATCACTCTGCAGAGACATCCTTGTATAGCCATGATCTCCCTCATATATTTTTGCAATTGTAAACATAGCCTGAGTATCTTTGCTCCGCGCGTCACAATGTTTGATTAATTTCCGTTACGCTCCTAATTGGACATTTCCATTTCACCAGCACTTCACCAGCTGTCCAGGGTATTGCACCTGGGGACGCAAGCTCTTAGGACCATTTGCATTTTGTTATTGCTTCTTTGGCTCAGCCTGGTTTGTTTGGCAACAGATTGCATAAGATTCTTGCCTATGCCCTTGAGTTTGTTTAGCTGAGTGAACCGCCTTGTGAACTTCACCTTATGTTCTCATCAACTTTTTCCTTCATTTTTTATTTTTTTTGCGCCTTTTCAGTTGTATGGTGACTCAAGTTAGTCAGAATGTTCCCTGCTGGTTGGATCTAATTTCCTCCCATCAGGTCTGTTGTTTTTATTTTGAAAAGTGACTGTGCGTTGATCACATTTGGGGGTACAATATGCAAACGGTTGATCACAGCCTGTAGACTCATGCCCTGTCCACACCAACACAGATATTTTTCTAAACTATATTGCCCCTCACAAAAATAAATAAATATATACATAAATTGTCCACATGAGCTCATTTTACAAAAATATTTGTGTCCATGCGAGGATGCAAAAACGACTACAAATGCGGAAATAAAGTACTCCCAGCCAGAAGGTGGCGATAAATGCGTATAATACAAGTCCAATACCAGAGAAGAACATCACACATTGCAAAAGTAGACAGTTAAAGTGGTGGCCAAATCAATACAGACACTAGGCAGTCCAAAAATCGTAAACCATTCAACAAAGGACGTCAATGAGGCTGGTAAGTAACAGTGGTAAACTCTGGGATAAACTTGCAATGTGTGAGTGAAAACAAAGTACGCAATACACCGGGGGTAATAAAGAAATGTGAGGCAGGGGAGCACTGCAGCCATGCGCAAACAGGGCTGTGGTCACAAACAGGCAACCGAGGCACAATCAATTCGCAGGAAGGGGTGGGCGAGAGCGGGGCGCAGGACGTAAACGCAGACGTGTAGAGGCATGTAAACATGGGGATAGAGAGAGGAGACGCAATAAGCAGAGCTAAACCTCCACAAAGATATAAAATAACACAATTTTTTGAACTCTGACAACAAGTGCAGTCTAAAGCTGCACTGAATATGAATTAAAACATTTTTTTTTCAGACTGCACAGATGGAAAAGTCCATTTCCTTTCTAGTAGACAAGTAGACTATGCCCATGTTTTGCGGGGGATTTCATAAAAAATTGAGATTCCTCATTTGAATCATTCCAGACTAAAAGTGATAAATAGGCGTATACGTTGTTGATCTTTTGGAAGCAATATAACACCTGCATTGAGTGTAACAGGATTTTTTTTATATGGAAATATTTATGAAACGCTGAATTCCTTTTCTTTGAATAAGTCCATCATCTGCGCCAGTTGACCATTAATAATAACATGGCCGCTTTAAATAAATACCATCAGTCACCCTAACAGTTTATTTTTCATTCACAATCCTGAGAGCCAAGCAGTATGTTGTGCGCAGTCACTTTCTGTTAAACTTAGGCAAAGCTGATATTTTGGAATGGTCAGCTGGTTGTGATGACACACATTACTTTCCAGAGAACCAGTGGTGTGTCACTGAAAACTGGGGGAGGGGGGCTAACAATTGATGAAAGAAATCAAAGGCATGCCGTTTGATTAGTACACTATGTTCCTACTGCGAGTCCAGTCCCCCCCCCCCCCCTCTCTCTCTCTCTCTCCCTCGGTGTCTCCTCTGGACAGACTGACTGTCTCACCATTTAAGTGAACTATTCCCGAAATGACTGAGAGCCCCAGAATGAACAGATAAACGTGTGTCACAAGCCTGAATTCAGCTGGAGATATACAAGAAACAGACAGATTATGTGTAGCTAGCCAGGGGCCCAATCCTGGGTTCCAGCTGTTCTGCATGTCCTCAGTTTTTTTTCTGATTTTGATTAGAATGGATTATTCATCAAAGGACCAGACTAGAGCACTGTCCCCAAACACTGCAACAAATCCGCAATGTCCTCAATTTTATGACTTATTTTTCATATTTCTGGTCAACTGTTCGTTCAGAAGAGACTGAAAGTTTTCCCTCTAAAGCACCAGAAAGTAAAGTTAAGGCAGTGTTAATAGGTGAAAAAAGTTTAGTTTTGATGAATTAAAATAATAAGCAATGCACATGAAATGTTTGGCCGAACAAAGCACGTTTTGAGCCATGTGGATAAAATTTGGGCCCTGGTCATCTCTGGTTTGATGCGTGTGTAAAGTTTAACTTATCTCCTTTCAATAAGAACAAAATGGCACTTACCATTCCGATCCATTTCAGCACTCTTTAACCACTCAAACATCATGAATAACTGCCGGGAACGCTGTGAGCTATTAGAATTGCATGTGTAAGTAGTGTTTTACATGTATGGTCTGAAACGTGCTTCATTTCAGGTTTTTTACGCGTTAGTTTGACGTATATTTTGATAAGTGTAAAAACCCCCAGTTTTTCATACACTTGTGAAAGAAATGTGTACTGTTTGTTGGGGTAGCAATACCAGGGGTGGGCAGCGAGGGCTGATCTGTCCCTGGTTTTCGCACCAACTTCTGGCCTTCAGTTGGTTGATTATCTAAATTAGCCAAACCATTCATAAAATCTGACATTTCAGGCGCATTTCTTTAAATTATCGTGAATGACCACCGAAGACTGTTCTTGTCTCCCTTCATAAAACATTTTCTTTTGATTGAATCATTGAATTTGATCAATCTGCCAACACACTGGCCCTCTAGGACCGTAATTGCCCACCCCTGAGCTATACCGAACAATGAGGAGTAGTGGAGTTTTTTTTTTCCATTTCTCTTTGACTATATGACTTCATTTATTTATTAAAAAAAAAAACTCACACACACATCCAGCAATGTCTTTAGTGTCTCATAGAGACAAAGAACAAAAGAAATTATAAACCACAGTTACCAGAAGGAAAAGGGTAAATGAATGAACAACCTCGGAATGAAATGGCAGCCTCCCCTCATGAGTGAGCTGTTGATGCGGGACCGCAGGAGTACAGCTTTTTTGTGTTCAACAAGCCGGGTCAAGTTTGAAATATTCTTTGTGCAAACTGAAAATCATGCACAGCAACCACAATCAAGTCACGGTTCGTTATTTGCTGGACATTGAGTATTTTCTAGACAATGTCACTGTTACATCCTGATTTCGTGCAAATACATTTACCCTGCTGGGTGGCTGTCTGTGTCTTTCTCAGTTTGTCTCCCAAATTGATTTCAGTCATTCGATTATTGTCTTGTGGCTTCGCCCGTCCCCTAGTTCATTCCTCCGCCATCCTCCTGCACCCGACTCTCATTGATAATTGTTGTCTCTGCATTTAAGTTCCTGTCTTTTGGCTCCGCTTTGCCAAAAAGTTTACCTTCATTCGTGTTTAGCTCACTTTCTAGAAGTTTTCCGTGTTCCTTGTGAATCCGACATCCTAGTTCCTGCATCTCCTTTCTTTTAACCCTCTATTCACCAAACCTATTTCCAGTTGTGTAAAAATCATTTCCAGAGGCAAATATGTTGATTATGGGCCAATATTTGAAAAATATACAATAAATAAATAAATAAATAATTTAAATTTTTTTTTTAAATTTATTTTGAAATGTTAACTTGAGGGACCATTCAAGCTATTCTCAAATGTTTATTTGGTAATAAGAAACAAAACCAGCAGGGTGTCCAGGCTGTTAACCTTTCACTTTATGTAGCAGATATGCTACGGTGGTTAATAGAGGGTTAATGTTAGTTGTGTCCCTGCTCTCTGTTTTCATTTTCTCCCATGTAGTCTGCCTGTTCTCTGACCAGGTCTGCCAATAAACTACAGATCCAAAGTAAGTAAGTAATTTTATCCCTTCTGTGACAATCATCTGGTTGTCATATAGAGGGTACTGAAGACTTGCATGTAAATTGCTTTGCCTTTGAAATGATGACATCTCAATGGAGTTTTTGTCAAACTGCCATGGATAGCATAAAATAAAACAAAGAAGGTTTGTGGGTTTCTATTTATGTTTTAGTGTATACCAATCATCTTAAATTAAAGTTGACTCGATTGAAAAACACAGTTCGCAGCTTCAACATCGAACATTTTTTTTGTGAAGCCAACACCAATCAATGTCACAAATTTTTCCTTAAAAAAAAACGTCTTTCACAAATGAAATATGAGTTGGTCATTCAGACAAATTGTATTGACTGGAAAAAAAAAAGTAAAATGAAAGGTACTGAAAGAGGTTGAATAAATCCTTGCATTTAATCAAGGGATCAAAATAAATTTTACGAATGGTTATTTTGATCGGTCATAGATGAAAGTCATAAATTACTCAGTACAAATAAAAAAAAACTGTTTGCAGTATTTCATGTGGGATTTTGTTGGCTGTGATTGACAGGAATATTGGCTGATTGGCAGAAGCACTCAAAAGGAAACAATGACTGTCAATGTCTGCAAGTTCCTGTCAGTGTAATTCATCAATCAACATTCATCAATCATTCTCATCCCGACTCGTCATATAGCGACGCTACCTGACCAAGCGTCGATATACGACAAATAATGATGCCAAAAGCGTCCATTTGTGTTGTATATTGACGCTTGGTCAGGTAGCCTCACTACACGACGCGTAGGGATGAGACTGAGCTCCAGCAATCATTATTATTTATTTATTGCATTATGATATATCATTTTAAACATAGCTGTTTTACCTAACACAAAGTCACCAAGCCCCATTCCCCTAAACAAAATTACAAACCTGAGTCCACTGCCCACAAGACAGGGACAAACTGCTCTCGCACGTCCACTGGCCGTCTGTGCGGTGGAATGTATTGTGTACGTGTCCTGAGAAAGCACTTTTGCACCTACTGCAGTCGAATCACTGGCAGTTAGTTCCTCTGTGGTTGTCAGAGGAATGCTGTCAGATGTTCTTTATCTTGGCGAGACATCTGGAAGATTCTGGAGGATTTACAGAGGAAAAAAATGACAACAGCATCCTGCAGTTTGCAAAAAAAAAAAAGTTGGGGGAGGGGCAACCGGGGGGTTTGCTTGGCAGTCTTTTCACATTAAAAAAAAAAAAAAAAATCAGTTGATGTCCTCCACTAGCTTTTACACCTCACCAATGGTTGTAATTATGTGAACTATTTTGCAGCTTAATTTTTTTTTTAACTCTCTGAAACTGACAGCATTTTCTGTTCCCCTCAGTTCCTCATACCTCATAGTAGAGTTTCATCTGTTCTTATGAGACTTCAAATAATCATGAATTTAATATAAAAATGACAAATTATGAAATCTGTATATTTCATTATACCAGATGTAGCCATATCAAGTTGGGAGATACAGTTCCATATATAATGTTTCTTAACTCTGAGAGACAAGACCATATTTACGCCAGCTAAGCAAGAAGGCTTAAGCCCTAAAACGCAGTTAGACAAGCTGGGCATGGCAAACTGCTGGAGATTTGCTCCTAGAAAGAACACCTGAATGCAGAGGTTGAGCGTGTCTGTTATGCATGTGGGTTCTGAACATGATAAAAGTGAGTCCTCTTTAAAGATCCAATACATTGCCACAACCCTACACTTGAGTTATGATATGTTTGGCCATGGATGTTTATTCTTCAACTTTAGTGTGTCAGTCATCAGAAACTGCCATAAATAACATCTCCGAGAGGCTCACAATACGCAGTTTGAAACTGGTACAGATATCGACTGATTCAAGTCAGACGTTTAGAACTGCTTTCCTGTGGTTATTAGCAAATGTATCAAGTGCCTGCCTGTCCCTGCCAGTGAGTTCATTTGTGGCTATAGTTCTTTTTCAGTTGCTTTTTTCTGGATATATGTTTTCATAATGTTTGACTCAATTCCCCATGCAACTTAAAATAATTTTGCTCTTATTGCGGCTATTTATCTCGAATGGAACTAGCTGCTTATAAGTTAATATTTGCTTGACAAGTGAAAATTTTCTTATTCCATTTGCAAGCTTGTCAAAATTACCTCAAATCAGGACAATTTTTTTTTTTGTCTTACTAAGAAAAATGGTGATGGAAATAAGTGTTTTAAGTCTTAAAATAAGTAAATTCATCTCACCTAGTATTTTCATCTTTCATTTTTTTGCAGTGTAGTCGGGTAGCGTGACTATATGTCGAGTCGGAGGGAGAATGTGTTGCATATAGATCATAAACATTCCAGCGATATACTAGGTTTTGACCCAAGCTTGTTGTACGATATTTCAACATAACTACACAGGTGTTACCACAGGATACATAATTTATCACACAGCCACGGCGCTGAAATCTTGGAGAAGGTAATTAGCCACGTGGTTGTAATGATCCTGATTTTTTTCCTTAATTCTGGCATTAGATGCCGTCTGATACCAACACAGGTTACGATTTTATGGCAGAGACAGCTTTGACAGTGCAGCTGCCCTTAGGCCATGTTTCTGGTCTCTGACAGTGGGAGACTTTTACCACTCATCTCACAAGATAGCTGCTGTATACAGTGTTCCTCTGTTGCTACGGGACCACTTTAAAATCAACGCTCGCATTAATTCCAGAATTTCTATGTAAACAGCTGCCTGAGCTCAGCATGGTGGCGAATCTTTTCACAACAAACGTTGACTTTGAAATGCAAGAGAATAAAAGATCAACTTTGGAAATGATGGCACTAAATATTTGCTGTACTGTCTGTTCCACTCACACATATGAAGATGTGCGCGATCAAATTTACCCTTTACTTAATTTAGACTTTCATCTGTGAATCTTTTTATATATGTACAAAAAAACATTTACTTGTAAATGTACCAAAGTTGTGTTTTTTTTTTTTTTTGAAGGAACGCAATATTGTAAATGCCCATAGTCTGATATGTTGCCCTCATGATCACAGTCTGATGAAGAGAAGTTCAGATTAGTTTTATTTTCATGATGTCTGTGAATATTTCCAAGGTCCATATAAAGGTGTGTACGGCTTAAATTAGTTTAGACTCCCTAACTGCTTAACTTTAGATTAATGACATTATGATCACCATTACATGGCCTGGAAAGGAAAGGTAAAGTGTCTTCGAGTGTCAAGTGCACTTTCCATGAGAGAGTAAAGAGATGAGTTCTATAATTCATGAAATGGCTGCGAACATAAGTTCCATCCATACATTGTCAAACCCACCTATTCCTGTGCAGAGTCAGAAGAGGACTGGCGTGAAGCCCTGCATGGAGAGGGCGAGAGACGGGATCCATCACAGATCACTCACACCACTCACTCGCTCACTCTTACACCTGCATGTGGGCAATTTAAGCCTCGTTCCCATTTTAAATTGGCACGCTTCTACTGCAGGCCTATTCAAACCTATGAGCCTTTTTAAAGAGGAACTCAGCCTCTGAATCACAGATTAGTTTCGCATGCATGTCTTTGGACTGCGGGCAGAAATCCACATTAACATGGGGAGAACATGCAAACTCTACAAAACAGGTCCCAGATCAGATTCGCACCTATAATGTAATTGCTGGGCAGTAACCGCTCTGCCAAATGTGCAACCATGTCGCCTCAAATTCCAGTTTTTATGGTGGTTCATTAAGATTGTTTCATGATAACAAAAAAATCCCAGGTGCTCCTATGGGACACTAAAGTTGTTTAGGTCAGTCTCAGAATTTTTTATTGAGGTTAACCACCATGGGGTAATGCCCTTACAAAATATTCACACACAAAAAAAAATCTCAAAAACGGCAGGGAAATCTGTAAGAGTCATAACACAGATTTTTATATGTGACGCAGGGAATGTCAGGTGATGTCATGTGACCTATTTTCAGTTCCCCTTCATCCCTTGGGAACTGCAAAGCCCATGAGAAAGTTTTGAATTCACAAAGAAAAATGTAATATTCTGTGACCAACTCTCAAATACCTCATCAAAGAGCAGTATGTGTCAGTTGTCACATCATTATTAAATACAAGAGGACCCGTTTCGTTGCTGGTCATGCGCGCCCACGGCACGCACCAACAGATGAGGTTGTGTACTTTGGATAATGAGCAGTTACTTCTCTTCTCGATACTCTTCCTGTTACTCCAGCAGCAGTACAAGTGGATCTTTGTCTCATTTAACCATAGGATGTTTATTTGTTTGTTATTAGCAAACTGTTTGATAATGATACTTGCCAATTGTTTACAGCTTGTCATAAAGCCTCTATTTACTTCTTTGAAGTCCATTCTTGATTGTTGAAATGGACGCAGCTGCCAGGAAAGTGTTCTTGACCCAGCCAAGTGTCCTACAAAGGATATTTTTTGCATGGGAAATTATTCTGCCTTCCACCACAGTTGAAAGTACAGTGTTTTGGAGTTCCTAAACTCTCCAGTCTTCCTTTATGAGAATATGACTAGTGGCTGATTTGGCCCCACCTAATATTATTTATATGTCTCTGGTGGTCTTTCTTCAGATTTTTCAGCCCACTAAGTGCAGCAACAGATTGCAAATGCAAATGCCACCATTGAAAACAACTTTTGCCCTTTTATCTGCTTACAAACTTAAATGGAATATGGTGAGTGTAACAGATGACTGGCCACAGAACAGTTGTAGAGTCAAACAGTCGAACTGACAGGACGCACACAAAACTCAGGCGCAGACAGCAGTGCAGATCCCAAAACAGAGTTTTTGCTATTCAGGCTGCAGTGGAAAAAACATTATTGAATATCTTAGTCAGGCAGGCCAGGTCGTTATCCAGCGGACAATTTACGGCACCAAAGACAGGAACCAGGGGCGTGGCCAGACGGGCAGGAATTTGTGACTGGGGTGTAGATTTGCAGTGTGCGAGCAGAATCCGTAGATGTTGTCAGAAGTCGAAGCGGAAGCTGAGTCAGATACTGGGAGATCTGAACGAAACACAAACCCAGCACAAGAAACACAGAACTTTGTAAAGGCAGAATTGCTGCATGCAAGGTGACAGCAAAGGACATCTTAGCCCAGACTAAAGGGAACGGGGAACATAGTGGTACATGCAGACCAAACAAACTGACACAAAGAAAGATGGGGAAGTTCGTAGGGGAGTCGAGGTGAGAAACAAGACAAAATGAGGAAACGCTGACGGCACGAGAGACAGTTAAGGCACGAAAGACCCCAACAATATGAAAAGCGGTAAAACAAGGCATGAAACGGAAAACAGAACTGAATCCGACCAGAAATTACAATAAAACTGCCCCAAATACTGTTCACCTGATTCGGGTGAAAATTAAAGCTACAAGTTTGCACTTTGAGCTTTAATTTTGTCTTCATAATTCTGTGTAGACAGCTAAAATAATAAATGTGTCAATGTCCAAATATTTGAGGGATTTCTTTTGACTCACCTGTACATATGATCCATTTCAACGATCCATTTCAGCAGATTATATTGCGATAAGCATCTCAGCAGCTGGTCACCTTTATCCAAGAAGTTTACTCATATAGAGATGATACAGTAAGCATCTGCTTATGTAAGCTTAGAGGGTGCATGTTGGGTTGTATGAGATAAGGAAAAGAACCAGTATAACAGTAGCTATTATTCCTGATTAATACCCAGTATGTCATACAAACACTGGAGTGCAGATTTCCAGGTAAATCCATGAATGCTACTGTGGCCAACGCTGAGTGGATTAATGCATGACAGGACCTGACTGCCCTGACCGTTCTAACCGTCTCATGACGATTCTGATTTCAGAAACCATTTCAGTGCTGCTCAGTGACCTTTTCCTGTACCCCCCGAGGGCTCAGAAAACAGCATGAAATAACAACATTCAGTGTTTTCATATCACTGTCAATAACTCTGATTTTCCCGCAAGCAAAGATGGGAGTCGGGCTTGACCCACGACGTGGAGGCTTTGACTACTGAACATCATTAATGTCACTGACGCTGGGTATTGATTTTTGACAAGGGTCAGCGAAGAAAACAATCAAATTGGACATTTACAGTATGGCCTTTTGTGACCAACAGCAATAGAGACAGAAAATATCTCCAGTTTACATAGTGAAGATTTTTGCTGTCTTCACAATATTTTCCAACACTCTGAAAGCAGGAGAGTAGAACGCCGCGGCAACTTAATGAATATGAATTCAGAGAATCGGTATTTACTGTTGCAAAATGTGCAATTGTTCTAAAAACAATTATGCACTATCTAAATTATAAATGATTACTAATGAATCATTAGGCCTATAATCAATGATAGGACGTCGACAGAGCAGGAGGAGTCACTGGCATAGTATGCACTGCCTGACCAAAAAAATGTCACACACTCTAACATTTTGGTGGACTGCCTTTAGCGTTAATCTTAGCGAGCATTCACGGTTACATCGTTTTGATAATCTTATGCAATGTTACAACATTTATTTCTGATCAATGTTGCATTCATTCGTGGTAGAGATCCTTTAATGATGACAGGAGAGCGAAGTCACTCTGTAAAGCCCTCTCCAGCATGTCCCAAAGACTTGCAATGGGTTAAGGTCAAGATTCTTTGGTTACCCATTCACGTGTGAAAATGATCCCTCATGACTGCTGAACCACTATTTCCAAATTTGAGCTTGATAAATTGTGACATTGTCATCCTCGAATATGTGTGAGCTGTCAAGGATATAGGATATCCTGGTCATTCATCATATTCAGGTTGTCTGCGGACTTAATTCTATTGCTACGTAACGTTGCTGAGTCAAGGCCTGACCAACTAAAGCAAAGCCAGATCAGATTAAGCTGGGTATGGGTCTGGATATCCAAAAAAGTATAGAATTATGAAGTACTGTTTTCCAAACCTGGAAATATATGGAAATTTAGGGTACAGTCTTGAAAATCTCAGGAGGTTCTGCTCATAGTAAAACATGAAAATGCACAAAAATATGAAAAACAAGACAACAGTGTTATCACTATCCCCTGCCAAGATCAAGGGCCATAACTCAGAAAAATTAATTTCTTCACCATCCATTTTCAAACTCAATGTAGATTGTGAGTAGCTTATTAAGTGTACAAAATTTCACGCATCTAGGTATAACAGTTTCAGAGAAACCTAGTCCCCATTGTGGCCCGGACGGACGAACACACAAAAAGTCAAAACCTTTTTGAATGTGTTGCTGGCGTCAAATTCAAAATGGGCAGATGTTTTTTTTTTTCTTTCTCAAAAAACAATAACATTGCTCAATTTCAACATTTGATACAATGTCTTTGCACTATTTTCAGTTAAACGTAGCGTTTAAATGATTTGCAAATCATCGCATTCTGTTTTTATTTCCATTTTACACACCATCCCAACCTTCCTGGAAATGGGGTTGTATAAATTAATAAATTATAAAAGTGAATTTACATTCTTACTGGACCCTTGCTCTGGGAGGTAGTGGTGGGGCGTGTTCACTGTGCATCCTCTAGGTGGCAGAAGGCAGCCCTGGTCCCTGGTGAACAGTCTTGGGTTACACAAACTTTCATGTACATGGTTCCTCTTCACAAATATTCAGTCCATGTTGATTCAGTCAACTTGCCAGTGAAAAATCAAAAGACATTCATGCAACCCCATGCTTCTCACATGTGATACTCCATCCACATAAATCAATATTCAGAGAGAGAAAAAATAAGAAGAGGAGAGCCCATAAATTAGTACTGTCAAGCAAGTAAAAATAAATCACCAGAATAAAGTCTAAATTGTTTTGTATGACATTTTGAAATGGCATGTTATGTCTTCCCTCATTGAACACCTTTTATTCATCATTTCATATCTGACAGTTTTACCCTTCACGCTGCTTCCTGACAGATGAGAGAGACATTGCATATTTCATGTCTTTTTTTAATCAAAGAACTGCTAAGCAGAGACTGACTTGACATGACTGTCGATACAAACCTGTTTAACATTTAGCTTGATAAGATGGTTCCATACAGGAAGAGACTGACAGGTGTAAGGAGTAACGGGCTCTTGGGACGTAGTTACACTTGTCTTTTCAATGCAACTTTTGTCATCCAGTCATGCCAGTCTGTTTGCTCCGCAATCGGATCTTGTTCGCTTTAAGATTTGATCCACTAGACCACATGCTGAAGTGAGTTCAGATTATTTATACCATTGTTTGTTGGTCATATGTTTTCCTCCCATTTTTTGAGTTCAGATCTCATTGAGATGATGGACAATTTATCTGAAGTGTGTCTTGAGTCTTCCCGTAACACGGGAATTCCTCTCCCAAACGCATAAAACAATGATATTCATTGTTGGAGGAAAACCGGGGCACAGCTGAGACCAGCTGTCTCCTGTACTTAGGTCCGACATCACTGTGCAAGCGACACTTAAAGCAATATTTGAGAAAATCACCAATGATTCCCTCAGCACTGAGGAAAACAACAGCAGCGTTAATCACTTGTCTCGGCTACTCTCCTCTCAGCGAAGTGCGTCTCGTACTGGCCCTGCCACCACTACGCAATCAACAAAATATAATGAAAAGAAGACGGCCCTTTCTTGCACCATGATCCATTTAAGATCCATTGTCAGATCAGGCAGGTATCACTGAAATGTCAAGTGTGGAAACACATATGTGAACACATTTGAGTACAGATCTGGTTCATCAGATTACAAAAGTCACACTGAAAAGACGAGGGTTACATGTAGAGATCAGGAGTAGCTAGCCAAAAACATGCTTCTGTTAGCATGATTGCCGCGAGAGCATGATTAAAGTGTTACGTATGAAATATTTTTTAACATCCAAATTCAGAATAAGATTCTAAGAACATCATTTCATTATCCAGCTCACCTATTATTGCCCATCCCAGTATATAAACAGTGAGAAGCAGGAACACTCCCTGCGCAGCTCGATAGTCCATTGCCGGGATTACACACCATTCACTCGCGCTTTCATACCAGTGGACAATTAACAGTCTCCAATTAGCCGGACCGGCATTTCTTAAAACTGAGGGAGGAAACCAGAGAACCCGGAAGAACTTCTAGGAAGAGCATGCAAACCCCATACAGAAAGAACCCAGGCAGGATTCACACCCACACTCTGCAGATGTAAGAGGGTAGTGATGCGCAAACTTTGTAGATTTTGATAAACATTCTGGGCAAGCCTTTTGGAAAACAGCGTTAGGTGTGAGGAGCATCGAGGGGTAGAATGTGTTTTTTAAACATGCTGGCTACTCAAGTTTTTGCTACAGTTTGCCACTGCAGAATGTTGTCGGTCTGAGCGGATTATGCACATCTTTGGCCTACACAGGTCTGCTCACAGATGGCTTTGTACACAAACTTAAGCCCCTGACAGGTCCCCAGAAAGTTTGGGTCAAAAGTGAGCAATGCAAGGCCAGTAAAACCTTGTTTGGACCTGCTGGTTTTTGAGCCATTCGTTGCATTTCGCAAAAACGCCTCTTAACACGTTACTTGCTTGGCCACGACTGCCATTGTACAAGGCATGTGTCGACAGGGCAAGTCACGAGGTGAATTCAACTCGGTTTAAACTTTTTAACTAGGGTGAAAATTCTAGAGCTGGATTGATATCCCGGCGGGCGTACGGTGGAGACACACAGCGTGGCACGCGTGGTCATTTGAAGGCTTTACACATTCAGCAATAGCCTGCTCACAAACACGCACGGTTCAATCAACCTTTAAATGCCACAACTAACCCGGGTATTGTTGCAAACCGCTTACGTCCCTTTATGACCAGCCAAGTAGCCATTATCTAATGGCTACTTCCAGCAGGATAACTTGCCATGTCACAATGCGCATGTCATGTCAAGCTGGTTTCATGAAAATGACAGTGAGTTCAGAGAACTCTTATGGCTTCCAGTCACCAGACCGGCACCTATGATGTGATGGAACAGATGACTCACATGAATGAGCTTGAATGTGCAGCTGACAACTGCAAAAATCTATCAATGTCAATATGGACCAGAATCTCTGAGGAGTGTTGAATCCATGCCATGCAGAATTCAGGCTGTTCTGAGGGCCAATGGAGATCCTACACAGTATCACAAGTATTATGAGTGCCTTGTAATGTGGCCACTGACTGTACGCCACAAATGAAATGTTCAATCGCCATATTAGACATGAAGCAAAAACGCTGCCTTAGAAGACCAAAAGCACCCCTGAAAAGAGAAAAGAGTTGTCTTGTTAGTTGTTTAATCATCTTTGTAGTAACAATTAAGCGAAAAACAGGGTTTAATAAGTATTAGGAGCAGAATCAATTTGATGTTCAGAAGGAGTAATCATATTATATGTCCAGTTTATTTACATTCAAACATATTTTCTTGGTGTTTTCCAGTTTTTCATGAACTGAAGCAGGAAAACACAACCCCAATGGCATAAACGGTGGTCATAATTAAGGTAACAGCACATGTAATAATATTTAATTAAAATGGCTACATTATTCCAGAATGGACTACTAAAATATTTGCAGTTTTGTCATCCAAGAGAAATTCAAATTCATGAAAAGATTCCTTCTGCAGATAGCTGCCATGTAAAAATATGATGTACAACTGCAACAGAGTACTGGACAATTATGTTGTAAAGGCTTCATATTGTCTACACTTTGGGTATTAATAAGAATATCTTATTAATATTCATGGCATAAATACATTTTTGTGTGTTTTTCCTGGAATTTTGAATGACAAGGGCAGAGAGAGCTGTTGTTTGTAATTAAGATGAAACACATTAATTATGAGAGATACAAACATGTCAGATGGACATAACTAATCATCCGGGCCGACCATTTAGCTCAAGGAGCCAATGAATGTTTTAGCATGCTGTCAAAAATTATGTGGTGAGAGACATGGTTCCGGATCAATCTGCGCTGCACAATATAACCGACTTGAGATTCACATAAAGTTTATCATTTTCTTTTGCTGATGCTAATACAAATCCTTTGAGGAATGAACTAGCTTGACATGGCAACTGGCTTTCATCAAGCATTTATTTGAAGGAAAATGAGTTGACCAGAATAGGATTGTTACTCGAGCATGACAGAAGTAGATGGGATATTTTTATTTAACTGGATGAAAGTCTCAATAAATAGACATGACCTGAATCTTCCTATTTATTACACTTATAGTAAACCCAAAGGCACATCTGTGTTTTCTTAATCCTCATATTATGTTCAAATTAATAAACCATTTTCAGTTTGAGGTCAGTTTGATCTCTACATAAGATGTTTGTGACTGAAAGTGTGACCCAATCTCCTCTCAGCTCATTTATGCTTTTCTTCTGACCATTTTAATAGCCAAGTAAATACAACGACTCCCCCATCCTACCCTTATATGTACATCAAACATCGATTTTACATGATTATCGCAAAATGAATGAGACTGAATGTGAAATGAATGAGAAATTAATTCCAACATGCCCCAAGTCTTTTGCAACACTACTGAAATGACATCAAAATGATGGTTTTATGTCATAATTGATCCTAGGGTCAAAATGGCCCAAACAACACCGATGCTTACAACGTGTACAGAACAAAACGTGTTTTTGTTTTTTTTTTTAAATGAAATTCACATTTTACTGGTAACTTCGAGGGGAAAAATCTAGCAGAAAGAAGTACAGCACGTCAACAATGTTCTTAGAGACGTTGAACATTGAGTCGGGTCAAATTGACCCAGAACATTATAGGATGTTTAACCAAAAATGATCATGTTTCATGGATAAATATCATGTTTAAAATCACAGCGGAAGAGGTGTTGGGCAGCCGTAAGTCTTCTTGCTTGCTGCGCCCACTAGAGTGAGCAAAGCCGTTACTGTAAAAATATCATCAAAGAAATCAATTCTGTGTGCCCATCTCAGAATTTTAATGAGTAGTTTATGACATGTTCTGGGAGAGTATTTGATTCTAATTGGCTGCAGGGATATATGGACACTTACAATGTAGTTTCAGCGAGACTGTCTGTTCACTGGCATAAATTAATGCTCTGACTACATGGTATCAGCCTGTGTGTCAGTGTCGTTCTTCTGTTTAGATATGTTTTGTGAATATTATGCATTTGAGTATTTATAGGTCTCTACATTTATATGAATGTATCGCATAACCAGACAGGCTCTGTTCAAGTTTTGTATAGTTTTTCATATAAGGCCAGGTAGGGCTCAATAGGTTTGTTTTTCCTTCAACGAATCAAATTATCATCTAAAAACTGAATTTATAAAATTGAGTTTATTCAGGTTCTCTTTTTCTGACATTGAAATTTATCATCTGAAACATTTAAGTGAGAAAAATATGTTGAAATTGAAAAAAATCAGGAAAAAAGAGAGAAAAATCAGGAAGGGGGCAAATACCTTTTCATAGCACTGTAGTCCTCATCTATCCAAGCTACAGGCTGATTCTGGCATTTTAGGGCAGAAAGCCGGCAATGGGAAAACAGTGGCTGCTTTAGTGGTAAAACATGAAAATATACCGCAAAAATGTACCATCTTTTCCTGGTTTTTCACTGAGTAGATTTTATCGCTACAATCAGCAGTGATACAAAAATGACCCCGTTAATAGTTGTGGTCTTTGGTGGTTCAGTTGTTCGGTTTTGCCAGTGTATAGAGCAGGAACCTTGGTTGATGCTTCACTTAGTACCGAAAGGTCCCGAGTTCGAGTCTTTGCTACCGCTTTTGTGGTGTGTTCTTGGGCAAAAAACTTCACTCCCACAATGCCTCACACCCCCCGAGTGTATAAAAGGGCACCAGCAAATTGTCAAGGAACTGACCAAGAGCTGGGGAAGTGACCTGCGATGGACTAGCATCCCATCCAGGGGGTGTAGCAGTACCGCTAGTTTAGCACCAGTTTGATTATGGGTCATTAAGCTCAGAGAAGACTTAAGTATATTGAGTTAAAAAAACAGGAATTTGAAAAATTAAAAAAATTCAATAACCTTCATAAGGGCTTAACCCCTTTCTGCAGATGTAGACGCCCGCATCTATAGACCTGCAAACTGGAAGCACGCTGTTACTGTACTCGATCACTAAATGGCACCCCCGGATCAGTTATTGAATGTTCACAAGCAAGCAGACCTCCAACGCTGTTCTGAATATCGGGAAGTTCACTCCACGCCCTGTTTTTCAAGAGCTGCATGAATTAAACTCCTCAGCTAAGCCTGATGTGCAAACTGGTCAGTATCCTTGCCTATAGTATCGATCCAGCAGTTTAAAAAAACGATATCTTGACACAGAAAAAAATCGCTATCCTCTGTAGCAACCAGCTAAGCCACAGTGAGCCAACAGTATTCCAAGTAATGGTTCAGAAAAATCAGTTTTCTGAGACAAAAAAATCGACATGGTATTGATTCTCTCACATTCTACTTTTAATTACTGTCGTCACGTACAAAAAAAATCGTAGTTTCCTACCGTGGATTTACGCGCAGATCCATTCATTGACAAATCCAGCGCTTCTTTATATCCACCCGAGTACTGGCGTTGATAGCCAATCATTCAACCATACACTCAGGGTTTTCTGCGTAATTGTAGAGTTGCACTTCATGCCCTCGCAAAGCTAACCCGGTAAAAATGTATTGATCGGCTCGTTTCTTATCCAAATCCCGAGTGTTTAAACATTTTAGAGTAAGTGAAACACATTGATTGGACAAACAGAGAGCATACAAACCTATGCGTATCAGCATGTTCGGTTGTATCCTGTCTACGTTATGCACATTACGCGGTTAAAATAGACGCGATTTATAGAAAACACGATCGCAAAACTGGCCTTGAAGTGTCCAGTTACATTTATAGGATCTAAATGAGATAAGGATATGGTCAATTGGAATTATGTAGAATGAAACAGGACCGGAGGGTCCCTCCTACTGGATACATCGGTCTCTGGAGCAGGGATTCATGAAAAAGGTGAGGCTGGTACTTTGTTATTTTTTTGTTGTTGTTGTTGTTGTTTTGTTTTTGGAATGTATACGTACCCAACAAAGTCGAATGTCGAGGTTTTTTTTCCTGTTTAAAACGCGAACTGCCCGTGCATTTGGGTGGACCCCCTGGTACGTTCATTGCACGTTTCTTTTGAATCCAGGGAGGCAACGGATTGTTCCCTGAAAGTGGAGTGTCTGTTCTGTTAAAATAAGGTATATATCAGAATTCAGATATTACTGAGTTAGTGAGTTGCACTTGTTCCTTATAAGTGTTGAAATGAGTTTGTGAGCTTAGAAGAGGGGAGTGGTAGCTTCCATTACAGGGTGAATGTTCTAACCGTTTAATAAGAAGTTTATTTAATGCGTGTTTGTGCTGGCACTTTAAAGTAAAATGGGCAAAACTCTAAACTTTATTATGGAGAAAAGGCATGTTTTGTGTTTTGGAGTGGTTACTGGTGACCATTGACATTCAACTGCACTGAGATTGATAAATTCATACTAAACTCAACCAGAAAATCATTTGTTCATATTAAATTTCATGCCTTAAAACTTTATTTGTGTTATATACATGATTTTTTTATGATTTGACTGGACTTCATTTTGAGACTTCGGGGAGACACTTGGATAGCTGTATAATTTGGCTAAAAGCATGTAGGTAATCTAGAATGTAATGTTGAAGATGAATTGTACTTGTGGTCAAGGAGTTTATGATCCCAGAAATGTATAGTTTTAAGCCCCAGCAGTTTTTCAATCCTCAGAATTATTTTTTTTTTGCAATTTCAATGGTGAATTCTCATGAAGATTTCTTATATTTGCAGCTCATTTTCTCTACCATAATCATGAAAATTAACTGAAATACTATGTAATTCTAAATGCTGTAAGTGTCTTTTCAGAATTGAGCCACATTTTTCCTCTTTATGAAGCTTTAATCTTGAATTATACAGCATTAAAGTGGGTAACCCAAAAATAGCCAAATTTGGCTTCTGCACAAAGGGGTTAAGATGAAATCAGGTATATTTTCACATGAGCACTCTTATCAAAGGGTGGTGGCCCAGCCGTGTCCCTGGTCACAGAAGGAGGGTCTCTTACTGGACTTCCATTGGCCACCACCAACCCCCCCACACTGATAGGCTCATCCCCATAGGTCTGTGTTTCACTGAGGTCACAAATGCAGCATTAGCTTTTTCCGAGGTTTTCAAAGAGGCCACGGAGACTCAAAGTGAATGCAAACATTTTGTTGTGATGCAGCTGGTCATGTTTGGCTGGCTGACACCAAAACAAGCAGAGATAAGTACACAGACATAGACTCAGATTCAGATACACACACACACACACACACACACACACACAAAGCTTCTCTGTGATTTATGGTCAGATCCAGCCTTTTGGGTTCTCGACATTCAATTTTTTTTCCACTCCTGCCAAGGTCGTCATGGAGCCTGGACTGGGCGTCTCCCCCCTAAATCACACCGTCGCTGCTCCCATCACGCCCCCAGACACCTGCCTTCTAACACGCTCGCCGAAAACCCCCGCAATCCTTCTTCATTCTCGCTAACAATTTAGTAATGAAATATCGATTTTTAGTTAGATTCAAACTGAGGTTATTAGGTTTGCATTGATAAATCCTTCCCCCGGCTCCCACCTGGAAGTGCTTCAACCACGGCATCGACTGCGCTGTCAGGACAGGTGCTGTACGCCCTAACCCCCCCCAGCCCCCCCCCGCGCCCGGCCTTAGCTGCCCCCCACCCTGCACTGTTCACACAAAGAGGAGTGTGACTCTCCAGATTGCCGGCGGTAGTGGAGCAAAGCACTGTATGTCTTTTCATATCCAACATCATGCTTTTGATGTTGTAACCATAACCACCATGTTACGATACTTTGCCATTGAGACAAGGGCACGGTCAATATTTCACGTTTTGCATTTGATATGCACCCCTGTTCGAAAACGTTGGGACATTAAGATATTTCACTTTTTTTTTTTATGAACACACCCATCAGATGGGTTGAAAAATGAATAAGAAATATGGTAAAGATGTTGAAACATTATAGAAATTATGATTTCTATTTGAAGTGTGCGCTTAAAAATTTGCCTTTGTAAAAGAATCCTCCATTTTACAACAATTACAGGTCTTGCAGACCTCTGCTGCTCGGTTTGTTTGTTGAGGTAATTATAAGAAATTTCACCCCATGCTTCTTGAAACGCCTCCCATTACTCAGATTGCCTTGATGGGCGCCTCCTCTGTTCTCTGCAGTCAAGCGGCTCCCTCAATGACCCAATAGGGTTGAGCTCCAGTGGCTGTTCTGGCCGTCCCATTATGGACAGTATAAGAGCTGACTGCTTCTTTCTGAAACAGTTCAAGCTGTGATTCTGGTCTTTACACTGTGGTAGGAGGACATTGGCTCCAAAAAAGCATCATCCACAGGGAATGGCACAGCACTGCAAAATAGACTTATGGCCCTCCTTCTTGGAGGTGATCAAAACCCCAAAGGTTTGAACGACACCGTTGGCCGATTGAATATACATTTGATCTTGAAACTGAAGGGCGTACTGTAGTGTTTCAGCGCAGAAAAATTGATGGGAATCTCAAAATAGGCACTATAGATTCCTTGATTTTGAGGTTTAAATGAAAAAGATTTTTAATCCTTCAAGATCCTTCAATCAAAAAAATAGATTAATTGATTTTGAGGCTGATCTGAAAAAGATTTTTAATCCTTTAAGATCGTTCCATCAGAATATTCTCAACTGATATTCTGCGGAAGTAACAGTCATTAGTGTTAATCAAATCGACTGGAGATCTAGAATAATAATTCTGAATTTTTAAAAATACACCAAGAAATTTTCTTCTCTTGGGTTTAAATGGCGACTTCACAGTCCTCCGGGCCTCTGTAGTTCTGCTCTGCTTGAGTCGGCTCTACGGTCCACGTTCAGTGTTTTTGAAAGCTTAAATATCAGCAAGGTTTTAACGGTAGTTACAACACATTTAAAACACATTTAGAAAAAAAGAAATAAAATATAACCTCTAATAAGGAGTGACATCGTTGACATGCTAATTGTTTTTATTAACACTATGAGGTTTTCACCCCTCATCTGAGCGAAGTAACCATGTTCAGATTGGATTGCAGATTCTGTGAGGAAATCCCCGGTACCCCGAAGTTGAACCATGTTCTTCCCACATATTGTGTTTGTTTAAAAGTCACTCAAGCAAAGTTTAAATATAACTGGAAGGAGGCTGCCACTGAATACTGAGTGAATAAGCTGACTTTGCTGTCATGTTACAGCGTAAGTTTCTTTATTTCACAGCAGTAATTACGGTGTGTTTATATAGGCCTTAAACATTATGTTCTTCTGCGTGTTTTTTGCTCAATACTTCGATGGTCTCTCCTTGCTATTCTTTAATGAGTCAATGCTTAAAAAAATGTGCATGTGTGTGTGTTTGTGCACGAGCGCGTGTGTGTATATATCGGATGAAAAAGAACTAGCATAAATATTACAATACAATCAGACTACCAGTAAGTCATGAATTGTTTGTGCTCAGCCTTGGCACACAGACCAATGTTTCTTGAGTTCCTTTCTTTCACTTTTTATTGTGAGTTTTTGTGTAATGTTAGAAAATATCAAACAACATAATGGCCAAAGTTTGATGGACTTGCTTCCCAAATGTCTGAAATATGGGCTGGAAGGAGATACAGGCAAAAATAAAAACCATATGGCCGTCAATCTCCAGCCATGGATGGCCACAGGCTCAGCTCCGTTTCTGTGTGTCTCAACCCCAGTGATTAATGCTGAGTAGATTGCTAGATGGATCAGGAAAACACACATTATGTTGTGAAAAACTAAGCTGCCTGCTTGGTTGGAAGGAATTTTCCAAAAAAAAAAAAGAAACTGCAGGCACTGTGTCTCTCAAGGAGTTTAACCATCGTGTTTAACAGGACTTCATCATTTGAGAACATCAGAAGGTGACCCAATACTGGTCCTGATGCTCTGGCTTTCACACAACCTACCAAGCAATTCAGTCCAAACTGACCATATGATGAGATACGTGATGTTTGATGTGTTCCCTGTGTCATCGGCTGTTTAAACTGATCTTTTACCTACTGTATGTGACAGCAAAACTCACACAGTCTTCAGCTGTCTGGAACCAGGCTTAAAATTAACCATCAACAAATATATATAAATGTACACAGTATCAGTCAGGGAATGTAAAGTTAAAGTAAGGGCCTTAGAATGCACTGGCTTCATAATTCATGAGACTGGCAAATTGCCAGCTGGAAAACAGACAGAGAGGGTGACTGGCAGGTACAGTGTGTGAGTCTCTTAACAAGCTGAGAAATCTCACATGACTTATGGAATTTGTCAAATTATAGGTGACTGTTTTAATATTTAATGTTGAAATTAGTGATGATAGTTGAACAGGCAATTAATGCGACTGATGAATGAGGCTGTTTATTACACTTGGAATATCAATGATAGTGACAACAGCAAAGTAGTTCCCCAACAATTATTGGTACCCCAAATGAGGAAAGTTGAGTCGAACGGGGGTGGGTTTCCCGCTAGCACAGACGCTGACTAACATAGTTGGAACCATTGACGGTGAATGGAAAAACTATGTAAGTCACTAACTTTGTTCGCAACTACGCTTTTGGGACATGCACCCCAGGTCTTCACCTATCCTCATTAATACAGTAGTTGTGCATCAGCACCATTGTTTGAAAATGTGCTTGGGTGCACCTGAAGGTCCTTACTGAACAGGAGTCTCAATGACTTCCATCCAAATGTTTATTATACTCCCATACTGGGAACTGTGGTACTACAACAGGTGACAGGCTGGTACTTTCGACAGTGATGTGCCTCTTCTCTCTGTACCACCATGGGTGATAACTGCCAGAATCACACGTCTTGTCATTTTTACACGGCGTCAATCACAATGAAAGAAACATTATTCCAGTCTAGATTGCGTGTGGCTACATCTCCGTTTGCCTGTTTATGAGCCAAGCAGATTTATGAACCCAACACTTACTGAACACTATGCGCCTCCATTACAAGCTTTGCAACAAGGCTCTGCAAAGTTAGCAATTAGCAGTTTGCCCATGCAAATTCAGATAGGAATTTATCCCTGCAGATTGCCCTGCTGTCATGAAATGCTGGATGTGCCGAAATCCTGCAGCGCAATTCGAATGCAATTACTCTCAGCTTCATACCAATACCGAAGTCATAGTGCATTGGTGGAAAGCTAGTATTAGTCTATCTACCCTTCCAATAGTTTTTTTTTTTTTTATAATTCACTCCACTATAACTCAATTGCTTTCCAATAGTAATTATAACATCAGCATAAGACTGTCCAGTTAAGAATACCAAAATGGCTTCATAGTTTTTGCTTTTTATCATTGGTGATAGAGACAGGAGAATGAAGTACTCAATTTAACAGCAGACAAAGGCAAATTTTGACACTTTATCATGCCCCATTTGTGGAAGAGAGTCGACTGTGTGGCATCTAAGTGCCTCATTTCCCAAAAATATTGGGACATAATTGAAAATATAAATAAAAAAGAAAACAGTCATTTAAAAATTGTGTTTGACCTGTATGAAACTGAAAACAATGCAAGCGAGAAAAAAAAAAAACTATTCCGATTGCTGGTTTGAGGAAGAAAACAGGAAAAGTTTTGCAGTGTATACAGTATTTGACATTAGACGGACGCACGCACACATGCACGGACAGACGGATGGAGGTCAAACCTATATCCCCCCCACACTTCGTGTTGGCGGGGGATAATAAATCTGGCATGTTCTATTCAACCTGAATCTGATATGTCCAGTCAGCAAATTATGCACAAGCATGCTCGTACATAACTCATACTACATCTTTGTAGAGTGCAAAAGGTTTGAGGTTTTCCTACAAAATATTCAATTGTCAGCCACTGCTTATTTTCACTCACAATCACAGTCCTCGTGTGCACAAATGTGGATGAAAGAGACCTGACCATGTTTGCTCAGAAAGCATTAGGGCCATTAGGAGGTACTTCAGCAAAAAACAATGCTAGTCCAAACAACTATATCCCCCCCCCCATATCCCTGAGCATTGTTAAGCCAATTGTGCCCTGGTGTTGCAAGGCTGCGGGCTACAGTCAGCACTGGACCAGCTGGATTCGATCTGACGCAGTGGTGATCACTCTTGCTCCACACCTTTGCAGTGTGAGCCAACCCAGTAGCCACCCCAGGACTCAATTGATGTCTGCAATCTTGAAAACTGTGGTCCTTTGAGTTTTTTTTAGCACTTGAACCATCCACCTCACAGTGTATGCATTCAAAATAGGCACACATCATCTTCAAGGCAGGTTTTTCCACTAATCTATATGCCTTCAACTTAATTATTGTCCTGACAGCCACGATGGGTACTTTCAACATAATAGCTATTTTCTTCAAACTACTTCTTCAAGTCAGAGGCTGAACAACTTTCTGTTACGCATCATCACAGTATTTTTTCGGCTGAACCACAGAGCTGAAGAAAAAACTAGAGTGGGCAACATCATTGGCTGAACCAACCAGAAAACGTGCGACGCGTCCGCCATCTTGTATAAGGAATTGGCTGGGGAACTGTGCAATCAAACGCTGTACATGTGCCTATGCTACTAGATAAAATGAAATGAAAAACACTGAATTTCTTTCACAGTAAAAATATTATGTGTGATAAATCTCTTAAATGTAGTATCACCAGCATCAATTTCACTTTCGGGACCATTTTTCACGTATGCTCATGTACAAACTTCACCTCACTTAATATACCCTTGGAATCTTACTTCACGTAAAAATCATCATCATAATCTCTATATTCCACCTCTAACCTCTTGTCACTCCAACGCAGGGAAGTTTAAAACAAACTTCGTCATTCACACAGCTTGTATGTAACGTGAGATACTCATGCCACATATTTTCGGAAAGCTAAGATTCGTGTGACTCAATTGATGCCAACCATTTTAAAATATTATCATCACATCAGCTTTAATCAACGCCTGTGTCAGACCACAAACAAACAAACAGTTGCAAAACTGATGTAACTCACCAATGAAGCCTCCTAGTACTCCGCCAGTCGAACTTATCCCCTCAAACATGGTCTTGTTACATCCACAAAGTTCCAGTAAATCCAATCCAGTAAAGTATTTAGTCCAAAACACACTATTATACCGGTAAATATCCACGAACAGCCGCTGCATCGTTTGAAATGAGCCGGTGGATATCCACAGTCTGCTGTATTTGTAGTCATAGCTCCGGGGCACATGTAAACAGTGCGAAGCCACTGGATAGGCATTTAAGGCAAATTTTACCATAGTGATAAGGGGCTGAACTAGCATGGTCGAAGGTTTTTCACAGTTCCATACGGGACGCTATCCTTCGGTAAGATGGCGGACGCGAATCTCGCCAAAACTAGCCTCATGTTTACTCTAGTGATTTCTTTAGCACTGTAGTCTTAACCATGGAGATTGGGAAACTGGCCTTTGTGTAACCTCACTTTTTTTTTTTTTTTTACTAATTTTCTTTATTTTTGTATTTCATTTTTTATTTTAAATAATGTTATACTCCTTTTGTACTCTTACCCCTGTTTGTTTTACTTTGTGTAAAGCACTTTGTGCTCCTGCTGCAGAAGTGCTATATAAAAAAAGCTGATGATATCCTTCAAATATTTCAGCAATGACCCACAGAGAAAAAAGAAGATGAATCAAACGCATTGAAACATTACATTCCAGTGAATTCCTGAAATGCATTGAGTCATAACATCTTGGGCCATCTTGTGCAAAGAGACATAACACAGATCTCAGGAAGTAACAGGCGTGGTTATAGACGCTCTTTCTGAGCCTTGGATATTTTTCTGCAGCACCCCAATGAGAAATCTGTGGAATTATTGCACACCCCTCAATCAGCCAGAGAAACGGTGCATCTCACCATCATCCAGCACAGTGCAAAGACCCAACGCAAAACCTGAAATAAGGGGACTACCACTCACAGGCCACTATGAAGTGAAGCAGTGCTGTATTTTCTTAAAAAATGTAACCTATGTTGAATAGCAAAATAACATCCATGTTTTGTGTATCAACATTTGTTTGGCCTCATGGCGATGGTAACACCATGTGTACCACTTCATTTTTTACCCGGAGAGCAGGAAACAGATGGGATGAATGAATGATGCTGCCAAATGCTCAGAGGGCCAGGCTTCTGTTAATGTACCACACATTTGCTTTCAATAATCCTGCTTCTTTCTTGACATAAGGAACATAATGTTTTCTTGTGAAATATTGAAGGGCCCCATTAAATAATGGTATTGTTCCTGATGATTTGTCCTGGCCGTCATCATTTATTACGCATTTTTATTTCTTTAATCAGTTATTTTGGCTATTTTGCCTTGCAATCATATGACAAGTTAAAAACACATTTGGGGGTCATCACCTACATCTTGATTGTGTGGTGTTACACCGCAGGGGAATGAAGCATTGATCTCCGTTAGTTTTCACATCCTTTAAGGATGCTCTACAGAAAAAATGTTTCACAAATGTGTCACAACTCAAGGACGCGCGCATCAAACAACTTAATAGACAAAGGCGAGGGGGGCAGGGCATGGTTTCCATGGTGAAATGGCGTGATTATTCAGATTGTTTTGCGATGTTTGCTGAAGCATTCATTAATCAGACGAGCCACTCAGACGAAGGAAGCAGGCGGAAACACTTCGCTCGCAGGTCTGCTTCGTCGCAGGTACAGATGCTGATCAGCCCAGCACTATTGGTCTCCTGGCATCTAAAGCCAAACTCCACATCAATCCAGGGTGTGGGAGAATGTAATTTTTTTTTCTTCTTCACTAACCAACTTTGTCAATGGAACCAGCTGGTTTGATTCAGGGGTTCAAGGAGTCATCGCTAAAAAGACAACGACAATCCCAGTGCAATTGCAGATTAATGTTTATTTGCACATTTTTTACAGTACTAGCATTAAAACTGAGTGGAAAACTAGATAGTCTGGTCAGCCGCAACCGCGTGGGTGTATCCCTCGAAACCCTTGTGCATCCTTCTCCCTTTTGTAGAGAATTATTTGGCCAATACTTTCGCCACCAAAATCGAAAGGTGTCATTAGTGAAGGAAAACCAATTTCCATACCAAATATGAAAGTAGTTGGTCTAAAATTACAGCCTGTACAGCGTCCAGAAGGAAGTGTCTACAGACTCGGACGCGGCAGCGGCAGAGACGACAAGCATGAATCCTCAGTAGCCGCCCGACTTCGTCCGAGGGCTACAATTAGGTATTTACTATATTCCAGTGGTTGGGTTTTCAACTTTTCTGATTAAGAGAGCCCTACCAGGGTCGATTACCACAGTACCCCCAGTATCTGCCCCACAGCACTGCTACTGATACCCCAGCGCAGTTATCCAGTTTTGCGCACAGGTTCTGAGGTGTTGCTCCAAGCGCAGCGACGGCTCGGAGTATCCCCCTTAATACTGGTGTAGCCTATGCCATGTGCTGTGTCCTTTAATACTGGATTATGCCCTGCCTCAAGGGCCGGGATGCCTCTAATCTGCGTAAGGACTCCTTTTTACGCATATTATCTATAAGTTGTACAACTGCTATCAAAACTGATCATTAACTAAGTAACTGTGCCCATTTGGCCAGGGAGGAAACATGGTTTTAAACACTACGACCACTTCAGCAAAAACTTTCATTTCTGAAATCTGAAAATTTTGCAGACTGGGCTGAAAATATTTAATGTAGAGTAGAGCCCAGATTCTCTCTCACTCATTAAAGAGTAGATGGGTGTCAGCCGGTTACATTCCTGATGATGCCCATAGAGACCAACCTATTTTGCCATTATAATTTTTCCTCATTAGACCTCCTTTTCTTTTCTTTGGTCTTCGGGCAGAAAAGAAAATCCAGTTTTTACACATTTATTGACTATTGAAATACATCATAGAACTAATCGCAAGATTTTGGAAAATTAAAGCTTAATAGGCACCATCTAAGTGAAACAGCAAACAGGTTTTGTATTTATTTTTTTTATTTGAGAGGGCTTTGGAGAGGATTCAGTTCGGAGTGATGTGTGCCTTTACACACAGAGATTAGACACACAGAGTGGAAAAATACAGTAGTTTTTGTCAAGTGTCAACACTGAGCTGCCAGGTGGCCTTGTAGCAGGCGACTCACTCTGGCTCACTGGGATCCGGTGATTGGCTGACTCCAGGGAAAGGAAGAAGGATGTTTATGATGTTCACTGGATCCAGGCCATTTCAATTCTCCTATTTCTCTTTGTCTCGCTGTTTCTTTTGTCGCTTCGGATCCTCGTTTCATTCTTTTACTCCCCAGATTCATCAGTCCATCCTCTTTTCTCCTCTCTGCATTGTTTTCCGTCCTCTCCCTGTCCCTCTCTCCCTCTCTCTCTCCCATCTTGACTGGCTTTTTCCTCTTTTCCTTTGTCTTCTCTTGTTCTCTCACAATCCCAACCTTTTTTTTAAACTCTTTCCCAGCTGGCCTACATGAGGACAAAATGGCTAAGAAAAACACTGCCGCACAAAGAAATTAATATAAATATTTGATGGGTGAGCAGTTGATGTCGGCCGCTCATGTTCTGACGAAATATGACTCCTCTGTGAAGGATTTCCTCAAGAAAACTCTCCTGGACATCTCCTCAGGTCCAATTCTACTCTTTGTCAGGATGCATGACGGACACTATTTCAGTGTAATCTGTGGTGTTCCGGGCCTTTTTGTGTTCTTGAGCTCACATCAGCATTCTCCATCTTTAAGAATGAAGTTGATTTGATTTGAAACACCTGATGTTTTCCCTACTTTTCTGAAGCTTTGTTGTAATTTTTCAGCCTTCTGATGGCTTATCTCAGTGGCAGTGGCAGCTTTTTGGAATTCATACCGAGAGTCAACGACTACAAATTTCAAATGCAAAACTTAAAGACAACTAAATTTTATCTGCTTATTTGTAAATTTAATAATGACAGAATAATGCTTAGCTGGCCACGGAAGAGCTGTGGAGTCACATGTCCAATTAAATTGAGGAGACAGGAAACAGAGTAGACATGAAGTAAAAGTTCCCCACACCCCGCCCCCCCACCCCCGCCACCACAACCTGCACTCCTGGGTACAGGTCTCTCCTCTTTCCCCTGATGAGTGAAGGCTTTGAAAGTGATGTGTCCCATATCCTGTCCCTCCTTCCTGTCATCCTGTTGGCCCCCCTGTCCACCTATCATACCGTGCAAAGTGCTGACAGGAACTTGCTGGCCGCTATGTGCATCTCTCTCTACTATCTGTGGCTTGGTAGTAACCCCCTCTCAGCCAGTAAGGCTCATCAATGAAGTCATGGATTTCATATACGTAAAATGTGCTGTATGTGATTGAATAGTTGCTACTCAATACATGCCTTCAAGATAAAATAAATGCATAAAAAGTGCCCTTAGCCCAGGGGTGGGCAATCCTTGTCCTGCAGGGCGGGTGTGTTCACAGGTTTTTATTTCCATCAATTACCCTGACTAATTGAGCTAATTGGTTGCAAACACAAATATAGATTTGTGCAAAGATTTGAGCAAAGAAAAATGTTCTATGTAGGGAGACAAGAACAGTCTTTGGTAATTCATGATAATTTAAAGAAATGCGCCTGAAATGTCAGATTTCATAGTTTGGCTAATTTAGATAATGAACTAATTAAAGACCAGAAGTTGGTTGGAAAACCAGGGACAGATACGGCCCTCTCTGCCCACCTCTGCCTTTGCCCCTTAAACTTTGACTTTCCACAGAAGTTTTCCCTTAAGTAGGTACTAAGTCAGAATTTTTTGTTTTTTTTTCATTATTGTAGAACAGTGTCGCACACATTTTCCGTATCTGCTGGTTGCAGCTCTTCACTGAAGCCACATCACACTTATATAACGGAAAGTATTCAAACCCAGGGCGCCATGTCTTCATGGCCACAGCATTACTTCCACCGGAAAATATCTAAATCTCATTGGAAACCTTGGAATCTCCTCGAGTATGTAAAATGCACCTGAAGTTCCACAGGTTTAAATAGTTGATTTCATGGGGATAAAGGTCTAAGGGTGGTACCTAATGACTTCAAAAAATTGCACTCCTATCCATGGGTCTAAATGCTGATTTGTAGCTCTTTTTGCACACAAGTAGTTTTTAGTTCTCAATATATTGTATAGCACTTTTCAAGGTATATTAAGAAATATACTCTTTCAAGAACAAGACTTTCCTCCGTTCTCATTAGGTCTCTGTGTGTCTATGATGTGAGTTTCCTCATTCAGGATGTCAGTGGTGCTCGTCACTGCTTTAATCCAGCAGAGAGAATCTGTGTGTGTGTGTGTGTGTGTTGGGGGGAGTTGGCAGTACAGTACTCGCAGCAGGCTCTTTGGTACTGCAGGCCAAATCGGCTGGCTGTCCTCTGACACACACACAGGTCAAACACCCCACTGCGGCTGTTTTATGGAGGGCAGCACTCATAGCAGGACAGTATTCAGAGGACATTAGCTTGTTCTGCCAATTTCTAGTAATCTTTCCCAATTGTTCTATTCCTATTTTACTACATGTTCAATTCCGTTAAGAAATACTGTATTACTGAAACACTGAAATACGACATATTTTAAAATAAAATCAGAGGTTTGTTTCTGAACACAATGCACTTGTCCCAGTAATTGCGCTACATTACAGCTGACAAGTACAACAAGGACACTGTAGCCAATTTACGAAAGCTTTTGATTTCGTCTGATTACGAGGTTCATTTGATAAAAAGAGCACTCGGGGAGTGCAATACTTCCACCAAGGCCAAATGTCTCCTCAAGTCTCGGACACATACGAGTACCATTATTGTGTACATCCACATGAGAAAATAAAATCCTGGATCCAGAATTTGACCTGGATCACTCCCAAAATGACACACTTCTGAGTTGGGCCAAGGCACACCACTGGTAAAAATTCTACAAAAAAATCGGTCCATAACCTTTTCCATAATGTTGCTAACAAACAAAGAAAAAAACATACTAACCCACAGAACAAGGAGAAAACAGTACCTCCTTGGCGAAGGTAATATTGTAAGGGGGACATTTCATTAAAACATCAAACTTCATTCGTCAAAGAACACAGATAGCACTCACGCAAAATACCGTCAAGACCGCCAAGGTTTTCTTCTACCAGCGCGACTAAAAAGGTTTAGATAGGACACTGTGCCTTTTGTACGTTACAAAGGTCACAAATGTTTTTATAACAGTGCAAAAAAAAAAACAATTTCGACATTTCTATCTTAATAACTGGCTAAGGTGGAGACGTTGTTCCCTTACTTGATGCAGGTGAAGTCCACACTAAGAAGTCTCTTTGAACAGCCAAGGCTGACAGACCTACAGCTTTTAGTTATGAAGATGGAAATTCTCACACACATACAGGATGAGACAAAAGTCTTAAAACACATGGTTCCAAATGGAGAACTGCTACTGTGGGTGCAGCTGCTGTATAAAGGTGCTTCGATGCCAAGTAAGTTGCAGCACAGACCATGGATTTTCCAGTATCCTAACCCCAGTCTAACCACTCGCTTGTTGACCTTTCTTTTCTCTTTTAAAAGACTATACACAGATCAGACACAACATTGAAACCACCTGGTTAATATTGGGTACAAACAGTTTCCCCTTGTACTGAAAAACAGCTCTGATCCATTAAGCGGGCGTGGACTTCATTAGACCTGCTATTTCTGCCGTGTTTGTGCTTGATCATTGCGCGTGGGTTTCGTGGGAAAATAATATAATGATGACAGAGTCAGTTCATGAAAGCTTGCAATTATACATTACTACAAGCGTCATTTGAAAATTACTCAGCAGTTTATCCAGAAGGGGACAGGCAGTTTATCCAGCCTATGCCTCAGATTTTTAATGCTCAAAACCAGGGAATCTTCCCTTTCGCCTCTAAAACCGAATACTGAAAATGTTGCAGTCCTGCAGACACGTGGTGCAGCCTCAGCAATAGCACTTCAGGATCTCAGTGATTACTGTATATTACAATTCAAAATGCCGTCCGTGTACGCGCAGTACTCAGTGGTTTCTCATCGGTACCGGGTGTCTACCACAAGCCCAAATACACACTATTTCACATGCAGGTGGATGTGTTGAAAAAACGTTCACTTTGGACACCTGCGCCTTATAATGTCGATGGTTAGACGCCACCATGCCCCATTGCGTCGGATGTTCCAAACACATGTAGTCTTTGTAATGCTAGCATAACATAAGGCACCACTTCAGTGACAGTGTTCATAAACATGTTAAGCGTTAATCATAATGAGCAGTTGCGGTGTCGGCCTACTTACCGATCTTGTCACAAGCCGACAGGTGCTCTCACTTGGTCCACGCCGTGCTAAAAGCGCATTACCCTGTCATTCATTCTGTTAGGCGCCACCATGCTTTATAGCATAGAACGCTGTGTGCACTCATAGTTTTTGTGTAACATGCAATAGCATAGCTATTGCTGAGGCGCTGCCTCCGCATCTGCACTTTATGAAATCTGCAAAAACATTACGCGTTAAACATACATAGATAGATCAGGTGTCAAGCTACCAAGTAAGACTTATTTACACACACGCCAGGGTAGTTATTCTGCTTCCTGAAGTCGGTCATTTGCTTGGTCCATATTCCCACTCTCCCCGACCCCCCAAACCCCTCTGGACAGAGCATGGTTTGGAAATCCACTCCTCATTGGTGAATACTTGAGTCACACTTTAGATGAAGCATTGCTCTAAAGACTTTATACAGCATATATACTGCCTTCATAAATGAGACATAATGTCTTCATGAACCATACGTAAGCAAATGTCATGCTTTGTAAAGGGTAAAATAACACATCCTTATTCAATATATGATGCCAGATGTTACAATGACAATCATTTAGTTGACAATGTCACCCTTGATAGTATTTCGCCACTAGCTAAGTGAGATTGTCAGTTATTTGACATCTGCCATCACATGCTGAATAAGGATGTGTTGTTTCACCCTTTACAAGCATGACATTTGCTTATGTATGAATTATGAAGACATTATGTCTCATTTATGAAGGAATTATAAGTGCTGTATAAAGCCTTTTTGAGCAACACCATCTAAAGTGTGAACCAATACTTGTTGCTAATCTTGATTTTTAGGTTGGACACAGTAGCTTACACTGCAGTATTTACTGAAAGCAAGTGCGCAAGATTCAGAGTATCTATTTTTGTAGAGTGTGCATTGTGAATAACACATTTTTACTGAATTGAATTCACTATTTAAAGAGGGAATCTGTGCGTTAACTGCTGATTGATTATTCTAATCATTGAAAAGTTGTTAATCAAATAAAATTTAAAACATCTCAAGCTGAATCATTTGTTACTTTAAAGGGATGCTTTGTGCCTCCTTCAATTTTAACGAAGCCACTGCCTCTGGCATTGATATTGCACATATGCGTATCTACCAAATGGATTGTTTAGTTTCATTTATCTGTCATTTCATTTCCTCTACAGCCTCTGTGGATCTGCATTTAAAGCAGAAGCCACATTAAATATTAATCAGGGCACAAAACCTGCAAATGAAGCCTGGCTGCATACATTAGTACTCATTGTGTTTTAATTGTTTTCCTAATTTTGTAAAAGCAATAAGCGCATGATTATTTCAGAGTGAGGCAAACCAAACGAGTTACAGACACACACATTGGATAAGTGCATTCGTGGGTACACGCATGCACAAACATGCACACGCGTGCATGCACGCACTCACGCACACACGCAGTGCTTCTGACTTCCTCTATACCACAATAATGTAAGACGCTTTACTGGTTATGACAGTAATGTTGTAAAAGTCTGAGCTTTGTGTAATCCCTCAGCTAACTCTAATGATGCTATATAATATTTACTGTCACTTAAAATGGCTTACATCTCAAAATAGCAAAACCTGAAATTAATCATACAAAAGACTGAATGACAGAAATGAGAATTTTACATTTATTTTGCTCAAAGAGACCGATTAGAAATAAATGCATTAAAAATTGGAGCTCTTTTTTTTTGTCGTTTCCTTTCATTATAACTGAGTGCACTGATTTTTAAATAAACTCAGCCACAACAATCAGTACATGTTGCAAGAATAATATGGAGAGTGGATGAGTTTTCATAAAAACCGAATTTAAAAATTCAAACCAAATGAGTAATGTGTACAAGAAACAAGAACTTTATCTCAGAGAACCACCCTTCAGAATGAGAAATGATATAATTGACTTATAATTAATGCCCTTGATATTTGAATCAGCACATCTTGGCAACAGGTGTTCTGTTTGAAGCGCTGCGTTTCAGAATTGTAGAAGGCAGGTGATTAAGGTTGTGTTCCTCGGCCTTGGTGTCAGATAATGCTGTTTGTGGGAGGGCTGGGAGTTCAGCACGCAGATGTTCTCTCGTGGGTTTCTGTGCATGCATTGTGAAGGAAGATTTTCCTCACACAACTGAAGAACATCTTATAAAGATATCAAAGAAAAATCTCTGAGCGCAAACAAAACAAGCGCTAGGACATCCAGCTTACTATATTCTGTAAAGATTCTAATTCATTGCTTTTTTTTTTAATCCTGAAAGCGACAACATTTCTTGACTTCACATCACAGGAAAGATTTGTTGCTTTGCATTGTGATGGAATATAGACTGGATGATTAAAATGGCAGTTTTTATGTAAACTTATGTGTTATGATCCAGATGAGGAGTCAAGTGCAGAGTCAGAGTACTATCTACTAGGTTGTTTTATTGATGGCAGTGTGGTGTAATAGGGGACGAAACTCCAGAGGAGGAGAGAACAGTTCAGCACAGATGCCACAGACAAAATAGGGCTGCCAATCACTGGCCACTGGCTTTTGGGATTACAGTCAGGTGGAGTGCTCACTTCACCTACACCAAACTGTCCCTCAGGAGGGTAGCTTGTGGGGAACTCGGTTCCAATCCTGATGACTGTCGAAGGATTTGGAGCTCGTTCCTAACAAACTGGACTGAGGAACAAACCTTGAAGGGTTAACAAGGACGCAGTCTCAATCCTGGACCCTGAATTAGGCTTTGGGGCTTGTTCCTATTAAACTGGTCAATGGAACTGACTTGAGCTGGGTTAACTTGAATGCAATACCAATTCTGGACCCTGAGTAGGTTTGGAAACTAATTGAGGAAAGAGGAAGGATTCCACAAATTACTGTCATTAAAGGTTATGCCACATTCAATAAAAAATGTAGAATTTTTACTAGGAACACCGACTGGCTCTAAGCACAAAGAGCAAATTACAATCCAGCAACTTGCTTCTCAAAGCAGGGGGTTTGAATACATGTTACCGAGCCATCAGGAAGTGACATTGAAAAAAGATAGCCAGGGAGGAGAATCCGCGCGAGACGTTAGGGCGGTCCTCTACAGTATGCCAAAAATAAAAATGTGACTTTCTTTAGGTGCTTCCTGACAAATTTGTTCGTCTTGATGAGAAAATGTTTTGTGCAAAATTTTATTTCGATACGACTATTCTAATCACTGCCGCACATGGGGTGAAAATAGCTAAATTTGAGCATATTAGCGCAAACCAGCAATAGTAATGTACCTGTTCAAAACTGAAATACAAATTGAAAGTACAATCCTTTCTCCTTTAACTGACCATACAGGAGAGATTAAAAAAATATTACACGTCACTGTCCACCTATTTGATGAAAACAAACAGTCACGGGGAGTGGCGTTTGGTTCCAATTTTCTTCGCCTCCGGGAACTGATGTCGATGCCACTCAACAACTTGCAGCAGGTATTGGCGCCGCCGTTCATCCTTCGTTAGGATAAGAAAGAGAAATTAAGACGGGAAATCAAACGCACCAGTCAAACAGAAAAAAGAGCGCATTTCAATCTTTTTCAATTAAACAATTATTACGCACAGGTTTGACGACTTGCTTAGGATGCGACAAAATTTAACGTGGAAAATCCACAGTGGTTTTTTTGTGAAGAGTTGCCTATTAAGGCATGTGAATTAAACATTTTATAGAATATATTATTCACTCGCCTAAACATTTCATTATAACGGAAACTAACATGTTGACTAAGAACAATGATTGACATCGGGTCACTAATCTCATCCATTTCTAGGGATGTTTCCTGCCAACCCCCCCACCCCTTTGTTTTCCGTCCACCGCCCGCTACTGCCTTCGCTGTGCTAAGAATGAATGTATCCAGTCCATGACTCAAAATTTCACTCGCACGTCACAAAAACAGGGGCCGAGCGGCAGTGGTTAATATTTTTCAAATCTCATGAAATTTCACCCAATTTATTTTTTCCCCTAAAGGAACCAAAAAATGAAGAAGCACCTTGAAGAAGTTGAATTTTCTTTTTCGAAACCACCCTAGCGAGACGAAGACTAATCAAAGGTAATGTACATCTGATAGACAGGCAAATTGCAGATTAGAGGGCTTTCACACAAGAGCAGTGACAGTTTGCACATGTAATACTCGCATCATTCTCATAAAAGTTTTTGAAGGAGGCATGAAGTCCATTACCTCTTAGACAGTGAAATAGTATGTCAATTCAACCTCTTATCTGGTTAACTCCAGATAACACACCTCAGGGTATCACGTGTGGTGACGTTAATCCCACACACACACACACACACACACATGCACACGCACACAAACACGAACACAGGGACTCATGCCAGATGTTGCACACATGTCGTAAATGTGGGAGAGCCGGCAGCACTGATGACTTGGACAAATTATAATGAGGAGGCTTGGGAAAAGAGTAGTGTAGGGGAAAATGGACAGATTTTCAGATAAGATGCAAATAGTAACAAACAACAAAGTATGAAAACAGAGACAGAAAACCATGAATGCTAATGAGGAAAACTGCATGTTTGGAGATGGTGCAGGCAAGACCAGAGGAGGAGAAGGAATGAAGAATGAAAAACAATTTGCAGAAGAAAGGAGATATAGGGAGGGATAGAAGAGAGAGAGACTTTGAAAGTACAGACGGGAAACACAAAAGTAGAAGAGAGGGGGAGAAGTTAAGGAGGGAGAGAGGAAATAAAGGCAGATAGCTTGGAGAGGAAAGACGTGAGGGAGGGAGAGAGGGAATATGGTGGACAGAGAGGTAAAGGAGGGAGGTAGTCAGTGATTTGACAGGCGTATCTCCGTCGAGTTGACAGCTCTGTCAATGCCCCCCAGGGGGGCCGATGTCAGTTAGGCGGCTGGCAGGCGGTAGCTGAATGAAGTTGTCAGGGCGACAGCTGATCGGCTGTATGCTGCCGTTGCAGCGGTCGGACAGCTGCACAGTCAGCTAAGGTGAGCTCTGCTTTCTGCGGGAGGAGTGCCCAGTGTTCTGGAGCACGGAGACACCTGTTCTCCTTACCTCTGGAGACCACCTCTCCCCATCATTATCACAGCGTCCCATTTTTCATCTGCAGGGGACTAAAGAACACTAATGCCTATATCTCTACCCAGGGCCACGTCCACTGCTCTGGGTAAACTGTCCTCTTTCATTTATTCAGAGCAGTGTACAGCGCCGGGGTAATAACTATATAATAATTTTAATATTACTAATTATACTGCTACTACTGCTACTACTAATAATAATGCAATAATAATAGTATTTATAATCAATAATCGAACTGTTAAGGACAATTTGTCCTCTCTCATTAACTCAGAGCACTGGGCAGCCACAAAGCAACTCCAGTTCTGAGCTCAGAGCCTCACTCAGGAGCTTTGAGGCTTGTTTTCGGGTGGGGTACTATAGTACAGTCACAGGAACACAGGAAGAACATGCAAACTGCTTGCAGTGAGGACCCCTGGATTTCAAAACCTCATTAGCTTGAGGCGGCACTGACGTAATGGCAATCAGGAAACCAGAGCAACCTTAAAGCCGCTTTCATGCCAGACGCGAAACAAATTTTTCGCTCGACAGAATACAATCATAGTCAATGCAAAGACACGAATACACTCGTTTTGCGTGTATTCGCTTCTTTGCATTGACTTTGAATGTAATCCAGGGTTGTCAACTTTGGTCATTTGGCTGGAGTGAGATTTTTCCCCAAACGTGTATGCAGCGGCCAACTAGAAATTTTGGGCCACCGCCGCAAATCTCTTCCCGTCTAAGCCTATAGGATTACCGACTACCATAATTTCCCGATTATTAACCAAGGTCATAAACTATGAGGTTAATACATGAATGAGGGCTATATATTGCAATGCATATTTTCATCATTCTACCTTGTCTTTAAATCATGATCTGATTCTAATTCAATAGGTAATCTGTCAATCTGTCTTTTCCATCCTTGCAGTCTCGAATTTGAAGCGTAGGCTATACGTGAATGAATAGCCTACGCTATTTAGGGGTCCTCAATCTTTCCCAGAAAGGGCCGGTGTGGGTGCAGGCTTTCAATCTAACCAAGCAGTCACACACCTGTTGTCACTAATCAACCCCTAGAGTCCTTGCTAAAGACCTTGATTAGCAGAAACGGATGTGTAACGGCTTGGTTTAGATCGAAAGCCTGCACCCACACTGGCCCTTTCTGGGAGAGATTGAAGACCCCTGGTACACAGGCTTCCTATATGCTTAGTCTTAATTATTTTGATTGTCAATCAGGCATAGTACGTGGGAACAGGATCACAAAATCCTGTAGTTTAGGTCACTGCCTCACCTCACCGCACATCTCTGGCTTCCTGTAAGTAAGTACGCGCAAATCTGCAGTTTCCGGAGAATTACAGGTTCGATGTACTGAGTAATAACGACACGGAAATTTAAACTGGCCTGTGATTCTGCCAAATAGTTTTACTAAATTAGCTAATCGTCTGATTGCTAATCAAGCAAACGGGAGGATTGTGCCAACCGTTCCCTTGCTACGCTAAGAGTAAATAATGTGACTTTCCATCAGACAACGTTGAACTATGAAAAACAGTCAAGCAAGGCTTATTTGTTTTAATAAATCATATTGTTTTTACCTCGATAACCGCTCGGATTTCACAGCTCGCCTCTTCCACTTTACTGGCTCTGACCCTCTGACCAACATTGAAGTTAATGCCGATAAATAGGCAGCAGACAGACGTCACTGACGTAATGACGGCAAATGTTTTCAGCGAATCAGCAGAGAAAAGTGTAAATAACGCATTATGCACTGGAGTGGTCCAATTAGGAGTTTAGAGCCTATGTAAGACTAGAGCTCGTTTATTGTCATTCGAAAATGAGTGCACGAGTGGAAAAATTTACAACATAAAATAATGTCAAATTTGGCGTGAGATTTCTTTCTTGAGCGTGACTTTGTAAGATTGAGGCTGAATGCATGACTGTTGTGCCAGATGCGTGAGAGTTGGCAACCCTGGTAATCTGTCGTGCGAAAAATTAGTTTCACGTCCAGTGTGAAAGCGGTTTGAGAAACAACTGCCAATTTCTGAGCTAAGCCCAGCCAACGTAACGCTAATTAGACTCTTTAACACAAGCTAAATTATGTTACAAGGTAGTTTACCACCAAAAGCGCTAGTCTACTAGCAATCTAAAGTTAGCTCAGTTAGGTTACCGGTGATGGAAATTAAAGCCGCTTTCACACTGGATGTGAAACGAGTGTTGAGTGTTTCTCATGTATTCACGTCCTTGCATTGGCTTTGAATGTAATCTGTCTTGCGAAAAATTTGTTTCGCGTCTGGTGTGAAAGCTGCTTTAAGGTAGCTCTGGTTTCCTGATTGCCATTACGTCAGTGCCACCTAAAGCTAATGAGGTTTTGAAATCCAGGGGTCCTCACTGCATGCAGTTTGCGTGTTCTCCCTGTGTTCCTGTGGCTGTGCTATAGTATTCCACCCGAAAACAAGCCTCAAAGCTCCTGAGTCTAGTGGGAAAACGGCTTTAAGGGTCTGTTGGAGCTTTTTACCCACTTTGAGGGAATAGGAGAGACTGGGGTTACTTCGGCCACGGGGTTAGGCCCGTCACCCCAGTTTTTTTCATTGCAAACGCACTGACGAGAAAACGAAAAAGTAGCCTACAAATTATGTGACATCCCAGCGACTGGAAAGAAGAAGGACTGGTAGTGTCATGTAAGTGTTTTCAGCCTAAATTACTCAATTTTGACCCAAATTGGGAAACTTTGAAGTTTCTGAAAAAAATGCATCTAGCTAGACAAATATAATCGTATGCAACTAAAGCTATGAACAACACATATGATGAAGGCCTGCTGAGATCATGAGATGAGAGATGCAGCCTGATTTTCAAAATAGCCTCACGGGGCTACACTGGCCAAGCAGCCTGGGGGTTGTTCGTCAGGGTTAGTAGCCCCGGGTATGTCAAAGTTGCCCCGCTTGTACACAACTTAGGTGTCAAGAATCCTCAACCAGCCACTCTTGCCCGCGCAATGGCCTTCAATGAACACTCAGTTTGTGATTTCTTCAACAAATTGGGTGAGCCTCGGTACATAACCTTGTGAATAAAGTGTAATAATTGAATGTATGTAATGTAATGTAATTTCACCCCACCTATCTGATGAAGTAACCCTGGGTATGGGCTTGCTTCGGCATGTTTGTGATATAATGAAAATTGAATATTGTTATGTAAATACAACCCCAATTCTGAAATAGTTGGGACAAAGTGTAAATTGTTAATAAAATCAAAATGCAATGACTTTGGCTTCTTGCTGAAAGAACATTTAGCAAGTAATTAAGTTAAACGGCATCAGATGTGTAACATGATTGGCTATAAAAGGGATGTCTTAGAGAGGCTGAGTCTCTCAGAAGTAAAGATGGCCAGAGGCCCTCCAACCTGTGAAGGCTTGCGTAAAAACATTGTGGAGTACTTAAAAAACAATGTTCCTCAAGGTCAAATTGCAAAGGCTTTGAGGGTCTCATCATTGACAGTGCATAACATCATCAAAAGATTCAGAGAAACTGGAAAAATCTCTGTTTGCAAGGGACAAGGCCAAAAACCTTTACTGGATGCTTGTGATCTTCGAACCCTCAGACGCCACTGCTTCTCTCACCGGCATGATTCTGTCATTGACATTACTAAATGGGCCCAGGAATACTTCAAGAAACCACTGTCAGTAAACACAGTCCGCTGTGCCATCCACAGATGCCACCTAAAACTATATCATGCAAAAAGGAAGCCATTGTTGAGCATGATCCAGAAGCGCCACCGTGTTCTGTGGGCAACGGCTCATTTTAAATGGACTGTAGCAAAGTGACAAAGTGTCCTGTGGTCAGACGAGTCCAAATTTGACATTCTTGTTGGAAATCATGGGCGTCGTGTCCTCTGGGCTAAAGAGGAGAAAGACCACCACTCCTGTTATCAGCGTTCAGTTCAAAAGCCAGCATCTCTGATGGAATGAGGATGCATTAGTGCATATGGCGTGGGACACTTGCATGTTTTAAAAAGCCCCATGAAAGCTGAAAGGTTTATAAAGGTTTTAGAGCAACATATGCTCCCCTCAAGACAACATCTATTCCAGGGAAGGCCTTGTGTATGTAGCTGAACAATGCAAAATCACATACTGCAGCTATTACAACAGCATAGCTTCGTAGTAGAAGAGTCCATGTGTTGAACTGGCCTGCCAGCAGTCCTGATCTTTCACCAATTGAGAACATTTAGCGTATAATTAAACAAAAAGTCTGTCAAAGGAGATCCAAAAATCTCTAGCAGCTGGAAACCTTTCTTAAACAAAAGTGAGATCAATTTCCAATGGCCAAACTCAAGAAACTTGTCTCCTCAAAGTCCAGACGCCTTAACTCTGTGTTAAAAAGAAGAGGGGATGCTACAACGTGATAAACAGACCCCTGTCCCAACTTCTTTGAGATCTGTAGCAGCCATCAAATTGAAAAGAGCTCATTTCGTGGATAAAATTGTGAAATTTCTCAGTTTCAACATTTGCTCTGATCTATTGTGAATAAAATACTGGCTGGTGTGATTTGAAAGTCATTGCGTTTTGATTTTATTCACAATTTACATCCAGTTCCAACTATTTAGAAATTGGGATTGTATATTAATAGCTTTTTCAGCCCTGTTATGCCTGTGTCCCAACTTTATTGAGACATTTTGCAGACATAAAATTTGAAATAAGCTAATTTTGTGGATACAAATGTAAAATGTCTCAGTTTCAGCGTTTGAAATGTTATCTATGTTCTATTGTAAATAACATATTGACTCATGTGATCTGAAAGTCATTGCATTTTGATTTTATTCGCAGTTTACACTTTGTCCCAACTATATCGGAATTGGGGTTGTATATGTTATATTGAGATTGTATCAATACAAGTTTTGTAGGCGACATTCTGCACTTCACGTATGCCGTAAAGGTATTTCTCTAAGTTTCAGCAACAAAGAGTTATGGAGCCAAATACAAAATCGTGACGAGGTAACCCCGTTCTCACCTAAACATGCTGGATATGGATATCTGCATTAAAAAGCTGGAAATGTAACGGCAAGTAGTTGAATGTGATTTAATGTTTAAAGCAAAAATCTGGGTAAAAGGTTTTAAGGAACTGTTGAGTGCTTAAGGAGAGACGGGAGGAATGTTGCAGCTGACAGTTTGATGGAGAAAAATCAAGGACACACACTGCAGAAAGGTAAACATCTCACAATCCATCTTTTGTTCTTTGCTGAAGAATACAATTTGTGTGATCATAAATATTATGCACTTTGTGGGAGCAATGGCTTTCTGTATGAAGAGTCAGGATGCGTGCGACAGAGGGGCTGAAATGATGTTGCTTTTCTTAGTGCAGGTGCAGATCTTCACCTGACCTTCACTTCTCCTGATATCTAGAGTTCTGGATGCGCCTAATACCACCTGCCCACGTCCCGGATCTCTGTGAAGAAGTTTCCTGTTCATTTTATTCAGCAATGATGAATGTGTAACAGCTAAGCAAGAAAGTTCACTACTAATGGGGAGAGGCATGTTATGGTTTATTATAATCTGTTACGCTGTGCAGTGGCATTATAACAATATTATCCATGACATTGTGCGGTATAACATCACTTTGCTGTGATCAAATTATGGTCGGGTCTTACTGGTTTGAATGATCAAATATAATTGACCCAGACAGTAGTAGGGTCTTGATAGGAGATTGAGAAAAGCTCACAGTCGGCGATTTCTGGTTTTACATGAATACCGCATCATCATGAGAGGAAAGTCCAGAGGAACTGACAGTCAAGGCCATTATTGTCTGCTTAATCATTGGATTGACATTTGTTCAACCACATCATGCTTGGTCAGATTGCAGTCCGTTAATAGTCACGCAATGACCTCATGATTGGCTAGAATGAGCAGGTCGTTACCAGCTCATTATTAGGAGGAGTTAGAACAAAAAAGCACAAAAACACTTATTCAGAGGGAAGTCAGGGGTTTTTGTGAGGTCTTTTGCATTTTTTTGGGGTTTTGTCGATCTTTTTCAGGGAGAAATTTTGGGATTTTTGGGGGGTAATGCTTTGGGAATGAACGTTCACGTGTTGATCCACGCAGATTTGTCCCGATTCTTTGTTTGAAGCTCTGATTAACATACAGTAAACCCAAATCACCTCAGACTCTGGAGTTTGTGGAATTTTATTTTTGAGGAGATATTTAACAGCGTGGGAGGGTCCATCCGCCCTCAGCCAGGGCCGCCGCCGCACTACGTGTTAACGTGATAACTTCAGTAATATTTCAATTACAAATTTCAAAGTTTTCACATACTTAAGTATCATAAAGAGGAAGAACTGATTCGATTTTGGACAATTTACATTTTCTAGATTGGTCACCAGGGGCCAAAAACTGATTTACGTGTTAACGCGATAACTGCAATAATATTTCAATTAGAAATTCCAAGTTTTGCAATTAAGTAAGTATTATAAAGAGGAAGGACTGATTCAATTTTGCACTATTTTTAATTTCTAGATTGGCCACCAGGGGCCAAAAACTGAAAAAAAAATCACTGTTTTTATCATATCTGTTGTGTTCTGGCCTTTGGCCAGGACAGCATTTATGCTTTTAAGAGTTTCATGTTCAGGATTCCATAGTTCATAGTTTCATAGTTCATGTCACAGTTTTTAACAGTTTCTTGTTTCAGGATTTTAGATTTCATAATTCATGTTTATAGTCCATGTTTTTACTTTTCCATGTTTTTGTTTTCGCCAGGTCTGCCAAGCCACTCCACCGCTTGTCTGCGTTCCGCCCCGTGCCTTCGTTGTTGCACATTTCAGAGCTCTGGTTGGCTTTGGTATTTCCCCCTTCCTTCCGTGCTGTGCTGATTCGGGGCTGTCTCAGCTTAATTGGCAATTAACTGTTTTTAAGTTACTAACACTCACTGGGGTGGTGTAATTCTAAGATAGGCACATTACTAATATTACTAATTTAGACAGGGAGTTTATTGTCATGATTCCTGCTTTACTATTTCAAGTCTTGCTGTGCTTTTCTGTTCTTAACATTCATGCTTGCTTCCAAGCTGCATACTTAATTGGTACTTAAGCTGAGCTGCTCATTCTCTTAATGAGCAAGTCTTGTCATCCAATCTCTGTCCATGTCATGATCTTGCCCTGCCTCTTGTTCTCCTTCTCCAGGTGTTGCCCTTCATGTCTTGATTTCTAGCCTTTATCTGGATGCGGTGGAAGTTGGCTGGCAGACAGTGTCTCAAGTCTCGTTTCACGTACAAGTCTTCGCTCATGTTCACGCTTTCAAGTCCTTGTTTCCAAGTCTTGTTCATAGCCCTTGTAAATATAGCCATAGTCTTGTTATTTATTTTTCTTGGATTTCTGCCTGGAGTTTCCAGTGGTTTTTTGTTCTTGCCTTTTTAGCTCCTTAGTTCCCAGCTCTGTGTAGCTCTCCTTAGTTTGTATTTTGCAACCCTTTGGGCCGAGTTTTTTGTTGGCCCTCGTGCCTGTTTTCTTTTGTTTTATATAAATCCTCATTTCCCTTCCACCTCGCATCTGGTGTCTCTCTGATCTCGCATCAATATCTCTGGAAATATTTGTCCGATTGACCTCAAATCAAGTGCAAATGAAAGGTCATGACCTGAGGATATACCCCCAGCTGTCGTCTCCGACGGCATAAGCCTAGTTTTTATTTGCTCAAATGTCAATTTAATTTTATAATCAATGAAGCAGTTCACCGTTTCCATCTAAAAGCTTATTGTTGTTTTCATTGGTGAAAAAAAAGGTTTACACTCCATAGTAGCTGTGCAGACTGAGAAACCACATTGGATATTACCAGGAGTGTTAAGTGGTTTGTTAATGAGAGCCAAATTATGTATTAATTATCCTCATTTCAGAAGGTGTTAGAGTTACATGTGATGTAATTACGGAGCCTATTCCTCGGATAGGTGGCCTCATTATACCCACAGATGATACCATTTGAAATATTCAGGTTCAGGCTCTAAATTGTCATGTCTGACAAACAATAACAATCAGTTTAGACTGCCAGTACTCACATATATTGCTCGACTCCAGTCATGGTTCTCATTTCTCCTTAGAGCCCGACTGAAATGCTGATTGGTCAGACTGTCTGCTCTTAGGTAAAGGAACAGAGAACTAGTTGTCTGTTATTACACTTACTGACACCTTCAGTTTCTATTAATGAGGCAGATGGATAATTAATGAAGCCAATTGTGATTTTTACTAGTTTATTACTGTATTGTTACATTGTTATTAAGGCACTTTGATGAGTGAAAGCACCAGACGGTTCAATTTATATCACCATGTACATTTTTGTAGTTACATTGGTCTATCTCATAATAGGTCAGTACGGTTTGGGTCACGTGCTACAGTCACATGATCCTATGTGCCCCAGTTTAATTTCATGCTATTTAGCTCTCATTACACAGCTTCTAAATTATAGTACACATTAAACTGTGGGATGTGTTGCGGGGTCGAGATTGAGATCGCATCATCAGGGATTTGCAAGCAAGCTGTAATCGCACCTTGGCTCATTTGCATAAAATGGCGGATACGGCTTTTCCGAATTAATTGATTTCTAGGGATGATTGGAGACAGGGTTTATGCCTCACAGTCTGCATAGCAAGTGGCGCAGAGCAGAGTTATGGGAGCAGAAAGTGGGACAAACCGCGGTTGCTATTTTTCACAGATGTTCTGGAACACGAGCAGTATTGATATGAACCCAGTTGTACCTGGGAGGTAGCAATGCTAGTGCCTGGTAGTCTTTTAACACAAACTTTTAGTGCTCGCTGTCACTGCCATCTGCTCTGAATGTTTATCTGCCGAAGCCACCTGGGTATTTTTTATTTTTTTTGACTATATGCCTTGCAGTGTTTTACAGGGGAACGAGTGCAGATTAAAGGAGAAGTACAGCTCTCGCTGACAACAGGCAAAGTGTACACAGAAAAATGTGCAGTGTTTATTTGATTTGAACATATTCGAGTTAATATAACACTAATAGTTTAGCTGCATAGCCACGCAGTTAATGAGCAATAGTATCGTGTTGACCGTAGATGTTTTGGTCACGTTAGACCCCCTCCACTTTAGCAGGATGAATAGAGCAATTTCACTGCCACTTAGGCCTTCAATATTGCTAGAAAAATGAGTTTTAAAGCCTTTTTTTTTTTTGCATTGATGTGTTGATTTTCTAATTGAAAAGCATGTTATGGGGGGGCGTCATGAAAAATTTCAATGACTCATGTCCAGCATTTAGCCGACAGAGAGTGTTCAAATTTTGGATATAAACTTGGGTCTCTTTGGAAGTTATCATTTGAATGAAATACTATTATCATTACTTGTACAGTATGTATGTAATGCACCAGGATGACAAAAAAAGGATGATATTCCCAGACAGCGTTGGCCATCTGCAATGAGTGGGGGCCAAATGAACATTAGGCTTTTTGCTCACTTTGTTTCCCATTTTGTTCTGTCCAAAATGTCTACTGTGACATATTGCCTCATATTTCATAAAAGCAAATACTTTGTAACCCACCAGTTTTCATAAATAGATGATACACCATAACATCTATAAGATTCATTGATCATAGGCAACTGAGCTCATTCTGGATAATCAAAAACTTTCCATCCAAACTTGTCCACTGTGGCTCATTCATGCTACTAGATCTGCCCTGAATGAATGGCTTGATGTTAACATGAGGGGACAATATTATATTTAGCTTTGAGAAATTTATACTCAATGACAATATGCGGTCCAAGGTTTCAAATTTACTGGAATCAAGTCCATAAATTTGGCCTGAAGTGTAGCACAATAATATCCTTTGGGTACTGTTAATTACTTTCTGTAATAATCTTATCATTTTAGAAAATCAAAAACACAATTTTTTTTAAAAAATGAAGGGCTTTAAAGCATCAATCACTCCTAAAAAGAACTGGCTCTGGAAATAGTTTGCAGCATGTTTTCTAACCCAACATGTGAAATAGTATTCCTGCTGAGAGGCTGTAAGCTGTAAAACTGGACTGATGCATTAGTGTTCAGTACACAATTGAAATGTAATAAAAGAAGTGAGTTTAGATCCAATTTTTAGCTGGATATTTTGTGGAAAATTAAGGAGAATCACTCAGTGGGTGTATGCGGCGCAGAAGACTGTTAGGGACTTTATCTGTCATTTTCTTTCAGGAGACACTGTTTTGCTATTTAAAAACACTACGGCACACAGGGGAAATTAGCGGCTGATTCTGAGCCATTAACTCCCTCCCCCTGCCCACCTAAAACTGAACGTCCATCCTGAGGAGCCTGCAGTGGCAGCAGCACATTCGCCTTTTATTTCCTGTCCATTAGCAGGCTCTCGTGCTCCGCTAAGAAATTATCATTATGGGAGACAGAAGTAGGGATGCAGATTTGCAGTTAATGAAAATGTTTCTGGCCTTGCCGGTCGCGGGAAATGGATGCAAATGGATGGCCTGACCACGTGTACTGTGACCTCTATCAACCAGAGATTCAGGCAAACACATTCTGACAAAGATTTACGTTCGGAGACAGACATACGCTCGGAAACACACACACACACACTGGTAGATATCAAATTAAGCAATTCTACATACAATACAAGCGCACAGACACTCACAAACACAAACGCCCCCGTAAACACAATTAATACAAGTTTACCGCCAATGACGTCTCGTCATCGAGATGCATTCTCATCATTGAATTACTTTTCAGCTTGTAAATCATATTGTATTTTTCTTTTTCCTAACATCAATCTATTTATCCTGCTCAGTCAATTTCCTGAGCTGTCTGGTGAGAGTCACAGTGAAATGTAAGCTTTCCCCCAAAATGTGGGAGGTCAGTGAATCTGCAGTTACAGTGCCATGTTCGATCGTGGGACCCGCCCATCAACAGTGTTTGATATTGAAATGAACTTGACACAGCACAGCGTGTGGATCTTCATAAACAGGCCCCCTTTAATGTCAAAAATTCATATAAAATCACCGGCAAAGCAATCTAGTTTGAAATTACGTGTTGACTATTAAAAAGAAACATTCAGTTCTGAAGGCTTGATTGCTCTAATGAAAAATACCTATTATAAAGAAGCTCATGATTCATAGCTTGTGTGGCATCTTTGACAGGCTCCGTTTGAACAGTGTTGAGTAGTTGTTATTCTATTTTGTGCCCTAAAAAAAAAGTCACTTTCAAGCCAGAAATTTTCTATTGCAGCCGTCTCTGAAGACGGGATCAATCCTGAGTGCCTGCTGGACGAACATAATGTGATTTGAATCATGTCCAAAAAACTAAGATCACCTGATCTGCTCTGGGTTGGGCGATTGGGGAAATAAATGTGGACTCCCCCTTTTCGAGGCAAACATGAAATGCAGGAAATAAATAAGATGAATCTTCACCTCAGTGTCAATAAAAGCGGGATTTGTTGGGCCGCATTTGAAATTCTTGGCAGCATTCCCTCACGTCTGAGCAGGCAGCATGTCATACCCTTAAAAGCAAATGAGCATCAATCAATTTTGTAGCCGGATGCGACGCCAGTGCTAAAATAGACGTGCGTTAGTCCCTGTGATCTAGTTTGTCTGTGACCTTTTTCGCGCCGAGAAAAGAAAATTTATAAGAGCGGCCCGATTTGTGCGACATAACAGGAGCCAAACAAGCATGACTGGACGAGGTCAGCGTAAAAAGTGAACATCGGCGGTTTTATGTTGTCGTTAGCAATAGCTGTGACAGCTCAACCGGAAAGCAGGTAGAACATTACTGGCAGTTATATGGCTTACGGTGTGAAGGGTCATTTGTGACCCGGGGGGGGGGGGGATGCGTCTTGCTGGAAGGGGAGATTTCAGTTAGCTGAGCGTCCTCCATTTTATCAATCGACGGCTACACACCTGGTAGGTACCGGCAATATGCAAACAGCAGAGTTCTGGCCTGATAAGATTTGGGATTTGGGGAAGACAAAATGGGAGAAAATGATTTTATTTATTTATTTATTTCATACAACTTGAAAGCAAATGAAATTCACTGTTAGTCAAGAATTAATATTGTTTTTTTTGGTCTTTATTTATGAGGACAAGAATGTCCCAATGGACTTTTAAGGAGACTGTGTGGTTATAAGATCAGAGTTGGCAGAGAAGTAAACAAACAGTGGAGTCTGTTCTTTTAACATGTAAGGGAACTGATGTACATCCCCTCTCTACTCAGAGGCAAAACCTTTGTGTTAATGCGAATGCATTATCCCCAAATCTCAGGCTTTCTGGGCCATACAGTCATCAGTGTGCAAATGTGCAGCTCATCTTCTGGGAAACTTGCACCAAATGGCTGTTTTTAATGAAGCTCAGCTCTGCCCCAGAGGAATGGAGTTTGAGTATTAATGTGGTATAATTATATATTTAAAACCGTTTTTCCCTTGTGCGGCATATAAGAAAAGATGCCAGTAAAATCGTAAACTGTGGCATTCTACCCCATTACGTCGGCAGTGATTAGAGAAAGAACATCTGGCTCATGGACTGTGATAGAGAACAGCAGTCTACACTTTATTGGACATCTGGAGGCAAAACATATCTGATATTTGGTTTCCTACTGTTAACTCTTTGCAGAGCAAAGTACGGTTATCTTCTTAATTTTGTTTGAGATTTTGTTTTCAGCTTCAACTGTTTTTAAGTTGTGCAGTTGAGTATAACAGTTTTGACCGTAAAATTTTCCAGACAGAGGAACGCAGAACTGTTTTTTTGTTGGATTCCAAATTAGAAAAATGGCTCCCTTTGTTTTCAAGATATTATACGGCGATAAACATTTAACTCCCATCTAAATGGGAAGGCCGCAACTCCTTGTAAACTGTGAATTTACCCATAAACATGCTCTGTAGCGTCCATTTTGGGTCGACATTGTTTCTTTGTGCTTGTGAAAATGCCGCAGCTGCTCTGTTCTCAGCGTGTACGGAAATTCTGCTCAGGACTCACACATTCGCCGTGACTGAGGGCAATATTTCACGAGGCAACAGAACGTGAGTGCTGCCAAGTCTATTAAGGCACTGCTAGATTAAGCACCCAGGACAACGAGAGCAGAGAGAAATAAATAGGAGAGAGGAGCTTTGTCGCCGTGGAAATGGAGCCTCTGTCTGCCCCCCCCCCCTTTTTTGTAGTTCCTTTTTCAAGTCGAATTTTATGCCTTTCAGACGACTCATTGCAGTATGTGGATAGGCATGTGTGTGCATCCAAATTGACTGGCACTGACTTCTGTTGTGAAAATCAGGTGATATTTTTTTGTGCTGTAAAATGGAGGTTACCTGGGTGTTGATGCGCAAGTTGTTGGCAGCAATGTGCCATGGTATATTTGAAACAGCCTGAGAAATCTGGATGGCTTTATCTCCTTGTTAAACCAGCTACCCCAATGTTCGCTCATATATTTGGCTCCTGGGAACATTTGTAAAATAGATGTCAATGTCGATGTGACCACCTTGTATTTAGCCAAAAAAAAATAGATTGGTTCCAAAATGCGATATATCCATTTTCATTGGATAAGAAAACATTCACTTTTGTTTTGGAGAAGAGGAAAACGAAAACCTACTGTGTCAAGTTGAAACTTTATTGACCAACTGTTTAAGGACAATAAAACTAGACCTCGTAAACTGATTTTAACTGAATCGATTAATTATTTTTTTTGTCAAAAAACTACATACTCATGTTATGCCGTTTGCAGTAGCGGCCCACGGGCGGTGCAAAGGCCTTTGTTAACCTCACCTTTCAAAAGTTAATGACCTAATCCTGTCACTGTTTACTTGGCCTAATTAGCAAGAGTTCCTAAGACTAATTGGTAGAATGACTGTCACATTTATTGGCATTGTTACACACTACATCATGAAGAAGCGAGGCATTTTCTTGTGCACAGCACATGAGGACGCAAAATGTCAATATGTCTCTCGAATATTCTGAACTCATGTGGCTCAGGAAATGGCACAGACTAGCATTCAATAGTTTAAGAGGCATAATCTGAATGAATACGAAAAATCCAAAACAACAATAAAAGTTTCAGATTTTTTACATTTATTGGGAATATTGCCATCCTCACAATGTCTCATCAATTACATGAATTTAGCCATTGCGCAATCACTTTGTCATTATCATTTCTTAATCATTACAGGACATGTATTGGTCTTGGTTATTGGTTATTGGTAAATTCGGTTGTTCGGTTATTCTGTAAGTCAGGTGTACTTAAACAGGAACAGCGTGAGGGCAATCATTTGGTAAAGATGAGGACTGGCAAAGCCCTGCTGGAAAACATCACGCCAGTGGGAACCTGGGATTGGTTGATGCTATGTTTCGCGATTTGTATAAAAAGGGTCATGGTGCTCGTTGCCTTTTGGGTAAAAAGTGCAATGAACAATGTGAAGATGAACGGTAGGTATTACTTTTGGCAAAAACTAAATATGGAGTGAATCAGAATGACCGCCTTATAAGTGAAGGGAGTTCAAAATTTTCAAATTTGCTGTTTGTTGCATTTTGGAACCAAACCCTTCAAATGCTGATGGTGAAAAAATAAAAAAAGAGCAAACTGATTGGCTGTAAATGAAAGGATTAGGAGACTTGCTGGTCTGTAGCTGAGAGATGTAAACTTGTGAAGTAAAATGGCGGTTGGTTTGAAGGTTTTTTTTTGTTCTATCGTTTTTTACAATATGGAAACATAAGTTCATGGGCCTCAGTTTTTGAGGCTATGGTGTGATGCAGTTAATACAGTTCGATGGTGCTTTTGTTGAAACTAAATTAAAGGGAACGAAATCGCATGGTTCAAATATCATTAGGGCCTACGGTGTGATATTTAACTGCCATTTGATGTCTGATATTGAGCTTATTTTACAGCTCTGCAACATTCTTCGACCTCCACTGTCAAGACACATAGGACATGTGCAGTGCGGTGGTAGCCTCGACCCTAGCGTCAATCTCTATCCCTGCTGAAAAATCCAGTAGAATACCATTAGAAAGAAAACATTAGGAACCATTAGGTTTTTAATGGTCTAATGGGAATTGGAATCCCATTAGGAACAATTAGAAGAAACCATTAGGAACCTACTGGTCCCATTAGGATGTAAAACCATTAGCAACCTTTGGTCCCATTAGGATATAAAACCATTAGAGACCTACTAGTCCCATTAGAATGTAATACCATTAGAAAGCTACTGGTTCCATTAGAATTTAATACCATTAAAAAGCTACTGCATCCATTAGGAGCTAAAACCACTAGAAAGCTGGTCCCATTAGGATCTATTAGAAAAACATACTGAGAAACCTACTGCTGCAACAGAGATTAAAGCAGTCCTAACATTGGGCACCAGAGACATGTCTATACACACGTGTAATTGTGTATGTATTCGGATATTTTCCCCTCCGAATTGGGAACAGGACATATGGGGCATGAGAACTCATTGCAGTTTGTGATTTTAATTAAATTTTTTCAGAACATGAACCATCAAACCATCAGGTTGTGTTCTTTTCCCTCCTTTTGAATGGATGAGTCATGAACAATGATTAAATCACAAAAGGCTAAATATGATTTAATCACAAATTTAAACGTAAAAGGCCAAAGGTGATCTTGGAATGTATTAAATGAAATCACTGAACACTGCAAACTACAAACGTACTGTACAGCCTACACAAGGACCCACTAGAAATCACACAGATGTGATCGCCAAAGAAGGCCATAACATCTGTGTTCCTCCATCACATTAGGAACCATTAGAGACCACTAAACCCTGTAGTGACCACTAGACCACTGTATAGTGACCATTAGACTGGTATAGAAACAACTGTAGGAACCATTAAGACTTCTTTAGGAACCATTAGACTCCCATGGGAACCATTAAGGCTCCTATAGGAACCATTAGTAGGGACCAGTTAAAGTCCTGTAGATTTGTGTAGGAGATAATAGAATCCCATTAGAAAAACAAAACAAACCATCAGGAAAACGTAAGTAGCCATTAGAAACCATTAGAAACCACCAGGATCCATTAGAAACCAGTAGAATATGCCTAATGGTTTCTCTGACTTTTTTCAGGAGGGATGTTTCAATTTGATGTCGGCGCATCTTGAATAGTCTTCAGCACGTCTTAAAATCCCTGCTAAAATCGTTATGTTTGCATATGACTTCAGTCCTGGGCGCTCTAGAGTGGCTTCCCTTTCTTTCATTACAAGTGATTTTAAAATTCGACCACTAGATTTACTAGCAAGGATTAAATTTGCCCCAGACTGTATTGCTAACCCCCAAAGTGAGCACACTCCGGTACATTCTCTTGAGACCACCTCACTGCTCCCCAAGCCAGAATAAAAACTAGAGGGGAGGAGGCGTTTGCTGAGTGCTTCTGCCCTATAGACCAGTGTCCCTAAGTACCAGAGAGCATCAAACTCATATCTTATTTAAAGCTGTGCCTTTTCATGCCTACTATTTATTTTTCTCTCCGGTTTTAACTTCTTTGTTTATCACCAGAAATTTTTATGTTTTCGGTATTATTGCTTATTGCCCTGCCCCATCTGAAGGGGTTGGGCAAGGGGTATTGTTTTTGGTTTGTTTGTTTGTTTGTTTGTTCACACTTTAGCAGCAAAACGTTCACCCCAAATTGGGTTTAGGGATCGCCACTGACCCTGAATAGATGCCTATTGAATTTAGGAAAAGTAGTTCGAAGTATGTGCGAGGGGCGGGGTTTATTGTGTCTGGCACCACTTGTTATGTATCTATGTTTGTCTGGAGTGCATTTTCTATAATTTGTATTTTTAGTTTGTTATCATTTCTTCTCCTTTTTACTATTGCTATTATAGCGCCCCCACCATGAAGTGGGTGGGGATACAGGAATGAGTGTTGTCCTCCAGTGTGTCTGTCTGTCCATCTGTCTATCTGTCGTGCTTTTTTTCGGGGCCACAACCCATAAATTGTTCAACTTTTCACTGTGAAATATAATGCGTGGTTGCATCTCGCTGTGTAGCTGGTTGATGTTTCTGTTTGTTCTGTCTGTATGTCCATCCATCCTCAGTGTTTTGTTTCTAAGCCAGATATCGGCATCCCGTTCTTTTCTGGGCCAGAACTCCGAAACCGTTCAGCATTTTTCAACAAAGTTTTATAAATGGATGCATCATATTGCATAGATGTGCCTTTTCGTACATGCGTTTGTACTCCAGTCCGTCTGTCTGTCTCTTCATTGCGTTGTTTCCAGCCAGATATTAGCCATCACATGGCAGAGTACCTGAGTATTTCATGCTTTTAATTATTATTATTATTATTATTATTACTAGAGGTAGTTGTAGTTGTAGTTGTTTTTGTCATTTGTCCCTTTAAGTTTTGATGTGGATTGTCCAAAGACAGCATGTATAGACTTGGAAAAACATGAGCCCTCCACGGACAGAAACTGTGACGTATTTACGTTAATAAGCATTCATTCATAAGCATTCATCTTTCGATTTAAGACTGTTTTCGCCCCTGTGTGTTTTGCTTTGACAGCTGCAGGTGTGTCTCTGAGTGAGAAGGTAAAATCACTGGTTTTTGCAAAGCAAGTAACAGTCAAAGCGACGTGCGGGACCAAAGCTTGATGGACATTTTGAGCCAAGTGAAATTCCTTAATTTTATCCACAATTTCCTTTAGAATCTTTCCTTGGAAAGTCATTGCTAACTGTGGCACAAACAAGAGTGAGAAATGCTGGATGTGATTTTAATCCAAGACGAATGAGATGGATGCATCTGAGAAAGCTGAACTGTAAGAGCAGCTTGTCCCCTATTTACATGCATCCAGTCCTGCAGATGAGAGCCAAAGCGCATTCTGAGACCATCTTTTTATCGCTTTTTCACAATTACTCATAAATAAATGTAGAAAAAAATGACCATGGGGGTTTATTTCTAGTGATGCATATCTCAAAACTTTATAAAGAAAACAAAACAAAAAAAGGCAGAAGAAGAGCGGTAACGCAGAGCAATCTCTTGATAATTAATGGCAAGATAAACAAAACATAAATTTCTTTATTGCGTTGCCAAGGTACCATTCAAATATGCACGAACCATGCTATTTTAATTAAAAGATAAATCCATGTGACACTCTGCCTCAGAGTCAATTATTCGGTGAGGGAGTAATAAAAATAAATCCCATTAAACTGGCTTCCCTCTCTATTTCACTATTAACAGTAAAAATAAAGTGTCGGCGTCGGGAACCTTCCTAATTCTGCTTTCCTTCATCTGAGCCTCAGCCCACTCAACAGTGAGCCCGTTCTCTCCGTTTATCTGCAGGCTCCCGAGGACCACTGCACAGGACACCAGCACTTTTAAAAGCAGGACTGCGAGGGACCCGGGTTTAGCTGACGGTGATACGTCTTCATCCATTAATATTTCTTAGTATGAGCAGACAGTGGATGATAGATCAGGAGGATATTTTTGCAGGATATGAGCACTGTCCATGGCGCCATGCTGCTTGTTTTTAATATTAAAGGGGAAAAAAAATAATTCAGTGTTGATTTTGGTATTTGGCATAAACAAGTAGAGATTATCCGGCTTTCTTGAATGTGACCACAGTAAATAAAATAAAAAACTGTTATTTTACATGAACACAGCAGGACTGCATTATCAGAAGTACAGCACGCGCTTGGATTTTTCATGCATTTCTTACTTTTTTTTGCAGGGTTGTTGATTACAGCAACTATAATATGGTACACCTCAATTCAAAGTCTTTGGACCTTGATTTTAAATATATTTCCGTCACACTTGACAATAAGGGTACATTAATTAACATTAGTTAATGCAGTAATAAGAATTTATTAACCACTAATTAACAGTTAACTAACGGATCTGGTAATTATTTACAAATGATGTTGACATCAACGAAGGTATTCATTCATAAGTTATGGTTTGATAGTTTTAGGTGCTGCATAAGAGATACTTAAGGGATGTTTTCTACTTCACAATAAGGGAAACACAGAAAATTAATAAATGGGCAATTATGGTTTCATAATGCTCATTCGGCTATCTAATGCATTAGTTACCTGCTAATTAGCTAGTTAATGAATCAATGTTAATCACTGTACCCTTATTGTAAACTGTTACCAATATTCATGGTCACTGTAGAAAATAAGACAAAGATGCGCTGCACAGAGTTTCCCAGAGGTAGAGGTTTTATTGCGTAAAACACTGGATAAACCTGTACTGTTTCAAAAACAATTCCAACTTCTATCAGCACAAAGAAATTTAATTGCTGAAATGACAACATGTCTTAATACCTCTATACCAGAATATAGTTCTTTCAACGGATGTATAATAAATAATGACCAAGAATAGTCCTTAAATACAAGTCGTCTACTTGTTATAAGCGTAGCAACAAAATCCTCTACTCATCTCTACTCCACCGAAGATAAAAAAATTCTCTGCGTAGGAATGGGGACAGTATCTTCACCAGTAACACAGAATTTTACAGAGCAAAAAGAACTTTTTTGAGAAACATGATGATATTTCAAATCTGTTGACATCTTGTCACTGCATCTGTCGTTTGTGTTACGATGTACAAATATTCTAGGCAGGGAGGGGAGTATTTTCTGGGGTTAAGAGAGATTCAGGGAACAGTAGCACCAGACCATAGGGGACTGACAAACACTTCACAAAGAAATCCGGAAACTTCCAGTGTCACAAACAGAGTTATTGCCTGCCATGTCGCAAATGCTCCGGAGATGGAGGGACACAGAAAAAATATGAAAAAGGTGTGAGAAAGGGAGTGTTTTTTTTCTCTTTACGATTTTTAAAGTCTGTTTTTTTATCTAATATACTGAAGGCAATATACAATACATACACACACTCACACACACATACGCATAAGATACACACACGTACAAAGCAAGCGACTGACACAGTCACCAAAACACGGTAGTGCAGTTAAAATCCTAAAGCTGACTACAGTCATAAAGTACTTTTATTTATAACGTTGCAGCCCCACATAAGAGCTCATACAAACGGTTGCATTACTGTAAATTTATCAGCTTAGTTTAAGTAAGGCAGTGAGACCTACACTAGAAAAGTTAAAGAGAAAAACACTTTTATGCCGGAAATTTTCTAATTCCAACCCAACATCATTTACACCATGTTTCCTGCAGTATTTTTTTTCTTTATTTTTAAAATTTTTATTTATTTTCATACAACATAATTTGTAAACCATCCTTTTCCTTTGTCTTTTAAGCCTGAGATATCCCTCCATTATTCTCAGGCTGATGTGTAGGATTTATATATTTACAGTAGCTGCAGTTTAGTGTCTCAGTAAAACTGCCTCAGGCAGAGCGAAAGGTTTAAGGCTCCAGACTCTCAGGTTCACGCCCTGCCTGCACACGAACGCACAATTTCTGCAAGTCCACAAGATTTATTTTTATTCAGTTTTATTCAGCTACACAAAAAGTTTTTTTTTTTTGCAGTTCCTACTTTTCTATTTTCTTCAGAACAAAAATGAGAGCCAGCAGACTTTCAGTCTAAATAACATGAGATGTGATTCTTGCATGTTGCTCGTTTCCAAAATAAAATAACGTGTTAAAACAAAAGCTATGCAGGGAGGCGAGAGCCTTTATAATACTCCTAAAATGTACTGTACACAACAACAACTTCAGAAGTCTGAATTTTTACAAAAGCTTAACTTGATAAAAAATATAGAACATATTTATGTTTTAAACCAAAAAAGCAAGTCGCACTGACGTATCTGGGAGAGTCGAGAAGCCAGAGACTATTCTCAGCTTCTGCCGCTCGGCATAAAGTTTTGTGAACTTTCAGACGCATTTTTGAGAAATTTCTTCACTTTGAATCTGGAGTTTGGTTCAAGTGGAAACGGTGAACCTCAGACGTCAGATTCAGTAAGAGAGGAGGAAGGCCATTTCTCCTACATACAGTATTTATCAACAGTCATGACACGTTTAGTAACCTGTGACGCTGTGACATTTACTACAAGTACTGGCCCCGTGTGAAAACAGCCCACCATACACTCTGTCTTAAACCTTCAGCGTCATGGCTATGAACTTCGAAATGATTGATTAATACCATCCCACTAAGGAAGGTTCTGGATGTCGAATAGTGCAGCCGGGATTAAATGTATGCAATATTCTAGAGATGTCTAGAACACTGTCTGAGTTAATATTGCATTGTTTGGCTGTTTTCTTTAAATGTTAGAACGTGTCAAGGAGATATCGCAGCCTTGGTTAAACAGCCGCATAGGAAAAATTCAAATGCCTTTCCTAAACAATGCTGAAAAAAATCTGGAAAACTGCATTCATGTACCGGCGGATTATCGTTTTTTGAAAACAAAATTTAATTGGTCACAGTTTTTTTGTTTTATTTTTCTTCCTCCAATTCGTATTGCATTGAGAACCTGTGACATCATGAAGTGTTCTGGCATTTGGCTCGAACCCATGCATTGAGGGCCAGGTTTGAGATGTGGTTCTGATAAAACAAAGGTCCAACTCAGGTCTCTTTCCGACAGTCGCTAGAGATTTAACTGAATCTGCATGGCTGGATAGTGAGCAAAGCAAGCCAGATGCTGTCTCTAAGGTTTTAAAAGGCTGAAGGTGTCATTTTTCCTGGTAAAATGATCATTTAAGAAAAAAAATAATAATGATTTCAATCATTCCAGTGTGTGAACCTATCATGACACTGCACTGACAACCTGTTCCTTTCACAAGCTGCTGTGATACATAATTGTTGTAGTTAAACGAATCTAGGATGTGTATTATTACTGCAGATCCATCTTCCTCCCTCCACCCAAACTTTTGTGGCTCGCCCTCTTGCCGATGGCAGAGGTTCCCGTGGTGCTGTTTGACCCTTCCTTGAGGTCCTTCTCAGAAGGAAGGGGTCACTCTGGGATGTGGGTAGAGTCCTTGAGCTGAGGAGAGGTGGAGGGATGCCCTTCCTCAGAAGTGTCCGAGTCGACGCGGGAGCGTTTATAGCGTCGGTCGGGGTACTGGCTGTTGTCGAAGGGCATGCGATGGACGCAGAGCACATGAGTCTTCAGGTTCCCCTTCTGAGAGGCACTGTACGGGCAATACTGACACTGGAATGGCTTCTGACCTGCAGGGGGCGCACAAACAACATCTCTTAGCTCAATACTTACAGCACTGCGATGGTGACTGGTATCTCTCAGTTACAAACACACAGCACCACACTACCGCAACATTCTTCAGCCACATTCCTAAAGCACTGCCTGCATTCACATGACAAGATTACTGTTACTTACCGATAATTACTGATGACTGTCCGTGCACCAAATTTAGATTGTTCAAACTTTTACTCTGCACAGTTATCAAGCTAACTCAATAATACTTTGTCCTAAGGACATTAAGAAGTTTACAACTCTTTGCCCAAACAAGATCACTTATAACTGTCAGAAGGTTCATGATAACATCATGTCTTTACAACTTCAGTAACAGTCAATTTACTGTACACTGTAACAAATTGTTGTAAATTTACAGTAAATTTACAACAGTACCTTACTGTATTTCATAATAACAGTAACATACTGATAAATAGTCATCATGTGCATGTAAATTAACAGTTATTGCGGTTAGTTAATCATAACAGTGGATAACTGTAATTTTGAAGTAGAAAACAGTATTTTCTGTCAAGCCTAGGAAATAGGTCTACGGATCATCCCTTTACAAGCCCAGTGATCAATGAACATCTGACTGATTACTGTATGATAACATCTTATTTTTGTTTTAAATTTAACAAACTATGCACTACACATTTTCAAGTGAACATCTTAGATGCCATCCGCTGTAAAACGTCAACAAAGAAGGAGATTTATGAGTGACAAGACGACACCTGAACACAGCGCAGCTATGGTCGTGTACACATGCGCAGTGCGTCATCATTCTAACGAGCACCTTCCATGGTGTTCATGATCGGAGGTAAGAACAACTGAAAAGAGTACCGTATTCAACCTCCAATATCGAATAAAACCAGAATCATTTTGGCTTAAATTCATGATTGGCAACCCAGTGAACCATTTGGGTGTAAAAACGTCAAGTGCACATTCAGTCAAGAAATTTTCAGAGTTTTAATTTCTTGTGCTGCTGTACGTGGGGATGGCAAATAATGGCGGTAGCCATATTACAGATGTCACACGTGGTTGCTAGCCAGGGCATATGCGGCAAATGCATTCGCTATATTAATGTTTCATATTAAATGCTAATCCCCTTCTCACGGATAACTCATCCCCCAAATATATTTGTGCCCCCTTTAAAAATTGTTCCGGCTAATGAAGAGCCGAAAAAAGTGATGGTTAGCTATAGAGCTCTTTCCTAAAGTTTCTTAAGGGATATTTAATTTGATCCCATAACGTTTGTTATAATTGGCGAACTCAGTAGGTTGGCTCAAGCTGAATTGGTCCTTGTAACATAAGTTTTGGCTCTCTTATTGACAAAAAAGTTAACTATCTCCGCCAAGGAGATCATGTGATCGAGTCGGTTTATTTATTTATTTATTTATTTGTCTGTCTGTGGACAGGATTTCTCGGAAACTACTGGATGGATCTTCATGAAATTTTCACCAGAGATAGATCTTGTCCAGGGACGACTCCATTAACTTTTGGTGATGATCCGGATCCGGATCTGGATTCTGGATCCGGATCGGGAATGGATCTACAAATTTAGTGACATTTCTCGGAAACTACCGAAGGGATCTTCATGATATTTTCACCAGAGATAGATCTTGGTCCAGGGACGACTCCATTAAATTTTGGTGATGATCTGGATCCGGATCTGGATTCTGGATCTGGACTATTTATTCCAACACTTGTAAAACAGACCCCATTAAAATGCTCCATATATCGAGGGTTTGGAGCACAGTGGTGATGTGTCCAAATTTTGTGATTTTGAGATTTTTACCTCCTGTCACTGTTTCTTTCAGATAATTGCTGGAGCACAATAATTGTATGTCCATGCACCTCAGTTTTAAACAGAATTCATATTTTCGTTTTGTGCTATGTCCAACCAAATCTGCTTATATGAATTAAACATTGATATTTTGATGAATAAAAATGAATAATATTGCAGAATCTTTAATCTATCACCATTGTGTTGTGTCACATCAAGTGCTAGAATTGTTGGAGCACAGAGGTGACACGTCCATTTTGGCAAATTTGGCCATGATGTTGCAGTCCCACGCTTATGAAAACCTAAATGTTCAGTAAACTTCTGAACCATGCAGTAAAAGAGCGACTGATATAAAAATTATGTAAGTGATGTACCTGATTTAATAGAACATTTGCAAACCTAAAAATCATTTTTTTCTCAAAACCTCTAAAATGGACATATCACTATAATGCTCTGACCCCTCGATACTGTCCAGTTTTACGTTTTGAACGGTTCTTGGGCAATACGTTATGCTACCTTAAGCACTACAAGCTTGTACCTGATTTCACCTGTTCTGCGAAACATGCAAAGGATTCAACAAAACACAAGTAAGAATCTCAGTGCTCCTGCAAAAATTACCCAGAGTTTTGCTGACGTTCTTCAAACTTTGAGTGATACTCTTTAGAACGCCAGGACATCAGTTAGGTTCTTATTAAGATTCCGGTGGAAAATCATTAACAATCAAAGTAGCAGTTTAATGCATTAATCTTGATCTCATTCCATTTCATTTCATTTCATCCACAACCAGGAGAGGCCAGAGTCAGCTATTCTGCCAGGCAGACATTAAATGCATCATCTCAGTCATTTTTATTTCACAGAGTGTACCAGACAAGGCTCTGGGTACAAACATGAGAGAAGGAATGGAGATGATTAGAATCAAGGGGTAATATACATGACGTAATTTGACTGAAATATTTTAAAACAGGCTCGCAGATGTGATGTATAATTCTATTATGCGGGGGTTTAATTTCTCAGAAGGGCTTTAATATGACACAAAGGCTCTCAGATACTCTGTGCAAGAGGAATTGACTCAGCTGAGGGCTCAAAGGTGTTCCAGAGGCCTGAATTTCTTTAGATAAGGATGGCGGAAATGCTAAACTAATGTGCACTTGATGCATGTTGGGCTGGATTATATTGTCTCATAGAACAACCTCATGTTACAGTCTGAGGAAGGAACACAGCGTCTGTGCGTGAGCTCAGCTGGAGAGCATGTTTGCCTGCACAGCTGCAGCAGAGCAGAACTCGAGGTGGGGAAAGATATCCGTGCCCAGCTTTGTGTGCATAAAATATAAGTACATTTGACGACAAGCAAGGGTTAACCCTTTCAACGCCATAGGCAAATACAGTTGCCCAATGATGTAAGACATCAAAATCAGATGCTGTTGAAAACCTATCATGTGGCAACTTGTTGAGCTCCCGCAGGGGAGCTCTTTTAAACAAGTTGCCACATGATTGGTTTTCAACAGCTCAGGATAACTACATTTTTATTCCCGCAGGGGGGCTCTTTTAAAGGAGTTGCCACGTGATAGGTTTTCAACGGCTCAGGATAACTACATTTTAATTTCCCTGAAAATTTTTTTCAGAGCTCAAGGGGTTAAGGTCAGGAAGAGTAGATACCAGTCAATCAAGATATGACTAAATGAGAATTGTTCAGTCTGTCTCAGTCGCAAAAATCACCAGTAGTCAAACAGCAAAGCTTCAGGAGCTGATAGCACTGAAGAGACAAAGCATCTCAAGACGATTAAAAATGCATTACCATCCCCACCACCATGCACACGCACACACCGCACATCGTCCTCATTACGACCGAAAGAGAAGGAAAACGCGAAATGGAAACACTTCCTCCACTCCCTCACTCGTTCGTTCCAGCATCAGCTGAGCCTCTAAATGTGGGGGGGGGGGGTAACGGTGCGTCACATTCTCAGGGAGGTGGCCTGTAACCCTGCCCTCCCCTCTGTCTTCCAGTGCCTTCTGGGAAAGAAAGGAGGTCATGTGACATCTCTCAGCAAGCAGTACCCACAGCTGTAAACTTTTCTTTCATCCTGTGACAGGAGGGGACGAGTCCTGGAGTGCCGCCCCCCCCCCCCCCCGCCGCCCCCCCCCAATCCCCACTTTACGAAACCAGTAACCCCCGATTACGACTCCACTGCTGGTGTTCGCATCCTGTAGACCTCGGCTAATGCACTAAAGCCCGCCCAAACACACAAACGTACACACACGCATACGCACACACGCACACACAGCTCTGCTCCTACCCTCCTGTCACTCACAGGATGCCCAGCAGGCAGGCAGTCGCTCTCGTAAAAATGCCATCTGATGCCAGCGCTGCCATCTGTGTGTGAGACTGAAAGTGCTTTACCTGGATCTGCCGCGACATCCCCCCCCCTCCCCTGGTACAGTGACAAATGTCTTCAGTCCCCAACACCAGAGAGAGCTGCTGGGTCTGAACAGATCTGCATGCGGATGAGATCTGTGTGTGTGTGTGTACATTGAAGTGTGTGCGTGAGAGCTCTGATTTTTATTTATTTTTTTGTATATAAAAGCATTTGTGGACATTCTGATGCCGATTTATGGAGCACTGTTCTATAGGAAGCAGTGGACTTCTCAAACTCGCTTTCAAGACTTTGATAAAATACATTTCTTTTTTTTGTTTAAGAAACCTTAGTTTCAAACTAGTGATCTATGTGAGTTTAATACTATGCATACGGTCAGAAGAATGGAAAGCTTGGTGAAACAGTTTGCAGGAGTAGTAATAGGGCATAACTTTTTTGCCCTCATTAATGCGGAAGAGGGATTTATCTGTGGATAGTTTAGTTCTATCACAGTTCCTACCCCATACCCACCATTGCTCTCTATGATGATGTGCATAATCGTAACAATGCTGCACAGATGATGTGGGCGATAAAATATGATGTGCCGTCTGTCGGAGAATAGTAACCTGCCGCACAGGATGTGAATTATAACCCGCGGTAAGGAAATGTTGAAACCACTGAACACAGCACTAGCGCATTTAGCACACGTGTACAGCTCTCGGGCCTCTCTCTGCATTAGCATCAGAGGCGGGGAATCCACTGCCAGAAAGTAAAAATTCCTGCCCATAATTTTGCTCCAATAACCTTAAACAACCATAAAAACAACGAACCCATATATGGGTCCCTCAGATGCGGCTGCTGTGCTCAACCCTGTGGATCTTCAGTCCTATTTTTAATTCTAGAGGAGATCCCTCGTTTTCCAATGATCCCAAATATGTCCTGCTGAATTGCAGGGAAAAGTGTAAAAAGTAATCTAGATATTTTCCATTTGATACTTCTCAATATTAAGCCGCTTTCACACTGGACGCAAAAAAAAAAACATTTTTGCGCGACAGATTACATTCAAAGTCAATGCAAAGACGCCAATGCACGCATTATTCGTGTCTTTGCATTGACTTCGAATGTGATCTGTCGTGCGAAAAATTCGTTTCACATCCGGTGTGCAAGCAGCTTTAGTGCGATGTAGCTTCAGTGAGGTGCTGCAACCAGCAGATTCAGAGTATGTGTACGACATTGTCGTGCAATATAAAAAATGTTTTTTCTAAACTTTGAACCTACTAAAGCAAAACTTATATAAAAAAAAATTGTTTTAGGGGCTAATTTGCTAATTCTTGCAGGAGTTTAGTCAGGTAGTAGAATTAATGAGGGGAAGCACCTTGCTGAGTTTATGGGTGGAAGAACAACTGGATTTTCCATCTCTGAAGAGAGAGACGGTTGCGGTAGAGGGGCTCGGGGAAGGGGGTAAAAAAATCTCCCCATTTTAAAGTATGGCAAACAACACCATAAAGGATTCAAAGTGTTTGCGCATTTACCTCCACTAGAACTAAAAATTTAAAGTGGACATAAGTCTTTAAACAAAGGTATCAAAGCATAATGCGAATTACAAGATGGAGGGCGGCAGACAGGTGATACAGCACTGGCCTGTGAGGTGATTCAAAAGTCTGCCAGTCAGGATACAGGAGGGCCGAGCAGAAAAAGGGACTGAATGCTGAAGTGTAGTTTCTTGCCGACTATGAAACTACAGAATGTTTTACGAATAATAATGATTGGAAAATATTTGTTTTGTACTGCACCACGAAAGAGTACAGTATGTAACACATGTATGTACAGTGTATATTGGAACCCATACTTTACACTTGTTTTATTGTGGCAAAGCCTGTACACTAAATTTATGGCATCAGCTCAAGCATTCAGAACATGACATAGCCTGGAATAATCATTTAAAACATTTGCCCGCTCAAAAACAAAAATAAAGTGTATTTATGACATGACAATGACAATGTATGCTTCACTGAGTGTGTTCAAACTCTACAATGTGCTAAGAATTATCTGAAATCAAAGTAACGACAGTATTTATTTGTTTATTTATTCTCATTTATTTTACTCAGGCCAGTTTTGACAGCACCAGCAGTATTTTCCATCATACGTGCCTGATCCAATGATGTTTATCTTATATTCCGTTTCTGCAATGTTTGATGATTGAGCGACATCAGAGAAATAAGCAATTAAACAGTCATAAAAACATCACTGCTTCACAACTGCATAGCTAAACACAATTTATAGAGCTTTTTCATGGCGACAAACTTTGTTTTAGCTGAAACTAGGATACGTATTCACATCAAAGCCTTATTCATGAACAAAAGTCTTATCGGTTAAGGGTATCGCAGAGTGCAATACAGTTGATATGCAGCATCTAGATGTGTTAAAGAGAGACTCTGTGATTGGCTGGGAGTTTTGTGCTTGCTTTTTGTGCAATAAAAGGAGGTCTGTGGTTGGCTGAAAGTTGAGGTCTGTGGTGAAGAGCAGTTCAGTTGTCCCGTGAGCAGTGATGTAGGCAGGTGTGTACGAACAGGCGGTGTGAGAAGAGGATGAGAGTCCCGGGGTGTTGAGATTACCGGCACTCATTTATACCCTGTTCCCGTTAAGAATGAAGCTCATCTCTGCAGCAATGACCTGCATGACCTGTCGACCTGACGCTGAGGACAGTCTTTAAATAAGGTTCATTAATCAGGAGCCAGAGTCTAATGTAACTAAAGCTTCACAATTACAGGGGATGAGATTCAGCTAAGGGCCATCTATCTCCCAATGACTGGGCTGACAAGCCCCCCCCCTCCATATCTATAATACTGACTGTGAGGAGTGTGCATACTGTATGTGTGTTGAGTGTGTGTGTACGTAGGCATAAGCCATGAGTTTTTGGACGTGCTTATATGTTTAGGTGTGCTGGCATATGTGCAAGAATGGGTATATGTGTGTCCGTCTAAGTGGTGTTAGCGTGTGTGTGTGTGTTGCATATGTGGCGTACACCTGTATGTATATCCATGTGGTGAGTGTGTGTTTGCGCCCATGTGTGAGTGTAATGGAGTATATGTATGTATATCTGTGTGGTGTGTATGTTTATTCTTGTAGATGAGTATAGCAGAGTGTGTGTATGTACAGTATGAGTGCACACGCGTGTGTATCTCTGTGTGGTGTGTGTGTTTGCCCTCGGGTGTGTATGGCAGTATGTGTGTGTGTTTGCTGCAGGGTAGCAGATGACACAGGGCCGGAGCGCTGACTCTGACAGGCAGGGAGTGATGACTGCGGCGCGGGCTCTCCGCTGTGATCCGCAATTATGATGTCTGTGGGAGACGAGCGACCGCGGGCACCGCCTGCCCTGTACTGACCTCCCCGAGCCCCTCTCTCTCTCTCTCTCCCTCTCTCTCTATCCTTTGCTCTCTTTCTTTCTTTCCCCGCCCCACCCTCCTCTCTTCTCCGCGTACCTCTCCTGTACAGACCTTCATTATTCCATTCTCACAATCTACCCTTTTTAACCTCCCCTTTTCTTTAGATGCCCCTTTCAACCATTCTCTCTCTCTCTCCTTCTCAATCTCTCACTCCTTCCCTCCCTTTTAGTGGAATGTTACTCTTTGCATTGACTTTGAATGTAATCTGTCGTACGAAAAATTTCGTTTCGCGTCCAGTGTGAAAGCGGCTTTACACAGGCGCCTGCTGTACGTTCCTGTATGACAGCGACAGGCATCTTCACCCTTTTCCATCCTCTAATGCCCTGTTTGTACTACATTCTTCCCACCCTCTAAAGCACCTCTCCTGTTACCATGGATACAGGTGTGTCAGTGGTTTGTAGTCTCAGAGTCAGAGGTCTGTGACGGTTCCCTCGCAGTCAGTGGTTCCTCCCTGTTCTCCTCAGTGTCACAGTCAGCCCTGTGTAATCGAACACCGCCACCTGCAGGGACACACCATTACGGTACGGAAACACACCGCGGTCAAACGGCCCGTTATCAACCGGATATTAGAGCTATAGCTCCGTATAACACATGGCACCTGATGTAAGCTATGGCTGCATGCTGCGGATTATCCTTTTGTAATATGCTTTTCAAATGAACTGAGACGTTGGGTATGTTACTCATAATCCGTCAAACGGTAATGCAATTTCCCTTCAGCTTCAATGGAATCTGGGCATGTATTTACAGTTTCCACTGGGGTGGCATCTGCTGACAGGGGATATGAACTGCTGGGAAGCTTGTAAGAATTGATATATATATATATATATATATATATATATAATATCTATATATATATATATATATACACACACACACACACACACACACACACACACACAACACCAATTCCAAAATACTTGGGACAAAGTGTAACTTCTGAATAAAATCAAAACACAATGACTTTCAAATCAAACCAGCCAGTATTTTATTGACAATAGAACAGAGATAACGAATGTTGAAACTGAGAAATTTTACCATTTTATCCACAAAATGAGATCCTTTCAAATTTGCGGGCTGCTACAGGTCTCAAAAAAAGTTTGGACAGGGGCCTGTTTACCATGGTGTAGCATCCCCTCTTCTTTTTAACACAGAGTGGAAGCGTCTGGGCATTGAGGAGACATGTTTCTTGAGTTTAGCCATTGGAATTTGATCCCACTGTTGTTTAATACAGGCTTGCAGCTGCTGGAGAGTTTTGGGTCTCCTTTGATGGACTTTTTGTTTAATTATGCGCCAAATGTTCTCAATTGGCGAAGGATCAGGACTGCAGGCAGGCCAGTTCAGCACACAGACTCCTCTACTATGAAGCCATGCTATTGTAACAGCTGCAGTATGTGGTTTTGCATTGTCCTGCTGAAATACACAAGGCCTTCCCTGGAATAGATGTCCTCTGGAGGGGAGAATATGTTGCTCTAAATACCTTTCAGCCTTCATGGTGCTTCTTAAAACGTGCAAGGGTCCCACACCATATGCACTAATGCATCCCAATACCATCAGAGATGCTGGCCTTTGAACTGAACGCTGATAACAGGATGGGTGGTCTTTCTCCTCTTTAGCCCAGAGGACACGATGCCGATGATTTCCAACAAGAATGTCAAATTTGGACTCGTCTGACCACAGGACACTTTGCTACAGTTCATTTTAAATGAGCCTTGGCCCACAGAACACGGTGGAGCTTCTGGATCATGCTCAACAATGGCTTCCTTTTTGCATGATAGAGTTTTAGGTGGCATCTGTGGATGGCACAGGGGACTGTGTTTACTGACAGTGGTTTCTTGAAGTATTCCTGGGCCCATTTAGTAATGTCAGTGACAGAATCATGCCAATGAGTGACGCAGTGGCGTCTGAGGGCCCGAAGATCACGGGCATCCAATAAAGGTCTTTAGCCTTGTCCCTTACGCACAGAGATTTTTCCAGTTTCTCTGAATCTTTTGATGATGTTATGTACTGTCGATGATGAGACCTTCAAAGCCTTTGCAATTTCACATTTAGGAACATTGTTTGTAAAGTATTCCACAATTTTTTTTATGCAAGCCTTCACAGGTTGGAGAGCCTCTGGCCATCTGTACTTCTGAGAGACTCAGCCTCTCTAAGACATCCCTTTTATAGCCAATCATGTTACACACCTACATGCCAGTTAACTTAATTACTTACTAAATGTTCTTTCAGCTGATTCTCTTACATATTAATAGCTTTTTCAGCCCGTTTTGCCTGTGTCCCAACTTTTTTGAGACCCCTTGGTGCCAGAAAATTTGAAATAAGCTCATTTTGTGGATAAAAGTGTAAAATGCCTCAGTTTCAACACTTGAAATATTAACTAAGTTCTATTGTAAATCACATTTTGGCTCATGTGATCTGAAAGTCATTGCATTTTGATTTTATTCACAATTTACTCTTCATCACAGCTATTTCGGAATTGGGGTTGTATATATATATATATATATATATATATATATATATATATATATGTGTGTGTATATGTATATAATTTCTTTTTTTTTTAAAGCATGTATTTGTGTTATTTTATTGAGTGCACTGTAAGCACATTTCCAGGTTAAGTGGCCATGTAGTTATTCTTTGTCTCTGTGTGGCTTCCTGCTGTGATGATCTGCAAACACCAGCAGTGATTCACCGGGGACAGAGCGCAGGACAGGGTGAAGCTTCAGGGCTGATTTTTGTCGCCTCCTGAAAACAATAATCTCAACATGTTCTGCATTACCATCCTGGCACTGCCAGCAGGTCCGATTAAATTTTCATCACCACTGGGGTGTAAAGTTGCACTAAACTCCCTTAATGCTGCCCTGCTAAATGACTACAGAGTCGTAGATGGCTTGCAAACATTTGAATCGTTTGTCAGAATGGTTACCGCAGTCATTTGCCAAGATAAGGGGGCAGAGTGATTCCGAGGAAGCATCATCTCATTATGAAAACTGAATCTATGTCGATGGGCTGCCTTGTTTGCCTGAACTGTAACACCACCATAAGAATGAATGAAAGTCACAACGGGAAAAATAATGTCCCTTGTATGTATGTCCACATATTCACTGGAAAATTCCGCAATTATTCTGCTTTCAGTCGTCTGATGTACTGACAAGAGGTGTCAAACAAAAACCCTAAACGGCTTTCAGCACTGCAACACTGGATTGTAGGCTGGTCTTTACCTCTCTCTAGTGGCCAGAAATTGTAGCGCAGAAGCCGGAATGCAAATAAATATTTAAATTCAGAAAAGTAGACGTTGGTGGATACGAGTTCAGCAAGGGGTCACGAGATGATCGCATACAACTGGCACATAGGAATTGAATTACTTATTTCTCATTTTTAAAATCAATATCAAGCACAACCTGTCTGACAACACAGAGTGCTTCTCAAAGCAGGATTACAGCGTTGTTTGGATAACTGCGATGAGTGAAAAAGCCTGAAAATCTAGATTTTGAAGGCTTTCAGATTAATCTCAAGGCAGTAATCCAGCTAACCATGGACTCGAGCTTTGAGAAATGGCACTGGTCCGAATGAAGGGGAATTATTGTCAATCTCTCAATTGCGGAGCACGGCAAGGACTACATGCATTTGATAATGACTGAAGCATAATTGAAGCACCTATTACTAAAACCCCATAAGTCACACTTGACTTGACTTGACTTGTGGGGTTTTAGTAATCAGTGCTCCAATTTATGAGATATCCATTGCAAGAACTTCTGCGACGTAATAGTTAATGCAACATATGCATAAGATGAAACAACACAATGTAATAATGGGCAGTGCATCATGGCCACTTACTACACATATTACACGTTTACAAGCGCAGTCATACAGAAATGCACAAAAACACAAAAGGCAGAGCACTGCTCCATGAATTTAACACACTTGATCACTCTAATAAACATAATCTGTATGAATGCAGGCACATATATATGCTGATATTTCAGGCAGTTTACGAGGAGGAACTTCAGACATATTACACTAGCAGGGAGTGTGAAAACCACTTTACACCATGTTCAGGAGAATGACACATCTTTATTGAGTAAGCATGTAGAGTTGGAGTAGTACGGACAATTACGTCACTAGGGCGCTATTTGAACAGAACGTGGTACTTTAGCTGAAACTGACTGAGGCGATGTCCACACTGATAAGGTTTCCTCTTAAAACAGTATTTTAAAACAATCTCTGTCCCCACTTAAACGCGATCCCTGAGTTTTCAAACTAGAAGTGGGTCAGCGGTGTTTTCAAAAGTCTCTGTTGCAGGGGTTTGAAAATGCCGGAGCAGTGTGGGACGCTAAAAATTAAGAATTTTGAAATGAAGACATATTGATGTGGTCGGAGCCTGGAACTTTACCCGATGTCACCTGCACACCGCAGTACTCACCAGCGCACCACTCACATGTAACTACAGCAAAAAGGAACATAATTTATACCTCCACTGCACATCTGGCTCACATCTGGCACGGTGAACTAATAATGCTTTTATGTCATTTAGACAGCAAAAACTGACACCCGCTTAGGTCAACTGGAACACACCCGATTAGGCCGACCTGGGTTACATGGAACATGGGACCCTACCTCAAAGTAACAGAATCCCAATTTAGGCCGCTAGTTCTCCCTATGCAACAAAATTTATGAAATATAAAAGTAACAAAATTATGCCATCCCCTCAAATAGCTTTGCCCACAATTTTTATACAATCTCAGAAATCTGTTCCCCAAGGTATTATGTACCCTTTAGGGCTAATTATAGGACCTCAAGGTACTCCTGTCAACCTTATTAGGGTCTAAAAGGTACTTTTATGTTCCAAAACAAATAAAATCCCACTTCTAAGGTACAGCAGCAGTACCTTTGAGGGTACTGCCCCAGTGACAACCAAGGCTTGTACTGCTGTTGTACCATATAAGTGGGTTTTTATTTGTTTTGGAACATAAAAGTACCTTTTAGACCCTAAAAAAGGTTCATACAGGTACTTTGAGGTCCTATAATTAGCCCTAAAGGGTACATAATACCTTAGGGAACAGAAATGGACTGCTGTACCCCTATTTCTGAGAGTCTATGGAGGAAATGCAAGAAAAATCAAAGTGTTTTTTTTTTTCATTAAAACCTGGGATGAACATGAGAAAATATGCAGCTTATAATATTTTTAAAGGTGTGTGAGAGAAAAATACAAGCCCTTGTCTTATTGTGTATTAATGAACTTGTAGGAAAAATATGTAACACTAGATGGCACAATAGACTTCAGTATGGCAATAGAATTTGTCTAACATAAACGGTGGTTTTAAAAAATAGAAATACATTTTAATTCTGAGATGACGAATTTGTTGCATGTATTTTTTAAATGAACATGTTGAATTCAAAATATTTTTGAAATATAAATTCAACCTGCATTTAAAATATGACCGCTTTACAGATCAATGAGAGAATACATCTCTGAGAAATTAAATATGTAAATAAATTCAGCGCCCTCTGATAAATTTTGAGAATTCATCTGGCGAGGAATGGACTCTATAAGATAGGTTAAGAAGTCATGTGATAGATCTTATGCCAATAATGAAAATTACATCATAAATCTCAGGATATACTCTAAATAAGCATTGCCTGATTTATTTCTGTCACATGTTGGAAGTGTAAAAATCATCCCTTACCAATATTTGACACTTTTTTTTCCAAAACAATACAAAAAGAATCACAAAAAATATTCTTTTCAAAAAATAATACTCATGGCTATTGATATATTTGAAGGTAAATATAAAAATTCAGCTAGTTAACAAATTAACCTTGATCCGTTCTTATAAGTGCAGTAATCAATCAGAAATCTGGCTGTGTTTATGATCCGATGTCCCTGGTATGGTGAAGAACACTGACCCACTTGAATCTTTAAATCAGTAAAACAGTATGTGATTCCAAAGCTAAAGTCTTATACTTTCTTATGATCAGTTTTATCATTGGGTGGCACAGTGGTGCAGTCGGTAGTACTCTAGCCTCACAGCCAACCCTGAATGGGTTTGAATCTTGGCGGGGCCTGTCTGTGTGGACCTTGCACCCTTGCACCTCCCTGTTCTGAGGTCAGTGTTTTCTGGGATTACTGTTCCCCTCTACAGTCCAAAGACATGCATGTGAGGCACATGAGAAACTCTAGGCTTCTCACAGAGTCCACAAATGATGCGTAAACCCCCGTGATGGACTGGAAAATTGTCCAAGGTACATGATTGTTTGATGACGGATGAATGATTTTTTTTCCTTTGCCCATAATCATTATTAGACACAGAATGCTCGTTAACACCATTCTCCATCATTTAAATAGATTACTAAAATGGCCCCAAGTTCCAGACCCATTAAACGATTTTTAATTTTAGTAATTACACTTTTTTGTGATAATAATGCTGATATATATTCAAAACGAGCTGGTCAAAGCCCACATAAGTCCCCCACACCCAAAATCACATGCGCACACACACACACAGACAAGTTCGGCTGAAATCAATAGTCCCGCGGCCTACTCTTCGGGTGCCGAGAACAAATAAGAAGTTTAAAAACACATTACAAAAAAAAAAAAAAAACTATGTAGCTGAATTTAATGTCCAATAATTAATTTAAGTAACAGAAATGAACTGTTCAAATATGCAATATTTTCTCTTTGAGAAAAAAATATTGAGAGCAACAATTTGATTACTCTGCGCAGAGGAGGACTTTGGGGTCATTTAATTATAGATATGCATGAATGCTTCCAGTCAGATAGTTTATTTTCTTTACATCATCTGAATGAAAGAAAAAAATCAGGTCACATTTCTCACAGAGCAGAACCGAAATTCTTGAGATACCCAGAGAGGGCGAAATTCACTATTTGTGAGGTGTTATCGTCAGAAGCAAGACAAAAAGATCATGCTTAGCTTTGGAGCTTAAACTTAAGTTTCCTGAAAACTACCTTACATTTCTTCCAGAATTATACTCATTCGGCGTTTGAAATAGGGCAACAGAATCTCAAATTGAAAAGTGATCTTTCACATTAACACTTTACAGAACAATTATTTATATGAGCATGTACTTTAGGTCTGACCGTACAGCAGTACCTGAGGATATAGCAGTAGCTTAGTAAAGTCACCTAAAAAGACCCTGTAAACTCTGACCAAACCCTCTGACGTTTGTCAGCGCGAGACAGTGGGCTTTAGCTCTCCTGCCCTCCACGCCACCCCCACTTCCTCCCTCGCTAACCTCCCAATTCAATAGGTTCCACTGAGAACCGATCCTTTTGTGACCTGTCAATCACCTCGACCGAGCCCTGGCTAAAACCGTCCCTCTGTCTGTTTCCCACAGTCTGAGTTTGGGTCATTATGGCTTCAACAAAACCCAGCATTAATGGAGTGAAAGGGCTTTCAAACTTCTCTTCTTCTGCTAATAACTGCTGCTGAAATGATAATTAGCTCCAGATTCTGTCCACAGAAATGAAAGAACGAAAGAGCACCACACACACACACACACATACACACACACACGCGCGCGCGCGCACACACAACTGCACCCCAGTCTCTATTATCCTCCCTAGTGCCTTTAGGACCAACACACTGCTCTTCAAAACACCCCCAAACTCCGAATACCCCGCCCTCGTCCGCTGGCAGTCCCCTCTGCAATTCTTTATCGGTGACATAATCCAGACTGATCGTACAGCCGGCATAGATTCAGCCACTGTGATCATCAGCAGAACGGTCATGTAACACCACTCTGAGCTCAGTGCCCATTTGTTGTAAAGAGAGTGGAATCTGCAAAATGGCCGCCTTCTCAAATAACCTCGACACAAAGGGTTGCGCGCCGACTGTGGCCTGCTGGCAAAAAAAAAAAAAAAAAAAAAAAATCATTAAGCACAGAGAACTAAAGCTTCCTTGTGTTCATTATGTGCAGCTAAGCTCAAAATTATGCTCTCAAAAATTCCGATTGCAATTGCATTAGATGTGTTCTAAGTTTATGTACCAAGATGTGTCCTCAGCTTTTCAAAAAGTTAAAATGCACTGGGAGGTACTGAATATGTGTCATCAACTACTGTGTTCACATGATAAAATGTTTAATGGCCGGTCAAAATTACATTAATTGATCATGCTAATGTCAGAGATGCAGGAAACGTTTCATTTACGGTCGTCTCAACAGTAATACATACAACCAACAGAAGAGACCACTGCGGCAATGTGACAGAGATCAGCCAGTGTTCGCACAATGGCCACCTGTCTGAACATTGACTTGGACTGGACCTTTGAATGGTGCGTGAGGGTTGCCAGATTTCATTTGTCAGAGCTAAAGAAAATGCCCAGCTGAAGCCTTAACATGACCAAAGTTGGCAGCCGCATATCGACTAGGACTTACCTCGCCGTCCAATGTCAGTGAGTTACAGCACTCAAATCACACAGCTACCCCCTGTGGTCCTAACTGTCAACTCTACAGTATCCAGCTGGCATCTGTCAGACCTCCAACAGAGTCTGCGTCAGGGCTTATCCAATCAGTACTGGACCGTTAGTAACAAGACCATTCACTGACTGTGCTATATTTGTTGGATACCTGAGATTCACCTCTAACACTCCATCAACTGTTCAACAACAGGAGCTTTATCTGCTAAATGCTGGCGAACCATCAAGCGACACATTTTGACAGGACATTAATACGCCATAGCTGGGTGGGATAAACATGACTCTACGCAAGTTCCCCTCCCATTAACCCTTCGGGATCTTGCAGCCCTATGTCCCCTTGTGACACGTCATCACGTGCTCTTCACGTGCACCGTCAGCGGTGGGGCTGTATCCTCTTTTACGGTTTCCGCACAAAGGTGGAATCGAGAGGTGTGGAATCACATGCTGTTATGGGAGTCCCACGTCACCTGACGGGGGTGATGGGCTGTCAGTCACGGTGAACGGCGAGAGAGAGGGGAATCGAAACAGACAATAGACAGCAGCCCTTCTGCCAATAAACCACTACAGACTCACGGTCCTCGAGACCCGTGAACTGTTCATTGTCCACCCTCTGTTTACCTAGGAGTCAGGTGTGAGAAGCACTGATTGAAAAGCCTAGTGCTAAAGATACTTCTTAAGTCACATTTTAACACACCGTGAGGTAAGGATGGTAAAATGTCTTGTATAGCTACCCAGGTCCACAGCCTCTATCTCCTCAAAATGGACATTTTGTGACTTAAGTACTGCTGGCACTGGGGTCTTCAGTTGTACAGTCAATCAGCTCAGAGTAAAGAAAACCAAGAATGAATTTGGAATTGTCTGCCATATTTGGTGAACCCTGCAGTAAACTGTGCCTTAACTGGATGAACCACTTAGCACACTGGCACAGCAGGATTTCCCCCAGAGACAGTAGTAAATGCAAACTGATGCAGTTACTTGACTAAAAGCTATACCCCTGTGCCAGATCGAGGCTCAGTGAACATCCAGTATTGTAAACGGATGCCATATTAAGGTAAAAGCAGCGTGAAAGTTGCTGAGGATGAGGGCATCTGGTGAGCGAGTAAATAATGTAATGTGATAGCGTCCGCTAATGGGAAAATCCGCAGCACCTGGTAAGGTTTTTAAAATGTGCTTTAGCTGGCATTCGCCAATCTCCAGACGATTCTTAGTTCCTGCTAAGCATCTGTTACTCACACGCATTGGATCTCTGTTATGGCGGCAGATTGCAGGATGAAAAGTACATGCAATTTATACCTGTCTACCACATGGGAGAAAAAAACTATTTCGAAAATTGTATACTGTACCCACAATGCACGTGTTCATCCGGCTGCGAGCACGGCTGGCTCACTGCATCACTGCATTTAACATATTAGGCGGGAGAGCAACAGCAAGATATTCTGTACTATAGAAAAGGCTTTGGGATTACTTTCGATGGTTGTAAAGGAGACATACACACACACACACACACACACAAAAAAAAAAAATTATTTGTACATTAAAAATATTTCCTCTCACTGGACACAATTCTGTCATATTCAAAGTCTTCCCTTACAATTTTCTCTGAGGGGTTCATGGGCTGTTTACATAGAGGATTGTGAAATGCGAGATGAGATCTTACATGTTCCTAACCAATGCCAAGCAGACAGCTTCTCAGATATCTGGGCATTCCTACAGCAAACTCAATCCCTCTGAGCTTAGGTACACATCTGCTAACAAGTGGGAATAAACAACCCAACACTTCTGCATTCTTTTTCTGCAACTGAGTTAAATGGTTAGGGACCTGAGTGTGCTCCAAGAGACTGAAGGTTTGACTTCTAGACAGGATATTGTCAATTTGAGCAAGATAACTCACCTGAGTTGCTTATAAAAGCATACATGAAACCCACTCAGATGAAGCAAATAACATTATCTTATGACAGCAGCACATGTCTTGGTTTGCAGAGTGGCTGCAGTTAGCTAGTCAACCAGGTCCATTGTTCCAAGACCATCTCCCCACGTACAATAAGAACATTAAGAACCTGGTTTAAATTGCCGTTCTAACACTGACGCTCTGTTCTGATTCTCTTGTGGTGGACCGACCTTCCATTAGAGGTTAGAACAGCACAGATTCTGATCTCCATTAGCAACAGTCACTTCCTCAGGCTGTAATCCCAGCCCTGCTTCTAGGTTTTGCACTTTATAATTTGTTTAGTTCAATTGAAGGTTGAATTGAATGTAGCAGGCCGAAGAAGAGCCCGGGCGGGGAATTGACCCCCAGACTCCCGGGTAGGAGTCAAACGCGCTGAACACATCGCTAAAGAGCCAGGCTCATTGGCAAGGTAGCCAGGGCGCATACTTATTAGGAGGTATTTCTAGTGACAGGACCCTTAAACTGTCACGCCTCTCCCCCTTTTTCGTGAGCATGTCCTCACACTCCATGCTGTGCACATGCTGCCATCCATTAGGATCCCCCAGATCCTACCGATAACGCCAGAATGTGACAGGCCGAAGGAGGGCCCGGGCGGGCATTGAACACCAGACTCCTGGGTAAGACTCAAACGCGCTGACCACTTTGCCTAAGAACCAAGATGTGACAGTTGATGGGTCATGTCACTAGAAATGCGTCCTAATAAGTACGCGCCCTGGCTACCTTGCTAACGAGCCTGGCTCTTTGGCGATGTGTTCAGCGCCTGTGACTCTTACCCCGGAGTCTGGAGTTCAATTCCCCGTCTGGGCCCCTCCTTCGGCCTGCTACATAAGGTATACCTGTTTCATATGATCCCCAAGGATAGTTTCACTGATGCTATAGCTTAACAGGTTACTCTGCTGGTCTCTAGTTCTCTTATGGTCATTTCTGGCACTTGGTACCAAGTTTCCCTCTCGGTGCTTTTGTTCCTGCCGATACATTTTGTATTGGACGCCACCCTGAATAAGAGCGTTTCCGAAATGCCAGTAAGTTAATGAAATGCAGTGTATTTCTGAGATGTTCTGTGAACAAAGAACTGATGACAGCAAATGCATAGCCATAGCTGTACACTAGTAATCAGAAGGGAGTATTTATTCTTCTTCTGTTGGTTGCTATGAGTGCCATGTTTCCAGAATGTAAAGCTCGAAACATATCCTACACAAGGAAGTGAGCGTATGCAAACGAAAACACCTGGCTGATACATTGCATGTGCACGGCTCAGTCGTACACACTCAATAAGCATTCTTACGTCCCTACAGAGGTAATAAAAGTGAGTCATCAGAGGAGTGATCCAAGACAGTTGTGCAAGACTGTGCGAAAGAAAGTGGCTTCATCCTGCGGTCATCAGCTACGGCGCTCCTGGCAGCTACGCAAGACCCTGCAGCTCATGCTTACATTTCATTAAGAATGTCATACTGCACACTTCCTACTGTTACAAGGGATGCAATTGATTTTCTATAGCATGAATAGTCTGGGTGGGTGCACTTATGAAGGATATTTTTCAGGCCAGATGAGTGTGTTATTTATGAGAAAGGGTCAGAGGAGTGCAAGGATCTCGGCCACAGTCTGGATACCCTTGCATTTACTACAATTACAGCATCACACCATTCATTATTTCAAATGACAGAAAAAATGGGTTACAGAGTAGTACCATCATTGACCACACGAGGGACGCACTGCTCCTTATTCTTAGCCCAACGGACGTTAAAACTGCTCTGTGAGAACTGAATGGTCCCAGTATGGTGGTGCTAATACCACAGTGTTCCGGGTCTTAAAGCTGTCATGAGAAAAGCGCAGCGATGCGATTACTGCGTACCTTCACAGTTACGCGTGTAGTACACTCGCTCTCACACGCACATTACGGATCATTTTCATCGCACTTCATTTAAAATTACCAGGAACCATATCTATATACAGCCAGTACAAGCAGGTGCCATTCTCAGATGGTGAAGATGATTGATCGTGGGTTTACTCTGTTACAACTCTCCCTACCTGCTTCAGAACAGATGGCCAGGTGCTTGATGTTAATGCTAATACTGAAGGATTTCATGCACATTAATTTAATAATCATATGCAAATCAGGAGGAAAGCACTTTTCTCAATGTTTGATTAAGCATTTGAAGGGCAATGCTGAAGAAACTGAGGGATGCCCTTCGCATGCATACGACGGGCCACAAAGGAACTTTAGTTTCCATCTGGCTCCATTGGATACTCCAATGTACATCAGAGCACAGATGAGGAACGCAATACCTGGGAAATCTCATTTTCCACATCGTCAGAAAGAGCTCCTTTACGAAACTGACATGATTAGCCCAGCTCTTGCCCAACATATTGGAAAATGGGAGACAAGCCACTTATATGGTCAAAACGCTACCAACAATTAGGCTGCAACCATTATATCACGAATGAAGTATTCATTTCTCCAATTAACACGTTGTTCTTAGCTGTTATCACCCAGGCCCTATGGATTATTACGCTCCCAGAAAGGACAAGGCCACGGTGGGAACAGGAGAGTAAAAGCAGAGCACCAATCACATGGAGGGATGGCAGGAAGGGGAGGGCCTGAGATTGTTCATTGTGATGTCACTGAGTGCTGTGACACAGCGTACGGTGTTTACAAGCCCCCCTGCCTCCACCCTCTTCATCGCCATTCACCTCTCACACCCCTCGTCCTGTCCATCTCTGCCCGACCAGCTGCGTCAGTTCTAGCGATGTAAGATTGTAGGTGAAATTTACGATGTAGACAAGGACAGGAAAATACAGTGCATGTAATATACATACACACATGTACGTATAATATATACACACACGTTATCTTCAGGCCATTGAGGGATAATTCAATATCAGGAGGACAGCTTTCATGGAAACTTGGTCATTTAATGATTTGATTATTGATTTGGTTGATTTTCGTAGTGATTTGTTTATTACCACACCACGTGTGTGACTGGCTGCCCAACTCCAACAGAGGAGCGCGTTCACACCCATAATTCTGCAAATTTATCAGAGATAATAGGAAATATTTTTTTTCACAAGGAGAGTAGTCACAGTGTGGAACAACCAACCAGGTCATGTCATGGAGGCATAATATACCATCCTGATACAGTGCTGGATACCATCTAGTGCTTAGGTATCTGAGATCAGTTTTTATTATGCAGCAAATAATAAAGTAATTTTATTTTTAATCAGTAAATGGTCAGATAAAAAGGAAGAGGTTGAGAGTTCAGTATTAAAAGCCAAAGGAAACTGAAACAGCAGGCCTTTAATTCCTGTGATGACACGTCACTGATATGTGTGTGTGTGTGTGTGTGTGTGTGTGTGTGTGTGTGTATGTGCCTGCGCGCGCGTGTGTCTGAATGTGTCTGTGTGTTTTTCGCTTAAGAGTATGTCACGATTAAGAAAAGCAGAACTGCGCAGTGATATGAAAAAGAGGCTTCTGTAATGAAGGCCTTTGTTCCCTCGAGTGCCAAGTGTTCAGCATTAACATGACACTATTACCTTCTCATAGTAATTATACCAGCCTCTCAGGGATAGGCTGGATTACTCTGTCTGAGGAAGAAATGGAAAAAAAAAGAACGGCACCATTTCTATGTCCCTCTCTCTTCTCTCCCCTTTCGTCTGCCTTCTGTCCTTTCTTTCTCCACCTCAGTCTCTTTTTTCTTTATGTCTTCTGCTCTCAGGATTCATTGGCACATTACACTCTGTGCATAATCATCAGAGGGCTTTTTTTCAGAGATCAAACCAGCCTCATCAGTCCACAGATGTCACCAGATGTCTCGAAGACATCTGAATTAAATTACTGGCTTTGTCCATTTGCCTGAGATAAAATGAATGGATGGAGGGACAGTAAAATATGAGTTAGAGGGCTATGAAAACTCCCGAGGCATGACAATGAGGGAGGCCAAAAAAAAAACTGCAGGGCATATTTTTTTACTGCTGCATAATCACATTCTGCTCATTTCTACAAAGCAAAGTACAGAATCATCACACTCAATAAACTCATACATGTTACAGCAAAGCCGCTGCACTCAGGCACATGCACACGTGCACGGAAATACAGACATTCTCATTTGAAATGTCTAATGAAAAAGGAAAAGAAAAAAGATTTCTTCATAATTTGGGCGATCAGAGTGAGGGAGCGATTAACCCTCAGATCTTTGAGAATATTTTGCCCATTTTTGCATCACTTTATTTTGCCTTATATATAATGATTTTATGAAACTGTAATATGCAAGTGACTTATATTATTTTTTTTTTCAGCTCACTCCAGAATATGTGGTGAGAACTCTCTGCTCCAATCTGCAAAAGAAACGTATTGTTTTTTAATCCTTTTTACATCTAGGTGGAAAAAATATGCTTACGCTCTGTGGACTGTCATTTTTTTCTTTGCGCAACATTTTCTAATCGAGATATGACATCTACTAATTGAACTTGAAACAAACTTTAAAACATGAGCGCTAGCCTCTCCCCAAGCTGCTTATTTGGTCTTCTCTCATCTTCCACCAGATGCAGTGGAGTAGAAAGTCCGAACAAAGCTTAGAGGGGCAAGTGAAGGGTTAACTTTATCACCCAGAGGCGGAAGAGCAGAATATCTTTAGAGGGTCACAGTGTGAGAAAAAAACCTGTGTGCAGTGAGTTTTAGTTCCGGTTCCAACGGTTCCAGTGGTCCAGTGTCTATGTGATGGCTCTGCCCTGCAGTCCCACCCCCCTACTGATGTCTGCACCTCCACCTCAACCAGCCACACCTGCTGCTCATAGAGGTGGAGGTGCAGTGAAGAGTATAGGAGCTGCACTGCCAAACTGGCAGTGCAGCTGCATTCTGTGTCCCGGAGCCCTGTCTGTTATTTTGCTGCAGCTCCTCTCCTGTTTGGTTTTAATCTTTAAATAAACCCCTTAACACTCCAGCAACATTTTCTTAAAATGCCTATAAAGGACATACTAAAGGTAAAATTAAATCTTTTCTTGTTTTTAACTTCCCTGATGGGCCCAAATACGGGCCGTCGGAGTGGTAAGGGGTGAAAGATTTTTATATTTTTACTCAGCCTGTGTGTGCGGGTTCCTTCACTGATCTTTGGGTACATGGTGCCAGTGCCCGTTCGCTTGTTGTCCTCTGCTGGCGGGGGCAAAACCACGACAGTCTAAGAGGAAAACTGGAAAAAATAAGGTCCATAATTAAATTTAACATTTGGAAAGTGTTAGCGTTTCATTTATTGATATAATGTGGTTGAACACTCCTGAATCTTTCAAAAATGAAGGGCATCGAGATGTTCAATGGTAAAAGAGGCTATCGCCATGCTAAGGTTGAGGTCATTTTGAACTAAATCACCCACTGGTCTCATATCATCAGCTAGTTCAAATGTCGTGCATGCCTGCCGCTCAATTGTTTTCCAAGAGTTTTCACATGGTTGTGAGGAAATGCGTAAGTCATCTCACTAAAGAAAATGTAAACCATCTCCGGCAACAATTTAACACATGGACCTTATAATCACCAATTTTTGAGAACCCCATTTATGTTTCCCAAGTACATGGAAGCGATGGAACTGGAAATGGAGAAATGCTAACAAAGCCACAAACAACAAAATGACAACAGGGTTGAGTCTCTCAATATCAGGAAGTTTTCTTTACTTTGGTGGAGAGATTTCGTCAGTGATACACTTCTAGCATAGATCCATGCCGCTCCAGGTCTAAGAGTTAACACTTCTAAAACAAGCCCTGGAAGCAGTTAAGAGAGGGGGGTGACTGTGAGTCACAGTACCAGTGGTATCTATCGCCCAAAGCATGGCCCTTAAAATGGGGGTCAAATGCACAGGGTTAAAGAGTTCCCACAGAGCAACAAGCACTCCACTAAATGCTGGGAGCAGAACCCTGTCATTCCATGATCTAACTGCCATGGCAGCATAAAATAAAAAAAATAGTGGCAAAGCCACTGTGCCAACTTGGCCAAAATCAAACTTGGCCTAGTTTTTCATCCCATACACTGGAATATAAAATATGAAAAGGATCCGTGAAAAACTGAAGGCACTAGCGTGCAGAGAGGGCAAATAGTTTATAGACGCGCAGACGGACGAATGACAGACCACCATGAAGGCATCTAACCACAGCATAAGCCCGATTGGCCGAGAGACCAAGCAACCTACGAACGATACAGTGCTGTGAAAAAGTATTTTCCCCTTCTGATTTTCTCTATTGTTGCTTATTTTTCATATCTGAATGTTTCAGATTATCCAACTAATTAAGTCGAAGGTGACAAAAGTAAACACAAATGCAGCCATTAAATGTTCATTACATTTACTGAAGGTAGTTATTCAAAATCTACATCACCCATGTGAAAAAATGATTCCCCCCCTCAAACCAAATAACTTGGTGGCACATCTGAAATCACAATGTTTGCGAGAACTGGCAATGAGTCTGGGCCACTCTTCTTTGCAGAATTGTTTGAATTCAACCACATTGGTTGGTTTTTTAGCCTGATGCCTGTTTAAGAACAGGTCACACAAACTCAATCAGATTCAAGCCTTTGACTAGGCCGATATAAAACCATTCAGAAGTGGATTAGCTTGTATGTTTTAGATAATTGTCCAAGTGCAACATCCAACTCATTGTGCAATGCTGAATTAATTTTACTCCAGATATAACCTGACTTCCAAAAAGTTCCACGTTTGACTCATTAGTCATATGAATATAATCTGAAAGGTGCAGGGGGTCATAGAGATGTTTTTTGACAAATGTGAAATGAACTTTTGTGTTCTTTTTGGACTGCAGTGGTTTTTGGTTTGCAGTTCTTCCATAGATGCAATTTTGCCCCAGTCTCTTTCTCATTGTAGAACGCTGACCTTAACTGAGACAAGTAGAGCCGTCTGTACTTTAGATTTTGGTCTGGGGTCATATTCATGAAGGGACGATTCTGTTGTTAATGGGCCACTAAAATCTATTGTCCGTTACCTCCCAGAGAGAGCTTTTGATGAAGAGACATTTGGGCTTATTGGCTCTCCTTACTGTCTGATAAGTTAGAGTGTAGAAAGTGAGCCTGTAACTCTCATGAACAGAGAGGAGAATGGATTCAAAATGGCGGTGGCATTGATTCATCTTATGTGACACAGACGTAACTACAGAAAACATTTTTTTTTTTTTCCATTTCTCCCTCTATTAGCGGTTCTGTTTGCCACTCCAAAACAGGGACATTAACTTCCGTGAGATCTTCTCCCACACTTTCTTTAGTTTGTTGGAGCCAACAACAAAAGACCACGTTTGAGTCATGTTTCCTCAAATAGAAACACGACTTCGCCATGTTCCCAGCATGGTACCCTTGCTGTACTTATCTCTTCTTAGGAAAGACAACTCCAAAAAAAAAAAAAATGTATACAGTTTACCTGTGTCTTGTTCGGCTGTTTTGTTTTCGCCGGTCGGTTGACTCCCTCCGATTGAGCATGCACAGTGCCAAACTGGGTCACAAATGGGGCATTTGCCGTTGGCCCTGCTGACTGCTCTTCATGAATATGTCATGCATTCTGAAAGTTACTGTCCTCAGGGCTTTTGAGGACTATCGCCCCAAGAAATAACAGTTCCATCATGAAAACAGCCTGTGGGCTCTTTTGTGACCTCCTGGATAAGTAGCTGATGCACTCTTGGAGGAATTTTGATAGGCCAGCCACACCCAGGGAGGTTCACTACTGTTACCAGTTTTCTCCATTGGTAGATAATGGCTCTCACAAACACTCGTTCGGAGTCTTCAAGTCTTTGTAACCTTTTCCAGACTGATGGATGTCAATAACTCGGTTTCTCATCCGTGCTTGAATATCTTTGAATCACAACATAACGTGCTGCTTTTTGCCTGCTTCACACTGCCAGACAAGTTTCATTTAAGTGATGTCATGACTCAGCAGGGCTGGCATAAATTGTGCCAGGGTGCGTCCAGTAAAATTCAACCCAATCATCAGTTAAATTTGTTTAACTGGTTAATTTAGTAACTAAGGGGGCAGTTACTATACTCTTTTCAAAAGAAGGGTTGGATTTTAAAAAAAAAAAATCTTCAACAAATTAAATCATCGTTTAAAAACTGCATTTTGTGTTTTCTTGGGTTATCGTTGTCTTATTTCAGAATAAGTTTGATGACCCAAAACATTTAAGTGTGATAAATATGCAAAAATAGCAGAAATTGGGAAGGGGACAAATTATGTTTTTAGCACTTATAAGATAGACAATAAGAACGTAAATAAGTAAAATGACAGAGATATGCGGTCATATCTGAGGTGTAATACTGAGGCAGTTTGAGTCCACAGAGAGATACTGTAAGTGTGATGTCACGTCAGTGACGTGCTACAACCATCATATATAAAATATGTATGTGACATCATCCTGTGATATAAAAAGATGCTTTTTAAATGTTGCATCTAGATAAGGGAAGCCTTCAGTAAAAACATCAGAGCCTAAGGGGTTAAGCCATTGATTAAAAATGAAAATAGTGTACACATTGATATCCTCAGTAAATTTTATGAATAAAATAATAATTTAACATTAATTATAATAATTTTTACAAAGTACAATTAACAATTAACATAAACCTTAGCAGCATCAATATTCTGACTGTGTCTCATTTCCTGTATCAACCACACAGGATGCCTGATACGAGCCTCCTCTTGTGCGGAGGCTGGCGATGTAGTGCTTTCCCTGAGGTGAATCTCCATCTAAAACATTCCCCCGTTCAACTCAGTAGCTCAAAGCAGCCTCTAGGTAGTGCTAGTCTTTAAAGTGTGAGTGTGGTGCATGGTTTGGGGTGGGGGGGGGGGGGTGTTCGACGCAGACAATTATAGCATTCATTTTCCCCTGAAATTGATTTTGATGTAAATATAAAATGCTGCGCTAATGAAGCAAGCAGTCTCACGGCGAATTGTAATTTGACCAGTTGAAAGACTTCGCTGCACATCTAATAGGCAGAGTGTGATGGGCTCGGCATCGCTAAGGCACTCAATCACCGCTCCAAGGCCACCGGCTCCACACAGCAAAGGTTTGCTTTTCACTGACCTCCTCGATTCAGTCTTAAACCGAGATGCAAAAGATCATCACAGCTCCCTTTTCCTCCGATGTTCATGTTAATTCCATGAGCTTCTCAAAATTTACGCAGGAAAAAGCAATAAAACGGCATGTAATATCTGTCGCTTCTTGTACAAAAATCTGCTGCATGTCCCGCTCTTTAAATGTCATAGTTAATTCCACAAAGTGAGACGATTGATTGATTGATTGATTGATTGATTAATTGATTGATTAATTGATTGATTGATTAGTGAATGTCAGTCGAGTCTCATTGCAACGCTCCTTTCGAAGCTTCACTTATTCAGGAGTAATAAAAACTGTGTACTTAGACAGAACTTTGGAGCTTTCTTCCCGCCATACTGTATGTATACGCCATAACTGTAACTCACGTATGTCATTATTGTATAAAAGATATTGAATTTAACTGAATTACAGTAATTTAGCACATTTCTATCAAAACCCCGCAGAATAACCTGATGGGGAAGATGAACTGTCACGGGCCCAAATATCTGGTACCTGACTTACGTTGTGCCTACTGGTCACCCAAAACAGATGATATTTTCAGAAACAGGAGCTGATTGAATTGTCTCACTGGCCTTAACACTACAGTGCCTGACAAAAGTCTTGTCGCATAAAAACATAGTAACTAAAAAAAGCATATAACTTTATTTCTAACCAATCAATTGTTATAAGAAATGGTCCATTTCAATGTCAAGGGCTTTCACATTAATAATTTGGTGCAAAATGAAGCCGTCAAAAAGGGTTCTGATGTTCACAGCCTGGCAAAGCCCATAAAATGTGTTTCTTGCTGGGACTAAAGTCTTGTCGTCTCTTCAGATGATGCAACAAATCACAGATTAGAGTTTAACCTATGACACATACTGTAATTAACACATTCCCAGATGTGTATAGAAATAACTCCAGCACACCAGACTTTCATATGAGGTGCGACTAGACCTCTGACAACATGCCAAGGATTCAACCACAAACCAAAGAGCTGATCATGAAGAGCCTGAAGACTGAGTCTGCTGCGGAGGTGGCAGACATCTTTAATGTACCCAAATGTCAAGTGGAGGGGATAAGAAAAATATTTGAAGAAACTGGTGATGTTCGTGGCAAGAGCAGGTCAGACAGAACCCGGTGTGACAACTGTTTGAAAGGACCATTTGTTGCTTCAACTGTACAAGGCTAGCCCTTCTTCAACTACAGCAAAGCTACATGAGGAAATGTCACCAAAAATCCCGGTATCTACAAGAAGAGTTCTCTCAAATTTTCTCTCAAAGTGGTTTTCATGGCCTAATGAGTACACACAAGCCTTAAACAGAAAACAAATAAACTGCACTGCATTTGCCATGGCCCACAGCTGGCAGAAAGGATTGATACTGGAAAAGTGGCTGAAAGTTTATTTTTCTGATGAATCATCCATTGAACTGCATCCCAGTTGCCGTACAAGACCTGTTGCCACCCTCATTGACCCAAGATTCTCCCAGAAAACAATCATGTTTGGTGGAGGAAAAATCCTGGTTTGTTGTTACAGCCAGTATGGGGGGGTGGGAAAGATCTGCAGAGTGGATGGAGTCTGTAAGACGGCTTTCTTTGTCATTCCAGATGATTTCATCATCAAGTTATTTCAGTCATTGCCAAGATGTATGGATACAGTCCTCCAAGCTCATGAGAGTCTACGCAATATTAATTCTTTTTTCCGAGGCACCATGAATTTATGTTCTAGTATTATGGTGGCATATTTGTGTATTCAAAATGAAGTGTACGCATAATTTCCCCATTTTTTTTTTCAATGCGACAAGACTTTTGTCCAAGCAAAATCTGACCTTTCAGTACTAATTAAATAATAAAACTCAATGAATTGCACAAAACTCTATTTTGGTATATTTCACATAATCTAGAGGGCTTTGCCTTTCATATCAGCCATTTTTTGAATCCAATTGATCAACTACAAGTCAGGTTATTATTTGTTGTTCCTACAGCTTGAATAAGTGACAAGACTTGTCAGGCACTGTACAATAAGACTAAATTACAACATTTTTTTCTCTAAGTCTCTAATACATAAACTTTAATCTGCTGGTGCATATCGGTTGGTAAGTAAATGGTTATATTTCACCTATTGGAAATTTTAGGCCTGCACATAGCAGCAACCATTTCTGTCAAAAAGAAAATCTTGCAAAAAACTAGAAGTGAATATACTTTTTTTGTTTATCAATCAAAACTTTGCAGGTTTAGAGTATATTTTCTGTAGGTGCTGAGTGTTAAAGTGAATCAGGAACTTTGGTTAAAAGGGGAGGTGACAGTTTCGGGCCAAAGGGGAGAAGGCGCCTGCAAGCACTGAAAGAAACTGCAATTACAATTTACAAGACTGAAATCCAAGATGGCTGCCGGCTCCCGTGAGATTTTCAGAGGCGGTACAGGGGATTCTGGATTTTGTATTTTAGAGGAGTCAGCATTTTAATTTTCACTGGAGCATTAGCAACAGATTTAACACAACACAGAACATAGCAGACTTGACCACAATGACCTGCTTCAGAAAATGACACAAAAGCTTCCGAATTCGACAGCAGGGAATAGCATGGGATGACGTGACATGTAAACTGCTGAGTCATTCTGGTTTATGATCTTAAGGAGCTGCTCGCGTGGTTCAGCAGAGGTTGGGTGATGCTGGGTGGGATGGGGGTCAGGGTAGCTCTCGTGCTGGTTATCATACCCAAGAATCATACATATCAAGAATCATACCCACAGTTGATTAAGGTTTTAAAGAGACAGCGGAAGGCAGAGCACAAGAGTCACGTACAGTGCAATAAAAGCAGCATAAAAGTGCCACGGACCTGAAAATGGAGAACACTTTAATCTTTAATCCATCTCAACCTGTGTTCTAGCAGTTCTGTGTGTTCAGTAAGTCGGCAGGATTAAATAAGGATCATCCGATTGCAGATGGAGCTCGCTTTCTTATTTTTACAAAACCTCCCCTTAACGTGCTGGTGTTACCTTAAAGACCTCAGCATATTTTGCGCAGAATTTTAATAGAAACAACACAATGTCGAGCTGCTGCAAATTTCCAATCAGGTCATTAAGAAAAAAGATTTAAGATAAGCTTGACTATTTGCAGAATTAAGAGATTTAACCACACAGCATAAACACTCATGCCTTTCCTTCTTTGGAAATGACATGGGGAGCTGTTTTTCAAGAAATTAATGTACTAATTTGAATTCATGTAAGAAATCCATGTTGGGCTTATTGTGAGCATCAACGTCAAGTTAATGTTTGGTTGGATTCACAGTTGCAGGGAAAGATTTGGGCTTAAAGAATTTGGCTAGATCAGGTGCAGGCATTTAACCTTCATGACGCATTTAGCTGCACCACAGAAGAAGCCCACATAGATTCCCTGCCATTCCCATACATTCCCTCAATTCAGAATCTGCAATTAACTTTTCCTGGGAGCTAGCTAGCCAATTGTTGTTTTTCGAAGGTAACTTTTTTAAACAGATATCATAACTCTTTAAAATGCCATAAATTTAAAGCATATTCACCAACAAACAGTGTGCCTTAGAGGCATAGGACTAAGATCCAGGTGAACCTGTCTTTCTCTTCAGAGCTCTTTGATTCAGTTACTCCAGATTGGACGAGTCTGACCTCTCTTTCACGGTGCTCCGTCAACCAGGGTCTATTTCAACAAGAAAACAGGTTTTGGCTATGCACGAGTACCTGTGGCTCCCGCCACCTTTGATAAAAGAAGAGCGCAAGAGATTTATAACCGGAGAGATATTCAAGAATTGATCTATTTTAGCAACACAGCACAGTACATTAATCCTAGTAGTACCACTAATTTAAATGTCAAATTTGGCAGTGACAGACAGTGATTTTGCGAGGAGGGTGGTCTCTGTTTAAAACTGGTTATGCTAATTAACCTTAATAAAGATGTTTTACCATAACCTCTCTGTCACTCTCAGTGCGCTAATGATCGTATAATTATACAAGGGATGAGGCAAAGTCACCAGCTGTGTGTTCAAAACTAATGCAAAAATAAAATCTCAAAGATGGCTTAACTGGGTCAAAACCTGGTGTATGGCTGGTCCGTTTCTGGTTTAGGGGCCAAATTGTAGGCAGTGTGTCACAGGGAGAGTCAGTGGTGTGACCTATGATGTTAATTCCTGTGTGGATCAGAGTCCATCCGCTGTCAATGCCCCCTGATGACTGTCAGCGCTAAATCAGTTTTAAAGAGCAACAGCCAATGGGGAAAACACGTTTTGTCGGCTGACCAATGGTATAACTTCATCAGTCAGTCACTCACTCACTCACTGGACTGCGCTGGTCCAGACAAAAATGAGCGGTATTAAACTGATAAAGAACAAAGTCAACATACCTCTCAACACTGACGGGAGTGGTTAAGCTCCAGGTCAAGGTCATACGCAGAGTGACAGACAGGGAAAACGGTAGAGAACAGTAATGCCCCTGCTCCCAGGCATTTCTGGTTCCCCTCATTATTCAATTACCCCTGTTGCCGACTGTGAAGACGGTTCGCGGCTCTTGTCTGAAGCACGCGCCTGTCAGCCACTGCTTCTTATATACTCATTGCTCGAATCCTTCCAAGTTCAGAACGAGGGCGAAGGATACCCGTACATGGACATCCTTAGAATCTTCCTGACGAGCGCCCGTCTGGCCAACAGGAAGCTTCTAAGCAACGAACAAATCTACTTATACTACCATTCCCGGCAGACCCTCCCCGATTTGCATCCCTATAGCGCATTGGCAAATTGTGCGTCACTTCTGTAAAAGCTGCCGGTTGGTATGACCGAGGCTCGAAGCCGCGGCGTGATAGTCACTTCTGCTTCGCAATGCAATGCCTTAGAGAAATTAGGTGTGTAGCTCACTCAGCTAAGTTGATTATCATTCCCTTTTCTATTTAAACCTCAGCTTCCCCTTTGAATGGCAGGTAGCCTCAGAATGGCAGGTAGCCAACACCTTTTTGTTGAGAGCACTCCCTTTTTGGTTCTTTAGATATCCCTTTGGAGTTTTGCCTTTGCGTTTCTTATTCGCCGTGTTTATTTAATAAATTCACATCCTAGCATTTGGGTCCTCCATGTTTAATTGCTCCTCTGCTGCCCTTATAACACCCTAGGGCACCAGGACGTTACAAGAACACGGAGGTGTCTTTGCACTCTCCGTGAACACGTCCTGGTTTTCGATTTCAAAGGGGAAAACCTGTCACACACCTGCTGCTCAACAACGTCAGTAAAGTGGGTCTTTGCTGTCACTCCAGGAAGCTAACTTTTGGATAAAACTAAAATAAAACATATATCTGGGCAATCTCACATCATATCCCTAATGAAATGGCGATTAATTTCAGGATTTCAGAAAAGACTACAGACAGCTATCTTTAATTAAAAATGTCAGAGGGCATGCCCAAATGACAAATGATGTATTACAGCTGCTAGAGAACAGGAATAAAATAAAATCAGACATCAAACAGCACAGAGAGACAAAGGAAATGGTCTATTACAGCGGAAAAATGATCTTTGATCTCACTCCAAAAATGACTCATTGTGCTGTGCCTTTGACACAGACCATAATTTCCCAGTGAAAGATTGTAATACAATATTTCAGCATCTTTTTTGGGAAGGCTTAATTTTTTTTTTTTTCTGCGGCCCAAAAACTTCAAGCAGAGACAGTCAAAGGCTATCCCAGGCAACACTGCAGGAGACGTTTCAATCTTAGTGCTTTGGAGTTTGTCCGGAACTTCCACTACTGCATATAAACAGCTCATTTATTTCAGTTCTGGTTGCTGTCTTAAGATTTAAGCAGTTGCACTGATGAAGGAAAAATGCTATGTAAAAAAAAAAATCGTATTAGCATTAGCTCTAGCTCAATACAAAACTCAAAATTGCGACAGCAATCAGAGCTGCAACAGTAAATCACATATTGATTATACAGTACCAGTGCCGCCTTCCTTTCCCACAAGTCTTTCTGTGAACTGAAATCTAATGGTGCAATTAACCAGCTTCTAACTTTAAAAAGTTTTTAAATCCAAGATAAAGGCAGCTGTTTAATCCTGCTATGAAGCTGTTCTATACTTAGCATGATAGGCAAGTATTGAAGTTATGGTTTTGTTTATTGTAAAAGAAATATAAACGTATAAAAATAAGAGGCCTGACATTATTTACGGGAAAGGAATATTATCTTTTGTACAAAAACAGGGTTAGAGCCTGGAATGGAGGAGGGTGCAAGCTGTGTTTGTATGTGCTTTCATAGTTGTTATTTGTTTAGTCTTAATGTCACATGTTAATATGTTCCCCCAAGAGGGTACAGCAGAGAAGATAGTCATCTGTTTCCATCGAGCCATTTAATCACCTGCATCCAATGCCAAGCATTTGAAATGTAAATGGTGCAGGAAAACCCGACTATATGATTATACAGTGGAGGAAAGACTTTTGAAGTCGAGTTTTAAATGGAAAAAAAAAATCAGCAGGGAGAAAATTCCTTTTTGGGGAAAAGGTTAGTCCCCTTCTGGGACAGAGAGGATAATGCTAATTTATTTAAATTGAAGATAATCTTAGAAAGGCACAGGTAATTTATTCTTTTTCTTTTTTTGTGTATGTTCAGAGAAATTGTTCTCAATGATTTAAGTCCACTTTCACAAAATGAAATTCATATGCTATAAGTGGAAATTATTACCCGTTATCACTCCATAGAGAAAATGTGAAAAATAGCTTGTGAATTATTGGGATCACATACAGACTTATGCCACCGTTACACCATATGACTTCTGAAGCAATTTCACTGCCACAGACACATTTCCAATATCAGAATAAAATCATGAAAGTTTCGCCAGAGGTGTCATCTCGATCGTTTGGTGTAAGGTTCCCATAAAACTTCAAAAAAAAAAAAAAAACTGTCATCTAAACGTTCTGGTAAAATCAAACTTGTTTAATTTTATCGGAAGTATTTAGTCTTGGCTCATGCAAACAGAGAAGGTCAATCAATGATGTGCAAACTGTCAGCAACCAAGATTCCCACTCTCTGCAAAATCTTATGTGTCTGTGTGTAAAAACTATGTGACTTTGTGACATGTGGTCTTTAGCTGTTAGAGGGTGTCAGACATTAGTCTAAGAAATCTATCAAAAGTCTTTCTGAGGCCTTCTAAGTAATTACATGTATTGGACTGTCAGGCTAATTCCAATGTAACGTACGTGCAGGGAAAATCAACCAGCTTTTCCTCTGTAACCACAGATTCCAGGTATAAATGGCAAAAACAGACGTTTTATTTTTCATGCAGGAGGATATTCGCCCAGATTCAGGCTCAAAAAATTTGCTTTGCCTGTAACCATCAGTTTAAATGTTTATAAATGATTGAAAAAATGACATCATCAACAAACAAAAAGGGACTTGTGAAAAAATTAACAAAAAAAAAAAAAAATATGTATATCATGATAAACAGGAGGAACCTTATTGTTATTATTCTTTTGCCATCTTTCTTTTTTATCTCCTGTAAAAGCGTGTCTAAATCCTAGTAATTTCTCCAATCGATTGAGATGCTCTCCACGACTTCAACATCCAAATTTTCACCCCATTTCATTTTCATGAAAAGGGCAGAAAAATGAATTTGTCTGAGGCCCAAAATAAAAAAATAAAAAAATTGGTTTGTTTTATCTTCTAATCATGCCGATCAAACATTATTGAAGGAATTTTGATCTGTTGCTCTGTTTGACGTTGAAATCAATCAAATTTTCAGGAGCGGTCCATAATGACTCGATACTCAATACCTTGCGATGTAAAGCTTTAAATTAATCAAAATGTAAAAACTCAATCATGACAACATTCTTTGGAGGAAAGTTGAATATTATGAAATTTCACCCATAGGGGGTGCTACAAGTAACAAATTCCAATATCTGAAGAGTTGACTAAGCTGGAAATGAGACATCCTCTGTGTTTGTATACTTATACCTGGCTGTCTTTGTTCACGTTTCCAAAAGACTCTTTATATTCAAATGATGGACGAGACGTAATGAATGTGGGTCAACTCTGGATGGACCAGACCACTGCTCTGTTTACAACACATGCTCTGGCACCTATGCCTACTGAATCTAACTGCAATTTGGGCATTAGCAGCACTCATTTTGATGAATCTCAGCTACATTTCTATGTAAGAGAAGAGCGCGACACCATGCGAGCCGTGCACTTTATAGTCAGTTAGCCCTGTATTTCAACAAACATGAAACCAACGACATTTAAACTTGTGTGCCGTTATACTCTCACATTTACTGGCAGCTTGCAATATTCCCACTTCCTGTATTCTCCAGTCTGGCCATGTCTAAACATTTTGAATTTCTCTGTGCCTGCGGTCTCTATCCCAATGTTCACCGATTGTGGTTATATTTATTATAAGGTTTGAGTTTCTATGACTTGCGTGATTTTAAAATCAAAATTTTCCGTTGAAGAACATTTACCGAGGAGGTGTTTGTCTAATTTCTATTTTTTTTATTTTTGCATAATCTCTTATCATCTTCTACACCCTCCTCACCGTTCTATCATATTGTCTGTATCAGTACAGTAGACCTGCAATAAATAGTCAGTAGAGTTTCTGCCTCTAAAATCTACAAACAATTGAAGAAAACTTTGATGGCAGAAGAAAAAAAAAACTTGTTTTTATTAATTCACAACTCGATCGGTGTCTCTAGCTGACATGCGGTTGTCACTTTCATCATAGGTATGAAATGTGTGGAACGGATAACATAGTTAGCGTACCGAGCATCCGTCCCCTGTATGCCACACCTTGCACGTGACTCCTCAGTTTACGTTGCGATCCAATGCGCTAAAAACATGGCTCCACCAACAAACATCTCACCGTGGCACGTCTGTCACTTCTGGAGACAAAGAAAATTGAGGCCGCCACAAAAATTTTTGCTGTGCTGCGATTGCAGTTTCCCACTGTCTCGTCAACAAAAGCAGGCATGGGTCCCAAAAAGGTGTCAATGAAACTGGATCTTTAAAAGCCCTCACACCTTCTTCACGTTTTCCCCCTCATCGTGGAAGGGTGGGGTGGGGGGGGTCCCCATCTTCAAGACAAAAGCAGAGGTAACATAAATGCAACGCAGGTTTTTGAGGGAGCTATTTTTGAAAATAAGACAAATCTGTGATTTTCTTTCAATTACTGTCACTAAAAACTGTAGAGCAAATTACGAACGACTAATATTGATACAGTAAACCAGGGTCGGGGTGGTATTTTGGATAATTTCATGACAGATCCCCAAAAAATATGGGGATATGGATTCCTGGGAGTGATGGAGCTCAATATGACATTCTGTCATGGAGCCAAAATCCCTCATGCTGCATTAGGCGCCAAAAATCCAGTGAACGTTGTGTTCTCATGGACGTCCAGCTCTGCCAGTGCATCGGCATCACCGCTGTCCCAGGAAAATAAATGGACAAGAAAATAAATAAATAAGCCTGGCCTCCATCTGATGACCAGCTTTGCCACAACAGAATGCTTTGTTTTGCCAAGTGCTAAAATGGAGGCACCGCAACTCAGACCAGAAAGCAGCCGGAGCCTTCCAAGCTCGTTCAGTCACAGACTGTAAGAGAAACTAGCCGAGCCAAGCCGTCCCGCAGCTGTTCACTTGATAATACATTTTAAGTGCGACCAAATAAACAGAAATGCGACAGACGATAAAAAAGAAGAAAAGATGTGGCACTCATCTACTGAGCCCGAAACAATTGGCGGACAGATGATGCAGCCATCTTGAGATCATTTGTCATCCGTCTGCTGGCGTTGACCTCGCAACAAACAGGAAGACAGATTCGATATCATCTTTCTGGAAGGGCCGCGGTTGTTTTTGTAATAGAGAGCGATTTCATCTGCCATCCGCACAGTTCGCCAATGTGCAAAAAAGCACAAATGCACGAAAAAGGGTGTCACGTTTAAGTGTGGCCAATCCCTGTTCAGTTAATCAGAGGGAGAGCTGGAGCAGGGAATTTGTTGTATGCATGATAGCAAGATTTCAGGGTGGCAAAAGAAGATTTGTGTGCATGTGTTTGAGTGTGTGTGTCCGTGCTCTTGAGTGTGTGCGTGTGTGCACTTGCGTGTATACTCAGGAGAGTGAAGGAGTGCATACATGTGTTTTCTCTTTCTGAATCCAAATCAAATGTAGTATTGTATGCAAAAATATGCAAACAAATTATTTTGCGTCCAAACGCTCAACACAACTGTTTACGTGATCAGCAGAGACTGTCATTGTGTCACATTCATGTTTCCTCTTACGTCAAATGTTCGTCTGCGGTGTGGTCTTTTAACCTTTCCTTTCTACTCTCAAAAAAAATTGGTGACCTCAAACTCCTTTATTTTCAGGGAACAGTGCATGTAGGGGATTGTTTTACATGGATTGTTATCCGGTGAATCGTGCACAAAATCGTCTTCCACAAGAGAACCGTACTTCCTGGATAGAAAATTAAACAGAAGATTAGATTTCTCTTTAGGGAGGGGAAAGGTATCTTGAGATAACAGGAACAAGATTTTTTATTTTTGCAGAGGTTTTTTCAGGCTTTGACTACAGTGCATAGGCGAGGCTTGATGATGTAAATACTGGCAGCTCGGATGCATTCAGGGGCTTTATATATTGTGCAAAGGTAGTGGGGGAAAAGGCGTCAGAGCATGTGATAAATGTAGCTAATAATTTAATAACTTGCAATTTCATATTTAAATAAATACTGTACATGCTACCTGCCATATATCATTGGGTTATTCATGCCTGACTGACCAGGTGTGATTCAGAGGGTTTCTGAATGCTGATAATTACTCCCATCTTCTACTTGTTCCGAAAAGAAATGCTTTAGATCAATGATCTGAAGTGTAGAAGTTCATATTGACAACACATCAGCTGTCTGAAATAAAAAAAACATGACAGTCATCCACTGTCTCGTAATGCAGATTAGAGTTTCTCGCACATTTCATTTCTGAGCAAGCTTAATAAACATTTGCGAGAACGCATGCTGAATTCCTGTATATTTTATTCATAATTTCAGATACCAGCGCTCATGCATTCACGAGCATGCATGTGTGTTTGTGTTCCTGGGTTTAATTAAATCTCACCAGGACTCCTTTGAAACAGCTAATCATATAAGCATATCAAATGTGGCTTTGGCTGGATTAAAGATGAAAAAATAAAATGGTCCAAAAAATAAAAAATAAAAGTAGTGCAACATCATTTTACAATAAACACTGCTGACAGGGAAGTATCGGCAAATGATGTGTTAATTACAGCATTCAGTGGAAACTTTGTGTTCTGGCTGAAGTATTCAGAACTCTCTCAACCCCATGGAGGTCCGAGGAGCGGGATTTATTCAAACATAAATGGAGTCAGGAGTATTTGTGAAGGGGCAGAAGGATTAAGTCGCAGTTATTGGATTTTTTGGAACAAAAGCCCCACTGTTACACGCAGGGAAAGCTGCACAACTACTGTATCTTTCAAAACTAATATGTAACCATATCTGCACAAAAAGGCTGATTCATATTTCTGCAAAGGCCTGAGAAAGTCGCTCCCGTCCTTCGACCCAGTGAAACTGGACTCGCTCCTGAGTGAGCCGTGCTGGGACTGTGGCCTTTGTTGGATGGCTGAAAGGACGCTACATTAAATTCCACAGCAATGTAAAACAACACAATGGCTCTTATTGTATACTGTGCTCAATGGGACAAATCAGAGATCATTTTGTATGACTCCGGGCAATTAGGTTGTATAGTACTTCATATGATCAACTTTGTCAGTAATCAGATTAAAATGGATTCCTTTCTCCACATCATGGGTAGACCAATAAAAAAGGTCGCTCGAAGGGAAAGGCTTGGAAGAAAGTGGGCTGAAAAACAAACAAACTAACTGAAAAAAAAAAAACAAATATACTCTGAAAATGTTGCCACAAGCAGCAATTCTGGGGTTCAAGCAATCACAGACCGTCAGAATTTCAATGCCTTGGACCTAGATCTAGTCAAATATGGTCAAAATACAAAAAAGCAGTGAAATCGCCCTTCTTGCAAATTTACAAATACGATAATCTCACTAAAATATGACACAAATTGTGTCTGGCGCCCGACTTTTTTCGATAATGCCACCACCAAAATTTGTCAGCTGTGAAAACATTATTGGGACACGTTTCGATAGCGCGATTAAAAATATCTACACAGTTTAGGGATGCTTGGACAAACTGTAAATGATTTATGGCCGAATTTGTGCTAGACCTACGCACAGTATGGAACGGTGATGCCCCCTATTGAGCGATTTTAAGATTTTAAAAGTTTTACACAGGTGCCTCAGCTTTGTTTGCAACATAGCCCGCCTGTCTTGTAAATATTGGGCACATCATTGTAATTTATAGTCTGTTTTGAGTTGTACCACACCTATTTATTGCATTTTTTGCACCACCAAGAGGTGAATTTGAATGAAAATTCCAGGGTATGTTTCAGGTACATGTGTGGACATATCTTGCAAGTTTTGTGATGACTGGCCCAACATTTGTTGACTTTGGTCAATTTATAGTCGACTAGTGATCTACAGAAAATTGGGTAGCAGTCTGACCCGCGGTTTAGAAGAAGATATCAAAAATGCAGTTTTCAAAATAAATAAATAAAACTAGAAAAGCATTCAGAGAGCGCAGACCTCCGCCAGGGGGCAGCAAAACCCAAAAGCATGGCGATTGGAACTCCGGCCCATTGGAAAGACTTGAAATCTTGAACTTTGGCGTATATCTCAGCAGTACTTTGGCCTAGATACACCAAAATTGAATCACTATTCCTTGACTTAATACCCACCTTCTCTGAAAATTTCATCAAAATCTGTCCATAAAGTTTTGAGTTATTTTGGAAACCAACAGATAAACAAACAAACAAACAAACAAACCCAGGCCAAAACATAACCTCCTTGGCGGAGGTTGAATGAAAAACATGAAATGAAAAGCAATTCTCATTTGGGTTAGGGCACATATTTATCATTTATACCATTATATACATATTTATACTCTTTTTTAAAGCGCAAATAATAGATTTTTTTCAGAAAATGGAAAGTGTTTGAAATGGATCTGGGAATTAAACAAAAAAACATGAATCCGCTCTCTTTCCTGCTGTCGCGCCAGTAACCTTTCTAAACCTCATTAAATCATCCTTCATTCTTCTCTTCACCGTATCTCCCTTTTGGACAATGAGCAATTCTGTATGTTCTCAATTAGGCTTGCAGAAAACAATGCCAAAATAACAATTATAAGAATATATATATAAATATATATATATATATATTTATATATATATTTAAATATATAATATATTTTTACATTTTTTTCTCCAGAAATGTTTGCACAAATTCTACTCCTAGCTCATCCTGGAGATGCAGTTTTTGATTGGAAGTTGTGTGGAAGTGTTGGTGGAGAAATATGACCACGATCGACCAGAAAAGGGCTCTATAGCGAAATCGTTTACAGTTTTTTTTCCCCCCACACCTCCTAAACAGTGCAACCTAGATACAATTTAAACAAATACAGCTTATGAAAGCTATGTTGAAATGTATCAAAATTTAGAACACCTGCTAACTTTGTGTTTGCACGCATCATTTTCCCCCTATTTTACCGCGAAACCTCATCGAACCAGGTTACATTCAAAAGCTTCCAACATCTTACCGTCTCTGTTGGCTTGAAACCTGCTTTATTTCAATCCATTTTGCCAATAGCAATAATAACAGTGGAATTTGAGTTTCCGTATTGCTTAACATTGCTTTCCCCAAACATATACATTCTAAAATAAATAAAAATTTGATGCTAGAGATACTTGAGCAAGCGAACGAATACTAGTGGAATTGGCCTTTTGTTCAAAACATTCATCATACATACGCGCACATTAATCTCAAAAAATGTGCATCATGAAGTCCTACGGATTGGCACACAGTAGACAAACACAGCAGTACATTTATTAAAATAATCACCCAGTAATTCCCTGTTGATTCACTTTTTTTGGTAAAGACAATACTTGGCATTGTTTCCTTTGTAATGGGACTTGTTAACAACCTGCCACTGCCCTCACATCCCAGTGAAAGCATTTGTTCTCATGAAGAGCTAAGCAGCGGGGAAAATGCGACCATTATGTTTGTGTGTACATGTGGCATACCTTTATGCAAGTGGGAAGTGTTATTTTACCACTATAACCCCCCTGAGGCTGGCTTCTCATATCCAAGACTGCCTTCGCATGACGAGAACTCGGTTTGAGGAAAATCAGTAACTGTTTGTCTTAGACGTCTACAGGGGAGGATAAAATAGGCTTTAAAATAACAAGCACAAAGGCGATATTGCTCTCTGTTCAAATGTTATGTCTGAGAGCTGAGGCGAGGCATCATTTCAACACAGCAAGACAGCAATCGCATTATCACACAGTTTGCACTGTAAAAGACCCGAGAGCATCCAAAGATATGCCATCAACTCTTCAGATTTACCTGTACCTCTGAGGCCTATTACAACAGCAGCTAACATGAAAAGGAATATCATTTTCTGTATTCACTATTATCTGATATTCATTCTTCTTTTCCAGTGTAACACAGCCCCGCACCCACTGCACCTGCGTCTATCCGTAGTAAATATTTAGCACGAAACTGGAGAGAAACCCGGAGAAAGAGAAGGAGATAGAGGAAGGGGCCGAGGGGAAGAGAGTGAGATGGAGAGAAAAGGAGAGAAAGAGAGTTGGTAAAAGAAAACAAGGGAGAAAATGAATAGTTTAATGCATTTTTCACGACAGAAGAGCTGATATCAGGAAATTAGCAGGGGGAAAATATTTTTAGAGATCACACAGCTGCTGTGGGAATGCAACAGGTCCCATTCAGCAGGGCTGACAACAGCTTATGTGTTTAATTGCTCTCTGACAATAGAATTTGCGCTGGCGAGAGACAAGGCGAGAACCCATCTCTGCTGAAGCAAGGGCGGTAGTCCCGTACTCGTGAAATGCAGCACTGGGTTTTATTTTTTTTCCTCGGAACCTCACTGCTCACAACCTAGCGCTGCCAATGGTAAAAATTTGAGACATCCTCAGCTGGTCGGGCAGATGTGGAGAAAGCTTAGGAGTCACGGGACGGAATGAGTCAGGATGGGACAGGATGAAATCGGTGGAATTGAATGGGATGTAATTTCATGGGATGACACAGATTTCACGAGATGTAGTGGAATAGCATGGGCTCAAAAGATGTACAGGCAGGTTAATAAGCATTGGTACAGTGACATAATTTTCATCATTTGGTTATATAAGCCACCAAAAAGGGTTTTAACCCCTTAAACTCTAAATTTTCACTAAAGTAGGTTCAAAGTCAGAAAAAGTTTTTTTTTTCATATTGTAGAACAATGTCACATACATATTCTGTAACTGCTGATTGCAGCGCTTCACTGAAACTACATCACTATTGTTCAGAGAAATATTCATACCCAGGAAACCATGTTAAGAAATGGAAAATATCTCGATTTTGTACATCATTTTAAACACATTTCCTTACAATGCAGCAGAACATTTTTGAGATCGTTTGAAACCTTGAGATCTCCACTACAATTTAAATAGGCCTGAAGTTCGACAGTTTTGAGTACAGCAGCTACATAAGACAGACTCATATTTTATGGGGTTAAATGAATCAGTGAAGATGTGCTTGACGTTGGCTTTTTTAGATTTTTTTTTTTAACAGACATCCTGTTTTTGAGGCTTACCAGTGATTTAAATCTAGTGATAAACTGTCTGCATTTACTCTCAAGTTTTTCTTCATCAAGTTATTCGCTGCAGTTTTTATCCATGGTCCTCCAGGTATTTTGGTGTTCCTGAATACACCAGAACATTCATTTTTTTGTGAATGCACCAAATACCAAATATTTTTGCAACACCTAATGTTTTGACTAATTCTCTGATGGTTTTGCTTTTTATTTTTTTCTCAGCCTTATGATGGTTTGGTTCACTGACAGTGACAGCACTTTGAACATAACCATTAAATTATAAAATATACAGCGTATACCTCTCACATTTAAAGTTTACAGCAACAGATTTTAAATGCGAATGCTCTGATAAATCAACTCTACAACTTTCATCTGCTTACTTGTAAATTAAATAATAAGGGAATAGCACATCTCGCTGTGTAACAGTTAAGCAGCCAGTTGTCCCATTACTTTTGGTTCCTTATGAGAGCGAGGAGTCCACATCTAAAAAAAAAAAAAAAAAACACTAATTCTCCCACATTGACCTGATTTAGAAGTAAATATCCTCAAATTAAAGATAAAATCTGCATTTTGAACTTAAATTCGTTATTAAATTTCATCTCTTATATGCTCTGGAAGACAGCTGAAATAAGTTGCAAATATCCAAATATTTATAGACATGACTGCATATCTCATTTCCAAAAACCAGACGCCACTGCCTGTACCCTTCATTTGACACAGAGATGTCATCCATTTTAAGGTGCAGATTGTTAATTAGCCCACAATCGATCCAACTTCAATAGACTCTGATATAAACTTAGGACAAATAGAAATGTGGCGATGACACCGTATTGAGGTGAAACTACCTTCATACACATTCTTTTTTTTCATTGCAGGAACGACACAACTAATGATACAATAAAACATTAGGTTAGACAGCATACATCAGAGCCGATTGCATATAAGACTAGACTAATGATCACCTGGGACCCATGATAAACGAACAATGATTGAACAGTTCTGCCATTATAACAGGGATAGAGATGACAAACCAGACCACATTAAAGTAATATTTCTGAAAATATTAAGCTGTTTGTTTTGTTGGAACTAAATGTTACCTGTTGGGTAGGTTTCAGCAAAGTAGAATACAGTTTGTGGCTTATGAGAGCAGAGACTCCTGTCCTTAACGAGGTACAAGAAAATTATTTTGTGAGGATGAAGAAACTTGTTTTACGGCAGCGCAGCATCGTCACTGAAAACACAACAGGACTCTCCTGTTCGGCTGCATGCATCCCCACACTTAAAACACACAAAAAAACAATAATGGTAATCAACAGCTCCATCAACGTGTTCTATATCTGCAATTATCAGCTTGCAACAGATCGCAGGTTAAAAAAAGTTTCTGAGAAAATAAATAAATAAAGAAATAAATAAACAAACACCTGGCTGTTTGGAAAAAAAAAAAAAGAATGTCAGAGCATCTGTCGACTTTCTCACTCTTTTGTCTCTGATCACTTTTCGCTCAGACAACAGGAGGGCTGTGGCACGGTGGCGCGCCAGGTACGATACACAACGCTGGTGCCACATGTGGCAGATGTGTGTGGCGGGCGTGCGTGTGAGTGTGTGTGTACATTGCAGTGAGAGGATAAGAGAGGTGGGGTTCCAATCGCGACACTTTTCAGCACAAACCCAGAAGGCTCTTGCGAAAGGAAAAATCACCTTGTGTTAGGCTATGAACACCCCCCCCCATCTGCAAGCCCCATCTAGGCACCATATGTTTATGATTATCAAGGAAACTTTGAAGAACCTGTTCGGGGAGAAGCCTACATGTTATCCATTTATTGCGGTCTCTGCTGAATTAGACTTCTCACCAGAGCGAGTTTCAAATATGCGAGGTAGACCAACTGGGGATCACACCAGATCTCATTTATTTTGGTCCAAATCTAAGTCCCACATCAGGCCCAACTGGTCATCAGTGACACAAGTACTTCGACTAACCAACCCCCCCTCCCCCCACCCACCCCTCAAAACAGGCTTGTATAGTCATATTCCATATCAGCAGGTTGAAAGTCAGGTCAGTCAGTCAGGCCTCTGAAGCGGGTCAGAGATTGTTCGAGATTGCTCTCCTAAACAAAGTATACAAAAATCAGGCCGGCTTGAATACCGTATTGTGGCTGCCATGGCTCAAGTGCATTCGATGTTCATTTGGATGATACTATCCTTCTTACAGGGCAAGGTATGAACCGCAAGGTCTGGAGAGGGCCAAAGGCTAAGCGGAAACATGGAATGCTCATGCTTCTCCCAGCTTTCAGTGAAACCTTTACCAAGTGGAAGAAAACCCCCTGGCTTTTCCACCAGGTGGCGATATTCCCAGTGAAATAACACCACAGGAGGATGGACAGGCACATCTGTCCACTCTGACGGCGGCCCGGTCTGACCCCCAAACACAAACCTGCCAACAACAAATGCCATTTCCATTGCTTTCTGGTTACAAAATGTTTTGTTGATGTTGTTTTTTTTTTTTCCTTCCCCCACCTCAGTTTGCATGGATTTCCCAGAATGCCATTGTTCCCTGCCCCCACACAGCCTGCCCCTCTCTGGCTCTCTCGCCCTGTTTTTGCAGCTGAACGCAGCACCGGGCCTCAACAACACATTCCATCCATGCCCTTGGAATGTCAGAGCTTGATGGCAAATGTCGGCAGCCAGGGTTCGGGCAGGCGGGGAGAAGTGAAGGTCCAGCTTTTTGGGCGGCTCTTGGCCCTTTAACTGTCCTTCTTGTGCCGCGCAGCACATGCCCAGAACACAAATGGTGGCGATGTTGGCACATACTTCTGAGCCCCCTGAATTTTTTTTTTAAACCACTTAGGCATGTGACAGAGCCTTTTGAATGCAATGAATTAGCCGGCCTCAACATTCTTGCAGTTGAGCGCACTGGCGTACTTTAGCTAGCAGACTGCATATCAGAGATCATCAACTCATGGTCCTCAAGAGCCAAGAATCGCTGGTTTTACACTTTTCCTTTACCTAGGAGTCAGGTGTAAGGACAATCCTTAATCTAACCACAAGCATTAATTGCTCAGTTTCGAAGACGATTATCTGGAGAAAATAAAATCAGGTCTGCAACTGGATTTGACGGCCAGGTCTGGAGGTCCCTGCTGTCGGTAGAGTGAAATGGCCAATTCAAGCTCACATTCTTACTTCTGAGAGGCTCCAGTAGAATTTCTTTGAAACTCTGGTTTTCTCCCACATTGCAAGTCATGCATGTGAGGTTAGGTGCACAAGTCCAATGACTCCTCACCAAAGCACCAAAGGCCTCAGAACCGGAGCTGGTCTCCAGGTGCTGCACTGAAGATGGCCCCTCTTCCTAAGGGCAGGGATGGGTCAAATGTTGAGGACAATAAACCCCAAAAACTCAAAAGGGGTTCACTAAAGTATACCCCATCCTAGATTGATCCATTTAACATTTTGAGAGGAACAAGAATGACACCTCTGTGCTCCTGAGCTGCTGTAAATATATATTTTTCTGTTGTTTCCATTCGCTGTCCATCATTTGCTTTGTGTATTTTACCCAACATGGTTTCTTTGAATATAATCAGATAAAGAAGGAATAATTGAATGTCATTCCAAAAATAAATCTGATTGATCTACGCCATTGAAAACATTGTTTCATGTTAATTCAAATTTGAAATTTGACAGATAAACATGATTTATTATTTATTCCTTCATTACATTGGATTTTTCAAATATGAATCACAGATTTATCACAAAGAGTGACATTTTTCTTGATAAACGCGAGGTAGAGGTAAATGGTATCCACAAACAATACATAATGTTCATATTGTCACTTTAACCTTGAGGATCTGAGGCGGTATTGTTTTTTTTTTTTTTTTCTAATCCGTGTCTTTGTTGCTATCCAATAATTCCATATTTGTCTGTTTGTCTTTGCTCACTCTAGCATCACTCTTGAGGTATTGACTGGAAATTTATGCCACAAGAATAAATTTGTCCAAGAAAGAACAGATCCCGTCTTGGACATTCAAGGTCAAATGTCAAGGTCAAGGTTGTTAAAAGGTCAAAGATACATTCTGGCCAATAACATGCTCCAGAAAACGGAGGGATTGATGCCAAAATGTTTCTTCATGCGTCATTTATCGGCTGCCAATGTTGACTTATGACATCAGCTTCTAGTACTTTTTGGGGGGTCAAAGATCAGGCAGTCAAGGTGAAAAAAAAAATCAAATTATTCGTTTCTGTATCAATTTCCCTCTCATTGTTATGGATGGCCGATGACCCTAAGGGAGCCTGCCAAATTTAATGAAAATTAGACAAGCCTTTTTGACCGTTTCCATGGCGACAAAAAATCCCTGTCTCAAATAATGGGGCATATTTTGTCTATATTCATGATGGAGTAATCTCAATAAACATACAAGGAAATAAGTTCTGAACACGGACACAACTTCACTAGATCAAAGGTCAAGGCCATCCAAAAGTTGAAAATCACATTTTGGTTAATATCTCGAGCAAGAAACATCAGATGAACTCCAAAATGTAGCAGGTTAGCCCTTTCTAGCAACAATAGATCATTTTCTCATATGACAACAACTTCTGGTAAAAAATTGACATGAAAATTTCAAAGAAAAAAATCTAGTTTTGAATTTTTTGTTAATAACCAGTGTTTTCCCTATTTTCAGTGATGATAGGTATAAGGAAGCTCCTATTATAGTGCACGTAATTACATGTTGAAATCTTCCATTCAAGCCAAAGCTCCTCAATGAATTCAGTGTGCCATCTAATTGTTGAGCAGTGAAATGGTACATCCGACAAATAGTAAGATGTTGAAATTGAAATGAAACTATTAGGCACCATTGGAAACAATTGTTGATTTGAGTATCCTCAGTCTTCTTCAGCGTTTTCCAGATTTCGCAACTGTCACTCTATGAGCCATTTCACTTGTTTGTTTGTAAGCAACTTAACATCAACAATTCTATAACAATCAATTCCAATCTTGCTACAGGTCGGCTATAGTCCAGAATATAAGTATTTTAACTTTTGAAAAAGTAGGCCTAGGTTCAACAGAGATACAAATATAATATAAATATATAGGCAAATATAAGAAATCATTTATTTGTCATAACATCTGTTGAGATGGTTGTTTCAAGTTTGAGCTACACTCAAAAGATGCAAAGCTATGTCTTGGGGGGAAAGTCTAATAAAAGGTAGGGGAGTTAGTGTGAATGGGGGTCGGGTCAAAAATTTTGTAAGTCCATAAAATTCTTTGATTATCTTGAAATGTGATGAGTGGCATCTCATTTGGGATATTTTGTGGTTCTTCAAACAGAAAAGTGCGGAAACGTTCGCTGAGGTATATTGTGCTGGCACTGCTTCTTTGAAATTGAGACAAAGACAATGCATATTTAATATTTTTCCATGCATTTTGTATTTCTGTATTGGTGTAAAATCTTAATAATTTCCTGGATATATTTAACCCAGGCTAACAGGATTTGCAGGTGCTAATCAGTACTACTGAGGCTTCTTAGCTTGAAATGTTACACATTCCCTCTCCAGCGCATTCCAATTCAAAGATCTTTGAGTAGCTGTCTAGTACAGTACACAGCACCTCAAACATCCAACCAGTCCACCCTGTTCTCAGAAGCAGGTTAACAAAGGACTCCATTTAACGCTCATGCAACGCTTGGCTTCAGCCGCCAGCTATGGTAAAATTTAAGGGCAAGTGTCATCTTCATTGGTTTATGTTCGATATATATATGCTAGCGCAGAACTAATGCGGAGTATCTTCAGATAACTATACATCGCTGGCTCCGCACCCTGGCATTACTAAAACCTTGTTTCCAAAATAGCTGATACGTCGTGGAAAATGCACATAAAAACAGAATGCAATGATTTGTGAATCATTTAAGCAGAAAATTGAATCGAACACAGTTTTAAGACAACATATCAAAAGTTGAAACTGAAAAAAAAAAGCGCTCATTTTGAATTTAATGCCAGGGATAAAGTTGGGACAGGGGCAACAAAAGACTGAAAAAGTTGAATGGTGCAAAAAAATTTCACCTGTTGGAAAATCTCGCATTTAATTAGGTAAAGATTGGGTATAAAACAAGCATCCCAGTGAGTTGAGTCTTTCAGAAGAGATAGCGAGGACTGTTTGGGCAAATAGTTCAACCATTTAGGAATAAAATTTCTCAAAAATTTCAAAGAATTTGGGGATTTCATCATCAACAGTACATAATATCATTAAAAGACTCAGACAATCTGAAAAAAAAATCCCTTCAGGCCCTCAGGTGGCAAAGCATTAAAAACAGACTGGACTCTGTAGTGGAAATCACTGCATGGGCTCAGGGACACTTCAGAAAACCTGTCAGTGAACACAGTTCATTGCTGCATCCACAAATGCAAGTTAAAACTCTACCAAGTACAGATGAAACCACATATAAACAAGATCCAGAAACACCGGCGCTGTCTCTTTTTACCCAGCGCATTTCAGACAGACTGAGGCAAAGTGGATAACTGCCCTGTGGTCTGACCAATTAAAATGCACATTTTTTTTGGAAATTATGGATGCAGCTTCTTCCAGGCTTAAAAGGAGAGGGACCGTCTGGCTTGTTAGCAGCCCACAGTTGAAAAGCTAGCATCCATGATAATTCACTCACGTATAAGTGTAAATGGCACGGACAGCTTACACATTTGTGAAGACACCACTAATGCTAAACAATACATACAGGTTTTGAGTAACACATGCTGCCATCCAGGTGTCTTTTTCGGGGAAAGCCTTACTTATTTCAGCAAGACAGTGTCAAACAGCATCGCCCCATAGAAAAAGAGTTTTGGTGCTAAACTGGCCTGCCTGCAGCCCAGACAATCACCTCTAAAAAATTTAGCGCATGAAATAAACAAATGCGACAGAGGAGGCTGCGAAGTGTTGAGCAGCCAAAATCCTACATCAAGCAAGAATAGAGAAACATTATGCATTCAAAACTACAGCAGTTAGTCTCCTCAGTTCCCCAACAAGTGTGGCTAAAAGTGAGGTGATGAAACACAGAGGTAAACAGTTCCAGTAAGCTGCCGGTGACATGTATGTTATCTTTGTACTTTATCTTTAAGCAAATGTAAAGCTTAATGTGATTTGCCAATCATTGCATTCTGTTTTTATTTACATTGTACACAGATTTTTACTAAATCTGCTGATTCAAGACCCCATGCTAGAAGTACTTTTGACAAAATGCCCATTTTAAGAAATTTGACTGATTTAACTATAAAATAAGTTTTTCCATCCTTCCCTCACAGTGTGGAAAAATGTGACTCAAGCATTTTTAGCGCTAGGCCCTTTGAAGCTAAGCGTGGCTAAAGCTAAGCAGGTGTGGGCTTGGTTAGTATTTGGATGGGAGACCACCTGCGAAAACCAAGTTGCTGCTGGAAGAGGTGTTGGGGGGCCAGTAGGTTGTGATCTTCCCTCTGGTGGAATAATCCCCAATGCCCCAGTACAGTGATGGGGATACTGTACTGAAGGAGACGCCATCTTTCGGATGAGACGTTAAACCGAGGTCCTGAGTCACTGTGGTCATTAAAAATCTTATGATGCTTATCGACAAGAATAGGGAGTTCCCCAGTGTCATGGCTAAATTCCCAAACTGGTTCTTTCGACCTGCCACCAAATCATCCCCTGATCTAATTGGCTGTGCAATTCATCCTCTCCCTCTCCACCTCAACACCCAGGGCTCCCTTGAAAAAGAGATTTCAAACTCAACAGGATTTCCCTGGTTAAAAAAATAAAAAAATAAAACACTATACTGAAAAAAAATAGGTATTTATTGGTATGAGCGTACTGGAAGGTCTGCCACCAGTGGTTGCATGGAGTTTTAGTGCCTTCACATGTACGTGGATATAATAGTGTTTGGATATTGTTTTTGTAGCAAGGCTACATGGTTTTGATAGTGTCAGTGATAGGTTTGTTCTCAAAGGAAAGTGTTCATATTAAAGCACCTGGAGCTGACTCACCTGCTATGTCAGTTCTCTTGATGGCCCCAGGACTACCAGACCTTTCTTCCAAGCCATTGATCGCCGCAAGGTTCTCTGCACTGTAGGACCTCAGGACAGACAGCGCGTTCACTGGAACCTCGGGAGGCGAAAAGCAAACCGGGCCCTGCCACTGAATGTCTGTGCGTGTGGGTGACTGGCAGGGTGCAATGGGAGATGGGCCCTCGGATTCCACTGCCAAACTGCTCTGCTCCTGCGTCGCCTTCACCTCACTTCCACAACTTCTGACGCCATCCTGCTCTTCCTCATCCTCTGTTCCCATGTCATCCTCTTCCCTCTCAGATTGCGCCCTCTCGCTGTCAGGCTCCGGCACCCCCATTTCCTCCTTCAGATGGTCGTTATCAGGTTCCCCTTTACTTAGCACCTCATCATTGTCCTCTTCCCTTCGAATTCGGCCATCTTCCCCCTGAACAGGAGGGTCGAAAGGCCACTTAGGCACTTGAGAGGACTCGAGGCACTGATTTCCAAACACCTTGGGGCTGAGCCCACCCACGGCAACCTCAGTCAAGCCAGTCAAGGACTTCAGGGAGTTACGCTCAGATCTTCCCAAACTGGTTGCATCTTTATGAACAGACCAGAATGGACTCTCGGCGTCCTCTGCTCGCTCATTTCCAGTTTCCGTCTGGTTCATAAGATCTTGTGCAACCTCCTTCCGCGAGTGACCTGGACCTCCATGATGGAGTATGAGCGAGGTCAGACTGGCCTTGCTGGAGGTGGATGTCTCCAGCAAGCGGATCCCGTCAGAACCCCTCTCATCCACAGTGCCACTCTCCGAGCATTTCACCTGCCCCAGGTGGTGAGCCTCCAGATGAAGAGCTATGACCTCCACCGAGGGCGTGCTGAAGGGGCAGAAGAGACAGCCGTGCCAGGCCACATCTTCCTGCATGGTGACGGAAGTCCCTGGCAGGGAAGGGGCAGCGTCAGGCCTATAGGACAGATCGAGAGGCTCATATTGTGACCTATGCAGCTTGCTTTTTGGAGCCCGAACCTCCACAGCCGTCTCCACCCCGTTCTCCTCTGGTCTGGTAATGGACTCTTGATGCTTGTCCTTGTCCACTTTCTTCGACTTTAAGGTGAACTCATCCAAACAGGCTGGCGCCGACTCCTGGACATTATCCCCGTTACTCGCTGTGCACTGAAAGGCCCGGCTCAGGTTTGGGAAGATGTTTAGGCTACTATCTGATGACATATCATTGGTCCTCAGGTTCTGCAAGGAACTTTCAGGTGGGTTGTAACCATGGTGCTCCCTATCCAGCTCCCGGTTCCGTTCTCTTGCGGTAAGCAGTGGACCCCAATGGGCCGAGCGCTGCTGGGCAGCTCTCGGATCCATACTCCCAGACACATTATTGATCACCCCGTGCAGGACGTCCGGCCGGAGAAAGGCTCTGTTCTTGCAGCCGGGGTGTTCCTCCTGGGGGTGGGCAGCAACGGGTCCCCCGTTATTTTGCCGTTCCCGATGATGACGCTCCAGGTGATACTTCAGTGAAGCAGACTGTGTGCCCGCATAATCGCAGTGTGGGCACCTGTAGGGCTTCTCACCTACCAGGGCGACAGAGCGAGAACATAACAGTACCAGTTTATGCGCAAAAGCGTGTTAGATTAGCCTTGTTACAAAATACCAATTTCTATGCCATTCCGTATTTACAGAGTAAAATGCAAATGATGCTCTTGACGATGAGTAAAACTACTGATATCTTCTTATTCCACATCTAATAAATGCTAACCAACTTTTGACCTTACTTTCAAGATCCATAGGGGATATTTTTCCCATTTCCAGCTGAATTGTGAAAATATTATCTGCAAAGTTTCCAAAAATGGTGGGGGGAATTTTTTAAAAGGCAAAAAAGTCAATAAACAATAAATAATATAAATAAACAATAATAAATTACCACTACATAGACTTTTCCATCATGCATTCTGCATAATCAAATAACAGCTCAGAAGTGACATGGATCGATAAAGCTGAATTCCGGAATTCTCGGCTATTTTCTCTGCTTTGACTGTTAGCTTGAACTTAACACTGCCTTTATTGGAGTGAATGTAGAAATGGCTCTCTGCTGCTTAATCGAAAACAGGTGTAGCTAAAGCCTTTTCACAGTAGCAGAACAATTAATCGCACTGGCATACCTTGTTGAGTACGGATGGTACAAAATTCTAAATGGCTGAAAATTTTAATAGTGGCATCTTAATGGTCCAGTTGACTTAGTTCTTTATGTTGATGAGGGCCAGCTACCAGTATTTTGTTTTGTGACTCCACACCAAACGGTAAAAAAGTTATGGCCCTTCTGTTAAAAAAATAATACTTGACCTTACTCTAAAGCGCCACCAATTGGTCAATTAGGCAATTTCTTATTGGTCGCTAAATACCACCATTTTTAGGAAATATAAAAAATTTCATGAGTTTTTTTTACCATGCTGTCTAAGAGCTATAGTCCTTTAAGTACTGTGGCGGGGGGGAACAAAACAAAAACTATAGTATCTAAGCTGCCGCACTGCTCAGATCCATAATAATAATAATAATAACCATCATCATCATCATCGCGATAAAAAAAAAAAATAGTATAAAAAGTAAAAAGTGGGCGGCACGGTGGCACAATGGCTAGCATTGCTGCCTCACAGCAAGAAGGTCGAGGGTTCAAATCCGGCCTGGGGCCTTTCTGTGTGGAGTTTGCATGTTCTCCCCGTGTTGCGTGGGTTTTCTCCGGGTACTCCGGTTTCCTCCCACAGTCCAAAGACATGCATATCAGGCTAATTGGAGACACCAAATTGCCCATAGGTATGAGTGTGAGAGTGAATGGTGTGTGCGCCCTGCGATGGAGTGGCAAGCTGTTCAGGGTGGGTCCCTGCATTTGCCCGTAGTCAGCTGGGATAGGCTCCAGCTCGCCCCGTGACCCTAGTGAGGAATAAGCGGGTATAGAAAATGGATGGATGGAAGTAAAAAGCCTTTGTGCGATGCATATTGTTGCTGTTTACAGCCAGAAGGGGACTACCAGTGTCTCTAAAAACTCACATTTATTATGTGGCTTTTCTACGAAAACAACAGTCTTCCTTTGTATTATGAAATATAATGAAATAAAGTCCATTGCCATCTTCATTAACTGAACGTCACACTGTGCGATACTCAGGAACTGTGCTCAGTTTTATGAATGGACTGATATGGGCAGAGCAGCCCCTTAAAATAAAAATAAACTGTAAAATATTTGGAGGGTATTACGCAAATAATTTATCTAAAATTGTCGACTGCTTGCTTTTTTCAATGTCATGCAGACCATTTTTTTAAATGAATACCACTCATTTTTTTGTTTCTTTTTGTCAGCTTCCACACTTCTGTATCTTTGCATTTTGAAGTCAACCCTAATAGCCCATTTGCTGATGAATTCAGATTCTTTTTCTAAACTCCTAAAAGCGTGTAGTCCGTGGGAGAGCTCGAGAGGAAGTCAGTAAGAAAGCAGAGGTAGAAAAAAAGCGCTGGGGAAAAATGGACAAGAGCAGTCCTTACAGTCCATAAAAAAAGGAATAATCTTTCCTAAGTGGTGCTCTTCTGTGCTTGTTTCCGCGCATTACAGACTCCTGTGATACACTTCTATTCAATTCCCATACAGAGAGGAAGTATGTGCTTATTCACTGGAGGCATGAGCACCTTGGGTGGTCTTTTTAAACTGTGTGAGAACCTCCACAGGTTTTTGAGCTTAAAACGCTTGTGTGTTCACTGCTGTATCGCGAAATAGTTCATATTTTTTCCCCCTCTCCTTGTCCTTATAATATTTTGCTTGTTTAAATCATGAACTACAGTTTAAAAGAGAAAAAAAATCACTGAGAAGCTATTTAATCTCTCTTTGGAGACTGAGCAGAAAAGCAGAAAGGCAATGGTTTGGGTAGCACTGTTAAATGATAAAGCACATACTTAAAAACTTAAATCCCACACCAAAGGGCAAACTGTAAGAGGCATGAAGAGGTGAATGTTTCCCCGTAACACGAGTTAATCCTGAATGGAACCCTACTGTGCTTACAGTCCTCAGTCATGACCTCCCTCGCAGCAGGATGGTTTTGCATTGCAGATGATCCTACTATGCGGTAACTTCCTCTCTCTATGTTTTAAAGTCTTATATACAATTTATGGTATGTTCATTAATTGAAGCACTGATTACTAAAACCCCACAAGTCAAGTCAAGTCAAGTCAAGTGTGACTTATGGGGTTTTAGAAATAGGTGCTTCAATTGTGGACTTCGCAGATGCTGGCTGCTCAGCGCTCACTTTTCAAAGGTTGAACCAATCAGAGCGTTTTGAGCAAAATAATTTAGCTTGGAACCTAAAAAGTTGCTTCCTGTTCTGAACCAGTTCTGAAGTGATCATTACATCTTGAGAAGGCAGTGGTTCCAATTAAAACCACTATAAATTGATGGATATGTGGGCCAGTTCGCAGGACAGTGCCTTAGTTCTATGGGTGCTTAATGGAACTTGTTCGTGGGCCAGAATTTATTTATCATTTTATTTTTGACAAAATGCATTTTAAGACATTTCTTTAATCCATTGCAGTAAAAAAAAAATGTATAAAATGCATCTGTTAAAAGTGTATTTGTATGCAATGGAAAATAAATTCATTAATATAGAATAAAACATTTTTTTTTTCTAACTGAAAAAATTAACCTCCATCTAAAAAATCTAGAGGAAAATAATGTTCTTTTTTTATAGGACAGTGACTTTTCTACACCAGAAAATGACGAGGGGTTGTTTTCCTGCATAGAAAATGCCCCTTGAGTCAATTTTTTCACAGGATTTGATTATGTGATTATCATTTGAATTATTCATACCACAGTTAGTAAATGATATATTTGTTGATTTGTGAATTCAGCAAAATTTCATATACCACTCAACTAAGGCCACCTCAATAATTGATAATTAACAGGTCCATAGAGAGCTGTCATTCCAATCCAAGGAAAATACACTTAGGTGGATGTATCAACATCTCATAAGTGCAAAAGGTATCCCAGAGCTGGTACAAATCACAACACAGATCTACTTGCCCCTGCTCCATGAGCGGAGGCCCTATTAAGCAGTCAATTAACCTGAACTACGGCCTGAGGATGGTGGTGTCACAGCTCTCCTCTCATTGGGCCCCACGAGGGGGTGCCCTGTGCCCTTTTCGCAGAAGCGGGCTCAGTTTATCCCTGCACATTGACTTCTAGAATACGCTTGTCAAGTTTCAGGATGAGAAGTTGAGTAGTAACGGAGGAGTAGCGCAAAGTTAGTGTCCATACCAAGAAGAACAAGAAAAAGGAAGCGAGTGAGTTTTTGGGCTTCTTCCTGGGAACACAAATGCTAAGCAAACCTGTTGGTCCACAATCCTGCAGGTTTTCCTTTCTCCTCTCGGCAAATCTGATTCTATTCATCAGTTGAATGAGACCTCCAGCTGTTAATCGAGATGAGCTTTCTTAGGTTTGAGGATGAGGACCTACAGGATAGATTATAGAGCAGCCTAATGCTCCCCCGAACCTGTCATGCTGCTTCTAAGGACCACAGACACTGAGGAGGTGAAAGTGGCCGTGAATGTTACACACCACATACCTGTGTGTATTCGCAGGTGGACCTTGAGGTGGTGCGTGGTGCGGAAGGCCTTTCCACAGTAGGGACAGTCCTTTGAGCTTAACCCCGGCGGTCTGTCCCGGGCCTGCGAGATACCGGCGGGCTTCCCTGCCTCGTCTCCTGCATCTACAACCACACAGACAGACAGACAGACAGACAGACAGACAGACAGAAAAATGAGATCATTAGAGTTGCTTTGGCACTTTCCAGCAGGATTGTATCGAATATTAATTTTGCACGAAGCAAAATTCATTGTTTACCAGCTGTATGTAACAGAGTGCCAACATATCAGAAACTGCCTCAATTAATTAATTAATTAATCAATTAATTAATTTTTGGTCACCAATTATTCCAGCCCCCCGTTTCCAGCCAATATCCTCTTATGAATCATTTCTAGCAAACTGTAATAATATTCTTTATATCGAACATACTCCAGCATAATGCCGATCCGAGACATCCATTTTTTTTTTTCTTTTGCATCGAACAGAACAAGACTGAGTGGCTCTGTATGTCACAGTCAACAACATCAAAATTTTAGCTCTTGGAATCAAAAGTTTCATTTCCCCTTGAATATTTTCGGTAAATGAAAAATTTCCACTTAAAAGATTTTTTTTGTGGTTAAATTAGAATATTACCAGGTTCACACATAACAGCCCCCTGATGTAATGACTCATGACAGACACAGTGTCCTTCACTAAATTCACAAGTTTCATGCAACATAGTTTCAGCAGAAACCAGTTATTGCATTCTACAATACAATCTAATACCAGCAGCACATGTGTGCTGGTGTATGCATGCATGCAGACATGAGTATGACTCTAAGTGTGTGTCTGAATGGACCACAGTGTTGGCATGGTGTACTCCCGCAATTAAGCAAAAGGCTATCTACCTCACGCTTACCAAAAACAGTTCAAGTGGTGCATAGACTTTCTGAGTAGAATCAAAAAAGAAGCTAAAGTAAAAGGCCGCACTCAAAAAAGTCAGCCACTTAACCCTTTCATGTGGCAACCTGCTTAAAAGAGCTCCCCAACAGTTGCCACATGACAGGTTTTCAACAGCTCAGGATTACAACATTTTTAATTCCTTGAAAATGTATTCAGTGTGCAAAGGTTTAAGAAAGCGAATGAAATTTATTGTAAGACAGACATGTTTCGGCTACTGCCGTTCTCAAGGTCTCACGATAATCACAACCCCATGTATTTACATACCAACGGAAATTGACGTGACCACATTCCATAGTTAACATTAACTAATAAATAGATTACATCAATCAGGGAAATATTTCTCCAAAACACACAATACAGTATTATTAAGAAAATACATCCCATTGAGGAGAAGTTACTCCCTCGGCCAATTTCGTTCTTTATTTTCCTATTTTTCCCTGAGTTTCCTTCATTTTTGATCATGCATGATGCCTTAGTTTCTAAGTTCAAAAAGCCTGTTGACCGATCAGTGCGTTGATCTCCTGCATCCATACCCTGTTCTTCGCATACACACCCCAAAGCACATTCCAGCCTACATGAACTCACCCACACACACACACAAACACACATATCAGACATGCAGACACACACTGTGCACAGTTAATCATGCTTTCAGCACACTGGTCCGGCTGCACAGACCCTGCTGAAGGACTGTGCTCTTGCGCAGCCAGAGCAGCCTGTAGGAGCCCTACTGCCCCAGAGGAGTCAACAAACGACAGATTCCCGCAAACTACAACCCTTCCTCCCTAAGACATACTGTAGCTAATTATACGTCCCCTCACGGGTCACCATAGTCAGTCCTGGCATAGTTGGGATTTGGCTGGGAAATGCCAACTTGGAAGAACAAAGAGTCCCCAGTGTAACGTGCAAAATTAAACAATAGGATTCATATAGAGCGGAGCTGGTTGCTGGGAACTTGCATCATTTTTGTGCTTCGCAGCCGACCAAAAACTATGGCTTCTGTTCAGATAACATTTGTCCTTAACTTGGACTTAAAAGCATACGAGCTCAAACTCGCCAAATTTGTTTCAGCGACTGGCTGACTTACCAAACTAGGTTTGGAATGAAAAGATAAATGGTGCTGGTCAAAGAAAAATGTAGATTGAAGTGAATGTGCGTGAACAGGAACGTCAGGCATCCTCATCCTGTAACTAGATGTAACTTGAAAATATACAAGATTTTTGATAAGCCCGTAGAAGTCAGCTGACTCTGGACAACTATAAATATTGACAGTATATGGCTTAGTGTATAAATGACATGAGAAGGTCACCCCATATATTCTTGGGAAGACAGAGATTCATGAACATATTCATTTCTTTACATTAATTTTATTCGAATAAAAAATGAACAAAATAAATTGCTGCAAAAGTGGTTTTCATGTTCAGCCAACTAGTTCAGGACATGTATTTGATAAAGTCCCTGCACACACCGTGCCCATTGGAGTAGCGGGGTACGTAGGAGAGGTTGGGGGCTCTAATACAATAATTTAATTCTATTTTCTGCAAAGCCTCCGTCCCAAAAATGCCCACTGCAGTAAAGTTGGAAGTTTTACATTCTTTAATGGCCATAATAAAATGATTTATATCAGATGTCTATTTGAAAACTGAACTTATTTTTTTGGAAATATGAATACATGTACACACGCATGTATGCATTAAGCATGTGTATGCATGCATATGTATAAGTATTATTATTATTAACAACAACAACAACAAAAACAATAACAATAATAATAATAATTTTATTATTAATACCATTATTACACTGTAGTTTTTTTCTTGATGAATATATAGGATCATGTCCTTATTGTGGACTTGAAGGTACAGGAATATACTAATTGTAAATGATGTCTTTCATTTTTTTAGATTACGGCAAAATACACACTTCACTCAAAGCCGCTTGGATTCATCAAAGCAATACATTATGATACAGAAAAAGAATAGAACATCAAATTTCACACAAAGAGTCACATAAGCCATCTGGGAGGCTGAGAGCACCAGGCGCACACACACCGGTCTGGCAGGGCTACAGACACACAGAGTAATGCCACAAAGACAACTGATAAACAACACTGTGGCGACGAGGACGACCCGACACCGTGTGTGTGTGTGTGTGTGTGTGTGTGTGTGCGTGTTTACGTTACTGTCAGAAAAATAAACAGACCGTTCAAGAGGTTGTTTTGCATTTGTGCAAGTGTTTACACATGGATGTGTGCGTGTGTGTGCGTGTGTGTGTGTGTGGGCGTGCGTGCATGTGAGTCCAGGTGAGTATTATTGTGTGATTGCCTGTGTGCATGTCGGAGTTTGGGCGAGTGTGAGAAAGTGTGTGTGAGATTTCTGACAGTGATGTCTCAGTATGCATGTGTGTGAGTGTGTTTGTGCGGCAATATGCATGTCCTTGTGAGTGCGAATGTGTCTATCCAGATAAACAGAACTTGTGTGATACGTGTTGTGTTGCTAATGTGTGTGCGTGCGTGTGTGTCTGTGTGTGCAGGCACGGGCATGTGTGTGTCCTCTGAGACAGGAAATTGAGAAGACCCTCCTGACAGACCAAACCCTGTTCCCATTAATGAGAAAGAAAAAAAAACACAAAGAAAAAAGGAAGAAAATAAATAAATTAAATATTTTTTTCTCCCTTAATGGTGCCTCCGCAATCACCCTCTGGAGCTAAATTGGCCTGTCATTTTGATTACTGTGATATCACACTCAAAGAACGATAAAATCATAAAAAACAAGATGTTTCTTTCCATTATTGCAATGTAATTCTCCGAAGGCATCTCGGTTATGCAGAAATAAAGTAACGCGAATCACATCTTTGGTTTATTAACATATTTAAGAAGGCTAAAGCATAAGATAAGGTGACATCATTCGAAAGGCATTAGCTTTTAAAAATGTGACATGGGGGAGGGGAATGGGGAGATTTATATAACCATGGTGCAACACTAGTCTACCCGGCAGATGCCCTCCTCCCTGAATTTGGACGCGTGCCATCTTTGTGAGGGGCTGTTTCCTGCGAGTTAATCAATCTGAGGTTTAGCCGAGGCCGGAGTCACACGGACTTCTAAAAAGTAATTTGAACCTTTGGAATTTATTAACTAAACACCAATTACCATCAAACACCGGTGCATTATCCCTGATTTTACTACTTGTCAGGAACCCCTTGATGAAATTTTAGATTAAAGTTATTTGCTGGTTGATTTATTGGACGGAGCTCCTGCCTAATGCGGTCTGGTTTGCAGATGCTCAAGCACGTTTTTATTTTTTTATTTTTTTATCATCTTCATGCTTGTGCGAGACACGGCCCATTGTATCTCAGCAGCCAAAAGAGCTAAATAAACCCTCTTTATGAATACTACAAAATGAGCAGCACCGCCTATACTATTTGCAAGTGAACTAAGGACTCAATGTGACCGGAACGCAGCTTTAAAAAACCTTCTGCAGCATGATGTTTTCAAAATGAATCAAATGAAAAAGTACTGTGTACGAGGCTTGCGAGCAAGCGGGGGCACCAGATGTTCCTTGATGTTAATAATGGCATTTATTATTAATATTAATTAGACTGCATTCAGCGATGCATTTGGGCCACTTCCAAGTCAATTAAGAGAAATGGCATTGGGGAGTCGCTGGGAACGGCATTTTGCGGCAGGTGTTCCGCAGTCCCCAAATAAAACATTTTCACAGCCCCTGAAAAACACACATTTCCTCCCGCATTCCCCTTTTGTCCCCGACAAAGCTGCGCCCTCCTGTACTCCACTCAAGACCTCGGCATAATTGAAGCAAAACGTCGAAATGCATTTCGGGTTTTATCAAATTAAAAGAGAAGCATTTGTGTGCACAAAGCGATAGATCGTGTCATCGTGAGAAGAAATGCGTGTGTATGTGTGTGTGTATTTTTGTGTGAGCTATGTTTTTATGTGTGTATTTGTACGCCTACACGTGCGAGTGTGTGTGTGTGTGTGTGCGCGTTTGTGTGTGTATGAACATACTAAATATTGGTGTTTGCGTTTTTTGTATGCGCATGCATTTGTGTGTGTATAGCAAAGTGCTTGATGCAGTGTGCTGTCAATAAGTGCAGCTAACTAGGCAATTCTGGAGTACATAATTTAACTCGCAATGTGGTTCACTGGTAGGAGTGATTTACCTGATTCCTTGTACAGAAAGAAAAGAGTTCTGCCCGTGAGAACATAGGTGCGAGCTGTTTTTTGAATAATCTGCTGCCCCTAGTTCAAATGATAACTGCCATTTCCACTGTGTATAATTTAAGCTTTGAAAAGGTTACGGACTCTCAAGTGAGCTCCTATTCAGTGGGAGTTGTTTTTTATTCTTTGCCACGGTGCCCGTAACATGGCACCACGCAGAGGCTCGCTGGCAGAGTGGGCATTATTAACAAGCGCAATTTGGCCTTTGCCCTTGTAGCGCAGCGCTCTGTCCACACACCTCCCCCTGCTAACATCACACACCTGTACTGCAGAGACCTCGATCAAAGAACTCATTTTCATTAACACAAGAAAACATTCTTATGAAGAACACAACTGTTCTTCTTTTTTCCAAGTATGCAGCCATTTCTTTCCAAATTTTCATATTCATAATTATCAAGCTATATACAAACATGCAATATTTTCAATAATTGAATAGTCTGCCATATCTTCGTTTGTCAAAGCAAACCAAAGTCTTCAAGGGTTCCCAGTAGGTTATGCGTATTTATTTTCATAGGTGCCTTACACAATGTATATTCCATTAATAAAGCATTAACCATCACATACTGCAGCACCTCGGTCTCTGACATAAGTAATCTTTTTAAAATAAATCTGCAACATACATATTTTATATTTTCATACAAGACTCAAAGAGAACAACATAAACAAAGCCAGGAAAATGACTTCTGCCCACATTATGCAAAAAAGATAATAATAGTCTTAGTCAAATAGTCTACCGCTGATTAAAGCAGAGAAACTGACAAATCATACAATATTAATGATAGCAACAATAGAGACCTCCTGCCCTCCTCACATGCACACGGTGAGAAAATGGAAGTTTTTAAAACCAAATATCCTTGTTGAGGTCTTGTATGAGCAGTAAGAAAAATGCTTTACACCCAAACACATGCCTATCTCTGTGCTCTGAGTCAAGCCCTTTTAAGGTTTCAGAGAGTTTCTGAAGCACTGAGGTCTCACTAACTTCATTATTCTGCTGCTTGATCTCGGCAGTCAGGCGAGACAAAAGGTTGTGACAAGGATGACAATGGCGGCGGCCATTTTGCAGCAGGGAAATGGGGCGGTAACACCCGGCTGTCACAGGGGCTGCACTGCCAAGGCTTCTGATCGCCGGGACATAAAGATCTGGAGTAAATATGACAGCGCGAGCTGAGCCTGGCAGTAACTGAGTGTTCATCATTAGTGACAGGCTGAGCTGATCCTGCCTTTGCCTGGTTAGTACACTTACAGAGATTCACACTACACTATGGATGAGGAGAGAGAGAAAAGGAAAAAGAGAGGGAGAGGAGAGTTGAAAAGAAAAAATGACATGGAGAAAAAAGCAGCAAAAAGACTGAAGAGAGGAATGCACACAAAATAAAGCAAATTAAAAATCACAGAAATTTTTAGATGAGGTCCAACGGTGAGTGGCTCCACTAATAAACACCTTAAATCAATTGCCGAACTGTTATTAGACCTGCCACAGGTTTTATTTTCATGAGGTTACACCAGATACTGAGCACAGACTCAAAATCAGCTCATGTCACTGACACTGGCACTAATGTCCACTGCACTGGGAAATATTTAGTGCAAAATCAGTGCTCACAGAATATGCTAAAATCAAACCATGACTGTATCCCTGTCAGAGTCATTTCCACTGTCTCAAGGAAAACATTCAACACTGACAGGACTAGAAAGAATATTTGCAATACATGAATAATAAAGTGGTTTAGGCTTATTATCATGAATAATAATAATAATAATAATAATAATAATAATGGCATTGTGTAATGCTAAAATTACTGTGAAGAAATTCTAGCAGTTCCACAATTAGATTTTTATGTCATGAGTGATAAATAATTCACCAAAATAATATATTAAGAAATTTGAACAATAATAACCATAATATAATAATAACAACAATTTTATTATTAGTAGAAGTAGCGTTTAAGTATCCATAGTTCTACTGCAGTGCTGTGAAAACTATTTGCCCCCTTCTGGAGTTTTTCTGTCTCAATTTGTCTCACTTCTATGTGTCAAATCAAGCCAATTTTCAACCCAAAGAAACTCAAATTGGAGAAGTGATGATTTCTTTGAATTAAAAGCAAAAAAGCTATCCAACCCAAAAGTGGCCCTATGTGAAAAAGTAATAGCATTCCTTAAATCAACCAAAAAAAAAAATCATTTTGATTTTGGGTTCAATTTAACTAGACAGACCCAGGCATGATTACTGCCAGTTCGGTTGGATTCAAACATCACTCCAATAGAACCTGTCTGGCAATGCGAAGTGGGTAAAAAGCAGAAAACGATGATCTAAAGAATCTACGATCTAAAGAGATTCAAGAACAGATGAAAAACAAAACCATTCAAATCTATCAGTCTGGAGAGGTTTACAAACCCATTTCCTTGGCTCTGGCACTCCAGCAAACCACAGTGACACCCGTTATGCGCAAAAGCAGACAACTTGGAACAGTGGTGAACCTTCCCAGGAGAGGCCAAAATTCCCTCAGAAGCGCATCGACAACTCATCCAGGAGGTCATAAAAGAACCCAGACTAAAATCTAGAGGACTTCAGCCTTCAGTTGCATCAGTTAAGATTAGTGTTCATGATTTCACAATAAGAGAAGGGGCAAAAATGACATCCATGGAAGAGCTGCAAGGCAAAAACCAATGCTGACCCAGAAGAACACAAAGACTTGCCTCACATTTGCCAAAAAATATCTTAACATAACATAACATAACATAACATAACATAACATGAATGGCGAAAACAGGCTATTCAGCCCAACTATGCTCGCCAGTTTCTTTATAATATTTTGAATATATCCCCTCAGATACTCAATGACTCAATAGTATCTAGCTTTAAGTCAAGCCTGCTCTTTCGACTGTTAAATCGAAAGTGACTTTTTCCCATGACATCTGGCATAAAGCGAACATAGCGTACCACAGTGGAATTCCAGAACATGAAACCAACGGTCAGACATGGTGCTGGTACTGTGATGGTGAGGGGCTGCACTGCTGCTTCAGACCCTATCGGGGTATTGCCATAATTCAAGGAACCATGAATTCTGCTCCCTACCAGAAAATGCTGAAAGGAGTCTATCTAGCCACCAGTTTGTGACCTGAAGTTCAGTGCAGTTGGGTTCTTCAGAAGCACAAGCAAGTCCACCTTTGAATGGCTCATAAGAAACAAAATGAGGGCTCAGGAGTGGCCTGGTTAAAGTGCTGACTTGAATCCGACTGAGGTGCCGTCACATGCCATGACCTTATATGGGCATGTCACACTCGAAAACCCCACAATGTGGCTAAATCAAAACAATTCTGCAAAGAAGAGTGGGTCAAAGTTTCTCCACGGCGATGTAAAAGACTCATTACCTACTAGTTATTGACAATGTTTAAATGCAGTTGTTGTCACAGAGTATGACACAACCAATTACTCAGATTTGGGCAGGGAATTATTTTTTCACGTGTGAAACCTTCAATAAATGAAATCATCATTAATTTCACTGCAGCCTTTGTGTTCACTCATGATCTCTGTCTTACATTAGTCAGAAACATTTAATTATGTCCAGCAAAAATACATGAAATCAGGAAGGGGGCAAATACTTTTTCACAGCGCTGTAGTTTTATTGCTTAAAGTAGCATAAAGACAAATATTCCAGTTGCAGTTCTGCACACAAGAATGTAAGGGAAGTTTATTTCGACCTCATTCAGAGCAATGACTAAAATAATTTTTGGTTAAGTAACATTCCTCATCTCTGTGCTCACTATTCTTTAATTACATCATATTATAACTGTATGATCAGACCCCACCACTGCAGGTACTCTCAAATCCCCCCACCCAATATCACTGCCCCCATCCTTCCCATCGTTTCAAAACGTGAAGGGAATGTTTCACCGCAAATGCACATTTTTATTATGTAACAAACAAGCCTCTTCAGAATGAATCAAATTGTTATGAAGGTCATGGGCTGAGAATCATAGCTGTCACCAGGACAATTGGCCATGGCGGGGTGCTGCAGCTATGAGACGACTGAGCTGTTAATATGTACACTCGGTCTGCTATGACTGAACTATTGTTGGATTGTCGCAAAAAACATGGAAACAAACCCTTGTATCTCCTCTCTCACTGTCACATGAGTGCATTTTGAGCAAATATTCCTGCATCTAAACCAGAAATAAATGTACATCTTCGCTAGATATTGATTTATTTATTTTTTTTAATTGAGGTGAAATGGTGAATCACAAATGAGTTTACAAGCACGAGCAATACAATGAACATCCGAATCATACAATACAGACAAGAGCTGTAATTCCATTATAAAAACCCAACGCGATGCGATGTTCACAACTCTGACGGAAAGTTTTACTTCAAACTTCGGACTATGACCCTTTTCTGACTTGCACTGTACAGTACAAGGTCGTTTTCAAGAATGCACAACAAATCTGACTGAAACCAGGTTTTTTTGTGGCGAGCGCACATTACACTGCGATCAGCATTATTTTACGTCATCAGCCGACACCAAATCACAAGAGCAGCTCTTCATCTGGAGCAGCTCGATATCTCAGGACTATAGGCAAATTAATCTGGATTTGTCGATCTGAAATATACCAGTAATAAATTGTCTGAACTCTTACATGCTTTTAAATGCATCTAAATTCAGTCGGGAGAGCAGTTAAATGAATGAGATAGAAAATAATGAGCAGGATTTGGCCTGCTGATAGCGATACCTTAGCATGCTGAAGTATTGGTGAAGGTCTGCAGATATCAATAATGATATTAATAATGATTTCCCTCTTCAGCAAGGAATGATTTCTTCATAGTAGGTCTGTAGCCTTCAGAAATATTAGAGCGGACGTCAATTGTGTGGCCTTTCCGACTACTTTATCTATTCTGAAATCCGGAGCTGGAGGGAGGAGGATGTGCGTGGTGACCTGATTTGGTTTTTAAACGCTCAGAGTGTATGGGCTGGCTTGGAACGGGCCGTCAATAAAAGAACGAGCATCCGCGTCTGAGCCATTCTCTATTGCTCAATAAGATTTAAAAAAGCGGCAGCAGAGGTCCAATCTGTGCTTCACAGAAATGAATGTAATCCCAGAAACTTTTGTGCTCCTCAGACAACATGATTACAGCAATCACGGGCCGCTGGACCCAGCCAGGGTTTAGGGAGACCGTGCGCGCTTCGAGGGACACCAGCGGGAAGGCAAAATTACATCTTTCTTTCCCAAATGAAGCTAAGCACTTAATAAAGTGGCAGGCATTTCATAGTTAACAATGCCCCGGGTAATCAACACTTTTTAAGTGGAGCAGCAGGCAGGAAATAAGCTAACGGTGGCGGCTCACATCTCCGCAAATTTTTGACACTCAAGCTGATGCTGCCACCGAGGTAACATCTAGAAGTCTTCCATCGTGTGTTGACCTGTGTTTACACAGGTATAGCTTGTTTTCCCCTACATTCAATTTGTGCTTGACTGATTATTAGTGTGGGCACACAAGTACACACACACACACGCGCCACACACAAACACTGCACACATCCTGCACACCTGCATGCCACACTCCAGCCAGTAGGACACTGGGAGCTATGATTGGAATTAACTGCTTGTGGCAGAGGTGGAGGATGGAGCTCATTAAATCAAACAAGAGCCGGCATCCAAGTAGCTCAGAGCACTCTCCAATCAGGGCTACATTTCCCAAAAGCATAGTTACAAGCTACGTTAGCAACTTAATACGTCTATACTCAGTTAGTGGTTCCAACTGCGTATGTTAGCATCTGTGCTTTTGGGAAACGTACCCCAGATATATATATATATACATATATGTCTCGGCTACCCATTTTTTGGGGGGTATGCAACGACAACAACAGCGCCCCCCCCCCTATATTTCATTTTGTTGTAGCGCCCCTATGCACTGCATATACTGCATACCCACTATCTGCGCCACTGATGCCTCCAGCACTTCTTGAATAGTTTTTAAACACAGAGCTGAAAGAAAACACTAGCGTGGACAGCATTCATTGGCTGAACCTACTGCTAAATGTGAGAACTTGCCATCTTGCGTAAGGAATCCACAGGGGAATTGCACAATCAGACGCTGTACATGTGTATATGCGACTAGATAAAATTAAATGAAAAACACTGGACTGGTAACACACATCAGCCTACAAGCACGACCATTATTTAATAAATTACTATTTTGTTTACGGGTCTTTGTTGTCAGGAAATTCTTAATCGTTAGTTAATTCAAGAAATTAAATTTAACTTAACTGTAAATATGGAATGCTGTTTTCATATTTTGAATACATATTTGTACCTTATACTCACATGGTGCTCTTTATTCTACATTGTACATGGCAATTTTTATTTTAATATTTAAATGTTGATCTTGTTTCATAGTAATTACAAGTATTAATTTCTTTCACAGTAAAAATATTATGTATGATAAAAAATCATCAACATAACCCCTGTATTCCACCTCTGAACTCCCTTCGTCTAGGTTTCTTACAGTCCCATATGACACGCTATCCTTCGGTAAGATGGTGGACGTGAATCTCACGAAAATTGGTCTCATGTCCACTCCAGTGTTTTCTTTAGCTCTGTGCTTTTAAATCTACCTGTCATGTCAAGAGCTGACAGACAACAGCGACAAACCTTAACTAGTGAAGTAACAGCTGACCAACAGTTTAAACAGGCTGTTACGCTGGGGTGTGTCAACCATTTGCTGGTCATCCAATTTCATTATCCTCACCTTAACTCTGGAACTCCAGTTTAATGAGCTGCTGAGAGCTTGATTGATTCCACCTGCCTGCACCCTAAAACAGCACCTGCCACAGTTCGGAAGACGGTGGCTGGCAGAAGACTGCAGCACATTGTGAGTAGTTTTGTGTTTGTTTTACACTTTCTTTGATTCTTCTGCGTCTTTGTGGTGTTTGGCTAGCTTTTGCTTAGCACAATTTTGGTTTAGGTTTCCGGCAGAGAAGGAAGCTGTGGAAGTGTTCCTAATTTTACTACCTTCCCTAATTTTTTTTTTTTTGGTTGGTAGAAAGATTGACTTCATATGATCTAGGCTTGCGGCCTTCAGGGGCCCTGCTTTGGCCAGTCCAAACACTAATTGAGTTTTGTGCGTATTTTTTTTGTCAATTATTTTTTTTTGGGAGGGGGGGGGGTCTTTGTTTTTGTATTACATTTTTTGGGCCCTAGGGCCTGGAGTGTTGCATCTCATTAGTCTGGCCCTGCCAATGTAATGAGCCGAACTTGGGGATGTAACACTGGCAAACGGGCAAACAGGTGCACACGTTCACACAGTAGCAGTCACAAGCGCTTGTGTGAAATGGACAAGGTTCAATACACCATGTGCAGGTTGTACGCCATCGGAGAGCTGAAATGTTCCCTTACCCATTCATACCAATAGGCAATTTAGAGTCTCCATTTAGATCAACATGGATGTCTTTGGACTGTGGGAGTGACCCACAGTACCTGGAACAAACCCACATGAACACAGGGGCAGAAAGCACACACAATAGATCCTCAATCCAAACTCACTTTCCTGGCATCTCCTTGCTGTGAGGTCACAGGATCATTCACTCCTCTGTCATGCAGCCCCATAGAATGGACTTTATTTCCTGACGTCGGCACAAAGTGAGACCAAATGTAACCCCTTCTCTTCTGTCGTTTGCAAAGCATCGCAAGGAATATCAGTTTGAGCAGGAGCAGATCTAATCGCTTGAGAGCACGCCGAAGGAGATGTTTCCCATGCTGATATTGCCAGCGCAGAAATACAGCCAGATTTGCACTAATACTCAAAAACAAGCCAATAGCGAATCACAGTGAGAATAGCGCACTGTATGAGGCAATGCAAACGAATTATTGAAGCAGCAACAGCAATTATTAAATCCAATTAGCAGTTTAGAGATTTTCTTAATTTTAAGATTTTTGCTCATTTTTGCTCATTTTCAGACATGAAATGTCAAATCATTCCTTCAGTCCGCACCTGTGTTCAAATGTACACACACACACACACACACACCATTTAATCTTTTTTTGTGCTGAAAAAATAAATGTTCGCAGGTGTTAATTGACTTCATCTTCTTCATTATATTCACTACGTGATTAGAGTGCCACCTGCAAATATGAAAAGATGAAAATGTGCGGAGGAACGCACCACATGCTTAAATTAGGAGGTGAAAGTATAAACCACAAAGCTAAAGACCAGCCCGATATCAATAATGCATAATAAATGTGCTTTAGGTGTGTCCATCAAATCTGCCAAAAACACATCAGAAAAGCATGTACTGAATTGCTTCCCACCTCTCTGCCATGCATTGGGCCAGTACACCTCCTGACCACAGAGTGCAGACAGAAGCTTATTCTAGAACTACTTTATTTTAATGATCCCAGCTATATGAACCAAAAAAAAAAACAAACTATCCAACAAAGACATGAGAAAGGTAATGGCGAGAATCATATTTCAGCCTGTCAGAACAACTTACAACAGCCACATTACTCAAGGCAGCATACAGTAACAGTGAAGATCGCAAATATCTGTACACTGACAAAGTTATGATTTTAGCCATCTGTCGCAGCATGTTGGAGTTGAAATTTTAAAAAACCAATATGAGCTCAAGATATTCAGCATTAATTTGGTGATATTTACGTCCAAATCGGGTCAAAAACATCAATGATGATAATACTGATAATCATAATCTGAGCCTGTTCATCACAGTTTTGACCCACTGTTTGAAGTGACTGGGTGAACAGGAAATCTTTTCAGTTCTGAGGCCTGACCCAAGTATATCTCCTTGTCCTGGAAATGTGCAGGATTTACCTATCTGTCCCACCACAGACCCTGGAGCTGAGCAGGGGCCAGAAACACATAATTGTGTTAATTAATCTGCCATTGTGAGCCGCAGAACAGCTGCACTAGACTCTGGGATCAGCAGTCAGGAGGACACAATGCCGTGTGAAGCTTTCCTGACTGAGTCCTCAATTACAGAAGGAGGAGGCGGCATTACAGGCAAAATTCATAAATCCACAGATTAATTTTTTCTGCTAACGACTGACCTTTAAAGGGAGCATTTTATTCGCATGCTTAATTTCAGCTTGAAATACAGTGAGATGCATGAAACCCACAGGCCTTGCCAGATCCCCCAGTTGCAGGAGGAACAGATTGAGCATCGGAAGGGGTGGGGTGGGGGGGGGGGGTTGGGTCGGGTTGGGAGGGTGTAAGTAAGTTGGAGGACCTGATCTTAAAAACACAGAGCGGTCCTGAATGTAATCGGGATTGCCTCCTGACCAAAGTGCACTGGTATTTCACAGGGACACATCGAAACAGGATTAGCCTGGACCCATCCATTTCTGTAAGGTTTCTAAATTGGGTGCACAAGATGTAGTTGGAGTTGGAAGGGTTCAGCGAAGTTCCAGGGTGTGACCCCCCACCTCAGATGGAGAGTTCAACAACTAGAAAAGAAAATGCTGCAAATGCTTCAAAACAACTGCACAGTGTGTTCACTCAGGGCGGCTAGCTGGTATGTCGTTTATATTAAAACAGATTAGCTCATCGAGTAAATTGTAGCTTGATATCAGTTTGTGCTGCAAAGGCACAAAGGTTTATTTTCCTTTGATTTTTTTATCTGTTAGTGGTGGAATGAGTGAGCACATCCAGGATTCGCCTTTCACTGAAGGCCATGGTCTCACCATTACACCCTAAAAAATCCCTGGTACACAGGAACTCCACTAGCATGTAATTTCCCTCAATGGTATATAACTGTTCCTCCAGCACAATATGAAATCCTGTGGATGAAATATTGACAGGAAGCTCACATAAATTCGCTCCAGTCAGGATCAAAATATTTATACCGAAGATCTGATAAATTAAAATGCTATCCCTTCTTGTCATTGGAGTGGGGCAGAGAGCACTAATCATCACTCTAATAACACCACAGATTATTCCTGTACCTAATAATTGAAGGATTAGCAGCTAATTTATTCCTTTACAAAAATGAGACAGTGAAATGTAATGTGCACATCGTCAGTGTGAAAGTTATGAAAATAAAAATAACAGCTGGTGGAAAAACATCAAAAAACACATTGAGCTCATTAAAGGAAATATATTTCATTTTTTGCAGAAATCTTCTAAGTTAATTTGGAAATTCAGTAATCTCCATTACGCAGTGTGTTAAAGACAGATAAATATGCCTATGACAGATAATATATTAAACAGAGGGAGCGGGGTGAAATTTATCGGGTTAATTTCGTTTTCATGCAGTGATTTCACATTGATAAAGCAAATCAGAAGCTGCATAATCTTTTCAGGAATGCCACAAAAAAGTGCAAAGTTTGAGCCATTTTCCATGTGCATGAACCGCTTGTGAATATTTTACACTCTTGGCGGCTGGTGAACTGGCGATAAGGAAGGCTCAAAACAATCCCTTAAAATTAATGATTGGCCGCAACCTGTTTTCAATCATTCATCTAAATTACCATTACAGAAACTCCGATAACTCTCAACATTATTAGATGTGGCCAGTTAGGGCTGGGCGATATGGACTAAAAGTCATATCTCCATATTTTTTAGCTGAATGGCGATACTCAATCTATATATATATCGATTTTTTTTTTGGCCGTGAACTGGGTTCACAGTTCTAAGGCTATTTGACCATGACTTCCAGTACGCATGCACAGCTGTATCATTTTTGGACTTGGTTATATGTGTGCAGGACAAGGAAAAGGGGTCACTTTTTTTTTTTTTCCATTCTGAGATTGACGGGGTATCTCAGTGACATCACAGTGATATCCCAGCACTACTGTACTGTCAATTTACAAGACTTTGCTGCGCACAAATTCACCCAATTCTTTTCTCAAAATGAAAAACTTGGATCACTCTTTGATTTTGTTGCAAAATCTCAATTTTCATAAAATGACCCAAGTGACCCTTAATCCTAGTGCTGCACACATATCGGTAGGCTTGTTACTCTCATTTCTAGGTGAACGCTGTTATTTAGCTAACTAGCTCCATTTGGTTACGGAGAGATATTGAATGAATATTTGCGAATACAGTTTGTTTTCAAACGAGCCACCAGTAGTCAACTATTTGGTTTTCCGTGGATTTAAAATCCGCAAAAGTTCGTTCAAACACGAATGAGTGGCAAAGTCACTTAGTAAGCTTTAAGCAATAAGACCGCTGGCTATTTGCGCTTGAGCTTATCAACAATAAACTCTTGAGCATATGCTTCTCAAGCTCAGGATAGGGCACATGCCATTTGCAGAATAAACACTTGCTAGGGGGAGGTGGGCGGTTCTCAACAGCTTTGTTTAATACCAAACAAATTTAATTTTTGTTTGCACCTTAGTGGCCTGCAGATCCCCATTTGCTATATCTGAGCAGTGCGCTAATTCCATGACTCTGAACTTCAGTCGCGTTACGTTTGTGGATTTTAACTACTCGGTTTTCTGTGGATTTAATTAACGGTAACTCGTTTGCAAAAAAAATATATATTTACTGATCAATCCCTCTTCTGCGGTGCACTCCGTCTCCATGTTGTTGCTGAGTGTAGTAGGTGAGAGTGGAGGTGGAGGGGAAAGGGGGAGGGCTTGTGGTCACAGAGCGAGGGAGGTGGAGCAGAAAGATTGTGTGTGTGAGACAGGGACCGTTTCTCAATATGCGTTCTTCTCTGTAGTTGTGAACTCGAGAAATATCATCCGTCTGAGACGGCGAACTGTCTCAATTCAAAGTTCGCATCTCGACGAGAACAGTTGTTCTTCAATTCTTCTTTGCAGAATTGTTTTAATTCAGCCAAATCAAAGGGTTTACAAGCATGAATTCCTGTTGAAGGACAGGCAACAGCATCTCAATTGCACTCATGTTCAGATTTTGAATGAACCACTCCAAAACTCTTCTTCTTTTTTGAGCCACTCAAAGCAGGACTAGCTAGAGTGCTTCAGAAAATTCTACCATTCATTCCAGCGAATTCCGCGTTTTGATTGGTTAACATCAGATATCTATTCACCGGTAAACTACCTCGCACTGGGTCAAGACCTTGTCATGATTACGCTGACAAAATAAGGCTACAGTTTGCGTGTAGTCTTATTCGCTAGAGAGCTAGTTGGCTACCTAGCTAGCAATAGTATAGCTAGTGCGCCAATGTATTTAGCTACATAGCCAACTGGTTAGCGAGCTAAAAAGGCTGCAGTTCGCTTTCAATGCGTACACTGTCATACTTGTTAGCGAGCTAGTTGGCCTCCTAGCTAGCAAGCCAAAGTTATATCGAACTGTGTGTCATAGCTAGCACGCCAATATTTTCGTAGGGGTGTTAACAAGAGTCATGGTAGAATGGAGATAACCCTACTGTTTTATTAGAGCACTCTGTGTTTATCGTAGGCTAGATACCTGGAAATTTACATATGAAACCTTGCGCAAGTGCTTGGTTTCAAATGAAATTTTCAGGTATCTATCCGATGGTAAATACCTCGTGTTCAAAAAAACTGTAGGTTTATCTCCTAATTGTCCCGCTGCGTAACCAAAATGTACACAAGGTTTAGTTCACCAACTCATGGCTGGATTTTCTCCCACAGGATTGTCTGGTGGAGAGCAGAATTAATGGTTCCATCAATCCTGGCTCCCAGGTCCTGAAGCAGAAAGCAGCCCCAGGCCATCACACCGCCATCATCATGTTTGGCTGTTGTTGCTATGTTCTCGTTGTGGTATGCTGTGTTAGCTTTTTTTATGGGAGCCATGTCTTCCAAAATGTTCCAGTTTCGACTCAGCAGTCCACAGACTGCTTTCACAAAATTCTTGAGTTATCGAGATGTAGTTTTCTTTTTTGGCAAATGTAAGATGAGTCTTTTTGTTCTTTATGGTCAACAGGTTTTGCCTTGCAGCTAGCCTATGGCTGCTATTTTTGCTTAGTCTCTTAGTTATTATGGAATAGCAAATGCTGACCTAAACTGAGGCAAAGGGAGGTCAGCAGTTTTTTGGACGTTAGTCTGGGTTCTTTTGTGACCTCCTGAATGAGTCATCGATACACTCCTGGGGGAGTTGCGGTAGGCTGGCCAATCCAGGGAAGGTTCACCTTTTTTTCTATCCAACTGTAGATACTGGCTATAACTGCGGTTCACTGGAGCTTAGAAATGGCTTTGTAACCCTTTCTAGATAGACAGATGTCATCTACTTTGTTTTGCATCAATTCATGAATTTCTTTAGATCATAGAATCATGTGCTGCTTTTTTCTTACTTCACATTGCAAGACAGATTCTGTTAAGCTGATAGTTAAATTCAACAGAGCTGGAAGTAATTAGCCCTGGGTGTGTCTGTGAAATAGTAAATTAAATTGGATGTGTGGGTGAAATTGAATTCAGTTAACTAAATTTGTTTAATTGGTTGACTTCGTAACTAAGGGGAAAATGACTTTTTCACACAGGGCCAGGTAGGGATGGATAGCTTTTTCTTCCAATAAATGAAATAATAATTTAAAATTTGCATTTTTTTATTCAGGTTATCCTTGAAGACCAAAAAGAAAAAATGATCAGAGTCCAAATTTAGCATTTTTGTATATTATTAGAGTATATACAATAATATACATTGCATAATGTTTTTTTATATTTTATCCTTTTTTGCATATTTTTTCAGTGCTTTATTTAGAAGATGGTTCTGAATTTTTAATTCATCATTTCTCCACAATGTGAAAATGTGACTCATTTTTCCATTGTGGTCTTCTTTTAAGTGTGACAGACATGCAAAAATCGAAGATATTGGGAAGGGGGTAAATCATTTTTTTTTTTACTTTTCCTTTTTTAGGCAGGCAGGATGACAACCCTTTCCAAGTGGGCACTCTGCACAGACGGGCGCGACACGGCTGCATAACCAGATGGCTCTTCTCACGGCACAGAACCCCCCGATTGAGCAGCACAGCCAGGCTACAGCAGTCATGAGGACGAGACACCCATAATTGCCCTCTGGTGCCAGGGCTTCTGCACAACACCTCAGTCACCATCCTCCTCCCTCCATAAAACACTCCTCTAACATGACCTTGTATCACATTAGCTTGGTGATCCACAATGCTCTGTAGAAGTAAATCAAGTAAACAGAATTTGCAAAATACTAATAAATAAAAATATTGCTGGTAAGTTGTGGGTAGAGTGTATATATATATATATATATATATATATATATGAAGAGTTTGGTTCCAAAATGCAATATATCCATTTTAGTCATTTTGAGTAAATCAGCTTTTTCTATGTTGGCGCATATTGCATTTTATAGAAAAACACAAACTTTGACCATGAAAAAATACACCATATAGTATGCATTTCTAATGATGGGTTTTTGCATCATGTGTAAGAAGCGCAGGACTATTGCTCTATGGTATTATCTCAATTTTTGTCATTTTGGCACTTATTGCGTTTTGGAACCAAACTCTTCATATATATATATATAAGATAAATTGGTTTTGTATGTTATTGCCCGCATAAAGTAAAAATAGCCTGGCAATATATCTTGTTTTGGCCGACCTATATTGGCCGAGTTCAGCACGTACACAAGTTAACATTGGCAACTGGCATTCGCTCTCTTCAGAAAACCAGACGACAGTCGCGGATCTAGCATTTTGCTCTTTAATGAGTCTTGAAGTCGCGTACTTCAGAAGTCATAGTCATTATATAGTCAAGATAGCACAACACACTTAACCAATTAATAAGAAATATTATGAACTGCTTATTTTTGAATTGCCTTGGGATTGGCCTGAGGGTTGCGGTATTGCAACAGTGATTGAAATGATGTAGCTTGCTCCTGTGACATCAGGCAGTAACTCAGGCCCTACTGTCATCCATGACCTTCGATGATCGTCGATGGTCAAATTAAAACACAAGCAGTCACTTGGCCAACAACCAATTTCAGCTAGTGCCATTGAATGCATCCATCCATTATCTACCCCAGCTCATTCTAAGGTGAGACCATGGAGTGGCTGGAGTCAATCTGGCTTCTTAATGGCGAGAGGCAGGAATTTCCCTTTGACAGTCCATCACAGGACTCACATTGTCATACCTCTGGGCAGTTTAGACTCTCCAATTATCCTCTAAAATTCCCTCGGTGCTCGATGGAGGGGACCACAACGCCCAGAGGTAAACCATGTAAACAACAGAGGGGACAAGAAAACTCCATCGTCCAGTTCAGATTCAATCCATGACCTTGCACTGAGGCAACAGTGCAACACATTGCATCATTGTACCACTGTACTGCTCCTCAACTTTATCTGGTAACTTTAATATCACTCACATATTACATAATATCAACAAAGGAAGAGTTGTTCATTTATTTCTGTAATACTATGATTAGAAAACTTTTGAAACAAGCATTACATGATGGCAGTTTTTGATAAATTCTCAACAGAGAGAACTGTCTCGTTTAGAGCTAAATGTACTGTACATTGAATCTTGCAATTTATATTTTTACATTACTGGCTATTTTCCTGAGAAGCTGTCTCATGGTTCACTAAAAATAGAATTCATGGCAACAGATTTCATTGTCACAGTGCCATTATCAGAGTGCGAACAGCTTGTTTCATGTGAAAAAAAAATGAAGACAGGTCTTCCAAACTTTTCTTTCCAAAGTTTTGGATGCATTTCTGTTCCTTGCATTTTCTTACTATATAGAAATAAAACAATCAGAATAGGCAATAAGGTAGACAAATTCAATCAGAAAAAAGGTTCAAACGGGCAAAACTCTGGTGAGCTGCATAACATGAATTCCAGTCACTGATGGGCATTTAGTAGAATGCTCTTTTCCGCGGCTTTACAGAGGACGCAACCTTTGTGTGCGCTATTACATCCCCAGGAGAACCAATCGCAATAACAATGGCGTAATTGGTGAGCAGGCAAAATTTTGCCAGTGTATAATGTTTTCTGGAAAATATACATTACATACATGCACTGCTACTGTCATTTTAGGCGACAAGCCTTGAAAATACCTGTTGGTAACAGACTTTCTACATGAGTGCATGTTTAATGCAATATTTACACATTTATATAATTTTAATGCACTGCTGAAGAAAATGCTGATGGCGATGAGTCCTTCAAAGACGGAATGATATAAGCAAATGACATATCGAGGACCTGGATTCCCGTTAACATTAGGTACATTTAACATACTTGAATGCGTGTGGATTGTGCTTATTACTGTGTGACTTGTTTTTGCATTAACAAAAAGAGTGATGAATCAATAAATGTAGACGTAACCAAGACATAAATGTTCTGGTATTTTTTTTTTCTATCTCAGTTCCTGTTCAGACAAATAAACTCTGTGAGTATTTGTATACAAACCGCGTAAACGGCTCTTTGCATTGGAAGTAGGGGAAAAAATAACATATGCTCTTAACAAAATGAAAAGGTGTTAACTAAATTGCGATTGTGTGAGATCCTACGACACAAACGCTTAGCTTTGTTACCAAGACAACAACAACAATGTCACCTCACACTGCTCTGCTTCGTTTCGCACCTTGCAGTCATTACTGTATGTTGATGTACTCTAAAATGAGTCAAAATCTAAGATCAGGCCTTCAGGTTAACTACACTACAGCAGCCATGCTAGATGATAAAAGCAGAAGAAAATATCTGATCAGATGATACACTGTAAATATTTTAACAGCAAATTAAATTGCCAAAAGGCAAGACTGCAGCCTCAACTGTGTCTCACCCGAGTTTGGCTATCTGGCACGGCTGAACGAATTGAAGAGCAGATTCTCCATCCAGAATTTTCGAAATGAAGATAGAAGTTTTATTTTCATTTTTGATCACAAAATGGGGATAATTTTACTCTTCTCTGATGATTTTAGGGCTTTTAAAATATTTGCTATTTTAAATATTTTTAGCCATTTCCTTGTTATAACAGCACAAATACCAGCCTTTCAGCAAAAGTTCCTCTGAGGGCAAGAGCATTCAACATCCAGTATTTTCGGGAAAAAGGTATTTAGCCAATCTGCACATTTACTTTCAATATTAATCTTAAGGTTTTTTTATTTACTGATTTATTTTTTTAAAGCATTATATAAAAAACATTTTTCACAATTAACCCAGAATCACTTCGATGTGCCTGAGCATGTTTCGGAAAATCGCTACTCAATTCAGCTCCAAATCTAATTAAAAACCACAGATTCATGATGTTATCCTGAATCAAGTGGGTTATTGTCTTCACAAATGAGGTCAATGTTTCTCCCAGAGGAAATAAAACGAGTTGAGCCAAAGGAAGTGCAGCCTTTACGTCCAGGAACTCGCAGAAGTGTACATTGCTACCGTGCAACCAAGGTTACGGCAATAAAATCACTACTCTATGTGTCCCAGCTCCTGTTCATGCCCATAGCTACCTCTTTGTACAGAGGATGGGACATTTGATCTTGTGCCCTACCACCAGTCTGTGTAGCACATCCTCTGTTAAACTCACTGTAGCCCTAAAATCAAGTTAGCTTGTCAATGACTGAGGTCCTCAAAAACAAGAAGACTGGTGTTAGCTCTTGCAAAATACAGGAGAAATGACAGACTCACTGGGGGGGTAAGTAAAAGGGGCAAATGAGAGGGGCAAATTAGTGTTAAATTTCTCTCCTAATCAGCCACAGGGTCAAACAGGCATCATATTGAACTGTCCATTCATCTTCTCATTAAAGGTGAATGTCTCACGTGTATTCTCAGCAATCAGAAGTTCCACCAACTGGACGAAGAGTTCCACCAACTGTTCTATTCCCCTTTAAGGAAGCAGTGCCAATGTACCCTGGTCCTCTTTAAAAACCTAGAGTCCACGGGAACAGACTGCAGAGTGTCTGGGGTTAGGAAAGTGGGTTAGCCGCTTCTCCGTCAAAGACGATAGCAGGCCACTGTCGGGCCTCGGCAAAAGACCTGTCCATCTGGGAAGGAGTCAAATTCAACAGCTTGGAAAAAGAACCTGCTAATAGCTGAATGTGCAATAACTACAGGAGGGGAAAGAGAAGGACAGGCTGTAATTGCCTGATCTAACATTGGAAGGAATAGAAGTGCAGGAGAAAGTTCATGGACTTCTACCCGCGCCAGGCAACTCAAAGAGAAGAGAAGAGCCCATATGCCTCTCAACACTGACTCATTAACGAACACTCAGTTGTGGATGATTATACATAATTACAAGCCCTTAGCTGAGCCATTTCAAATAAATAATAAATAATAACCACAAGATAACAAGGAGAACAGCCATTTTCACTCCTTGTTTTTCAAGTGAAAACAACATATTGCCCATACAGTAAACTGCAATGTCCAAAATGTAGCATCCATGCTGAAGTATTGAATGTTCCGAAGATAAAATACATTTTTTCGAGTTATCTCTTTTTTTGCATCAAAATGTCTGTCATCTGTCATCATGAGTAATGCTAATGCTAAAAATTTTTTTTAAGGTTTCGATTTTACTATTTGATTAACTTTACATATAAACACATAGCTGAGAATAGAACAGACATTTATATGATAGATCCTCTTATGTCCCCTGTAATAAATTCTCTCACAAATTGGAAATGTAAACAAGCTTTTCTAGTTTTCCATCAAATACCCACGCATCGTCATCGTCCTCCCAAATTAGCAATTGATAGGAAGGCATGCTCCACATCACTTCTGCCTAATCAGTCCCCTGTATATCACAGCAGACCCTCAAAAACTCACAGGAAACCCACGGTCACACCGCAATAAATTTACCAATTAAGTGTTACGTGATGAGTGCCTCTTCAACGCATGCATCCACGGCACCTTCATCATCGCTCACGGTCACTCCACCAGCACATTGCAGGACCTATCTGAAGGACCATTGACCTGCTCTTTTAAATCTTTCAGCAGCTGAATCTTCATTTCGGCTAGTTTCACCTCAAATGTCCATTCGATTTTCAGAAATCCGGCACAAAAACAGCCACGCCGATGGCAGGCCTCTGATGGGCCAAAGCCTATTTGCTGGCCGGGACTGCTCCCTCAGTGTGTAAGCCATTTAGGTGGAATGTGTGTGAGGAGAATAGGTGCCAGTTTGGACACTGAGATGAACATTCTGGTTTGGGCACACACTGGACAGGGCAGAGACAGGCCACAGTTAGATCATCAATCATCCTGGTTTTCTGGGCAAGAGCAGCTGAAAGGCTGGGCTGCTTCCAGTCCGTCCGGCCAGAGAGCCTGCAGTCTTGGTCTATCAGAGGCCCTCTGAACAACTCCCTGTGTATCTCCGCTCGAGCTCGTTAAAATACTGCACAAAAACTTTACAGTTTAAATCGAGTCCTCCTTTCCGTCAATCAGAATGATCACTTTTTACATCCAGTGCATAAAAAGCCTGCTGCCATAATGACATGGAGGGAAAGAATAGAAATTTTCAGGCACAAGAAAGAAATAAACGGAAAATCAGAAATTGAGCCTTAGCAGGAAACCCGATTCGCCGAACCCGCAGAAGGCAGTCAACTGAACGCGCGAGAGCAGGAATCGGAACAGAGAAGTACAGACAGAAACAGGAGCAACTGAAAAGAACTGGGAGAGATAGGAAAGAGAACTGAATTACACAAAAGAGCAAGAGATTAAGAGGAAAGGAAAGGATAGGTAATGAAAGAAAGAACAGGGGGAGGGACAGGTAACAGGTGAGAATGAGGAGAAACATGGAGTAAAAGCAAAGATCGGCTCAAGAAGAGAAAACAGACAAACAGACACAATGGAACCAGAGCAAATCAGCTCTGGTGACGGCCAGCTTGTCACATCATTCACCAGAACAGCACTTGTGAAGGCCATGAGTGAGGAATCTATTCAAGAGCCCGATTGGATTTTTAGAATAAACCACTAAGTCCTGGAGGCTCGAGTAGCTTATTCCCCTAATCTGAGCCTCGGTTCGGCTCTCTCGCTGACAGAGATGATGTTTGGGGGCAGTGTGTGTATAGGCTGATGTATGGATGATAACACTAATTAGCTCATTAAGTTTGGGGCGCAATGCTCATTAAACACTCAGTGTGGCCATTATACTAACTTTCCCTCCAAATTGATGTTACCACCATAACTGCATTATTAATCTTCGCTGATCCATCATTGAGCAAAAAGGAATGATTTTACCTCTCTCTCTCTCTCTCTCTTTCTCTCTCTCTCGCACGAACGCACACATGCACAAACACCAACATACACACACGCGGACACTCACTGCTCAATTGCTGGGGACTGACATACATGTCCTGCTTAGCAAAGGTGGCTGGTGGTTGCTTGTGTCCAGTAAAGAGGAAGATTTCATTCTGCTTCCAGTTCGGTGACAGTTTTAAAACTGATATTGTGAAACTATATAAACATGCGATTCACTCGCTTTTACGTAATATGATGCAATGCTGAAAAAAATAGTGTTTTTAGCAGCTATGCAAAAAAAAAAAAAGTTTTATTCTGGATTTATGCCCATGTGTCTCGTAAAACATCTCAAATGGAAATTTTCTGACAAGTTTAAGTACAAATATACAAAAAACCTGCAAGCTGCTCTATTTCTGGTTTTTTAGCGACCTTGACCTTGAAAATTGAACACCATTCCTAATTATTCAATGTAATTTCGACAAACCAAATCATTTTTGTGCATCACAGACAGACAAACCAGACAAACGCACAAACAAATAAATGAGTGAAATTGCTTGAAAAGCAAAAACTTGGCAAAATCTCAACATTTGTTCTAAATCTAAAAATATGCGGCCGGGACTAGAAAGGGCAGGATTCAGAGCTGCCGGAACTAAAGAGAGCCGAACCCCCAGCTGCAGGGACTGCACAGGACTCAGAGCTGCCGGGTCTGGACAGAGCAAAACATGGAACTGCAGGGACTAGACTGGGCAGGACTAGGAGCTGCCAGTACTGGACACAACTTGGTGCAGCCAAGACTTGATAGAGCAGGACTTAGAGCTGTCAAGACTGAACAGGGCAGGATTATGGGCTGCTGGGGCTGGACAGAGCCGGACTCTGAGGAGCCCAGACTGGACATGATATGCAGAAACCAACATATCTTTTCATACTCCAATTTTTTTATTTTAGAAATAAAAATTGCTTTTTTGAATTAAGTAAGGAACTGAGGATTATTTTATTATTTTGATTCCTTTGTCGAAAGAGGCTTTTGAATTTTGAAATATACATTTCATTCTGGATAAAAAAAAAAAAAGATTTAAATTAGGAATTGCTCCAGAGCTAATTTTAAGAGATGGAGGAGACATCTTAGTTCACAGCCTGCCGCTGGCTTGATGCTGAAGAATTACAGGAGCACTGAGCTCCGGCAGAACTCTGCACCATATGGCTGGGGAAAGATTTCCACCCTCTCCGTCTCCCTCACTCCTCTCCCCCACAGCTGGATCCCCCATTACAGGAAACTCAAGGTTTCGCAGCTGCACGCTGAGAGCAGGGCTTTGATTCTCCTCGCAGCCAATGCAGTCTACCTCTGTGCAGGTGAGAAGGATCAGACAACAGTGAGGTGTGCAAGCTCCAGCAGGGGGTGTGTGTGTGTGTGTGTGTGTGTGGGGGGGGGGGAGGGGGGATTGCAATAATGCTAAGGGGAGCGCATTAAAATGCGCAGCTGGCACGAACAAAAGTGAGGGGATTTTACTCGATGTGAACGAGCTTTCGTCATCTCAAAAAGTATCCTCCGGACAGGGGCTGAGAAGTTTCAGGAGGCAAAAAAAAAAAAAGCTGCATTTTTGTCCATTAATGAAAATTTTTTGAAAATTGCAAACGAAGGTTGTTTTATCACCTCGGGTATGTGAGTGGGCTCGTGAAAGGACCCTGAAGATAAACGTATCCTTTATGGATGAATACTCCATACGTATGACCAAAAGTATGTGGACAGTTGTATGTCTTGGACGATTTCAGTTTCACAATCGCAGTGAAATTTCAAACCTCCTGTATCAGTATGAGAATGGCCCAATGCGCAGATCGCTTTCCTTACATGGTTTGTCGAAATTGATTTGGAAGAAAGAGACTACCCTGCACAGAGCCCTGACCGCAGCTCCATGAAACAAGCTCGAGAATAACTGTAAAGCCAACTTTGAGTCAGGCCTTATCTCCCAAGATCACTGCCTCAACTCACTAATGCTTTTTTTGCTCAGGAATGGACGAGTGATGCTCTGACATTTAACAGAAAACTCTACCAGGATACTGGAGGTTAATATGAAGTTACAAGGGGCCGAATTTTACATTATTGCATGTGATTTTTTGACTGAAATGTTGAATGATCCGTAGTCTACAAACATTTGGCTATGTATTGTGTTTAACAATCAGAAGTGTCTTTTGCAGATGCTTTCACAATGTAAGCATCTGCGAAACCCATAATGTGACTGATTTTTTAAAAGACCTCTTCGGAAAATGTATATTCCAATGGTTCTCCCCACTCACATACCCAAACCCCATACAGACTGATGTATAGTTATTGACATCCTCAATAAAAAATAAGAAAAAGCCTTCAAATAATCAGCAACGCAGTTTGCTTGATGAGACATATCCGAGGGACTCCTTTAGGGGCTGGAATGGAACCCAGTAAAAGGGAGTATGGGAAACCAGTGAATGTTTGGGAGAAATGTGGTCGGCCCATTAAGGGTTCATAACCCATGTTTTACAAACTCACTCTGGATGCACTAATTAGACAAACCTTTTAAGTGAATCTTAATGTCAAGTGTAGTTTATTTACAAAGCACATTTAAAAACAACATATGTCGAGCCAAAGTGCTGTACAATAAATATCAGCTGAGGAAATAAAATTTGGAAGCTAAAATCATCTATAAAATCTTTAAAAGAAAATAAACAAAACATCAATAAAAAGAAAGTGTATATATATAAAAGCCAAGCAGACAAATAGAAACAACAGAAAATGCATGCAATTAAAAACAACAGATTAACGAGACAGACCATATATGCAGAGCAGGAAGTCGGAACAATAAAAACTTAACACGACCAAAAATTTAAAAAAAAATCAAGCAGGTTGAAAAGCAAATAAGTGCAAATAAGTTTTTTTTTACTTGATTCAAAAGTACCAATGCCTGATTTCCAATGGTGGAATATTCCAGAGTTTAGGGACAGCAACTGAAAAGGCACGATAACCTAGTTTTTCGGTGGGACCGACAGACTGACAGAAGCAGTTTATCAGAGGATCTGCGAGACCATGTTGTGGAATAAGGTAGGATAAGGTCTGATATGTATTCTGGAGACAAACCATGCAAATCATTTAAAAACAAATGATAGAACGTTGCAATAAATTCAAAATTTGACAGACGGCTTGTGCAGGGCTGCCAACACAAGAGAGATATTGTCCCTCCTTCTTGAACCAGTCAAGATGCTTATTTAGGTCATTGACAAGAGCAATGTGATCAGTGCATCGAGACACCACAGCTTAGAGGCTGCTATAAACAAAATCTGCATACTTCAAATGTGTACTGAGAATCAAGTCACCTGAGGACACAAGATCTTTACACCCTCCATCTCTGAAACTCTATCAGATGGTGAACACTGATGATAGAAGAGCTCCTTAAAACAAAATGCAAATGATGCAACATACAGACAGTGCAGACATTCTGCTTTCCGAAATGTGCAATCATTTTTTTTTCCTCTCCAAATAAATGAACAGTAAAAGTTGTCAAAGTTACTTTTTGGATCATTTTTATGTGCACAATCAGGTTATAGTGTTAGCCAGTGGGAGGAGTCCCGAATTTGTGACCGCAAAAGGGTACGGGTCGAATTTTTCACGAACAACAGACAACAGGCGATGGACAGCAGATGATGACAGACAACAGCGATGCATGATGGAGTTCATACCATCATAATGAGTCAGTTGAGTTAAAAAAGTTTACAAAACAAATATAAGGAATATTTGCGAATGTGCAAGTAAGTAGTATGCAAGTGCGCATTGCCCCCAGTGATGGTGTGGAAGACGGTTACAGAGGCACTAAGGAAGCCAAAAATAGTACTTCAGGAAATGCAGTGGCTTGTTGTATTCAGAGTTCAACAGGTCTCAAAATCAACCATCACATAAGACCTCCTTAGGAGCAAACTTTATTTTTTGGAAGGATTTCACAAAGAGAGCCATGACAGTGAAGAATCAACGCAACCAAGAGAGTTTGCTAAACATCACATGACATTGCAAAATGAGAAGAGGAAACCACAACAGTCAGATGAAAGCAAATAAAAACTTTTTGGCCGGACACACAATGAGCATGTTTCGAGGTAAAAGAGAGATGCAAAGAGAAGGCCTTGTACCAAGAGTCAAATATGGAGGTGAGACGTTACTGTTTCAGGATTTTTTCTAGGTCACTGTTGCTGGGGAATTAGATCAATAGCACAATTAATTTCAGCAAATGCTGGGAAATTTGTGGTCCTCCCTCCAATGGTACTTGATTGACAGCGGATTTTCCAACAGGACGCAAAAACCATAAAGAGGCATCACAATCCACACAGAAATGGGAAGGTGAACTGAAGTGGCCATTTTGTTGCTGAAACCCTATCGAAACCCTGCGGTGTGAACTGGACAGGGCAGTCCAAGAGTACTACACGGAGGCGTCAATAATTTTGAAAATACGGTCATAACTGTAAAAAAAAAAAAAAAAGGTGTTCTCAAGCCTTATCACAAGTTACAAAATAAGACTGGGGGCAATAATATTTTCCGTGAGCATCTGCGCTCACAGAGTACTAAACAAGGGGTTCCAATGGTGTTCATTGTATTCAAAAAATGAGATGAACAAAACTGACGTATGACAATCATTGTATTGACATTAATGGATATAACCTGAACCCCAGTTTGTAGATTAAAGAAGCTTTTTGTCTCCATTTCTGTCCGGGGTGCTAATAATTGTGGTGCTGACAGTATTTACACTTGAATTCTGTACCTATTGCTACAGTGAAAGGCTGACAGAGCACCTGTGCAAAGTGTAATGGTGCAGCTCAGATCAGCAGCAAGCTGAGCCAATACTCAACGGGGAGAAGGAAGATGGGATTCAATCGCTCATGTGTGATTTACCCTGGTCAAAGGGACTGTGTGTACCTCTCTCTCTCTCTCTCTCTCTCTCTCCATCGCTCTCGATGCCGGCCCTGGATACTGAGCCCTGGTGGAGTTTTGGCGAAGGCAGAGGTAGCAGCTGGACTGGCCTCACACAGAATGATAATGACCTCAGAAATCTGCTGTGTGCCACACAACAATGGGGAGCTCATTCAAGCGGAAAATTACGTTCATCAGCCAGCGCTTCCCTCTTACGAGACTGACATTGCCAAATATTTTAAAAACAATTGGAATGTATGGGCAAAAAAAAAAAAAAGAAAAAAAAAGCAAGATCTAAATCCTTTGGCTTTGCATTTTCCCTGGGATTTTTCCTTTATTGCTGTTTCTATTGTGACTATTGTGAGAAAACGAAAAAGCTGAAACGTGTCTTCTGTTATCAGATGAATGTCTGAGCTGAGATGTCCCCACATAACAAGCTAGTTCCTGACTGAACATGGCATAGAAACGCACAGCTGAGCAGTGCCTGTGCTAATAGCAGGCTGGGAGCTGACTCCAGCAAGGACAACTGGAAAGAGACAAAAATTCAAAACAACTATTTAAATACACTTCAAATTAGGGTACGAATAGGTCCTCAATATGACAAGTGGCTCAATGGAGTAGTTTTCTGTGCGTGCTCGAGAATACATATGAGCTGGTATGCTCTTATGGATGTGTACAGCTACGCTTGTGAGAACCAACTTTTGAGAATCCACCATGTTGTGAGGACTTTTGGTGTAGTGAGGACATTTTGAGTGATGTTCACAGAGCGTTGCGGCTTATTGGTCAATGTTAGGATTACAGTTGCTGTTAGGGTTTGCTAAAGGCTGGGCTCAGGGTAAGCCATGGTTTGGTTACGGTTACTCTCACATCCTACGTATTTCTGTAATTGGTTTTCCCCGCAATCCAACTGTCCTTGTTAGTTTCAGTTTAGTTTCGTTCATTGATTCTCACTATTTAATTATTGTCTAGTTCTTTCCCCCTCTCTCTGGTTTCACTCCCCGTGCTCGCTCAAGCATTTACAGTCTTTATTATAGGGTTGCGTACGCAAGTTCCTGGTCTCTGTCTTCCCTTCGGTGGATGAATGCACTGTGACTGTGTCTTGTGTCTCCTGTCTTCTAAGGACAATACACTGAGAACCTTAAACCTACTTATTAGGGATATTCCTCCTGGAGTCTGCAGCCCTGACGAGTGGTTTCTTCAAGTCCCAGTCTCACTCCTGTGCAAAGGTGTGCACCAGCCCTTTGGCTCGCCATACGGTTACTGACCCAAGACCAGTCCCTTTGACTTTGCCTAGCCTTAATCTTCAAGTTCCTGATTGCACCAACCTGACCACGGAACATCCAGATTTATACTCTTGAGTTCTGAAACCTCTTGAAGTTCACATTCAGTTTTGTCAACAAAAGCCTATTCCGGTAAATTCTTTGATCTGTACTTGGCCCTGTCCTGCTGTTTCTAATAGGTTAGGGTTTGGGAAAGGCTGTACAGAATGAAAGTTGGTCAAAGTCCTTACTAGTATTGCTAAGCACACATGCATCTGTATGTGTGTGTGTGCATGTGTGTGTGCGTGTGTGTGTGTGTGTGTGTGTGATTACAAAAACTAGAGAATTCAAGTTTTACTGGAAGGGTGGCACCCATGACTGAACAAACCCATTAATATTTCATTCATTTCAGTGGCTGTCCCCCTTAATGACATGACTGATATTTGATGACAAATGTTTATTTAATCAAATGCAGTTGCAAGTGATTAAAATTAAGGCTTTTGAGTCAAAAGGAGAGCATACTGAACTGAGGAGTGATCTTCCAAAATGTGCTCAGTAACATTGAAGTGACTCTGAATAAATCACACGAAACCTTTTCAGACATTTCTTTTTTAAATGCTAAAAATATTGACATTTATATTGAAAGTAAATGATCATACCAACTAAAGGCCCAAGAAATACTGGATCTAAATTTTGCAAATTTGATAGGTTAGCAAAAAAAACAGTGTTTTGAAAAATCACATATAACCGGACCCTTACATTGCTTTTTTGAATTAAGTTTTTTATATAATTTTTTAATCTTAAAACATCATAAATTAACTTTATTTAACCCAGCAATCATTCAGTTAGGATTATTTCTCATTGTACCAGCGTTTTTATTACTTGTAAATTAATTATGAATCAACTGATGCTGCACGTATAAATGCGCATGTTTGTTTTCTCGGAAAAATAAAACATATTTCAATCAAAGTTATTTTCATTCAAAGCACAACGGGAATACATGAAATTCCAATATTTTCTAGCAATAGAGATTTAGGAAAATGGCTCCTTTGCGGCAGAAAACAGCTTCATTAGAGGCAGTAGCCTTTAATTCGAGGAGCTTCTTCACGTCTTTTGCTATAATTCATAAAGGACATTTGAAACTGACGCCACGACACCATTATACAGAAGAGCCAGCATACTGCACCGACCATCTTGTCTGATCAGGGCCTGTGGACGGAGCAGGTTTTGGAAAAACGGGACACGTTAACAACATGATTCAACAGGATTGAGTAAGTAACGCAGTCCTAAGAACCTCGCCAATACAATATTACATTAAAAAACGGGTGCTTCCCATCCTTAAATGTGATTGGCTGAGCCGCGTTCCATGCCGGTATAAAATCAGTGCAACCCACTGTATTTTAAGGCAGACCGCAACACAAAGTATCCCTGCGCGCCCCGTCTAGCGACCAACTACTCTGCGCTCAACTGACTCGTTAGGTTATGTTTGTTTCAAGACTTTTAGCTCGCTATTTCAGTGTTAGCAAAGTTTAGTCTTTTAACCCGCTAACCAGTTGGCTATCTACCTGGCTAGCTATAGCATTATAGAGTTAGATATCACTTTAGCTTGGTAGCTATGTTGCTAACTAGATTGCTATTTCAGTATTAGCGATAAATTGTTGATTTCTTTCTTGTATTTTTATTTTACGGGCTATGTGTAGGTCAACCACATCCATTGTAGTGAACGTTAGCTAGTTGACAAGCTGGCTAGCAAACTAATGCACAACTCAACATATTTTCCTGGACACCGGCAAGTGTGGTGGACAAAAGTCAATCTTGTTCCCTACTCTCGCTGCTGGTTGTAATGATATTGCCAATCGGCGTGAGTTGAGAACAAGGAAACTCTAAAACCGACACCAAAACGAGCGTTAAACTATTTAAGTTTGGGAGACCGAAGGTGACATTCCAAATAGCCTGCTATCATAGAATATCTAAATTAACAAGCTCAAATAACTTGATGTGACATGATAATGGCGCTAGATGAAAAAGCAATCTTAGCATCTGTGTTGCTTGTCAATCATTCTGTCCACTCGATCTTGCTTGGTGGAAGAACGAATAGTACTCAATTTTATTGTTGCATTATTACTAATAAATAGTTGATTTTTTTCTTGTGTGTTTATTTAATGGGCAATATGTAGGATAACCGTTTTATAAAAGTAATAAGCAGTAGGTTACAGTGATTTTTATAATGGCGGAGGGGCACTAAGGCAATCCGCTGTGCGTCGTGCCTTAGAACGCAAATCCGCCGTTATAAAATCACTGTAACCCACTGGTTCTCGGGGCTTATTCCTTTAGGATATCATAAGAATGTGTTAAGCATCATTTTCCAAATTTGGAAAAATTTACACAGTATATTTTGTAAACCTGCTCCTCCGTTGTGCAAATGACCATAAAATGCAAATAAGTATGCAAAAATAAATAAATGTTCCACGGATGAATCAGGTGGTCTATTGAGCAAATGCCTATTTCTAAAATGCATTCTCTTTTTTCCCCCTAAAAAAACATGTCTTTTAAGTGTATCCACACACCATGTAATCAGCATCTTGCACAACCTCCTCCTCGTTTGATGACAGAGCAAAGCAACTTCCTGTTATTTTTTAATGCGGCTCAGGAAGTTTCTTTTTTTTAATTTAACAAAGCAGAGCATGCTGATCAGATCATTAAAACACAATCTAATATCCTACAGAGAACAGCTCAACAACATCAAAAGTATAAATAACACTGGCCACTCTAGTGCTTCGTGACCAATTCAATGTCATTTTTCTGTTAAAAGCACTTTTAAAACTAATATTTACAACACTTTTTAGTGGTTTTAAAGCCCCCCCCATGTTGCATTACATTCAAAAGAGTCCTCGCCTATTTCCAGATGTAAGTAAGCACAGGTGCTGACTTCTGAAGGAAAGATTGTATTTGCATAATTAACTATTCCAGCGTTTTGTATTAGTGAGCATAGAGCTTGAGTCAAGAGGATGACTGGATTTGGAACTTGTTTACTAGTTTGGCTGCTGAAAATGCTAAATGAAGAATGCATACATGGGTTCAGATGTTATGATTGGATAATGTTTTGAGTGAGATATTTTTACATTTTCACAGTCATTTACAGCATCAGCAGGGCAGCAAATGTGTTGCCCCTCTGGTGAATTGAACTGTATGTTACGTCACCATTCCAGCCCAACGTAAGAGCCGTAATCTTTGTCGACTCCAATCTTTGCTCTCAGCAAACTGTTTTAAAATATCACAGGCAGATATTAATACAACTCATTCATTAAACAGGTAAAATTCAGATGCACTCCAGTAGGCTAAAGTGTGATGGTTTCACTATATGAAGAAGATAAATTCAAAGACAAAAACACCATATTTTCATGTCATTGTCTGGCTTCCTTATAACCCTGTACCCGATTTAGCCCAAGTGTTAATCATGTTCAAGCAGAGAGTACCCAAATGATTTCTGAAATACTTTCCCCTTAACCCCTCAAAATCTACGGACCTATAATGAGTGCATCAAATGCAGCTGCTGTATTTTAACCTGCAGAACTTCAGACCTACTCTAAATGCAAGGAGAGATCTCAAAGTTTCCAATGATCCCAAATATATCATGCTGAATTAAGGGCAATGTGTATAAAATGATGTACAAGATCTAGATATTTTCCATTTTTCTGTATGGACTGCCTTGGTCATAAAAATATGGTGCTCTGGGTTTGAATATTTAACTCAATGTAAGTGTAAAGCACTACCGCACAGAAAAACGTATGTGACATTGCCTTAGATTTGTGCGGAAAATGTCTTAGTCTGACTTTAAACCTACATTAAGGAAAACTTAAGTGAAAAAAAATGTGTTTAAGGGGTAAAGTAAATGTGCACGTGTATGACATACACATGGCAGAGACCTTGGGGGTTTTCAAGAGCAGGCTTGACTTAAAGCTAGATACCATTGAGTCAGTGAGAAGGGATGTAGTCATAATAGTATAAAGAAACTGGTGAGCGTAGTTGGGCTGAACGGCCTGTTCTTGCCATTCATGTTATGTTATGTTATGTTATGTTATATGGTTTTATACTGTCTATAACAGCAGGGTAGATAAAGAGCGCAAAGGTCAAAGGTACAGTGGGTCAAATGGCTTTCCATGCAAACCGCTTGAAGGTACTGACCCCACCACCTGCAATTCCTCGCTAAACAATACTGCAAATATTTTAAATAGACAGATTCAGGTGCCAGAAACATGATTGACCGTTTGCCTCAATGTATGGTGATGTTGACCATTTTGTGTACATAAAAGTACATATACATCTCAAATATTTCAAAATAACATGATGAGAATAGAAGGGCTTCTGAGTTAACCCCAGGTTGGTAAAAAAAAAAAAAAAGCTTTGCGGTCCTAAAGCAGTAATGGAAGTCAGCTAGACATACTGTTAGAAGGTGCTGGTACACCTCGCAAAATAAACTTTCTAGTCCAAAAAACAACATCTGTTGACACTGATGAATCAATTAGAGGATTGAAACATCTCAATATTCCGGGATATAGTCCTGTTTATATTTCTCTTTGCGCTAAGTGTTGAATCTAGTTTTTACTTTAAATGATACATTTCCTTTATCCAAGGGCATCATTAGACATCAGTCACAGAGAGTTTAAAAACAAGATGTCAGTCTTCGCAGCACAATGTCACCTCGCATAAATCCACCTTTCCAATTTTAAACAAACAAACTAACGGATGCTCTTCTATTGTCCACAACAGCCACATATATGGAAGATACAAATAGCATTATTCTGATCCTCCCAGTCACTGTTATGGTCATTTCGCTTTAATTATGCAGCAATTACACTGTAACAGTAGTCTGCATGTGTAATTACCCCCATTGTAATTATGTAATTAGATGGATATCCATGCCTTTATAACCTTAGGCATTGGAGAGAAAATCCAATTTCTGATTTGTACGGTGCTACTACTTTGCCTGAAAATTTGAAAGCAGAAAAGACCTCAGGATAAACTGCTAATCCTTGCTGTGTGGAAAGTGATGCTCTCATAAAAAAGAAATAAATAACAATTTATACTGTACATTTTGGCATGGAGGGTTGTGAAGTCAGGTTTACAGCCAAAAAATTCAGGAAAAGGAAAGGGAAAGGTTGGACTGCCGTACTGTCATTTGGCCAGTCATTTTCATATCAAGTGACCTTTTTTTAAAAAAATGTATTTGGCTATTTAAACCTCTATCTATTTAATCTTCAGCCAAATATCTTGAGAGTATGGAGATTCACACAGCTCCATGTCAGTATGAAGGACATTCTCAGAGTTTAGGATGAAGGAGATGCACGGGACGTCATGTCAGCGTGACGCAGACGCACAAAGCTTCATGTCAATATGAAGGAGATGGAAAAAGCTTCATGTCAGAATGACGGTGATGCACAGAGCTTCATATCAATATGAAGGAGATGTGCAGAGCTTCATGACAGCATGAGGAAGATGTGTACAGCTTCAAGCCAGTATGAAGGAGATGCACAGGGCTTCATTTTAGCTTGAAGCAGACTCGCATAATAAACTCATTTTCTTCTTAATTTAGTATTATTATCATTTACCCACTGATTCAAGCGTACTTTCTCTTGCATGACAAACAGCTGCATACCATGCTGCGATGTGAATTCTATCTACCCCCCCAGCCGCTGAATACGCACTCACACACGCGTATGCCCGCATACACACACACACAGACACACCTGCATGCACTGACACATCCATTCCCTCTCCCTCTCATTCTCACTCATACACACACACACACATACAGACACACACATGCATACATCCCCACTATGGCTACGAGTGAAACTTGGCCTTGCTCGCTCCCTGTAGAGACATCAGGAGCATTTTAAACAGGGCTGCGGCCTCCTAGTCCCCCCTTACATGGTATTACATCAGGTCACAATGGCCTCTGTTCTGCCTTTCACTCCGCGTCCCCGCTTCACATCCGCCGCTCAAAGGCCCTCCGTAATGAATTCAGAGACACGATCCCTTCGCACACTCTCCCCGGTTATGAACTCCAAAGCAGAGAATCCAAAATTACAATCATTTCTCTTCCCAAGCCAAATTAAATCTTGTAGTAAATAAAAAAAAAAGAAATATGACTGAAAGAAGAAGCAAGTTTTGGGCCTTTTGCGGAGCAGGTCTTGAAAAGGGCGCCGTTAAATAGCGCTCGCTTCAGTCTTTCACGAAACCTGCTGTCACACAGAGAAAAAGACGCTTATAATCACAGTTCAACTCTGCCAAAACTGCAGAGTAATTTAAAAACATCCAAAATTCGATTCCGCGATTCTGAGGTACAGCCAGCTGCAGCCCATTTGTTTAAACAAAGGAGAAAACAGCACGACACGACACATCGTTCTCCGTCACTCGCCATCCACACGTCTAATTACAGCCCCCAATATCTCTGAATGGGACTGATGCGGCACATTTGGTGGAAGCAGCATCTGTCTAAACGCTGAAACACACAACACCGTCTTACAATCCGAGGCTCATTGATACATAGTAAATCGCTTAAACTAGTTTAACAGTGATGGAGCGGCGTAAATTTGATCCTAGGTGGACTCGTGTAAACTCCTCTGTTAAATGAGCACTATGTGGCTTTAACTGCACGTCATCACGTTCATTTTATAGATTTGATTGAACGCATGTCGGCGCTATTCTGTTTCCAGACTGATTCCGCCTCTCTCTGCATCTGTGCGGATTTCCTCCATGTACAGCAGTTTACTCCCAGACCCCAAAGGCATGCTGGTCCTGTTATCTTGAGAGGTCGCCGAAGCTACGCAGGAGTGAGTGAATGGTGTTTTCCTCCTTCAACGGAGAGGCATGTTGTCCAGGATGCTTCAATGCGTTTGTACATTTCTCCAAGTATCGACACATTCTTGACATTCTGATACTGATGTCAATGTATTTATTTACTTTTCCTTTTCGTTCAAGAAAATATGAAAAGTAAAACCTAAATGTGAGTCATAGTTCTAAGCATACAAACAAATAAAGGCTTGAGATAACTTTCTTCCACCCATCCCCCACCTTCATCCATTTAATAGGATGGAATTAGCTTTATTGTCACCTCTTTCTAATAAACCCCTAGCTGAGGAAGGTGGGTTATCTGTTGTTTAATTCCAAGATTAAACCAAACACGGTCAGCTTGATGCTCCAGCCCCATTAATTACACTGAAAAATGTGAGCAAACCTCAAGTCACTCGCTGTTTAAATTAATTTGTTCTGGGCCTTTAGCTTAGCCAATTTGCAGCCGTAACATATACGAGTATTTAGTTTCACAAATGAAGCTGGAAATATTTCTAATCCTCTTTTTATGTATGGCTAATTAGTGCCTTGTTTAGCTTAAACCGACTGATTATCACACAGTTGTGACCCAATTAACAGGCTCTTCTCCCCTAGGGATGAGGAAGTTACCTTTAAAAGTTCCGTAATCATTAGCAACAGCCTTTTTAAATCTGGGTAAACATACACTTAATCCCTCTCCCATACAGCTTTTCTGCTGCGCTCGGTCCAATATCTCTCTTTTTCAAAACACTTTACTTCCTCTCTTTGCAGCTCTTCTCGAGGCAGTTCACAACACTTAGATTATGTTGTCAAAATGCTGGGCACAGTCATGAGCGCTACCGGGGACTCGGTACTCAGTCTAAGGAAAGAGTTCCAAAAGATCTCTCAACGTCTTCAGTTCAAAGACTCTTTTCAGAAAACATACTTCAATCTGGGAGCTTTTCATACCAGCCAAAGTCTTAGAGTTTTATATGAAATCAGACAGGTACAGTTCTTGAAAAAAAACTGGGTATGCTAATTGACTTACCAGATTGGCCGTAGAATTAAAAACGTAACTGTAATATTGTGTGGTAGCCACTGTCGGATATCAATGAAGGCAATATTTAGCGGTAATACGTCTAGTAATTTGGAATGCTAATGAGTAATTCTTACTGTACTGTAGCATGAAAAACAAATTTCCCCTCACTGATTTTAACTATTTTTTCACATTTGTCAGAGGAAATGCTTTGAGATATTCATACAAAATATAAATTTAGACAAGAAGGAAAGAGGAAACATATAATGTAGTTTTCTAACATAATTTCATTTCAGTCACATGAAGAGATTTCTTCACTTGAACTGTCCATTTCTGGTCCTGCCACAGCATTTCAATGGGCTTGCAGCGAGGACTGAAATAAAACAACAAGACAAACATTAATTGTGTTTCTTTTCAACCTATCAGAGATGGACTTGCTCTTGTGATGCATATATATATATATATAAATTTTTTTTTTTCTTTATTTTTTTATACTGAGTTACCAAATTATGTTTCAGCATCAGACCAAGAACAGATTCTCATTCAAGAATTTTCGAGTACAGAGCAGAAGATATGGGTCTGCCAATCATGATTAGCACCTCAGGCCCTGAAGTAGCAAAGCGTACCCACACCATCATACTACCACTTTCTCTGACTGTTGGTACAATGTTCTTATTGAGGACTGCTACATTAGCTTCGCGGGGGATGTAGTTGAACCCCCCAGAAAGTTCCACATCTGACTCATAAGTCATCAGAACATAATCCCAATAGGCTTTGGGGGGTCATCAAACTGACTTTTTTTGGCAAATGCGAGGCGAACCTATGTGTTGCACTAATTTAGCAGTTGTCTTCTACCATGTGTGCCATTTTTTCCCAATCTCTCTCTCTAATAGGGAATCATTACTGTTGACTGTATCCAATGCTAGGAAGGCCTACAGTTATTTAGGTGCTCGTTTGGGTGACATTCAACTGGATTATTTTTATGATTTCTCACAAAGGTTATTAAAGCAATCTTGGAGGAATTTTTATAGGCCAGCCACCACTGGAAAGATTCACAACTGCCATATGTGTTCTCAATTTGGAGATAAATAGAGAATACTCACTCTGGCTTGCTGCAGTCCCAAATCCTCACACATATTAACAAGCTTAAAAATCACTACGTTTTCCCACGAACACTCCCAACAGAACAAGTCAAGCATCACTGTATACATCAGAAACAACTCAACGCTGGAAAAGCAAGGAAAAATTGATTGATTCTTCAATTCATGGCAAATACAGTACATACCTCGCCCGTGCCTTTTTAAAGGCTGCGAGTATACTTGTCTCTCATTCCAATGAGGCAAATTGTTTTTTTTAGAACTATTTGAAGCTGCATGCACTTTGTGACCCACTGGTATGAGGATCCTGCATTGATGCGACTCTTCATAATGTTGATACAGTTATTTGCACACCGAGTGTGAATTGGCTGAGTTCACTACTAGCACCTAACTAAGAAAGTGCACCTTTTTTTACGAGAAATTCCTACGAAGAAATGGAACACACCAGGGTTTACTGAAGATTTGAGGCCAACTCAGTAAACCTTGGTGTATTCTAAGTTTTTTATAGGAATATCTCAGAAAAAGGTGCACCTTTTCGGTTTTTAGGTGCTACTAGTGCTGCTGACAGTATAGAGAAGACTCACAAGTCCAGTGCAGATTTCACCTAGGGCTAAGTCAAAGCAATGGCATGCAATCTATGTCAGGTAGGTTTGATTTAGATAGCACCCTTAACTTCCTCTCACCACGACAGCAGATCGGGCATACTGACTTGAGTCACTGGGTTATTTACTCAAAATAATGTTGGCATTTTACAGGCTCCTGGTATGACTGAATGGATTTTTTTAGCATTTAATTGTACATAAACGGGAGAAGAAAGATTCTGAATTGAGATCCTACCTGAGGAAGGCGGAGATGGGTGAGGACTATCCTCCTGTGTGCTCCCAGCATGTGACTGCCCTCCACCAGGTCCACAGTCCTCTGTCACATTGGAGGAGCCCGGTGTGGTGGAGCGACTGATTGACTGGGACTCAGGGTCACTGGCAGAACTGCGGTGTTCTTCTAAGCTTAGGCGATGGTGCATCACTGCATCTACCGGCTGTCGATCCTTGATGTGTACACGAGAGTGGACCACCATCTGGTGATAAGTCCTAAAGGTCCTGCTGCAGTCTGGGCACTGGGTGGGCTTCTCCTTCAAAGATGCCTGATCGTACTCCAGACTCTGAGATGAGCCAGTTGTCGCTACACTGTGGGACCCGTGGAATTCATAAATGCTGCCATTGTCCTTGCAGGGCATCATGTTGGCTCCACTGGTCCCCGAACCTCCATCAGCATGAATCTTTCGCCTGGAACCATCATGCATCATTCCAAGATAGTCATGCTTCTCTTTTGCCTGAACCATCCTCACTGCCAACGAGTCCTCATCCGAGATTCGGGGCATATGATACTGCTCCTTATGCATGAGGGACTGCTCCATAGCTATTCCCCGTGCCATAATTTGCCAAGCCTGGTAGCTGTTGAGAGGGTCCATATCTGCCACTTTAGCTGCAGCATGCAGGTGGTCCATGTAGTTGGACTTGAGAGGGGGGATCATGTTTAAGCCACCTAGCAGAGAGCGCTTGTCTTTTTCTACTGAACAGTGACCCAAGCCCCCTAATGAAGACTGCAGTTTCCCTGGAATCTCCTTCTTCATGGCAGCCTCTGCTTTAGCCAGCAGGTGGTGCTGTTCAGAAAGGGCAGCCTTGTCTGGTGACAGAAGCCCACCTTGCAAGCAGGATATATAACGAGAGTAGAGGGTTGCATGAGTCTCTTGTGCCAAGTGATTCATTTTAATGGCAGTCTCTTGGTTTCCTTGCGGCTTTGTCTTCATATTCAGTTTGTTAAGGTGGACTTTCATGTGGTTCTTCAGGAACCAGGGCTCTTTGAAGCGCCGGCCACAAATCTGGCAGCTATGCTCGAAGGAGTCCTTATGCTTCCTCATGTGGCCCTTGAGGAACCAAGCCTGGCTGAAGGTTTGGCTGCACACCTCGCAACGGAACTCGTTGGTAGGCTTCTCCCCGCTAAATCCGCCTCCCGTCTGGCCCTGTCCCTGGGCTGACTCAGCAGTGATGTGAGCCTTCTCCACGTGGCTAATGAGGTCCTCCTCCTGGGAAGCAGCGAACTCGCAGAGCGTGCACTTGTACGGTTTGTGCAGGATGCGAATGTGGCGCTCCAGCTCCTCCCGCTTCTTGAATTTTCCTTTGCAGAAGGTGCAGCGAAACCCCGCAGCTGGACCTGGGTTGGGGGTGGATGGGGCAGCCTGCTCTTCCTGGGCGCTAGCTAGCTTTGGGGACAGCGATGGACGAGGCAGGTGAGACTGATTATCAGGGATACTGAGAATAGTAGGGGTAAGGAGACTGCATGCAGAGTTGGGCTGCAGCTGTTGCTGGGCTTGGCTGTGCGCAGGCGGTAGGTGGTGCGGTGGATGGTGCTGCAGGTGTTGGTGGTTCTGTGGTTGCTGGTAGGGTTGGGAGGGTTGTCGCACTTCCAGGCGCGGCTGGGACAGGCTGCTTCTCATCTGCTTGTCCCTCAGAATCGCCCGCTCCTCCAGCTCATGCAAGAGACGATTCTCCTCACGTACCCGGCCTCGGCCTTTCCCCAGGTTCCCCAGCTTGTGAGTACGCAGGTGGATCTTCAAGTTCCCCTTCTGCGCTGCCCTATGGTCACAGTAGGGGCACTTGAAGGGCTTCTCGCCCGTGTGCGTGCGCATGTGCAGTGACAGAATGCTGTTGAAGCGGAAGCGCTTGCCACACAGTGGGCAAGGGTACTTCCGGTTCTTGCGAGTGTCGTCCTCCAAGTCATTGATCTGAGACATGATGCCCAAGTTCTGCCCATTCAGGAAGTGCTGCAGCTCCACCCTTCCGTTCATGGCCAGGCCACTGGTGTCCATGTCCCTGTTGAGCTGATTAGCCAGGAGCGCCATCTGGCTGCTTATTGGAGGGCTGGCCAGAACTGAGCGACTCTTCTCGTCCAATGGGGTTGCGGCTTTCTCCTCGGGGATCTGGTGTCGACTGGGGAGGTCAGGGAAGCCGTGGGTCAGCTGGGTGGTGAGCTGCTGCAGCTTCTGACTGACAGGATAGCAGCCATTCAGCACAGCACTGCTCAGGTGGCAGTCTGTATCTGGTGCTGCTGAGGACACACCAAGGCACAAACCTGATTCCTCCATCCTGTGGGCCGAAAGAAAGGGACTTTTGGTGAGATAAGATCATATTCGTATAAACAAGATAAACAAGAGTAAAGCCAGATAATTTATTTTCCCTAAACACACTGTATTATCATTATTAGTAGTTATTGTTATTATTATTATTATTATTATTAGATTAGATTAGATTGATATTATTTTTAGGTACAATTTAAATCAACGATGCTTGAACCTTCTCAAATGCTATTTTGAACAAGTGTTGCCACTAAACGTGGCCATGTCCCCCGCCAGGTCACGGAAATCATCTGGGGTCAGCGTATCACACTAATACACATTGAAGCCATAGATGAATGAAATCGGTCAAACCGTTCTTGAGATCACGCTCGCGACGGATGGATGGACGGACGGAGCTGAGTACTAGGTCCCCCGCTCCCCTCACTACCGTGGCGGTGGGGGACAATAATTAGTCTGTTACTATACAGACTAGTGCATGATTACAACACCTTGGGCACATCCTGACAAATCAGTTATGATTTGATAAAACAGTGCTTTGGAGGTTTGTCATGCCTGTTTGCAAAATTAATTCCACCATAGTACTTAAAACTAGGGAATTGCTCCAGTGTACACACCCTGCTTATCTTGATTTTACGGAGCCAGTCTTTGCTTCATTACCATTAAAAAGGAATGTGATATTTGATGTGCATCACTTTGGGCCTTTGTTTTATCTCACGAGACATTCCAGGAAGGCAGAATAACAGCGCCAGAGTTTGCATTAAGATTCATCCAGCTATTTAACATGCTTACAACAGCATGCTGCACGGCAGGAGCGTAAACATAAAAATATCCACTGATCTTTTCAGACTGATTGTCATTTGCAGTCAGTTCCACTCTGACCCCTTAAAAATGATGGGTCAAGCGCAGGAAACAGCAAACATTTCTCATAAATCAGATTTGCTAGTTCTGTGGAAACTGTACAAGGTGCTAAAATTGATGACAATGATTATGAAAAAAAATAACAAAGGATTATTCTGATCCTTGTTCGGGCAAGCAACATGCGAATACCAAAGGGTAGTGGCAATACTGCCCCTGGTCCCATTGAGCTCAGAGCACATCTGACATTGTACATACATGCACACACACACATACTGTACGTACCCATATAAAAACAGGGACACCTGGACTCATGAACATACAAAAAGCTTTATTTTTATGCATGGTTTCATTAAAAACGGATACTGAAAAGACAAACCACACCATAACGAAAGCATCTCAGGAGTCAAGAAATGCTCATATAGTTGTCACAGAAAAATTGGTTGCCAAGCACGTGACTAAAAGACTAATCGAAGGGAGCTGAAGAGACAACAATCGGCTACAGGTGAGCTGTGCAGGAAAGGTGCAGGGAGGTGTGGCTACAAATGGGAAACAATCAACCAATGAACAAGGGGCGGTGCACGCGAGGGAGTGAAAACCGAAAGCACTTGGCAGGTGACAGGTGAGTGGAATTGCTAGACTAAAACAAAAAACTCACAAAATAAGAAGAGAAATGGAAATGAAGAAAGAGAGAGAAGAAACATGCAAAATACACAATAAACATAACTGTACAGGCTCAGATACTGACACATGATTCAGACAATATTTTTGGAAGAAATCATAAACTGAAATTGAAATTCTGCACTTCAAGAACATCTTGATTTTTTCTTTTCAAATCCATTCTGGAGGCATTGAAAAAATACATTGAAAATTGTATCTCTGTCCATATATTTATGGACCAAACAGCATGTCTACACAGAAAATGGTGAACACAATATTAATAACCTGTCACAATGATGCCAGTGATTCACAACTGTGAAATCAGGGGATCATGTAGTTGTCAGTCTGATCTCTATGAAGTCAAAAAAAAAACATAAAATGCTTGTGAGTGATTCAGAGGCACAAATAGCGCAATGAAGTTCTTTTGAAACAAAGCCAACATGCAGATAAAGTCGTACTTTATTGCACACTGCGGAGCACATATCCTATGTAATGGCAAAAGATAACAGATTTATTATCAAAGAGAGAGTTGGCTTAAGGTGTTTCAGCACGGTGAGAGGGCTGAAAACTGAGGGAAAACCCAGTGCAGCATTTTTGTATTTTCATTGCTATCATGACTTGAAGCCAAGCTGTTTGTACACCAATAGACGGTTAAAGAAACACGTTCTTTCATTTCCTACCGTTTAAGTTTTGCAGCAAGCAGTACTTCCTGTCTTTTGGAGTAGCCGCTGTTTCTGCAGACAAAGAAGTTTGGATGATATCTGCCGACTCACCTTAAATTTGCTGGCTGACATTAATGTCCGCACGTCAACGCTTTTAAAAATCGTTTCTTAACACAGACACGTCTCCAATGAAGCGCCTGAAAGACTTCCGATTGCAATGACACAGAAAGGTAGTCCGATGCCCTTCTCAAGCGCTTGTGGTTGCTACTTGCTCTTTTGAGCAATGTGAAAAACAACCCAATGTTGCAAATTCCTCACGCTTTGCAATATCCAGCCCAGATTAAAGTGGTTACTGTGGTGTGTGTGGCCCTGTGTATGACACGTAACCCTGGTAATAGAGAAAGAGGTGCATCTGTGTGTAACGGTGTGCGAGCGAATACACCCAACTCTAACTGAAAAACCAACGTACGGCCTTCGCAACCACTTTTTTCTTTGAAAACAAAACATGTTCAGCTAAGGTGTTTACTTCTGTGACGAAAGGTATTCATGAATTTTTAATAAGTGTGCGCCTCAATCCTTGCCCATTTCAGACCAAGTTGCATCAATACTACAGACAACAAAAGCTCAGGTATTCGGAAGATGCTACATGGTTAGGTTTGCGTATACAGAGAGGGTCATATTTTATTGGATAGTCACACAGATATTTATTTTCTTTAATTTTGGTTCTGTACTGTAGCATTTTGAACTGGAAAGATACAATGACAATGAGGTTGAGGAGCTGACTGCGAGCTTTGAGGGTGTTTTACCAAATTAACCATTTGGAAATGACAGGACTGTCCCTCCATTTTCAGGCATAGGAAAAATAACAGCATTTTCACATAATTTAGAATGAAGTAATGATTTATAATATCCTTTGCATGCAAAGAATGTTTGAATCTGTGATGCACAGACATCACTAGATACTTGGTATCTTCACTCATGATGCCTTGCCAAGTCCTACATATCGGTAGGTGAAATGATTATTATGTGTTTTACACAATGGCAAATATTTCTTCATTTTTATTTCATGGAAATATCACCTTTAAGCAAATGACACACAAACAAAAAATGTATACATAGAAGTCTCTATGCAGCGAGACTGTATAAAACTGGCTGAATTTCCTGTATGGTTAATACAATGTTAATAACCTGCAAATTAAAACTGACAGTGCCCAGATAGCAAGCACTTCCTATGGTGCAGATCAGGCACCTCATTGCACTTTTGAACAGGTGCGGTAAATGCTTTAACACATTCACTGCATTTAAATACATCCTGCTGGAGTACAGAGCTAAAATGCAACACATTTGTCACCGTCCAAATATCTGCAGACCTCGCGGCCAACTGCAAACTACCAGGTTTTATTTTTAATTTCCAATTCTGCTCATCTGAAACCTGAAGAGAGACTTACCAGGTCACCCATTTCTGGAAGGAGCATTAGACAAGCTTTAATTTCCCTCCAAAAGCACTTAACGAAGACACCCTCCTCTCGCCTGTCTCCAGGCCTCTGAGGGGGAAGGTGTTTCTAATAAGCCCGAGCAAAATTTCTAAATCATTAAGCCATTGGCATAACCCTCACCCCTGCCCTGACCTTAAAACCTGATTAAGGCTCCCTTACTATCCTAAATAGGACACAAATGAAGATAGAACTAGACTTGGAATGCTCTGTGACAGGTGACACAGATGGTATAACGCAAAGAGCACATGCCAATGACTGTTTCTCCCTTCACTAATCTTAAAGTGGTCTGAAAATTTTCTTGGCTGCTTAAGACAGTATATGCATTACAGCGGCTTGTAGCATCTGACTTAAGGTCAAAGCCCTGGTCAGATTCAGCTGTTGGCCATTGTTCCTCTAAGCCCACAGTAGCCAAGAAGGCATAGAGTCCTTTGTCATCAACTTATTATCGGCCTGGATTCATGCTCAATTAACAAAGAATTGGTGGGCTTTGTCCTGTAGGCTTTGCAAAAAAAAAAAAGATTTTTTTTTTAATTAGAGAAACAGAAAGAGGCTTTCGAACAAGCAAGCAATTCATCAAACAAACAAAGGAGATTAAGTTTTCTTTTTTGATGCGAAATTTACATGGAAATGACCCCATCAGTACAATAGCATTCTTTAAGGACCTTAACCTCTTCCGTCTGGGACTTGCCATCAGAGGGATTCTAGCACTGCTCCCACCTCGCCTTAAAGTGCATTCCATCTCTAAACCTGTTCAAATTTACATTTTTAATTAGCAACTCAGTGTTAATTCGTTCAGTTGAGGGCATCAATCCATAGAGGGACTGTCCATTTCCCCTCAGCTTGATTACTGATCATTGTAATAATTCTCAAGCATTTTCCTGGCCACATTGATGGTGGCATAAAACGTCAATGACTTTCAAAGCTTCTGAATTCCTGTAGCCCACAAACCGCGATATTTTTTCTGCTTCAATGTCCAATCAGCTTGATACGCCTAAGCAAACGTTTTTAAAAATGCAGGTTTGCTGATTCAGTGTGTTGATTTGCTTGGGTTAATAGAATTAATTTATTGAGCAAACAGGCCACCAATAAGCACCATTGCTGTTAATGATTAATACATAGCTTTGCATCACAGAAGTGCACAACAAAATTAAATTACAAGGACGGCAATTAACAGAAAATATTGTTATATTATGTTTTATGAATTCATGAATGTTATGTAGTAAAGAGCTGCTGAAGATATTTACATAAGGTTAATATTTGTTTCCAACTAATTAACTAGATAATTGCCACTCATTCAATCTCATATTGTAGCCTTATTACAACTTTCACAGAAGCCGGACCATGAAAACCTCATTAATGATTTTGCTACCATGAAAGTTTGATGCATGGCACGCATTTTAAATGATTTCATATGCAATATGCGTCAAATTTTCACTAATAACCGATTACTAAATTATTTAAATCAATTACCAATGCTTTGACGAAAGAGGTGTTTGTACTTTAACAAATTAATTATTATCTCATCGCAGCAACTAGTGTGCAACTGAGCTTCCCCGCAAATTTAGCCTATTGTTTTGAACTCTGAAATCATTTGAAGTGCAATCTTAATATAAGTTAGGTTGCACTGCAGAAAAATAAATGCTGGATTGGAAAATGGAATTCAGGACAGGTACTGGATTTTTTTTTTTTTTCGCATCCCAGCAATATCACTATAATGTACGCTGTCAATGTAGCTCTTGAGTGACCTCAATCATTTCTTAATACTTTCTTAATAATTACAGGCTGATATATTGGTCTGGATTATTCAGTAAATAAATTTTGTGATTATCAATCAAGTAATCTTAAAGGGGCAATAAGCGGAAATGCATCATTTCTAGATTGAAGGAATTAAAAATCGCTATGTGAAGAACGGGAGATGTAATTTCATCTGCAGTATAGCAGGACGTCACACACCCGCTCTCTGTGTTGATCTCCAGCCCCTTGTTTATAAGCCCGGTCCAGCTGCATGTTCATGCACGTTCATGTGAATCGCCGCCTCCTCCTTCCTGAGAATGCATTCATACAGCTAGTGAGCAGTGGCAGTGCGTATTTTTTTAAAAGCGAAATGGCGGAGAGCAGAGCTAAATGTTCACCTGAAGACAAGCGGGATCCGAAATTACATCAAAAGAAACAACAGTCGTTGTCGAAGAAGTTGTCGGATAAAAAATGGACAAAACCCGAATTAATATTGGCCTTGCATTTCCAAGGTGGAGAGCACTGCAAGGGGCTACAGTTTAACTCGAAGCTAATGTTAGCTCTTCATCTCCTGAACAGTTACATAACAACATAAAGTCAAATGTCTGCTTTAATTAGTGTTACAGTAACGTTAGGCACATGTCGGTATGTCGATTCAAGTAAATTTAATGTTACAATCATAGCATGGGTTAATGTACAAAGCTTGAGTTGTTAGCGGCTCGGTCCCAGCAACGGGCCAGGCGTTACGGTTGTTAGGTGAGTAGCTCGACAGCCAATTTGCAATTGGTGCAAATCTGCAGTTTTGTGAGCATTTCAGGTTTGACGTACTGAGTAATGACACCGCGGAAACTTAAACTGGCCCATCATTCTGTCGAATAGCAGAGGTGGAGGGAGGTGTGGCTCATGACACAGTTTGTTTTGATCTACAGGTAGTGCACAACAGCAAACCTAGTGGTGAAACAATTTCACTTTTTGCCCCTTTAAACAGGAACAGCAGGAGAGCAAATATGCTTCTGAGGGTCAGAGGCTCATGGAATGCCATTGAAAATCCTGTAACGTCAGCGTTACCACTAGGTGGATGTTGGGCTTTGGAACTTTAAAATTGTACAAATTAACCACGCAGTACAAGCTAGGAGTGCAACTCTCTGAACTCATAATGTACCATGGTCACATGACAACCAAAAGTCATATGATCATATTTACATGTTTGGCCACTGTTTCTTAGGTATTTCGGGTTATTGCACGTTCTGTATGCAGCCGCAAAATTGGTCCATTGGGTTCAAAGAGTTAATGTGATAACTTTTTGTCCGTCTTGTCTGGGATTTGAGTCATTACACTGGTTGTTCAGAGTTAGGTGTGTCCACATCATTCTCAAAATGGATTTACCTCTGCATTGACAGGTAGAAGCAGCCAATTAACTGCATTTCCTTTCCAGCCATTTTGTAATGAGGACATCCATGCCTCTTTTATGGAAATTTAGAGGAATAAATTTGAATTTGAACACATATATAACCGAAAAGAACCTGAAATTTTTGCAGCATATGTCTCCATGATAGTACTAAATGTTGCCAGATCTAGAATTCCCTAAGATGGAGAACAAAGTCATGGTCAAGGCCTATACACTCATGAAGGATGTTTAGTGCATACATCTACATTCAGACTGTGTGTGATTATCTGGGTCATGTTTTATCTCTTTCTCTCTATCTCTCACCCCACCCTTCCATCACTGTTTCCTCACATCTGTCGTACCATGTCAGGAAACTGATCCTTTTCATGATCACCACAATGGTGTTGGTCATACTGCAAATCACGCGACATTCTGCTTCAGCAGAAGAGATCATGTGTAAAACAATGGCTGTACTGTTTGAGTCCTTCTGATGTCAGTCAAGGCCTAAATCTGTCCGCTTTACAACCTCGCTTAAATTGCAATAAAATTCAGAAAAAAGAAGAATATGTCAGAGAATGGGTGCAAGATGCACTAAGTGCCCTTATTCCTTTTTTGGGAGAATCTTTCTCTTATTTACATCATTAAGTGCAGTTAATAGACAGCACAAAACACAAAGAGGATCCTGCTATGCTTAATAATAGCAGAACATAAGGTAAACAGCACCTAATACAATCAATAGAACAGGTTATTACTTTTCAGACCTCTGTAATAATGTGGCTTTGTTCAGCCTGTTATTAGAATGACAAAGGACCAAATAAAAGAACTAATAGCTGTTTTATCTCCTGAAACAGGTTCTCTCACCCACTGCATCCCTATATTCACTTCAGTGGTTGTTCAAGAGGTTGCATCAGAGGCTCCGTTCGGTTTAAGAATCCCGTAAATTGTAGCAGAGTTTATTTAAAAAAAAAAAAAAAAAATGATTCTTTACACTTGTGATGATTTACCGCTGCTTCATTGGAAATATTGAAAATTAAACTGTGCCTTCAGGCACTGAAAAGCAGAAACTGGGAAAAAAATGGTGCTACTTCAACATGTTTATCATTTTTACACAACAGGATTCTGCAGTTTTCAGTTTTCACAAAGCAAACATGTGGCTCATTAGAAAAACTCATTATGAATAGTAAGACATAATTATTTTATATTATAACCCTTTCATTACTGCAAGCCTGAAAATATTAACTATTGCTGTTTTTTTTTTTCTGTTTTTATCTGTTGCTGATCACTCATTGAGCAGGTAGGGTTGAGCAATTTTACACTAAGGAAACAACTGACTGCAGTGAGTGTTTGTATTAATTATTGTTCTCTCAAAAAACAAAAACAATTATAATTTCAATGAACAAAATAAATAAATAAATAAAAAAGCACAAAGAAGCTGTGCATCCCATTTTTGGAAATAAAGAGTCGATAAGAGGAGGAAAATCTAAAAAGTAGAAGTCTTTAATGAATTTTCAGAGCTGAGAATAGGAGTCTAATTACTGTTATTCTGAAAAAAGCGCAGTATAAATCTAGATGTGAAGATATTTTATGGTCTAAAGACTACAGTCAAGGTTTATGCAACGTTATGTCCAAAGAGCAGCAGCGAAAACAGTGCACTTCCTGTTGAAGAAAAGCCACTAATCTAATCAGGCTTTTCAGGAAGTCGTGTGCGACTGGGAGAGCTTCATTCCCACTCTATCTGGTGGCTCCATTTCATTTCTTGACTAATATTGCCAGCAGCTCTCCTCACTGTAGATCCCTGTGGACCCCGTCCCTGTCTTTTAATCTTACACACACACACACACACACACACACACACACATTCACTGTCAATTTCCACCATCTTCAGTTTCAAAGCGCACGATTGGCTTGACATTTGACAGCGACTGGAAACCAAAGGTCAAAAAGTGTTCCAGTGAACAACAAATAATTACACAGTTTATCTCAGGGGAAAAGCAAGATATTAAAATCATTTTAATTGTTTCAGAGGTTATGATAATCATGATAAAAATCAAAAGCACTATACTTGGTTTGAAAGTAACTATTTTCAATTATTCTTTTAAAAGTATTTAATTAAAAGTGATTCTTTTATACAATAATGATAATAATATTAATAATAATAATAATAATAATAATAATTGTTGTTGTTGGTTGTTGCTCTTAAGTATTATCATAATTATACACATCAGAGACCACACATGACATAAAAACAATCTGATCAGCCCAGCATCCTGCACTTCATGTTGCAACAATGTTATCTGTTTACAGGGTAGGTATGTGTGTGTGTGTGTGTGTGTGTGTGTGTGTGTGTGTGCGTGTCTGTGTGTGTGTGTGTGTGTGCGTGTGCGTGTGTATGCGTGTGTGTGTGTGTGTGTGTGTGTGCGCGTGTGTCTGTGTGTGTGGGTGTGTGTGTGTTTGCGCGTGTCTGTGTGTGTGGGTGTGTGTGTGTTTGCGCGTGTGTGTGTGCATGTGTGTGTGTGTCTGTGTATGTGTGTGCGTGTGTGTGTGTGTGCATGTGTGTGTGTGCATGTGTGTGTGTGTCTGTGTATGTGTGTGTCTGTGTATGTGTGTGTGTGTGTGTGTGTGTGTGTGTGTGCATGTGTGTGTGTGTCTGTGTATGTGTGTGCGTGTGTGTGTGTGTGCGTGTGTGTGTGTGTGTGTGTGCGTGTGTGTGTGTGTGTGTGTTTAACAGGTAGAGTACAGGCAGCACTAAACAGAAGCCATATTGCACACACAGGAGCCTGTGTCTCCAGATCAGACCCCAAACTTTTTTTTCCCCTCAATATTTCTCTTGTCTTCTGCTTTGCATCTACATCCTCCTGCAGACCTCTGACCTTGAGAATGAGAAGCTCGTGGATCGGATTTCAAAATGCAACTCGCATCAACAAGAACTGAAAATAAAGTTCACATCAGAGATTTCTAATTTAAAAAAAAACCCCTAAATACTCCATGAGATGCCTCCTGCTGGCATCTCTTGCTTGCAGAGTGACACACTGATTTCATTTTAATTGACTTTCTGTTCTGCCATGCGCTTGGTAATTATAGATACTTCTCCCGCATTCTGATTTCAATGCACTCAGCAGATGTGTCCAACCTTGAAAGCATGTCATTTAAATATGAACTGCACTGACGCGGTAAACATGTCCGTCTCTGTTTTGTGTGCCGTTCACTGTGGGTCATAACCTCATTGGATTATTTCTCAGCCTAATTCACACATAATCAGGTATTATAGTGGTATTATAAGGATGCCATTTATATGCAAACATTAATCATGTCAATAAAGAAAATTGCAGAATCACTAAAAAATAGCATCCATTTTTCATCCCATTATCATAAATGCGCTGACAGGATGGGTTTCCGTACAAAGAACTCAGACGCTCGGCAAAAGCCAGAATGCCTCAATGTTTTATTCCTGTAATCTCAGTGCCAACTAAATGAGAAGAGTAATTCTCCCTCACTCACATGCAAATAAGTACACACATGCGCGTGCGCGTGCACGCACACACACACACTTGTGCACACTCCAAGAGACAAAAGCACATTCACATACACAGAATATCCTGTAATAAAGAAATAAAATAAATAAATAAATAAATAAATAAAAACACGTTGACATACGCAACAAATACTTTTAAACTGAAAAATTATCTGCATGCACAGTCAACACACAAATTCGCTCACTCCGCCAGCCTCGAGTACATAAAAAAGTCTTTCGTCAAAAGAAAATTAGAATAATAATCAGCGCCGGAGCACTGAATCTACCGCCACACGAACCAGCGTTACCTTTCAATATAATACAAGGCAATAAATCACCAAGCACCACACAGTAGGAGTCTCTCGTCTGGATAGCGAGAGAGGCTGGCTGTCTCTCCTTTCCCATCCTGAATCCCTGTCACCACCCTCAAGGTGGAGCGATTTCATTCCTTGAATTCTTCAGTTGTAGAATACTTTTTCAGAGTTTTATCTCAGTGTATTTGTATTACACTGCTTTCAATTACCAGAACTCAATAATCAGAGTATATAGTTTCCTTGCCTGTTCTGGTAACAGTATCAGCATCAGTCTGTGCAGTTCACAGCATTCTAATCACACTATTGTGATGTCACAATACACATTCAGGGGTTAATGTTGCCGCCCAGGCGGCTTTTTTTCATGATCCTCTGTCCCCGCCCTGTCCTCTGAATCTGATTAGACCAACAATGTGCTGTTATTCGCCGAGCTTATTCCGCTTCTCCGGCGCAGCTGTGTGACACCGTGTGACACCGACTCGCACAACAGCCTGCGACAGCGATCGCTGTCAAGCCCAGGTGCGCTCTCCACGTCTAATTCACTCCACTCTGACACAACCTGTCCGTCTCCCTCTCGTACCTGCGCGCAACAACCTGCTCTCACCTGCCCCAAATGTGTCCTTCTCACCTGCGCAGTTTCAACTAGGCGCTATCATAATCAAGCCAGCTGCAAAAAAGTTCACCTCTTAATTAATTATGGGATGAAACTGATAGGAGATGCATTCAGAGAGCTTCTTCGATATAGGCCGGAATACATTCCGTTCCCTCCCTCCCTTTTCTTCCCGGTTCTTATCGCATTGAAATGTCAGCCCGCCGCATTCTACAAACACGATGGAGCAGACTTCAACCCCCTTCCCCATTTAACATTTAAATCTTCGCTCTGTAAGCAAGCGGTGTGATTAAAATCAGTTTTCATGCAAGCGAAAGCCAATATTTTCATTTTCACTGGACTCATTTGAATACTGATAATGCTGAATGTTTTTGCATAAGAATTTTGTGGGGAAAAACTATGTATCATTGAAAAAAAAGAAAAAAAAATCAATGCACAGAAATGCTCATGAACTACTATCACTTAAAGTTTTTGCGCAAAACAGGTTTTTAACACCCTTTTTATGAGTCTATAACACATGGAAAAAAAGCTGGATGTCTTCGCTTTGAAATCTGCCTATTATGTTTGCTGAACACACCTGAGCTTCTTGCTTCTGTACATAAAAATGTAGCTGTCAGTTCCAAGAGAAACAGTATTTTTATCCTAATCAGTCACTGTGTTGCCTACAGGACATTTCAGAGAATTAGCGCAGGTCCGGAGCCATACTGACTGTGTGCAAAATGCTAGTCTCCTCCTGGGATTCAGGCTGACGTCTGTCAATAAAAACTATACCAAAAAGGGTTATTTTTCTTTTGCACAGAGGTTGGATTTTTATGGAAATAAGTTGGAACAGTAGTACAACAGCTGAGGCCCACGAACAACAGGCCTGATAAGCAAAAATAAGTCTCCCTGAAGAAGTACTTGAATCTTGCTTTTTAAATAATGTTTAATCTCTCAAGTCAAAAAATATCTAATTTCAAGTTTCTGTTTGCTGCCGCAAATCTTAACAAGAGTCAAACTCTCTAATTTGAGTGGAACCATTTTTGTTGTAATTGGCCAAAGAGCATTATATCAAGACTTTGATATCTTATTTCTGTTAATTAAATTGCTTTTTTTTCCATTTTTGCTGTGAATTAGAATAAATATGCATGAACATACGTTTTTTCCATTTTTCTCTCAAAATGTAATGGGATTTAGTTCAGGCCATGTACCCTCTGATGCACAGAAATTAGAGCAAAAAACTTGAATGCCTCTTACCTGGGTAAAAACTGCTTAAATCAATGGGCAGTTACTTCACCATGCTGCAATCAAACATTTGCTATAACTATTAATGAGGTTTTGCATGCATGCCAACTCTACCGCTTTTGGCGGTAGACTTCTGCTTTCGGGGCGTTTCATTCTGAAAAAAAACGCCCCAAAAGCGGCAGTCTACCGCCAGCAGCAGTAGAGTTGGCATGCATGGTTTTAACTTCACTGTGGAAGAATTTTGGCCCACTCTTCTTTGCACAATTGTGTTAATTCAGTCACATTGGAAGGTTTTTGAGCATGAACTGCCTGTTTATGATCAGGCCATAGCATGTCAATAGGATTCAAGTCAAAATTTTGGCTAGGTCACTCCAAAACCTTCATTCATCTTCCTTTTGAGTCGTTCATTGGTGGACTTTCTTATGAGCTTTGGATCAGCACTCTGCTGCATAACCCAGCTGTGCTCGAGCTTCATGTCACAAATTGAGGATTTTTTGGAAGAGAGCTGAATTCATGGCTCTATCAATTATGGCTAGTCACCCTGGCCCTTAAGCAGCAAACAACTCCAGACCATCACTCTGCGTTGACCGCGTTTGACTGTTAGTATGATGTTCTAATTCGGGAATGTTGTGTTATCATTGCGATAGATGTAACGAGACCCATGTCTACCAAAAAGCTGCCTCATCAGTCCACAGAATATAATCCCAAACGTCTAGGGGGTCATCAGGATTTTTTTTGGCAAATGTAAGACAAGCCTTTGTGTTATTTTTGGTCAGCAGTTGTTTTCACCAAGCAGCTCTCCCATGGATGCTACTTTTGCCCAGTCTCTTAGATTTTGAGGCAAAATGAGGCCTACAATTCTTAAGTTGTTAATCTGGGTTCATAAGTGGATGAGTCGTTGATGCACTTTTGGGTGAATTTTGGTAGCCACTTCTGGGAAGGTTCACTGCTGTTCCAGTTTTTCTCAATGTGATGACAATGACTCACACTGCGGTTCAAATGAGCGTGAGAATCTTAGAAATGGCTTTGTAACCCGTCCCAGGCTAACAGACGTCAGCAACTTAGTTTCTCATCTGTTCTTGAATTTCTTTTGATTTTGGCATCATGTACTGCTTTTTGCCTTCTTCATATTGCCAGACAGGTTCTATTTCAGTGATGTTGAAACTAACAGGGCTTACAGAAATCATGCCTGCATGTGTCTCCTGAAATTGAATCCAATTATCAATTACATTTTTTGATTGGCTGATTTAGAAAGTAAGGGGGGCAATTAATTTTCCACACAGGGCCAGGCAAGGTTGGATAGCTTTTTCCTTCAAAAAATGAAATCTTCATTTAAAAACCGCATTCTTTGTTTGCTTGGGTTATCTTTATCTATTAGAATTACAACCCCAATTCTGAAATAGTTTGGACAAAGTTAAAATTGTGAATAAAATCAAAACGCAACAGAACAAAGATAAAATAGCAAATGTTTAAACTGAGAAATTTTACAATTTTACATACAAAATGAGCTCGTATCAAATTTTATGGCTGCTACAGGTCTCAGAAAAGTTGGGACAGGGCTCTGTTTACCATGATGTAGCATCCCCTCTTCTTTTTAACGCAGAGTGGAGGTGTCTGGGCATTGAGGAGACAAGTCTCTTGAGTTTAGCCATTGGAATTTGATCCCACTCTAGCTTAATACAGGCTTCCAGCTGCTGGAGAGTTTTGGGTCTCCTTTGACGGACTTTTCATTTAATTATGCGTCAAATGTTCTCAATTGGCGAAAGATCAGGACTGCAGGCAGGCCAGTTCAGCACACGGACTCTTCTACTACTACGAACAGCCATGCTGTTGTAATAGCTGCAGTATGTAGCTTTGCATTGTCCTGCTGAAATACACAAGGCCTTCCCGGGAATAGATGTCATTTGGAAGGGAGCATATGTTGCTCTAAAACCTTTATACACCTTTCAGCATTCATGGTGAAATATGCAAGTGTCCCACACCATATGCACTAATGCATCCCCATACCATCAGTGATGCTGGTTTTTGATCTGAACGCTGAAAACAGGAGGGGTGGTCTTTCGCCTCTTTTGCCCGCAGGACACAACGAGTATCAAGAATATCACGAGTAACAAGAAAATCAAATTTGGACTCGTCTGATGACAGGATAATTTGCTACTTTGCTACAGTCCATTTTAAATGAGCCTTGGCCCACAGAACACGACAGGGCTTCTGGATCATTCTCAGCAGTGGCTTCCTTTTTTCATGATAGAGTTTTAGGTGGCATTGGTGGATAGCACGGTGGACTGTGTTTACAGACACATTGGTTTCTTGAAGTATTCCTAAGCCCATTTAGTAATGTCAATGACAGATTCATGCTGGTGAGTGATGCAGTGGCGTCTGAGGGCCAAAGATCACGGGCATTCAGTAAAGGTCTTCGGCCTTGTCTCTTACGCAGAGATTTTTCCAGTTGCTCTGAATCTTTTGATGATGTTATGCACTGCCAATGAGACCTTCAAAGCCTTGCTATTTGATGTTGAGGAATATTGTTTTTTTAAAGTATTCCACAATTTTTTTACATAAGCCTCACAGGTTGGAGAGCCTCTGGCCATCTTTACTTCTGAGAGACTCAACCTCTCTAAGACATCCCTTTTATGGCCAATCATGTTACACACCTGATGCCCGTTAACTTAATTACTTGCTAAATGTAAATCTTTCAGATGATTCTCTTATATATTAATTGCTTTTTCAGCCCTTTTTTGCCTGTGTCCCAACTTTTTTGAGATCTGTTGCAGCCAGGAAATTTGAAATAAGCTCATTTTGTGGATAAAAATGTAAAATGTCTCAGTTTCAACATTTGAAATGTTCTCTATGTCCTATTGTAAATAACATATTTGCTCATGTGATCTGAAAGTCATTGCATTTTGATTTTATTCACAATTAACACTTTGTCCCAACTATTTCAGAGTTGGGGTTGTAGTTTCATGATATGAAATATTTAAATGCGACAAATATGAAAAAACAGAAGAACCTGGGAAGAGGGCAAATACTTTCTCAGAGTGCTATAAATCCATCAGTAACCATTGTTTTTTTCTCCCCGTACAGACAACATCCAACACAGAGGAACAGCACTCTAATCTGAGGAACAATAGCATATTGTAGCCATGCAGTGCAATACCCAAATGTGCATCAAGTGGAGATAAAAGAAAGCTGAACAATTATCAGGAGCACCACTGACCCAAACACAAGCGCAGCACAGGGATTTGGGAGGAACTGGGATGGTGCCAGATTAGCATTTATTATTTGGCACAAATGCCTTGATCGCTGATTGTTATGAACAGCTGAAAACCATATACTTCCCTAGTCAACAGCAGTTTATTCTTTCCATGGTATTGTGACCACTGCACTTATTCATCTACATACAGGCCTTTCACACCGGACGTGAAACAAATTTTTCGCACGCCAGATTACATTCAAAGTCAATGCAAAGACGCAAATACATGCGAATACATGTAATCTGCTGTGCAAATAATTTGTCTCGTGTCCGGTGTAAAAGCAGCTTAATAGAGGCACTTAACACAGAGGCCTTGAGAGAAGCTAAGAAACTTAAAATGGAATAAAGAAAAAAAGGTCATTTTCGAGCAAGGGGGCGAAATCCAACGGGGAACTAAACACTGCCCGTCAGTTTTTCAGTTTGAAAAAGGTGGAGCAGGTTGTTTATAAAAATTTACTTTAATCTTTCGTATTCCACCCCACGATTCACAACTTATTGCGACACCGAGAAATCAAGAGTCTGCTTGAAAATGTGTGACCTCAAGATTTTCAACTCAGAGGAAACATTTTCTAACAAGCGGAAATTTACAGCAGTAGAGTTCAATTTACAACTTGTTTTGTCCCAAGACCCCTATACCCAGGCTTAAATGCTTCAGTGGAAAAGTTCCATCATAATTTTAAGAGTTTTGCTTCTAAAATCAGGTTTTCCATTTTAAAATATTTTGCCAAGTCTATATAAAGTCACTGCATATCAGCTCTGGCCAGGGACCCCCTGCAGTAGCCCCCCGAGTTCTCTCGACCCCCTGTTGAAATCCCAGGAATTTGGCCATGAGCCTGTATCATACTGCGCATTATCTGTGCATATTAGAGTTTGGACAAGGGACAAGGGGATATCTGCTGAAGAGGCCAAACACCCCCCCAGCGAACTCGACAACCCCCCACCCACCAACCACTCTCCCAAACTCTCACCCCAGTAATGAAAAAAGCAAAGGAGTGCATGTCTTGGAAAAGGACAACATCCTGTTTTTTGGAGAAGTCCCCTAACCAATACTGGAATTGAGATGCAGAGCGTTCATCCCGTGCAAGATAAGATAAGACATACTAGATTGAACCCCGTGGGGTAATTTGTCCTCTGCATTTAACCCATCCTATAAGGAGCAGTGGGCAGCCACAGAGCAGCGCCGGGGACCAACTCCAGTTTTAAAGCCAGTGCAAACCCATGAAAACACAGGGAGAACATGCAAACTCCACACAGAGAGGTCCTGACTGGTCGAGGCTCAAAGCTGGAAGCTGGTTCCCTCATCCCCTTAACCCATTTTCACAGAATACAAATTATGCCAATTTTTCCTGTTGTGCATGAGCCTATTGAAGGCTTTATGACTCAGTATTTTTGTCACAGAGACTGTGGAAAATTATTCCAGTGAAGCAAGACATTTGGAAATTCAATTACGGAATTATTTAGCAATTAAATTTTGGAATTTTAGGGACGCCAGAGTCTGTGTCTGCGTAAAGGGGTTTTAAAGGCAATTCCAGTCACCGCAAATTAGCGCAGTTATTCTGTGTGATCACCTCTATATCCAATGATGAAGCATTCCCACCATGATAGGAGAAGCCTCAACAGTGGCCCAAGGGGCACTGGGGATCACTGAATGGATTTATGAGTATGAAAATGATCCGAAGCATACGGCACTGCCTTCAGTCACCATCTCAAACTCGCAGAACTCAAAAGGGAGATTTTGAAGAATTATGTTTGACTGCATTCTCTGTCACCTCTGTCATCAAAACACTAAATGAGGGAAAATCTCCAGGAACAAATGCATTCCAATGCCCCCAGTAAAGCCTTAAACGCAACGCCATGGTGTGTAGAAGTTCATCTGGCAGCTGGCAGAAGCCAAAAACCGTACTAAGACTGCTAATGTCCATTTTTCCCCTTTAATTTACCTCCCGTCTGTATGTATCTTAGCATAATTTGGGAAGATGAAATCAGCTAAAGGATAACACTATGCAGTTATATCTAATAAAAAATGAGAGAGAAACAAGAGTGAAAGGAAGGACCTGAAAGTGAAAAGGACCTGAGGGAAATATTTGATGAATCCAGGGCTTGGGGGGAGTGACAGTGAGTAAAATAAGATTGAACCTTTATAGGATCAACATCCAGGGCAGAATTTGTGGTTGAGGAAGTTCAAGCTAAACTGAGGCGCCCATCTGTAATTAGGGCAGTGAGCTCCGAAAGCAAGTTTAGGAACAAGTATTTGCCACTAACGTGTCTTAGTCCCCCGCCAGGAAATGGCAAATCGTGTCAAAATGAACAGTGTCTCGGTGTAACCTTGAGAGTGACGCGAAGGTCACCAAAATCGACTGGCACCGGGGCACAACCCTAATACATGTTGACATGAAATTCGAAGGAAATCCGTCAATTCGTTCTTGAGATATCTCGCCGACAAGGATTCGGGACGGACGTACGGACGGACGGTTGTGAATACTATGCCCCGCCGCTTCGCGCATTCTCGAGGCGGGGGACAATAATTGTTTTAGGAGGGACCTGTGATTGGCGGTGAAGTATCCCACACTGACACTGTGACAAGTGCCACTGTGCTAGTGGCCACTTTTGCGTGCATGTGCGTGCGTGTATGTGTGAGTGCGTGTGTGTGTTTGCGCTAAATAAAGCTTAAAAAGAGATGACACGTGTGAACAGGATAAAGAGGGTAAGGAGATCGAAGCAGGTTGGAGAGAGATGGCCAGTGACATTACAGTAAAAGGGTACAGTGACCAGAGACAAATTGAAAAGAACATAGAGAAGGAAGCAGAAATGAAGACATTAAGAACTAGAATGTGTTTTTACTTGTAAAAACTTACGTCCCCCCCCGGACCCCATCCCTGCCTAACCCACGGGACGAATGGACAGACAGAAAAACAGACAGGCACATTCCAAAAGGCACCACTTCAGAACCTGAGTAGTAAAGTATGCAAAATTTTGTTAAGATCGTGCGAACGGTTTTGGAGTTACGCTCCGGAAACGAAGTAGGAACGCGAACATGAACGCGATCGGGTAAGCAAGTGGGAACAGAGCCTAAAAGTGTCTCCCCTCTCCCTCCGGGGGGGGGGGGGGGGGAGACATAATTACAGATGGCAAAGAAAGAAGGATGAGTCGAAGCAGAGAGAAAGGGGAAAGTACTGTTTACAAGGAAGAGAGAGCAGGAAGGAGAGAATAAGAGAAGAACAGGAAGCGAGGAAGAGTGAGAGTCCGAGGGAAATGGTGGCTCCTCAGTGGCGGGGTGAGGGGGATTCTGGTACGGGTCAAGGAAGGTGAAATGTAACTCAGAGAATAAAGATGCCGTTTAGCCAGAGCCGAACACAAACAGCCCAGGCAAGCCCCGCCCCCCCAGCTCTTCCCACTGAGACCCACTGTCTCACCACGCAGACCTTTGATGGAATTAGCTCATAAAAAAATCTCAGTGTCATCGCCTATTTAATCACAGATGTACATCAGATTAGAGCCAGCCCGTACGGCGGGTCAGGAATTCGCTGAAAGCTCTAACACTGTCGTGTTGAGAGCAGGAGGGGCGTTTCTAGCCTCGCCCGTCTGTGTTTGCCAGAGTCGCAGAAAACAGCTGAGCACTCTGACATCGTTGAGCTTTACTAGCTGGCACAGTATCTAATTTTATCATCATTTACATTGATGGCAAATGCGTTCCGCTCGTATTCAAATGGGCATGTGAGCAGGTAGATTCGAGCATCAGTTGTAATATACTGTAGTCACATGAATACACACATTAACATACAAAAACACTCAATCTCTCTCGCACTTATATATACAGTCTCCATGTGCACACACATGCACGACTGCTCTAAATTTTAGAATCACAAGTGACTCTTATATTCATTACATTGGATGAACTTTTGTGTTGCAGAAAGACAAAACCAAAGACATAAACCAAACTCCGTTGTGACTTTTTGGAAAAGAAATTGCAAAACATGGAGCAGCCAGCGTAATCTCGACTTAAAATCCGGTATAACCCGGCGCATGAAGTTCATGAAGTGCGCCCATGTTCAAAGGCACGACTATAAGACATATTTCAGTCCGTTTAGACATCTATTGAGAATGATACCACAGAAAAAGTAATATCCAGAGATCCTAATATTTGCAACGCAGTACTTAAATTTAAAGGCCAATAATTTGATTGGGAATCAAATAAACTAGATAATGGCATTATTCGTAATGAAAAACCTTTTTGCCCCTTGAAGTTAAAAAAATAAATAAATATTGGTGTTTATTCATATATACTATTCAGCAAACACTTTAATTGAATAAAATCGCAAGAACTGAAGATGACTGATTCCAAACTATTGAGCAGAGAAGTATTCCCATATGCGAGCACACACACACACACACACACATATGCACGCATGCGCGCACGCACACACACACACACACATGCACACACACACACACACACACACGCACACGCTCATACGCACTGCTTTTGCACAACCCAAATTCCTAAGAAAGTTGAACTTATCGACTTTTTTTCAAATCTGATGACTGCAACAGACTGAAAAAGTTGGTGCAGGAGCAGGTTTGGTCTAAAAATAATATGACAGGTTGTAATATTAAGGTAATGTTAAACTGGCGATCCTAAGCAGGTGAGCTTATTGTGTTATTATATAAAAGCAGCCTCCAAAAATGACTAGTCTCTCAAGAGCAAAGATCGGTCGAGGCTAACCAATTTGCCAACAGATGCGTAACCTTAAAATACATCACTTTGAGAAGATCCATCTCCAAAGACAAATGAATATAAGATGGAAGACATGTGGTTGAATCTCAGACGATAAAAGGCAAGAGCAAAAACCATTTCTAAATGTGGGTGACCCCTCATCTCTCAGACATCACATTATTAGCAGCTGTCACATGACTGACATAAGGACATGGACATAAAATACTTTGGTAAACTCTTCTCAGTCGACACCACTCCCTGCTGCATTCACAAATGCACGTTAAAGATGAACTGTGCATATCTGAAGCCATACATCAACACTGTGCAATGGCACCACCGACTTCCCTGGGCTCAGTTTCATCTGTGTTCTGTAGCACAGAGGAAACATGTATTCTGGTCCGATGAGTGAACAGTGTGTTTTGGAAAAAACAAAACAAACAACAACAACAAAAAAAAAACAGCCACTGTGTTTTCTGGTCAACCCAAGACAACCCAAGGTGCTATCAGGGTGTTACGACCCAGTACGTTTATGCTGCCCCTAGTGGCTGGAGGACCTTTGTCTGTCTTAAGTGTTTAATTGCAGGATTGGTGGCACCTGGCTACACCCTATAAGAAGAGTTTGGTGTTGTGCAAAGGGGCTCTCAATTGCCAGTCTGTTCTCTAGCAGCCACTCGTTGCCCTGATCAGCTCGCGTCATTTTTGGGCAAGATGTTTCTTCAGATGAAGTGTTTTTAGAAATTAAATCTTTTTTTTTTACAACCATGTTGTTCTCCCATTTCATGTTGCGATTAGTCAGTGGGCTGGTCGTAACAGATTGGGGGCTCGTCCGGGAGATGCTCGTCTGGGAGATGCAGTCCAGTTAAATTAAACCCTAGACAGTTTTGCTTCTTTGCTCTGGTAAATACGTGGTGAGTTGGTCAATGTGGACATTGTTTTGAGCATTACAGTGCCTTTCCCCAGTTAGTCAGTCGTCGGGCAGGTCCTGTGGGGCTTGTCAATTTGTTATTTTCCCTTTTTTGTTTTTGGTGGAAATTCTGGGTGGGGGTACGCTTCGGAGCACAGTTAGTTGACTTCTCAATTGGTTTTCTAACCATGCTCACGAGTTCAGCGTTCAAAGTTGCCTCGAGCCCGGAAGGAACACTGAAGACTAGCACAGGTCATAGTTAAGTAGATGGAACTGTGCAGTTAGTCAGGATCTGGGGAAGCCTCTGATTGCTCGTTGAACATTCCAGAGCAGTGTAATGACTATAACCTGTTTTGGAGTTAGCTGATTGGGTTGATTTGAGGAAGATAACTCTGGTTTGTTGTTGCTTGTTTCTAATTTGTATTTTGTTTGTTGGTTGTTTGCACAAAGGAATGTTCCAGCTCCCTCGGTGGTCGATTGCATATTGGTTTACGGCCCCTTTTTATCTGTTTTGTCATCAAATTAATTGATTGTACCTGAAGTTTCCTGTTGGAGGGGAGTGGCTTTGCTAATTTGCTTGTCATGGGAGAATTTGAGCATTGATGTTCTTGTGGCATTTGCCTTGAGCCTATTTGGAACAGACCGGTGTTACATTTTTGGAGTTTCTTGTTGGTTTCATTAACTGACACTTTATCTGGCTGTGTTTGAAGTAATTTTTGGCATGTGATTTTGCGAGGTTTGCTTGAGTGGACTGGCTGTGTGGTTATCAGATGTTTGGCAATATTTACTGGTGCTAACTTCCTGCGTATATTTCCTGTTGTGTGATATAGCAAATGTCTTTGGTGTTGGACTCAGCAGGGCTGTCTTTGGTGTATGGTGCTGCCCAGGAGGGTCCTTTGTGTACCTTTGTTATCTGGGACCCAGAATTCCTTTGTAAGCCACGTGGGCTAGCTTTGTGTGTCCGGGGATCCGGAATGCCACCTTCAGTCCTGCTGTTGAGATATGTCAGAGCACACTGCATGGGTGACTTGCACATCTGTGAAGGCACCACTAATGTGAAAAGAAATGTACAAATTTTGGAGTAGTATATGCTGCTAAATGGTTATCATTTCTTATTCCAGGGATATCCCTGCATTTTCCCCCAAGCCAAACCAGATTGTGCATGGACTACAAGTTTGTGGCTGTGTAAACACAAAGCATGGGTGCTGGATTGGCCTGCCTGCCGTCCATATCTGTCTCTGATTGAGAATGTATGGCGCATTATGAAGCAAAATATACGGCAATGAAGGCCTTGTATAATTGTGCTGCTAAAGACCTGCATAATGAAGGAATCGGGGAAAATTCCACTCGCAAGATTTGACAAACTGGTTTGTTCAGAGTTAACATGCATAACGACTGTGATTAAAACGTAGTGGTGTCACACAGTGGTGATTATTCGTCTGCATCGACTTTTTTTGCATTCTGTTAGAGTTGAAACAGTACATTTTCAATTGGATTCACAGGTTCAAGCTTCAAATAATTTGCTTTTGCAGCATTTTCAATGTAATACAGGGTAAATCAACATCACAAATCATTCCTTTTTCATTTTATTTGCATTTTCCATAATGTGCCATCTTTTTTTCAGAATTGGGATTGTATTACAATACTGTGCCAGTCTGAGTCATATACACAAACGCTTTGAGTAAATTAAAAGACATTTGTCCATCAAAATTGTGCTTACAGTTCTGCTTTGCCGCAGTGACAGGAATACTTCAGAATAGATGGATGTGCCAATTTTCCCTCTAAGTATTAAAATCTTTTATGTTTAGTTTGTTTCATGGCATTCCCGCCAGATTTTATTAATTCCTTCCCTTGAACAGCAAAACTCATGCTGGGTGTGTGTAAGTGCATATGCGTGTGCATGTGTGTGTGTGTGCGCGTGACTATTTTTTCAGCAAGGCATTTTAGGCAATTAAAAATATATTTAATAAAAAAAGTGATAAATTATTCCACTGCACATCCGGACGTGATCCTCTGAATCAGCAATGCATGGTGTTCAATGAAACATTAATCAGTTCTTTAATCAGAGGATTAATAACCAGTTATTTTCTTTATAAAACCATTAATAATGTGACATTAATATTTAATGTTGATGGGCTTTTTCAGAGAGTGAGCAATACGCCGACTTAACACGCATTAATCATGCTTTGTTAAAGATAGATGAAATTTGTTCATGTTTATTTATTCGAACTCAGAGAAACAATACTTTTTATGTTATTAAAAAGTTATGAATAAAATGTTTAGCAAGCAGGCAGCCTCTCTGACAGGGAACTGTGGACCACAATAAAAACACTCAGGGCAAAAGTTCATTAACATGTCTGGTGGGGCAGCGTTTGTGTAGGGAAGCATTAAAGAGTGACGGCTTGTTGAGCTGCAGGGAGCAGAGAGGATCATGGGATTGGGGTGGTGGGGGTGGTGGGTAGAAATGGGAGGGTACAATGGTTAAGCACAGAGTTTTTCTTTTTTTAAAACTAATTATTTCCCTGATTTGTTAATCAAAGCAAAAATAAATATTGCTTCAGTGTTCGCTCTACTTTATTGAACGAACGTGCAATTTTCCCAAAATACTCCTCTTCACCAGCTAAAATGTAATTAGATTGTGCCTTCGGTGAAAACGAGCACCGGCACTCCAATTAGCCGTGTTTTATCGGAGGGAAAATGGAGAGGGATATAATGGGGCCGGCGAAGCGTCCTTGAAGGAGACGACACAAAAGGCAACTGGTGTTACGAGATGACCTTCAGTGGCACATCAGACGGACAGACAGACAGCATTTTAAAGACTAGGCTGTTTAAAAGCTATAATGAATATTGACCTTCTTAAAAGCTTCAGCATACTGTATATATCGTAAGCATAGTATAGCAAGTATAGTACAACCATATTGTAATCCAATTGCAAGATTATGGGAAAATTTACTTTGCACTTATAAATCGGACATTGATGTTGTAATAGTAATGCTAATTGCAAACACAGAGTGCCAGATAAGATATAGCACTTGAATCTTTGGCAGGCAGAACCATCTTAGAATCTTTCAGTAAAAGACAAAAAGTCAGACTTTATTGAAGTGCATCAGCTTGTCACCCGGTCAACAGACCACCTGATAATATGGTGACCTGCGGGCACACACTGAATCATCAGGGGACGGTGATTGAGCCAAAACCCAGGGATGTCAGACTGTTTAATGTCCACCCCAGTCCAACTGTCCAACTGTGTCTCCATCCTACAGACTTCTGGCCACTCTTAGTTAATTATGTGTCTCAGACAATTACAGGAATAAAATCACAGGAAATGCCTTCATGACCTGCACTGCAAAGTCATGTAGTTTAATTTTTTTTCCGGTCTGTTTTAATCCCCTCTTCTATGAATTCTGTCCCGTTTACTTCTGACAATAAAATTCCTTTTGAATGATAACAAAGTAAGAACAGCCACGAGCCGTACAATATTTTACTGGCAGGCGGATCTGCTTGTTTTTATTGGCTATACTGCACTCTTGTTGAGCAATGAAATAAATTTTCTGCAAAGGGTCATCCCTCCACCTAGATGTACCGCATCTTTTCATTTGACCATCAGTTAATTTTGTACTAAACCTCACTGTCCCAAAGTCGTTTCCATCTGAGTTTTCTACGCAATAACTTAATCTTAGATGTTCATTTTGTACTCTGCATTAGTGGGTCTGCAGCAAAAAGGACTCACAATTTCTAGACATTAATTATGGTATATCATATCATGACCAGTGTTATTTAGAATCTAGGACAGTATACAGTACATAAGTCTAATATAACCCAAAAGAGACATGATCATAGCCAAAATTTCCAGTACACTATGCAGACCACTATTCTTTGGAGTATGAATTTGCCTACTTGAGAGAATGTTAAAATTTTGAACAATTTTAGTCAAGTGCCCTATAGTCATTACTACTAATATGAAGTACAGCAGACATAGAGAGCAGCTGCAGTTGTCAAAGATCTGTACTAATACCAGTGAAGAAGAACAGAGTCATGTTTACATTGGGGCCTATTAAATTAATTTCTTGTTTCCGCCTCAGTAGTAAAATCTTTTCTCTTTAGTTTGTTTGATGGGATTCCCACATAATAAAAAGCAATTTAAAGTTACATACATTTATCTACTCAACTCAAATTTATAAATAAAGCATTTTTGAAAACACCTACAGCTGACCAAAGTGCTGTACAAGGCAATGTTATAAATGCAATGACAGAATATTGATTAAAAAAATGTAAAAAGTTTGAATGTTAACTGCGATGATATGAGTTGAAATCGAGCATGTTAGCGAGTCAGCATGTGAACACCATGAAATCTAGAATGGCATAATGTTAGTTAGCTGTTAGCAGCTAATTTTTGGTAATATTTTGAATGAATGTAACACATTGAGAGGAGGGAACCTGCCTGACCAATTTAACATAAATTATAAACAAAAAACAACTATGGAAAGGTTATAAATCAAAATTGCGCGCCACTTGCGATTGTACTTCACCAGTGACACACTATTGAGTAAAGGTAGGTTCAAAAGCCTGTATATAAATAGGTCAGATGACCAATGCAGGCACACACTCAGCACTCACTGTAATTCAGTGCTTACAAGGCAGATTATAATGGAGTTGTAACACTCCTTGAAGGCCTTTTATCTAAAGTGTTACCAACGGAATTTGTTTCACGTCTTCACGCCTGCTCACGGTGCTGTCTGTATTCCTGTTCATGTGTCTAAGCCTTTCTGTGGGACCCTGAGGCTGTGACATGACAGATGTGACAAGCTCAGACCAAAAGTCAACAAAACACCACTTCAACTCGCAAATCACAAGTGCGTCTACTGAAAGCTATTGTCAAAATAAAAACACAAGAACATTCGCAGGAACATCAACACAGAGCAAAGTTTAAAAAAATGACAAAGTACAATCCCATAATCCTCTGCTCTTCCTTCATCATGTCCCACCCAGCATTTACATGTATGCAGCTGATGCTGAGCGAAATGACATCCACATGCAGATCATATCAAGAACTGACATCATCACCTGGGATGTAAAAATTTAAAAATGAAATGAGATATGAGGGATGACAGCCTGTGTAAGAGCAATGAGTGAGACGGAGGGAGTACTGGACTGACTGTCAACCGAGATCCGTCACTGTGAATTACATGCAATCCGCGCAGTGAGAATGGGAAGGTGATTGTTATTAAGCGACGGGTGTCGCGAGTGCGATCCCCAGATGCGGCACCACATTACAAAGACAAGGAAGTGCGGCAGTTATATTCAGAGAATGGCGGTTAGCGGGGCACATCAAAGGGATAAAGAGCCTCTCAACAGCACCACACTGGAAGTCACTCAGAATAAAAAGGCCACAGGGTTAGACCCAGCAACGCGCCTGATTACTCTCGCCAAAACCTCAACTGTCAACATCCCGGGAGTTTACACCGTCTGCGGCTTCCATTTGATTCCTTGCAAAGTTCCCTCCATCCCCGAGGCAAATGAGGGCGTGCTGTAAATCTTCACCTCAAATTACAGCTCTGTAGACGACCTGAATGAGTTATACAGCAAGCCCCTGTTCCTCAAGTCAGAGTTCTTAAGGGCCACAAACTGCTGGTCATCTACCCTTCCTTTACCTAGGAGTCAGGGGTGAAGACAGTCTGGCCAATCAGCAGGGCTAACTGTTTAGTTAATTACCCGGGAGGAAATAAAACCAGGGCTGGGTTTGGATTCAAGGCCCTGATTTGCGGATCCCTGCTCTGGGGGGCGTTAGCAACTTACGTAGTTCCTCCATTCACAGTAAATGGGCCCAACTATGTAAGTCAGTATTTGTGATTTCTGGAAATGCACCCCTGCGCGATCAGAGTAATCCTGTCCATTAAGGCACATGAGCTGGTCATAGTTTGTAACAGGGCTGATCTTAATTTGTGACAGAACTGATCTTGAGCACTGAAAAAATCAAGATCTGCGGTTAAAGGCCTTCAGAGACCAGCCACAGACGGCCCTGTGATTATTGCTGGTGACCCGGTGAGGACATGCACAATATGTTCCCTAGGAGAGCAGACTTCGCTTGACTGACAGGCGGGAGATGCTAATCGACACTGATATGGCCTTTCAGGAATGTTTGGTTTGATGTGCTACCCCCAGGGCTCACAAACAGACATCACTGTAAATGTTATGAAATCCCCCCGGACCGACAAATGAGCTGATGACAAGGGGAGCAGAGATGCCACATACATTTACCAAACCTTTAATTTTAGCAAAGAAGACTTTTAAATCTACATTTCTGCTCCTAAATGAGTTATTATAGGGGTTGCCATATCAAAGTATACCACATAAAACTATACAAAACTCACAATCAAGAGGCATTTTCACTGCTAAGGGGAATTTAGTCACTGTAACAACACCAAGGACTGCAGAACCAAATAATTTACTTACTGGCGGTTAGCGAGTTGTGATGGAACATAAAATGGTCTCCGTTCCTGGACGATTGATTGTCTGTATACAGTGTGAAGCGGAAACTGCTGTCTGCTGTTAAAGTATATACCCGCTGGGGTAGGGGCCTTCAGTAAAGGCTCAACACTATTAGTGCAGACTACGGCCATGTCACACTCACGGGCGCACCTCGCCACTGCTGGAGGGGAGCGGAGTTTTATTTAGTCGCAGCAGTTTATTCTTGGTCTCCTAAAAGATTAGCTCTGCCTCAAATTATGCAAGGAAGCCACAGCCTTACATTGAGGCCGGTGGTGAAATGTAGAGCACAGTAAACCTGCAATATGTTAAAGAGCCTCCGCTGGCGTCGCGTGGGAACACTGCTCTTCACACATACGTCCTCGGCTCATTGGCAAACACCAAGGCACTACTGTCAGGTCCAACTTACACCGAAAAAAAAAGAGACTTTGGATCAGAGTGAAAATATTGCATCAATTTGTCACATCTAATTGTTTTAAGTTTTCTCAGCTGATTTCTTTTCTTTTTTTTTGCTTTGTTTTTTTTTTTATTTTCGTATTGAACAAATCAACTTTTCTAAAAAGCACAGAACCCCCATTTCCTTTGGTTAGATGAAATAGAATTCCCTCCACATGAACTGCAACCCATGATCTCTCTCCTCCAGTGTAGGACAGATGTAAGTTTGCAACTTTTTTTAAGGCTGGAACCAACAAACCTGCCAGCAGTGCCTTCATGACATTAGAGGATCCTGCTCCGCTCGCTTTGGCTAAAGTGTTTAATAATGTTTACTGTGGTCAGACACGTGTTGAAATACTCAGTTTAACAGTATGAAATAGACATTTCAACTTCATCCACTCTGTATTTTTCATTTAACCCTTAAAGTGCTAATTTTTTACTCACCCTAACCCAACAAAAGTTAATGCTTCATTATGTAGTTGACAAATGAGCTTCAGAAGATCTCGCAGGTGCCAGTGCACCCTTCTGAAGGTCATTGCCACCTACTTCGCAAACTAAAAATTAACAAAATTGTTCACCTTCTGAAGGCTGAAATCTGAAATGTTGCTTTGTATTTGTTGTGCCTTGTGTGACTATAGCAGGGCTGCCCAACCCTTTTCCTCGAGGGCTACCATCTTGTAGGCCTCTGCTCCAACCCAAATTTAACACAACTGATTCAGCTCATTAGCAGCTCGTCAAGATCTGTAACAGGGAAAGCAGGAGTGGTTTACTTTGGTTGGAGTGATAACCTTCAGGATGGTAGCTCTCCAGGAGCAGAGTTGGGCAACCCTGGACTATAGCAGTGATCAGCACTCCAAGGGTTAATATCTATCTGATCTACCATCAACTTCTGCTCTGCGCTTCAGAATTAATTTGTAAGAGCAATGAATATGGAATGCATAGATCTTTTCAGAAATGGCAGGTTGTATTTAGGAGGATATTTAGCTTGCTTTCTTACCTTAACAAGTTACCAGCATACCTGGCGAGGTCCCGTTGGTCAGGTGACTGGATGCCCCGCTGCTCAGCGAGCGTCAGCTAGTGAGTGTCAGAGACAAGAGGGAGGAGGTCTCCCTGTCACCCGCGAAGAGCGGGAACAGAGAGAGAAAAAAAGATAGGAGTTACAAAAACAATCGCGGAAAAATCTCTGCAGAGGTCAAGGGGACTTAGAAAGAGACTGTCAGAGATTAAAATCGAACTCGAGGGGTTGCACAGCAGGACTTAAATCTATTAACCACCCTAACACCCACAACCCTGCACAAAACCGTGCACAAACACATGCGTGCTCACGCACTCGCGTGCACACACACACACACACACACTCGCAAGACTACCCCCGTCGAAGCAAGGCCACACACAGCTAAACTCAGCGGGTTACGACGGGGGTTGGTTCATTTTTGTACGATCAATGAAGGCTCATATTTGTCATCTGTCACATGTGACAACCCCTCGATCCATCATCACACTCCTCCCCCGACTCTTCAGCCAATGCAGACATGCAGACCTTCGGTGCTATTTACACCTTCAGTCAAAGGCCCATTAAGCGCCGATTTCTTTGGCCAAAGACACACGGGCTGTTACTGCAGTATTGACGACTCTTCCTTTGCACTCTGAGATCCCAGACACTGCACACACACACACACGCACACACATATATAGACAAAGGAGTATGAATCCATCATCTTTCTACAGCACAAGGACAGCAGTCATTTTAAAGATTTTGAATTGACCATCTTGAGATGTAAGCACAATAGCTGTAAAATGGCTGCAATAAAACACATACACGCATATCCATTAATTAATACATATGTGCACATATATGTATATTTATATATGAAAGTACACACGAGAGCATAAACGCATGCACACACACACACACACACACACACACCGTCACAGATGCATAGAAAGGGGTAATTGAGAGTTTAGATAAAAAGTACTTTCATTCTGACTTGTCGATGCAACAATGTTAGCTGCGAGGCATTCTAAATAGATTATCACTGGTCCATCTGTGTCGTTACTCATTTATAAGGTTTTAAGCTGCTCTGGTATGAGAGGCATGCGAGTATTCTTGTTTAAGTCGGCATGGCCAAACTCAGAAAACAGCCGACAGTTTTTCCAGCCCAAAGGCTCTCCTTAAAGCTATTAGAGAGAGGAAATTAAAAAAAAAAAAAAAACTGGATGGGCACTGCCCTCGCTCCATATTACTAAAAAGTATACATTTCGAAACTTGTGGTTATATTTTAACAAGGAGGACATGGATATTGAGACAGGAAATGAGAAGATAAAGAGAAAGGGGTACCATTTACATGTGAATGTTTTATGCAAATAGAGGAGAAGAGAGCAGATGTTGGTGAATTTAATTGACCTATATGTGTATTACTTCCGAACCTCTTACACTGTTAGTGCACTGATAAACAATGGTTGTACATCATAGAGCAAAAACTTCCAGACAAGAGCAAAGGAGAGGTGGGGAGAGAGGAGGAGAGAGAACATGAGAGAGAGAGAGAGAGAGAGAGAGAGAGAGAGAGAGAGAAAGAGACATTGGATGGGTAGAGAAGCCTGTTGACAGGGTTTTGTTGGGCAGCTGGGAAGATGCCCAAATAAGGGCATAGTCTTCCTGTCATCTGCATTCGCCTCATTACAGATTGCATCATCTTTTGTCAGTGTAAATCGATCACATGACAACAACATGGTGAACATTAGTGCCTGCTGCGTTTCGTGGCGCATTTAGCCACCCCGCCCCTCCTCGCTTACATCCATCTTCCTCCATTTGCCGCTCTGCTAACACTCATACGTTCATTCTTCAACTTTTTTCTATCCTCTATCTTATTCCTTTATGTTAACCCTAAGAGGGCTAATGTAAATAAAAAAAATATATATTAATCAAATTATCTTGTGCTGTTGAAAACCTATCATGTGGCGACTTGTTTAAAAGAGCTCCCGTGGGAGGTCTTTTTGACAAGTCGCCACATGATAGGTTTTCAACAGCTCTGACTTCGATATTTTACATCAGTGAGCAACAATAGTTGCATTTAGCGCTCAAAGGTTTAACTGGAGTGAGAGAGTAATACTGTTATGGCTGGGTGGCAGTGGTGCGTGTGCTTTACCCAACCTCCTTATTTCTTTATTTGTCTATTTACAATAGCATTAAACTGTTTAAAATGGTTCACTCTCCCGGGCGAGGGAAAATGACTGGTCACCATAAACATTTGATGCCCCCCTCCCCTTCCGCACCCTAAGCCGACGACCTGAAACAGATCAGGGTCGAGAGTGTCGAAACGAGACAGGGCCACCGGCAACGGTGACACACGCCAACAGAAACACATCTAATATATTACAATCTTTCGGGGTCTTGCCGGCTGACATTTTCCCCAGCGAGTGCAGCCGTTTTTCGCCCCCGCTGGGGGAAACCAAATTGCATCACACGGCGATGGCGGGGATTAGCATAAAAATTAACACTTATGTTTCGGTTATTGTCATCCGGCTTCTGCCCCCTTTGCCACACAACAATCTATTCCAATTTAAAATCTGATTGAACTCTTATTATTCCAGACATGCTCCAACACTGTTTGTCGACCTGTTTAAACGGATTTAGGATGCCAATCAATTCATAGGTTTCTCACTTTTTCTCTCACTCTCTCTCTGGTTTATTTTTGTTCAGTTTCTGCAATCTACACTTTTTTTTTGCACTATAAAAATGTACGGCCCCCTACTGCGCAACATTGTCTGTTACCTGATTAGAAAGCAGTTTTTAGTTTGCTCAGCTGAGGTTTTTATAACGTAAATTCTAAGCTCTGGTGACAAGTTTTCAGCACCGCAACCATAAAACAAAGAAGTACTGAAGAAAATGTATGGGTTTGCTGAATATTAGACAGGTGGTAGTATTACCAGTGCGAGGGCAATAATGACTGTTGTAGTGGTGGCAGATAAAGTGAGGACAGTAGACTAAGGGTAATGGTGATAACAGTATATAATTGCCATCTCAGAAGTCATCTTTGCAGACCTAGTAATTTAGGATGCTAATTAGTAATTATCAATTTCATAATCACTACTATGGTGTTAATAGGTGGTTTCTTGGGTGTGGCTAGGTTGTTGTAAAAAGTTAATAACATGTTATTTGGTGGTTGCAAATAACTTACTAGGAGCTTGCAAGGATCTTGCAGGACTTGCAAAGGTGTTTATGGTGGTTTGTTGGGTGTTAATAGGTGGTCGCTAAGGTGTTACTAGTAGGTATCTCGGTCAGTTGTAGGAGGAAATTATGACATCACGAGCTACATATTTGCATATCCAATGAACACTCAGCCATTGAAATGACAGAGTGGTAGAAAAAAAAAACAGATCTCAAACAAATGATCGTAACTCAAAGAGGAGAGATTGTTCACATCATTACAGGCATTACTAATCAAAAATGTAGGTATTGTTGAAAATGTGAAATTAATGGCAGTGTGAAAATATGGCAATAAAAGTACATTTCATTCACCACCACTCAACGATATAAACATTCGAACATCTAGGTCAAGGGCAAGAAAAACGACGGCAACAACAACAACCTCAACGAAAGATCGGTTTCACACATCCAGATGGGACCAAGTCATTAAGAGTCTGTTTAGACATGTACTGTATGAATCACCTGTTCTAATCATTCTATGAAGTATCTACCAAGCATTTTCTTTTAACATCTAGACATAGCAGCAGAAACTGCATTCTGCCACTGCACTGTGCGCAGTACCTCCCCCAAACGCAAACACTTGGCCTGATGAAACGGGAAACTTCTAAGATTTTTCACCTCAAGCCAAGAAATCTTACACCAATTATAAGTAACAGAGCCTTTGGGAAAATACCAATTCTCAAGAAATATATTTACTGGGCTCATTCCAAAGACTTGCAACAAAACAGCCTAGCTGTTGTTGATTCTCCTGTGGTCTAAGATGCAAAACAACTGCCAAAAACTTATTTCACTTTTGGAAACGGGCCTTTTTGTATATGACATATTTGTGATCACACTACTTTTGCAAGTACTGTACAGCAAAGGCGGAAAACGCTGAAGAGTGAGAGGCGGCTCAGGAGACAGCATATTCTGTTTAGACAAACAGCATTTAATCAGAAGCAGATGTGTTCCTTAAATACAATATACTCCAAGCAACAAAGAAATACACAAGTTGCACCCAACAATAAAAATGTGCTTCTAAACGAGTACTTGCAATAGCTGCTTATTTTCAACGCGAGAAAATTAGGCTATAAATTGGTTAATTAGATGGCCGGCTTAAATTTCCACAGGTCAGAAAGGCTGTTTCACAGTATTTGTTCCAATGTGTTTCCTAAGGACAAAGCTGTCAGGGGCATTACATGTCACATCTAAGCAACAGTATTCATCAATGCGCACCAATCAAAGTCAATATCTAAGGAAAACTGGCGTTAGTCGACATTATGAAAGCAGACTAAGCCCGGCCACCCACCACTAAAAATGTTATGCCTCATGCTTTTGGAAAAAACATAATCTTTTCTTGCCACTCTAATGTGACATAGAGCTGGCACTGAACATTTAAGGACAGTATCGACTTCCACCAGAGCATTTACTAAACATCGATGTGTATTCTGTTACACCCAGTTTAAATAACAACAAACCCAGAATTCAACAGAGCAATGTTCTCTCTGTAATGCAATACAATAGCGAGGGCGGAATTTGAAAGAATTTCTTTTCAGAGTAAACACTAAACTCTTTGTTGATTGTGTTGCCTTTAAACGTAGATTCCTCGCTTTCAAACACGCACTTCCCCGGCCTATTTTATATTTCCTTGAAGCATTCCATTGTCAAGCACATCTGACTAACACACCTCGTTGCAATTTTACAAGTTAAATCCAGCCACGCAGAAAAGTCATATTTTTGACCCAAGGTTTATTTTTTATGAGGGAACGTAATTAACACAGCATGTCCTATCTTTTAGTCATCGAGGCCGAGGCCTTTATTTAAACAACTTTATTGTGAAATATTTGTGTTCTCAAACCCTCCGGCCCACACACGCATTATTATTTCATACTTCTGAAAGGTTCTGCTCTCAGCAGCTATTGTTTTTGATTACGCCACTCTCTGGGATGGCCTGCTCACAGCGATCTGCTCTAAATATGTTTATGGAATTTGGTTCTCAACCTAAACTTATGGAGGAAAACTAGAAAAAAGGGGCCAGTTGTAATGTACAGATTTATAACACGTGAATTAAACAATTTATGTTACAATCAATCCGTTTGTTTAATTTCAGGATTCAAATGCAGTGAATCAGCAAAAATATAAGGCACTTGAGTCTCTTGGGTGAACAGTTTATGCCTCCGTACCTTGTATCCAAAATCTCCAACCATAAACATGCCCTCGTCACGAATTATGTCAACAATTTTGACGGTCTGTTGGGACAAGAAACCAAACCCGTGACCCCATAAGAGGAATTATCTCGTAAAGATCAGATATGATACAACGTACATTGTACAATATTGCATATTTGCAAAAAACAAATAATGTCAATTATTCTATAACCACTTATTAATTTATGTTACTTTACTTTTGTGTATTCAGATGCCTCCAAGCAAATTATGCAACCTGGGAGAGATTCTGCCACAGTTTGTGATGCAATATTAAAAAAATAGGCGTGCAATGCAAGGAATACCCCTCAGCGCGATGTCGAAGTTTTTGGAGACGAACGCCTGCCCAACCGCACGAAGGATAGCAATACCCCATCAGCCTTGAGGGTAAAAATTTCTAAACCTCTAACCTTCATCTCAATTGTGGCAGATTTCTGACCACTTGTGGATATCAGAGAGCAGCTGTCAAACTTCTAGACACACCAGGGCTTTAATGAGGAGGTGGGATGTGCGTAATGCGGAGGATTCCAAAGAGATGTGCTGTGTGAGGTTTGAAGTGGAAATCTGTAGGACAGTAGATCTCTTGTAACAGATTTGGGTCAGACGGAGCTCGTAATGGTTGACAAACTGGACGGACACCGCAGGAAACAGAACCTGAGGCAGAGAGGGAATGCTTCCTTTCTTGTTCAGAAAAACTTCTCCAGCAAGTGACTATGCAGGCAGGAAGCACAGTGCTTATAAACCTCTGTCATTACACATTGAAGATCTGGTTTGCTGTTGAGCAGCGTTTAGTTTGGGGGCCATGGCTTGTAAATCAGGTGTTTTAGGCTCAATTCTCCCAGGGGACAGTACCATTGCAGCCTATGAGTATAATGCACTTAACCTGAATTGCTTCAGTAAATTTCCAGATGTATAAATGGATTCTGCGTAAAAGCTGTAAGCTGTTTAAGGTGCCAGGCGGGGAAGACGGTAAAACAGCTAAAAGCTCGATGAAGGCGGGAGCAGCAGTGAGTCAGCACTGCCCCGAGAAGAGAGCGATCCACACGCACACTGGTCGCGCATCCTGAGGCGAAGGTCCTTACATCACAGTGTGTAGTTGGATAGAACTGTACACCTGGATCAGAATCATAGAATCACTGTGACTTAAACCTGTAGATTCACAAATCTGGTATTTCAATGAAAATCCATAGAAACTGACGGCTTTTCACTCAATCAGTGATACACTGTTCTAAATTGACTGAATTTAAAAGTTAAATTAACGCATTGTTTCCTGGTTTTTTTAAACTGTAAGTGGAGTCCCACGCGTACTTAACTGTGGTTCATACTTAACATACACGGAACCTGTGTTATGAACTGATAGTAAAATTACAGTTAAAATAACTGCAAAAAAGGTGCCAGTTTACAACAATGTAGGAAAGTGATTAAAAAATGAGGGAAGCTGGAATATTGTGTATCGCTAACTCAGTAACTTGGGCTTTTTTGTACATTGAGAAGGAAAAAAGCCTTCAGTTCGTTTTAAGGAGCCAGTGACGCAGTAACTTGTAGGTCCCCCTGTAACAGAGCACGCGCCACGACACTCACTCTCATTGCTCCTCTTGTTTGAAATGTTAGCATTTGACTTTCTGGCAACCGAACCATTGTTGCGGGTCAGGGGAGACTGCTTTCCAGGATTTCCTGTCCAGCCTTCTGCACACCACGTGAGCGCGCTCTGATAGGAGATACTCTGATTACAGCGAATCACCGCAGGAACATGAACGTCCACAAGGCCACTCTCTCTCTGACACAGAAGGACCAAGATTCAATCTAAAGAGAAATGCTTTTAGAAATAGAGCGAGAAATGAGAACCAGCATCACTTTGTCCTTTTTGCAGCACAATGAGTTCAGCGGTCCATAAAATTAATGAGAATGTTTTGTGAGAAAAAAAAGAAAGAAAAAAAATCCACAAAGTAACACCTGCTCAAGCGCTTTACTCAAATTCAAGTGCTAAGTGCCAGGCACTGAGACTGAAACTGGGCCACAGATGCAAACTCACTGATTTTCATTCCCCGCAGTTCATATGCAAATCAATTCACTTTCTGATTAATTACGTACATTTGCTTCAATGAAGAGCAAACATCAACAGCCTGGCCTGTATTTCACAACAGTTACCATCACCGCAGCATCAGGATGGAGACGATATTTGAGTGTATGTTTGTATGCATATGTGTGTACATGTAGAAGTATGTGCACACGTGTGTGAGTGTGTCTGTGTGTGTGTGTGCCTGTGATGTTACTGACGCTCTCGTAAAAGCAGCTCTGCTTATTCTATGGGTCCGTTTGTTCCAGCGCTGCACTCCATGCACTGGTAGCTCAGAAGCTCTCTGTCCTTGTGCCAGCGCACAATCGATTGCACCTGGCATCAGTCCGCACCTGCCCGTGCGACTCAAACCTGCTTTAATCACTCCTTCAACACCAGGCCCTGAGTCTCCTGAGACATCGGCCATCGGTGCTAAATCCGCAAAACCCACTTACGCACTCAAACCCACATGCACGCTCACGCATACGTGCACACACACGGGTACCTCGCCACACAAACACTCACGCTTGCACACATTGACACAGACACCCGCAGACACACAATATCCAGATTTATATTCCATAATATACAGAATTTATACAATCCTCATGAAGTTGTAAATGTACTTAACAATTTTTTATGAGTATATCGTATTCATTAGCAGCTTATATACAAAGTGAGTGGAAGATAGAAACATTGGAGTGGCTGGCATGTCCTTACCCTCTTCATAAAAGCTATAACTTGTTATAACTCCTTATGAGCCCGTGCTCTATTAGCACATTTTATGGTGCTTTATTTTGCATTTTAACATCCACTAAATAGCAGTCTCACACTGAAATTTGAATGACAAAGCTGCTGTTTTATTCAAAGCATCGTTGCCATTATTTTCTTCATTCATGTCATTCTTTCAGTTAAAAATGATTTGTGATACCTGGAATTCTTCATCTGAAGATTTGCTTTCATCTTTCTTTTATTTCATGCATTTAAACATTACCGGTAACTTGTAAGTGTGGGTGTGGCAAGGAAGCTTTAGGTTTTCAGATTCATTTGCAGCAGTTAGTTTCATTAGTTTGAGCACGCTTCGTGCATCCTCTTTGATGAAAAAAGCCGATAAACATTTTGGATGAAACTATGTGGTCACTCTGGCCTGTTGTGCAATATAACAGTTGTTGCATTCAGTCTGACTGATTTAGAGATGAAAATGGTGAGTAATCAAGGATTACCGCAGATAACAGTTAATAAACACATCATAAACCTGACCAGAACGACTCATTATCGGTAATCAACTGCATCGTACTTAAATCGGAGAAAGATGTAACCTAGCATGAAACAATTGAGTATTCTCAGGTAGAATGGCAGTTTTAATTGTGAGGGCTCTATTCTCATAAGTGTATCATATTTGCTTAGTTCTCAGTTGTTTTTATAAACTTTTGTGGAGTTATTTCCTGACGACCTCCAGCTGCTTCTGTATTGGAGGTGAGAGGGACTTGTCAACCAAAGGTCCCTGGTTTGAGTAAGGGCATCTATCGTCCGCCTTTGACATATACATTTAGGAGCAGAATTGTTTTTGCCTTTGTAAAAATAAAGATGCCCCAATGGCATAACCAAAACTCCTTTAAAAATAGATCTGGCAAACAGAAATAGTACTTTGTTAATTTGAGGCCAATTTTTGGGCAACAGCCACATTTTGCAGCAGATAAATTAGGCAGTGTGTCCCCCCCCGCACCCCCCATATCATGGATAATCGTCATAAGTCATTGAGATATTTGCAGTTTTATGTTGAAGTTCTGAGGAAGCGTGCTAACCTTTGAAGCAAGGCTTGTCTGGCCCAGCATTACTTTGACAAAATTTCCTCCACCAGAGAACTCTATATTGATCTTTTTTTTTTCATCTGTAATCCCTGCTTGCATTTTAACGTTTTTTTGCCTGTTGAATCAACGTCGTGGATCATAGTTGCATCACTGTAGAATTATGCCTTGATTTTAAAAGATGAATCTACGTTGATTTTGCGATGTTTTTTCAATGCTGTTTCAACGTTGAAACAAATCTTGACCAAATTTCAGTGTTGATTTGAGAGCATTTTGTTAAACTTTCTGCAACCATCAGAGTTAAACGTTGTTTCAATAGCGTTTCAGCACTGAAACAACAACTGACATAATTTCAACCATATTTCAACCATGAAGTTCGGTCGTGTGCCGGCTGGGATTGTTGCAAGGTCCATGATCCAATCAGCACAAAGGCATAGAACGTTCTGTACTCATTGATTACAAATGTCTGAAACATTCAGTCAACAGTCTCACAGACAATCTGTGTAATGCTATGATATAAAGTCCACTGATTGAAAAAAATGGCATATACATCAAATGAAAATCAAAGGAGCAAACGTGATGTATTCACAAGAGACAAGCTCATCTCACAAAGAATATGAACACAATGCATTATTAATTGCATTTTAACCCTTCAAAGTGCAAAATCACCAATATGTGACTGGAATGTTCTTAAACGAACATTCTACTACTGATGTAACAATCACTTTCAAATGAAACTGGTCCCATAATTTAGAAATAAAAAAGGCTATTTTTTTTCAACAGATTAAAATGATTATTGGCTGTAAGTATCATGTTTTGGCTGTTTCCCTGGAAGCTGTAGCAAGGATGCAGGAAGCAAGAATGCTTTGGTTCACTGAGTCCTGTCACTGCGGTTTCTGTACACTGGGCCATTCAAAGAAATATAATTCACCAGATTTCTTAAAAATGATCTTTGTTTTTATTTGAATGACCTGCACTGGTGGTGCGGTTTAGAGGATGTTACATGCAACATTTTTAAGAAGTGAAGGATTGACTGCGTGAATCTGATGTGACGCAGCCCTCGCACCTTTAACCAATTTAGAACAGTTGGACTGAACTGCTTTGTTAAAAAACCAACTGTATATCTGCATGACATTCCGAAAAGTAAGCAATGCAAGCCATAAATAACAAATAAGAATGTAGTAAGCAATATGGCATAAAACAAAACTGTATGAATCGTATCAAAGTAATTTAAAATGAAAGCACATCCTGGAGTGGCGACGATATGGGCTGCAAATGTCATTTCAACAGAGCTTCAATAATAGCCAAATTAATGCAGCTTGTTTAGAGATGTGGAGAACAGATGCCTCTAAAATTATCTACAGCCTACAATAGCAAAATAAACACACACACACTCACACGCGCACATTTGCACATACATGCATACAGAATGCACGCACAGCATACGCACACATATTGTGGTACTTTTCAGAAGCATGATTTTATTTTCTTACAAACGAATATCTTTTAATAAATTTCTTCAAATAACTTTTTTCAATCAATCATATGATTTTTCAAGTCCATTTCCTTCAGCAGATTTCTCCACAAGAATCTCCCTCATCCTTTAGTAATCATCGCTTAAGTATCAATTTGGTTCAGAGGAACTGCTTCCATTTTATGACGCACTGTTGTGCCATCCCAAGAAAGTAAAATATCTTTCTTTTCAGTGCTGCACTAAAGTTCAAATTGAGTTTTAAAATGAACGAAACAAAATGGCTATCTTTAGAAACATTTCCAACAATTGTTGTTTTGAGAGACTAATTAAAGTCATGAGATTACAAGCTGACAAAAGATTTTTGGGAAAAATCAGACAAAAAGTTGCCCATATGCACAACTTCAGAAGAGTCTTCAGTTTGAAGAGAAAATCGCTGACAGATCTTCAGCTTCCACCTTCACTCAGTAGTACCTGCCAAACGACAGCATCTGCGACAGTGAACAGATGACTCAGGATAGCAACCGTATCGGCACAGTTTCAAAGAAAATCCTGAAATGAGAAAAGAAGAGCAGAAGGTTGGACCAGTATAAGGCTAATAAGGCCAGCATCCTGTAGTCATCTGTTCACTATTGCAGATGCTGATGTTTGGCAGGTTCTGCTCAACGATACTGCCAGCGGAGGCCCGGAGAGGCATATGTGTTTCAGACGCCTGTGACTCAAATGTACATGTCCTCTCGCACAGTTGTGACTCTGGGTCTTTTGCCTCGCTTACTGCCCACTGTCCGCTCTTCTTTAAAGGCAGCACAATCCTTAGTTGGATATTTCCCAGTTCTAAGCAATATCACACATGGAATAACCTTAATCTCTCAAAACAACAACTGAAGGATACGTTTCTCCATTAAAGTGGTGCCCATTTTTTCTTTTTTTTCTTTTTTGTCAGTTTTATGCCAAATTTGACCTTGTGAATATTTTTACTTCAATTAATAGCTGAATATTATGTAATATGATGTGATTGGTTTGATGTGATGTGGCCAAAAACTGAAAAATCACTGTTTTTATCATACCTCTCAGGGCTGTAGCCGGGGGGGGTGCGAATACACGTCCCTTTTTGACTGCGATTAGTAGATCTCAATCATTTTCCTTTTATGACGCGTTTACCGATTATCGTAATTGGGAAACGAAGACACTGTTTCTCTTCATATGCTTTCTAACAGCGATTAAATCATGGACTAAATTCAGTACAGCTGCGGAACAAGAACAGAGTTGCACAAAACTTCCATTTAAAACAATTATTAGTCCTGACCTGTTCTCAGTCATTTTCATAATTAACAGAAGGTTCACTCTGAGAGCGCTCCACACTTAACAGGTGCTGCTTGTTCTCCCCGATTAGGTAAGACGACAATCATTTATCCGGACACGTATTTGCTGAATTTAAAACAAAGTTGTTTAAAATTGCATACCTGTCCACTCTCAAGCAAATATCTTGAGATGCAGGCTTTTTATAGCCTATTTAATGCCAGCAGGAGAGAGAAACCCTGTCTTTGCCACTTACAATAATCGGTAAACGCGTCATAAAAGGAACATGATTGAGATCGACTAATTGCAGTCAAAAAGGGACGTGTATTCGCACCCCCCCTGGCTACAGCCCTGTCTCAGGTAATATTTGTCCGATTGACCTCAAATCAAGTGCAAATGAAAGGTCATGACCTGAGGATGCGTCCCACCATGACATTATACCTGTTTGGTTCAAAGTTCTGACACAAGGTGGAGCTTTGTCACATAAAATTCACCATTTTTGCCATATCTTTGGAACCATTTGTCCAATTGACATGAAACTATGTGCAACTGCAAGGTCATGACCTCACAACGTGTCACATGATGACATCATACCTGTATGGTTCAATATTTTGTCACCAGGTGGCGCTTTGTGATGGAAAATTACCATTTTGGCCATATCTTCAGAACCATTTGTCCGATTGACCTGAAATTAAGTTCAAATGAAAGTCTATTCAAGGTCTATTCAAGGATTGGGGAATTGGAGGATTGGGGGTGTTCAGGGATATACCCCGATCCGTCGCCTCCGACGGCATAAGCCTAGTTATATAGTGTAAGACATGCGGCAATGTTAAAAATAAGGAAGCGGACCTGTGCCTATTTTGAATGTCCATACTGTGAGGAGGTAAAGGACAATCCAAGGATCATAGATAGAGAACTGCAGATCAATTATGTCTCGGGGGTAGAAAGTTTGCAAGACTATAATCAGACACCATCTTCTCTACTCCAAGATGTTTCAGAGGGTTACCAAAAAAGCCTTCAACTGTCATCAAAAAATAAACTTATTCACCTAAAGTTTGCCGGCGATGTCAGAAATTCCAACAGGAAGGAGTTCTATGGTCAGAAAGGACCAAAATATCGCTCTTGGTCATAAAAATAAATAGCCAATCCGTACAGAAGCTCATCTCCACGGTGAAGTATGGTGGTCGATCTTTAATCTAGCGGGGCAGGTTTCTTCCAGAAACACAATGTGTCAGCAAATCACTGAGACTGGGCATCTTGCAGGGTCACTATTTGTAAGACTACAACTAGAGATTATTTCTCATCCTGCGCGGACGGAGATCACGGTAGAGTTGTCCGGTTGTGAAAACTGGACTTCGGTTTCAGTTTGGTTGTTTTTTAAAGAGTTGAGTCTCGGTTTCCGGTTTTATTTAATTAACTTAAAAAAAGCTCACAACTTGTGAGAAACATGTAATGATAGAATATATTAATTCAACAAAATAATAGAAACAAAAGTAAATAAGCCTTCGTTAGGCAGAAAAAAGTGCGTTATACGTTGATTCAACAGGTCGCGTGAGGTCACTGGTGTTGCCATATGGCGCTGCAATTTTCCTTTGGCCCGTATTTACAGATTGCATATTTTTCGTTTTTCCTGGTTTCTCAAAATATAGCCACATTGGGCTTTAAAGTTTTTCGTCTGCATCGGCCATGAGTGACGCTATGTTGCGATTGTTGACAAAATGTGAACTGAAACCGAAAGTACAGTTGTTTGCACCCACGCTCGGTTGTGACTTTCAGTTTTCTCAGACAACCGAGACCGAGTTGGTTTTTCGGTTAACTGGACAGCTCTAGATCACGGGAACGCGCTGCAACTATTGCAAACCTCGTGATTTTATTCTGACTTTGGAAATTTGTCTGCAACTTTGAAATCTCTTAAAGGGCATCTAAAGTCGATTCTCAGAAGGGATGTTGAATCTCCAATGTTTACCAACGAATCACTTGATTTTGTTAACATCTTGCATTGTCACATGACCTATTTCATTCATATAAACCAATGTTTTGTGCACACGCGTAGTGAATCCTCCTATTTTGGTTCGTTTGCGCAGGTGCGGCTAGCTGATTAGTCGATAAACAAAAATGATGGGAGTCAACTTTAAATGCCCTTTAAAGTTGTTTGGTGTAAGCCCAGCTTTACTTTGTTAGCCAGAATTTCCTTTTTTTCCCTAGTTCTTCTGAGTCTTTGTTTATAATCCTGGTTTGTCCTTTTCCTTTAGGTTCCTGCTTAGCCCAGTGTGTGTGATTGCATACCCATGTTTGATTTCTCCTGTGTCTTTGGATTACTGATTTGTTTTGTGATTTTGTCCTAGTTTTGGCTTTTCAGACTGTCCTACGATTATGACTCTAGATTACCATTCTGTGGTGAATGATCAATGCTCATTATTTTGACACTGCCTGTCTGACCACAAATTTCAATAAAGCCACTGAACTGAATTTAAGTCTGCACATGAGCTCGGTATCTGCTCTCTGTCAGTGGATTCCTTTAAATGCAAGCATTTATACAGTGAAACCTTGCTTCAAAATGCAGCAATGCGGGTTAACTATCTTGGTCAAAGGTACCACTGAACAACCTGGAAACTGAAGCTTCTGTAATCATTATGCATTTCCATTAAGTGTACAGCCCCCCAAAAAATGAAGAGAACATCAAGGTTAGAAGGTTCAATGTTGACCTCATTGTCAGTTAATTTCCAGGGCAGTACAGTTTCGTCATTCCAGAGCCATGAGTACAACTTTGAAATTCTCCTAACCTGCCGTTAGGGTATCCCCTCTGTGAGCTGCTGCAGTTGGCAGTCAACCCATTATAAGAAAAGATCTGTCAGATCACTACTGGGAGTAACTGAGAGTGTTTTTTTTTTTCCCCTTCTATGTATGCATGCACACACACAAACATACACACACTCACACACACACATATGCCAACACTACTTTATCAGCACATCTGTTGGGGAGCTACTGGTACTGCAGTCTGTTGTACTATAGTAGTGATTTATGCAAAATGTAGCACATCATATGTTGAGGATGAATCCTTTTGTACTTTACAAAAAAAAGCTACATCCTTCCATCACAAACACTCAGCCTTTTCACTACGATCAAGTCTAATGTGCTTAAATGAGCAGATCTGTTCATTGAGTATCAACACACCGTGAACGATAACTGGTCCCAATACACTACTGCTCCAGCTCCTCCGACTCATCCAAACACAGTATTAGCTCGCTCGCCCTCCAATTCCAGCCAGTAAACTCTTCTCTTTGAATCTCTAAAGGTCGTCAGCGTTTCCTGAGCTTTTACAGGCATATCCATTACTCTCTGTCTAATCAACAGCTTCAGAAAATGGGCAGTGGACCACTTCCTGTCTTTACGGTGGCGGAGCCAATAAAGCTGCTGCTCATATAAAGTGAGTAATACCGAATATAGGGTAAGACAGAGATATCAGGCCAGAGATCCTAGCGGAAGGTGGGGTGGGTGGGGTTTGGATGCATTGGAAAAAATATTAATCAAATTATTCTTAGTCTATTTCAAATTGAGGCAATATATATGCTCTTCTGAGCATATACTCTTCTAGGAGTGTCATCTGCACTGTGTTACGCCGTCCAATGAGTTTTTTAATATTCAACATTTTGCTGAATATGACGAGATGATAAAGCCCACTTAAATTCAGAATTCTTCCTGCTACTTACGTATGTCAGCTGTCACATCATCAATGAATACAAGAAAAACAGTTCCGTTGCCAGCAACATATGCTGACGTCATAACACTGCCACCACCCGGCTTCACTGATGAGACTGTATTCTGCGGATCATGGGAAGCTCCTCCCCTTTTTCCTGTCCTTCTCTAATCGTTCTGGTACAAGTTAGTCCTTGTCTCATCTATCCATAGGATTTTGTTCCAAACTCGTAAAAGCTGTAATTTATTATTATTATTATTTCTTTTTTTTGCAAACTGTATTCTGGCCTTCTTATTTTTCAGGCTTACCAATGCTTTATTTTTGCAATAAATCCTTGGTATTAACTCTGGTGAATTCTTCTCTTGATTGTTGACTCTGCCAAAAATGCACTCTTCTGCTGGAGGGTGTTCTTGACCTGGCCAATTATTGTGAAGGGATTTTTTTTTTTTCACCAGCGAAGGAATTATCCTCTTATCCATGTCTACTGTTATCCGCAGTCTTCCAGCCCTGCTTGTACTCCTGAGCATGCCAGTGTATTGTCTCATTTTAAAAACATATCAAACAGTTGATTTGGTCATGCCTCACGTGTTCAAGGGGGACGAAATATAAAAAGTGCTCTATTCCTATATGGTTAACCAAATTTAGATGGACATCTGAAGTTAGGCATATTTTTTTTTTACAAATTTAAATACTTTTCATCTGCAAGATCTTAGTTCTAAAGGGACATGTGACTACTTTTCTTGGTTAGAAGTGTATCTGTGTAATATTTTTCTTGGACGTTTCTGTTTTCATCTCCAACTAAGTATCTTTAAGCCGACCCCAAAAACAGGTGGTGTCTGGGGTGTCGGAGGGTAATCACAATTCTGTACCAGCAGGCAAGGCATGTAGCATTGCAGACTAGCAATTAAGGCACACAGACGTCATGAATGCTGTTCCATATCAGGCACGCCGCGGCGACATCTCCATGTTTTTGGAGAGTGTGAAAACGTTTTTGATTGGTTGATTGAAGAAAACAAGTGCACATGAAATTGCATCACGCATTACTTGTGCACCGCACAAGTGACATCTAATACAACAAAAGCGTAGGCTTTTCAAGTAATACTAGTGTCTGTAAATAATATCTTAATTCATTTGTAATGATGGACCACACTGGTAAACTGTGCCCATGCCACGGTTCAGTGAATTCGCCTCCTGATCTACATTAGTTAAAATAGCGAGAGGGGAACAGATGTCTGCATATGGTGTTTGCCAGGAAGTGGTGAAATAAAGCCAATGGCGGCCTTCCTGTCCAAAGGCAGTAAAAGCAGCCTGAGAGGGAGCCGCTGACATTAAATCCTGTATTAAAGGGGTCAGTGCTGACCGATCCTCCTGCGCATCTCGAGGAGACTGAGAGAGGCCAGTGATTTCAGGCTAAAGATGTGCACAGTGCATCAAAATATTGCGCCCGTCCGCCGGTCTTTTCAACACCCCTCTGCCACACCCTCTTGATCCCTCCCACCCCAGTCCCCATGAGCAGGATTAACCACAAGCCTGATTTGAATTCACAGTGGAGAACACAAGCTGTCATACACTACACAAAACACATCTTGAGGTTCCCCAATCCGTGGTACTGGGGATTGGCTATATCGAATGAGTAAGTCTGTCATCGGCTAAGAATATAACAGTATCAGTACCTGACTTTCACCGCTAAATTTGCAACCATACAGACAGATCTGCAATGACAGTAATTTAATGTAAAACCTGCCTGTGGCTGGGAAGATTTGTATGGCAAAATGATTCTGAGCAGGTATATTTAACATGTACCAGAACACAAGTGGTCCTGACTATTTTGCGTGCAACTTGAACCAAAAAGGCTCTAGTCGTCGAGGACATTTCAGTTATTTTCTGGCCTTAAACATGAAGGGACTTTGCATGGCTTTTTAAGTCATTAAAGATGTCTGTAAAGACTTCAAATATTTAATTTAAAAGTCAGATTGCAACCATAGCCACTGTTTCAAGTGAAAGAGCCAGCCTCTCATGGATATCAAGTTAAGTTTAAATATAAAGCACATTTATAAACAATGTGCTGAGTAAGCCAAAAAGAAAAGCAAAGAAGCCAATTAAATGAAATAAATAAAGATGAGAGAGTATGCATTTTTAAAGTCTGTACATCTATTAAAGACAAATAAATGAATTATGTAAAAAGGAGAAAAATCTAATGACTAATAGATGCAGGCAAATAAAAAAACACACATACAGACAAGTAAAAACAACAGGACATAAAAATACAATAAAAGTAGAACAAGAAACAGTCAAAATGGCCCGAACGAAATATCAAACGGACTAAAAAGCAAGCAAAATGATTTATAAGAAGGTGATGACCTGCTTTGAAGGGGTAAAGTATTCCACAGTTTGCGGACAGCAACGGAAAAGGCATGGTCACCTTCAGTTTTTAGGTGGGACCGTGGAGCTGACAGGAGCATCTTATTCAAAGATCTAAGGGGCAGTACAGCGGAATAATTTTGAAGGAGGTCATATATGTATTCTGGAGCAAATCAATGTGGAGCTCAACAATAATCAATAAAACTTTAAAGTCAATTTGGAATTCCACTGGTAGCTAGTGCTGGGCTGTCATTACTGGAGAGATAAAGCCTCTCTTTCTCCAGCCAGCTGAGTTGCAGCATTTCTGACCAGTTGGAGTCAGATAAAAGAGCCATGTGGTACACCTAAGTGAAAACCAGCTATCCAAGTGAGAGGATATGAACTCATGGATAACTCCAGACCTTCTGGAAAGAGAAAGGGATCGAGTTTTGAAATAGACTGGAGTTCCAGAAATAATTTGCCTTATGCCAGGTTCAGATTATAGGAGTTTATATAGGGGTAAAATCTGAACTGATTTTTAAATCGGGATATGTAACGTACATATGGAGAAACTTTCCAGATTTAATTCTTTCAAATTGCAATCAAGCTCACACTACATGTTTAAAATCTCTAAGTCCATCACACACTATGACTTTGTTAAGATTATCTTGTCCAAAGGAGCAGCTCTATGCAACAACTCATGAGACCATGTGGAGACACGAGGCAGATTTTACGACACATTGAGGCAAAACAGCTGGCTTTAGTGAGTACTGTAGTTGGCAGCAACAAAAAAGCAGATGACAAGAAAATTTTGGAGGGAGAAGTGGTTTGGGAGGCATGGGCAATGCAAGTTATCTGTTCTTCAATGAGAAAGGAGGTAGGGTCATAGCTTTTAGGTTAAATACCTGTTTTTTTTATAAGTTTTGGTAGCTTCACTGTAGCGAGCCTCAAAGGTTTTACCACTGCTGTGCGACACCGTCGGCTGTTATGCCCCAACGAAGATGTTAAAGTTGTATTATTTGATGTTGGAAAGTATAATGAACATGCACATCCTGCAACGAGCGCAGGATAAATGATCATAGCCTACAGTGAGTTGTGAAATAACATCAGGATTGTAACTTGCAAATATGAAACAGGTTATACATTATGAAGGTGTCCCCAATGTGTATGAGAACAATTTGGGAGGGATCATATAGATTTGTGAACAGCTCGCATTACCAGATATTTTGTGTCAAACATGGGTGCTCAGCAAAGCCCTCAGCCAGATTTTTCATCTGATAATCACTGTCAGTTTTCAAGGAAAGTTACCACTGCGTAATTGGCATAGCAGCGAAACAATATAGTATGTTGCTAAAAGAAATAGAGCCCAGGGGGATTATATAATGGTCTTAAAAAGGACCCTTGGGGAATACCACGGAATATGGGAGCCAATAACAAAAGATTCCCATCCTTTCCTTATGAAGCAGTTAACCGTATGAAGTCAGTTAAGCGCAGTGCCCTGAATCCCAAAACAATATTTAAGACATCCAAGAGAAGACCGTGTTCAAAAAGCTGCAGTTTAATTAGCGCAACACAGGACCTGGATCAACAAACAACAGCAAGCTGTAAGACACTGTCAGAGACACAGACTCTGTACTGTGCAGTGACCTGAAACCAGTCTGAAACCTCTCTATGATATTGAGCTGATTTTGCTAAGAAGAAAGCTGGTAGAACACAATGTTTTCTGGCAAATGGCAAGTTCCATATAGGTCTGATTTAGATACATTCAGTTGGAGCTGAGCCACAGCATGTTTGAGAGTAAATGGAACGGGATCATTTACTAACGAAATTTTTATTATTTTTTGGAATATCAGACCCAATGATGGACAGTGCTTCTTTGAGGAGATGTAAGGGTAAGATGTACTGCAAAATATGGACATTTAAGAAACATCACTGGGCAATTTTTCTCAATTTACATGAGTATTCCAATTTTTAACTCCCAACAGTGAGCCGTCCAACATACGGGTTGTTTGGAACATGAAACCATGTTAGACAGTTGCCAACAAGTGTACCTACAAACAGCATGCAGTTCAGAAAAGCAGTGGGAAAAGTCGCAACGCCTGACAATAGCAAAAAGCTGGAACTCACTGACAGATATCCAGGTCTCTTCTGCCAAGTCCTCCTCTTAGGCCAGCGATGGTAACTGAGGACCGAAACAGCCATAAAGAGATCCAGGAGAGAACAACCCAGAGCAATAAATCTATTTTGTCTAAGATGTAAAGATGTTGCTTTCGAGCAAAGACTACTCATTTCAGCAAAAGCTCAGTATGTTATAATTGACAAAGAACAACAAAGCAAAAACCAGGGAGCAGCGTAGGATCGTGCTTGCGTACACTTGAACTGGAAACTCTTATGCACACACACACACACAGACAGAAGCTCTGTTATGTGCTGTTCGGATTATTGAACTCGCTAAGTACACTTGAACCTAGAAAGTACAGTTGCTAAAAGCATGTTTGCGTTTGCATGTCAGTTTTGGCATGATTGCATACCAGTATTACCGGACATGTATCGTGTGTGTGATTTCAGTCTGTGTGTTCGTGCGTATGTACTCACGTCTGTGTGTATGCCTGCGTGAAGATTTGAAGATTTGGATGATGCCTCTCCTGACCAATGAGAATGTTCATATTGGACTGTCCGATAGTATTTGGTCAGGCCCACAAGACAAGCATACAGGATTCCCATAATGCCTTTCCCTATTCCAAAAATGGTCTACCTCTCCTTGGAAGGTCTAGGAATGCTCTGTTCTTCATGACCTGCTTCCTGATACACAGAAGTAGTCCTAAATGTCCCAAAAGATGTTCCGATTTGTATGCTAACCTGTCACTGATTGACAATCAGAGGACATGTGGAGAATCAATAATCTCTCATCCTCAGAGTTTTTTACTGTTGGTTTTTCCAAGCCAGTATTTTGGTCATCTCCTTACACTGTGGACAGATCACAGTCGGCTAATATGATAAGGAGTGAAGTCACACGTATGTCTGCAGGGGTTAAATAAAACCTCCTGCAGTACCCCTACCAGACCACTGAGTAAGACAATATTAGAAACCGTTAACCACAGTCACATCCTCTCCACAAGTCCCTAAAGAGTACTTTATAATCCTATTGCCTTCCTTGGAGTGTACTGAACAACATCACTCTGCATTTGACGGGGTAAATTGCACTAATGATCCATGTGAATGCTCATAAAATTATGCACCGAAATGGACTTTAATTTTTCATCTTTTTAAAGTGCCTCCATCTTTGGACAAGAGACTTCAATAAGACAGCAGCCAGGATCCAATCGGCATGTTTCACTCACAGTGAAAAACAAACGCTAATCTTTATCCCTCTTTTTTCTCAACAAACCTATCTAGTGAGTTGTGTTTAGTGACTAATTTGTAACATGTAATTCAAAGCTAAAGTGAACAAATGTTTATCAAATATAAGTTGTCACTCAGGCATCACTGACATGCAAAAATTTTAGAAAATGCAGTAACTTATGGCATAAGATGGACAGAGAGAACATTCTCCTCGAATAAAGGGAACATAACTGCAGTGATAAAATATCTAGATATTAGAGCGAATGTTTTTTAAAAATAGTAATTTTATTCACTACTATTCACTATTTTAGGCTTCTAGCCAAACAATATATATATGTTTCTCAAGATAAAAACGAGATATGCAAGTTCCCCATGAGGGATAAAAACTAAGGTGCCAGGTCTCGGAATAATTAGAAAACCAAGGAAAGTGGATGGTAGTCACAGTCCCATACTGAAGCCAGGGGAGCTGGGATTGGTTGCTTCTCAGTGCCAAATGGCAAATGGGACATCAGTTCCGTTCCAATCAAGCAAGCATGCATTGGATGCATCCCTGACATTTTTGAGGAATTGAGAGCAAGTCCTGATTGCCTCCGCCAGCAAAGTTGGGAGGAGGTTATGTATTCAGCCATGCTGTTTGTTTGTCCGTTTGTTCAGACGATATCTCTCAAATTACTCCATCAATTTCAATATTTTGTGGCAGTGTGGGCAATGGACCAAGGAACAATTGATTAAATTTTGTGATGAATTTGACTCCAAATATTGCTGCCACAGCCATATTAGTTCAGTTCTTAGTGACAAATGTGTTGGCAGACCTACAAGCTCTTTGAATGCTTTTTTAGTTCATTGAACAATCTTGCTCCTTGGAAAAGGACCTGTGCCATGAAGTATTATGTCACACAAGCTCACAAGACCACAAACATGAGCAAGTACAGACTTCAAGAAACACAAACTATATTTTATTTCCTTCATGCGGTTGTATTACATTTTAGTAACTTCATGGCCCAACATGCTTAAGCGACTACATACGCTTCGTATTTAGGAATGCTTTCTGCCAACAGATGTTGTGCCAAAAGCCTAATCATCAAATATGGTAGCTACCCTGATCTGGCTTGAAGAACCATCGCTCTGTATTTTGTATTGAAATTTAAAAACTGGTAAATGGAAGCTTTCTTCGGTTTATATACACTCACTGCCCACTTTATGAGGTATATTACTGGATACCCCGTCTCCCACTTCTGCGAGGAAAACAGCCTGAAATCTTCATGACCTGGATTTAACAAGGTGAAGGATAAATTCTTTTGAGTTTCTGGTGGCATGATAGCATCATGCAGTTGCAGCAGATTTGTTGGCTGCAAACTCATGCTGCAAATCTCCCAACCACCTTAGCTGTAAAGTGCTAAATTTGATTGCGATAAGGTTACTGTGGAGGCCATCTGTGTATGATGAACTCGTTTTTATGTTCAATGACCCAACCATTTTATGACATTATTATTATTATTATTATTATAAAAATAGTAATTTAAGAATGGGTAGACTCATTGCAGCCATAAAGGAATGCAAATAGACTGCAACAATAGGTACGTTTCATGGCTTCATGGATTAATGTAATTTGCACCACACTCTGTTGCCATAGATGTGAACCAAGATACAGTCTGGAAACAACAATCACTGCAATCAAAGTCACTTGGATCACAGTTCTTTCCGATGCTAATGTTGGTTCCCCTTGGCCATCTTTACAGGCTTTCCAGTCACAGGATTTTGGGCACATGATTGGCTCAGCAGATGTTTGCATTGGCAAGTAGGTGTTGTACCTTTTAAAGTGGCAACTGAATGTATACTGTATACATTGCAATCGACTGAAGCTTGGTAAAACGCCACATGGCTTAATTTTTCAGTGAATCACCTACAAAGAGATTGATTTTCAAGTACAAAAGTACTTCTGACTCTCTCAGAACTATAAATCACGAGAAAAGCTTTGCACATTAAACGCCTATTAAAGGTATAGGTGAGCTTCCATGGTGTGGCACGAGGTGACTGTTAAACAGTGATTTTCAGTGATGTGGGAGAAACACTTAACTGTGTTAAAAAAAAAAAAAAAAAGAATTCCCCACAAGCACATCAATGTGTTCCTTCCGCTACCAGAGAGCATTCAAACAATAACTTACATGGGGCAATAAAGGATCACAGCAGTAAAATTAATGAACTCGATCCTGATGCAGGAGGTTCATATAACGATCTTTCCTTGAGCTTTCAAGTGAAGTGTGAGAGCATCCTTGTGTACCGCACACTGAGAAATAAATTTACTTTAATACATCAGGACAGTGGTTGCATGCAAATGCATATTTAGTTGATGTTCAGACAAACACTGTGCGTAACCAGCGTCCGTATTTTTCGAGAGCAAACCAACATCCTTTTAGTGAACGTAAGCAGTGGCCTGACCTGGACCCGCATGACATGTCCAGTGGCGTGGGGTAGTTGGGTTATTTCTTTCTGACGGACCCAACTGAGGCCATTGGGGTCACAGAGATCGCCGTACGTACAGCAGCTTTTCATATCGCGCAGTCAAGCACGATGCTGAGTGCGGGGAACCCATTCCCGAGACAAAAGAGGTGATGGTTGAATTACTATCACCCCGTTTAGTTAAAACAGAGTACACGGGGTGCCGGATAATGAGAGATTTATTTTTTCAGCGGCCCGTCGGTCCTCCCTTGTGCGAAGCGCTGCGATGACATGGCTGCTCTACTCCGTCCCCATTATCCGCGCTCCGCCGCCACGATAACAAAGAGTTCACAGACACCCGGTCCGTAATTGTATGCATTTAGTCACGCAAACACGAAAGCGTTGGCCTGGGAATGGCTAGTTTGCCAATGACATCATTTAGTTTTCGAACAGACTCAATGGAGCCATTTCAGATTCGCCCGGCAGTGCTGAGCAAATGAGGGTTCGGAGGCAAAGAAAAAAACTCCTACGGTAAAACAAGTTTCTCATCAACAATGTGTTTTTTTGTTCTGTTTGGTAGAGAAAAGACTCCTTTGAGAGGGAAATTGAGAAAGTGTCAGGGTCCAGCCGGTCCAGTCTCGTTTTAAGATCACCCCCAATTTGATAACGAGCAGTTAATGCAGCCATCCCAGCCATGTGAAAATCAATGGAAAAAAAAACCCTGAGGATGAGGGATTATTGATTCTCCACATGTCCTCTGATTGTCAATCAGTGACAGGTTAGCATACAAACAGGAACATCTTTCGGGACATTTAGGACTACTTCTGTGTATCAGGAAGCAGGTCACGATAAACAGGGCATTCCTAGACCTTCGAAGGAGAAGTAAACCATTTTTGGAATAGGGCAAGGCATTATGGGAATCCTGTATGCTAGTCTTGTGGGCCTGATAAGCATTAGGTTAGTGTGTTTGACTTTTTCAGCATAAAGACTTTGTTTATAGTTTGCCGTCCACAGATATCCGCAAATAAGATATCAATCACCATTCATTTTATGACATAAAAAAGAGAGATAGACAGAGAATGGGAGAAACCCACGATAGCACGGCACACATGAACCCCCTCCACTCGACTCTCAAAACATTGGCATAACCTCTGTACAACATGGCAGTTTAGTAGGAATGGCCCGTGCTGGACCCAAAGTCACTAGCAGTCCTGTCCATGACTTTCACTCTGCCTAGCAATCCTGTACCATTGGCAGAATGTATCTTAGTTACCAGGCAAAATCATTCTCATCATTCAAATATTTGCCTCAGTCTTTTACAAGGATGAATGCTTGGGATGAACGCAAACAAAAGAAGAATGAATTCACTGTTCGTTCTAAAAACATAATCCTCAAATAGCTCAGAGCACAGAGAAGGATGAAGGGATTTGTGCCAAAATGACTCTTCTTTCTGTCACACAGATGTGTGAGAAATGCCAGTAAAACTGAGTGCTGAGGCTGCCGAACCTTTTAATACACAACAAACAGTCGTCAACGTCCATGACTAATAACAGCATCGCAATGAAATGTGACCCACATACTAAGTGAATTAGAACATATTTTTAATTTGTGGGGTGGAGGGGGGATGAACAGTTTTCATTCAGCTTACGCCTTTATATAATGGCTTCTATATTTTCAAGTCCCAGCGCCTTGAAGCACAGAACATATAATGCGACAGAATGTAGGGTACGCTTGATGAACTGATACACATCCCGTCATCTTACCCAGTCTTTTTTTGCCATCGTCTTCGTCTCATTCATAAATACTGAGCCGTGTTTTGGTTTTTTTTCTGCTTTGTAGAAAGTGAGTCTCTCATAAGGGCCTGTGACAGATTTTAACAACATTAACATATTATCCAGGAGAAGAGACAGAGTCAGTGAGTCGAGGCTGAGTATAAAACCCCAGCGCTTCCCGATCCATAGTCTCTCCGCAGCTTCCTGTCAACCCTACCCACATCACACAGGTTTTCCAGTAGAGAAAAGGACAATCAAATGCGATGTTTACGTGCATTTGTATGCTTGAATGGCCAGTTTAACCCCAGTCTTTCCCTTCCTGCAAAGGCTAATCTAGAATTAATTCCAGCCATAATGTAATGGGTCCGGTGTACCACAACATTGGTATCATCTGAAATGAGGGAAGCCACCAACAGTAGAGGGGCCCAGGTACAAACCAATCACTGTCATGCGTTTCTCTTAAAGGAGCAGTTCACCAATATTTAGCCATACAATTTCACAGTGTAGGCTTCGTATAAATAAGTCGCACGAAAATCATACACATTTTCCTGCAGTAGCCTGAGATATTTGTATATTTATCACCCCCACGGCTTTCCTTTGCACTTGCTGTAAAGACAACAACTACCACAATGTATTGTGCTGGCTGGCTACTCCAGACACGCCTGGCCGCGCTTATAATGTCAACAGTTTTTTATGCGCCGCCGAAGCACGGGCTACATAAAGGCCAAACCCAGAGGTGTCATTTTTCACACTTCACACACAAATACAGACCGGACAATAGAATGGCGATGGTATTTAGAAAATGAGACACAATAAATGTACATGCTAGCAAATAACTATACAAATGGTCAGGATTACAAAGAGCATTTTCATCTTGAGCACTGCAAGAGAGAACTCCAATCGGCGTTACAGGGTCGTCCCGCAACACAAATTCTGAAGGAAGCAGCTATACCATCCATTTTTCTTTCACGAGACCCAAGTGATTAATCAAAGCTCATTTTCGCCCTTCAAACCCCCACTGGAGATGAGAGGATGGCTGATGGAGTCGTAGGTAAATTAGCTAGCCAGGTAGCTGTTTTCAAGTCAAGGCAAGGCTCCAGCCACTTCATGTTACTTACAACCGAAAGCTATTGCTAACATTACTTGAAAGTAAGTTAATGGAGACCAAATAGTCGTAATGCTGAAATGACTGGAGATTTTTTTTGACTTGATTGCTGGCTGCTTAAAGCTATCACCACGAGCTATGGCGAACCTTATCTAGCTGATCAAATGGTATTACACATGGCACACGATCAAGCTTCCTTTCTGAAAACTAATGTAACATCAGCCAACAGTTAGAGCTGTTTGGTGTTGACATTAAATCACGCCAGCAAGCTGAAAATGTTTTCAATCATTTCGGTAGAAGTTTTGCGATCATTGTGAGTTGAAAACAGTCATTGATGTTAAGGCGAGTAACTTTCAACTTCAGGTTACTCATTAGGCATTCTTTTGTTGTAATTGCCCGCCCAATGAGAACATTGGGTTGCGAAACAACCCTAGCCCTTTGTAGTTTTAAATGCAACGGCAGAGACTTGTGCTGATGTCACACCAAGTCATAAACAAAAAAAATGTATATATTGGTATCTGTTTCAGAGCAAATATTTAATGTATTTTTTCTTTCAATACTGTTACTTCAATAAAAAGGTGAGATTTTTGTGTTTATTTTGTGTGAAAGAACGAGGGGATAAACAGCAAAGACATTTTTCACAGTCTGTTTTGTTCATATTCACTAAGGGTGCAAATAATTTTGGAGGGCACTGCACTAAATTAACTTGCCATTTAATTCTTCATTGTTCTTAACTGTCAAACCACAGGTATGCGACTTCATTAAGAAGTAGAACGTCTGAAATTACGTTGTACATTCGTGGGCAGGACATATTCATAATGACCAAAATTCAGAAATGGCTCAGAGGTTCGTCTTTACTTTGTTTTTTCCCGGTTTTTAACCCCCGCCATGACACAAAGTGGAGCAGGAGATATTGCGATAGAACTTGTCCATCCTTCCCTCTGTCTGCCTGTCTGGATAAAAGGAGGCAAGTTTTTTTTTCAGAAAGTACTTTACCAAGATGAATGAAATTTTGTCTGTGTAGACTACTCATCATGACCTTCATTGGGTTTGAAAACGGGATTCCGTGGTGGCAGGGGATATTGTTGACAACGTCATCTTGTTGATATTTTGAAGCATATCCATCGTTGCTGAAATACAGCTGACAGGGAACCTTCAAATCACCTGCTTCTTTTCTCCTGTCAGTCGGGAGACTAATGAAAATGAAGATTTTGAAGGCTCAAGGTCAATCTTTTCAAGTGTCTTCTGAGCATATTCAGTATGTACAGGAGTGCTACGGTCATTAAGTTTCCTTATTGTTTTTACTAAAAGGAATTTTCTATTCACATCTTGTCCGCACATCAGCACATTAAATTGCTTTAAACTTTTCAATAAGAGTCATACTGTGTCTTAAATAGATTAATACTGCATTCACTTCTACACAGGCAAATCATTATTATCAAGGTGACACTACCATATGTTCAATTACTTTAGAATAAATAACGTGTAGTGTAATGTGATATGTCCTTCCCTTGTTCAAGTATGTGCTTCCATTAAAACAAGCAGCCGCAGGGTTGAGGAAGGGTTCTGTTCGAAGGAGGGGGGACAGGGACTGAGGTCGAAATTATCAGAAGGATAATCCAACACAAAATTCAGGAAGTGAGTCTTTATGTTCAAAAACAGCATCCTTCTTTCCTTCACGGTGTAGTAGTTAAGTGTTCTTAACTCGGGACCGAAAGGTCCTGAGTTCAAGTCGTTGCCATGGCCTTAGCGGTGTGTTCTTGGGGAAAACACTTCACTCCAACAGTGCCCCACTCCGCTCAGGTGTATATATGTGTACCAGAAAATTGCCGGGAAAACCTGGCTAAGAGCTGGGAAAGTAAACTGCTATGGACTGGCATCCCATCCAGGGGGAGTAGCAGTACTACTAGTCACTGCATGCCACAGGAAACCGGGGTTAAGCACCAGCCTGATGGGTCACTAGACTCCGAACAGACTTACTTCCTTAATTCCACCACTATCTCTTTCTATCCACTGTTCCAATATTTGTGGAGGTGAGTGAAGCAGCTTCAATCTCAGCTCTCCATCCCAGAGGATCATATATCTCTGTATGCTACGCTGAAAGTTTTCACTTCTGAGTAAGACCGAAGTTGACACAATCTAGTTTTTTATGCTGAGATAACAGAACTATAATTTGCCCTTTAAGTATAACACATTTCACCAAATCAATGTATTATTTTTTGAGTCAGATATTATCAAACATAGCATTCTGTCCGAAGAAGAGATCATTGTCTCAACCTGCTGACAAATCTGGAAATTGGTATTATGTTACATCGAACCAAAATGATTAACATGATCTAATGAAGCACGACAGCAATTTCATAGACCTCATTGAGAGTTTGCTCAGGGTGATACAGTGCGGTTCTTTAACAATCACACAACATGCAGGACAGAGAAGGAAATCCGAAACTGAGTTGAAAAACAAGCCATTGATCAAGTGCCAAATGGTGAGATTGCCAAATCAGGGAGAAGACAGAATCATTTGTTGGTGAACCAGCCAGAATTGTGACAATTGATTTCAATACACAAGGGACTTGCCAAACACAAAAATTATGGACATAACCTAATCACAACCGGTAGATAATTCCAGATAATACAAAGGCTTGTAAGTAACTTGCAGACTTAGGATGGAAATACAGGGCACCTGAAGGGAACAAATTCCAAAGAGGAAACTCCCATTAAGTGCATTGAGAAATAGGAAGCCAGACTTGGGACGTGGCTACAAACAAGAGAATCAAATTAACAATTAACAAAGAGAACAGCGAGGGCTGATTTGGCAGTGTGAGGTAAACAAGGACATGTGGAAACAGAAACAGACATAATATCAAGAAAAACAAAGCGATGGACAAAACAACATGAACAATGAAGTGATACAAAAAATCTAGAAGTAAACAGAAAAACTAAACATATTAGCTAATACTCTTGATTCACCATCTTCAGTGACTCCCCGCTATCGCTTCACATAACTTCCTGAAAGGCATGGAGTCGCCCTTGGAGAGTAGCGATAGGGAGGTGAGGAGTAAGTTATTGGGATGCAGGGTGAAATAGAGCCACAAACAATAATGGCTTTCATTTTCACCTTAAAATCAGTACGCAATTCAGAACTAAGTAAGCCGGTACAGCAAGTTACCTGCTGTAATTGATCTAATGCCAAGTAACACTGACAACAAGCAAAGCCTCCAGGTCTCAAGGACCAGGGTGCCCAGAATAGCCCTGCTGTCGTTTGTCGGTAAATGCCAAGCACCCTATAGCATCCAGGTTACTGTATAGTGGTCAGTGTCAGAAGGTTCACAGGCCTGTTTTTTATGTGTTCTTATCCTTGTACATTTGATGTAATTCATGGTACAGTGGCGGTTGCGGCCGGAGGCTATTGCCTTCTATAGCGAAAAGTACATCACAAGTGTGTATTTAACAGCAAGCCCAAACCCAGGTGGAAATATTGTAAATTCAGTGTAAGGCTAGAGTTATACTGCTGGAACGTTCTGCCCTATCACCTAACTTCAGCCCAGTGCACACCCTCAGCTGGCTTCCCACCTCGTGTCGAATTTTAACACATATTCATCTGACCTAACCCCCCCGGATCCGCAAAAAAAAAAAGGGTAAGATTTTCACACGCTTGCGCCAGGGTGACGGAATTTCCGGCCCACTTAATTTTAATATAAATAGACGTACATTTTTATATATCTCCGTTTGCAAGACCCTGAGTAAAGAGAGATTTATTTGATTCACAACTTCTCATCTTTGCAAGGAAAGTGTAGGACTGTTTGGTTGCTCAGTTAGACACTGTGAATATGTGAGAAGCCTTAGTCACATAGATGGGTCACTGCCGGAGGAGGTCCTCCCGTCCCTGACCAGACCCTGATTGGCCTTCTGATCCTGTCTCTGATTGGCTGGACAGCATGAGAGGTTCAGGGAGGGAAAGTGCACTTCCACCACGGCGCTTAGGAGATGAGGTAAGGATTAAAGTTTAAGTTCAGTCACTGCAAATGAGTGCCACAAGAGTGACGTAGTAGGTTATGTGTATTCTTTAACATCATTGTCATCATCATCATCATAATATCATCAACATCATCATCATCGCCATCCCAAAACCAGCGACGAAAACGGAGATCAGTCCTATTCCCTCTTGGCCCTCTCTCTTTCAGTCTCTCTCACTCTCTCTTTCTGTTTCTCACACTAGTTCCCTCCCTTCGTCTGCAATCCACCACTCAATCTAATTATCTGCTCTCAGGTTCCCACTCAAACCTCTAAAGAAGATGCTGAGCTCACCGTCCACAGCTCCTCTTACACTCGTACGCACTAATACACATCCGTATACCACGGAGTTCTCCTGTAGATAAGATGACAAAATGAGGGAAAGTGGAGGTGAGTATCCTGTAATATGCTTGATGCTTAGTCTATAACCCCCTCTGGTACGGCTCTTAACCTCAAACCCCAGAGGACCACTAGCTAGAGGTCAACAGGGTAGCACAGAGGGAGTTTGCTTGACTGGTAACCTAAGAATTGCTGTTTCCCCCGGTGGAGCTTGGATGCTGACTTGATCTGGACAGATGAAGTTGGGAAGATCTCAGCCACTGGGCCCTCGAGCTAAGCTCTCAACCCTAAAATTGTCCCGGGGGGTTTATCTTTATCCTTCCTCACTTGAAACCACTCTATCTGGCATTTCTTCCAGGGCATCTCTGAAAAATAGGAACATCTCAATGCTTAAACAAACGTAAAAAAAAAGAAAAACTTCCCCCAGTGGTGTAGTGATCCCTGTAGAAGTGGTAATACTCTACTAGGTAGATGGATAGATCATTCTGGAGAAGGTGAGCGTACCCTCCCTAGCAGTCCAATTTTGGCATTTTGGCTGATAGGAGGGGATACAGAAAGTAGGTGGGCATACATCATACACTAATGACTGGCCCTAGTCGCTCCTCCCACCCGTAAAGCAAATAAAGATGCAATAACAGACAGAGGACTGCAAGACCAGTCTATGAAACAAAAATGTCAGGTCTGCAGCTACGGAGCTTCAGTCTTTCTACTAGCCTCACTCCCTACACACGCAAAAAAAAAAAAAAAACCTTTCAATACTAGGCCCGTAAAATTCCCACCCTTCACATCATAACAATCGACACTATTTACTCGTTTTGACATAATCCCTGCAGATTGAATCAAAAATGATCAAACACACAAGGATACGCAGGACTCTGACGAGTTAATTTCTGTTTGTTCATCGTGTTCTGTTTACGTCCTCTTTTTTTACGGAATCCACGCGTTTACACATTTCTAAGAAAAGAGCAAAGATGTTTGACCCTGGCCCGTCAGAGTGACCACGGCTATCCAAACTAACGCCGCCTGAACGACACCGTGGTTTCTGGAGAGGGGCCACAAGGAACGTATTGACATCAACCAGATTTCGCCCCACACTATTTGGGTTTGATACTGTACAGTTTCCTCAAAAAGAGCAAGGAAATTGTGTTCGCGGCAATAGTTTCAGTCAAGCCGGTAAGGGCTCTGGGAGGAGTTAAAAAAGGTGGATTTTGACTGGTGGTGCGGACAGCTGTCCTCAGCGTGGTTTTGACGCTGGGGTCCCCTTCCCATAAATCCCAGCAGGCCCATGGGGAGTCTAGAGAATATCAGATATCACTGGGGTTGTAAGCGGCATTTGAAGTCAATTTAACCTCGCCATAGGAGGCTCCGCAAGCTGGCCAGTGCTGCCACTTTCATATCAGTGAAATAAGAGCCACACGTACAAGCATACCTGTGCGCAAGTACACTGCAGCATACACACTTACGCAGACACGCGTAAACACAAACATATGCAAGGAGCAAACCTCATTTATGTACACATTTCATGCTCGCTTTTAAATACATACGCATACACGCACTTGGACCTCCACGCATGAGCTACTGCATGAATTAATGTGCACTTGCGCACACTTCGGCATAAACACGCGCATACTGAGATTGGTCGTGCATAAATGGTTGCTCGTGGTTGACGACACCACCTGTTCAGTCTGGAGACAGACAATGACCTGGCGCATGATAAGGACTGCTAATATAACCACCAACCGGGGGTGGGGTTAGGTGGCGTGTGGGGGTGTCACTTCATCAAAATGAAACACCCACTCCCACCACAGCCTGACGTCTGAAGCCCTAATCAGACAGCTGGGCTCGAGTGGCGCGTACTAATCAGTCGAATCCACGCAGAGGGGAGTTGACATCTAACTCCACGCTGGCAACCCCTCATCACATCACTCAAGAGCATCACCACTTTGGTGATTGACTGAACCACATCAATACATGTTTAAGTATCAAGAAAAAACAACTCCTCCGCAGAACTGGCAACCAGGATCTGTGATCACTTTATAACGAGAGGGAGATACAACTGCACTGTATTACACAGTGAAATGTAATAACATAACTACAAAAACATGTATAATTTAAGGGCCAGTGGGCAAAAGAAAACAGTCAAAGCATGAGCCTGAAGTCAATTAATGAAAAATTACAAAAACTGCATAAAGACTTGAAACCAGATGCTGTTACACCCTGTAAGGTGAATCTGAATTGCTTAATGTTCCACATGAAATTTATAACTTAAGTGCTTTACTCCTCAATGAAGTTCTCCTGGACATGTCACACACGAAAAGAGATGCCAACATCTATTCCTTTGGTAAAATAAAGCTAAAATAAATCAGTAGATAAAAGCTGTGTGAATTGGCAATATGAGCATTACATACAGTGAGACAGAATCAATTGAAGTCATCCGCTGAATCTAAAAGAAAAAAAAGATGAAATAAAAACTGATGAAATAAAAAATAAAAAAATTCTAACAAAGATGAATATCGCTAGTCCCAGTACCTAGTACTCTTTGCATTCAAGCCCCCGATGCAAGTAAGCATAATCAGCTGACAAACAAAAATTCACAGAAGGTATCTGTCTAGGAATAACATTTGAGCTCATTTTAGCTTTGCGTTCAGAGCGGCAATGCTATCATAATAAAGGAATATATTATTATTTTGCTAATCAGAAAATGCAAGCAGCAGCAGAGATAGCTGTTCTCCGTATGCTAACTCAGCAGCCGCGGCAATGCAATATATTAGCTCAGGTAATCACCTCAGGTATCTGAGCAAGCACTTCACCCTTCATATTATATAACAAATGGCGTCAAGTGAGTTAAAAATTTCCCCTGAGGAGAAACTAAAGTATTTTCTTTCAAACGATGGTATTCTAAAAGCAAGAAGCTGAGAGTTTGACAGAGCTGAGCAGGGCAGTTGTACATGTTTTACAAAAGGAAATATGACGGTACAGCAGGCTATTATTAGCTCGCGTTAATCATTACTCTGCTAACGGCACTGACAGTGGCCCTGAGACGGATTGAAAACATTGCTAATGGATATAAATTACCCATTGTGTGATAAAAGGATTTTTTTTTTTCAGGGAGGATGGAGGAATTACATACAGAAAAGGCCCAAGGATAAACCGTAGGAGCGCCGTGCTTTATCCCAGAAAAGTGAAACTTATCAATGCACTGAGTAGAAGCAAGAATCCTTACTGTAAAATGATGAGAAAATGTAATCGTATCACAGAGATACAAGCCTCGCATCACTAGAGATTATTATAAGAGGTCAAGTCTTATTTTGTCATCACTTAGCAACCTGTTAAGCAAACAACAGATCAATCATTTTGAACAAGTCTAATTTCATTTTTTTGTGTTATGGAGTTGTCTATCACATTTTTAAGTTAAATTGCTCTGTCTTCTTATAAAATGGTAAATAAAGCACAGCACTTAATGTCAATTTTCTTCGTGAAAGTGTTCTCACATTTAGCAATGTAGTAGCATTACGTAGGTTCCTTGCTCTCGAAACAGTGCTCAAGATATCCTGAGAGGCTCAACTTTGAAGAGAATTATTTTACCCTTTTAACAGCAGAGGTAGTCAAGACAATACCTTTCTATTGAATGAGGCAAAGTTGGGCTTTTGAAATGATCGACATTAGACAGATGAGTATGTAACAGCATCCAGCTCAGGGAGGAGGGCCGTATGTTCATGAAATGGATCCTATCTATGATATGCTGTCACCAGAATATTTTTAGTTATAAAGTCTAACTCTGATTGTAAAAAAAACTGGTGAAAATCCAATAACCCAAATTACTTGATCTGCTATGCAAAACACCTGAAAAGCCCCAAACCCACAATGCCAGTTCTGTGGAACCAAACATCTGCAAAACCTCTGACCCACAGACCTGCTTCGATCGTACAAAACATCGCTTACATAGGTTGGAATTTCAAAGTTCAAGGTCAAATTTAAACTTTTTTGTTTAACAACCAATTTCATACTACTTTTCAGAGGTGATAGATATTATGTCCGTCAGTAAATTCTCAAAACTCTGTTAATATTGGACTAGCTGTTTAGATGCTATGACCGTTTCCATGGCAATGAAAATATCTATGTCCCATGATGGTGCATGTTTTTACTTGGTGATATCTTCCATTTCAAGCAAGCCTCCTCAACGGGAGCAGCACAAGTATCATACAATCCTCTCTCAAATGATTGGTCCAACAAACGGTTATAATTATTAATGATTTCAATATCCTCAGTCTCCTTCTGTGTTTTCCAGTTTTTGCAAGTGACCCCCTATGAGCAATTTAATTTCTTTGTTTCTCAGTTAGTCAGCATGATTACACAAAAACGTATGGAGGGACTTTATTGAGAATTTTACCAGAGGTGGACCTTAGACTGACTTAGAGGTGATAAGATTTTGGGAGTGAACCAGAGCTGGATAAAGGATTTTTTGTTGGATTCCGCACCATTTGACATATTGAGTCACATCTTCACTTGATTTGAAATGGGGAAAATTGGGGGCGTCATCTCAACGATGTCAATCATCACGACATCACATACTGATGATGTTGACAAACGGAAGATTATTCAATCTTGGCAGATGCTGCGTTCTCAGATTCGCCCGGTTTTTCACATGTTGAAAGTGTTCTGCAACAGCCTCTAGACTCAGTGCACAGGTGGGTGTCGGGTTACCAGAGGCAGGTGAGAGGACAGCCCATAATAAGTACGCAGGAATGAAAATATTCCCCTTTGAGTTGACTAAAAGCGTGATCTCATACATTTCAACCCTCCTTCAAAAAGATACAGTATAAATTCAAGCAAATACCCTAGGATCCCATTAACCAGTTACGACTGCTTCCAAATTGTGTTATTGGAGAAGTCCAAAGGTATTTCACAATATCACAGGTATTTTTAGGGATATTTACTTTTATGTGATTGCACCTTATTTCACTCGATCATATTTTTTTTTTTTCCGTCTCAAAATAATGCTGTGTTGCAAGTGTTTCAATTTTAATGGCTAGCCGAGGATTATGTACAACATCAACCTTAACAGTGAAGAGAGGGGGATAGAGAGACTATAATTAATATTACCAATTTACCAAGTTTGTCTTCCGTCAAGAGACACTTATGGGAAACTCAGACAACAAATTGTCAGTACTGAGAGGAATGATCAAAAAATCTGCAAGCGACAAGCATTCCACAGGCAAGAAGTGCTTGTAGCCCTTGAGGCATAATGCTCAGAACAGCACTTGAATTATTTTAGTGTTCTCTATACAGCTGCCATGGATTGGTGGCTTGTCCAGGATGTACAAGGTGTCCAATACAGAAGTGACTTTGCTCTATCATTTTTTTTCCTTGATCAAGCATCCTTTCAGCTCAAGTATTATGTGGGTTTGGGCAAAGATGAATTGAGAGGCATCCAAAGAGGCCCTTACAATCTATATCACAGTCCACCCATTTATCACTTGTATTGATGCGGTATTAAATTTCCATGAAGTATCACATGTCAAAAGATGCAAAGTGATCGATCACATCTCTACTGACTAAATGATTCAATCTTTATGTGGACGGCAGTGACGGTTTGTCTTCCAATAGGCAGTGCGTCAACTGTCGGGGTCTTAAGACACTGGCTACATTTCAAAGCTTAATCCTTCCGGCAATTTTTTAAGAAATCAGTGAGTTTTCAAAACGTCCCCACAACGTCTCCCTATAATTTATTTCTGGGGGGGGGGGGATATTCTGCCTTTTTGAGAAATGAAACTGGTCCATGCACAGTGTAGCACTGCGTTGAAGTAACAATGATGGAGAAGCATCAGTTTCCTCATTTAAAGTACATCAAAGCAGAGCTAATATTTGAAAGCAGATTATGTGCTTTTAAAAAATATGTGCGTTCTTCAGCTTTTGAATTGCGGCTAATGCATTTCTCTTGAGGTCAGAGACCTCATCAATGGCTTATTCCATCAAAGCCACATAAACCTTTAAAGAAATCCCAATAATAGATGTTATAAACATCATCTTGACACATGTTAATCTATTTACAGTGACCATTACATAGAAAAGCCACAATTTATGCTTTACAAATTCAGTTGATGAGATACTGCGTCATCCACAAGTATTTGACAGTGAAATATCCTCTTACATTTTTGGCTCTGTACCCAAACATGCCGGATTTGAAAATAGTGAATATGAGGTTAATGTACAGAATACCAGATTTAATTTAAGGGACTTTGCTTTTGATTACATACGGGTATTTCAGCCATATTTACAGTAAAAAAATACTGTAAAAAAAACCTCACTTTTGCGCTGTTAGTTGTAAAATATACAACCAGTTAAGATGTGTGTTACGGTCCAGGGGCAGATCTAGGATGGTAGGAGATCCGGGGCTGAGCCCACAGGGAGGAGAGAAGTGTGCGCATAAGCTGAGATACAGAAACCCTCAACTTACCAACAAATTGGGCAAAAGTTTCAGGAAAACACTTGGATATTCACACCCTTTAATGAAGAAAAAAATTCTAAAATCACTAAAGATACAGTCAGCAGCTGGTTGAAGTCTCTTCAGAATTTTTTTTCTGCAGGTTGATTGGTACCATTACGTACATCAGCCAGTCACAGCTCTCGTACAGGCTGTGGCACCATTGTACGTGCCAACAGCCAATCACAGCACAGCTGTACTCATGCATCAATGAGAATGGCAACGCATGTCAGCTGAGTTGTGTACACGGCAAATTTGTTAATGCCCGTCTGACAATCACGATTAAAGTGCTCCACAATACGCTAAATAGCAAGTAAAACCGGACTGCTGCAGAGGTCCAACAGTCTATATATTAGACCTTGGCTTCGATGACTAATACTGCAGATCAGAGAGAAAATTTTGTGATATCAGAAAGTAAGCACGATGAGCGACGTTATTAGCCCAAAAACACAGACTGCTTTGTGACCGTAGACTTCGTGACGCAGGCTCCTAGTTAAAGCTTTGCGCTGATAGCATATGATTGTTACTGGAGTATATTGGGGAAGCATAGTTACTTTCTGAACCAGTATTTTGAACATCTGCTGCAATCGACAGAAAACTTTTCAACTGGCCGCCAGCTAATTATCAGAACCCAAAGAAAATGCTTTAAATCCAAGAACTGCAGCTTTTCTCATTTTTATTGTACTCCAATGAAAACTAATCACCTTACACCTGGACCACTGACTTCATACAGTATATGCTGCGCGAATAATCATGTACATGCAGGACTTCAGACCGGAATGGAAGAGCGCATCCAATGTAATCCATTAGGATAGCAGTTTAGCGATTGATGTTGATACGAGCTAACCAAATAATATCATTTGCCACAGGACGCATGCATCCATGGCTCGTATCAACATCAATCTCTTATCTTCTATCGTGATGGATCAGATTGGATGCTTCCTTCCACTCTGACCTGAAGCCCCACATGTTGAAGATTATTCACGCAGCATGTATGAAATCTGTGACTGCTTGGTTCAGGTGCAAAATGATTTATTTATTTTCATTAGAGCACGATAAATATAAGAGAAGCTGCAGTTATAGATTTATAGTCTATTTTCTTTGGGGTCCTGATAATTGGCCAGCGGTCAGTTGAACAGTATTTTGCTAGCTGATGTTGCGGTGGATAGCCACGACAAAAAAAAGTTCACTGTTCACTTTGCCAGATGCAAATGACATGGCGTATTCATTTTATCAACAATGGAAGGCTTATATCTAATAAATAAACGTTACCTTTATCGTTTTATGTTTTTTTCAGATCCTTTTTTTTTAGCTTGCTCTACTAGCTAGCTCCTGAATGTCACGTTTCAGGCATCATGAACTTTGTGCGTGCAAACATAGACATATATACGGAAGGAAGAGGGAGGCTTTTATGAGGACGAAACAGACACATATGCGTCCCCGTAACTACGGTAACTTTCTGAAACACGCTGCGAATGAATGAGTACTATATAGGCTAAAGAATCAGAGGTTGCAAGAGCTCTAAGTTCATTCTCGTCTTATTTTTTAACTGTAAGGAAAGACCCCAGGTTAAAGAAAAACACCCCGGGCTATAGCCCAGCAGCCAGGCCCTAAACACGCCCCTGTTACAGTCCATGGGGCCACCAACAACACAGTGAAGTGCAGGTTAATCCTACAAAAACAATATATGGGTTCACCAAATACAACTGCTCTGTTAAAACCTGTGGAATTTCTGGCCGATTTTAAATCCTAGCGGCGATCCCGAGGTTACCGAGGATCCCAAATATGTCCTATTGAATCACAGGAAAATGTCTATAAAATGATGTACAAGACAATTGATATGTTTTCCATTTAATGTAACGCGGTGCCCATATGAACATGGTGTCATATGTTTGAATATTTCTCTCAATATAGGCATGATGTAGCTTCAGTGAAGTGCTGCAACCAACAGATGCAGAGTATGCGAGTGAGATTGTGATAAAATATGAAAAAAAAATGCTTTTTCTGACTTTGAACCGATCTTAGGGAAAACTTAAGCGCAAAGTCAGAGGTTAAAGGGTTAATTCACGAAGTCGTCTTTACAGTGGGAACCCAGACTCTCTCAGCCTGTTCGCGTGAAGAGTTCATTTTAACAGGTGGAGGAACTTTACGCTCTTCATGAGAATATCTCACCATAAAATCCCCCACAGCAAAACTGACAGGGGGTATAGTTCAACTCCTTTTGAGATCCAACATCTGCTCCTATTCATACCTTCAGTTTTTTTGAAGTATCAAAGAGCACTACAATCCATGTGCTAAATTAGATATGATGTAACGTGACTAGATATCATATACACTTTTGTTTAAATATTTTTGTCCCAACATTGAGTCATTTCTCAGTTTTATTTTAGGCATATGGAGAGAGTAAGTCATGATAGCATGAGGATCCCTTCGTGAAATTTGCAGAGGAACCAATCCGTGGACTTTGAAGGTCCAGGACTGGTATTAGAGCTCAAATTGCGTGCTAAGAGCCCACATGTGCACATAAACAGCAGCGAAAATTCAATTTGGGGATCCCGATGCCTTAAACAGAACGACGGCTCAACACCAGGACACTGCACGGTCATTAGAGCTCTCTTTCCATTACCTCTAACCACCAATCATTAGACACCAGAGTGTATACATAATTAGAAAATCACCTCCTTTGAAATCCTGGCTAAGTAGTTTACATACTGTAATTACAGGGACAAAATCAATTTTTAATCATTTCCCTGATTGGCCTCATCAGCTCCACGGGAACAAAGTATCCTGCTTGTTGTGTGAAAGGAACATCTGGGCGAAAACAATTACCCTCTTTGTGTTCCTCACCATACACAAATACGGCAAGCTACCACGGGCACCAAATTTTAGCTACCGCACCGCCCTTGACCAGTGTAACATGGGTCAGTCAAAGATAAATTACATATCCATGCCTTTCATGAGTACACAACAGGCAATCTTTTTTATTACTTATATACAGATATTTTTTAACCCAACATTTTGGTCCGCCATGAGGAAACTGTTCTACAGATCATTTACATATTTTGTCTTCGCTTTTATGTATATATTTAATGTTTGAGAACTGCCTGAAGTACAGCTGATAGAATTGCAGAGCTTGATACTAATACTCTCACGTATCTTGTGCAAATTTAAAGACTATATACAACAAATTTAAGTTTTAAGTTTACGTCCCACTATAATATTCTTTGAATATAAGCACAAATCACATTTGGGGGGGGGGAAAATCAGTCATTAAATACAATGCCAGGAAATTAAAATTTGCCCAGTTTTTTTTATTAGCTATTTTTTTTCCTCTCAGCAATACAGCAAGTGATAAGATTTGTATCACGACATTTCACAATCCTTTTAAAACTGCCCAACGCAAATATCATTTCGCTCTTCCTCCATCTCATTGGAAATGAACTGATCAGCAGGGACTATAAATCGTTTAAAAATCCAATTCTCAGTGAGGATAGCCATAACAGTGATAAATGACAGAGAATAAGGCAAGTAAATCACCAGTTTTATGACAATTACCATTTTAAGTATCGCTTTGTATAATGATTTCAGTCAAGAACAAAAATAACAAATGGATTTCCAAGTAAAACAAACACATAGGCCTTATTGATATTTATAAATTGATACACAGTTATTAAAAAAAATTCCCCCATAAAAGTAGTGAAACTGCTGTGTTCTTACCATAGATATCATTGTCCCTCCAAAAAAAAATGTAGTCAGTGATCTGGATCCACAGTAAAAGTACCTCAATGTATCACTCTGTGAAACAGTGTAAAAATATTCTGTGGTGCTTTGCATCACCAATACTGGGCTATTTCTCACTGCTTTATTTTATTATTTAACATTTATTTATACATACAATTTTTTCAGTGTTTATTGGCTGCTGTTTATGTGTCTATAGTCGGTTGTAGATTTGAGGCATAAAAAAAAAAAATCCACGTTTGTAAATTTTGACTTCTTTTACACTGGCGTCCATTAAAGCACGTTTCTTAATAGCATATCCATAACTGAGAGTTGTCGGTGAAACTACTTAGTTGTCTTTCAGTAGTAATTGCAGTCTGCATTAATAACCTGGGTAGTTATTAATGGTCCATCTATTAAAAATCATTCCTAAAATAGGCCCTCTGGAATTTGTGCCTGGAATTAACTAGACTTGAGTGTTCAGGTGAACAAATGTGTCGCCTGCGAAGCTAATGTGAAAGTGTGACAACCGACTGAAAGTGTGACTACCGGACAGACAGACAGACGGACAGACAGACAGACGCCGGACAAAGTGATCCCTATGTGGCGCTATGCTTCGCAGGTGACACAAAAACTGGAATTAGCTTTGACAGGAAGAATGTTCCGGAGAGCAGAAACTTCAAAAGAAAAAAAAAAAGAAATTGATATGAATAGTTATTTTGGAATGCTTTTTTAACAATGAAATAATCCATGTTTAAATAATTCTCATGTTGAACAAGAGGGTCTTCCTTCTTACAAGCACAAGAAAAAAAACATTCAAACAACAAAAAAAAAAAAACAGCCGTACCACATCACCCCTCAACTGCTGAACAAGAAAACAAGAACCGGTACCACAAAACAGCTTCACCTGTATTCTGTGTTCCCAAAGCAGAGGCCCCTTGTGAATAGGAGTCACTTTATAAACTACATTTTTCATAACAAACATCCCCGATACTCTAGAGGAAACGAGAGAGGAAGACAAAAGTGGGAGAGCAGTAAGGATGCATGTGAACAGTGGCAGGCCCAGCGGGGCAAGTGATATGAGCCCATCAAAACGAATAAAAAAATGATGAACGATGCCCACATTATCCCTGCCAGCTGTCCTCCAATAACAAAGGCTGCATAATCTAATATGCTTATATCCTCCTCCAGCAGAGCATATTTTATCTGAATGATAGTCATTGGACTGGTATTTAACTTTGGTGATCTCCATTTGTTTATTTCTGCACGAGGCTAAACCCTTAGATTTAGCGCCAGCTGCCCAAAGCAGCATTTTTAGGCATCTGATTCTATTTATAAAGGTGAGATGATTTTAAATCCTCATTTTGTTTGTCCTCTACAATGCCCTCATTTGTAGAGGAGCTAAGCATAACAGTTTAATATGGTAAAAAAAAAAATGTTAAGCGCCATCAGTGCGTCTGAATTTACAGCAATCACTCTCGACTGATTGAAACTGTGGCAATATGAATCTGTTAAATAATCATCCCACAAAAAAATGTTATATTTGAAAATACAGTATAATTTTCATCATTCACTGCCATGGCCAAAGTATGACAACAAATAGCACTGCAAATGTGAGCTCCCACTGCAACTGTACATTTATCTGCGATTATTACTGTTTATTAATAATGGGAATATCCAATAGGGGGTTAAAGATCTCATGCCATTCCTGCTGCAGAGGTCGGTGAGAGCAAAAACTATTCTAAAAACTCTGAAAAACATACGTGACACTGAAGTGATATACCTTTCATGTCAAGTCTGCATTATGGTTGTAGAACCTGAAAGTTTGATTTGGCTGGATTTTACTCAAAATACGTGTCAATTCATATTGTTGGAACACAGGCACATTCCATGTGTAAAATTTGGTTGATTTAACAGCAAGCTTATACGACCTGGATGCTCTGTTGCCTGCCTCGAATCTCCTTTGTTCTGCCCAGCAGGGGGTTTGGAGCCATTTGCTCTGGCCCTCTGAAACTCACAGACCTCTTCTCAATTAAAGTCAGGATCAGTTACTTTTAAGCTGCTTAAAACGATCTTAACCTCTATCAAATTCATAATATATTTCCGTTCAATATCCTAGGAAGGAACCTGTTATATATTGATAACGCAATTGGGCTATAATATTCCATCTTAAGGCTTTTCCATGACAACTGCATCATTTTAATACATATTCATATCATGTTTGGTCTCTTTATTCTCGGGGGAGTCCAAGGAGTTGAATGGAACATGTTTCATTTCCCTTGGAATTATGGTTCGTTTGTAAGATTCATTCAAGCAACTACCCTAGTCTCCCTGTGCAAATTATCTTATCACCTAGGCCAGTAAAACTCTGATTCGGCCAACCTTCCCTCTACCTTGTTCGGAGGTGTGGTTTGGAGTCTTTAAAGGTATGAGATCCTGAGGGGGGTGGTCTCTTCTTTTTCTTGGCTCTTCGCTTCTTGCTCCTCTTCTTTTCTTGTCTCTTCTTCCTGTCCTGTCCTTTCTTGGTCAACTTCTGACGTGCGAATAGGTAAGCGGGGAGAGGTCACGTGCTGCCTTGTTCCGGAGCGGGGGAACATGTGAGTTCTCCCCGACCACGTGGAGCGATTTTAGCTCCGTGTGGTCATTCATCTTTTCCAGGTATGAAAATACTCCAAATCCTTCTAAATTATATGTAACGGTAATTGGCTTTTCATTGATTTGTTTGATTCAAGTTGTGCCTACCTGGTGAATTAAAGTATTGTTATTCCTTTTCCAGCTTGCGTGTTCTCATTGTATATTCTTTCTGGCCTTGTTGCGATTGGGACTTAAGGGGAGACTCCTACCAAGACATGTGTAGGTAGCGATACTTCTAAGTTAGATTGAGATTGGGTTCTACCTATTAAGGGGTTATGAAATTACCGGCTCTTAAGATTTAGCTATTGGTTAATCTTTCTAAGGGGCCCTTTGATATACATAAACCTAGGTTCGTGGTACGTTCATACTCAGAGCCATTTGCCTGATGTTGCTACCATGACAGTCTCTTCTATCCAATGGATTTATCGTCGAATTAGACCAGGCAGAGATGCCTATTTTAACCCTAGGGGGTGATCTGCTTAGTGACAATGGTTTTCGCAGATAGAGTTCGGGTGCGTAACTGCCCTGAGATTCACGCATGCTGTTTCAATTCTAATTCTAATTTGGAGTCAGATTTTTAATGAGATTATAGCTAAATTTTGTATTCTAACTGTTATATGGAGTCAGATAAATCGTAACCATTGCGCTTTCATGCCCCGTCCTCGGACGGTGAAAAAATATCCATTATATTGTGATTCACACCAGCCAGAAGAATGCTCTAATTAAAGTTAGACTAAGAGAACACGTGAGGCCTTCACCCCGGCAATATCCGCCGTTTGGTTATTGCTCTTTTGGGGTTTTACAGCTGGTGACCCCGCGTAAATAGTCTGATAATTATTTAAACTGTAATTTGTCGTTTTGAAAACCTTTGCATCTTGCGGCGTAATGGCTTGCGTATCATACTGGCGAAGCCTATGGTCGTGAGTGCATGGTTCTGTTTTCAAACGCGTTCTGAGGTGTTCTGCCTTCTGCTGGCTGGTGTGTGAATCTACACATCCGAAGTGATCCTGGTTTGTGCGATCCGGACGGCTCTACCAGTCATCCGAATTCGGTAAGTAATGCAGTGTTTTTTGCTTCGTTAAAATTCACCGCATAAAAGACCGATGCTAAGGGATCGAGATATCCCCCATAGGCCTGGGACCGGAGAAACCAGACATATGTTCTAATTTAATCTTTCCGGGATCAGAGAATGAAGTGAAATAGAGGAAATGTTTGCGTAAACTACGTTGTTTTCCGTTATCTCTAGACTGCTGTCTTCAGAATCATTTGGGTCATTTGGTATTTTCGTGCTTTTGTAGAAGGTTTAATGGCGAGTTGGAAGTGATTGGATTTCTGTGTGCAGTCGGAGGGGATTGAATACTCTTGGCTTGTACCAGGAAATTGTGTATATTGGCTTTGAAGGTTTACGTAGGTGTACTGAAAGCAATCGGCAGTTGTATATATTTGATGGATTTGGTGCAAGGTCTTACCGGAATTATCCGGGTAATCTTGACCCAATACTGGAAGTTATTGTTTGAATGAATCTTGTTTGTAGGGGAAGCGAAGTGAGCTTCGAAATACCATTGATTTTTCCGTATTTTTCTCGTAACAATCGCGTGGTAGTGGCAAGTATGTTTGTTAGTGCTTTAACTCGCCTCATTAGTTCGGTTGAGTTGGCGAATGTTTTCCATTCTCTTGTCTTGTTAAACTTTGTGCAAAGTTAATACGATTTCACTGCCCCGTGGGTGCGCTCCTTTGACTAGCGCCTTGAGAGCTGCAAACGGCATTTCTAAAATTGTAATTCGTATTCAAAGTTTAAATTAGGTTGCAGTCTGCACCATGTGGACTTTTGAAGTTAAGTAAATTCTATAAGTTTTCATGCCGGCAGTCTTTCGGGACACGGACAGTGAATAGATTTAATTCTTGAATAGGTTTGTAATGCGGCTTTTCGCAAGCAAGATTTTCAGCAGCTTCCGTGTGAGCTAAGGCTTGTTGTGCTGTGACACGTGGGTTTTCAGGTCGCCGAGTGTTTGTGCTTATGCAACTGGGCTGGGCGGTTTGGGCATTTGTGTTCGGCACAGCGACGCAGGGGCTTATCATTGGAGATGATGAATATTTTTGCAATTTACGCCAAAGTGAGCATTTGAAATAGCAGCTTTGAAATTCGCTTTAAATTTGAGCTTCTCTGTAGTATACATTGAAGCTGCCATATTGCCTTTGCACAAAGGGTTATCAAGTTGAACGGCCCGCCATTTTGGCTCGAATTCCTGGGGAATATGACGTGGTTTCATCTGGGAGTCGCCATTGGTCGAGTTTGCATGTGGGCTGGTTCTTCCTCAGAGGGGGAAGTCCTAGCCGGCCCACGGGGTCACGTGACTATTCGCCGGTGAGCTGGTTGGCTGGTACAGCCCCCATGCCAATCCGTGTAATAGGGTGACGTGACCCGTAGCCTGTTAGCTGGTTGGTTGACACAGTCCTCACTCTGAATACGAGCAAAATGGCGCCCTTAAAATCGGCCAATGACTGCCGCGGTTTAATGTTGACTTCCGACCTTCCTTCCGAAAGGAGGGCGGAACCAGTGTTATGTTGCATGGGGTACAATCAAGTGCCTGCCTGTGACCGCCATCTTGAGAGTGGCTTTTCCACTAACAAGCTTACTTGCCTTCTAACCTTATGTTTGAAGTAACCGGTTAATTTGATTGCGTTTTGTGTGGATCTAACGAGCCACCAAATGCATTGTTTTAAATTAATATTTTTGACCATTTGTATATCGTCATTGCCTCTGTGTATCAAATAACATCTGAAGTTTTAAATACCTAATGGGACTTTAAGTCTATATTGTCTGCCTTCACTGGAAGAGCAATTTATAGCCTTACTGAAGTAGGTAATTGAATTTTCAATTGCTTACAATGTATTATCTTTTGGGAGATGCATTTTCCTCCCGTTTTAAAATTTTATTTAATTTACATTTATCCCAAGGTATTGGAACCAGGTGATTTTGGTCACTTTTGGCAATGATTGGTATATTTCTATTAATTACTTTATTTCTTTTATAGCATGCCTTTCCTCTACTTCTGCCTTCTCTCTGATCCCCTTCACCCTTTTTCAGAGTCAGCTATGCTCAACAAAAACATAGTAGACGTAAAGTTTGGGCCTGCGTTCTGACAAAACGCATGATTTGATTTCTTTTGTTTTTTAACCGTTTCAGGCTTAACTATGCAGACAGTCACCCTGCATAGCTCTTTCTTTTACAGTCTTCACACCCTAGAGCATCAGGGGGTGGACGAACATCCCTATTGCGGGGCCATAAAACACCCGCTCTTGGCAACAGGCCCCCTCAGACCCACTTTACAGCCGTCATTCACACCCCCACGCGCACGCGCCCACACACACGCGCGCCCACACACACACGGGTACCCTCATCTACACCACTTACACTCCTCCATGTTTGTCTGTGGTTCGTCCTGGTGTGAAAGGAAGGCCATAAAGCATTGTTTCATCTAAAATTGTGGTATTAGCTACATCTGTTTTTCCTCTTTTGAAGCAGGGGTGATGGGACTTCTGGTGTCACTCGCACCTCCTCAGTCACTGTTCTCCTTGGAGCGTCGTAAGGTTGCACAGACGGGGGAGATGTGAATTGTGGGGTGACTACAGGCATTGGGTCTAATTTATCTATTGCTTCCCTACAGGACAGTTTGCTGGCTCAGGGAGAGTTCAACTCGCACTGAGCACCTCACACCCAAATGTTTTCAATTAACTAACATTTTCTGATTCTTACAGGTGGAGTAATAACATTGCTTTGGTCATGTCGTGTTTTGATCTTGTTGTGTATGTGGCGGGATGCTTCTCTAAGTTTCTCTATACAGGCACCAAAGATTCAAGGACCGGACTTGGCCAGACTCACCTAAGGAACAAACTCCATAATGCTTTCGACTAACTTTGATATCAGGATCTTCATCACAGACAAAACACAGCCCATTCCTCCTCTGCTCAGCTGAAAGGACACACACCCTAATCTCAACTGACATGTGCACCACCGCGAGCGGCCGCTGAAGATTCGGACTACATCTTCACAATGGAACAGTACAGAGGACATTTTCATATGGACAAACTGTAGTTGTGTTTGTGGTTGATTTGTGACTTACTTGTAAAGATGCGAGTTGATACAAAAATGGGTTGTGAGGAATCAATTAAATTCTATTTTATAATCTGGCAACTAATTGGGCTGGGGCATATAGGTTCCTTACACTTAAGGCCAAAGATGGTGTGCCTTATGTTCATTAAAGTAAGGTAAAACTACATATGCAATGATCCAAATTAGCCTAAGTCTTCTTTCTAATGTTTTTCATAATTTTATCGAAAATTCTTCAAAACTGCTTCTGACCAGCCTATTATGTGTGTCAACCCCACTCTCTCAGTTGATCGCAAGATCATATCATGTAACAAAATTGCTGAATGTCTTTATGATTTGCAAGTTCTCATTTTACCATATTTCATCATTTACCTCATGTAAATATTCATTGTTTCTTGTCTGCAACTGTGTACGTTTAAATGGCACTTTAATGATACCCCATAATGATTTAATATTGTAACCTCCATTGGATTTTTCCCACTGGGTTTTTCTAATTGGATGGTTACTTAGTTTTAGCAGCGCATACAATCTTTTTGCTTTCCCTAGTCAAGAATGGGAAAGTTTTTGGTTTATGTGCTGGTTTGTTCTGCGATCTCTATTGTTCATGATTTTAGGAAAAAGTACTTTTCAAATTTTCATTTATTTGGCAGAATAAAATTGATTCGGTTAGTACATCAACTAATTTCAGAACATAGACTCATAGAACAAACCTAGATATTACTTTTAATTAAAATGTTTCGTTCTTGTCTTGTGCCAGTTTTTTCTACGTTTTATGTTAAATTCCCCGGTGGTATCTCTTTCTTTTGGGGTCCCAAACCACACTTCTCTAAATTTTCAATTACATTGCATTAAACGGAAACAATCCATTTTTATTAAGTGATGCAACTGTCATGAAAAACTCAATCACACTCAAATCTGGAGTCAAATTTCTTCTATAGTTTTAAATATACTTAATACTCACGTTTTTAATCTATCGACCATTCAAATAATCCTTTGTGGCCCCATGGGTGGATTTGTGTCCCCTGGGGCCAGGGGGTGGATTTGTAGAACCTGAAAGTTTGATTTGGCTGGATTTTACTCAAAATACGTGTCAATTCATATTGTTGGAACACAGGCACATTCCATGTGTAAAATTTGGTTGATTTAACAGCAAGCTTATACGACCTGGATGCTCTGTTGCCTGCCTCGAATCTCCTTTGTTCTGCCCAGCAGGGGGTTTGGAGCCATTTGCTCTGGCCCTCTGAAACTCACAGACCTCTTCTCAATTAAAGTCAGGATCAGTTACTTTTAAGCTGCTTAAAACGATCTTAACCTCTATCAAATTCATAATATATTTCCGTTCAATATCCTAGGAAGGAACCTGTTATATATTGATAACGCAATTGGGCTATAATATTCCATCTTAAGGCTTTTCCATGACAACTGCATCATTTTAATACATATTCATATCATGTTTGGTCTCTTTATTCTCGGGGGAGTCCAAGGAGTTGAATGGAACATGTTTCATTTCCCTTGGAATTATGGTTCGTTTGTAAGATTCATTCAAGCAACTACCCTAGTCTCCCTGTGCAAATTATCTTATCACCTAGGCCAGTAAAACTCTGATTCGGCCAACCTTCCCTCTACCTTGTTCGGAGGTGTGGTTTGGAGTCTTTAAAGGTATGAGATCCTGAGGGGGGTGGTCTCTTCTTTTGCTTGCTCTCTTCTTGGCTCTTCGCTTCTTGCTCCTCTTCTTTTCTTGTCTCTTCTTCCTGTCCTGTCCTTTCTTGGTCAACTTCTGACGTGCGAATAGGTAAGCGGGGAGAGGTCACGTGCTGCCTTGTTCCGGAGCGGGGGAACATGTGAGTTCTCCCCGACCACGTGGAGCGATTTTAGCTCCGTGTGGTCATTCATCTTTTCCAGGTATGAAAATACTCCAAATCCTTCTAAATTATATGTAACGGTAATTGGCTTTTCATTGATTTGTTTGATTCAAGTTGTGCCTACCTGGTGAATTAAAGTATTGTTATTCCTTTTCCAGCTTGCGTGTTCTCATTGTATATTCTTTCTGGCCTTGTTGCGATTGGGACTTAAGGGGAGACTCCTACCAAGACATGTGTAGGTAGCGATACTTCTAAGTTAGATTGAGATTGGGTTCTACCTATTAAGGGGTTATGAAATTACCGGCTCTTAAGATTTAGCTATTGGTTAATCTTTCTAAGGGGCCCTTTGATATACATAAACCTAGGTTCGTGGTACGTTCATACTCAGAGCCATTTGCCTGATGTTGCTACCATGACAGTCTCTTCTATCCAATGGATTTATCGTCGAATTAGACCAGGCAGAGATGCCTATTTTAACCCTAGGGGGTGATCTGCTTAGTGACAATGGTTTTCGCAGATAGAGTTCGGGTGCGTAACTGCCCTGAGATTCACGCATGCTGTTTCAATTCTAATTCTAATTTGGAGTCAGATTTTTAATGAGATTATAGCTAAATTTTGTATTCTAACTGTTATATGGAGTCAGATAAATCGTAACCATTGCGCTTTCATGCCCCGTCCTCGGACGGTGAAAAAATATCCATTATATTGTGATTCACACCAGCCAGAAGAATGCTCTAATTAAAGTTAGACTAAGAGAACACGTGAGGCCTTCACCCCGGCAATATCCGCCGTTTGGTTATTGCTCTTTTGGGGTTTTACATGGTCTATGATTGACACTCCGAAAGGATCAGAATCAGAGGATATGGACAATGAATGCAAAGAGGGCCTTACTGAAGTACAAATTCTTACCACTGCCCGTGATGCATTATCATTACATTAGAGGTAGTTGATTGAGTTGCTGTGGAGGACTGTAATGCAAGGCATCATGGGTATTTTGCCCTTAAAAGAATATGTTTTTCAGGATTGCTACCTATCTCTGAGTGAGTTTGCTGTAAATCACCAATTCAAACCAGTATGTTTTCCATTTCATCTCTGAAATACATCAGATGGGCTATTTTATCTGATCATTATAAATGTGCTTGCCAAGTAAATAAATGAATGAATAAATACATTTTTATGAACAGTGTTCTTGTACGCCCACACCATCAGGATGTGCATATGTTGATATGATTCATCCAACTGTGTAAAACCAAATTCTATCAAGACACTATATATTAGGATGGAGTTAATATCACACAGTGTGCGTAATCTATTTTTTAAAAATCATGAAAATGATTACTTGAAAAAGTTGGAGAACTGCAAGAAATATTTTCAGTGACTTTGAAATTTGTACTCAGATTGTAAATTTTTAAGCATAAGTACAATAGTGTTGACAGTGAATTTCAACACGAGCTAGTGCATCAATAGTGCAAAGTAAAAATCAATATTTTCAAATCCATAAGAGTGGGAATTAAAAAAATAGACAAAGTTAGACCCTAAGATTGTCTTTCAAAACTTAAATTGCACCCAAAATGAATCAGGTATGTATTTGCATCCTTATGGAAAAACACTGCATGCTATTGTATGTAAGAATTCAATTTTATGAGATTGACTTTTTCCGTGACATTATATGAAATGGTGCGACTTTTGCGGCTTCCAGAGAAAGGTTTACATTGATTAGCGCTTCCTTGAGATCAATTTGTACAAACAGAGTTGACCTTGCACCTATATGATAAATCTGCGTACGATTAGCTGTAATAATCGGGATATCGGAAGGAAATGTTGAAAATGATTCAGACTCAAAGGAAGGCAGACAGGACGAGGGTATCCATTGTTTGAAGGGTAGATGACAAGCAAACAGGAGAAAGAGGATGAGTGACATTTTAAGGGAGATAGAGAACATGAAAGAGACAGAGAGGAATGGAACATTGAAGAGGGAACAAGATGGTGGAACGAGGGCGAGTTAAAAAGAACATAGACCAGTATTCCCTCAATTAAATGAACTCAAGCTAGTGTAACTGAGTTATTAATAGCACAGTTCAAAAAAAAAAAATCTTAAGTTGCTCCATTGATTTTGCGTTGAATGTGGTGGGCGGGGAAGAGGACGGGATGGCCTGAAATTCTGAAAGTATTTAACCTTCTCTTCTTCGAGAGTAATGCAAAGCTGTTTTTCTGAAAATGTCTTTGAAATTACGGCCAAACATCGCAAGCCCTGCCTGTTGTGGACTGATAGCTTACCCAGCTCAGTCCGAGGGAAATGAGTCACCTGGCCCACACATTTATCACCTCGCAAATTGTCTTCCTGTAACACCGTGAGCTGGGCGAGGGCCATTCATGATTTTTATGTTATGTGCTATCATTTCGCAAATGTCTTTGAGGCGCTTTTCGTCCGGACGAAAGTGATCGAGGAAGAGTTGTTCGCATTTTTCCTCTTAAAAGAATTGAATTTTCAGTGGTTATTCAACTAATAGTGTCCTGCGTTAGCTCAAAATGGATCAATGTTCTGTAATCAGAATAAAATTTACTCTGTCAGAGTTGATTTAACATTTTATATATTTCTTTCAGCAGTTCAGATGGCAGTGCAACTGTATCAATACTTCACATCCCCTCCTTCACTTTGTCCAAGGCAGAGTAAAACTCTCCTCTTTTATTAGTTTCCCATTCATTGACAAGACTATGGCTGCCCGCCATAATCCAATTAACCCCCGCCATAGTCTCAATATGCGCAATTACAGCGTGTTGATCATACATGCGAACATTGTAAGAAAAAAAAAATGGTAACGAACTAGAAGATTTGGAATTTGCGCAATCCCCACCCCACTCAACGACATGACAATCACCCCCCCCCCCCCCCTCAACAAAATGAGAATGACCCCCCCCGACGTCGGTCTGCCACCACACATGTGCCCCCATATTCTCCAAAAATTCTGTGGGAAACACTGGTCTCCTTAATAAAACATCAACAACAATAATTCCCTTTGTTTTTGTTTATCGCCCAATCAGCGATCCGCACCTGCGCAAACGAACCAGAATTGAAGGATTATCTAGGCATGTGCACAAAACATCGGTTTATATGAATGGTCATGTGACAATGCAAGATCTCAACAAAAGCAAGTGTTTTGTTTGCAAACATTGGACGTTCAGCGTCCCGTCTGAGAATCGACTTTAGATGCCCTTTAAGGGTCTAAATGGTATCAAGCACCATATCAAGCCTGGTCCTGAAAACTCCCCGAGTTACCCAGAATTCCTACCACAACATATGACCAGGCAAGCTATTCCACATTGTGATCACTAATAGCATGAAAAAGTACTTCCTAATCTAACTATCTATGCTCTCTACCCGCCGCCTTCCTTTATAAAAGTCGCTGGGGGGAGCTGACTACAGGCAGAGGGCAGAGACCCACCCTGGAAGGTTCGCCACTCCATTGCAGGACACGGTTGCCATTCACTCACACACTTGTATCTATGGGCAATTTAGTGTCGCCAATTAGCCCGATGTGCATGTCTGTGGACTGTGGGAGGAGACCTTAGTACCCAAGCGAACCCCGGGAGAACATGGGAACTCCACTCCACAAACCACTGCGCCACTGTACCATCCAGCTGCAATACCTGCGCAACCATGTCTCCGATATGAATGCAAGAACTGTGAGATTAATAAATAATTAATAAATACATTATTAATAAACAATGACAGTAACAAATGCAGAACAGCTACAAATCTCTCGAATGGTCCAGGGCCCTACTTGTCAGTTACAACCTGAAGGACAGCAAGTGTCCATCCGCAAAAAGTTACAATTGTGCAAATAATGTGCAAATAATATGATTTCATGCAGTTTTTTTTTTTCTATGCTGAGAACATTTCTTTTCTTTTTCTTTTCTTTTTTTTGCTTTTACTCAAGTTTTAGGGATTTTGTGTATTTGGTGTCATCAACATTTTCATTACTTTAAATTTTATACAACGCTCTGGCGACATTACTTTATGTAATCCATATAAAGCATACTGAACTGAATTAAAATTGAACAGATTTGGCATTAGAACAGATAATCTTTCATCATATATCCATCATTGGCTGTTGATTCATTCAAAGCTCTCAGACCTGTGATCTGAAGCTTGATAACTTCTATACAAGGACTAGTTTAATTTCACATTGGTAAAAAGTGGTTACTATTGCATGTCTTAAAAGGCAATAAATGATATTCTGGAGACACATTAAACATCTACATTCAGTTGCTTCCATTCTCCTCAGAAACAGAGGATGGACCCCAGTAAGTTTATTCAATGGGAAAACTTGTATTGAGTTCATTCCTTCTGTGAACCTTTTTCATAATCTGAACAGGTGCACATTTTTGGAGGAAAATAAGAAAAAGTGTGGTAATAGTTGCGCGATACACAATCCTGCTTCAAAAGGTTCCCCGTGACGCAAGGCAAACAATCTCAGCGCTGAAACTATGTGACCCATGCATCACCTCTCTTTTAAGTGCTGTGTAACCCAGTCACTGTACTTACTGGCTGTGCCCCCTGACAGAGCAGCTGGTTGGGGGTGGAGTACAGATGTACAACCCCCCCAACCCTCCTGTCGCGCCACCTCCAGATATGTTGAAGGAATTAACTACTCCTTTCAGGAAAAAAAAACGAGAGTACATGCTCCAGGAAAAGCCGCCCTTACATTCATTTTCTCTCCAATCGAACTCACCGAAGCCTTAGGCCGACCTCGATCACCCGGAGGCACTACATTTGTTTAACATGCCGTTGTTTAGAGTGCTTTAGGCTTTAAGGTATGCCATGTAACCTCACATTAACTACAATCACTGCTTTGTTTCCTACAGTCAACTCCTGCCCCTCTCCCCCACCCAAAAAAAAAGCATTCCCCATTAGGGTGCGAATTAAATCAGTACAGCCCACATGTACATGCTACCCCGGATTCCCTTCTTATCCTGAATGGGCATGAAACAGGGGCTGTGTGCCGTTTCCCACACTTGTATTCTTCTGCAGTGGCTCCCCTCATTCTTCCAAGCCATAGCACATTTCATATTATACAACCCCCAAATTTGAAAAAGCTGGAACGGTAGGAGAAATTAAAACTGTATAGTCGGTCGCCTGCTGGTTGACGTGTCCTCGGACTCCCTAAAGCAATGGCTCCCAAAATTGAAAGGCTTCCTGACCATATCACACACAAGGTCCACACAAAATACTAAACAAATAAATTGAAATCTGTGCACCATAGAGTGCTAAAAATCCCATTAGACGTGGTGACAAACGTGGTGTGATGATTGCTGATCCAAAGCTTTCCTGTCCAGGGATACGATTAAAACTGACAGCTGTGATTTCTAAATGATCTATGACCTCCATATATTGAAAACAGTAAAGCAGCACATTATTTCACGTTTCACCACATTAATTTTATAAAAAACACTTTTTTTCATTTTTTGGGACAATATCATCAACTTTGTAATGTTGCCATTCCCTTTCACAACACTTCCTAAAAATTTAGGGACCAAGTGATAGAGGGCGACTGAACGCAGTTAGCAAAAACAAGTCGACATGGTCTACAACATCCCCCGCCAATCGTGCGCTTCTCATTTTCGAACTCGATCAAGGCCTTTATGGTCTGAAGCTACACACCAAATTTGGTTACTGTATCTGTAGTAGTTTCTGAGTAAAGCTGTCCCCTTTATCTCGGACGGACGGACGGACGCACGGACGGACGGACGGACGGAGGTCAAACCTATATCCCCCTCCCACTTCGTGTTGGGGGGGATAATAAGTGCTAGAGGTATGGCAGATCAAACTAGGCCAGATTCCATTTTGATAATGTTGTGACAGGAGGTGACAGTACAGCTGTGGCACTATTGTCAAAAGGATTGGACTTGCTTATTACCTGTGGGTGTGCTGGGGATTTGGTTTCATGAAGACCAATCAGATTAGCTGCTATTATTCCCTTTCGCTGAATGTGTCCATTCCATAGTGAACTGGTAATTACGTCAGGTGACGAACAAGCATCTAACATGCCTTATTGCTGCCTCTTTCGGCCCTCTGATAACCGTGATCCAATGTATTAATGCATTTATTATTATCATTTATAGGGTATGTAATGAAAATGAAAATAGGAGGGAAGCAATATGCGTTTATTTTCTAACAGCTCCACCAGCTGCAATTTAGTCCTTTGAAAAAAACCATAGTACAACAGTGTTTGCGTTAAAACGTGGTTTGGATGAGTCAAAACGCAAACGAGGTCTGTGACACAGAAATTGCACAGCGCTATCATTAGGCACCGACAGGCCTTCTATTGCGCACTGTCAAACCCATCATGATGCAAACACTTTCATCTTATAACTCGTTTACATTTGCCCATACAATCATACGGGTTCTACGTGCCCTGCGATCAGTTTGTGGCTACGATCGAATTCCAGCCGTAGACCGATCTTTTGGCTTGTGGTTTTCCTAACTGGTTGAAAATGTGAAGTACTTGTTCAATACGTGCTTCGTTCGATTGCCTTGCGATAGCTACGGTTCCCGTGACGATCATGGACAATTTATAGTCGCAAGTGACACGCTGGTAACGCAAGAGTCACGTGCGTGGCATGCATGATTCAAGTGCGGGAGACGTACGAAACACGTACGTGTTGGTGATTGTAAGTGAAAAGTGCCAGTGACTTAAGTGTAACTTGCGATAATTGCAGGAGACAAGTACTTGTTCATCAAGGCATCAACGGGTCCCGTGACGGTCTGGGGGTCCAATAAAAGTTGCTACAATTTTTACATCATCAATTAACCTCCATCACATCATCGAGATCATGAATGATCCATTGGTTGAGCGCCAAAGGGAACGAAGAATGGAACAAGATGCCCTGGTGCTCCTGATATATCGACGACAGATGAGGAGAGGACGGAGGAGATACTGGGTCAAACCCTGGCTTTCAAGGAGGCTCATTTTGGGCCAATATGACACCCTGTTCCAGGAGCTGGACCGCGTTGCACGTGAGGGACTCTTGCGTTTGCTACGTGCTCCTTACTTCTGACCTACTGTACATGCCAATAATTTACGGATCAAGTATGTTTATCGTTCTTTGCATGTACGATGCTCATGCGTGTACCGTACGTTTGTCTTGCGGGTAGTCATTTAAAATTGTACTTGGAGTGAGGGTCAATAGCAGTACGGGAAAAGTACTTTTAACTTACTTATGCCGTGCGGTTTTTTTCTAAAATAACTCCCCGTATCGAACTACGTCTCTCGTACTTTTAAAGTACTTGAAAAGTCTCTTGCGTCCTGGCCACGGGTGACTGATCCGTACGGCCCCCGTGGAAAAAACCTGCATACAGGTTTTCCAAAATTTCGCCGTACGGGCAGTCTACGGCAGTCTACGGGCACCCTAATCGCAGCAGACATCGTGCGTGCATCGTGCAGCACGCAACCAAAATCCCCAATTTCTGGCCGCAGACTGGCCGTAGAAGCCCGTACGATCAATTGTAAAGGAGGTGTTAGAGCAGGTAACTACCAAACTGGGCAAATGTGATAAATGTCATTTGCCATGTATGAAATCGTGCAAAATGTTACCATTACATGCATTTCCATTTGATAAGGCCCAAAAACATAGTTCAACATAGTTCAGGTGCGAAATTTTTCCCATTCTTCCAGAAAACAAGTCTTCAGCTGTGCTGCAGTCTTTGTAGTCACATTTTGCTCTTCGAAATTTGTGGGCAAATTGGCGATCCATGGCCTGTCTTTGCTCCAAAAGAACTGTTCCTGGACTGAGCTTTTGTTCTAAATCATGAAAACAATCGTCGGCTGACATTAGTTGTCTCAAATCACATCATAATTAAAATTTTTTACCAGACTACTAATCCTCTAAACTTTTTTTGGAGTGCTCAGTAGGCCTGAATGGCTGGAATGAATATATATTGACAAATAAAATGAAATTGACCAGACAAAACATTAAATATCTTGTCTTCATACTGTTAGCGACAAAGTAAAGTAAAAGTAAATTTAGAAATCACTGCTTTCTGTTTTTATGCGTATTTTCCATACCATCCCAACTTTTTCTTGGTTGGGGTTGAACAATAGAGCAGGTAAATACCAAATTAGAAACACTTTGATGTCACAGTTTTGGAATCAAGAGTGCCTTGTTCCTAACAAGAATAACAAAATAACGTGTAGCGTGGTTTTTGGACCCTGGGTGTATAATAACTAGGAAATCATACATTTTATCTCAGGCCTGTTGTCTGTACTGCATGTTTTTTTAATTTAAGGCATCATCCAACTAAATGAGATGATCTGACCTCGTTCTGTCATGTTGGGCTGTCAGTAACTAACAAGCTGACTCTTGTTTAACGGTCCAGAGTCCTCCCAGAAGTGTGTTTATTGAACCAATGCCAGTAGTTATCACAGCAAGTTTCACATGGGTTATTATTATTTTAAGCAAAAATAAACTAAGTTCTGTTTATCTCAGCATATAACTGCCCCGTTCTTAGGTAATTTAGTTTTCATTGTTATATGGTTCTGAGGTTGTTAAATTTGGCTCAATTATCACTGAAGACCAAATCCTGAACAAGTGCGGATCAATGAACACTTGAAATTTGGGTTGCGTCTAGTGAATGTACAACTGAGGATTTTAGTACTTGATATTTACATACTTGTGCTTCAGAACGGAATGAAACAACATGCCACATGATGTTAGAATTCTGACCATGTGTATTAGCTGGTAAGTGAGTGTGTGAAATGGAACACGACCCGGCAAAGGATCATATGAGAGAGATGCTGAGACAGACATGGAGAGGGAGTAAGTTTAGAGAGCGAGAGAGAGAGAGAGAGAGGGAGGGAGGGAGGGAGGGAGAGAGAGAGAGAGAGAGAGAGAGAGAGAGAGAGAGAAGTCGATTGATTCTAAGAACTGTGAAATGACCTCTTCCACTTGAACTTGATCCAGGCCAGAAAAACCAGGCCATGGTCATCACATCACACTCGAAATCTTAAGCAACTATGTTACATTTCTCATGCTCGGGCAGCGTCAATCTTCACACCCCAACCAGATCTCCGCCCTCCTACAGTCACACGGGCACTGACCTTAGTCCAGGTCACCAGGGGGAGGGACAAAGATTTGGCTGGAGTCACAGAGGCGACCGAGGTTAGAAGAGGTTCAATTTCACATTGTCTGCTAATTGAAATTTAAATATACTGTATATACATATATATCCACACAGAAATGGAACAAAAAAAAAATCCAATTTTTACACCTAGTGCAAAACATACGGTACATCACACCTTTTCAGCGAGACAGGACTCACACATCTTCGCTGGAAGTAAACAACACATCACAACAGATGCTCCTCTCCAGAGCAGCTTATACAGGGTGCACTCTTCACATCCCCTTCTTTTATACAGATGTATATTTACAGAAGCATCAACGCTTTTGCTCTTTGCTCGTACAAGGGCATTACCCCAGGCATGACTTCAACCAACAACCATTGAGTCCTGTGCTCAGTACCCCAACTTATATGCCACTCTGCTCAGTCTCGATGAATTCTTTTGTATTTAACGAGACAGGCCGGTAGGCTTGGGCCAATTTTCAATATTATCGAACATCGCGTTGTTTGTCGTCATATGCAATATTTTTAACAATATCAACCATCGAACAGCTGTTATGGCATCCTCGGACTTTTATTTTACTTTCATACTCCTACTTCTTTCCGCGCGAAAATCGATCGAAAATAACTGCTAAATTATTTGGGTTAGCCTGCATGCAGCGCTTCAGTACGCAGACACGGCGGATTTAGTTGCAAAGAAGAATGTGAGCTCGCAAATTAGGCAACAATTCAGCTTTCAACCAGGGGAAATGAGAGTTTGTGTTGGAGTGTGAATGGTTAAAAAGAAAGAAGCCCTTTGTCTCCCGCTGCAACTGACTTGCGGTAAATTTACAGGTTTTAGCAGTAGTAATTCAATGAGTGTAATTTCAAATGACAGTAAAATTGACCAATCATATTTCCCTTATGAATGGGCTTTAATATCGCAAACTATGACTTGTTCCGCCTACTGTCCCCTGGGTAAATCACGAGCTTGGAAAAAACTAAACAAAACAAAAACAAAAAAACAGCGATAAATAACCTATCTAGCCTCTGTGCTTGTTTCATGATGGAAGACGTGATTAGCACTCAGTGCTGCGGGTGATTAGGATATCATTTCGAGTTTACTAAACATGCCGTTTTTCAGATTAACATTTAGTGAGAAGTTGGAGTTAATCTACAAGGGATGACCTACACCAGACCTTAATTTGGCGCAAAAAACCAAGGCTTTTGAGAGGCATTTCAAGACCAGCAATTACGCGGGATATCTATGTCAGGATGAGCCAAGAAGAAAAATCTGTATGGCTGGGATTGTCTGCCGTGGGTTCTGGGCTATAGATGGATTTTCTGAGCGGGCGAAAAGGCTAGCCAAATGATCATCAAACTGTAAGATATTTCAACAGGCTGCTGTGCCAAGTGATTTTACATTGGCTGCCCCGCCACTATTGTGTGTATGTTAAATTTTATTGGGAAAACATTAATTATTCGTAATCACTGAGATGCTGAAATGGATCAACCGCTAATAACATTTTTAATGCTGGGTAAATATGCCCTATCATTTTTAAACAACCTATATTTATTAAGAGCAGCGTATACCGTAGATGGCTCAAAATTCAGCCTCCAACATATCCAGATCCGATTGCTTAATGTTAGATGTTATCGAGGAGTCCTCCAAATGTGCTATTTTTCCGAAAATGCTAGCTGCTTGATGATCTACAAACAACCGGGAAAAAAAGCTTCATTTTCATTTGAGAATAAAATCCGCCACATCCGTTTTTGACAGTGCGGCGCAATGTAGTTTAGGTTATGTAGGTGTTTTTTTTTTTAGCGGTAGCATTGAAATGGCCTGTAGATAATTCAAAATACATTTCCCTTGATGGATCGCTCCTCCATATCAAAGACCGTATACGCACACCCACTCGTCTTTAGCAGGAAACAAAGTTATGGCAGATCAATAGCGATTATGCAACCTATTGTATATGCACAAATGTTTTACATTTATCTTTGCATATAATTAATTTTTAACAGCAAATGCTAGCAAACCTGTCACACAGTACAGCCCTGAGCATATCAACCTCTCAGCCATTATTTATTCATAGGCTAAGGCTACGCATTATTAACCAGCAAACCCCCCCCCCCCCCCCCCCCGACAACAATATCTTCTATCGCGATATTTGGGCGGGAAAATATCGAGATATTTAATTTTGGATATCGCCTACAGGTCGGTCGCCCGCAACCAATGGTATAGCCCCCGATCGCCCACATTTTTTCATTTTGGCTTACTTTTGGCACAAAATTGTCTATCATTTAATTAATTATGTTACCATGGCAACCAAAATCGATAGGCGTTGTGTCCTAACCATTGCCCATATACGTACCAAATATGAAAGAAATGGCTTACAATCTGTGGCCTGTAGAGCGTCCACAAGGAAATCTCTATGGTGGCAGCAGCGGCGGACGCGTGACGAAGCCAAATCCATAGTAGCCCCAACTTCCTCTGGGGTCTACAATTAGCTATAGAGATTGCAACATCAGAGATAGAAATTTCAGTTAAGAATATTCTAATGTGATCTCACACACTAAAGGGTTAAATCAATGTTCTGCCAATACTATACATGGTGAGGAAAGCAAGCAACACCTGGGTGGAAAAAAAGTTTCAAAGAGTTAATTTATCTGAGAGAGCAGGTGGCAAATTGACAAAGAACTCTGGGAGAAAATAAAAATGCTGCCACAATCATTTCATCACTGAAAGAAGGGAAGAAAAAGAGAAGCTGGGGAGATGGAGGTAACATTTCCGCTGGAGACGTTCGGTGCCTCCGACAGTCCCGTGTAATTCATTTTCCATCTCTGTTCATTAATCATTGTTAAAATTAGTGATCCATTTCTTCCTCTCTGCCATCTGTGCATGGCTTCGTTAAAAACATGACACCTTCTCGCGTAATAAAAGATGACAGGCGGGAGGAGGCCTGCTCAAACCGCTCTCCACACGCGCCCAGTGCTGCACGCACCTCTGCAACAAAGGCTCCAGTCACACTAAAGTAGGTTATTTAAGCAAAGGTTTTTGTTTGAAGAGCTGCAGAAAAGGCAGTGCGAGCACAGAGTGGCACATACAAGTTGTGTTTTCATGTTTCGCGTGGACATCCCATTGACTAACATTCATTCCCAAACCCCTTACCCTGACCTTAACCATAAACACGACCTTGCCCTAACCTTAGCCTAGCCCGAACCCTAATCTTAAACCCTCACACAAAAATAGCTCAGTTACTAGAGCGCCATCACTTGTGGAAGGGTAGAAATGCATTAATTGAAACACACACATACACTGACACACAACACACATGCTCTCACACACACACATGCACATGTTCGAAGCTGAGCAGGAATATGCAACAAACAGTAACTTGCTGATTACCCCTCCCAAACCCAACCTTATGTATCAGGTTACAGTAATAAACAGTAAATCACACAATCAATCGCAGCATTAACAAAGGAATTATTGCGGCAGCTAATTTGTGGTTTTTGTAAGCCGGTTTTATTGGGCCTTATGTAACACACTGTTTCTGTTCCCTTTAACACGTTGCTTCGCCTTTCTCCGTGGGGCCTGGAGAGCCAACCTGGTGCATTTTCTTTCTTTCCAAGTCTTCTCTCATCCTACAGATACTGTTGTACAGTAAACCAGGAGTATGAAGCTTGGCTTGAACATTTTATCTCTCTGATGAAAAGACTGAATTGTGCCAGGTTCTCACAGCGGTCACTTAATCCCACAGACGTCTCAGCTCAACCCTCTGTTCTTCCTCTTGTGCAGAGACAAGTAATCTCACTGGATGAAGTGGTCGCCCATAATTGGAATGCTACAGGATAACTGGTGGGTTGGTTAAGGGAACCGCCCCCTAGCAGGTGATGTTCATCTTAAACTGACTGATCCTCACAGATCCCGCGCAGAAGCCACTGTTTGTTCTAACTGGCCCCCCACACCGATTCTTGAGGGTCCCCGCAAATCCCCCCCCCCTCCCCTCACAGCACGAATGGAGCTGTATAGCCGCCCATAAGGGCTTATTAAACCCGACACACTGCCGAGGTCTGGGGGACTTCGGGGGGGGACGTATTGATTCAGCTGCAAAATCTCACTCCTTCTGCCTGTTCGGCACCACCCTCTGCACACACGCGCACGCACACACGCGAACAAACACATACGTGCACACACACGCGTATGCCTGCACGCACAAGCACATGTGCATTCTCGCAGGAGTATACAGACATGCATGCATACACACACATGCTCACTTGCACACACAGGCAGGGTGGCCAACCCTGTCACCGAAGATCTAGCGTCCTGTGGGCTTTACTAACACAGCACAACTCCTTCAGCAGCTGGAGATCTCATGGAGCTGATGATTTAGCGGATTCAGGGCCGCCCAGTTACAGTTAAAATGGAAAATAATGGGCGAGTAAATAACCATGAACAGGGTTGGCCAGCCCTGCATCATCAGTGTGCCAATTCGGTTTTCTTTACCACTTTGTTCCATCATCTGTTTCTGGGTCGTTGTAATACTAACGCTATACAGCATGCATGTTTGCGTATGCAAAAGGGGGAAAATAAGAAACAAATCTCATTAAAAAATAATTAAAGGAGAGAACTTTTTCCTTAAATAAGATAAGCCGCGCAAATGGCTTAAAATTCCGCAAAGCTTAAAGTTAAATCCTGCTTATCATTGCATTTCTCTGCCAAAAAGTTCATCTGGCCTGTATATTTAAGCACAGATTACAGATATTCGAAATCAAAAGCATAACACGCACGGCATACACTTACAATATAATTCAATATAATTCCTTACCCCCCCCCCCCCTCGCTCCAAATGAATAAGAACTGAAACGACAGATGAGAGTTTTAGCTGCTGTCTTCCAACTGGGGTTATTTTCACCATTAAACTGAACACAGTAAAATGACACAAGTGTAACCATTCCTCTGACCACTAAAGCCGTTATACGGATAACTACAGCACCAGCGACTGGTGAGGAGGTGATTTTGGGCAAGGAAATTGAAGGGCATTAAAACAGTTTAAAAGCGTAAGCGTTTATGAAAGAATTAAGCGGGTCAGCTGCTTCTCATGTGGTCTTAATAACTGGACTGAAGTCACAATTTTGGCTTCATCAGCACGCATGGTACAAAAATATCTCCAGAAATGTAGTTAACTTCCCTTGCCAACCGTTTTCCTGGAGATCAACCATCCTGTAAGTCTTCGTTTGTGTCCTAATTTGGGGTGCCTAATTCAACTAGTCACCTGAAAGAACTCTCGTTCAATGAGGTGTCATGCAGTTGGACTAAAAACCTATGGGATATTATGGGCTGGTTTTTCAAAAATAAAATAAACTATGTCCTGTTCTGAGGTTTGTTTATCTCCGTTTAGAAGTAGTCTAGGATGTACATCTGCAAAACAGGCACTATGTCTACAGTGAAGTCAATTGGAGAAGCAGTTTCCTCACAATCATGAAAGTGTTGCACAGTTTTGCTAAATTGCAAACAAATACAGATGTAGTATCTGCAAATTAAAAGCTGAGATCCATTTCCAAAGGGGAATTTTTTCAAAAAGTGTGTCAGCAGGTGCAGTCAGAGGTATTAGCACAGAACGTAACAGGTACAAATATCTCTGAGAGCAGGTAGCTGCTGCTTGAAAAGGTTCAAACGGTACAGAGAAGTCCTGGAGAACAAATGAAGACCACAATGAAAAAATGATCTGTCACATTTCCACGCTGTGGAGAAATGATGAGTTAAAAATTTTGGCGCTTGATCTTAGAAACAAAGTACTGAAAAAAATTGCAAAAAATATAAAATATATAAAATATTAGAATAAAATATAAAATATACAAAAATGCAAAATTTGGACTGATCGTTTTTCCTTTGTGGTCTTCAAATGTAAACCAATAAATAAACCTGCAACACCCACATATATGATGCAGTCGCAACTTCCATTTCTAATTTGTTTGGGCTGCAAAATTTACAGTCGATCAAATGAGACATCAGATCTCCTCAGTGAGAGAACCGCAGTCCAATGCACTGATTCAAAAGACTCGGATGAAGCCTGTTGGTCCAGTTCCACTCATTTCCTTCCTTACCCTCCTGTCAAGACTTATAAAACCTGGACAGCGAGTTAAATCTCAGGCTCAATCAATGGCAGTAAGAAATCTATTAAGCATCAAGTAGAAAAGAAAATCAAAAGTACTGATGAACATATATGAGCAACCCTGACTTAATTATCTGTTTTATAACTGGAGGAAGTGCTTTATGCGTCCTCCCCAAACATATGAAGAGTTGAAATGCAAAACCCACAAAGTCCACTCAACCTCATTTGTTTTGAATGGAGTTTTCTTTTTTTTTTGCTCAGCATATTATGCCGTGCAAAAAAAAAAAAAACTCAGTTTAAAACAAAAGAGGTTGAGTGGACTTTGTGGGTTTTGCATTCCAATTCTTCATATGTTCTGCTTAAATATTTTAAAGACAGAGATCAATTCACAGCGGTGTCACATGAAAGAAGACACCATGTTTTATGTTGTGTCTGCTCTGGGCACACTGAGGATGGCTCAAGATGAACCCCTGAGTGAGACTCTGGTAACAGGGGAGCACCTGGGCCAGCGAGCGCATATAGATTCAAAAAATCATAATGCTGGTCACTTGAGGAGGTGTAACATGTCTGAACCCTTTTATCTCGTATAAACAACAGCAAAAAAGCAGACTTATCTGCAAAATAGGTCATGCAATCAGTTTTTTTTTTTCTCCTTCCAAATACATTAAAAGCATTGTTCCAAACAAAGGTTCGCCATGCCCAGACCGAGAGGTGTAAGGAAAAAGGAATGAGGAGAAAAACGTTACGTTAGTTGCAGCACCCGAGCGACGGTGCCGCCTGATGACCTTCACAAAAGCTCTACTCAGATATTGCAAAGGTTTCAGTCCCTGTGTGGTTTTATTTAAAGAAGGGAGAAAAGACACTGACTGCCCATGTGAAGTTGTTGATATCATGATCCTCACCTTTCTCGACACGGTAAACGGAGCCGAAAGGTAATTAAAGACTGGGGGCTAGCAGGCTGCGCCCTGCGTGACTGTTAGCTCAGAGCGCAGACAGCCTTATTGACTCACTCACACCAGCACAACTCAGGTCAACAACCATCTGTTTACTCTCTCCCAAACAAGGCCACAGCCACTTGAGACAAGGATACGAGAACATGGATACCCAGAATGCATCTGTCTCCTATGGGACGGAGAGAGGGTGCAGGTCGGGGAGGGCCCTGCTGCTACCTCTGCTCTCGAAATGTCAATATTTTCATTATGGGGTGATTATGAGCACAACAACCCCCCCACTCTACCCCCACTCCCCACCCACCACCACCCAAAAAAGAGGTATGCACAAAGAAGGCGGAGAAATAATTGATGTTATTCTGGTCTTCACTCATTAAGATTTGAGTTGTTACATTGTCGACACTCGCTCCCTCTGCCCCAGTCAACTCCCGCTACAGCAGCCACTGACCTCCCACAAAGTGACTTTTTAAATTAGCTTGGAGACAGTGTGATGCCAAATGTCTATTTCCAAAAAAAACTCCTTAAACTGAAATTCAAACACAGCATATTTCAGTGTTTTGCACCATAAACGGAACTCTTGAGCATTTTCTGGAATTTGAAGTATCTGAATTCAAATTGCTCACACACCTCAGGGCTTAACCTCACTTCTTTATGAAATGTAAATGAAATTGTAGTTCTCAGATGGGATGACTTGTTGCAGGTTCTAGATTCATTCAACACCCCAAACTGAAAATATGCTAAATATATTATAACGGAACCAAGCAAAATGAGAGATGTATTTAAAAAAATTAACTACAGTAGATAGTCCTGTTGCCCGCGACTGGATGGATGTAGCCCCCAAAAGCCCGCTTCTCCAACCTGCGCAGCGTCCACAAGGAAATCTCTATGTTTCGGCACAAATTTTGCACATTATTCGGCCAATACTGTCGCTATGGCAACCAAAATTGATAGGTGTCATAACTAAAGTATAACACATGCCCATACAAAATATGAAAGTAACCAGTCGAAAACTACAGCCTGTACAGTGTCCACAAGGAAGTGTCTAGCGACGCGGACGTGGACGCGGCGGCTGAGACGACAAGCATGAATCTATTGTAGCTGCCAGACTTCGTCCGGGGCCTACAATTAATTCACTAACTTTAGGTAAAATAATTGTTGCCATCACGGTGTTTCACCTGTTGGAACCAACTCCGTCAAGGAAAACAGCTTCTTTGGAGACTTACTCATTGAAAAAGTTACAGCATATTTGAAGGGATTTAGACCATTCAACCATCCAGATCAATCCTATTCTAGGGTAAAACTTCTTAACTGCCCTTTTTGCCCATTCGTTTTTGAATAGATTGAGATGACAAAGCAAAAATAAATAAATAAATAAATGAATGAATAAAAATAATGCATTCGACAAAACATCTCACTAAACGTCTATGAGCAGGTGAGTGACTGAAAGACGCACAGACCATGGCAGCAGTTTGGACATCATGGAAACAACCACAATGGGTGGCATTAGTAGCAAAATCTTGATTTGGCAGAGACAGATTTTTAATTAAATGAATAAATTATTTAGTTAGGCTCCATTGATTGCCTTTATCCCCGTAATTTTATTGTTAGTATTTTAGTGTTTAGTATTTTGAGTCAGGGGTGCCAATAATTCTTGACCTAACTGTAAACATGTTTTATCAGTTTTACATCTGCACAACTCTTCTATCGTTTATCGCAGACTGCAATGGAAAAGAAAGCAAATTTTGAGTTAAAACTGTCTCTATTTTAGCTATCATCTATCCTCACTACTCTCAGTGCCACATAGCAAGTGAACTCTGTCTGAATCTACACAGATTCTGTCCGAAACCTGAAGCTCAGTCTGGCTTACACCCAATCAGACGGCCCCTGCTATCACACAGCTTCAAATCCCCCTCACGGAGGAATACTGCAATGACCTTGAGCAAGACACCAAAAAACTGTGTTACCAAAGAAAAATGACAGGTCTGTAAATGGGTAATATCTCAAAGTTAGCACATGTGACTCACTCTAGACAAGGATACCGCCCAAATAAATACAGAATGACAGGAAGAATCGCTGTTTCACAGCTCATAGCCTCGAGGCCAAGACACTGCATTCCTATCCCTGCTGATGGGTGAAAGAGCTTGCTGGGCAAAGCAACTGTCACTCACAAATTTGAACCAATCATTTCAAGTAAATCTCAAGTCATATTTTGAAGAATTCAGCAACTGACAGCTCATTCTATCCCCTCCGATTACAATGATTCACACTTTATGGACCCTGTAGGGAAATTTGCCCTCCGCATTTGACCCACAATCGTTATTAAGGAGCAAATCGCCACACAGTCCAGTCCTCAGGGACTAATCTAGTTTCTAGATCAGTGCCTTGGTCAAGGGTAATGGTAGGATTATAATAATCTGAAATGCAATGTCGTGCAGTGTGGCAGGAAACCAGAAAACTCACAAAAAAACCCTCAAAAACCCGAGCAACTCCAGTCCTCAACCCATATGTTAGTCTAAGCTCTAAACTGCCTTCTTGTTAGTCACTGGGACGACCTGTTGACCTACCATTGTAGGGGTCACAAAATCCCACGATTGATACACTTCTGAGGACAGCAAACTCCTGCTGCACTCCACAGACTGTAAAGGCAAGCCCCACATGATATTCACACAATAATCCCTGCCTCCAAGAGCTCCCAAATCTGTTGCAAATAACCTAAAGCCATTGGGAAATCATATGGTTGGGCTACGGGTAGAAATAAAGAACTGCATTGCTTTATTCTGTAATCTCACATTGAAAGGGGAGGTAGGCCGGCTGGGATTAATTCATTTATACTGGGACAGTAGAGATATTTTTCATGGATAGAAAGGGCGAACACCTAAAATATACTTTCTTTTTACCTAATAAGTTAGTTTTGTGTGAGCCTTTTTTCTAAGGATATACATGCTTCACTTCCGGTGACAGACGTGTCAACAGCTGCTCAAATTAGCTTTAGCTAACACTGCTATTTTAGTTTGCAGAAATAGCACAAAAGCAGCTCGCGGTGCAAACTCCACACTCCATCACTGCACCACTTCAGCTTATCTCCTTAAATCATGGCAGCGAGGCTCCACGTCCATTTCATATTAAATCTCCACACCTCCACCACCAACTGTAAAAAACGAAATGAATAATAAAAAATAAGTTTGATGTGTTTTAGTCTTGTAATGAGTAAAAAAAATCACCCTTTTTTCTGCTGCCTTAAACAGAAAACATTACTTTGTTTTGAGTTACTTTGGAAATTTACAGACATCCCGGGAAATTTAGCAATGAATGAAAATGCATCAACTTATCTATAATATATTTGAGGTCGATGTCTGTCTGTCAGTGTGTATGTACGCGTTTTTCTCCTACATTTCTCAACCGATTATCACCAAATTTGGTGTGAATATCCACTTGGACACCAGAAAGGACTTGACGTCGCCCGATTTTTGAAAAACGGTCATAAACGCAAAAAAAATGGCAATTTCACTCCGGGAAGCGGGTAGCAGCTAGTTGGTAATATTTTGTCTTTTTAGGTGAATGGTAATCAAAAGACTTAAACATCTAAATTCACTAAATGCTTTTCTGAGTTCTGCTGATCAAATGAATCCTGTGTTCTTGAATAGTTTGCCGAAAACGCCAAGACAGAGGAAGAAAAGGCCCACTCGCCACACACACATGGAAAAATCAGGGGGCCCAATCTCACATCCTACCCTGAGCCGCACCCCCCTCTACCACACCCCACCCCACCCCTCCACTTCACCCCTCACCCCACACACAGCGGGTCAGGAGTGGGGTTAATCAGCTTTGACCCCTGCCGTCACACCGGTTAACCCCTGTCACTCTTCGACACAGCACAGCCAGACCGCAGCCCAGCTTCAGTCAGAACCACTGTAACACTCCCCCACCCATAGAAGCCCCAATATCTCTCACCACCAACTAAAGACTCCTGAACATTTCTACTGACAACAATCCACAAAATGAGCCCAATGAGAAAGAAGCTGAGAGAAGGAGAGGAAGGAAGATGTACGAGAGAGACGGAGAGTAAGATGGTGAAAAAATAACAGTGGGAGTTGGAGCTCTAAAATCAGAGATATACAACCCCATTTCCAGAAAAGTTGAAACAATATGGAAAATGCAAACAATGGAAGCAGTGATTTTTGTCTTCAACCAGTGTTAGACTGAAAACAGCACAAGACAAAATATTTAATGCTTTGCCTTGTTAAATTTATGGTTTTTTTTTTCTTTAAATGCTTGTATTAAATATGATGCCCGCAACACATTAAAAAGAGTTGGGACGGAGCAGTATGAAAATCATTTAGTGTTGGAATACTTAAAAACAGGAGTACAAGTGTTGCGCAGGGGGCCCTGTCATCATGGTTGGGTATATAACAAGCATTCACTAATTGCCCATTTAACTACAAGCAACAAGTGGTCACGGCCCACCACTCTGCTAAATACTGTATGATAAATTAATCCAACTGTCTAACACAGCATATTTCAATGTGCTGTTTTACGAAGTATGGGGATTTCATCCCCCACATTGGATAATACTATAAAAAAAAACAATGTGGGAAATTTTTCAGGGAACGGAAGAGGTCAAAAAACCAATACTGTTTATCCCTGATCGTTGATGCCATCGTATTGGAAACCAACATTCTTTCATGACAGATATAGCCACAGGGGTTAAGAAAACTTGGGAAAATCTTTGCAAATAAACATCATTCATTACTACGTGCAAGAATGCAGTTGAAGAATGCACTATGCATCAAGAGAGCTATATTTCAAAAACTTCCAGAAACGCTGCCATCTTCTCTGGGATTGAACTCCCCTGAAATGGACTGTGGCACAGTAGAATTTAGGTTTGAAAGCCAGCATCTGTTATGGTATGGCTGTTAGGGCCCATGGTATGGTAAACATGAACTTTTGGGCTGGTATCATTGATAATGAAGGACAAAGATGCATTTTGGAGCAACAACTTTCCTTATTACAACAAGAAAACAGAAAGCGGAATCCTGCATATGTTTGCATAGATTCTGACAGCATATATTCCGATTCAGAGAGTGCAGCTGTTAGACCTGCCTACCAGCAGTCCAGACCAGCCTCCTACAGAAAATATGCAGTGCTTTAAGAAGGGTAGAATACAGGACTGAAGACCTCAGACATCTGAGCAGCTGAAGATTGAGAAAACATCCTTCAGAACTAGAACAATTGGTATTGTCCGTTCCCCAAATGATTACTCAGAGGGCTGTTGAAAGAAAAGGTGATGTAACACAGCGGTATAAACACACCATTTTCCCAAATTTCTTGGACTGTTTCAGACATTAATTTTTAAAAAAGACAAGAAGGAAAAACCGTAAATATCTTTGCAATGTTTTTTTTTTTTTGATTATAGACAGATCAAGGAGACTTAAAAATTGCTCTTTTCTTTTTTTATTTGCATTTTCTTCGTCGTCCTACATTTTTTTTTTTTTTTGCAAAGGGGTTTTAAAACACTTCCAAATCTTTTGCACAATTTATTCTCTGTACTTTCCATCATTGTTGATGCATTTAACCCAGACCATTTGAAACTCAGCAATCCACAGAGATCCTCTGCATGAAACATAGACGCTGAATGAATATGAAGCTGCGCCCTGACTCTTGATACCAGCATTTTGACCCCTTGTCACCCTCTGGGGGTTTGGAGAGCACTCGGTGGCCGGTACCCTTATTGACCCTTATTGTCCACAGACGCCAGCTGTTAAAACCTCCTTCTGTGTTCATGAGGATCTTACTGCTAATCCAATTTATTTCAGCTCTATTATCAATTCTAAGGTTGTTCGCTCATTTACATCATTCTAACTCATTTCCTCTCACTCCAAAAATGTTCCATATTATGACCTCGATTTGCTTTCTGAGATAGTCTGCTCCTGGTTTCCATCCGTTTTAAAAACTTCCCCTGCCAAAAAGGTTATAATTGATCATTGGAACTTCTGTCAATCTCCATGTGCTGTTTGTGAATGATATGCCGCACCTCCTTATGAATATTTACCGTGAAGAAAGAAGATGAACACTTTTACTTATATTATGTGTAAAAACGGGACTCCGAATGAACTTTTTCATGAATATTATTTCACAAATGAGGAATTTTATGCTTTGCAGGAATCTTCAAATTCAGTCCAGAACCTAGCGACTGATTTAGTTCAACAGAATTAGCAGCAGCGTGACTCATGCTCAGAACTACAGCTTGTTTGTGACTGGCATCTGTTGACAGAAATATGGGTAAAAATAAGGGTGTGATCAAACCGACCGCCGTTGAAGACTACATTGTGCCTGAGAAGCCAGGCTGAAAACTAATACTTGATCTGCATAAACTCCAATCATTTAATTCCTCAAAAATTCACAATAAACAATCTGAATTCATTGTAACCCTTTAAATGAGTCTAGTCATATTTCTACAGTGAGGGAAGGACTGTAAATTTGCCTTTTAATTCTGTCTTCGCTAAATATCGTGGTCAATTTGGTTGCTGATTTTATTTTGTATTTGACTTCCCATTGATCAGCTAGCATTTGCATATGGGGTCATGGCTTGGTCATGCTCATCACCTGTAAGGTTCATGTGGATTACGACACAACAAAAAGTCAAGACTGAACCTTGATATTCACAACGCTGTAAAAAAGTATTCGCCCCCTTCCTGATTTCTTCCATTTTCGCATATTTGTCACACTTCGATGTTCCAGAAATTTTAATATTATACCAAGATAACCAAAGAAAGTTTGAGATAATGACTTCATGCACTGAAGGACCTTGCATGGTCCCATGAGAAGAAGTGATTGCCCCCTTTGTTAAAAAGAGTCATCATAAGATGACATATCCCCCCGGCCTCCACAATCTAATCTCAGAAATCCGAAAATTTCAAATGGCACCATTCTAGGACTTACATAATACGCACAGCAAGTTTCGTTAAAAAAAAAAATTAAACGGTTTTTATGTCGGTCTCCGGAAACAAATTCTCCATGGAGAGACAGATGGACGGGACAGATAGATGACAATACAGACCACCATATTCCCGAACATTATACGCCAGGGGGATAATAAATCAACCAATTAAAAAAATTAATTGACAATTGGGTTAAATTTCACAAGAAATACCCAAGCATGATTAATGCCAGCCCCACTGAATTTAAACATCTCTGAAATAGAACCTGTCCGGCATTGTGGACTTGGCAAAAAGCAGCAGATGGCTCGGCCTAAAAAAATTCAAGAACGAATGAGAACTAAATACATTGACATCTATCAGTCAGGAAAGGTTACAAAGCCATTTCTAAGGCTCTGAGACTCTAGCGAACCACGATGAGAGCCATTATCTACAGATAGGGAAAACTTAGAACAGTGGTGAACCTTCCCTAGAATGGCTGGCCAAAAAAATTCCTCCATTTCATCCAGGAGGTCACAAAAGAATCCCGACTAACATCTGAAGAACTGCAAGCCTGGCTTGCTTCAGCTAAGGTCACAGCTCCCAAATCCGCAATAAGGGAAAAAAACAGGCCAAAAATGGCATCAATAAAAAAAACTGCAAAGCAAAAAAACCCCTGCGGACCAAAAATAACAGAAAGGCTTGTCTCCCATTTGCCGAAAAGATATGGCTCCCATGACATCTAGCGTAAAGCTAACAAACAAAGTATTCCACACTAAGAGCATCAAACACAGAGATGACAGTATTACTGTCTGGGGCTGCTTTGCGGAATGTAGGGACCTGAGGTACTTGCCATAATTGATAGAATCGTGAATTCTGCTCACTTAGGGGAAAATCCTGAAGACTGTCCAGCTGTCAATTAGTGACTTACAGCTCGAGCGCAGTGATGTTATACAGCAGGACAATGATGCGAAGCACACAAGCAATTCCACCTCTGAATGGTTGAAAAGAAACAAATTGAGGGTTTGGAGTGGGCTACACAAAATCCTGACTTGAATGCAATTGAAATTCTGTGGCATGACCTTAAATCGGCACTTCATGTTTCAAAGTCCACTAATGTGGTTGAATTAAAAGAATTCTGCAAAGCTTGGGCCTTCAGAGCAATGTAAAAGACTCATTGCCAGTAATTGCAAATGTCTGATTGCAGTTGTTGCCGCCGAGGGTGTCACGATCAGTTAAAATGGAGCGTCAGTGTAAGTTCAAACAGTCAGTCATGGCTACACCTCGTGTCCAATCGCACTGGACTTCAGAGTCATGTTCCAAATTTGTGCGTCTTTTTCAACAGGGCGGTGCTCTCCATCTCAACTAACCAAGCTCAACCATTCCCACCAAGACCCATGACAGATCTGTGCAAACATCCCCTCCCCCTCCCCAGCCACCTCCTTTCCAACGGCATGGTCTTTGGTAGTACTTGAGACATACTTTTGTCTTTATATGGTATTGGCATTGTTTGTAAACGGTATTCTCATTTATTTCATTTTTAAACACTGTGAACCAGGCTCTGCTGGGGGGGGGGTTGTGATCTCCTGGGATGTCTGTGTCATGCTTCCTCAGATTGTTCCAGAGTATCACTTGAGCAGAGTCACCGCCAAATCCAAATGTATGTCAGTCCATATAAATGGTTAAATCTGACATGAGCATCCTGTCAGAAATTACCTTCAAAAACTGTTTACCTTCAATAAATGAAATGACCATAAAATAAATGCTGTATTTTGTGTTTACTCATGTTGGGTTTGTCTTATGTTAAAATTATTTGGATGATCTGAAACATTAATTTAGGACAATTAAGCAAAACTAGAAGAAATCTGGCATGGGGCAAATAATTTCTCACAGCAGTTTAACATGGCTCTGAGGCTCTCCGGTCTTCTAGCCAAAACATAAGTTATGGGGACAACATAAAATCAAGAATGGAGGATTAAATGAATTAAAAACAATAATGTTAGAGGTCCATGTTCTGTTGAACACAAGTTGCTCCTGCATGGACAATCAAACTTGTTATGCGGCCACTCTGTCTAAGTCACTAAGTCACCCAATGAAACAAGACAACTGACAATTCCGTACTACAAGATATATTTTATTTAAACTACCAATGTTAGAAACCAACAAATTTTCATTTGATTCATTTATCACTTAATTCCAAAGAGGAAATCTCAAGCTGTGCTTCGGAGCTTTTCCCTTCATCTAAGAAAACATGAACCAACTTTCTCATAACGTCAGGACGCACCTGTGAGACACATCACTACAGTTAAATAAAATGTCAGTCTGTGAATTTTTACTTCAATACAATCAAACCGATGATTGAAATCAAGCCTGTTAGCAACAATCTGTAACCCCCTTCCACCAGATGTCTCCATTATGCAATACAAACGTACTATCTGGTCCACAAATATTTGGACATTGACAATGTTATTGTTATTTTAGCTCTCAACCGCACAACATTGGTGATGAAATTAAGTAAGAAACATGAGTTCAAATTGCAGACTTTCAGCTTTCATTTGAGGGAACATATCTCTAAGATGGGTGAATGAGAAAGGAATTACAACACTTTCTAAAAACAAAAAAGTAATTACACACGGCTACTGTCCGAAGGAAATACCTAGAAAGTCACATTTTGGCCAAAAATGAGTTAAGGTCAAAATCGAACTAACTGGGTCTATTTACATCATAATAAAGTGCTTTCTTTGGCAAAATGTCTACCAATGTATCAAAACCACAGAGATAAAACATAGAAAGTGCGCAACTTAGTAAAGTATCCCGAGGTAAAACCCAGTAAGATTTGCTATGATGATGAGATGAGACCACTGATTACATCTATGATCAATGCTTGGAATGGCCTTCTTGTAAATGAAATTTATATGTTTACTTTTTCACAGGTTGATACTGCTTGGAACAACTCTTATCAGTCTTGACACTGATTGGATATTTACAACTGATAAAATGATGATAGTTCTATTTCATCAATGTTTTATGCCAAGGTCCCACTGGGGAAAAATCCTTGGCGATGTGGAAATAGACAAATTTTTTCCCGATGGGTCTCAATGCTCACAATGTTTTTGCCAAAAAAAACGGAGTAGTCGCATTAGAAATTGCACTTATAAGGCATCGGGGATGGTCCGGTGTACGTTCACTGAGGCTTTGGCTATGGTCACAAAGCTTCTGGGAATGTCCCCCAAACGATGCCCGTGAAACATCGGGGATAGCTCCCAATGCTCGCAAAAGCTTCGGGATACCTCCGCCGATAATAGGCGAAGGTGCCCCAGAGCTTCCCCAAATTTGAAACATCATTGCGGGAATATCCCCGTAGATTAGGGATCCATCGGTGAGTACTTGCAAACCATCCCAGGTGCCTCGTGGAAGGGTTATTGGGGAGGTATATCTTGTAGAGAGCTACAAGGGGCAACCAGCCTCAATAATTATCGAACAGTTTTGATGGGAATCCAGTGGGAGACGCAAAGCAGGGTTTGGGACAGAACTTTGGTTTTTTTTTTCTGAATAGTCCTCTAACCTCCCTGTGCACTCCCCGTAACTCATACCTTCACAAAAACTGACATCGCTGAATGAAAAATTTCTTTTTTTTAATCACTCGCATTCACTCCACTTACTCCTGCCCCGAGTCATTTTGAACATTGTTTCCTCCTCTCATATTCCCCCTAGCTATTTATTTCTTGTTTCCTTCATTTTTCCTCTTAATTTTGATATATAATTGAAGTTCGTTTAATGACCAGAAGGCTGTTGGGCATTGCTTTATTTAGCTGGCCGCGACTTGTTTCTGGCAAGCGCATCTGGTTGTTATAATCTGTACTGCAGCGACCCCATCTTTTCCTTTAGAAATTAATCGGCAATTTTTTATTTTTTTATTGAGTAACTGGATATACATATTTAGTTTTCTTGCAGTTGTCTAGGCTGGGGCCTGCAATTTCGGTTATTTATTTTTTTCCACTTAACCTGTTCATTTTTTCTCTTGATGTAAATAATGTTATGATTTGAGCAAATGGAAGTTCCTCTTTCCTTGTTGGTACAATACAAGTTATTTACTTTCTCATGGTTTTGTTGACAAGTTTTTCCATAAAATACTGTAGTGGCAGTGTAGTGTAGTGTAGTGTAGTGGCGAAATTTCGGCGAATATTTGGGGATACAGCCCCGACATCGGGAATGTGTCAGGAAAAGGTCGCCGAACTGTCACCGAAGATTTAAATATCCCCAAAGGTCCCCTGATACTTCGGCAAGACATCACTGATGCTTCGGGGATGCCGCGGGGAAAACAATATTTCGCTGTGGCTCTGGAAAGCTCCGGCGAGGCCTCCCAGCCTGTTTTCCCGACAAAATGTTGGGAACACATCAGGAAAAATTTCAATGCAAGCACTGAAATTTTTCGCAGTTCTTCCGATGCCTCCCGATGGTTCCAGATGGCTGGCGACACTCCCGAAGCTTCCATCAGGACATCGAGGAACCTGTTCCCGACGCCTCCCAAGGTTCATCAATTTCCATCGGGAGTACATCTCTGAGGCTAAAAATGCCCAGTGGGACTAAGCCTTTAGTTTGAGCATTAACAAATTTCTATGAATTGTTCCTTATTAATGTATTCTTCATTCATTTCCTTCAAGAACAAGATGGACAACACCATTGCTGGTGAAATCGACCAATGAAACTGCTCAGAACTGTGTCTTAATAGGTTTTATCATTGCATTCTTGCAGAAATTCCGATGGAAAAACATAGTAAGTCACATGAAATCCTAGTGTAGACAGTAGATCAGGTTCAGATGTTTATCAAAGAGCCTTCCCGAGGTCGTACATCCAGTTCAGACCCACACAGGTAGAATGCAGTACAGCAGGGTAAAGCCAAATTGTTATTGGGGCATGGTCCAAAGGTCAGAGGCCACACAGGAAGATAGCTAAAGCCAAGGGAGATGCAAATCATATACTAGAAAGACAAGCCGTATTTGTTACCAGTAAATCAGAATACACACAGGAGAAGGCAATCTCGGAAACCAGAAAAAAGAAAACCAGGAAGGCTCTTGGGAATCCGAACTCGCTCTTAGTATTAGGAATATTTCGTAGGGGAAAAGGCAAGACAAGCTCACAACAAACAGACAAAAGAGTGGTGTTTATAAAGAAGGGCCATGTGAGAATCAGGAAGTGAATTTAGCTGTGCAGGGAGCTGGTAACACGACTAAGGTCAAGGCTACAAACTAGGGAATTAACTACACAACTGACAGAATGGAAAGAGCAAGTGCCAGGTTGAATGGGAAATACAAAGGAGCATGGGAAAGTGAATGGGGCAGGGGAAAACAAGAAAAGAAGGTACAAGAATCAACAGAATTGCATAGAAAAATAATAAACAATACGAAAAACAATAAACTCAGACTCTGACACACTTCCATAAGTCATTAATTTGTCTTAAACCACCCTTTTGAAAACAACGCCACATTTCTGCTCGTGCCAACAAATACGTTTCCTGGCTGCATTTATGTCATCAATTTAGGGCTCCGCACTGACAGTTATTCATTTAAAATCCATTGCGGTGAGGAATAAAGCCAGATTTGATGAAAATTCTGTCACTGTCCAAGTATTTATACATCTGACTGTATTTTGCAATTACTGACTTCACTGGTCAAATTCTGATTGTAGGTGTTCTTAATTCAGCCAGGATAAAATTTATTGTGCTTGTAAAAATGAATATGACCTCGACAAACACAAAAATAATTGCGGTAAGAAGTAATGACAAATTTGTCCGCACATGGTGCCACAGACATTCCACCTAAGCTTGGCATGCTTAAATTGCCTGCTGAATTTTCACGCAAGCATGAGTCAAAGTTAAATAGATATCGCGTTTGCATCATAATTATGAATATTAATGACGAGGCGTGATCAAATGTACACGCCAGCATTTTGTATTGGCAGCTGAAGCCTCACAAACAGAATTGTGAGAGCATACGCAGAATGCAAAGCAGAGCATCTGTTCATCAAAGAGACTGTCTGTGCTAAAATTTTGAAACGAAACCGGCAGCCCAAGCCATATTTTCTACATGCAGTACACAGTACACAACCTTTCACATATTTCAAGTGTCAAAAAGGGTAATTACTGGAACATTTCAACAAGTATTTAACCCAGGTCAGCATCAACACAAGAAGAGAATAACGGGGGCAAGAACTGTTGGTTCTTTTGAACAATTTCTCTTCCTGCATTGCGGCACTCATATTAAATGCAACAGAACTGAAATATAATCACTTTCATACTGCACACTGCTAAACTGACTTCCATAACTTGGCTCTGTGATTAGAGTATTGATTTTTTTCATTCTCATTTTTTGACTGCAGGGGAAGAGAGAGAGACAGACCACCATAAACCAGAACCGTTCCTTTCCACGGCCCAGCAACTACAACAGATACATTCACTTGGACGAGGCCATTTTTTTTTTGTTTTGTTTTGTATTCCAGCATCTCTGGTTTAAAAACAATGAATCGGAACATATAATAGAAACTGTCAGTGCTTCTTTGCACATATCTACACAATACCATCCAGATCAGGTGAACCAAGAAGGAACTTCAGTCCTTTTCCTTCAGCGTCACTGTCCAAGCGGTTTCACAAATATGGGCTGCAGTGCGTTTTAAAAGCACTGATGAAGCACTGCAACCAGTGAAGCAAAAATAGTTAAGGGAGAAGCATGTGGAACTAAATCCAGGGAGAGGAAAAAGCGCTGTAGAAAAAGACAGTGACGACAGGAAATGAGCACATTTGAAGGTGTGTGAAGGAAACTAGTAGCCTGGGGACCTCTCTCTAAAGCCCTTATACATGTACTCATCTGTATAAGAAAACAAATATGCAAAAAGGAGAGAAAAGTAAAATTCCCAGATGTAAACAATGTTTAGTTCATCTCCTGAGTTGAAAGCATTTCACAGGAAGCTGCCATACAGCATCTCCCTCTGAAGCATGTTAAAGCATCTGTAGGTGTGAAGTACCAGGGGAGGGGAGGCCTATAGCTACATGGGAGGCAAAGCAGAGAATCTCCAAGAAACCACAGAGCATGGTTCTTTCCATTGCTTTCCCAGGGCGATTAGGGCATTTACAATGCAAACAATAGCGTTTAAAGCTCAAGCCACATATTTTATGAGCGTACGCAGTGGAGCAAGCTTATGTGTGTGTGTGTGTGTGTGCGTGTGTGCGCGCGCGTGTGTGTGCGTGTGTGTGTGTGTGTGTGTGTGTGCCAGTGTGTATGCATGCACTCTCTCAACCGCTTAAGGTAAACTGTTTACCAAGCACTGGAGGTCCTCTTGACAGGCTAAACTCTAGGCAGAAGAAGCCCCTAAACAGAGACAGAGTGCTTTTACTGGTCCAGACATTCATGATTCACCTTGCTGGTTTAACTGGTTTACTGTTAACTGGTTTAAGTAGGCAGAGTAACTATCTCTGTAGAGGGGTCCATATAGTATTGCACTGGGTCTACACATTTAACCCCTTTGGCACTTACCTGACCAAAACCATTAAAAGAATACAAAATCCATGGCAGTACACCATTAGCATACCTGAACTGCATTGTCTCTTTAACCTAAGCTAATATCGTACATAAATTCAGCTGAATAACAGTGTCTGCCTGATGCCAGTGAAGTTAAGTAAACTGAAGACATTAGAGCATTCCTCACTCCAAAAAAGAAGTTAACTTCATGGGCCTGAGAGTATTGTAACAAGCCAACTAGATTCCTCTTGGAAAATAAATGAATTTCTGCCAGGTATGGGCAGAAAGACAATTTTTTTTTCTTTTTAAATCACACCCAAAATAGTTGAAAATACCCTGGCAGCTGCTTTGCATCTTTGAATTAACTTATTGTTCCGCTGAGGCATTGGGTTTGGGATTAATGAAAACAGAAGGATTTCTTTTCAAATTCTCAACCGGTGATTCGCCCTGCATTACTGAACTTAAAGCAAAAACGCAATATTACTGTGGCTTTAGTAGATTAGTACATGGGCTTTGGCAGACCAAAGTGCCAAAATTGTACCCTGTTACTGTAGATATGAGTAAAACAAAAACATTTGCCTCTCCTGATGATCATGAACCTCCCCACACAGCATTCAGTAAAAGTCCTGGCAGTATTAATTTAAACTTAGTCTTCAATTTTGGTTGGTTTTCTGCATTAGAGAGCTGGTGGAATATAGGAAACATGAGACTGGCGAACATTAACCCCAATTGGCAAATTAAGCTAATCGTGCCTTTGTGTGGATCACCCCTATTTATGCCTTTATCAGTCAGAAACTGAGCATCACAGAGACAGAAAGAGTGGTTTCAATGAAACAAGACACAAGTACAATTTAGAATTCTCACTGATTTCAGTTTATTTTCAAAATTTGGAGGGAAAAGGTGGTTCAAATACAAAGAGACTTTGTTAACATTCAACACAATTGTTCTCGTAGCAGAGGTGATCTGTAATCTTAATCCTGAATGAATTAGCCATCTCCATTGTTTTTTAAGTAAAAATTCCAGCGCAAATGAGCTACCATAGTTTGGCAAACACAGAGGTCATCTGATTAAATTAGTCCTGTGCGAATCGGCATATCAGTAATTTGGGGTTGCATTTCTTCTTTTGCAATGTGTTTGTTGACTAGACAAAATAATAAAAGAAAGTTTATGACAGCTTTTTGGGAGCAAATTCATGAGCCTCATGGGAGGTATGGGAGTCCATTCAAAGAAAAAGTAAACTTTAATCCATCACGAGTAAAATCTCAAAAGATGATGAGATTGATGATATGCATTGCAACAAGTGGTAACAAATTTTTTTTTTTTTTATCTTTCAACAAGCACAATGAAAACACACACAGGAAGCAGATGTTACACGGAGCCTTGACATTTTCAATCATATCCAGGGGGATAATATCTGCAAATTCTAGTAAAATACAGACTTTGCTAATCTCGCGCAAATGCACCGCACAAAACACAGACCAGACAGGGTAATTTCTAGTAATACTAGTCCTGTGCGAACTTGGCTTATGTCGTAAAATAGTAAATTGGTGAGACAAAGTCACCAGGAAGTGATTATGAGTTGAAGTCAGCAGTAAAGGCAGATTGAAATCCTTGACAACAGAGCCTCTTCCCTGCCTCTTTAAGTAAAATTCCGGAAACCTCTTCACCTACTACGTCACCCCATGAGTGAATTTTCCTGATTTATTCCCCCACAGTGTCATAATCTGCCCCTCTCTCCTTCCTATTCTTAAAATTAGTGGAATTTTATCTCCACTCACCTCAACACCTTGACATTTTGCAAATTTACGGAGTTTTGGAATCGATTTGAAACCCACATTCATGAAAATGTATCCTTTACTTGCACATCATGCGTTGGGAAAATAAAGCTGAATATCATAAGAAATGGTGAATTTTTTTATATCTGTTTTGGCTGCGCTGAGTTCAAATGTAGTCATTGGGCTTTGATTTTAGCCGTACTGCCATCGCAAAAGGTGACTTTAATACCTTTAATGACGGAATTGCATTCTTATCAAGATTATTTTTGCTATGATCAACAAATTTTCTTTGCCTGAGTGACCAGATGTCTTTTGGTATATTGTGTACCAGCAGGGAATCTAATGGCAAGATGGCAGTCCAACCAACAAAAACACAAGACTGACAGAGCAAAGTGCTGTTCTGTGCCTTCTGTATTGCGACATCAAGCAGCATCAGGTATTATTTCACACCTTGAAGCGGCCTTGAATGTCCCATAAAAACGGGCACATTTCTCGGGACAGCTCCAGCATGGGACGGGCCAACAAAAACGGGGACTGTCCCTGGAAAAGAGGATGTCTGGTCATCCAGCTAATCGGGAACAGGTCAAGAGTTATCTTATATTAATAGGTCATTTCTATACAGAAATTACTTGAGCAAATTTTACAAGGTCACCCAAGTTGGCACACCCAAAATTTTTTTAAAAACCACTGATGTACAAATGCTAACATGAACAGAAAGCTGTCACTCGAACTTTGACAAGCCCACTCTACGTCATGCTAGAAGACGCCGGCAGCCAAAATGACGTCACACATGACCTAGCTAGCTATGGCATTTCTAATCTTCAGAATTCGGTGGGTTAACACGCCCTAAATTATTGGTCACTTTCAAAATTACAGGTCATACTCATTCCAAAACAGCATGATTTCAACAGCTGCTATCCTCTCCTCTAACAACACAGTCTCCCCTCCTGTCCTGAAGCTCTCATTCTCAATTATTCCACTTTTAAAATGCTGAATGGGAGATAATTTTCTACACCTCTTCAATAGTACAGTAGGCCATTCAGGCACAGCGAAGCTGCCTGACAAATAGCATTTAATTCACCTTGACACTCACACTAAATTGAAAACAGCACCATAGCTGTTTTAACCTTCACCTGCATGAAATGGGGAAAGACATAGTAGGGTGTAATTACCCAATGAAACGAAACACGCTCTAAATAAATAGGCAAGAAAATAAAGGAGGACCCTCTTTTACATAATTAAAAACAGAACCAAACACACACACACACACACACACACACACACACACACACAGAGTAAGGTTTTAAAAGTCAGATTCTTCATCTAGAAACAACCCAACCTCATTCCAGAGACCTGGTGGTTCTAGATTAGAAATTGTCAAAATATTTGTTACTGAGAAATTCCGATAGATGAGAGCAAGGTTATACTACAAAAGAGCCGTAGGTCACAAGCATACAAAAATGAGTGCATACAAAAGAAGTCAAACTCCCCGAAGGCTAAACAAAAAGAAAACAGAAACATAGCCATTGTAATCATAACCCAAGGGACCCAACTTTGAATTTTGTGCAGCTTTCAAAGGAATTTCTCTTCTCATTTGTACTAGTCCTACATATGCTGAGTACTGATCGAACTGTATGCCCTACACTGTAAAAAAAAAAAAAAAGTTGTCTAAACTGAAAAAAGTTAGTGTCCAGGCTGCCTTAAAATTTCAAGTTAACTGAATTTAAGATTATAAGTTGAATATTACCTCAACTTGTCATCTCAAGTTCAATGAGCTTAAAATTTTAAGGCAGCCTGGACACTTTCTTTCTTCAGTTGAGACAACTTTTTTTTTTTTTTACAGTGTAACTTTAAACCTATTCAAAGGACAGACACACTTTTCCGCTGACAGGTTGTTTCTTTTTACTTTTTCAACCACTTTTTTTCTTTCCATTTCAACCACTACAGCCAACAGCACTGACGATCCAAGTGTGCAGATCGTACCTCTGATGTACTAAGTATTAGCTTTGCACACAGCATGCCGCATCCCTTTGAAAAAAACACAACTACATTGTAAAAAATTAAAAGTTGAATTAAGTTTAAAAAGTAAGGCAACCAGGTGCAAAGTATTTTTCAATTTGCTTAACTTCAAGTCCCAAGTTTTCCAGAAATTAGTTAGTGGAACCACTGGGACTTGAAGTTCAGAAAACTCAAAAATGCTTTGCAGTTACTTGCCTTACTTCTTTAAGTTTGGTCAACTTAAATTTTATTCACTTATTTTTCTTTTTTTTTTTTTTTTTACAGTGTAGGTAATAACTCAGCATATGGCTGGACCGTATTTGCGAAAAAAAATTTTGAGAGAGCCTCGGCCAATTGGAAAACTCCAACACTTGGCAGACCAATGGTGTAAATCCATCACTCACAACCGATCAATGGAGTAACTTTATCAGTAACTCAGTCACAAACTCTCAAAAACCTCATCACTTTTTGAACCAACCAATGGGGTAACTTCATCACTCACTCAGAGCTTTTCCTGTTTATAGGACTGGCCCCTGCTTTGTTGCGGCTCACCTAAAATATTTGGGTACATCATTTCTATATAACGTACAATTTAGCGTAACTAAGTTCCTAAAACCATTAATTTAGGGAGCAGGTTCAGCTGCCTGTTCTTCTCCCCCTACCCAATCCTGACACAACCACCAAAACCAGATATAAACCACAGTTAAAACTAATTGATGCATACCTGGCTGATCGTGCAAAAAAAAAAAAAAATGTAAACAAAATGATTGTGTTTGCGCACTTCTGACAGCATCAAAATTATACATTTAAATAAAAAATTAGGCCTTTGTCTGATGTATAAATGGGACTTGCTGTGTAAGGTTATAAACCCCTTTACGCAGAATACAAATAATGCCAAATTTTCCCTGTCATGCATGATCCAATTTAGGCTTTATAATTTAGTATTAGGGTCACAGAGACTTCATAAAATTATTCCACTGAAGCAAGGCATGGAAATTCAATTACAGAATTATTTAGGAATTACATTTCAGAATTTACAGACGCCGGCGTCTATATCTGCGTAGAGGGGTTAAGATTCACGATGAGATGACTTACTTTAGGGGTCAAATGAAGGAAAAAACCTCAGCAGCGAGAATGAATCTGTTGAAAATCCTGTAATTCACGGAAGAAACTGTGTGGTGGAGTTACAGAGTGGATCAAAACGAAAAAACGACCAGACCAGACTGAGCTGCTCATCTTTCCACATTGGCACGTATGGTCGCAACTTAACACTTTTAATAACTGAATACGATCCTCGGTACCCAGCTCTCGATATGGGTCTCGTATCGACCCACTGTGCCTGTGGGAAGGATGTGCTTAGAAGACAGAGAAACGGAGTACGTGAGGGAGAAGACAGGAGAGATGCAGCTGTCAGATGCTGCACCACATTGGTTCTTTTTTTGGAAGTCACGCGCCAACTTAAACTTGAAATTTTTGTCAACTGCAACTGTTGTTTGCTCATTCACTGCCTTTGACACACGGGGTGCGTGAGAGCGCGTTTGTGTGTGCGTGAGTGTGAGTGGAGGGAGCAGACTGTCTTTTGTCACGTGTTTTATTTCCGTTCTTTAGAATTATTTATTTCCACCATCAACGCAGCTTGTGAGGACTCCAACATATTAAAAAAGGCATGAACTTTTTAGCTCTGCTGGCAATTTTTAATCAATATTTCTAAAAGTTCTCCATGCAGCACTGCCCATTCAAATGCATATAACTGCTTTATGTTTTGTTTCAAAAGAAAAAAACTGCACATTAAATAAATAAAATAGCCGTGACTATTATTATTAATTCTGGTGTCCTGTCAATAATGGAAGAATGCAAATACGTCATGGTAGAGGAAATAGGCCCATAAAATGCACTTTCTTTAAGAAACGCAGCCAACTTTTCAGTTTACATTTTTAAAAGCTTAAAAGATTGAGAGTGGACTTATTGTCCGGACGAAAATGAAGTCACTCGCCCATCCTACTTTCAGCCAAAATTAGAGATGATGACAGCGGGAAAGCATGTCCAGACAGACATTAATACAGACAAAATATCCGCCTTTTGAATGCCAATGAACAATGCTTGCTTTTTCTCACCCGCAACTCCTCTTTCCCGCTCAACAATGAATCTGTGTTGGAGAATACAGTTCACGTCATCTTATTTCGCCGACACGAGAAAAGTGAACTATTTCGATGGCCATTGTTATGAAAATGTTTACCCTCGCCAACACGGTATTGATTCAAATCCCCCTCACGTGAGAATCAGCGGACTCTCCCTATTGGGCACAGAGAGGCCGCACTTAAAACTCGTGGCACGGTCGCCCAGTCGGAGGACAGACACCTGTACCTCAGTTTAAAAAGACGCTCGCTCGCCTCTCACACTAATCGCGTCTGAGCGTATATTAGGCCCAGCTTATTGAGCATAAGTATTTTAGTCGGACATGATGAACAGTCGGCTTTCACGCTAAAAAAATAAAATATAAACTGTAGGATACGCCTAGGTAACTAGCGTGTGTATTGCGTTACCGAGATAAACTTATGCAGTACATTATTTCGCTAAAACTAAGCCCTTTTGTTTGATTTCAATGTTTTGCGAGTAACTGTCAGAGTAGGCCTAAATGAGCCAACTTCAGAGATTCCAGTGGAACATGCGGGCCAGAGAAAAACTTCACTCAGCCAAAATAAAAATAAAATAAAACAAAACTTGTTTTTTGTGATGGAGACTGACGGTCGCGAGCTTTCTGAGCTTATTACGTCATGAAAAGGATTTTTTTTTAATCAAGCTATATATTTCTAAAATAGTCGTAATGTTCTTTATTGGTGCTTGATAAAAAAAATGCGTTCAAATGCAGCTTGACAATTATTTGTCAGCTGCTCTCAGGGATACGCAATGCTCCTAAAAGCGGACCCCGGGACCGAGATTCAGGTTAGGTCGGTCACAGCACAAAATGGCAGGTCTCACGCGCTTCCATCTCATAACTTTGCCACATCATATTACAATGATAACTTTGATCCTGATTCGCAAGCGCCTTTGGGTTTGCTGCAATCCAGAACAGATCCTAAAAGGTAATGTGGGGATGTTGCAGCCTATTCTAAGGTGGAAAATTAGATGTTGTTCCTGCTCATCGACTCCGCAGCTTTTGGTCACATACTCTGGGTAAATGTTAACTTTCACATCTGTTCTCACCGGTTTCTAGCCGGTAGCCTGTCTTACTCAGCCCATCAAGTGATTCTCCCGAAGGATCTACAAACAGCAGCCAAGTTCTTGTTCAATGGCTTTTCGGTTGCTTTCATGTGATGTTGCTCCTCATACTCACATGCAAACGTCGCTGCTCCGTATATTTAATGTTACAGCATTTGGTTATGACTGAAGAAAATAATACCCACGGAAAAGCCTTTCAATGGGTTTTATAACGACAAAACCTCCACTTAAATGCGAGCGAGTGAACAGTAGGAGTCCAAAGCGGGTCTTACCTTTAAATATAAAGCAACACGTCGAAGGGACTCCCGCGCGTAAACGAAGCGTGGTGGAGGATAATGTTCACCGAATAATAAAGCATCTCCACAAGATTTCACTTCATCATTCTCTTGAGCTGGGAAAAGAAGAGCTGCTCGGAACTGTATGGATTACCCCACTCCAAAATTACCCTCCAACTGTTCCATGCGCATCCCGAGTGGAGAGCTTTATATTTTATTACTTCACATGTCGAAAGAAACGTTTATGTTGATAGAAAATCTATTACCATCACAGGAAATGTCCACTTTTTAGCCTAGACATTCCCTATTTCGGTGGGCGAAATGCATTGTACCATTAAAATACACTCCATTGCTGTCCGCGGCGTAATTCGCAACTAGATCGGTCTCACAGCACACAGCTTGGATGACTGAAAAGGCTGAGCACTTGCTAGTAGCCTATACAGTCCCTCGGAATAGTCCCTAATCGTTCGTTTTGCCCCATGTACTGACGAAAAATAGGAACACATCGCAGCGTGGTCCTGACCTTGAACGCTTATACTAATATAGCCTATGTGTTTTTGTTTTTTCTTTTCTTTTCTCTCTCCAGGACGAACCTTACACATAAGCTGTATTGTTTTATACGGAGACAAAACGCAGAATAGGATTTGCTACCTGTCACTTCAGAAATAGTAATCCACCCCACAAAATACGTATCAGTTAAATTCTGATTCCTTACCTTTTCGAAAAACTACTTCAAGAATATCTTCTTCCAAAAAGTGCAGTGAAAATCGGTGCAGACAGCGCGTCTAAGCATCAGTCACTGCTCTCGCTCCTAAAGAGAAGTAATCAGCGATAAAATGACGTTGATCTACACTGTAACCTTGTGGCGTATTTAAAGTAAATAAGGCTGTTATGTTGCCAGTCGTATGCATGCAGACGCATAGGGTTTTGACACGACATTTTTCGCATACTCCGATTGGCAAGTATGCTCTATTCTGATACACTATTTTTAGAGATTATCGTAAATATATGTTTAAAATGCATTTTTTTTCGGTCACTAATTGCGCTGGCAAAAAAATTTGCATATCACGCTGAATGTTAGGATGAAGCAAACAACGGTGCTCTAACGTTCATTTACAGTACAAATCAGGATATGGTTCAATGGGAAGTTTCATTTTGATGTAAAACTTTGGTCTAAGTTTTACTCCATAAAAAATGGATAGGAAATGTGCATGCAGGCAACAGAATAATATTTATGGCAACGTTTGATAAGATATGGTGTTAAAAGAGAAAATGTAGCCCATTTGCAGAATCCGGGTCTCAGAGTTGACAAAGGCTAATGCTTCAATGGAGTCGTTGTTATTGGATTACAGAATGATAATCGCGTAATTACGGGATAGGATTTGGTCATACTAATAATCACGCAGGCTACCAAAATACAGCAACGACGATGAGCGGCTTTAAAACATGTTAATAAGACTAGACTATGTGACACGAAGGACGGTTTGGAACAAGAAGCGCGTACCATGGTTGACAAAGCAATAGACAAATGATGCGCGTAAGTACAGCCGGACGAATGGATTACTTAAAATATCGAGCCACTGCTGCACATTTGAACATTGATTCGGGCAAAACAAGATTCTCAGTGCATTAGATCGGAAATTGGTTTCCCACGGGGGAAAAGCAGACGAACGCCAGTCATATTCGCGCGAAATCGAATCCTGCCCCTTGCCCTGTGCCAGGACGCCGGGTCCCCATGTGTCGTGACAACTGATTACTTAAAAAATAAATAAATAAATAAATGTGCGAGTCGGCTTAATTGCTACATGTTGTCAGTGTACTTAAAATTAACATTGTGAAATAACTTGAAACGTAGCATTTTTTTCCACAGAAGTAAACCCTCTCATTCTACTTGCTTGCACACACTAAATTAATTTTAACTCAACATGCTTCCTGTGTTTTCCTGAATTTAACTCCATAATTTTTCAAAATTACATATATTATTACCAATAGTTGTATTATTGCTCTAAATGATATAAATATACATATCTGATGCAATGTAGGCTTAATACAAGAAACAACAGAGTTAATATTTACCCAAATGGACAACTCCTTATCCGATTAAAATGAGGTTTAGCAGTTTATCATGATCCCCACAAACTGCCCCCATTGCTGTGCAAATGGTGACATATTTGTCGGGGGCCAAAGCTGGCTGACCCACAATGATCCAGTGCAGGTTCCCTGTGGGCTCACGCCAGCCCATTGTGCCCACGGAAAACCAGCAGGGGGCCCAAAGTGGCATGTTTGATGGGGGGGCCATCACGAGATAGCCCACAGTGGGCCAGTGCGGATTTTTCTGTGGGCGAACTGCATGGTCCACACAGTCCACAGAGAGCCCACATTAAGCCAATGCAGTGGCGTTCGCTGGGGAAGTTTAATTCAGTTCAGAAATGTTAGCATTCAGGGCAGACATTCAGCTCATTCTCATGCAGAACAAGTTGCACAGTGTTTTGACTTGTTATTAGTTTATACAGGCGTATGTGAACTAATAACACTCATAATAAGTACCCACTTCAAAATCACAGTGACTGATCCCTTAACTGAGAATCAAAATTTTGACTTTGGGATTAAGAGTACCAGCCCATTCAGTGTCCATTATATGCATGTTCATGGTTGTCAGCACACTGTAAACCCTGATAGCTTGGTGAACTCAAATGTTTTGTGGAAACCAATTACCTCAAAAAAAAAATGAGCGTGCCAACTTAATGGTATTGTGTTCACAACACTTAAAACACTTAAAAAAAAAAGAATAACTTTACCTTATTTTCTTTAAGTTCCTTCCACACAATGCAATTAAGTTAGCCTACACAATGTTTTTGAGGTAATCGGTATCCATAAAACAGTAGAGTTCACCATTCTATCAGGGTTTACAGTGCAAAGTAGGTTTATTAAAACAATTAAGTTACATGCCACTCCGACTCATTCAGAAATATGGAGGCCATCATCATTTTAAAACTAGCACTGTTAGTAGAAAAAAACCCTGAAAACTTCAGCACTGTAAGGTTGAACAGTTCAGCTTTTCCATAAGAATAGGGTGCAGCATAGTTCATACTTGTGAAAATGTGAGCCGTGGATGAAACAAATAAATACTTTGAGCTGGAAAGTAGTTTTAATCATCATGAGTTGTGGTTTTTGAGTTTTGAGTGGTATATATATTTTTAATCCGGCAAAGTTTTTTTTTTTCTTTTTGCAGTTCAATTCTCATGTCTCACTGGGCCTTCATGCTGTATGAGTGCCATAATGGTGTGAGCTTCTTGCTTGCGTTGCGATGGGTGAAGGTTTTCTTTATAGTGAGACCACTTGCTGCCACAAATTTTGAGTACAACAGTATTAAATTGAGTATACAACTGCTGTATATGTAATAGTGTTTAGTTATTCTGTGAATGTGTATGGGTGACGTTTGTATCCCCAAGATGTATGTGTCCCCCTTATGAATGAAATATGCAGAAATTGGATAAAAAAAGCTAACATATTAAGCAATTTAACATATCAACTGTTCCCACAAGACTCAATCAGAGCATCAAAATGTGTGCCTACACCAAAAATTTTAGAACTTACTTTGTTTTTTTCTTTATGCATTTTGGCTTCACAGTTTGAGCAGTGAGCGGGTGCAGAGAGGAGATATATAAAGGAACTGAAAGATGAACTCGTAGCTCTCAATTAAAATGTTTTGATTTTATTTACCACCTGTTCACAAATTCTGCTCTTCACTGACTACAGAGATACACTTGGAAAAATCGTAGTGAAGCAAAAGTTTTAAATCCTCAACTTAAATGTTTCTGTCAGTTATAGTACAAAAGTACTTACCTTTACACACGAAAAATAAAAAGAAAGTGTTGTGTTGTAAGGTACTTTTACATCATATCTAGGAATGTCTGAGCATTTATCACTGTACTTAAATCCAATCATTAATGAAAACCACATACATTTCTGGACAAGTCATGGACCTCTGTCTCATACTATTGCCCTGAACTGCTTGATGAAAGGAAGCAGGATGGTGTTCTGAGCCAGTAGAATTTCTGAACACATTTTCTGCTCTGTTACCCTTAAAGTTTCATTCTTTAATTCTTATTCAACAGTGGTTAATTTTTTTTCAGTTGGTTTATCATTACTCATTATTGTCTGCGCTTGTTCTCCCAACATGGTCTACTAATTACAACATATCAATCAGTGTTTTATTCAGACAGTGCACGATTCAGATAAATATGGAACATTTTGACACTTTGAGTATTTAAAATGAAAGTGAGACTAAATCCTCCAGAAGTCAGCAGGCTTTTTGTATCCAGTTGTGCAATTTAATTTTCATATTCTCATATTCATATCAGAGTATTACATAAAATTTAGACTCATAATCTTGAATAGTTACTCCGATTTGGTGAACAGGTCAGGGCTATGTCCATGATCACATGAGACAAAACTGGATTGAAGCTAATTTAAATCGTATGAATAATAAAACTTGAATCAAAATGCATGACTTGAATTGATATCAAGAAATGCTATGCATAAGGGACTAAAAAATATATTTCATCACATTTCAAAGGTTTAAGACAGATTTAATCATTCCTTTGTGTCTTGCTGAAATAAATTGAGTGAGCCAAGGAGAGCGCATTAATAAACAACCACCGAAATCAGAACGTGTGATTAAGACATGTTCAGGGATTTCCCCTGGAAATAGCAGCTTGTATGTAGTATGTAGTATGTAGTAAAGACTATAGCAATTTTGTTGTGTATACACTGAACAAACTGGCAGGCACAGTCACACACACACACACACGCGCGCGCGCGCAAACACACACACACACAAATACTAATATATGCATTAATTCAACCACTTAGACTTGCATATTTTGTCAATTTTTTCATGAGGTATTTACAGAAGGGTTGTAAGCCGGTATAAATTAGAGTGCCATTGAAACTGCGCAGTAAGTCTCACTGCATAAGTTTCTGTTTAGCAGATACTTTAGAGGCTGCTCAGTTTTACATTTTACATTCCAGAAATATTGACAAAGGAACCTACAGAGCTTTCAACACATCATCAGGTCTATTACTTGTGCTCTAATGCAGTGTGAGAGGATTTTGTCTGACTGTGGCTGTTGTGGGCAGGTTTTGTGTTAGCGGGACGAGTAGTGACTTCTGTGCTGAAACTTGAGGAGGGAAAATATCCACTCTTGATTCGACCCTTTCGTGAATATAATTGTTCCTGCAGCACATTACCGTTATCTTGAATGTCCATGAAAAGGTTGAGTCCCTGAGGCACTCAAAAGATGGGAGTTGTTAAGTCTGAAATTGTGGAATGGATGTTGCATGAATCATATCTCCCATAGAGACTGATCTGCTACCAGCCTTGCATATCTGGCTACAAAAGCAACCAGCAATATCTCATAATATATACATTGATTGTGAAGACGTTGTCCAACCTCAAAGCAAAAACATCAAGCCTTCACAAAGTCAAATGAACAGTAATACAGTTGTGACACGCTATAGGGGATAACAAAATATTTTCAATAAATTTCTGAGTTGACACTCTACTATCAAAATCTCCTATTCCATATTAATATGAATACACAATATTACTGTTGCTAACATATAAAGAGGTCCCTTTCAAAATTCAGAATTCACGTTTTCCATCATTTTTGATGACTGACCAAAAGCTCAGTACTTAGTCCTTCACAATGACGCCCTGGAAGGTTACAGAAAACTGAAAATGAAAATTCTGCCATTGTCTTTGCTATTTGAAATGTGGGTGAAGTTTCTTAATTTGTAAAATGCACTAGGAGTTTGCCGGCAAAATTCCATAGCAGCCTTCTCCAAGACAACTTAAGTCTATTGGGACTTGTTCATTGGAGTGTTTTAGAGTCCAAAAAACAACCAAAAAAAAAAAGCTTTAAAATTACTCTGCACAGCGCCGACAGAATAATCAAAGTCTGCTGAAGCCACACTATTGCAATACCATGACAGAAGATCTGTAACACACCATCACTTAGTTCAAATTTACTCACCAGCCTTTGGTTTCAAAAAGTTCACGATGCTTTCATGCTTGAAGCTGGGTGCTCTGTTCAAACCTGTAGAACTTAGAACTTGGAAATTTTCATTCTAGTCGAGATTCAAAGATTTTCAAAGACCCCAAATATGTCCCGCTGAATTTCAGAGAAATGTGTATAAAATAATGCACAAGACCTATATTATTTTCCATTTGATATAATGCTGTACCCATAAAATTATAGCATCCTGGGTTTGAGTATTTTTCTCAGTATAAATGTGACGTAGGTTCAGTGAAATTCTACAACCAGCAGATAAAGAATATGTATGTTACATTGCCCTAAAGTATGAAAAAAAAAAAAAAAAACTTTTTCAAATGTTCAACTTACTGGAGGGAAATTCAAACGCAAGTCAGAGTTTAAGTAGTTATGTTGGCTGATGTTTACAAAGATAGAGTACCAAAAAATGACCAATATCCATAAAAAATATGAATACATAAAGAGAGGAGTAAGTTTCCCCTGTCAGAATTATTGGCAATGACACGGCTGAAGATCTTAACCAACAGAAACACTGATGCATTAACACTGCTGCCAGCAGACTTAAAAATCAATAAGGATTTTTTTAAAAAGAGAAGATGTTGATGAATGAATGGGTAAAGCAAATTTTCAAAAGTAATGGAGCTGAATTACCGGTCTTTGCAAGCAGCAAGATTTAAACCTTGGTTAATGTACTCGGATTTCAGAGTTTTTAATGTGCTAAGCAGGCACTCTTATCCGCAGTGACAACCGTACAGTATTTAATTCGGATATTGTGTCAATTTTCACAGCTGGGTGTTTATGAAAGTAATTCATCTCACAATTTAAGTGCCCTTTTAAAGGTACTGCTGAGGACGTGCGTTTCACCAACACGCGCAATGTTTCCCGGACTCGGAATTAATCTAAGTACCAATTAAATAAAATTCCCTCTGACTATTTAGACTTCTGTTGCGTACCTGTGAAAAGCCAAAGGAAAACACTTTTTTTTTTCCTCCAAATGATGGAATCAGCTGCGGAAAATTCAGATTCAGAAAGTGAGTCAGTGTTCCGTTCCAATTATGGCATTTGTCATTTAGCACAGTTATTTGCCAGGAAGCGTAACTACTTTGTTAAATTTGATAGTTGACTTCATGCGCGGAGAAGATACATTTCAGTGCTTTTACTTATTGACCTGAAGACTTTCCATCTCTGTAAGATACTGGAAATAAACTGAAGCACAAATGTTAAGTCACTCAATAATTTTAGTGACTTTACACTGTTCTCTGGAATTCTACTGGAGGAATACGGCAGCATTCTTCCTCCAGACTGTTGTCATTTGCGTAAGAGGGGGAAGCGAAGAACACTGTCTTCCTATGACATTCCAGGATACCCTCTAATGCAAAGATCTATCAGGAAGGTGGACAGACACCTTTTCTTTTTTCTGTCTACATATTAGATTTAAGCAACTTATCCACGCACCCAAGCGACAATACAGGTCTTTTGTTCTACACACTCTTGTACAACTCTGATGATCGGAGTTTTTCCTCATTTAAGTACATATCAGTGGCAGTATGCCTTCCAAAATGAGTGGATAGGAACATATCATGGTTTCAGCCAACATATTCTCATCCCGACTCACCATATAGTTACGCTATCAGACTAAGTGTCCATATACGATGCAAAAGAAAGCTTTGGGCGTCTTTATTTGGCACTTTGGGTTAGGTTTGGGTTAAGGGTTAGGGATTAGGGGGTAGGGTTAGTTTTAAAAGTGTCATTTTGTGTCGTATATTGATGCATGGTCTGGTAGTATCAATATATGACACATTGGGATGAGACCGGGTTCCTTCAGCTGAAGTTACCGCTTCCGAAAGGCTAAGGTTTGGGTTCAGGATTTAGGTCAGGAAACTGTGGTTTGTAAAAGACAGTCATGACTCTAAGTACCAAATCATAAAGTAACAGTTGGAAACGGGACTCGAAAACCAGTCTCCAGGGTACAAATCTGCGGCTTTGCTGCATCAACTGCAACTCTGACCTCCTCCCTACACAAACTTTGACGCTGTATAAGGATGTTGGTTCTTCACTCTCTTAAATATTAATATCAGTTGTCATTTGCATTTGTAACCTCTCGTCATTTTCCTTGTGAGGATGGGCTTGATTTAAAACATTAACAGCACAGGAAATGCTCAGGCTTAAAGGGTTTTCACACTTCTGAAACTTTTTCAGGGACTCAGGAACATTTTTCAGAAGGTTGAAACTTCTTTAGCTCACACTCCAAGGAACCAGTCCACTTTCTGTATCTCCGACCTCAGTTCCTGCAGCCTCAGTACCCTTGAGGTGGTGGCAACAGAGACTACTGAGTGGGCTTACAATCCTGAACATCGCTGACTGTGGACCCAGTTTTGAGATGTTTGAAAGTACCAATTCAAATCTAGCCCTAATTTCGAAATAGTTGGGAGAAAGTTTAAATCGTGAATAAAATCAAAACGCAATGACTTTCAAACCTCACCAGCCAGTATTTTATTCAAAATGAATAAAGATAATGTAACAAAAGTTGAAACAGAGAAATTTCACAATTTTATCCACAAAATGAGCTCATTTCAAATTGGATGCCTACTACAGGTCTCAAAAAAGTTTAGAAAAAAAAACTTACCATTTGCTTGACAAGTGAAATTTACTTATCCCAAGTTTGTCAAAATTACCTCAAAACAAGGACAGTTTTTTTTGTCTGACTTAGAAAAAAGGTGATAGAAATAATTGTTTTAATCATGTTACACACCTGATGCCAGTTAACTTAATTACTTGCTAAATGCTCTTTCAGCTGACTCTCTTATTCTTTGCTTTCTCGGCCCTTTTCTTTTTTGCCTGTGTTCCAACTTTTTTGAGACCTGTTGCAGCCAGAAAATTTTAAATTAGCTCATTTTGTGGATAAAAATGTAAAATGTCTCGGTTTCAACATTTGAAATGTTCTCTATGTTCTATTGTAAATAACATATTGGCTCGTGATCTGAAAGTCATCGCGTTTTGATTTTAATTCACAATTTACACTTTGTCCCAACTATTTCGGAATTGGGGTTGCGTAAATGTATTACTGTTCATCTGCATCTTCTATGCTTGGTGAGCTGAATCTGGAAATCTTTGACCACCCGTGTTCCCTGCAAAAACTGTGTAATCCTTACAGCCCTCTCCTCTCATGCAGTCCCATCACCAACCTCAGCATCTGCGAAAAACCCCAAAGTCTAAGCAAAGAAAAAACCTCTTAAATCTACTTCATGTTGCCTCTGTTGTTGTTATAGTGTTGTTGTAGGCTTATATAATACGTTAAATCTTGCACACGTCACACACTGATGTCAGGACTCCTCATTTTAGTGTTCCTTGCTGGTCTTACTGGGCGATGGGGAGAGAAACCAGAACCTTGCCGAAGGAACCCAGACCCTTTTCAGCTGTTCAGTCAGGGCTAGATCCCGCATTGCGTCCCAATCAGCCTGTATGCAGGCATTTTGTCGACTTACTGCTGTTTTTTGGTTTTTTGTTTTTTGTACTGTTCTGTAAGGTTGTGCCAGTGGCGTAACGTCAAAGCCTTCAGTAACCACACTCTTCACTGTATGATGCTTTCAAACTGTTCTCCTTTAAGTTTTTTATATAACAATTTATTGACTAAACAACAAAGACCAACACATGGCTTGTATTGATGAAGAAATGATAATAACAAAGTGATTGCCCATAAGTCACATTTATAGAATTGAAGTGACATTGTAAGGATGACAATGATCCGAATGAATGGAAAAAAAGTCTATATATCCAAGAAAGATTGAAGCCAGCGAAAGTTTAGAATTTAGTGCATTTATGTCAGTCCGCTGAGCGTAGTGCCTATTAACGCCCTTTACCTAAGTCACTATTCAGATTATAGGATGGATAAGGACTGGACCTTATTGCATAATGGGCCTTGCAAAATAATTTTCGGAAATCTGTGAGTTAAATTTTATGAAAACACATTGGCATTTTACGTTGTCATTTATGAAAGGGGAAAAAAAAACAGTTAATAACTTTGTGAAGCAATGTACAACATAGCTGTCAAAAATAAATTTGACATTCATTCTACCAATTAGTCTGAGCAACTGTTAATCAGGGACAGTAAACTGCGAGGGGGATAGATGATTAAAAGGTGATGTTACAGAAGGTCTTCATTATTTCCGACGACCTGCTACTACTGTAGATGGTACATACAATACCTTAAATCAGGCCGTTATAAGGAGAATATCAGTGTCATGCACCCAACCTCTGGGTGCCTCATTGATTGCAGATTAAGACAATGTCATTTTGAAAGACGTCAGTCTCTATGAGAACTAAATGCTTTGCCGTGGGGTGAAGATAATCACTTAATCCCACTCGTAATGAATGACATTTATCTTGATTTTAAAGAGTGTGAGTGCACCCAAAAAATTCCCCACATCAATGGAAGTTACAAAATCTGGGAGTTTCTGTTACATAAAACCACTGTCTGTGAGGACAACATGAAATTTTGTTCCCCTTTAATGTTATCCCTTCGTTGCGTGTACATGAGGTCTCGAACAACCCCATAAATGTACTTCTGACCACAGTACAGAGTTCAGCAGGCAGCGCCTAAACCACCTCACTTGTCCCTTTCCAGATGCGCTGCATGCTGACAGGAAATGACAGTGGTGTGGAAGAGTCTGCATTTTTGGACATGCAGATGTTAATGCTGGTGTTTCTAGATAATCCCCCCCTGCAGAGGAAATTTGACATCGCAGACTTGAAGATTTCTTTGGCGTTCTATTCTGTACTTCATACTTTGTCTTGCATCTTTTCTTACCTGGAGCAGGACAAGGAACGGAGGTAATCTGGGACAAGATCAGGGGACAGTGTGTCTCAGTAAAAAAAGGAAGCTGGAAACCAGGTTGAGGAGTCCTGTTAAATAACCTATGGGGTTCACCCCCTCTCCTCTCCTGCTCATCCCGCTCAAGACTGCTGTCTGTCTCGGCTCCCCGTTGGTGGAATGATCTACCTGTCGTGGCGAGAACATCAGAATCCTTGAGCATCTTCAAGCGCCGCCTGAAAACCCACCTCTTCGGGCTCCACCTTTCCCCTACTTCACTGCCCTCAGTTTGACTCTTTTGACGTCACAGCCATGTTTCTTGTCTGTCATTTAGTTCTCTACTGGTCTTTTGTCAACTTTACCGTCGCTTTTGTTGGTTACTGTTTGTTCTCTTGTCACTATTTTTACTAACCAAACTATTGGCACTTAACTTGCCTCGTAGGAGCTCAGCACTTTTGGTCCAAATTTTTCCACCTTTGTACGGCGCTCTGGATAAGGACAAGGGTTGGCAGGGTTATTCATGAAGTGCAGCACCCCTGAATTTTAGTAACACCATGGACAAAGCCCCAAAGCCCTGACTCCTTCCAGAGCTCAATTGGCAGAGCGGAGTAAAATGAAAAAATGTTCGACTGAAGGATTTTATCTCATCGGTGCACCAGATGACCAGACCAAACTTATTATTTAACCTTTAGAGCGCTATACATGACTAAGGTCCCTAAATGCGAAATCAAAATCAAAACTGTTGAAAACCCATCATGTGGTGACTTGTTTAAAAGAGCTCCTGTGGGGGAGTTATTTTAAACAAGTCGCCATATGATAAGTTTTCAACAGCTCAAAATGTTTAAATATACAATAATTTCTATTTTTTTCAGCACTCTAAAGGTTAAACTGAGTGCATCCCACATATCAATGCCATCCAACCCCCGACACCCAAACCCCCACCCCCGTATTTCGCTCTAGATTCTTTTATATATAATTTATCATTCATTATTAATGGAAGGCAGGGAGCCCATGATTTTTTTTTAAAGAATAGCCTGAACTAATTTATCCTATTGATATTTGTGTATATATTACAGTAATGTAGTAATATAAGGCAGGCGGAGTGAGATATCAGCTTACCCGCAACTGAAAGAAATTAGAGATAAGGAACACTTGATACCCAGATCACATTGTGAGACGGTGAACTCGAGTAGCGCGAGAGGCTTCGGAGCAAGTAATGCCCTCTTTGTCTAAAAATGTTTCCTGCACACTTATCTTTGATAACACAAATTGAGGGTCACAGATAAATGCATCTAAATGGCTTAAATCAGAAGATTATGGTACATCCTGTCAGGATGTTAATGGTTCAAGGTAGCTCTTTCAAAGGTCGTATCGCAGTCAGAAATACTTTTTTCACTTGCTCTCTTTGCAGTGTCAGAATGAATTTGATTCAAACTACTTTCTATTTGTAGCGACTGTAATCACAGTCCGAAGAGAACGAGCACGTGCATTACTGGGGGCAAAATTATGCTGTTGGCTTGCTTTATTGAAACATTATCAGTGTTTGTTGTTTGCCTGAATAATAATAAGCAGTCATGTGGTAGACTGAAATGTAAATTTAAAATTCAACCGCATTTATGAGGGGAATGTATTCCTTGGCACTTTGGAGGAATTGTTGAGTATCCATATGAAAATGAGAGGGAAAAAATACTCTTTTGAGGCAGCAAAGACTTTTGTTTCCATAGATACATGCTTGATACCGTTCATTTTTATGACCCAACTGACATTGTTAAGTAATGTGGGGACAGTAGACAGGTGGTGAACCCAGTGAAGGAGAATACCGCCGTTTTATCCTCTGAGCAAGGGACATAAAATGAATTCCTCAGTAACTATACAATTGCACAAATGCACATGGTGTCAAGTTGGACAGAACCTAGTCAATAGCGGGATCATGTCTGTGGCCTATCATTTTGACAGCGCTAAGGCCAATGGAAAAACTTGAACACTCGACCACGTCAGTCACTAACTTTTGCGTTTATGGGGCTGACTCCCACTTTTCTGCCTCGAGACACAACCCAACTATATGGCTGGATCTTGTAACACCAGTAAAAAAAACCGCCTGATGATGTAACTGATAAAGAGGTTATAGGGAAACTCTAATGTTTGATGGACTAACGGTGGATCTTCATCAGTTAGCCACTCCATCAAAGACTTTTGCAGTCAAGTGCTATTAGTAAAAGCAAGGAACCTTAGCACCATCTCGATGACCATCTGCCTCAAATTTGGACACTGAGTGTGTACCTATACATCCATCCATCTATCCAATATCTACGACACTTCATCTTCACGTGGATTGAAGGTGAGCTGGAGCCTATCCCAGCTGACTATGGGCGAAAGGCAAGGGCATACCCAGGATCGGTTGCCAACCCTTCTCAATCTCACCGTTCACACATTATTCACCCTCAGACTCATACCTACGGGCAATTTAGAGTCACCAGTTAGCCTGACATGCACATCTTTGGACAATGGGAGGAAATGGGAAGTTCCCAGAGGAACCCAATGAGAGAATATGTAAGCTATCCCCCTTTCCATTTGGCAAGAGGTGGGAATACCCCCCAGGCCAGTTATTACTGTAAGTGCAGTCTATACAATAATGAGCAGGCATCATTCAGTAACACATTACCGGATACAAAATGCTGTAATACAATTACTGTCACAGTAAATACATTGTAGAAAACAGGCCAAAAACATATTGACAGTTATTTAAATTACCGTGAATTTACGATGAAGTGCCATGGGGCTCTGAATTACACCTGCAGGAACCACCTGTCAGTTTTATGGGAAACTCTAATGAGCAATACTCATCAGATCTGCTGAGATCAATACAATCAACATGACCTGACTAGAAACACCAGCCTACCTCCACAAACAAATTCTGCAATCTTAAGGGAAAACCAAAGCATCTACAGGTAAGACATTATTTTCCATACCAGACTTCCAACATCTGTTTATGGGTTGCCTCTATAATGGAGTCTGCTGTTAGCCAACCATATGGCTGACTGCACCGAGACCAATACTTTGCATTTAGCCCTTTAGCTTTGCTATGTATGCAAAGTAATATTTGTGTAAAATCCTTTTTTTTTCAATCAACATGGTTAATTGGTTTTTGACATCAACTTTTCAGATTCCAAATCCCTCATCTTGTCTAGAAATGCACGTGCACCGCTTTCCATGAAGGGTGGAGGGTGGGGGGTCAAGGCACGACTTGCGTTTACGACGGTGGTGTTGCATTCAGAAACTGTATGGGGTGCAGTCCATTCCTTTATAATGGGGTTTTAAAATAGCTTTTACATTTAAGATCCTTTTATTTTTCTTCTGTTGCAATCATAGGGTGCTCTCTGTCCAGCATGCATGCATTCATATGTAGTGTTTTGCACACTTGAGAAATACATTAACAGTTCCATCTGCTTTGGCAGCACGGTAGTGCATGTAATTGACAGTCAGTCAGTCTGTCAGAAAGGGACAAAGACTTTCATGGGCCATACCACTTGGGTTTGAAAACAAAATTTGTCTTGTCACAATGTTACCCTTTGCTATCAGCAAGCATGTTTTTCTCAAAACCAATCCTCCGCAGAACGCTCACATAAACGCATGTTCTTGAAGACCAAAATGCACACAAACATTTGCACAAAAACTAACAAAAAGAATTAATTTTTTTTTTTTTTTGGAAAATCTTCCAAACTACTGCCTCTTGTATCACCTGATTCAATCAAAGACATTAGCATTCCATTCAGATCGGCTGAACTGGGCATTGGTGCCTTTTCATAGTTGCTCTCATGCATTTTATTAGAAGATTTGAATTCTCATAAATTTGTTAATACTGGCTCTGCATAGGCGGGGAAAATTCATTTAAAAATAGCCCGTCATCTGCTAAACAAGTTTAGTAGTTCAAATAATGAACTAAAAAGTACCCGTCACAATTTTGAGTCATTTAGCGCTCTTCAAAAAGTTAAGGAACCTTTGGTTCCCAGAACTGTATACTGAGTTGTGTGTCTAATAATTCTGTATATTCAAAGTAATAAGCTGATCTTTGACAGCATATGGCAAGGATGCTCAACCCAGTTCCTGAAGATGTACTATCCCGTGGGTTTTCAACCCTAACTTCATATTCCTGATTGTACTACCATACAGCTCAATGAAGGCTCTCAGTGAGATACGCTTCGGTACAGTGGGAACGAAAACCGCCAGGAAAGTAGATGGCCACGAATGGGACTCTCAAATGATAATCCTTTTCGCCCACTGTCAATGTAAACAAAATATGCAGTATCCAGTTCTGTGGTATAGAGCTTTGTGATATTCTTGTCACTCCACAGTTGCAGGTTAGATATTCAGTTTTGTAAATGGATAAGTGGTCTGTGACATTTTCCCTGTAAAAGGAATTAAAACATTGCCTCATGTAAGAGTCTGTCTCTACTCATTCCCTAAATGCATTTTTTTTAACTTTGCAGGGGTTTGTGTTTGCCCCACATAAAAGAATCAAGTAGAAGTCATCCTGTACTTATTGTTGCTCATTCCACAATACAAGCATTGAACAAATATCATTCAGTTGCATGAATTCTTTTGTGCTTTTCTGAGATTTACGTAAGCATCCTTGCACAATCAAATCATGGTGAAAGGAGCATTTAATACAATATGCTCGCATTGTCGAGGACTGGGGTGGAGGAATACCTTCGATGTCAGTAAGAATGGAAAAAATCTTTATCGGCCATTCCGCCATTGTGGAAACTCGTAATAACAGAGCAGGCAATTTATTTTTAATTGATGCCCTTTCTGAAGAGGGAAAGGGCCATTTTGAAGCCGAGTACTGCTCTTCTGTGAGCACTGCAAACCAGCACACAAAGTGTCGGGCGTGAAATGAAGGATATTCATCATCATTCAACTGAGACTTTAGAAAAAAAACATAAAAATTATTACACGCTCATAACCAGAATACAAACAAACCACGAAGCCCAACTGTGCTGTTTTGGCCGAATATGCAGGGCTTCAGCAATGTACAAAAGCATTATTGCCTCTCTATTTCCACAGTATGAACTTTCCCACATGTAAATATGCAAATACTACGCAAGGCAATGGCAGATACATATCAGTGCCTATTATTTTAGACTGCAGAGAGAAAGAAGTTATCATCGAAAGCCATTTATCTTGGATTAGCTGAATGAAGGGTTTCCTGATAAACTGTTACACCACAATGAAGGGCATTATGTCCTCGGTGCCAAAGCTGTCAGATTTTTTTGTTTCTAAACCTTAATTTTTGCGCTATTATGGCATAGCTATTGCTTTAGCATGGTGATGAGATTCAAGTCTACTCGGCCGTCCCACATATTTTTGGTACTCTAATTCATATTCAAAGTCATATCATAGTTCTTATTAAAAATAGACATTGAGATTGGTGGTGGGAGATAAAAAAAAAGTCACAAGCCTGGCAAGTCAGACCCGTCCAGCATGAAACCTTATAGCTTGTCAGTGCAGATTGTAGATTTATAATGGAAAGACATGCACTGCCACAGAGATGAAAGAATCAAACACTGTTACCAGAAATTAGGATTGTGGATGAACGCCAATTCTTTTTTTTTTTTTACTATATGTAGTGCCACCAGAGAGTGACAGTTTCTCCCATAACCACCTGACATGGTTTTATTTATTCTGATAATTACCCCCTCAATGTTAATCGCTGCCTTATCCAGGGATCTGTTACTGATTGTACTAAATCTTTTGGTAATTTACCCTGTGTTCTGGGCCATCACACGTTCACAATGAGGTCAATAAGTTCTTGGACAGTGGCACAATTTAAAAAAAAAAATAATTGAAGCGAACATGCAACACCTCAAACCTATTTGCATCCACATTCATTTACATTACGGCCATTTTAAGATTTCCTGACTTCCTTGATACATTCAGGGGTAAATTGAGGATGTAAAGTAGCTCAGGACTTATGATGAAGGACTGTCCCAAATTTCACTTCTTTCCAAGAATTTCTGGAATGTTCTGAAATTGAGCTAACTTTTTTCTCCCCATTGGACAGGCCATGCAGACACAGGTGCCATAGATTGACAGGCCAGAGATCTGAGTTCAGGAGGCTCCTGCACCCCAACCAGCCTTTTTACCGCTGGCGTGAGCCGGCAGGCAAAAGCCATTTTCGAGTGTGGAGCGGATGGGGGGGGGGGGGGGGGGTTGTATGAAGCATCCAGATGTTCCCTTATGATCTCTCCACTGGAAGCCGAAATCAAATGGCACTGAGTGTGATGCGGGGGGATGGGGGAAGGCAGTCGTGAATATAAGTGAGAAAGGGGAGTAGATATGGGGAATATTCACAATCTTACATTTCAACCCCCCCAGCCCCCGCCCCTGCCCTCCCCAAGTCCGCAACTGTAGTCTAACTCCCTTTTCCCATCTTTCTGACATTTTGTTTTACTTCTTCAAATTTCTCTAACAACATATTATTGTGCGATTTAGATCCAATTTGTAAAATTCTTCCTTTCTCTCCTCATCTTTCCCTGTCATCACCTTTTCCCCGGTCCCTCTCCTATTCGTTCTTTTTTGTCAGCGTTGCATTTTCCTCGGAGGGGGCAAGAGTGTTTCGCATTTGTATGACAAGTTTCCGCCAATGTGAAGTGGGCAGGCCTCACCGCGGTTCTGAGGTGCTTGACGTTCCTGACAGCATCAACAGCCTCTTTCACAAGGTTCCTGTCAAGAGCTACGGTGCGCGGCTCTTCAGTTTTTTTCAACCCCACCCCCCCGAAAAGCACAAAATGATGCACAAACTGCGGCAAACACACAAAGTACTCTTCTCTCGAGGAAAAAAACGCAAAAAAAAAGTGCAGTAAAATTCTAGGAATTTGGATATGATGCTGTGCTCTAATGGGATTACTGGACCAATGTGTATTGTAATGAATAATTTTTCCTACCATTTAAGTCATTTGCGATGAGCAGTGCTGTGCATTACTGAGATTTCTGTCCACTCCTTAACTCCAGGTAACCTGTAGGTTGGAATAATTGACCAATCATCTGGTGCTTTGTCAGGACTGTGTGAGTTTTTCATTCAGCATGTTTATCTGGGAATGTTTTCAACTGGTTTATTTGACAGAACTGGAAAAGAGGGGTTTTTTGGTGGGGAAGGTCGGCTATTTATGCTGCTCTCTCGCTCTGCCTTTGCTGCAGAAAAAGCCTCTGCCTGCTGCTGCTCTCCAGAACTCTCTGCTGCTACTCGTAACATTGCCTGCTGCTGCATCACCCTCACCTACTGCAAGTAAACAACCCATTTCTGCCCCCGTTTCACTCCGCTGACATAGTGGCTGGTAGGTCCTCTTTTAGATTCAGAAGTGAATTTCCTCAGAAAATGCATTACTGCACCAATGCAGAGAATATTAAACAATTTTTTTCATGACTAATCTAACTAATTGCTTGCAATATGCACTTTAAAGGATATATGCCTGGTTTTTATACTTTTTTATAGAACGCCTATGTGGAATTCTGCGCCCAAATGGCGCGTTGTGTGGTTTTGTGTTGAGTTCTGCTGCCAGAGTCCCGTATGACCCCAGACACATGTAGCTTTGCATGCAGCCATGTATAAGATTAGTCTATTTTGAATCTGCAATTCGCTATAATATTTACCAATTTCATAAATGCATTTTATGGATGCGCTGTTTGGATTATAATTTGCTTTCAGTGACATACCTGGTTGATAAATGGTTAAAACTTGATTTGTGTGGTTTCTCTGAAAATGGTCAGACTCCCTCTGTTAATATATAATGTGGGAATACCCCCTCAAGCTTGTCCAGGGAGAATGCATATGTTAGCTTATTGTACCATGGAGCATTGCACCCATTAACCTCTGACATCTGTCGCCTCATGCCATGTTGAGAACGGCGATAGCCAATGTTGGCCTTCTTGGGTTCCTGAGCCGTTATTGGATATACCTAAAGACGTGGCATCCAACGCAACCTCGGAGTTAACGTAGACATCTGGTCAGCTTGTGAGACATGCGAGTTTCAGCCAGTGTGACATGCTGTGGTTCCAGCATACAATGTTCTGAGAGTAGTTACAAGACTACTTAATTCAGGGGTGGATCCAGGTTTTGAAGTCAGTAGTTTCCATGAGCAGTTTGCGACATGAATGGCCAATCAGAATGAGATTTGAGTGAGTTCCACCACAATGAAAGTGTTTCAAGCAAATCAATGAGTCAGTTCCAGAAAAGTACCCTGGATTCGCCCCTGTAATTCTTCTTACGATCAAGTTTAAAATATAGAGGGGATTCATATTTTGTTTCTTAAATTGTTTATCATTAAAATGGAATCAAATCAATATTAAAGTGCTAAAGACGACTTTAATAATTTTCATAAAAAGATCTTCTTTCCAACTGCAGCAGGAGGAAACACCACAGATACCCTCACCCTAAATCAGCAAATTTCCTCTTTTGGGTTAGTGGAGGGCTTACAGCTGAACCATAAAATAACTAAAAGAAAACCTCATGTCGTGTTTGCACTCAAGATCAAACCCCTTGGATGACATACCCAGGTTGACACCTTTAAGCTGTTCCCAGTATGTATGGAGGTTGCCGCTGGTCTGCAAGAGAAAATCCCACCTTTTCGGAGGCCCCCTCTCCTGAAAAAGGAAAGGTGACTAATTGCATCCAGGTGTCCCGTAGATCAGGGACCTGTTTTGGAAATCCTGTGTGGAGACAATGAATAACCTGAACGTTAGTATCAATTGATAACACCACAAAGGGAGGGTTTATCATCACGTCGGTAAAAGGAGGTCCTGAGGATGACAATAGTGTTTGCGGCGGCAGTGAGACTGAAGAACAATGAGCCCTTTAAAAAGCGCCCTCATTCTAAGCAGCTAAATTCTGATGTTCAGACTGTATGAAGGGAAGGAATGCTGCCTCGTTACCAGGTCACCCACATACTGAAGTGGAGGAAGATATCAATGCTTCACGAATGTGCCTCCCTCCTCCTTACATTCTTCCGCTACCTCACTCGCTTTCTTTCTATTGATCTTTCTTACACTTTTTCTTCCTTTCTCGCTGTCTCTATTTTAGCTTAGCAGCAGAAAAAAAAGTCCACACGTTTAAAAGTGCAAGAACTAAAACTATGAGCAAATAAAGGAAAGAGTCTGGGTTAGTCAACTTTTCGGCTGTCATTCATTTCTTTAATGGGACCATCACCAAACTCAGGTGTCATTAGGAATCTACATGTTGAGAGAAGACGGTAATGCATTGGTGCAAAACGCTGGCACCTCATCTGGTCTTTGGTGATGGACAGCTCATGCTTTTACGGTATTCTACGCTGGTGCTCTGTGAGACGTAATGCTGAGAAATATCATGGTTGGAAACTGCTTAATGCCAGAAAAAACATAATGTTCATAAGGAGTTATACAGTACTGAATCACATCAGAGCCTGTGTTCACAAAAATTTAAACAGTTATGAATCACATCAGGGCCCATATTCATGAAGAGTCAAGCCATTCTGAATCACATCTAGGTCCCTGTTCATAAAGATTTGACCAGTTCTAAATGACATCACAGCCCATATTCATAAATGTACAAACAGAATCAAGCTATGCCACTGCCCATTCTGAATTCATACAGTCCTTACTGAAATCAGGGGATACATCCTTAAGGTTTCTCAAATCAGTTTAGATTGGCTTTGGACCTCATAAACAATATGGCCAGGGTATTGTCTTAACCCTTCTATTATCCTTAAATATTACTAACACATTTTACCCTTGGGGTAAATCTGACCCCAGGGATATTTGCCTCCAGAAAATGATTTACATAAAATTGCTGACCAAGTTTTTGTGTCAGGCACTTTGTTTATTTGTTGAATTCATAAATAGCTCCTTGATAATGAAACTTATTAGTGAGTTGACCTGTTCTGTAGCGCCAACATCAGGCCAAACCTTTAAATTAGAATTTATTTATCTTGAAAATATTTCATACAAATCTTCTCAAATTTACTGACAACATTATTGACCACAAGAGGATGAAGCCTATTGGTTTTAGTAATGATATGACCTTTCCTCTAGCGCCACCATCAGGTCACACTTTTAAATTAGAATTAATTTATCTTGAAAATTTTTCATACAAATCTTCTCAAATTTACTGACAACAGGATGAAGCCTATTGGTTTTATTGATGATATGACCTACCCTGTAGTGCCACCATCAGGTCAAACTTTCAGTTTTAGAGTTAATGTATCTTGAAAGTCTTTCATCCAAATCTTTTCTAATTTAGGGTGCACATTCATAACTCTCACAGAGTGGACTATATTGATTGATGTTGGCGACCCCCCGCCCTTTCCTCTCATAAACATATTTATTTACTTTTTTAATCTATATTTTGCACATTGCAATATATTACAATATATTATAATATTAGCAGCGCTAAGTCTACCCCGCTGTTGAAGTGGAGAAAGGGACCATATTATCTTCCAATTTTTGGAAGGGATCGTGTCTGCTGTTGGTTGAAAAACAACGGGAGGGTCAACACTCTCATTCTCATCAGATGATAATGCCTCAAAATCAGGGTCCTCCTCAACAGACACATTCTCCTCTATGTCACTTTCACTGACAAAGGACAGTATGGACAGTAAACCTTTTCCCAGAGGACATTTTCACGTGAGAGAGTGCAGATTGCAGTATACTTTACTCCTCCCTTATTTTGCATGAACTACCAGTGTCCTTGTGGGCATACCCGTCCTCCACAGCGCGGAAAATATCAGTTCTACTTTGACAGGTGTCAGCACAGTAGGTCACACATACACACACAGACACACAGACACACACACACACACACACACACACACACACACACCTTCATGCCCATGGTGCGGGAAAGTTCTCATGAGGATATTGTTTCCCCCTCCCCCATGTCACGTCAGCACCAAAAATGGATAATTATGGTCCCTCTACTCACTTCAACAACAAGGTAGACGTGCTGCTAAGAGTGTCCCACCAGACACACAGTCAGCCATGCTGAAGATATAGAGTCATTATTCAAGCTCTTCATATAACCATCATTTGAGAATATTGTACTGGAGATGATAATTTTAGAGGGGAGGCATGAGTGATTGGAAAGACATGGATGCGATCAACTCACAAGCCTACGTTGGCTTCCTCATTTTGGCAGGGGTTCACAAGTCAGTTGGTTTCCCACATGCCCACACCACGAGAAGTATCAAAGTTCTCGAGGGAATAGTTCTTTTCCTCACCCCCCGTTATGTATCAACTCAAAAGTATCAACTCTGCACTTGCAGGTGCGGGGATGTTGGGTCACGCTCACAGACTGACAAGTTTTACACAGCTAAAACAGCTGAGGGTCAAACTGACCCCAGAGGAACACCAATGCGTGCAATATGAGTTCAGCACGTTGAAAAAATATCATCATGAAAATTTTATGCTTAATCCGTTGTCTCCATCAAATTAGGAAAAGTCATGAAATATGAAGCAAAAAAGAAAAAGTGAACTATTATTTTTTGAATGATAAACATTGAATGGGGTCAAATTGACCCCAAGGATAATAGGAGGGTTAAGATTAGAGTATAAATTAGAGAGCAACAGTGCTAAAATTACTAACTGTATGTTACATTATGTACAATTCAAGTTCATCATTAAAACTTGTTGTACTTAGTGGCCAAGGCTATAAATGAAGTGCTAAAGCACTTGCATCATGAAATGTCCATGTTGATAAAATCCAGAAAATTGACTTTGGAAACTATAAAAGATGTTTTTCCATCCTTACTTCACAGTGTATGAAAATGTGACTTTACTACTTAAAGCACTAACCTCTTGTATTATGTTCACTAAGTAGTTTTTAATAGCAGAGCTAAAATTAAAAATACACTCCAAGTATCAGTATGCTAATCATTAATTTAGTACATTCCAGGGACTCGTCAATCACGCATACAGGCATAGCCTATTGGACGACAGACTCATTCTGAGACTAACATCACAACCCATTTTGAGTCCCAGTCCATAGCTTGAGAAACACCGGGTAAAAATGCAAACGTAGAATTCTGGGTCTGAAATGCTCAGGGATGTGGGTCGAGGACTCCCATTCTTCATTGTTTTAAAGGCAAAGGGTTCAGCTGCTGCTGAAGGGAAATAAAGAGTGGCTCCGGGGACAAAAAGGCAGGCCGGCGATGTTGTGAACTGCATTCAGCTCCCAAAGTGATGTCCTTCGCTGAAACAATCCCAGTTTTTCCTGAGTAGAAAAATGTAGCCAGTGCAGTCACTTCTAAGCCAAAGCACGGTCTAGCTGCCGGGGATTCGTCGGATTTTTTTCGGCGCAGATTTTCTATCGTAAAATTGGACGCCAGCACTCGTCTCTGGCACGGGTAGCGAGAGAAGTACGTGATCTTAGGGCCGGATGAAGGAGTGTGCTTCTGTCCAAAGCGGGTTTCAGAGCAGGAGTGCCAGCCCTCCGTTTCCCGGGGCCCGCGCTCGCTTCCCCACTCAGACCTACACTATAAAACACAGAGGCCATGGTAATTCACTTGAAGTGATATTTAAATGGAACCAATGTTAATAAAATTAACGCACCCTCTTCCTCATCTTCAGTGTTTCCTAAGTGACCCAACTCCGACACAAGACTATAATCTAAAGCTCTCCGGTTCCTCTGACTCTTATGCATTTTTGACTCCAAGAATCTATGAAGAGTCAACAGAAAAATTTAAGACTCCCTTGTTTTTCTATGTGATGAGAAACTTAAATTTAAGCCACATTTGAGTCCACATTTATTTCAATTAGTATATTGTCACAATTAACAGAATATGCTCCCAAACTTTGGCCATTTTTTTGTTCCCTGTGGGCAACATGCAGTCTCTGGTGTTCAAGTCACATGTCGGTTAAAGTTTAACATTGTTTAGAATCTTGATTTCTTGCCTCATCTGTTGTTTTCAGACTGTACCTTGAATCTGGCTTCATCTGCAGAAAAATCATTTGGTTCAACTTCCTTCCATGACACTGGAGCAAGAGTTGAGGTTTGTATGACATTGTGCTTTAGCGTATACAATCAAGGACAAGACCAGCAAACACAAAGGCCAATGAGACTTATCAACACTAATTGTTTCGGCAAGTTTTCATTAATTGACAGAAAAGAATGCAGAGCACCAAGGACAGGCCACACTGAACTGTGCAGAATAGCTTTCATAAAAATACCGATGATGTTTTTAATAAAAGGAAGTGGATATGAATTGAATGCTGTTGTTGTATCCAGCTCATTCTATTGTTTGAGATTGTGAAGGAGGCAACAAAATGTTGCAACAGAATTATTTCCTGTCCCTGTTCCATTTGCCCCCCCCCCCTTTAGACCCACACATACAGTACACATGAAAACATAAATTCTGAATGAAGCATGCTACAAACAGTATTTCGTGGTTATACACACAGGGTGCACAAAATATCGGATATGGCTTGAAATCTCAAACCTGCAGTTAAAAAACATCTACACAGGACTTTCCTATTGATGTGAATGCTAATTAGCGACATGAATCTGCTTTAAAGAGGTCTCACCAGCTGTACTTTGCTGTCTCCGTCTCCAAGGCAAGATCAGGATATTAACAGGGTTTCAAAGTGACCAAAGAGTCAGTGACCGCATTACAAGTACCTATGTCACAACAAAGGCAACATTATTTTTCGTGGCAAAGCAAACTCATGGAGGTATATTAAAATATATGCCAAATACCAAACATGTTAAAGGAAAAAACTAACTAGTGGCGCAAGTCAAAGCTCTCCAACAGGGACAGATGGACACTCAGTAGGATAGTTGCTAATAACCACTGAACTGGAGCCCTTAAAATCACCATTGAATTGAATGAATCCAAATCTGTCTCAACAAAAATGGTGCATCTTAAGCTCCCCAAAACTGAGATTTATGTCATGTTTCCATTGAAATAACCAGCCCCCTGTTGATGTATGCAATGAAAAATACTGACTGCTTCTTTTTACTGTCTAAATAACGTCAAAATATTCATTCTGATCACTTTTCGAAGTAAAATGTGGCTTCAGTAGAGTGAAATGTCTCTTGGAATGATGAGAGCACCACAATTATAGGGCTTAAAGTCACTCATCTGTGTGGCATTGATTCTTCATTCGAGAAACTCTCCACCTATTTTAGGCCTCACCAAAGATACTGCATTATCCATTACTCACTTTTATATGTTTCATAGGGGTTTTGGAGACAGTCTTTCCCAGTTACCCTATTCTTAATTTTTTCATGCTGTAAGGTATCTTTATGGTGGTGTAAAAAAAAATGCTCTACGAACAAAATTGCTGAATTGATTATATAGAGAAAGAGTCGCATTCTGTTGTATTGCCTTAAATTGTTTCATCGGTGCTGAAGCTTTTGCTAAATTAGTTGTTTTATCGTCTCTCTGCACAAGGTGATAAATCCTTACCTAGTGCCACTTAGGACAATACACATGAAAGACAAGAGACTGAGGGCCAATCATTTTTTTGAGCAGGCGCAAGCAGGCGCGGGTGGATGTGGGTCCATTTTATGCAACTATTTTTTTAATATTTGAGAGTACATTGCTTTGCTATCTTACACTTTACATTAATCAATCCATCCAACTTTAGTATTTTAATAAAGCCAGCAGAGATTGCAAAAAGAGAGAGAGATTTCTTTTTGAAAAAATAAATGAAACTGCATTCACTGGACCCTAACATGTTTTGATAGGTTTTCAGAGGCACATTATATTTAAATAGGAATGTGCTATTAACGTCGACGGCGAACCCAAAACCATTAAACTAATACAATGCTAAACGGAACAACCTTGAGAATTTGATTAAAGCTATTGTGAGTTTAAAAATGCTCCATTCTTTAGCTGAAACAAAAGGCTGATGCATTCCACTGTGGTTATAATTCAGCTGTCAAGTTGCATTGATGTATTTGACTACAGCAGCTAACATTTACATATCTGGTATGCAGCAAAGGGATCTACGCAGTGAATTATAATTGAGGTTTGAAACAAACACGAGAGTGTTTGTGTTTCATTTCAAAGTCGCTGTAACTTGTGCGCTTTTTTCTTTTCTTTTTTTTTTTTTGTGAGAGCAGGCATTGTTTTTTTGTTTTTTTCCAGGCAAAGCTAGGGTTTTAAGAGTGTTTTAATTTCCCTGAGTCTTGTTTTGTTCAGTTCGGTTCCTTTGAATGCTCAAAAAAAAAAAGGCCAATGTGCAATCTTTACATTAAAGTTCTAAGAGCTTTGTCCTTCCGTTCAGTCACACTAGGCAGTGCTGCAGCCTTGTGTGAGTAGTTCTCCATTTAGTTTGGGATCACTCTTCTTTAAATAAGTTCTTCCTGACATTTAACTTCCTTAGTGTACCCTCCATAACCTCTGATTGTGACATCATCAAAATTCTTTGAAAACATCATTTAACTAGTGTTTTTTTGACACAATTTTTTTACATTTATTTTTTTACATCTGCAGCAGGTCCCTTTAAAAGTAAGCATAGTCTCTATTTTAAGATTGTTTATTTATGAAGCTAACTGCTATTAGTACCCAATGGACATAATACTTCAGTGGTTATGTTAAAAATCACATAATTGAAAAATGTCACTGATGCAACCAAAATGTGTTTACAAATAGCTACCATAATCAAAGCACCCATAATTGAGTGTAATTATCATTTAAACATATTTTAACATCCATTGAAATATTCAATAGTTCTTCCTTCATACCCTGGAGATATTTTATACTCGGATGTAATTAAAGTTACCCTTCTGTCGGGTACCCTACTTAAAATCTATATTTTCTATATAATTAAATAAGAATGTATTATTTAATATATAAACCCCCAAAGCCCCCCTGAGTGTGGCAATGATTTTAATCAAAAGGAAAATGAATAGATTGCCTCTCTCATTATGGCTATGAGGGAGTGTGAAACATCTTATATGTAACATTTCTTCTGAAGCAATTGTCACTATTAATATGTAAACATGAATACTAGTTTTTTACATCCAAGCTGAGTGAGAGAGGATGTAGAATTACGAGAGCTAAGACCCTGCCCAGTTACCCAACAGTGAAGGGTGTGTGAGTGCGGGCATAAGTCAGTCTTGTCTTTTGGGGGTGTGTGTTTATGTGCAAGTGAGAATGCCAGTCTACATCATCTTCCGTTCAGGTTTGTGCGCGAGTTGACAAAGATGTCTGCGTATGTCTTACTGCGAGTCACCATGCGAGTTTTTGGGTGAGTATGCATGCAGCCACATGTACCTACATTTCTCTAGGTGAGCACACGTGCCTCTTGGTGTTCAGTTAAACGGGGTGGGGGGGGGAATCTAAGTGTAATAACCAGAGAGTCTAGAGCATCATTGTGCCTGAATATTATATGAAGTCATATAATTGTTGGCAGTATTGCTCCTGAAGGAGGCCATTAAAATGCAAGCGCATATATTAAAGTGCAGGCAGGGCCTATTTGATGAATCACTGTTGGTTTATAAATATGTGCACATATTGACTGGCAAAGGTGAGAATCAGTTCGACACAATTATTATAAAAGCGGGAGGGGGGTGGGGCATCGCCTGTGATTCAAATGCCATTTTAAATGCCTGTCACTTGCAGCTGCATGTATGGCACCGAGCTTCCTCTGGTGGGAATCATAATCATTGAGATGTGAGAACGTTTGCAGTAAAGCATGTGCACCGCAACCTTCAGGCTGCAAAGAGGCAAAAAAAAAGAAGAAAAAAACCACACATATACATTGATGGGCATACCCCATTGTGTTCGATGATAATTCATGCCCTAACAAAAAAATGTACTCCCGAGGAATATTTAAAAATGGATAGAACAGAATTTATCCACAGCAGTTCTGATGGTTGCACTGGATTAAATTATAATTTAATTAGAATATTGTGCATAATTAACAGCAAAATTTGTCCTGTCCCAGAAGGAATGGAAAAAGAAGCCCCCCATCCCATGGCGCGTCCATCACTGAAACTACATCTGCTTCTTAGGCGTAATTGTCACTTTGATGCTGTTATGTTCAAATTAGGAGACAGAGCAGCAACAATGAGGTATGCAGGTGGACCCAAATGCAGATTATGGGACAGGTGGATGCAGGTGGATTCATACACTGCCCATTTAGACAAGGCATCTACATTTCCATGTTTCTGTGATGCTGTCAGGGACCAGTGCTGCATCTTAGCAGCAGCAAGAGTTGGTACTCCCATCCTTTGACCGGGGATTATTATGAGAAATCTGAGATCATCATATATCTGCCTGAATGGAATAAAAAAAAGGAAAAAATGAAGGAAAAAAATACTACCTTAAAATCAGCAATGAAAGCTACCAGTTCCCACTTCTGGGCTCACAAACTCATTTCAACACTTATAAGGAACAAGTACAACTCACTAACTCTGAAATATCTGAATTCTGAAATAAACCTTATTTCAACAGAACAGGAGACGCGGTAGCACAGTGGTCAAGTAGGCTTGACATGAGATCATAAGGTCCCGGGCCTTCGCGGTGTGTTCTTGGGCAAAACACTTTACTCCCACACTCCACGCCTCACTCCACCCAGGTGTATAAATGGGTACCAGCAAATAGGCAGGGAAACTTGTCTAAGAGCTGGGGAGTACCTGCGATGGACTGGCATCCCATCAAGGGTGAGTAGTAATACTCCTAGTCACTTCTTACCATGGAAACCGGGGTTAAGCACCGGCTCGATGGGCCATTAGGCTCGTACAGGCTTACTCAACAGAACAGACAATTCACTTTCAGGGAAGATCAAACATTACATGCCTCCCTAGATTCAACAGAACGGTACAGTGAACGTTCCAGGGCATCCACCCAAATGCATGGGCAGTTCACGTTTTAAACAGGAAAAATAACTCGGCATTCAACTTTGTTGAGTACGGTATACATTCCAAAACAAAAAGCAAAAGTAGCAGCCTAACCTATTTCATTGAATCCCTCCTCCAGAGACCATGCGTCCAGTAGAAGGAACCCTCCGGTCCCGTTTCATTCAAAATAATTCCCATTGATCATGTCCTTATCTAATTTAAATCTTGTAAATGTAACTGAATACTTCAAGGCCAGTTTTACTAGTCTTTTTTGTATTCTATAAATCGCCTCTATTTCAGCCGCGCAATGTGCGCAACGTAGACAGGATTCAACCGAGCCTGCTGATGCGCATAGGCTTGTATGCTCTGTGTCTGTCCAATCAATGTGTTTCACTTACTGTGGAATGTTTAAACACTTTGGAATTGAATAAGAAATGAGCCAATCAATACATTGTTACCACGGGAGTTTCACGAAGGTATGAAGTGTAACTCTGCAGTTACGCAGAAGAGCCTGAGTGCATGATTGAGTGATTGGCTATCAACACCAGTACTTGGGTGGATATAATGAAGCACTAAATTTGTCAAAGAAGGAATCTACACGTAAATCCACAGTAAAGAACTACGCATTTTTTGTATGTGATGACTGTAATTGACAGTTGAATGTGAGATAATCAAGTCCATGTTGAATTTTTGGCTTCAGAAAACAGATTTTTCTGAACAACTAACTCACTCACTGTAGCTAAAGTGGTTGCTACAGAGCAAAACAATTTTTTTCTGTCGCAAGAGATCATATTTTCAAACTGCTGGATCGATACTATGGGCAAGGATATTGACCAATTTGCACATCAGGCTTAGCTGAGGAGTTTAATTCAGGCAACTCTTGAAAAACAGGGAGTGGAGTGAACTTCCCCATATTCAAAACCACGTTCGAATTCTGCTTGCTTGTGAATATTCAATAACTGATCCAGGGGTGCTATCTAGTGATCAAGTACAGTAACTGCGTGCTTAAATTTGCAGTTCCATTGACGCGAGCGTCTACATCTGCAGAAAAGGGTTAAAGCTAATCTGCCTGCAGCCTGTGTTCAGATTTCTGCCAACTCAGCACGCTGCTCATATCCATATTTCTCATGGGAGATTGATTTGTTTCATGTTATTTTCCCCTTCATAAGCGTCTGCATGCTCACAGCAGCATACAGCAGGGGTATTTTTCCACTGCAGCTCTATAAGATGACAGTGATAACCCTGCTCACTTAAACACTGGTTTGTCTGATCAAAAGGATCAAGTGTGGCTAACAAACACCACAGGATGTGTAACCACACAGTTATCCAAAGCTGAAAGTATTGCCCATCTCAGAGGAAACACAAACACATTTATTTTTTAATTTCAATACAGCATTATAGGTTGTCACATGAAAGAAATTAAATATGCAATATTCCTCCCAAACAAAATTAGACTTGGTAACTTAAGTGCCACTGTTTATCCACAGCAATTAACCAATTAAAAATATGTACACAAGTCACTGAATCATGGCTCTAATTTCTTTATTGTTGATCAGAAGAGTTTTATATTAGCATTGATAACATTACACGCGTCGAAGACTGAGTTTGTGGTCAGATTAGTCAATTTCAAACACTGACTACAATACATATTTGTCACTTTATTGCTGCAAAAAAAGCCAAGGATTGTTGACTTGTTCTGTTAGCATCTGTTGAGAGTCTGGGGCAAGCATGAAAATCAAACTCTGCTGAAGCTAAATTTAGCGAACCTGCACACATAACCACCACGATTTTAGGTTCAGTGATTTCCCAATACCAAAGACCTGGACCCCTGCCTATCTAGAGGTGAATGTTCACCTGCCTACTCCATCTCAACTGCCGTGCCCCATGCAATCCTGTTGAGCACAAGACTCATTAGCATACGGTAGGTTCATTTACTTTTTTTAGACAGATCACACTGAGTGAACAGTTTTATTGCTGATTGTCTGTGTGTGTGTGTGTGTGTGTGTGTGTGTGTGTGTGTCTGTGTGTCTGTGTGTGAGTGTGTGCATGCATGTGTGTGTGTGTGTGTGTGTGTGTGTGTGTGTGTGTGTGTGTGTGTGCTTGGGGGGTGGGTAGGAGAGTGGATGGTGCATAGCCTTTCTAGAAACACCCACAGAATTAATGTTCCACACCTGTGCACAGTGTTAGCCTTTATCGAGCATCGCAGGTGCACCACATTAATTGTGGGAGAAACCATTTTTCACCAGGAGGTGATATACGCTTTTTGACTCAGAAATTCAGAGAGCCTGTCTGCGACTGCTTTGGCCAACAAATTTAATCCAGTGTTCAGTCTGATATCAGCAGAATTTTTGGAATATAACATACAGTATGATGACAAAGTGTTGAAGCAGCTCCTCTTATGCGATGCTGTGGTTGTTTTAAATGGGACATAAGTGAACAGTCTGCACACACCTGCAGGGCCTTGGGATTTGGGCGGGGGTCAGGGGATGGCCCCCTGCCATGCAATTACCACAGCTAAATATTCACCCTGGAGCCACCGCTTGGTTTGCTCTGTTTACGCCGCATGTCCCTGTTCCATTTATTACTGCAGGTGGTGTGGCATATTGATGGTAAGGAGATCTTATTACACATACTGTATGGAGCCCACTGCCAAAAATTTCTCCTAGGGTCTCAAATTTGCACAATAAATGTCCTGCGTTCAGAGGAGTGCATGTGCCAGTTTGGCCTGAGCGCCGCCCAAGAGGATAAAAGCTAACTGCAGGACCAAAGGGTGTGTTTTGATGGCGTTTGTTAAGAGGAAACCCTGTCTAATTGCACGGTGCTTTCGAGACGAGGCCGGGTGGTGTCACAAAGCGGCTTTCGTTTCGTGACTCGCCATTTTGAATGGTTGAACATTGTTCAGAATCATGCATTCCTGCACCCTTTTGTGCACAATTATCACTCTTATTATTATTATTTTTTATTTTACTTTCGTATGTTTTTCAGCAAGGAAAATATCTTCAGTTCAATCACATTTTATTTGCAGTGCACTTTTCATTGGATAGGACCTGAATCACCAAGCAGGCCAAAGACAATAGTGGCAGAGAACAACAACCAAAGAAGATGAAATCTTTGGTAGAACTGGGCTCGAAAACAGTTGAAACCCAGCTGCCTACAGTTAGCCCAGGAGAAAGGTGGAAAAAAGGGGGATGAGAAGAATGGAGAGGACTAATGATGAAGGAAGGACAGGAAATGGTTGGCTACATTTCACAGGGGCGGGGCGACGGCGAGCGGACAGCAGATATCCAGTGCATTGCAAGGCATCAATGCCAGCCAGTTTAAAAAGCTTACAAAGCTACAGTAAAAATTATAGAACAAGATTCAAATGCAGGCCAGGACTAGGTTTTGGATTTGACTGGGACAAAACGGGCTGGGGGAATCCGTGGCTCAGAATGAGCCCAGGGTCAAATAGGGAGATAATCCAGGATTAGTCGAGGCTCAAATGTGGCCTTCAGGGGAAGTTAGTCCAGGGGAAGGTGGAGTTTAGTGCAGTTCAGAGTCCTTTGTGACATCACAATGGTGTAGCATGGTCTCACTTTTCCTGATGCCCCAGCAAAGGGGCCTAATGATCCTGACACCCCTGTAGGGTTGGCGGTAAGGGGAGAGAGAGCAGTGTAAGTGAAAAGCCAAGCACTGCTGGAATCTGAAATATTGAGATTAATAGTTGCCTGGAGAGTCATAAGGAAGACCTTTAACAGACTTACCTAACGGCTGCATTACTAAGGGATGAAATGCAGTAAGTCTGCACCATCATGAGGACAGGCTGATAACCCACTAACCAATCACAACAACAAGTCACGGTTTGGAGACAGCAAAGACAATATATGGGGTGCTAGACCCCCAAACTCCACATTGTCAATTTTGCCAAGGTCAATGAGACCTTATGTACCTGCAGTGCCTGAGATCACGTGAAGGTGCTCAGCTCATGTTTGTAGAAATTTTACAGCAATCCAGCATCTTAGTTTGGGTGTAAAATCTATCAGTATGGACAGATGGTTCAGTTTTTCTTGAGTGAAGTGCTGGAATTTTATCAACAAACGGCATCCAGGCCACAAAAATAAATACAAATCCCATAAAATAAAAAAGGGGACAGAAGTAATGTAGAGAGAGGTTGATTTTGAATTCCTTAAATAACCAAAAGGTATAAAAAGCTGGAAAATGCATTGTTGGTGACGAATATATGGTTTCTTTCTGTGACAAGCCAGCAGCGAATAAACAGCATTTACATCAGTCATGATACAAAGTGTATCTGGGAGGTTAGCTTATAAGTCAGTTAGACTTATAAGCTATATACTTACTGTATATTATAAAACCTGCTTCCTTCAAAGCTAGTTGGCCAGGAAACACCAACCATTATGTCCTAGCCTGCCCTGCAAGCCGTCCAAATACAGCAAGGTCAAACTTAACCGGTATGGGTCACAAGCACCTAAAAATACAAGTCAGAACAAGAAATACTGGTTAGATGTAATTACTTTTAATTATTGGCTGGCCATTGATAGTGAATTAAAAGGACTATCTCATGGTTGTTGTCTGACCTTTTCCAAAAAAAAAATTGAATAAATAGAGAGAAAGGAAGGGCAAAGCAGGGAACTTACACTGGGCTAATAAAAAATGAATAAATTACTCAAGCATAAATTTACCATGGAGTGGTACGCTTGTTCTGATTGGAAAGGGCACCAGCTATCTGCAATATTGATAATACTTTTCAAATTTCATCTGCTTTTGTTTGCTGTGCCGCCTGCTTAAGCACCCAGGGAATTACAATGAGGCGGAACATAATCTTTGGGCTTCTTCTCAAGCTGACGGTGTAGCCACACTGCCATTCTGTGGCAAGCCCTCCATCTTTCCCAGCATGCTTCATCATCAACTGTTGGCAACGTGCTGGCCTCTGTTCACTGAAGAAAAAAAAAAAAACTCAAGTATGCAACTTGCATATATGGGAGTATGTGTTTTAAAGGAATTTTCATTTGTATGAATATTGAAACTACTGAATTTGTGAGACCGGCATTGTTTTTTAAATTGGCTAGGACAGTTGGGAAGGAGGTAGGTAAATGATCATTGCGGAATTTAACAGAAAGTTACACATACCTGTTTCCTTTAACCCTATAATGCCCAGACACAGACATCATTAGGTAAAAAATGACCCAATAATAATTTTGAAGTACTGAAGGGTAGAATTCAGATCCACTGTTCATCATTAGGTTTTGTGACAGCAAAATATACATTGCTGAACAGAACAACTTCTAATTCCAGGAGTATCATATCTGATACAGCCAAAAATCAGCATCCCTCCAGAACTCAACACTCGAAATTTCAAATTATTTATATGCTCTCTATTATCTATTGCTATCCTCTAACATGTATAAGAACAAGTTTTTGTGTGATATTCACCTTGGAATCCCGAACTTCACAGCCAAAGTCCAAGGAAATTCATGAATTCCGATTCACATGGGAGCTACTACCTAGAAGTGAGTGACTAGGGGAGAGACTCCTGTAATCTCCCTTCTTCCTTCCAGGTGGCAGCACTGTGTATCAGATATGATACAGTGAGCAGTAGAGGTTGTGTTGCATCTTACCGGGTGGGCATGGTCCTTCAAATTTGTTGCATCATATATGATACAGGGGGCATTATAGGGTTAAACATGCAGTACTGCGCAAAAATTTTAGATTTTACCTAAAGGCACCCTTTAGATTTTAATGATGATTTTACATCCTTTCTTTTCCTGGGAGTCAGAAATGATGACAGTCTGGACAGTCGGTGGCAATAACTATTCATTTAATTGTCTGGAAGAAGATAAAACCAAGGCTAGATATCAACTGGAAGGCCAGATTTGGGGAGCCCTGCAGTAAGTGTTGGGAAACTTGCTCGATGTAGGACTTCAGCCCCTCAACACTTTGCCTTTTCCTCTGTCAAATTCAGCTTCATAATGTGCCCAAAGTCTTCATTGAATGACAGGTCTGGACAGCAGGCTGGATGGTTTAGCACCCGGACTCTTTATTAATACTTTCTGACTCAGTATTAATTTTCTTCTTTTCGCAAGAATTCTCTGGATCTTTTAAGAATATTTTGAACTGTGCACAAAGGTAATTTGTTGGTTTAATATAGTTTTTAAAATGTTAGATTATTCACTCAATCACAGTTCTTTTTTTTGTAAAATAGCAAGCTTCAATCACTTTTTACTTGTAAACAAATCAGCCTCCCTTGGATGTGCCTTTTATGAATACAAAGGGATGATAATGTCTCTTGTTCAACACCTGTTTTCCTGCTTTACATTTAATACAGGTCAAAGATGATTTACAAAACATTGCTTTTTTAACTTGATTTTACATGAAGTCTCAACTATTGTAAGAATAGGGTAAATAAATATAGCCCAGAAGGTCAGTGCAAAGGCTGAGCTGATATTTTGTAAATTTGTGAAAATTTGTGTTGAATTCACAAACAACCTTCACCCTATGAGTCACAAAAAACCTCAGTTTAAACGTCCATTAGAACGAGCCATGGGAGGAATTACACTCAAGGAGAGAGAGATTCCACAGTTTAAATGGGTACCATCAACAACAGTGGCGCTTGTTCAGAGCAGCCACTAAAGGCTAATTACGACAAAGTTACAAACAGATCTTCAATACGATAACATACATGACATTGAAGAAAGAAACGTTTTTACAGAGGACCACAAGCCTTAAGGTTAGTTGTACTCAGCTGCTTTCAAAGTGATTGAATTGGGATAAACTTTCAAAGGACAAACAAAAACGAATCTATGAGTTCACCGTCCAAATGAAATGTCAATTTAGACTACATATTCCATGATCCATCGGATACTTCTGATAATCAGAGCAGTGATACCTAACAGTAGGGTAAGCCAAAGCTTTTAACACAAAATGAAATAAGATACAGCCACGAGAGATGGCGGTCCTGGATGAATATCCCTGTCCTGCTTGGCTGCTCCTCGTAATCAAATTCGATATAATGATTGAAAGACCAGATATGTTGTAATTAGTGCCATATTTAAGCCATATGGCATATATCACGTACAGTGAACACCCTTTGGGAATGGTTGCATTATAAGGGTTTTTCATACGAGGGAATTAGGGATTTCTGGGTAATTACGTTCCCGCTCTGCACCCGTCCGTTTTGTCTCTGTTTACCTGAGCTGTTAGTCGCTAAGTCCCTCTGAAGCTCTGGTGGCTGCTGCTGACAGTATCATGGTTCGCACACCGATTTAGCTGATCAGGGGATAACTGTGGCTGGACAGTTCGAGCCTTCAGCTTCGTGAGTGTTTTCTGGGCCTACTATTTATAGTATGTGCGTCTGTGTGTGCGAGTATGCGTGTCTCTGTGTGTGTGTGTGTGTGTGTGTGTGTGTGTGTGTGAGAGAGAGCACGTGTGCACGTGTGCATGTGTGCCTGTGCTTCTAAATGAGTTCCTGGAAAAATGAGTATTGTGGTTCCCGAAAGTAGGCCATTATCACAATTTTATTACAGTATTATGGGAGTGCCAGTTCCCAGTGCGATACAGAGTAATTTGATTAATCCAGCATTACTGTACATCTTGTTTTGTGTTAAAACCACAGGACTGAGACAATCATTTCCCATTATTTATGTGGCAAAAAAGCTGAGTTCTTCAGTTTGTTCCATGCCCCCATTTTTTTTTTTTTTTTGGGCTGGCCAAAAATCGTTCTTAACAACAGAAAGCTCCTCAACCATGAGGATATCATCATACCCCAAAGCTATTGCTGTGTGAGAGATGTCAGATGTTTGGGTGCATAAGCTCACACGGGTAGCGACACAATCGTTTCGAGCCACTTACAATTATCGAAGAGGTCTGTCTATCTCTCTAAGGCAGTAGAACCGACTTTCCCGGGGGCTGGGGGCGGGGACTGCAATTTCTTTCCTTTTCACAGGAGAGAATTATGAATTGAATCAGGTCTTTTTCACACCCGATTGAAACAAATTTGAATAGATGGAGCTGGTTAGCAGGGTAAGGACAGAGTGGCCACCATCCCAAAGCTGGTCTGCTGTCCCAGAGATCTAGCCCATTTTATTTTGGACAGGCACAGCTAAGTTCCAAAAAAAGAACAAGGTTAGTGAAAATGTGAGGAGAGATGTGGTCGCTGTGCCATAAGAGGTGTGTGTGGTCATGCGTTTAGTTTTATATCTCCTGAGCTGATCAGCTCTGTGTCAGTCCCCGGTTAGTCCCGCAGTATCCTGGCCCACAGCTAGTCTAAGAGTATGTTAGCACTGTGGCAGTGCTGTATTGCCCCTATAGTGGAGTCAATATGTATTTGGACAATGATGCAATTCTAGTCTTTGGCATGCATTTCTGCATTCGATTTGAATAAAATCAAACGAGAAGACTGGTGTGATGATCTGCTTTGATTAGAAGGCATTTAAAGGAGGGTCGTGTCAGAACCTCCACGGGATAAGGTGTTTCCACTGCTTCAATTGTACTTCTTGGCTATTAGTGACACAGGATTTCATCTTGAAGCCTCAGTTACCCAGCTATGCTTTTATTTATTTATCAATTCCATCAGACAAAAAAGCAGGGTGAGGTAGTTTGGTCTGGAAAGGCATTTCACCATTGCTTGGTCAAATTTGGAGGTCACATGTCTTCTCACCAACCAATCACATCTGCATGCATCATATCAGTCATGGAGCATGCGCTTCAAAAACTGCAATCAGGCTAAAACTATGTTGCTGTTCACGCTTTGCTCTGCACACTTGCTGCTGCTAATCTTGCTGCTCCTGGTTTGCTATGCTCACTTGGTCTATGAATTGCTAGTTCATTTTGGCTCCTTTTACTGTGGTTTGACTTCGCTGGTCATCCACCACCAACCATCCCAGCTTCCATTGTGGTCATTTATTTATGAGGTATATGTAACGTCTCTTTTTATTCAGGGTAAATCACGAGTACATGCACCAAGTAGCCAGAGCTACTATTCTACGCCAAACCAAAAAATAATTTTCCTCCTCATACTCAATAAATGGCTTTTCATTTCAATACATGAGTTGTATTCAGATTCAGTATTCAGAGGTTCAGTGATATATTTGTTTGATAATTGTGATTTTGGTATTAATATCATGAAGCATATGAAAAGTTTTTATGTACATTTGATGTTGAGGATTATTTGATTTTGTTTTTCAATTTTTTTTTCTTTCAGTGAAAAGTTTAACTTAGCATGAAACCTTCTGTTATTTTTGTTACAGCACCAACCTGAATGCACATAGCGTTGATTGGATCCTTCACAGTCTCGACTACATTGTTGTTTTTTTTTTTTTTTTAATGTACAAAGTATTATCTGTAATATGTATAAGCTAGCTAGTTTTAGGCAATTTTTCAAGATGGCTAGCCTCAAAATGCTCATATTAGCATTGCATTTTAGATATAAGGAGTTAAAAAATGGATGAAAGTAAATAATCAGTTAAGAGGTTCAGATTAGGGTTTAAGTTAAAAATAGCATTTCTGTGTGGGTGACAGTTATTGTTAAATATGATTTTACGGTAAGGTTCTCTTCTGTCAGCTGTCAGCTATCAGATCTGTCCCAGAATGAGAGTTGGGACATTTGAGCGCACTGGCTGGAGGGGCATTGCATTTACAGAATAGAAGGGTGGGTGATGGGGGCAGAATGGGGAAAATGCGGAATGTGGAGTTCGGATGGGAAAAGTAGAGCGCGGAGTAGTGGGATAAGATGCCCCTTTACACGATTTACTGTTCTGTGTTGTTACTGCTGAATTTACTACTGTAGTGACTCACCATCCCTTACACATCCTAGGCATCCACTATGCATCAACATTCTGTGCATGGTAAACCCAAATCTAAACACAGTATGTTACAGTTCAATGGAAAATTTACCATGTTTCTATTTCCAATTGCAGAGAGCATATTGACTGGAGGTCTGCTTGAATTGATCTGCGCAGTTCTACAGACTGCCACCAAATCTATAATTCCACGTGATCTGATAGATCTGCAGCACAGAATTGATTGTTTTTTTCTTTTTTTGTGGTGCTGATGTTAGGGAACATGATGGATACCTCACCTCCTCCCACATCCCTGGGGCCTGTTGGCAATTGTTCTGTCTGAAGAGCTTAAGCTCGAGTTTAAAGGAACAGGGGATGCTCTGTTTAAGTGGATGGTTGACGACTCTACTGTGTTTACTGTGGCTTTTCATACTCGTGGCTGTTCCTATCACTTAATACACAAAAAGTCTTCAGTGATCCGTTAAAAAAAAAAAAAAGCTCAGTCGGGGAGAGAAAAGGTTGATGGAAGAATTCCCTTTCTGATAAAGTGTTTCATCTGTAGTTATGAAATAATTTAGCGTGAATCATCTGTAATCAAGATAACACTATTGTGTGATGGGTAATTGATGCTTTCATAAGAAAAGGCATGAGTCTAACTCGAGGCCCAGGAATGACCAATGTGCCGTACATGGGCCCGTGCTTCACTGAGCATATTTAGTTAAAATTAGGCATTTAGCAGATTATGTTGTCGACACCCAATAGCAATAGTCCTCACACAAACCTTTGAAAAATTACCTTGACGCTCCTTGCTGTTGATTTCTACACTGACACCCACTGACATGGATGATATATATAAAAAAAAAAGCATGATCATGCCTGACCATCGCTCCCGCGAGCTCTGGAGGGCTCATTGCACTCATTTCATGGCAAAAAGTTGAAATCATTCAATCACTGTTGTTATCTCATGCAAGAGATCAGAATTCTCTCTCTCTCTCTCTCTCTCTCTCTCTCTCTCTCTCTCTATTTTATTTTTTTTTTTTGTCTATTGTCCCAATTCATTTCAGCTCTGGAAGATGCATCACAAACATTGTACTCATTTTTTCACGGGGAGTCTTTAAAGGGAACAGCTTCCAAACAGCAATATGTGCTGGAATTTATGAGCCAAAAAATGTCATCTAGTTTGATATAATCTAGCCAAAACCGTCAGGAATGTATGCAATAAATTGGACATTACTGTGGCGACATCCACACACATTAACATACCATCTGTACAAACACAAATAGATATATACACCTTAACTATTACATATTGTGACTTTCTATTTCCTTTTGAAGGTTATTAATGGTAGTCAGGGAAAACACAATTCCTGCCCCCCCCATTTCTTTTCAACGCATCACTCAGTTCTGCCTCTTGCTTCTGTGAAATTCATTTTCTAATGGAAATATTTGTTTTGTAAATCAAATATGTATTATGGGCAGAATGCAAAGCACAAATTAAATTATGTTAATGAAATGAAAGAGATATGAAATGCATATTTCATGGACAAAACATAACCCCGGCGAGCAGCCATTTCTCGATAAAATCTTTAAACACAATCTCATTCTGTGAAAGACATATTGCCAAGGCAGATAGCGCCTCATTAAAATGGTCTCCTTTAATATCAGTGCTTAGTATATATAGGAGTGTAAATAACCACCAGGGATGAGGGAACAATAATGAAATAGTGTCTTTAATAGCTTCCCATTGATGTCAGCATAAAAAGAGAGTGCTCTCGGAGTATTGGAAATTGGGTGCATGTACACATGCATACATGGAGTCAGGAATGGTAAATGATTGCATATTTAAATAGCGCTGACTAAGTTAAAGATGATATAGATACTAGTCACAGGCAGAAAATTATGCTGACCTTACAAAATTTGACAAAAAGGAAAAAAAAGAATGGAAAACGCTGCTTTAAATTTTTTGACACGGGTTGTCCTTAATGAATAATAGATTGTGTGGCTGCTGTTGTTGTGTGGATCATGCTGTTCATAAAAACACAAAGATGGGGTGGATGGGGGGTGATGGCAGTGTGCGGAGGGGGTGGGGAGGTGCTCCGTAGTGTACAGCCAGCAAATGAGCCAAGGAGAATCAATAAATTATAAGGGAAATAGAAATACAAGCCGAGTTGTAATACATGATGCCACTTGGACTGGGCAACGAACATCCCACTACTCCCACAGAGTACAATGCAGCTATGCTTCAAATATAAAATAAAATTTCAGCATCTTACTGTTGGCAGTTTGGAAGGAACTTCTTTGAAAGCTGTCACACCAACAACAGGTGGGGGGGTTGGTTGGAATGAAGCAGGCCACAGAGGTAGCTGCAATGGGTAAACACCAGACCAGATCCTTTGCCTGTTCAAAATTTGGTAGAGGCCCCAGATGTTACCCAGAAAGATATCCTGCCCTATAGTTCTGCATCATAAAAAAGGGTCCTGGTCATCTGAAGATTTAGTTTGCCTATAACCCAGGAAGACCTGACAAGGCTTTTATATACTTTGATGGAAATGGTGGTATTTTGAACCCAATGAAATAGGATATGTACAGCATTTACAATCACATAAACCATTAAGATATTCTAAATTCTGCTGCCGTTCTATTGATAGGAGGTTCAGTCAATGAGGCGGGGTTATAAGCAGGACAAATCGGTGGTCTGGGTGTGGAGGGACAACTGTCAGCTTATTTGTCAAGCCTGATAGAGGGATTTGTATGGTTTAGTGCACAGCATTTCCACTGATATTAACACGCTTGCTCATCTGTTTTTCTACATTTCATCTCCAAAATACCAAAACTCTCCCAGCCTCACCCATTCCCAATATGCGTCATTCCCCTCCCATAACACCAGGTATGTGCATTCCCAGAAAATAGCTCCCTTCACTGGTGTGAATCTTCTTGTCATCTCATCGTATATGTCCTCAGAATCCATGCCAGTGGATCAAATGCTGCAAGCAGAAGTATGGACTCTCAGTGCCCTCTTGTTATTGTAATATTTAGATTCATCGTTTAATGGATACTTCCCTAGTGGTGGTTGTGATGTAGAGCAATAGGCTAACCTGAATTCAAACTGTACTTCTCTCCCACAGTCTTTTCTGTGCCCTTTTTCCTCTTCCGCTGCTGCTGAAGCTCCTAAGACAAACAATGCCAAGATAGCTTTGGGAGAAGACCATTAAGAGCATTTTTTTTCTCAAAATCTCAGCTCCCTTGATCTCTGGCTGCTTAACTCATATTTTCAATCAAAGTATGCAGACTGGTATCATCCCAAAAGTCTGGAAAGCAGTCCATATTGTGCCTCTTGACAAAGGTGGAGATAAATCTGTCTTAAATAGTTATTGACCAATCTCAAAACTGGCCTGTCTCTTAAAGATTCTTGAATCTTCAGTTAATAAGCAGGTGAAATGTTACATAACAAAATATCTCATATCTGAGCCCGTATCAATATGAATTTAGAACAGTCAATCTGACACAGAACAGTCTCTGCTGCTTCCATTATTTGAAATAATATTAAGTTCACAGTAGATCTGAGATTTAAGAATTGAGAAATTCCAAAATTTTGTCAAGTATCACAGTAGAATTGAGAGTGTGATGGCCCATGAGACAGGACTTATAAATTATGCCTAAAGATAGTATATATTCAGGGAGGCTGAAGGTTGGGAATAATGAGAGATGGAATAGATGAGCTAATAACCACTAATGCAAAGGTAGAACGCATTTTGAATGTAATCATTATTGTGTTGTATTGTATTTTTTTTTAAATATAATTATTATTGCGTGTTTTGTTTTGTTGAGTGATGGTAGGAGGACCCGTACACAATTATATAACTGACTGAATTAAAAAAAGTTGTCCTCCAGAGTGGAGGGGTGGTGGCAGGTTTGAAAAAAAAAAAAAAGTCCACAGAACATAATAGGAGGCAGCCGTTTTTGTTGATCTGTTGATCAACAAAGGCTTTTGACTCTGATCTCTTCGCACTCAAAAGTGGACAATCAAATATGTACTCAAACTCTTTAAGGTGGTTTAGCAACTTCCTCAGAGGTAAAGTGCATTGTAACATAGGCAGATGATGTTCAATACGAGTTCCTTCCAGTGACCAAGGGCATTCCACAGGGTTCCATCTTAGGTCCAGTATTATTTACCATTTGTATTAATAATGCTGGCATGTCCTTTAATACATGTGATTCACATTTCTATGCAAGCAATACATTTTTATACAGCTGGGCAAACTCAATCTAGTCAGCCATTGATGATCTGCATGTCTTGTATAATACCCTCTTAAATCATGTTTGGTAGTTTAATAGGATAATAGAGTTTAAAGAGGTTTTTCTTTTTTTTTTTGCTGCAGAGACACCAACAAAATGTCAGAATGTTAAAAAAGTTAACATAATTTAAAATAAATCTGTTTATTTTGGAACACTACTACATCAAACATGTTTTGCATATCACTTATATCTGCAATATTTTCAAATTGCATACCCTTATTTTAATATCACGCAAAAGCATATGTAATTTCTCTTACTTCTGGATTTTTGAGGTCAACTTCCTGTTTGCTGCGGACACATGATATCACAGAAATATCTTTGGTAATGGGCTCCTACACTAAGATTATAGCACCGATTGTTTTGACTTACACTTTTCAGGGCAGAAATACAATTCTGTTTTTTTTTAACATTGTCCCAATATATCTGAATTCACCCCAAGTTTAATTGGGAAAACAACACTAGCGTGCTGTGACAGTATATATGGGGGACAAGTTGAAAGTTTACTGAAACAATTAAAATGGCCATAGATGATCATGGACAGAATCAGATACTCACTAAAAAAAAAATAAATAAATAAAACGCAAGAATGCCCCAGTCACAAGGGTCATATAATGTGTGCTAAAAGACCTGTTGGCCCTAAACTCAGGAAGAGATTAAATTGAATGGTGGGAGGACATTCTAGCATGTCGATGTAAACACTGGATGTGAGAGTGGGCATGAAGAGTTTTGGGTCACTTTGTACACAGAATTATATCCCAGTCCACTTTTACATCGCAAGATTAGAAATAAACGATCATAATTTCCTGAGCTGAACATTGCTCTGCTGGTGTAACAATCATGAGTTAGGATTGAAGGAGTTCAATGTTTGAACAGAAAGTTTGAAAAAATAAAACCTACTTTTCAAAATGGAGCACCACCATTATTTACCTATTCATGGATCAGAAGGCAACAATTAACAAAGGTCTCCTGCTGTAATTATTTGAAATGTTGACCAGCAAATATGCAACTGTTTTATTTATACATTCTTTGCTGATATTCCTTTATTCCGTCTTATTTTCAGCCTGTGATCAGGTAAAGTTGGAGGATTGTTTGATATTTGCCTTAATTAAAAACGACTTGAAGTCTTGAGAATTTAAAACAGTGGGACTGGAGTAAAAATTTTAATTTAAGAAATAAACTGTACTTGTGATTGAGGAACAGAGCAAGATTCCTCAGCTCTCTCCCATAGCAGGCTAAACTTGGAAACAGCAGAAATTAAATTCAAAGTTAAAATGGAATCTGAAATAAGCAATTAACATTATTCCTCCGCTCTGTCTTTGAATGTCAGAAATGACAAAACAGCCATGCTAAATATGACAAAAGAAAAGGGGTGACCTTGTTATGCAATTAACATTTTTCTATAATGGATTCCAGGCTCAGCTGCAAAGAGAGACTCCATTTAATATGAGCACAAATTAACATGAGAAAAAAAAAAAAAAAAATCAATTTTTAATTGTCTGCAAGCAGTAAAAACACACCTGCATGAGTAAATTGCTCTACTGCATAGTCACAGGAAACGCAGACCCATGGCTTTTCATAATTACATTAAGTCTGAGGGACAGTTTTTTATTTATTTATGAGTTTATGAAACAAAAATAGCAATAATTGAACGGGTATGTGAATATGTAAATGAAAATATGCTGCATCTCTATGAATACACATAATTTATCATAACTGCCTGCCTGCCAGTTATCACAAAGGAAATTCTAATCTTCATTTTGATTCATCTCATTGAAAATAGAATTTTTGAGCCTTTGTGTTGACGATCCAAATCCAAATCATGCCAGTCGGTGGTTTGGCATACCCTAAAAACAATTTCTAAAAAGTAGTTTTTTTGTATGGTCTGTGGGTGCATCCGTTTCAGAGAACAAAATGGTTTATGTCCTGGCACTTGAGAGTCAACCCATCGAATCATTTATTAATCTGGACTTTTTAAAAACCACTCAAAGAAATACTGTCAAATCTGAGGTGCAGTACTGTGCATTTTGGGCACATTCAAAACAATTCTGTGCAGCGAAAGATGCATGTTGCGATTAGGTTTCTGTCGAGGATGTCTTACTGGCATCAACTGTCTTTGCTGAAATCATTTTTCAGAGATTTGTATTCAATTTAACTTTTGATTCCTCATTTGTGCTTTTATCCAAATAAGCATTAATGAGGGAAATAGAAATAAACATCTGAGACTAAATTTTAATTTTAAAAAATCTTGCTCGAAACATTTGCGCAGTACTGAATGTCGCAGATGCCTCTGACACCAATTTATCAAGCACCTGGAAGCTAAGAAACAGCCACCTGGGCCATGAATCACAATGTTATCTGGATAAGTGCAGCGGGTAAAATGTTTAATGCTTAATTCCGTAACATGGACTGAAGTGGAAACCGCTGTTTATCATTGATGCAGTTATCCAGCTAACTCAGCAATCCTGGTTCATGAATTCCCCCCCTCAGGCCCAGATCCCTTGACCTACTCAGCCAGTGGGCCTGTCTTTCACTAAACAGGCAAGCAAAATCCAATCCTAACCAACTGGTTCATGCAGCATCTTGATAAACCATACATTCCAACATCTGGAATTTAGATCCATGACATGACATGACATGACATGTCTACATCAACAGCAGGGTCCAACCGTCATTTAATGGTGCTACAGAATAAGTTTTCGTTAATGAGTTTTGACTTACAAACAAAACACACACACACATGCGCACACACATGCACACACACACGCACACGTGCACACACACGCACACGCACACTTCGAGTTTTCATGTCTTTTGGGGTCATTCCATACACTTGCATTCATTCCCTAACCCCTTTCCCTGACCTTAACCCTCAACAGTACATACCTAATCCTAGCCCAAACCTTAACATAAGGGAGCTTGTCAATATACCGAACGCATTCAAATTTGAACAGGTGTTCAAAAATGAACAAGTCTTCGTTCTTGTTCAGCTAAAAAAAGAACGGCAGTGTTCAAAAATGAACAAAAAAAAGTGTTCATTTTTGACCGGACGACATCCAAAAAGGAACTTTCCTCTCTCGCATCGCAAAATGAATCTGTTCTCCACTTCACAAAATTTACACCAACATGCGTAAATATTTCCTTCTTATGAGAAAAAAATTTTCTGTCCCCCATCCCGCAGAATTTAGAAGTATATTGCAAGGTATATGCCTGTTAAATGACAGTTTTCACGTCAACGAAAATATCCTACCAGCTCTCCAGTTTCACGATTATATCTTTACCGATCGTCAATCTTACACTATACGCTTACACTTTTCATCGAGTTTGATTTAACACATTCCACACTCAAGACCAGAGATAAATTGTGATTCAATGATAATGGGGTAAGTTCAGTCAGCCAAAACTTTTAAATGTTGCTGTGTGAATACTTTACTGGAATGAACATCGCTTCCGTGAGGTGTCAGTATGCCCCTTTTTCCTTCTTATTCAAAAAAGCATTTTAGAATTCCAAATCATGATGTGTCCGCTTTGTCCGCTAGGCAATTTGTATGCAAAAGATTGTAAATTAAATTAAATACATTAAAATTTTAGTTTACGCATTGTATCATATCATCTGTGCGACAGATTTTACTACTCTGTTAGTATAAGAACTAAGAGAACTTAGCCCCGCTCATATCAAATTGCAAAATTATCTGCGATATTAATCCTTTCTTTTTAAACCTGCGCGTGCAAGCCAAATAAAAAATGCCACACTTTACAGCCCACTGCGTACACAATGAGTTCTGCAATGATATTCAGATTTTGTTCCATTGATTGTCACAGATTTAGTAAGTTACCATTTTTCATGTATTGTTCTAATTTATTGTTCAGTATTTTTTTTTGGATTGAAGTCACAACTCATGAAACCGCCGCTCTGTGGGAGCTGCTGAACTCCAGATCTAGACAGGCAGGTGAGCAAAGTAAAACCTTTGCATGTGCGCAGTATTATAAAATCAGCATGTCTGAATGTTAATAAATATCCCCCCCCCCACCCCCCCTTTATGAATATAACCCTTATTATAAGGGTTTTATCAGTTCAATTAATGAATAACCTTGATTGCAAAATAAACGACTGAGTAGTCTTGTGCTGCCATGGGGATTAGCTGGTTCAGGGATATGAGATCACGGAGTGAGACCTGAATCCATGAGACATGCTGGAGTACTGGTGACCAGACTTTTTCGATGATGTGCACGATTAATACTGGATTTGTTCAGTCGACTAAGTTCAACATGTTTTTGTATAGGTAACCGGAATATATTTTTGTTCAGAGAACAGGAGTGGGCCGCATATAATCCCATTCCTAAAGCATCGCCTAAATTGGCAAATGATCTTTAGCATGCGGATTATACCCAGTATATGAAAAAAAAACTAACAGTGACAATGAGAACAATTCCACTTTAAGGAACTAAGAATTGAAAATAGGCCTGTACTGGCGTTTATATAAACCGTCATCCATATTCAGTTGTCGTTCACAAAAGAATATCCGCACCCATAATCTAAAAGCTCACTTAACACACATTAGTGCCAAATCGCAGAAATCAGCATAGTCTATACAAAAGATAAGATAGTTATATCCCCGAACGCCGAATGGTGTTTCGGGGATATTATGGTTTTGGTCCGACCGCCGCTGCCGCGCTGCCCTACATGTTAACGCGATAACTTCAGTAATATTTCAATTAGAAATTTCATGTTTTGCATATAAGTAAGTATCATATAGAGGAAAAACTGATTTGATTTTTGACAATTTACAATTTCCAGATTGGCCACCAGGGGCCAAAAATGGAAAAATCACTGTTTTTATCATATCTCTGGAAATATTTGTCCGATTGACCTCAAATCAAGTGCAAATGAAAGGTCACGACCTGAGGATGTGCCCTACGATGACATTATACCTGTGTGGTTCAAAATTTTGACACAAGGTAGAGCTTTGTCACATAAAATTCACCATTTTTGCCATATCTTTAGAACCATTTGTCCAATTGACATGAAATTAAGTGCAACTGCAAGGTCATGACCTCACAACATGTAAAATGATGACATCACACCTGTATGATTCAATATTTTGCCACCAGATGGCGCTTTGTTATGGAAAATTACCATTTTGGCCATATCTTCAGAACCATTTGTCTGATTGACCTGAAATTAAGTTCAAATGAAAGTCTATTCAAGGTCTATTCAAGGATTGGGGAGTTGAAGGATTGGGGGTGTTTGGGGATATGCCCCAAGCCATCGCCTCCGAAGGCATTAGCCTAGTTTCATGTAAAACAAAAGGAGTCAGCAGTGCCGGGAAGACCTGGGGTATGGAGCTCATCTCTGCCCATGCTAGATTAATTCTTCCCATCAGTCACAGTCACAGCAGCAAATGTCAGATGAGCGAGTGTACAATCATATATAACATTTCCATGATAGTTGTACGGCGTAGATAATATTTTGACATTTCATTGAACAGATGACGGGTCAACGGTGAAGGGTTGTTGATGTACTAGTTGATTCACCCAAGTTGTTACAGTAAGAACTTGCCCCAAAACCTGTAAAAACTTAGACAAAATCAAATTACCTCACTGAATGACTTTCTAACTTTTTTTATTTCAGAAAGATGTCTCAAAATTACAAACGAATAATGAAACGTGGCAATGCCATTAGAGAAAGACTCAAGAGGTTCTTTACAGTAGCTTCGTGGGATAATAGTAGTAAGGCATCCCCCTTAACTTGCCTACTTAATTGGGAGACACGTTTCACTTAATAAGCAAATTTTTAGTGTAAAAAATGCCCCACAACCTGTATAAAACTACCCCTCCTGTAAAAACTACCCTATATATGGGGTATTAATAATAATTACATAAATTATTACATTATGTAACTTTAGTTGACGTAGAAAAAATCAGATAAGCATACAGAAAAACGCAACCGCGAGACCATGAAGACGACGGCGAGCAAAAACATACACGTTTTGCGTTTTTCAAATTCTGGTACCAGGTCGCCAGTCAAATGTGGGCCTACATTTCAGAAAAATAAATGAGTGACGGCAATATTTTATGTAACTGATGCATAAAACAGAGAGAAGACTCCAGCTGATAATAAGCGGACAACACCGATAATGTCTAAAATCTACCTTTAGTAAATGACGGAAAACGGGGAGATGGCGTTAACCACGTAAACTGTCACATACATCAATAAAATCTGCACAAATAAATTCAAACAGAAATTCTTGGACTGCAAACATTTTATAATGAAGGGAGTTAAGTTTTATATGAATGAAATTCAGCTTTGGATGAACGCATCAGGCCTTGGGCAGGCATCGGGAAATGAACGCATCAGAAAATGAACAGAAGGGTGTTCATTATCGAACGCAGTGACCAGGTTTGCAGCCTCGAATGCATCCAAAAATGAACAGGCGTCCATTCAAAAATGAACGCATTCACTGTTCAGAATATTGACAAGCTCCCTAACCCTGACCATATCCCAACCCTAACCTAAACCCCTAACCCTAAAATAGCTCAATTTCCTCATGGGGACCTGAAAAAGACTCCATAAGGATGAAGAAATCTGGTATTCAATTACTTATGGGGACATTTTATTCCCACAAGGACCACACACACATGCGCACACACACACACACACACACACACTAAAGCACCGGAAAGAGGTGAATTACAAAAACACTATATTTTCGCAAATTGGTCTGACAAGCAGCGTGTCATCCAGGTGCAGCAATATGATGTAATTACTCTGCATCTCAGGAGATAAAGACCTGCAATGCTCTGTAAACAGACTGAGGGCAAAGACATAGCAGCACAATGTCCTTTGCAAAAAGGAACCATAGGCCATGTCCACCATTCTCCTAGTTTCTTTTTATTTTTTGCTAAACCATCTGGCCACCCCATCCTCCCGAAAAAAAAAATAAAAAAACACTGATTAATGTCCTGAATCATCAGCTCGATGAACAGTGGTGATCCAGGTGCATCGAGTTAAAGAGAAACAGAGAGTGAAAATAAACAAGGTTTGCTCTTAAAACTCTCTCAGTGACGGGACCCCTGTCCTTTTAGATCTGCTCATTCACACTGCTGGTGATTAGCTACATATTTAATTAGGCATTCAAAACATCCCCGACGTTGAGAAGAGGGAGGAAATGAGGTAGGGAAGGGAGAATGACAGCTGCCTTTTTGTGTCACAAGAGGGTCACTGTGCGATTGTTCGACAAAGGAATTGGGAATTATGTCACGCAGCTCTCTTAGCATGCGGCATTCAGGAGGGCCTGCATGGCAAAATTAGCGTTGCTCTTTTTGGACAATTTATTATCAAAAAAGGATTTGTTAACCCAGATGCTTCAGAGGCTGGGGTAATGTCCCACTTCACGGGCAGAACAAATAAAAGGCAACCGGTGCAGTTCTCATTCAAATGGTGCCTGTTCAGAATGGGCTGATTGCTTGGACTCTAGTATAACTGCTTGCTGAGATCCGTTCGGCAAAAAAAACCTCTCCCTGGACACCGCGCTTCGTTGGGTCTTCAGAAAAATACCCGACAAGAGAAAAGTCGATTGATTGGATGAACGTGTGACAGGAGAGGCTATTTTCCCCAGATGAAGTGGCAATAGAAATATTCTGCAAGTATCCAGTCTGAATTTCCTGCTTTTTTTTTCAAGAGCAGGATGCTAGGAAATGTAAGTACTTGTTTTATCACCGGAAGGAGGAAATGGAGGAAGTGGGCTTTGATATACGGAAGAGTGCCTCCTACTAAATGGTGTTCGTGTGGGTGTGCGTATGTGTGTGACCTGCACTCATCGGAGGGAGAAAGCAATGAGGAGAATCAGACAAAAAAAAAATTAAATATCATGGATGATTAGGTTCAGTGCCGCAAAACCCTATAATATCACGCACCGTCTCCCAAGAAACAGCCGAACCCTCTTCAAATATTTGCTCAGTGTATTTCACACATGATCAGTATGCAGTTTTCCATCCTTTATTTGGAGTAGACAGCCCTCGGTAAAGGGCCTTGTCTGTGCGTCACCACAGTGAAGGGCTGTGGAGCGTTAGCTAGCAGGTCAGTCATGCACCTGCCCACTGTACTTCTGAAAAAATACTCCAGTTCCAAACATTTCGTCCAATGAATAACAAAAGGTCGTAAGTGACATCCCTGATGAGACCTGTTTTTCTGCACCGCAAAGTACTACAGCCGCTGCTACTTTGTGGTGCAGAAGAACAGGTTTCATCATGAATGTCACTTGCGACCTTTTGTTATTCGTGGGATGATTTTATCATTGTTGGTGCCGAAATAAATTTAAGGGGCACTTCGTATGAAATTTTGTATTTTGCTGTTTTCCATGGAGTGGCCCTTCATCAAAGTTGATTGGTGGTATAAAGATATAAATCAAATCATTTTCACTGTAGATGAAGGCTTGAATTGTCAGATGACCTGTAGGTTCTCCGTTAAGCATTGGTGTGGATGCAAAAAGTTACAGCGAATTCAGACCTCTTTAACTGCACACATACTGAAAAAATGGCCAACAGCTATATACATTTGGTTGGGTCTTATTTATGGGTCCTTTTGACCAGAGTTATGCAACATTATCCTGCCAGGGCTGGTGTGGGTGCAGCTTTCATTCCAACCAGGCAGTTACACACCTGACACTACTAATCAGGCTCTTTAGCAAACACTCTTGGGTTTGATTACTGGTGTCAGGTGTGTAAGTACTTAGTTGGAATGAAAGCCCGCGCCCACACCGGCCCTTTCAGGATGAGGTTGAATAGCCCTGCTTTAGACTGTCAGATAGAGAACAAGCAAATTCATTGTTTGAAATTTTTCAAAAATAGTGCCTTTAAACCTGAATTAAGATCGGTGGTTTCAGTAAAGCTACCCCATCTGAGCCTGGGCCGAGCTCGAGAGCTGAATCACTCTCAGAGCTGTTCAGCAGGAGTTTTTTTCCTGCTGTTAGCTAGCGAGCACTGCTGTTATATCATGTTAGACACAGCTTGCATCATCCTTCTGAGACACTGGGATTTGGTGGTCCCAGCGAGAGAAATCTGGGTTAGCTTTACTTAAGCTCTACCTTGCAGGTCAGTGGTCATCTGCAGTTTAGTAGTGTTTGACAGTCTGTCTGTGAAAGATATGTTGTCTCCAGCATCCATGGCCGTCGCCTTATAGAATGGATGGATTTAAAAAAAAAGATCCATGTTTATGTAGTTACCGCCCTCGAGGGCCTTTAGGGCCCCGCCTCCTTGTGTACCTGTTCAGGTGAATATGGTCGCTCCTGATTGGCTGCGGAAAAAATCCTGGCTTGCTCTACTGTTTTGGCTCCCTTCCTTCTCCTGCAGCTTTGTGTCAGTTTGCACATGAGGTTGCACTTTATTCTTTTTTGTAGGATAAAAGTCATTTAAATGTGATCTACATGTGGTCTCCCCTTTATGTTGCCATGAGTGAGCCAAGTGTGTATAACAACCTGATAAATAAATAAATAGGTTTGCAGTATTCCCATTTCCGCTAACTAAACTGTTAGCAACACCAGGCTGTGATCTGCTCAATTATTCAGGAGGATAACTGACCTCCATTAACAATGACGGTCAGCCTCAGGCCTGGTTAAAACGTGGATCATGTGATATTCCCAACATGCAGCTGCACTCGACTCACTGTAGTGCTTCCAGGAATGGTGAAAACTGGAGGCTGTGTGTAGGAGAGGAGATGAGACGATGGAGGGAAACCGATGAAAGTGCACCTGTCCCCCCCTCGCGTACACACACAAACACACACACACACACACATGGTGCTGGTCCCACCTCTCACTGGAGCAGGGGGGCACTCAAAAGTCTGTGAGTTACCATCCTGTCTCGAACACTTTCAGACGCGACCGAGGCCCTCCCGCTGGGCCAATCTGCTCGCAGCTCACAGACCAACCCGCAGCCCCGAAATCCACCCCCCGCCCCACCCCCGACAGGCGGATGGCGCTCACAGCTGGAGCTGCGAGGAGAGAGGAGCGACTGTTGGCGTTATCTTGCCTTCTTCAGTTAATAAATGTCAAGTTCTGAGAAAATTAAATCTTCCTGAAAAACATTACTAGCAAAGCTTAAATAACAGCAGCTGAAAAAAGTCCTCATAGTTTGCTTACTGTAGGTGCATACAGTATGGCATACAGCACAGCAGACCTATAAAAACAATAATTGTTTACATCAATTTATTCTATTTATCCCTCATTCAATGCCTCCCTTTCTCCCTCTCCTCACCTGAAGTGAGCATCATTCAAAGCAGATGTAATGGAAATTTCTGTCTAAAACAGTCGAAGAGAGTAAAGCCAGATAACTATGCAGCTTCAGAAATACATTCATTTCATAGCTATGATTACATTTTTGAGGGATTTCCAGATACATTTATGGGATTTAGTGTCAGCCCAGAATGGAATCCATGAATGACAGCATATCACCGTATCTGAAATGTGACCGTGGTGCCTTTGAACACAGGAGTAGGACAGAGTGTGTTCTGTGAGCGTGTGCACAGCGCTGACTTCAGTTGTCTGCCACACATGATTACTGTGGCTGACGCTTCAACCATCTGAGCATAGAGATGGGACAGGTCTCAAGTGCCATCTGACGAAACACAGCTCGGGGTATGTGACACTGTCACAGTCCATACCATTTTTTAATAATGCGGGGAACCCCGAAAACAGTGACACTTAAAGGAGTTGCGTCACGATTACTGCACATGCTCAGAACTTATATTCCAGGAGAATGAATCTGCCTGACTTCAAGTCATAATTTTATTCTATCCTTGCCAATCCATCTTGATTTCTTCATTTTACTTGTATATTCTAATTACTCCAGCATTGTGCATTTTATACTAAGGAGTTATCTATGGAAATTTGAGGATACAAAGTGCTATTTTAAGTTTTAACAAGGGGATATGAAGAATGTAAGCTGGTTACCGTTGCCAATAGTCATACAAGAAGATAAATACTCTCTGGAGTTTGACTTGCAGTTGAGTGGATTTACTTCATTCAAAGCTGTGAGCCTGCAAAGTAATTATGACACAGCTCATTTAAGCCCCCTGTCAATATGTTCTAACCATGGAATATTTCCCCATTACTTCCTTTAGCACAAACTGGGACCAATAACCCTAATCAGAAGAGATTAAAAAGAAAAAAAAACTGGGTGCCTACTGTGAAACGTTTCCATCCGAAAATTTCTCTACCACAGTGGAAAATGGTCTAAAAGGTATGATCACTTTCTGTTTTACTCAAATACATATTTTTGTTTATACAAAACTGATTTTTTCACACACTTGAAACTCTTTCCATCCCAAAATAAGGGAATCCTTACCAATAATTCATCAATCGTGACATTTTCATAGCCATTGAAGCCAAGTAGAGCTAATTCAGCCCTCTTTTTGCCTTTTCCATAGAATGTAGCAGCTGTGTTCGTTTTCTGAAAATGAAAAATGATTATATTATTTTTTCACGAATTCAAGTGGATTACAATAAACAATTCTACATTTATAAATAACTATCTGCAAAAAAATCGCAAAGGTAAAATGCATTAGTACGACTCCATTGTGGTACGGAGTTTCCATGTGGCTAGATTATTTTTGTTGAAGTACAGGATTACCATTTGGCAGCATTCATATTTTCTCAGTTATACAAAGTTGTTACATACAGTAAATGTGAACACCCATTTTGCTCACAAAAGATGTAGCAGAAATCCTTTCGGAAATCTGTTTATTAGTGCTATTTATGGAGCAATACGTCTTTGATGCAAGGCCGACCATGAAAATGAAGGAAATTTGGAAATTCAATTGTCATTTCATTTAAATACACAACATTATTGGATTCCTTCAGGCCTGGAATTTTAATTCCAATTCTGGAATTTGTTGTATTTTTTTTCCCCGAATAGATATAAATTAAAGGGAAATTGTATGTTGCCACATGGCAACACCATACTTGTACATGCAGTGGACATCTGTCATTTTCCCAGCAAAACTAAAACATAAAATAATCAAAACTGTGGACACTACCGCTGTAAATAACCTGCTATCATTAGCATCCAGGAGCTTTTATATGATGAGGGATGATTTATGCAATCGGATCAATGGATGCCAGCCATTTAAAGAGCTCCATTACAATAGGAGATACCCCCAGTGGTTGCTTTGTCATTCATACGCTGCTGTATATAGGCCCTCAGGCCAGATTAGTGAGGATCTGCCGTTTGACACGACTTCCACAAATATCCACCGAAACTTCAGTGATCAATGCTGCTTGTTCCTCCCTGCGCATACATTATTAAAGGCTTTCTTTATTATTATTTTCAAAATGCCATGCTTGGCACTCTGTGCGACAGGCCTGGAAAACAGATCTATTATTTGTGATGAATCGCATAATAATGCTGGAATAATAATGCATCGCACTTCCCAGAATGCTCTGAGGTGCTGAACCGGAGAAAAATGAGTGAAATTTGAATAAAAAATAAACAAAGAAATCAGTAGAATCTTTGGTAAGAAAATTTAAGCTGTACCCTATAATCAGTGTTTTCTGCCCTGAAGCCATGAAGACCAACATTTAGCCCACAGCTCTGAAACCCTTCCACAGTATATCCAACCGCTTAGCAGCTGCTGTTATGCGGGATATTAACCTGTTTGAATGCTGACCAACTAAAATCTCTGGAGTGGAATCACAAACGAAGAACATTCATACACTTGTTTAAGTATTTTTCAGGGATTAATTCCACTTCTTCCTCACTAGGGTCACGGTGGAGCTGATGACTATCCCCGCTAACTTCGGGCGAAAGGCAGGGACGCACCCTGGATGGCTCAAGAGTCCAACACAGGGTGTATGCGCCATTCACTCACACTCCCGACAGGCAATTTAGAGTCTCCAATTAGCATGACATGCAATACCCGGAGGAAACTCACATAAATATAAGGAGAATATGCAAACGCCACACAGAGAGGCCCCAGGCTGAATTGAAACCCATGACCTTCTCGTTGTGAGGCAAAAAAAAAAGAAAAAGTATAGTAATATAATTTTTAAAGTACTAATTTCCACTATACTACTGCAATTGTAACCAAAGTTGTATCTGAAGACCCATCTAAAGGCACACCCGACCTCACTGATGCGGAGATCAAGAAGATACCTTGTGGAGGACTGATATGTGTTCTGTAAGAGTTTGAGTGTAAACCGACCTCAGATTTTTACTTTTCCTGAGCAATGTGTTTCTGCTTCTGATGTTTGTTGTATGGCTTATTTGTAAATGTTCTCAGGTGACATTCACACCTCAAGTATGTTGTTGAAATGGTGAAATGTTATGCAGAGGTACGTGTTTGAAAGCATGCCCTCTCAAGGCCTTGTGTCAAATCAATGTAATTTGGTTAAATGAACCTTTAAATTGGCCGTTTGGGATTTCCGAATCATTTAAAGCATAAGAACACTCACGCAACTCATTATATTACATTGTGATTTAGCCGACTGTCTTATCCAGAGAGACGTACAACAAAAAGAGTATTTGAAAGACCGAGGTATGAAGAGAACCCTAGAAGGAAGTAACATTCCCAATACTAGTTGCGACAATGCATAACAAAATAATAAAATTAATCAACAGGGCAACTTGTTTTGCCAAAACACCATTCAGTTTATGATTAGACCTAGTACTTTGTACAACATTAGGTATTGGGGGAGAGGTCAAGTTTCACGAGGTGAGTCTCCAGGATGTGCTAGAAATCGGTCAGAGCCCTGCTGTCCTGACCCCCGTGGGAAGGTCATTCCACCAACTGGGATCCAGAACAGACAAGAGACGTGATTGGGCAGTGCCAAAGCGGAGTGGAAAGAGAAATTAACACCATTTCATTTTGTCGTAACATCCCTACCTGATCAAACAAATCAGACAGATACATGGCACAACGTGCCACTGTTAAGCTAATTACAAGGTCAATAATTAGCCAAGAGTTTACAAAAATTTCACTACCATAAAGTAATTTTTAAGTTATACTGTTCCCAAGCCACACTGCAGGCCTCCATCTGTTGTGAACATGTTTATGAATAACACTGCTGCAAAAAATGTAAGGTATCTGGTGTCAGTTGACTTGCCCATTGAACTCAACCAATCAGAAGTTTTCGCGATACGTAGACTTCATGCCCGCTGGCCATGAGCGGCCTATAGCAGTGTTGTGCGAAACAAGAGTGCAGTCCAGAGATGCTACACTGCATGCAACTCCTGTCCAGTGTAGTCTCAGCAGTGCATTGTTTAAATCTGGTGTTGTATGACAGTGTTGTACCTAACTCCAGGGAATTTGAGTAGTATAGTGTGTAACTCCAGTGTTGTCGATCATTGCAGTGTTACTCCACTGTAGCTCAGCAGTGCAATGTGTTACTCTAGTGTTGCCTAGCAGTACACAGTGGAGCTCAAGTTTACAGTAGCAGTGTAGTCTGTAACTACAGTGTACACTGGCAGTGTTTTATGCACCTTTAGTGCATTGTGGCAGTGTAAAAAGCCATTAACTGCTGCTTGTCCAGCTGACTAATGGAACACTTGCACCTGCAGAAATCCTTCTTCAAATACGACTGTCTCAATGTACTTGACAAATAGCTCGCCAGGTGTTAAATCTGTACAACAGAAATGAACAAATCACATGAGAGAAATTGGGAAAGTCACTGAATGGAGTCAGATATTGTCACACTACGCAGTCTTCCCTTCCATTGTGATAAAGGGCGCACGGGCGGGAGACGGTGGGTGAGATTTTCCGCAATCAGAGCCTCCATTTTGACTTGTCACACGCAATATTGTTTGATACTGGTAATTAAAATTAATTTGAGGCCGCCTTTGCTCCAGCAGCCAGACGTGCGGGAAATGAAAACGCCAATATTCAAATTTTAAATATGTGTGCCAGCTTCCCGGAAAAGGGCAAAACGGCCGTGATTTATGGGTCGAAGCGGAATGAGTCACCGAGCGCCGCTGACATCTGCTCGTACCTTCCATCTTCTTTTACCCTCAAATCATTTTACCGTAAGAAATAATGAATAAGTGCAATTATACCAGCTGGAGGATGAGCAGAAGTATGGTGCGCTTTCTAAGTTTTTTCCCTCCCCTGCAACACAGGATACAGTATTTAATTATGATACATAAATTATGTAGGTTATCAAAATTCTGAGAGGCCCGGTTTTATGTACATTGTGCAGATTGCATTTTTTTTTCTATCCTTTTCTTGGAGGCTGTTAAAGAGGGTCTCAATTTTTGCCGACACACAGCGAGATATTGAACCCTCCGCAAATGTGAAATGAGTAAACAGGCTGGATGTCTTTTTCAGTGGCCTAAATGAGATCGGTACAGAATAATTTGAAGACTGCAATTGGATCATCTATCACGGCAGTAGGGAAATTCTTAAAAAAAAGACAGAAAATGCCTCTAGCTGTGGTGAGGGATTTATTGTAATGTCGTGTCAGTGATGAGAAGCAATGCTCACAGTTTGGCAGCTGTCAGGAGTGCCCGTACAGGTGTGGCGTTTTGGTGCCTGTGCCATAGTATGAGTGGTACACAGCAGCGTTCTCTATTCAGAGTAGGAGAAATGCCCAAACATATCATGAGCTCTGGGATAACAGAAATTCTTTGCAAAGTAATGCTCCCCAAAAAATTCTAATAATTGATATATTCAACATGAGCTAATACGGAATGAAAAAAGATAGCGATTATTAATATAATTAATATTAAAAGCAATGTTATATAATATTAAACAATTTGCTGCTGAAAATCCATCCATCAGTAATAATTTGAAGGCTGTCAGCAGGGTGGCTTGAAGATTTTATTTAACTTCACCTTCTGTCTGGACAGCGTGGCCTTCAGATTGTCACATTTACTAACATTTGTCTTTGGTGAATGAGAGTTCAATGCTATGCTTTTTAAAGGATGTGTAATGCAGTAATTCATAAATTATTGAGTCAAGGCTCTGACAAGCAGTAATATATCACCATTAATCCTTTCTTACTCTAAGGCACTTTCTTTTCTCAGCAGAAAAGATTCATAACTTGAAATTGCTATCTATGGTACAAGATTCGGCGAGGAACTAGTGTTTACAATATTCTAAATGGAGCTGTTATAACTCTACGCCCAGTTGCGTGCAGCACTGACAGAAAATGACCTGTTAGTTTCTCCTCATGGTACACGGTAACTGATAACAGCAGCTGACATATAAAAACATTCAGAGGGTTGACTCTTCAAGATTAAATTGTAATGTGGGGGGGGGGAAGCCACTAGATGGCAGTATTGACATTTTTTTTTTGTTAAGTCCAGTCTGGAGCTAGGGTTTTGGGCATGTCCTGGGCATGTCTGAGAGGGGAAAGTCCCAGACAAAAAAAAGGTCTGGAAGGTGGGAGGGGGCTGCAAAAGAGTATATAAGGAGAAAAATTGAGAGAGTAAAGTAGTAAGAGAAATTGCAAGGAGAAATAGTGGAAGGATACATTTGACCAGACCTGTCACTCTGTTCAAGACTTGTGAAGCTTTATGTGGATTTTTGCCTGTGTTGGAGCATTTTCCTGTCCCAGGACATCGCAACATAGAAACCCCATCTCAATTACCAAGGGACAGTAACTATCTCTTTTTTTTATTTCAATCTTGGTCAGTGCTTTGGTTAATTAAATCTGTTCAAGTTTTAAAATTTTGTCTGTCATCCCTTGCTGTCCGATATGTCATAACAAAATTCAGAAAGTTTTTTCATGGAGGATCCTCTTTCACCGGATAATTTTATAATTGAACATGCCTAACTTCTCCTCCCAAAATGAGAAGAATTGAAAGAAATGCTGTAATTAAATGGAATTTGGAGTTAGACTGACAATGGAAACAAAAATATTTCATACTGCGAAACCACCTATATGGCATTATACTTTGCATGCCTCACATCTGGTTATTTCCGAGCGCTCACACCTGGGGAATGCCACTGACTTCATATTAGAACCAAACTCACTGATGATTGCACTCACACAAGTTACTTTCACTTCGTACTCAGCCTGCTAGTGTCAAAAACTGGACTGATGGTACAATGACAAAATGAAGAAAACAACAAAATAACAAGCTTGTAAAAACTGTATAGTTACCATGTCCACTAATCTGCTAATCTGGGACATGCCGTTAAGGGGACTCAGCCCCGAGCACTCTGCAATAGTCTCTATCCGGTTAATTTCTAAATGTTCAGTGCAGGAGTACAGCGACCATTTTACCATAGTGTAAGAGTGGAAGTGTTGATTTTCAGTTTTAATTTAACCCTTTCCCTCCAGAGATCCACTTCATCGGGTCCAAACAAAACTTTTTTGATAGACAGGAGATTAGGGTATGTTTCAGTCGTTACAGACAGGTCGTGGAAGTGACCTATGCTTTAACAGATAAAATATCCAGGACCTACATATGACTACTTTAAACTTAGCCCAGAGGTGTTTTGCTCACTTAGAGAAAATTTGAAAAAAAGAGGGCAGTCTCAGATTTCCCTCTCTTTTCTAGAGTGGAGATCAAGAGTTGGCAGTTGAATATGTTCAAAGCTGCAGACATGTCGAGGAGGATCAAGACGGTGGAGAGGGGACAAGGTACGGGCGACTGTGTTTGTCACAGATAGGCAAGCAGTATTGGTTGAGTTGCTTGCTCAAAAGTGGGATTGGCGGAGGTATAGGCAATGAATGTGCCAGTGAAAAGATGATAATTATGAAAGTACTGCACACTTCTGAGTTTTTGATATAGTCAAGGGAGGGTTTTTTGACATGCAAGGTAATAAAAGCTACAGGCGGCATTTATGTTCTACGATTTGTTCTAAAATTGCAGCGAAAGATAACAACCGTATTCTTGTCTACTACTGGAGCGCCATGCCAATTTTCATGTCAAAACACTGGCACACACAGCTGATTGGCTTGAAACCCCCTCTGAAAATCTCAAGATTCAATTTTCGTATGGAGTCTGCAAAGCTTCCTACTCAAGGAACTAGACTCATTTTATTGCCTGGTGACGATGTCATAACATATCAAAACAGACTATTACTCTGAAAAATACGTACATAAAATTTTTTGCATGCCACAAGCAAAGTCCAGTTTACTAGTTGTACCTTTGTAGCCATGCTTCAATAATATTTAAATCAGGAATATACAACCCCAATTCTGAAATAGTTGGGATGAAGTGTAAATTGTGAACAAAATCAAAATGCAATGACTTTCAGATCACATGAGCCAATATGTTGTTTACAATAGGACATAGATAACATTTCAAATGTTGAAACTGAGACATTTTACATTTTAATCCACAAAAAATGAGCTTCTTTCAAATTTTCTGGCTGCAACAGGTCTCAAAAAAGTTGGGACACAGGCAAAAAAGGGCAAAAAAAGCAATAAATATATAAGAGAATCAGCTGAAAGAAGATTTAGCAAGTAATTAAGTTACGTGGCATCGTATATGTCTTAGAGAGGATGAGTCTCTCAGAAGTAAAGATGGCCAGAGGCTCTCTAACCTGTGAAGGCTTGCGTAGAAAAATTGTGGAATACTTTAAAAACAATGTTCTTCAATGTCAAATTGCAAAGGCTTTGAAGCCATCATCGACAGTTCATAAAATCATCGAAGGATTCTGAGAAACTGGAAAAATCTCTGTGCATAAGGGACAAGGCCGAACACCTTTACTGGATGCCCGTGATCTTCGGGCCCTCAGACGCAACTGCATCACTCACCTGCATGATTCTGTCAATGACATTTCTAAATAGGCCCAGGAATACTTCAAGAAACCATTATCTGTAAACACAGTCCACCGTGCCATCCACAGATGCCTCCTAATACTCTATCATGCAAAAAGGAAGCCATTGTCGAGCAAGATCCAGATGCACTGCGGTGTTTTGTGGGCCAAGGCTCATTTAAAATGGACTGCAGCAAAGTGACAAAGTGTCCTGTGGTCAGACGAGTCCAAATTTGACATTCTTGTTGGAAATCATGGGCGTTGTGTCCTCTGGGCTGAAGAGGAGAAAGACCACCCCTCCTGTTATCAGCATTCAGTTCAAAAGCCAGCATCTCTGATGGTATGGGGATGCATTAGCACAAATGGTGTGGGACACTTGCCTGTTTTAAAAAGCACCATGAATGCTGAAAGGTGTATAAAGGATTTAGAGCAACATATGCTCCCCTCCAGACGACATCTATTCCAGGGAAGGTCCTGTGTATTTCAGCAGGACAATGCAAAACCACATACTGCAGCTGATACAACAGCATGGCTTCGTAGTAGAAGAGTTTGTGTGCTGAACTGGCCTGCCTGCAGTCCTGATCTTTCACTGATTGAAAACATTTGGCGCATAATTAAACGAAAAGTCCGTCAAGAGAGACCCAAAACTCTCCAGCAGCTGGAAGCCTGTATTAAACAAGAGTGGGATCAAATTTCAATGGCTAAACTCAAGAAACTTGTCTCCTCAATGTCCAGACTCCTCCACTCTGAGTTAAAGAGAAGAGGGGATGCTAACCATGGTAAACAGGTGCCTGTCCCAACTTTTTTGAGACCTTTAGCAGCCATCAAATTTGAAATAAGCTCATTTTGTGTATAAAATTGTAAATTTCTCAGTCTCAACATTTGCTATGTTATCTCTGTTCTACTTTGAATAAAATACTGGCTGGTGTGATTTGAAAGTCATTGCGTTTTGATTTTATTCACAATTTACACTTTGTCCCAACTATTTCAGAATTGGAGTTGTATACAGGTCTACTCTGATGTTCACCCCTCTTGATACCAGAGCAGCAAAGCATTATGGGTGCCATTATAAACTTGCGGATGCAACGGAATGTAGGAAGCAAATGTGCATACAATGTCTATGATTAGCTGCCAATAAAATTTCAAAAAGTTTCTGGAGACTTTGAAGAACAGCTGGAGAGGAACTCTCAGCGTTATCATCTCAACAAAGCCATTTGTTGGTTGTTTTGCTGTTTTCACCTCTTTGTGAGCTCAAATTATAGTCTTCATGCAGCTACCGCCACCTCCCATTCAGTGCTTCAGCTGCATTAGCGCAGGCTTCTTGAGGAGCCTTGGAGCGGTATAGTCAGATGAAATTCCGCTAACATTCTTCAGAGTAAATAACTGCTCAGTCTGACGCGGAAATGCTACCAATTACCTTATTATGCTAAGAGTGCTTAAGCGCATGGTGAACGTACCTCAGCTAAATTAATATTTAAATGTAGCATTAAATTTCTTTAAGGATCCCGGTGAATTGGGACATTCATGCAAGAACAACCTGCTCTGCATAGAGGCAATGTCCTGGAGGAGTGTGAGTCCTTTCAGCAATATATAAGCCATCACTCGCTAAATAAAAACATTCCATTGGAGGCTAAGTGCCCTGCCTGCCTGACAGGCCCTTGACATGAGAACCCTATTTTCCAGACCAACTTTAAAAATCTCTTTAAGCCCTCGAGCTGAGCATAAATTCCACAGGTCTACGATAAAACCATCATCAAACCTGCCCCGCCGCTACACAAATACATCATTCAGCCTATGCTGTTTAATATGTGAAAACTGTACCTATTTTGGTCTGAGTTCACCAAAGGACATAAAATTGATAGACGGCTTAGAACACAGACAACGTGACATGTTTACTTCGCTCTGATGCACACAGGGATGGAATCGGTGACAAAGCCAGAACTGAAAGTTGAGTCGACACAGAACATCCATTTCAACTAATAATTAGTCCTGACTTGTCCTCACTCATTTTACTAAATTAGTTATACCACCTTGACAAGACTCCACACTATCAGATGTTGCCAGTTCTTCATGTTAAGACAAGAAATAAGATGCTTCATTTGGACACGCAATCTGTTGTATTTCAATCAGCGATATACAAAATTATGTGAAGTTGTTTCAATTTTTTTTTTTCTTTGGTTTGAGTGAAACAATCTTGAAGTGCAGGTTAGATTGCCACCAATGCTGGATATGCCAAAAAGGTAGCGAGGAAGTTCCAAAGTTGTTTACCTTTTGTGGTTTGTGTACCTTCTGTGATTGTGGGAAATTATTTTTCTGACTCTGATTTAGCCCATTATTTAATCAACCTTACATAAGGAAACAAGCTGTGTCTTAAATTGCTAATACAACCCTAATTCTGAAATAGTTGGGTCAAAGTGTAAATTGTGAATGAAGTCAAAGCGCAATGACTTTCAAATCACATCAGCCATTATTTTATTCACAATAGAACAGAGATAACATAGCAAATGTTGAAACTGAGAAATTTTGCAATTTTATCCACAAAATGAGCTCATTTCAAATTTTATGGCAGCTACATGTCTCAAAAAAGTTGGGACAGGGCCCTGTTTACCATAGTGTAGCATCCCCTCTTCTTTTTAACACAGAGTGGAGGCATCTGGGCATTGAGGAGACAAGTTTCTTGAGTTTAGCCATTGGAATTTGATCCCACTCTTGTTTAATACAGGCTTCCAGCTGCTGGAGAGTTTTGGGTCTCCTTTGATGACCTTCTAGTTTAATTATACGGCAAATGTTCTCAGTTGGTGAAAGATCAGGTCTGCAGGCAGGCCAGTTCAGCTCACAGACTCTTCTACTACGAAGCCATGCTGTTGTAATAGCTGCAGTATGTGGTTTTGCATTGTCCTGTTGAAATACACAAGGCCTTCTCTGGAAAAGATGTTGTCTGGAGGGGAGCATATGTTGCTCTAAAACCTTTATACACATTTCAGTATTCATGGTGCTATTTTAAACATGCAAGTGTCCCACACCATTTGTGCTAATGCATCCCCATACCATCAGATATGCTGGCTTTTGAACTGAATGCTGATAACAGGAGGGGTGGTCTTTCTCCTCTTTAGCCCAGTGGACACAACGCCCATGATTTCCAACAAGAATGTCAAATTTGGACTCGTCTGACCACAGGACACTTTGCCACTTCGCTACAATCTATTTTAAATGAGCCATGGCCCACAGAACACAGCGGCGCTTCTGGATCATGCTCAACAATGGCTTCCTTTTTGCATGATAGAGTTTTAGATAGCATCTGTGGATGGCACAGGGAACTGTGTTTACAGACAGTGGTTTCTTGAAGTATTCCTGTGCCCATTTAATGTAATGGGCCCAGGAATGTAATCTCAATGACAAAATCATGTCGATGAGTGATGCAGTGGCGTCTGAGGGCCTGAAAATCACGGGCATTCAGTAAAGGTCTTCGGCATCGTCCTTTATGCACAGAGATTTTTCCAGTTTCTCTGAATCTTTTGATGATGTTATGCACTGTCGATGATGAGACTTTCAAAGCCTTTGCAATATGACATTGAGGAACATTGTTTTTAAAGTATTCCACAATTTTTTACGCAAGCCTTCACAGGTTGGAGGACCTCTCACCATCTTTACTTCTGAGAGACTCAGCCTCTCTAAGACATTCCTTTTATAGCCAATCATGTTACATACCTAATGCCAGTTAACTTAATTACTAGCTAAATGTGCTAATAGCTGATTCTCTTGTACATTAAATGCTTTTTCAGCCCTTTTATGCCTGAGTCCCAACATTTTTGAAACCTGTTGCAGCCAGAAAATTTGAAAGAAGCTCATTTTAGGGATAAAAATGTCTCAGTTTCAACATTTGAAATCTATGTTCTATTGTAAATAGCATATTGGCTCGTGATCTGAAAGTGATTGCATTTTGATTTTGTTCACAATTTACACACTCCCAACTACTTCGGCATTGGGGTTGTAGATTATTCCTATAATTGGATAATATGGTATTAACCCCTTTGAGCAGAATACTAATATCGCCAATTTTTCCTGTTGCGTATGAGCCTATTTAAGGCTTTAATAAGTCAGTATTTTTGTCACAGCAACAGTGCAAAAAATTATTCCAGTGAAGCAAGACGTTTGGAAATCTTAAATTGTTTCGCAATTAAATTTTGGAATTAGTGGACGCCAGTGTCTAAATCTGCGCGGAGGGGTTAAAGGATTGAGAGTAATGATTGACCATAGGTCAAAATTTACGACTTTAAAGAGATTGTTTTTGCCAACCGTTTTTCAGCACTTGCGCTACTTCTGGATGGGATGTTAAAAAGCTGCCACTGAATTCAAAAAGTTAAATATTTTTTACTGGCATCCTCTGGGGGTTATGAATGTGTGTCAATGTTTACTAATGGGGCTAGACAGAAAGTAATATTTGAATTTAATATGAAGCAGCGGAAGTTACACATGAATGAGACAAAAACATAATTTGGTGGTTACCAAATATGTGCATAATTATATTTTTTTTCCATGTATAATATCAACAGGAATTGTATAATTAATTTACGGTATTTTCCACTCAGAAGTCTGTGAGAGTAAGATTTCTGTTGTAGGTGGAGATTTGAGATAAAATCTCTGTACAGGAAACCCTTGTCATTTTCCCATTTCCTCCAATCGATTTTGCCTCCAAACCTTCTGTCATTATTAGTCCTGACTTCCCTGTTTCTGTGAGGGATGAACAGACCTCTCAACTTCTATCATGCTCCCATTACTCTCTCTCCCTCTCTCCATCGTTCACTTCAGCCCTCCGCCATCAGAGCTGTTCATAGTGGCACCTGATTGCTAAAAAATAGCAAAGGGAATCAATTAGGGAGCGACTCATCTCCCTCCTGTCTGGTTCCCCTTGCCTCCCTCCAACATATCCGTCTTCCATCTATTGTGCAAACTGACTCGCAAACTGAATTTCACTGGCAACAAACTGGGACACACACAAATATTTGTACCCAGCTAGGTTACTAGTTTTAACAACCCTAGTGTCTAAAAACTTGGCACATAATGGAAAGTGCCAGCAAGATCAAAAAGGACCAATTTGTTACGTTTTGCTTTATTGAAAATAATACAACAACACATAACCCCGGCGAAAAGAAGTTCATGAACTTGTGGAGTTCTTGAACAGTTCTTGAACGATTCTTGAACAGTTCTTGAACGATTCTTAAACTGTTCTTGAACAGTTCTTGAACTGTTCTTGAAAGATATTTAGGACTGTTCTTGAACTCTGCGTTCAAGAACTCAGTTCAAGAATTGTTCTTGAACTGAGTTCTTGAATATTTGAGTTCTTGAATGAGTTCTTTGAACTGTTCTTGAAATTTTCGCAGGGGAAGTTCATGTTTTAACACATTATTTTAATTGAGGAGCCTAGAGCTAAAAGTACTTTTGCAAATAGTTTCACACTGCGAGGTAAGGATGGGAAAATGTCTTTTTTAGTTACCCATATGCAAATTTTCTCAATTTTCTCAAAACATTCATTTTGAGACTGAAGTACTTCTCTCACTGGGGTCTTCGATTGACAGATATGGATCTATTAAACGTTTAGACCCTTTTTTCTCAAAATGGACATTTTGTGACTTTCCTACTTTTAGCATTAGGGTTTTCAATTCTTTATTAAAAATGTGCAAGGTGATGCTGCAACAGAGTCCAAAAAAGTCGGTGCAGTCGACTGTCAACCACTGCGTAACACCACGGCGGAGGTGACAGTCACTTATTTTCCAGTATGCAACATCGTCTTCCCCATCCAACTGTGGCCTCTTTTACCATCGCAGCTGTAAGTACGTTTATTAATACTTGATGGTTACATCCCCACAAAAAAGAATTGCAATGATATAAATATTAAAGAAACAAAGTATTAAAAACAAAACAAAAAATTAATAGGTTGGTTATTTCTATTGAGCTTTTCTGCTGTCTTTGGCCATAAGGTTCACATTCTGCACCTGTTGTAACAGGGTGGCTCTGTAATCAAAGATTGCAGGACGTGGTCAGGCCTACCTGCAGTTCAGACCAACCTGTCTCCAATAGAAAACGTGTGATGCTTTATGGAGTGTAAAACATAACAGAGACATTGACCCTAAAGACTTAGATCAAAGAATAACTGGGGAAAATCAACCTTCGATACTAGAATAATTGGTGTCCTCGGGGCCCAAATGTTTAGTAACTGTCATTAAAAGCATGGATAATGTAACAGTGTCTATCTTCACGTAATGCGCTTCAGGCTTCCAATTTGGAGGTTGTGTTCACTCCCAAAACGACAAGAAGGTTGAGAAGGAAAATGTAAAATATCTCATCTTTGCTTAAGTCACTGCATTTGCTAAATTCTCTCTACATTTTGGAAATGAGGTTATGTGCACCATGTCACCCCAGAAAAATACGCAAGCAGGGGATTGGGCGGGGAGATCAGCATAGGACCTGAACACATGAGTGCAAGGAGTCCCCGAGCAAAATGCACAAGTGGGGGAGACTCTATTATAGTTTTTAATTTGCTACTGTTTGTCTCATTATCAAAAAAGCAAAAGGAGCTCAAATGTCTAAACTATAAAATTTGGGGGAGACTTGCGACAGCTACGGCTACAGGTTATCAGAAAGCAGGACATGCATTCCTTGCAGATTTATTTAAATCTTGGGGGATAAGCCTGAAAATTAAACCAGCTGACAAATGAGAAAAGCTTATTTAAATATCTGCCATCCAGAATGCAATTGTGGCATTTACGAACAGGCCAAGATTCCTATCAAGACGTGGTTGGAACTGTGGAAGGTGGGTCAGTAGGAAGGACTTCCTGTCTGATTTCATTGCACGGCGTCGATCTTCATCACAGCAGAGATGGGCAGTCAAGATCTGACGGCTGCAGTGTGACTGACGGCAATCGGCAGAGTGACGGCAGTGACACCCGCCAGCCGACAACAATGAGACAAGACAGCTGCAATAAACAGGTGGGAAAAAGAAAAATATCGCAGATTTGAAGCAAATATATGAAAAGAACACAAACACAAATGCAGTCACACGCCTGCAGATGTGCACCTGCGCACATTCAAAACCGTCCGGCCAACTGCAGCTCCTGCCACAGATACCGGGGCAGATATGGGGGAAGAGGACAAGGGGGAGGGAAAAGAGAGAAGGGAAGAGGAGAGAAATGAAGCTGAGGGGGTGAGAGTCTGACAAAAAAAACTTCAGACAGATGGATGGAGAAGAAAAAGAGGAAGAAAGGTGATAGGAGAGACCCGACTGAACTGGATCAAGAGGGAAAACAGAGGAATAGACGTATGAAAAGGGAAAGAGGGGAAAAAAAGGAGATATGACAGTCAAAATGGTGGAGAAAGCAGAAACGTCAGTAAGAGTGAGATTAATTCCCTCCAGCAGGGACCTGGGTCTTCGGTGCAACAGGCCAATCACAGCTCTGGGTGTGCAGAGAGGCTGGCTGGTGCTGCGCTCGGACCCCAGCAGCAGATTTACACCTGTTACAGCAGGTTTCAGCATCAGCCGTAGAAGCCCTTACATACTGGAGGCCACTGACGCAAGATCCCATTTCTCTGACGAGGAACGATGAAACCACACTCATTTCTCTAGCTCCAGCATGACGTCGCTCTGGAACCGCGGACTAGGCCGATAGACTCAATGTCCCAGTGTCATCTTTGAAAGGGGATATTGAAGTGGAAACGTGGTCCCCAATCCTGATGACAATAGAAGCCTTCCGCGGTTATTCCTAATAAACTGGACAGGGGAACAGATTTGATTACTAGGAAAAACCTTCCGTATTATGTACTATTACTAAGGTTATAAATAATTTCTGAAGATGATCAGTTTTACTGGGAAATACAGACTGGTTGCTAAAAGGCATATAGCAACTGACAATCCAGCAACTTGCACATATAAATATGCCAACACACGTGAGGGTCGGGGAAACATGAATATCACACAGCTGACGAGCAGAGCACGCGGGAGGTAAACTGATCAAGAGAGACAACATTGGCACAAAAGCTGCTGGATGGGTGGAGATGCAAAAGCAATTTACATGAGAGCTGTGACATTGAGCAGAAGTTTATCACAACTGAAGGTGATATTTAGACTTACTTATTATCTGTGATCCCCCATTTCAGCAGGGTGTCCACTAACCAAATATGGATACTCGTTTACACAGTAAAATCCGCAATCTTTAACCAAACTAACGGAGCGTATATGAAGCCGTAACGAATGCAGGATATCCTATTTCTGTGCACAATGATTCCAGGATGGCGGTGGCATAGTTACGGTGGTGTTACTGCAGTAAAACATGTAACATTCTAAATCCAATACATCTCTTGTTTCTAACAAATCACGCGTGTGCAGATTAATGACAGCCACACCCAGCCACAGACCGCCCTCGCAAGCTCTCGCAGCGACAGAGCCCCCTCAAACAAAATCTCAGATTGGGGAGGGGGGGGGCTACAGGCATGCCCCTGCTAATCATGGCAGGAGAAGCAGATGGTGTGGTGGAGGCAGGGAGAGATGGAGATGGAGGCCGCTGGCTCAGGGGAGGGGGGGGCCAGACAACAGATGACTGTTCAATTAGAGACGCTTCTCCAGCATTTTGAGTGCGAGAGCTAAGAATGCAGATCTAGATACAAGATGCATGAAGGCTGGTTCCGTGCGGTTCGGTTCAGCACGCTGAATACTCGGAGGCTTTGAAACGCAAGAATCCGATCAGCTCGTCCTCGTCTCAGACGAACAAACTCAAGCACGCTCGCATACACTTGTATATCCATACTTGTGAAGACACTGTATTGACTTGCATTCATTCTGCACAGCCTTTCCTGAACCCAAACCGCCACAAAATGCCTTACCAAAACCCTCACCTTAACCTAACTCTAACTGTTACCATAACTTTAACCAATTAGCCATTATCCTTTGTAATCCGTAGTCATCTGCAGGCCCTGCCAAATGTACTCAGAACCCCAAATATGCCCACATCTGTGGTTTCTCAATAGTTGGTTCTCACTTGTATAGCTATGCAAGCCCACACATGCACACACGTACACATGCATCTAATCAATGAAGCGACAGACATGCATCTGAACCTGTTAATTTGCATCTATTTTTTCCTTCAAGAGTGATGGTTCAACCAAAATGTGTCGATCCCTAATTTTGCGGTTCGATTGAGATGTGCAGTCAAATTGATCACCACTTATGGAGCTTCCTGTTTCATCAGAGACAGCGAGATACTGGCTGTGTCCCCTCCACTATTGTCGGCAACCTTGTTAAACATGAATAAAAAGTGTTGGCGAAATAATAGCTTTATTGTTTATCCTTCTGATGGTTCATTCAAAATAGTTAATTGAATAAATCATGATTGAAAGAAAAAAAGATCACAAAGAAGCAAATATTTTATTCAAAATGATTGAATTCCCTGTATTTTGGACCTTGTGCAGCATCCCTTTGCCAGCACAACAGCCCTATCTCCTCATGTAGTGGAGAATTTTAATATTTTAACATTTTATAATGTTAAAATTGTGCATGGTACACTTTCAGACATAACAGGAACCTATATTGGTCTCATGTGACCATTGAATCTGTTCCTATTGGAGGTACTAGTAAGGTTAACGGGCTCACTGGATGCACGAGCTCGCTCCTCATGACAGCAGAAGTTTTTTTTTTTTTTTTCTGGCAACTCCATCGAGCATCTTGTGGTTATGTAAATGGCATCTGATCATTGTTTTGAAGACTTTCTAATGCCAAGATGAAATCAATGTTTGCAGTTCTGTAAGTGTGATCCTTGGAGTTTTCATTACCAGTTGAACCATCCTTCCTATACAGAGCCTGCATTCATAAAAGTCACGTCTTCTTTCAAGAAGATTTTTACATTGCTCCAAATCTCAAACTTCTCACTAAATTGGTATTTTCAGGTTTTTAGCTATTTTTTCATTGTAATTTCTTCATTATAGCGGAGCCCAACAACTTCCTGTCACACAGAATCAATTGCTTCTATTGTCTTAACCAAGGTGATGGATGACTAATGTAAATTGGCCCGTGTGACCTTTTATTTTGGAAAGCGAGAAGCCATGTGCAGCCGTTTAAGTTTTCTCAATCATTATCATGAAAAACTTAGAAAATTAAAACATGCATGGGAACATCCTTCAATTAAATTTTCTATACACCGTTTTCTAGGGGTGCCATGATTGTGGCACATATTTCTTCGTAAAAAAAAAAAAATTTTCCCGCCCAATCAATCATTTTCTTTAAATTCACGGTTTGGTTTTAGTTAATATTTAGAAAAACAGTGGTATTCTCTTGGGTTAGCAGCCGGAGTTCAGCAATGGACAGCAGGAAATAGGCTGGTGCCTCCTGACAGAATACAGGGGATTACACAGCGGGTCTGTGCTGTTTCACGCACTGGTACCTGCACTGGGGGAAGCGTGAAGAGGGAAGGATGGAGAATCAGAACTCTTGGGTCTCAACTCTCCTCTATTCAATCAGTCCTTTTCTCAGCAGCTCAGAGGAAGATGTAAAGGACACCTGAGTGAGAGAATGCTAAACTTATCGGACACACTGTGCAAATTTGGGTCACAACGCAGCCATAAATCCACCTAAGGGACTGCAGCACCACTACACAATAAAAATGATCACTGCTGGTCATCGCTTTATGGGTTTAGGGCCCTACCAGAAGGTCAGCTCAGATCTCTGTGCAGGACTATTGTCACTCTGTAAATTCAAGGCACTGAGGGAACTTCTTACAGACAATTCAATATTTTACAGCTCATGGGATAAGTAGAAACCATTTCCAATGTCTATTTCTCTCCCTTTTACAAAGCCAGAGACACAGTTTCTCCAGAACAACCTTTCAATAGTGATGGCAATTCTGTGCAATTATTTTTAAACAATCACATCATGATCAATGAGCAAATCGACACAAACACTGGGGAACATGCAAACTCCACACAGAGAGGCTTGGAGTCAAACACACAATCTCCTTTTTGCGCTGTAACAGCGCTAACTACTGTGCCACAGTGTGAATCATTATCATGTCTGTCTCAATAATGAAATTTTGAACGATTTAATTGAAAAAAAAAACAAAACAAAACAGTGGAAGTTGAAGAAACAGCAGCAGCAGACGATTTGTTTTATCTAAATGATATACAAAAGCGAAAGCAGAGGGGGGTTAAGCTGCGGGACACAGGGTCAATTGATAAAAGCCTAGATACGCTTTCATCACAGCTTGTGTTTTCACTGCGTGAGTAGACCTTATAATGCTGCTGCTAACCTCGAACCCTGAGCCGCAAAGCAGTCAGTGATACCAGCGGGAGACCGTGGCTCTCCTCATCCAGCAATGTCATGCGTTACTACCACTCACAGGGGGTGGTGTCTGTTGCCTAGGAAACACTTCAGGCCCGATAATTATGACTGCAACCATCTCTGCACACCCCGGCAATAACACAAATGGATCATAAATTCTAATCGCTGATTGGCAGCCATCCGTCGTGCCTGCTCCTTGCTGCCATCTCCTGGCCAACTGGAAAAATCAAAGGTTCTTTTTTTGGAGACTTCTGCATCTTCCCCCATCATTTCTGACCCATGAAGAATTGGACAAATGTAGTCATACTATCACAAGATAAATTATTGACCATTATTCTTATAATTCAAATGAATGGATATGGAGATTTTTGTAATCAAAAAAATGTGATTCAATTTGGAATTAAAACCACCTTAGTAGACTAGTAGGCGACTTGGGTAAGAGATGAGGTCATAGCACTGGAGGCTATAAGCCAAGAGTATGAATGCAAGGTCATGCACAAACATACGCACACACATCCTGGATTACGCGCACATGCCATACTCCTCAGTATGGCAGAAAACCACTATCATCCCACAGAAATAAGAACAGAGCAGCTCCTCTCATAAGCTTTGTTGATTGATTTCCAACTTTCAACAGGGAAGCTACAGTCCAGGTGCTTTTTATAGAAATTGTATGCCATCAACACTACTGTCAAAGGCTGGGAAGCACGTGTTAGTCAAGTAGTTCTTGCCATTTCATTCAGTGCAAGTGCTTTATTAAAGTAAATTATGCGGATAAACACAGAAACAAGCATTTCCAGAGTTTGGATTTAAAGTTTCAAGTACCTGGTGGAAAAAGAAGTCTTCAAATGATAATAGATGTTCACTTAAGTCATTTCTAATTCCCTCTGAGATTTAACCATGGCCAATTTTGGGTATTCAGAATATTGTCTATACTAAGGTATCATTCTCAAAGGATTTCCACGTGGGCTGCAATGCTTCCCATACGTGCACATCACTAACTCCACGATCCACACGACACCCCAACAGCTCTGCGGGAGACTGAACTAGAGACTCAATTTGTTTGTCATTTCCTATCCAGAAAGTGTTTCAGAAATTACAGAAAGTTTGATTTCATTATTTGGTAGCTGTGTTGCTATAAGACAGTGTCTCTTCCATTTCATGAAGGAACAAATCTCATCAGCAATTGCCAGCTTTACACAAGTGCACATACAGACCTCCACATGTGTGGAATTCAATTTGGTCCAGGAATGAATTTGCCCCAGAAAATGATACTTTAAGTGACAGTGGAAAGAAAAAAATTGCATGACATGAGCCTAAATCCCAAGTCAAGACAACTTGACTTCAGACGGAGGTCAAACGCACTACCTACCCAACAAAAACGCCATTTCACAACCAGAAATAATTTGCTCCCCAACCCGCAGATCTCCGACACCAGCGCTGTGCGGGGTTATTTACTGCATTCTGTTGTTTGCCTCAAATTTCAAACATCTGTAGAGGATTTAGCCTTTACAGTGCATACAAAAACTGGGCTTTTTGCCCCAACAGGTTCCATTTTAAAGGTATACAGAGCAAAAGTTGTTCGTAGCGGTTTGTAAGCACCAGCTTCAAAGTTGGCCCCTTCTCGGTGGCTCAACCACAACAGGTGCCTACGCCGTAATTTGAGCTGTGCTCCATGCTAGATACGCTCAGTCATCGGGTCCAAACATTAGGTAGCTAGCACAAACGTAATTTTGACTAGTTAGCTCAAATTTACTCTGTATCGCAGTTCTAGATCAATACTAGGTATGATAACATTGCTCTGCAACATTATTAAATAACTGAGTGAGGCACTAGTGAGTCTAGTGAAATTGAACCCAATTATTAGTTACATTTATTCGGTCGGTTAATTCAGTTACAGGGGATGCGATACTTTTTCAACAGAGGGTCAAGTAGCGTCTGCCAGGCCTTATCTCTTGAATATAAGAAATTGTGATTTAAAAACTGCATTCTGTATTTAATCTAGTTATTTTAGCATAATATTAAAATTAGATTGATGATCTGAAAAATTTAAGTGTGAAAAATATGGCGACATTGAAGAAACTGGGATGAGGGCTGATACAGTGCAGTGAAAATGTATGACCTTTACATGAGATTTTTAGACAAAGAGCCTCTTCTCCACTACAGATTCGTTAAATCCTCGCACTCTGCAATGCTTCCCTCCATTCAACATCTGTAATACCTCCAGAAATACCTTCCTTCTCCTATGTTTGGAACTTGGGCTGTATGAATGAGTAAAAAGAACAGTTCCCTGAAATGCTCCATTCAAAGGTATATGTCATAACAGGTGTTTTAACCCTAGTCCTTTCGGTTGCCGAAATACAGACGCCCCATACTCGTTTCCCCGTGCGTTGGATGTCGATATATTGATCCCGGATACCCATTTCACCATTTGCCAGTCCTGGAAAAGCATTAGCCTCGAGGCTGGACCAGGGCTAATGTGATTTTCTCAATTACTTAGCTGTTAAACGCCACCAGATTCATTTTACAATACGGATATAAATGCTTACGATGTCCAAAAAAATATTCTGGCAGACACTGTTCATATTGTTGAGACTGCAGTGTCTCAGACCAAAATAAATGTTCAAATTCATCACAGCATATAGGCTAAATACTTATACGTCAGGCACAGTAGAGAGAAATACCCAGTAAAGATAAAAGATGTAGCAAGTCTTCACAAAAACATTTATTTCCCCCCGATTTCAAGTTAACAGCACTTCAGTCAGTACAATATCTGTGCTCAAAATAGGCACATCACTGAAGCAAACAAACGTTAAAGAAAACGGCAAAAGAAAACTGGCAGCATAACATGTTTCCTCCCAAAGACTCCTGCTTGTTAACTTACTGACATCTGATCTCACCAAGTGGAAACCAAAACCCCATTTGTGAAGGCAGATGCTAACTTTTGATCCAAGCTTTCCTCTCCAGATTTAAGATTAGCGCGCAGCAGTTATGCCATTTGCAGCACTCCAATGTTAGCCTGCCGCGAAAGCGCAGAAGCTGGCTGTGAGCCTACATTTGCATGGATATAGTGGTCTTGGTCTGAAAATGACTCAACACTACAAGAAAAATCATCAGTTTCAATGCGCCATGGAGGATGATCCTACATCTGCTGGTCATGCTATGGAAAACGGGCTCAGATTGTGATGGTAACTGGTCAGCTTCATGTAGACCTTCCTGTCGGCAGGCTACACCACCTAAAGCTTCTACAGACTGCAAACCCTCAATGGGAAGGCTGAAGTTGGTTTCAACACTATTTTTTTTTTCTTGTACATATTTACCAATACATATTTCACAATGGCTCTTCTAGCAATGGAGTTACAAAGATAGGAAAGCTTGCTGCAATTAGAAAAGTTATAAGAAAAGGGTTTCAGTGATGACTGAGGACAACGGAAAGTAGTTTAGTGAATAGGCATGTCGTCCACTCAGCAAAAAGTGTACCTGTAGAAAATAAAGGTAAAAAGGGCGTGAGCCCAGGGCTGTTTCTGTGGGTTGTGGTGAACTTTCACATTGTTGCTTTTGCCCTGGAGGCCTTGAACTTGGAGACCCGTTTGGGGGGGCATGAGGGCATTTCGAGGGCCGGATCTTCACACTTTCTCTCTGGGATTGTGGGTAGAGCGGGCGGGGCGATGGTCAGGTGAGGTATGGACAAAGGCATCCCTGGGTCCTTCTCAACCACTGTCCCTGAACATGCCTGTTCAAAACAAACACAGATTTTAAGGCATTTTTGCGGCCCCTCTTAAGTCCTTTTCACAGAGTCAAAAAGGTGCAAGTGAAAGAAGGCGGCGATTAATCAAAATGGGAGCGTAAATGAAAGTGGGTGGGGTTAAGTCACCTCAAAGAGTGAATGTATGTGAAAGCTGGAGTTTAGTCACCTCAAGGAGGCTGAGAACGTACATATATACAGTTTTGTTGCCACAATGTGGGAGGGCAAACGAAAGTTGGTTCCGTTAAATAGCCCTAAAGGTCTCCCATCACGTCAGCCGGTGCACAGCTAATTAGCCATTCCAGCCCGTTTCAAACATGTCATTTGTGAAATCATACGGAAAAGTGATCGCCAGGAGTACCATGGCTAATTAACTTGATTGGCTGAAGTTGATCAGTCCTCATTGTTTCTGGGTGGTCACGTCACCATATTATGTCTCTAATGAAGAGATTTTGAAATAGCTTGTAATGACTGATTGGCTGGGCACCTTAGAGCATGATAGGGGACCTTTTAAAGCAGGAGTGCTGGTGAAAATGGCCAGAGTCGGTCACCTCGAAGTGGGAGGGGAAGTGCGGGTGCCAGCTCGTAGGACTGTCTTCCTCCTGGATGCTCTCGCTAGTGTCGCTGTGGGTAGCCTCGTCGTGGCTGAGACTGCGCCCGAACGCTCGCCGTTCCTCAAAATCGGCGGTGCTGCTCTCACTCGTGTCGCTGCACACGCTGTTCTCACGGCTACGCGACTTCAAGATGGACTTCCTGGGTACGAGCTCCCCGTTCACCACGTCAACAAACACCCTGTGGACACAGAGCAAGGTGCAAACATGTCAAGCGCGGAGGCCACTTCCTTAACAACGAGGAGGAGCAATCAAGGTTTCGAAACCAGAGGAGTCCCATCTAATCCAAAAAGCAGCACCGAGTGATTCTGCAACGTAAGGTCTTGACTCAAGACCATAATCATCAGTTAATGAGTTGACACCGGACTCCTCAAAAACCCCCTTAACCCCGAGCCTTTTCAGGACAAGATGTTTCCCTGATTAAAGTAGACAGAAATTGAGCGTTGGTACAAGACACCACAGAGAAACAGCACTGAGGGACGAAGGTTAAGGTTATTATTCCCATTCCGATTAACTTTGCTCTACTACATTCACAAATTAAAGGCCAGTTTGGTCCCCTCACTTGAAAACTAAGTATCAAGAAAAAAAAACATTAGCTTTGAGGAAAAAAATAATTCTTTTTTTTTTTTTTCCCACACCTGAAAATGCAAAACACAGAGTTAATGCAAAGCCGATAGCCTGGAGCGAACAACAACTCGACGAGAACAACAACTCTTCCGCAGTCCAGACAGCAAGCCTGTTGATCCCAACAGAACATCGATCACCATGATAATCGTCTGTTTGTATCTCCACCCCTCCAAATGGAACTTCCCTCAGAAATATCCCAACATGCAGGAATATCACCCCCGCATCACTTTACTCAACATATGCTGCATACTTCATTCACCTAAGCAAACCTCTCAACTCAAATCACAAATAGAAACTGCACAGTGATAAATGTAAGGTTAGTTAGTTACTCATGAATAAGACTTAGCAAAAAGCATGAACGGTAACAGAAACAGGGAGAAGTGAATTACATGTAAGTGGTGCGATATGTTAGATACCGAAGCACCTCAACAGGTCCCGCAAGATCTTTGCCCTTTGCATTCTTCTTCTGTGGTAAAAGCCAGCCAATAGAAATTGACACTGCACTTCATCCAGCCATAAATCTGCACAAGACTAAGCCTGATCATGTTTAACTTCTCTTCAAAACTACCACACAACCAACCACTGCAAAAAAAAAAAAAGAAAAAAAAATCTTTTTTCATGCCAGTGTAGAACTGTTGCACATTAGTGTGGAACTACGGAGTAACAGTTCGGGAGCTTGGAGATCCTCGGGTTAAAGACCCAAGTGGGGCTCACTGAGCATGGCAGCTGCTTCAGTGAGCATGAAATATCCAGCTGTGGGAATGTCAGCAGTGGATATTCACTCTGGATAAGCAGGGTGCTAAATGTACTCAGATAAAAAAAATAGCAGGTCACACACTGCTAAGTTCCTCTCAGGAGAACGCATGGTGCCAATGTTCTGGGGTTTAAGCGCTAAAGCTTTGCTGAAAAAGGATCAGAACAGTCCCTGTCAGGGGTGCAGCGCGGTCTCTCTCGCTTTCAAGCCCAAGGCTTTAAGTACACCACTATAAAAGGGAGTTTATTTCCAACAATACAAGCTTGCCATCTTTTCCCCTTCACTTAGTGAAGCATCTATGAGACTGTATTCTTAAAAAAAAAGGTTCATATTATTATATCAATTTTTTGTGAAGTGACAAAGGCAGGAAAAGAGATATTTTCAGCATTTCTCAGACCAGCGATTTCCAGTCTTTGTCGCCGTCCTTTCACTGGCAACGCCGAAAAGATGATGAAAACGTTCAGATCTATAAAAGCAAGAATGTCGTTTTCCCTTTTGTTAAATTTTGCTCAAACTGGAAGTGAAACGGCGTTCAGAGGCCGCTAAGCACGGACACGACTTGACTATGGTGAGTGACTGGTGTAAATCACCTGTAGATATCAGCAGGTGATTTGATGTTGAGCTCGTGGTGGGCGTGGCTGTTGCCGTGGTTGCTGCCGTTCTTCTTCTTGCGTTTGGCCTCCTCCTTTCGCTGACTGAACTTCAGCGTGGTGTTCTTCCCCGTGTTAATCCTGACCTGGGGAGGCGGGGATAGAGGGAGAGACGGAGGAGGCGGCGGCAGGGGGGGGGGGGGGGGGGGGAGGAGTGGGGGAGAGATAGAGAAAGGATGGGATGAGAGAAATGGCAGCAGAAAGAGGACAGAGAGAGGAGTAGGAGGGAGGAGACAGATTAATTACAGGTGCCGCCGGGCCAATCAGGTGAGACGCCACATACTGACAGCAGTACAGGACGCCTGTTCTGCCACACTGACCTCCACAGGCATTCTGTTCCTGCAGGGACCAACTCTGGAGAGATGCTCAGAGTTTAAAAATAAAGCCACAGATCCAGTTAAATAACTGCAGGACCATTTCATGACTCAGAAACGGGATCAGGGACAGGTCTTCAGTCCAGTTCACTCACCAGCCTTCACACTCATTTGTGCCAGACAATCTGCGCCAGGCAAGAAGTGGTCATGTCTTAACAGCACAGCCTAATTATCAGGCAACCCTCCTTGTGTAACTGCTAATTTACGTTCACTGCAGCCCTACGGCAGAGACGCCTTTTAGATTTCATGTGCTTTACCCTTTTATCTTCCTTGAGCTGAAATTAATTTGATCCTAATGCATGGGGGCAAAATGACTTTTGCGCTTGGTTTTGTGCAATTCCCAGTCTGGCTGGAGAGTGATGTTTAATTTGGTCCCTAAATGGACGGAGTCTCGAAGGAAAGTGGAGGAATGGGGGCAGACTGAAGTCCAATATACAGCACAGAGCAATAGCCTTTGGCACTGAACATAGTTTATGTATTTTATATATATATATCTGAACTGACTTTTTTTTTGTTTTCAGCATATTTGCTTCAGTAGAATACAGCATGAGATGACAAAAATTTATTTTCTTTTTTTTTTTTTTTTTTAGATTTTGCAGATATTTTTTTATTTCTATACAGATGCAGGGCTGGGCGAATCGACAGAGATCCTGATCGCAGTGAAATTCTCATATTGATTGATAAAGATAATAATTGATAATTATATCAATATATATTCTCCTCAACATATTTTAAGGTCACTTTAATCAAAAACCTAAAAAAAAAGGTTGATTTACCAGCAGGGTAAGTGCATCAGCCAAGATCACCGGTGCACTGCAGTACACTCAAGAATACTCTACTATTAAAAGCATCACTACATAACAATACTCCTTTAGGTCCATTCGGAGCTCCAGCGGTTGTGTTACCTTTTTGGGCTCCTTGGTGTGTGAGAAGTAGATGGTGGGAACGCCTCCCTCTTCATCATCGTTGTCATCTTCATCCATCTTGTCTGAGGCTGGCTGATTCGTCCCATTGCTCTGGGCGGGAAGGGGCTTCACTTCCTCCCGGGAATCTCGGGGCCAGCTCTCGACGGCACGGGGCCCATTGGTCAGAGGCTCCGCTTCAACGTCTTTCTCTTCATCTGAGGATGAGGCGGATGTCGCATCTTCTCCATTCATGTGGCCGTCACCAGACCTTCTGAAGTTAAACAAAAAAAAGAAAAAAAAACATTTAAAATCATAAAAACAACACAGATGTTTCCAACTAGAGCAACGGAACAAAGGAGCAAAAATAAAGGGTTAAACAATCGTGCCGGAATGTAGCGAGGACCTGAACAATGATTTGGGAGGAAAAGATTCCGTAAACACGGATGAGGAATGACCGTTTGGCCCAGCTATCAAAGCACAGGCAGATGAGCGAGGTGTAGTCTGTACAGCAGTGGAGAAACACAAGCCTTCTCTGCACATGTGCACCTGCATGAATGGGGCTTATTTTTAGCCCAGATTCAAAGCCATTGTTCATCTCACTGGTTGCATTGTACAGCAAAGGAAGTGAGCAGGTAATTTACTGGCTTAAAAATAAAATCCGCCACAAACTGCGTCCGTACAGTCTCATTTTTTAGGCCTTGTGAAATCCTTGTTATTCCGTCTCAATCTCGTGCCTCCAATTTCAACTTCATCTTCCTGCAAGATCCAGTGGCTCGATGCCGACAGGCTCCCGGCGCACTGCTCAGGTGAGGCGCCGAATATTCAAGTAATAAAAAAATCTAATTTAGCAAGGCATTGCCATGAATGCGCATGCATCCTTGACCTATTCTCCGACCAATGCGATGCCAAAATCAGGATAATTAATGGGCGACAATCAAATCCATAAATTGTACGGTGAAAAGGTTTATTTTAGCTGTCTTCAACAACATACTGGAGTCGAATATTGAATAATGAGTATAAGATCAAAGTCCTGACTTACAGCTGGGAATTCCCGACACATCGTGCAATATGTGTAGGTGTGAAAGCGGAAACTCTACACTTCAATCTTGTTTATTTTTAACCCATTGTAGCTGCATAGAGCCAAAATGATGAAAATTATTGTGAACACCCAAGTCATGCACAGAGGAGGCAGTACAGTGAGCAGATTTTCCCTGGTGCAACACAAGAGTCGCCAGCATCGGTTTGTACCCATGACACCCTACGGTCAAACAAACCGTCTGTACGAAGCCTCTGTTTAATTATAACTCTCCTATGATGCAAAAAATTAGCTGATAATTTCACATCAGTAGAATCCTCCCCAGAGTTCAGACAGTGATGCTTACAGCTCCATCAGCTCTGAATAAACTATGAAATACCAACATAACAATGAATAAAGTAACATTTTCTATATAAATTCCAAAGTAGATCAATTCGCGACGTACATGTGCGGTTGAAAAGAAATTTCGTAAGAAGCGGTCATTGGGTTCGGCTCTTTCAGACCCCGGAGCGCGAGTGTGTCCACGCGAACATGCACTCGTGTGTGTTTGTTAGTGAATGCACATTTGTGGGAGTGAGCGCATATGCGCAGGAGTATGTTCATCTCTCCTGTAACCTGGGAAAAAAAAAAAAAAACAAGTAAGTTCTTTGAAGCAAGGTTCTTGCAATTAAGAAATATTTTAGGATTCCAGACGTTCCCAAACCAAAAACATTACATGCCAATTAGGCGTACACTCGGGCTACACTTGACCAGGATGGAGAACTCTAGAGCAAAACTCAGCCAGACAACTTAGTCACATGACTTCACCGAGTGTGTAGCCTCGTTTATATGACACGCAACCAAAACGCTTCTGGGTAATTTCCAATTCTTGATGAAGACGGGAGAAAGATAGACAGACAGTCTTGGGCAAAACACTTCACTTCCCACAATGCCTCATTCCACTCAGGTGTATAACTGGGCACTGGCAAATTGTCAGGGAAACCTGACTAAGAGCTGGGGGGGGTAACCCGCGATGGACTGGAATCCCATCCAGAGTGAGACGCAATAATCCTAGTTGCTCCATGCTACAGAACCGGGGTTAATCACCGGCCCCGATGAGGAGTCACAGGCTCGCAACACACTTACTTCAGATAGACAAAACAGTAGACCTACACAAGAAATTTGATTTTGAGAATTTAAATAACACTAATAGCAAAAGTTTTAAGATTTTCTCCACACTTAATTATTGCAAATGAGGGTCAAAAATCACTCTACTCCAGGTGACATATGTACTCGGTTTGCCGAGATCACAGGAGATCTCCGTACCGGTCCTCCTCATCCAGCGCCTCCTCCTGAGCCTCCAGCTCGTCCAGACGGGCCCAGAGCTCCTCCTCGGACAGGACTCCCCGCCCATCTGCGGCACCTCCACCCGACTCCTCCTCATCCTCCTCCTCCGGCAATTCCAGCACGGCCTCCACCTTGGGCTTCGAGTTTGGCTTATGGGCCACTCGCCTCTTCCCTGTAACCGTCAAGTTTAGTTACAAAGCACATTTAACAACAACATGTGTTCAGCCACAGTGCGGTGCAATGAATATCAGCAAATGCAATAACACAGAGAAGCGATATTCTTCCATACAATCTATTAATCAAGAAAACAAAGTTAATACAGCAACAATACAGAGAGAGTAAATATAAACAAGCAACCAGACAAATAAAAAACAAGACAAATTGCAAGCACTTATTAGTAAACAATAAAAGAGACACAACCATATAAGGAGAACAGGAAGACGACAATAAAAACTTGACGCGGCTAAAAATGAAAGACCAAACCGGTTGAAAACCAAGGGAGTACAAACAGGTTTTTAAATGAGACTGAAAAGTGCCAGTGGAAGGTGAAGACCTAATCTGAGAAGTGCAGTACTCCACAGTAGCAACTGCAAAGGCACCTGTTGCGCGCATGCGCAGTTTGTCTGTCTCTGGGTCTGTCGCAGGCCGTGCAATTTATGAGTTTGGTTCTGGTGAAAAGGTATCGACTTTGAAGTGATGCGGTGCAAAGTTTTGCGGGAATGCGGCATGTTTTTGATATCGTGTTACCGGTTATTTGAAAACGGTAGAAATCTGACAAAGGTTTGTTACAGCTTGGCAGTTTTCTGCCAAACACCTCTTCCTCTTTTATGTAGGGGAAAACCTACACTGAGCAGTGCCGTGCCCACGATAAATACCAGCCGAGCGAAATTGCTCCACGTGACTCCGAGACTCCTGACACGTCCGCTTCCGCCGAGTCCGCAATTAAGGATTTATGGAAAATGATTTCATCTTTCTGCTTACACCAGTGCACACTGCTCAAATTAATTATTGATTAATCGTTTTTGTTCTGAATTTCACGTCTTAAAAACAGCAGGCCAGCAATAGTAAATGGTTAGAAAATTAAATTAATAAAAAACATAAGCTCAATTCAACACTGGGCCAAGTCATCACTCAGGTATTGACAAAACCCGGCTCATCGATCAGTGGGGTGGGGCGTTAGCAATATCAGAGCACCAAAATCAGTAGGAGGCGGAAACAACTTCCTCTACACTACTGGTGACCAATTACAAGGGTCGTGAAGTAGCTGGTCTGCACTGAACTGAAACTGCCGATCCCTCCTTATACTCCGCCTTCAAATAAAGGACGGATCCAATCTGAAAAATATTTTGTCCTCTATGGCACCACTGCTGCACCACAGCCAACACTTGACCAGCAGTTTCCAAACGCAGTCAAGGGGACCCCTGGTTTATGCTGGTCTTCTTTCAAAACAAACCTGCAGACATGTACATTCATGAAGTTCTTTACTATAGTTTAATACGTACTTCACATCTTTAGAGGGATTATTGAGCCTCTTAACCCTTTGAGCGCTGAATAAATATTCAAGGAATTAAAAATGTAATTATCCTGAGCTGTTGAAAACCTATCATCATGTGGCAACTTGTTTAAAAGAGCTCCCCTGTGGCAGCCCTTTTAAACAAGTTGCCATGTGATAGGTTTTCAACAGCATCTGATTTTGATATGTTACACAGTTGGGCCACTATAGTTGCCTATGGCGCCCAAAGGGTTAAGCCACATTGCAACAAATAGCTATCGCTCCTTGCTATTTCAATAAAAGTTTGTTTCATGGTGAGCAAATATGAAAAGAGGTGGGGTCTACACATGATTTAACTTACTAAAGACTGGAGTGAACCAGCAGGGTCCCAATTTGGTTCCTGTAACAGCATAATGCAGCTTCACTAGTTATTTGCCTCATCTCTGAATTAGCGAATTTTGAATTGCCAACTAAATGGCTGGTTTCAATGGCTACGTGCCCATAAGTTCACCAACGAGGAGCCTACGGAGCCATTTGTGTGATGTTAAATAATTACGCATCCTCTTGTAATGCAATTAAATTTTACAGTATATAAGAGTGTAAACGTGGGAGGGTCATTTCAATGAGCGCAAAGGTATTTCTGATATAATGTGGCCTGATACTCAAGACGGTGAATCATCCATAAGAGCATTAAAAGCACAAAATCAGGAAAAATGAACAGGTTTTCAAAATTTTAGAGCGGCAAATGTGGTTGGATACACATGGGGATCCTGGCGGTGGAGGTTGGGAACGTGCGCACTGGGTCGATCACTTCCGCTAACCAGTGCTACGTTAAGTCCACTAGGCTTACCAACAACCCTGCACTGCATTTCACATCCAGTTCTCAATTTTCCCAAGACAAGATGCGATTGTTTTAATTTATGAGGTTTAAACGGTCTTGTCTTTAAATTGACTGAAACTTTTAATTTTTCCGTTTATGTGTTTTATATTTTTATAAGCATTATTTTACACAGTAATGTTTTTTTTTATCCATGGTCATTTGTTTTATATTGTACTGTAATTCCCTGTTAAATCATTTAGCTATGAATGTTTTTTTATTTTTTTTTTAATTTTAAATACATCAAGTCTATTGTAAATGAGGTCTTAATCTCAGTGGGATTCACCTCAATAAATAAAGACTGTTAAGGGGAAAACCACAGCAACTCCTGTGAAGCCCCATGTTGAGCAGTTTTCCCCCAGTGACCTGCAGACCTTGTGCGGTTAAGTGCCCACCTGGGGATTTTACCCGTCTTCTTAAGATTCGCTTAGCAGGTTTTAGACTGGAGGCTTGCTGTAAAGCGACAAGCGACCTACAGAATTTGTTGTGCGAATGCGCCTTGTTCCATTTCGATTCGTCCACTCAGCTATGAACGGTCACCATTAAATACGCCTAAGAGACAGCGAAACAATGAGAAACGCTGCACTATTCAAAACGAACACAAAGTGTAATATTTTCTAACCGATTAGCACACATTTGTAGACGCTGAAAATTGATGCACGCAGTTTTGAAGACACACAGGACCCAAAGGTAATTAAGTCGAGACAGAGCTCTTAGATTAACGTTGTTATAAATTTGCGAATCGACCTTAGTTTGCCAATTTAATTCCAAGGCTGGTTAGCGGAGCTTCAGAGGGGACAGATAAAAGGTGGAGGCGGGGGTGGTGGAGGGGGATGCAGCGATACCTTTGGTAAGGGACTCCTCTCCATCTTTCATCTCTTCTCTAATGTCCACATAATCTCCTTTACCCTGAAAAACAAACGGCATCATACTGAGGAGAGGACATGATAGTGACCCGCCTCATTTCAAACATCACATCATCGATTCTGACCCACTGTGCTTTAAAAAAAAAATATCATTTATATCTTAAAAGGTGCATAATTACATTACAAACTGGGTAAAAGTTACATTCAAGTCGTCTAATAACATTATTAGTATTATTAGAAGCACAAGCCTATGTACAATACACACTTTGATGCATCCTGACTTAAACAGTGGTAATGTACTCTAAAGATTAACAGAAACAAAAAGATGGCTCGGAGGGCGAGAAGGCTGCAGTTAAACGCCATGACAACGTTACAGCTCTCAACTTACGCCAGCAGATTTCTCCAGGACTTCAGAAAATCCAACACGTGCTTTGAAGTTCTCGGCTACTTTGTTCAGGTCATCGAGGGTCTTCCTTACATCTGTCAGCAGAGTTAAAGCCACCAGTGAGACCAACGTAAGGTGGCATATAATCAGGACATCGAAAATCACCGGAAAACTAGACAGTCCGGTCAGGTGCGACCACATGGGTGTAGCCCCTGAAAGCCCACTTCACCACTTTTTGTGCATTATACAGTCAATACTGTTGCCATGGCAACAAAATTTGAAAGGTGTCATAAGTGAAGAGTAACATGTCAATTCCAAGTATGAAAGTAATTGGTCAAAAATTAAAGCCTGTACTGCGTCCTGTTATGGCCCCAATTTGTTATCACATTTAAAACAACAGCAACAGCAAGGGATGACACACAGTTTTTAAAACTAAAACACATTTAATTTTTAACAAAGACAAAGACTAATAACAACCTACAACTAAAGACCAAGATTGATAAATAAGAAAAAAACAGAAATAATTACAGTCCCTTCTTGGTGGGGTGGCTTGGTGATGTCCTGGATGAAGAAAATGCTCAAACACAGGCAAAGAAATCCACAAAAGAAACTACACAGGTCTTGAACAGAAATGACAGGTCTGGTCACACGTATCCTTCTTCTTGCAATTTCTCCTACTCCTTTACTGTCTCAATTCTTTTCCTTATATACTCTTTTGCAGACCCCACCCACATTTAGACCTCTTTTTTTTAATTTTCGGGGACTTGCCCCAGACATGTCTGGAAACATGTCCAAACATGACTCCAGTCTGAGCTTAACAAAAAAAAGGTAAATACTGCCATCTAGTGGCCTATATTCACATTACACCTCCATTCCAAAAGGGAAAAATTTTGACTCACAAAGGCAAAATTTTTCTTTTCAATACAAAATGGTTAAGTGAACACTTGTCTATATATACATATCATACAATATTCAAACACATGATATATATATACACATTCAAACACGGGATAAGCAATCAGCAATTACATTGTCTGTACCCTTCACATGCTTAATTTCCAAGTCAAACTCCTGTAAAATCAAACTCCAATTCAACAATCTCCGATTCTTGTTTTTCATCTTACTCAAAAACATTAACGGATTGTGGTCAGTGTACACAATCATTGGCTTTTCCCCTGTACAAACATAAACCTCAAAGTGTTGTAAAGAAAGGACGAGAGCTAACAGTTCCTTCTCTATTGTGGAATAGTTTGTTTGGTGGCGATTGAACTTCCTGGAGAAGTATGCCACGGGATGCTCAATGTCATCAGAGTCACTTCTCTGTAGGAGCACAGATCCACAAGCTTGGTCGCTAGCATCGACCGCGATGGAGAACGGTTTGTTGAAGTCAGGAGATTTGAGCACGGGGAAGTGACACAGCAGAGACTTCAGGTGATCGAAAGCTCTCTGGCATGCATCATCCCAGGTGAACTTTACGCCTTTCTTCAGTTGGTTAGTTAGACTGAGAGCAATCTCAGCAAAGTTCTTGCAGAACTTGCGGTAGTACCCGATCATTCCAAGGAAGCGGCGCAAAGCTTTTTTGTTGTCAGGAACTGGAAAGTCCATGATGGCTTGGACTTTAGCATTTATGGGTGCCACCTTACCCTGGCCTATGACGTAGCCAAGATAGGTGACAGTAGCACAACCAAAGTCACTCTTGCTCAGGTTAACAGTCAGGTTAGCCTGGGTCAGGCGCTGGAACAACGTCTCTACATCTTTTAGATGTTCTTCCCAGGAGTCACTCCATGTGATCAGGTCATCGATGTACGCACCCGTGTGTGGCAATCCGGCGATTGTAGACTGTATCATCCTTTGGAACGTGGCTGGGGCATTTTTCATGCCAAAGGGTAGGACTTCATACTGGTACAATCCAGATGGTGTGGCAAAAGCAGAGATGCTCTTGGCCCTCTCAGTTAAAGGCACACACCAATAACCCTTCAATAAATCAATCTTGGTCAGAAACTTTGCTTGCCCTACACTATCAATACAATCATCAATCCTAGGTATTGGAAACACATCAGTTCTAGTTACAGCATTGACTTTGCGATAATCTGTACAGAATTTAGTACTTCCATCAGGTTTTGGAACTAGCACACAGGGTGAACTCCAATCTGAGTTGGAGGGTCTGATAATATCATGTTTTAACATGTACTCAACCTCTTTCTCAGCAATCTTTCTCTTTTCAGGATTCATCCGGTATGGATGCTGTTTTATTGGTTTGGCATCACCAACATCTACATCATGAGAGGCTATAGTAACTCTCTTTGGAACATCAGGAAACAAATCCTCATATTTCTTGATCAACCTTTCAAACTGATCTCTCTGTGAGGGTTCTAAGTGCTGGAGTTTTACATCAAGATTTTGCAACACTTCAGAATTTGACAATTTACATGAAAGAACTTCAGCTTTAATTCTTGGTTCATCATCTTGAAACTCCCCCTCATCTTCACACGTTTCGACCATTGGAGAATCTGAAGTGACAGCTGCAACCCTAGCATTTCTGTCATGATAAGGCTTTAGCATGTTAATATGGCACAATTGTTTTGGTTTTCTCCTATCTGGAGTCTTCACAATGTAATTGAGATCATTGAGTTTTGTCAGAATTTCATAAGGACCATGAAATCTAGCCTGCAATGGATTGGACTGCAAGGGAAACAACACAAGGACCTTTTCTCCTGGTTTAAACTCACGGCTTCTAGCCTTATGATCATACCAAGTTTTCATTTTTCCCTGACTTGATTTCAAGTTCTCTTTGGCAAGGTCACAAGCTGCACGCAATCTTTCCTTGAACTTGCTAACATAGTCTAACAGACTGATATGCGGCTCTTTCTCTTGCCATTGTTCACTCAATAATAGCAAAGGTCCTCTCACTTCATGACCAAACACTAGCTCAAATGGACTGAATCCAGTAGACTCCTGCACTGCTTCTCTAGCTGCAAACAACAGCAAATGAACCCCTTCATCCCAGTCTTTCTCATGGTCATAACAATAAGTCCTCATCATTGTCTTGAGAGTGGAATGAAACCGCTCTAAGGCACCCTGACTTTCTGGATGATAGGCACTAGAAAGAATCTGTTTTGCACCTAGTTCATACACAACCTGCTGAAACAATCCTGAAGTGAAATTGCTACCTTGGTCTGACTGAATTTCCCTGGGAAGACCAAACAACGTGAAGAACTTTATCAAAGCCTTCGAGATTGCAGTTGCCTTGATGTTACGTAGAGGTATGGCTTCGGGGAATCTGGTAGATGCACACATGATTGTCAACAAGTACTGATTTCCAGATCTAGTCTTGGGTAATGGACCAACGCAATCAACAATGACCCTAGAGAATGGCTCCCCAAATGCTGGGATAGGCTGCAATGGAGCTACAGGTGGGTCTAACTGGTGTTTTCCAACTACCTGACAAGTGTGACAGGTTTTGCAAAAGTTGGAAACGTCTTTCCGAAGCCCAGGCCAAAAGAAGTGTTTCATGATCTTATCAACAGTCTTGTTAACACCAAGATGACCTCCTAAAGGTAAACTATGAGCCATTGTTAAGATCTCATTCCTATAGACCTTCGGAACAACAATTTGCCTGACCACTGCCCAATCTGCATTGGCAGGGATATCAGGAGGGCGCCACTTCCGCATCAACACACCATCCTTGAGATAATACCCAACTGGAACTGCGTCTATTTCTTTATCAGGAAGGGCTCTCCTCTTTAGTACACAAATTTCAGGATCATTAGTTTGCTCCTCAATCAACCGCTTTCTGGACAGAGACAAGTCTCCAGACACATCAGAATCACCAGACCCATCCGGCTGGCTGAATAGAGAACTGATAAAAGTATCTGATAAGTCCTCAAACGGAGAAACCATAGTAGGCCAATCAGAGTCATGAGGCGAACCACCTGAGTCCTGACTATTCAATGTGCTGGATGGCACCACAACATCTTCTTCTTTAGCCTTCTTGGCCATAGCACGAGTCACTGCGCAAGAAGGATACAGAGATGGGTCCTCATCCCCATCTTCAGTGCTCGGCTGTGAAGTAAGATGTACAGGGGGAACTACTTTGCCCCCAGCCAGGTCATTGCCTAGCAACAGAGAAACACCCTTTATAGGTAGACTTGACATAAGTCCCACCTTTACCTGTCCTGTAACTAAATCTGACTTCAAGAATATAGAGCGCAGGGGTACAGATACAGTCCTCCCTTCAATACCTTGTACAAGTATGAAATCCCCTGAAGCGGTCTCATCACGTAACTCCAAGGAGTCCATCAACAAAAGTGACTGAGAAGCTCCGGTATCCCTTAGGATATATATGGGGACAGGAGTAGTATGCTCATTCAGAGCCACAAATCCCTCTGACACAAATGGAAGAAATTCCTCCCTCACAAAGTCAGCTGTATTAGGCTTTTTAGCCCCACAAGAAGCAGGCAATTTAGCAGATTGGTTATCTACTACAGGGGTTTCTAACCTTGTTTTCACAAAGGCATTTGGTTTGGTATCCTTTTCTTTTTCTTTCTTAGCTTTTAGGAACCAACAGTTAGTTGTAACATGACCAGATTTCTTGCAATAACTGCAAACTAGACCACTTCTGTCACTGTCAGCTTTCACACTTTGATCAGACCTGTTACTGGATTTCTGAGCACCATCACCAGATTTGTCTTTGTCTTTGGGTGAGGAATCTTGGGTATCACCGTAACCCTTTTTCTGAAATTGGGACCATTTATTGTTACTGCTAGATTGAAATTTGGACTTATGAGTGAGAACATATTCATCTGCAAATTTGGCAGCTGATTGCAAGTTCAGTGCTTGCTTCTCATTAAGGTAGGTCTTAACATCATCCTTAACACAGTTCTTGAATTCTTCAACTAACACCATCTCTTTTAGTGAGTTGAAATCATCCTTGACCTCCATAGAAGTACACCAGCGCTCAAAGCAAACCTGCTTCTCATTAGCAAATTCAACATAAGTCTGATTTTCAGATTTCTTCAGACCTCTGAATTTCTGTCGGTAAGCCTCTGGAACCAACTCATAAGCTCTCATAATAACCTTTTTGACAACCTCATAATCAGAGGAATCATCTGCAGACAAAGCCGAATAGGCTTGTTGAGCTTTACCCTTGAGGACAGTTTGCAACATCAGAGGCCAGTGTTCCTTTGGCCACTGGCAACTCTTTGCTACCTTTTCAAAACACTGGAAATAGTTGTCAACATCCTTTTCCGAAAATGGAGGCACCAGTTTTACCTCCTGGCTAGCCCGAAATTTATTTTCAGTTTGAATTTTTATTTTTAGTTGCTCCATTTGGAGTCTTTCTTCTCTATCGAATTTCTCTAATTCAAAATCTCTCTGTCTTGCAAATTTTTCTAACTCAAATTCTCTTTGTTTTTCTTCTCTTGCTAATTTTTCTAACTCAAACTGCCTTTGTTTTTCTTTTTCTTCCCTCTCAAATTCCCTTTCTTTTTCTCTTTCCTCCCTTTCAATCTCTAGCATTTTTAATTTAAGTTCCATTTCTATATTTGGATTTTCCACTGGAAACTGTTCCAGATCTCCTGGTGCAAACACATTTTCATCAATGTAATATTCAACTATCTCTCTAGCCAGTCTTGCTTTTCGCATGGCTGGTTTTTCCTCTGTCAACTCCAACTGTCTGCAAATTTCTAGCAGTTCTGTCTTTTTAAAAGACTTCAAAACCCCTACGGTTGGTGATGCCAAGAAATCATCCATTGCTGTTGTCAATATATATCTAGGAAAATTCACAAAAACAATTTCACAATTTGGAATGTTAGATTTTCAATAAATTACTCACACAATGGTCTATCCCGGACGAGCCCCCAATTTGTTATGGCCCCAATTTGTTATCACATTTAAAACAACAGCAACAGCAAGGGATGACACACAGTTTTTAAAACTAAAACACATTTAATTTTTAACAAAGACAAAGACTAATAACAACCTACAACTAAAGACCAAGATTGATAAATAAGAAAAAAACAGAAATAATTACAGTCCCTTCTTGGTGGGGTGGCTTGGTGATGTCCTGGATGAAGAAAATGCTCAAACACAGGCAAAGAAATCCACAAAAGAAACTACACAGGTCTTGAACAGAAATGACAGGTCTGGTCACACGTATCCTTCTTCTTGCAATTTCTCCTACTCCTTTACTGTCTCAATTCTTTTCCTTATATACTCTTTTGCAGACCCCACCCACATTTAGACCTCTTTTTTTTAATTTTCGGGGACTTGCCCCAGACATGTCTGGAAACATGTCCAAACATGACTCCAGTCTGAGCTTAACAAAAAAAAGGTAAATACTGCCATCTAGTGGCCTATATTCACATTACAGTCCACAAGGAAATCTCTAAGTTTTGCAATCAATTAGCATATTATTCGGTCAATTCTGTAGCCATGGCAACAAAAATAGGTGTCATAAGTGAAATATAACACATGCCCATACCGAATATGAAAGAGATCGGTCAAAAATGACAGCCTGTACAGCGTCCACAAGGAAGTGTCTATGCAGCGGCAGCGGAGACGACACACATGAATCTATAGTAGCCGCCCAACTTCGTCCGCAGGCTACAATAAACTCTCCAGCCAAGAGCTTAAAAATGTGCAGCCGTGCTCGAAATCAAATAGTACCAACAATTTGAAAATTGAACATGAGCGAGAATGGCAAATTGTATAGACCAGGGGTCCTCAAATCTGGACCTCGAATCCAAATCCAGTCCAGGTTTTCTGTTATCCCAGACAAGTAAATGAACTGTTAGTGCCTCTGATTGGCCAGACTGTGTTAACACCTGACTCCCAGGTAAAGGGAGCGTGGAAAACCAGCAGTCGTCGGACCTCGTAGGGTGCGATTTCAGGGCCAGGGGTATAGACTATGTTGCCTCAATCAAATTCGCAAGTACGCCAGGGATGTCCGAATAACATGCAACACAGGCCAAATTTCACAGTATGCAGCCAGAGGAGTCTTCCTGGTCTAATGTATCCCACAAAGCACTGCTGTCCCACCAAGATAATAAGAGCCTGGTGGTAATGTGAACACGCAATACACCACATGGTTAATGTTGCATAGTAATTATTAAACTGTATAATCAAGTAGCATGAATTTCCAGAATAAGCTACAGCAGTATGCAGCATTTAGAAAGCAAGTGTGAGGATCCGAACAGACTTCAACCGAAAACACAACCTGTAGTCAATTGGTACTCTCCTTCAGTCATTTCAAACATGAACACAAAGGGGACTGCTGGTGTGGGCTGATGTTCAAATGGACAGTCACGGCTCGGTATGTGTGCAGCGAGCAGGCTTAATATTACTAAAAATCAGTTCATCCTTCGCCAACATGTAGGACGATCCCATTTGCGGTGCGAGATGAGTACCTCTGGTCTGCCGAGAGGAATAACACAAGTCTGCGTAAAGCAGTGCCCATCCATCCGCCTGCCAGCTCGCGAGAGGTTGAGTGCGTGAGAACATGCAAATGAAGGTGTGCAAGTGTCTTGATAAGTAAAGGTTAAAGTTAAGTCGTTCTAAATATTTAAATGGAGCCCTAAGGTGAAGTTAATGAATCAGAAAGACAAGAGAGCAGGTGAAAAAAAAAACTGGACAGAGAAATGAAATGGGAAGCTTGGTGATTCATCGCTGTAATCGGAGAGTCACTCCACTGCTGAATCTCCAGGACACCCACAGCACTCAGTGCGCTTGTTCTCTTATTTCACACAGACTCAAGTACTTTCCTTGCGCCTAGAGTCCACTAATTACCAAATAACACACCCAGACACCACGCCGTACCCTTATCACGCAGCAAGAGGCCAGTCCTTCCCTTACAACACTGCCAGAGTACACCCTTCCCCTTCTAACGCAACCAGAGTCCTTTCCCTCTGTTAATGCATAGGACCACTCCTCGCCTTTTAGCACACCCAGAAGCCACACACACTACCCTACCCGAGGTCCTGACCAACCATGGCAACATTCAGCGAAAGGGAGCATGCAAGCTTCACTTCACTACAAAACCGCTTTCACACCGGACGCAAAACGAATTTTCCGCACGACAGATTACATTCAAAGTCAATGCAAAGATGCGAATGCACTCGTTTCGTTTTGCGAGTATTCGCGTCTTTGCATTGACTTTGAATGTAATCTGTCGTGCGAAAAATTTGTTTCGCCTCCGGTGTGAAAACAGCTCAAGGAAACAGGACTCTAAGCTTACAGGACCAGATAGCCCAGCGTTCAAAGGGTTAATCCTAAAAATGTGTTACAGAAAGAAAAATGACAAAATAAACAGTTCATAAAAATCTCAGAGCCCCAATGCTTCTCCAGATCATTATAATTCCGCAACAATTAAATCTTTTTCTCACGGCGATGGCAAGTCCGGGCCTCTGTTGCCATGGAGAATTGGAGCCCTTATGTCATACGGCTTTGATGGCGGAAAAGGTCAGCCGGAGACAGGCTAATAACTGAAGGAGGAGTTTGACAGATCTCATCCAAGCGTGATCCCGTAACGGGGGAAAACTAGGACTGTGGCTGTTAGATGCTGGTGTGCGTGTCTGGGTGTCTCACTGAAACGGGTGAAGGTCAAATAATGTTTCAGCTCACCTAAACCCAGGATAAAAACACTGCTGACTGAAGATAACAAACAAACTAATCTGAGATCAGCTGAGATTTAAGTGGAGCTGAAAGGCGTTTCTCTGGCATTTCTACAGTGTTATGACAGCTTTCACGTGGAAAATGACACAAGTGTTCATTGCCTTTCCCGAACTAAATAAGCATATGCACCATTTTAACAAATAGTCAGTCTGTGGTCTGGGAATCCTTCTAAAACGCATTTCAACTCTCAGCACAGTCAGCGACAAGGCCATCACCAGAGCTCTCTGCCACAACCAGAGCCGAGGGGAAAAATCCTCTTACACTTGACCTTGAACATGACAACGCAAAGAAACGTGACCTCGCCTGTTCGATGCATTCCCGAAGGCCCGTGACATGATCTGCAGGCTGTCTGGCCCATTTCACAGCCATTCCTGTCAGCGCAGATATTTATTTGTTTGGCGAGAGCCTTTATCCGAAGGTTGCAGTACCCACATTAGCATATCCTGTAATGCAGCAGGATTAATGCGCAAGCAATTCAGGTTAAGAGCTCCAGCACTCATTCTATCCCACAGAGGGATTTAACGCTGCAAACTTTGGTGGTGGAGGGCTCACTAGAGGGCGCTGTTCACCACCGTAAAGCCTAAAGGCAATTTCTTAGGGTGATCCAGTCTGGTGCTGACCTAATGAGACACTTTGTTACGAGAGGTACTGGGGAGGGGAGGGCTCAGTCTGGCCTGGAAATTATGAATGAAAAGATGCTGAGTGGCTGCAGTACCATATGAAGCACTGGGTGGCAGCAATGAGAACCAGAGAATTGTCCCAAAAGGATTTTTGAAAAGAAAAAAACCCCACTATTTGTTTTTCCATACCATCATGACTGCACACTTAAGAGATTTAGCCCCTTTGGAGAGGACCGCGATCTACAGCTCATCTAATGACAGAAATCTGCTATAATCACAGGAACTAAGAATTAGCGAGAACTATAATCTGGTACAGAGCATCTCCACCTTGTGTTTAATGTTTCTGCACATGGTCCCTGACAAATAAACTAATAAATGAAATAAAATTAAATTAACTCAGTGATGCCACCGACAATAAAGCCAGGCTCACCAATTGCAACATCTCTGTCCAAGCACTGGAGAGAGTAGACTGAAAACAACAGCAAATGACATTAAACATAAACTGCACTAAAACCCCAGGTCATCTCCACCTTCATTCCCGATCTGGGCATAATGTGGGGCAAATTAGGCTCTTAAGGGGCAAAATCTAAAATATGTGAGTTGACTGCATACAGCACAACATTCTAATGCTAATGTAGCAATCACTACAGGTAACTAAAGGCAATCAAGTAACGAAACACTAATTTAGGATGTTGAAAAAAAATTGCAAAAAAGGCCCTCTTCCTTGGGTTAAAGTGAACCCAAATCATGGCCAATGCAAAGCACCAAAATTGCATTTAGCGGGAGACATGGGCCGAGGAGACAAATACTAAAATCCCAAGTGCGAAGCAGCGGGAGTTCTGACAAGCAGCACAAACCGCAGTGAGCGATGGCTGGAGAGGAGCATTAGCTCTCCATATAAAGAGCGCTCAAGCTGTGAATGCCTCCCACCGCTCCTTAGCACTTAAAGCTTTTAAGCCCTGATTATTCAACGACACCAGGGCGTCGTATCACCTTTTATAATTAGCTAGAGCCTGGGGTAGAGTCACACTCACCTGTCTGCACCGAGCAGGCGTCACCTGCATTCAGGGGGGTGAGAACATGCGTCCCATTCACAGCCAGATACAACTGTTGGGGGGTGGGCCTCGACTCATTCACATTTCAACCCTCCTGGCACTTCCAAAAATAGGGCGTGGGTGTGCTGAGAGCTCCGACAGGCTACTGTGAATAACCGATCAAATGGGGCCCTGGATCCAAAACTATGCTGAGCGCACTTTTCTTCCAGATACCCATTAGTGCTCTAGGGGGGCCATCGAGCCCCCAAAAATTACTACAAGGTACAGAAACCAGGCACTTCAGGTACCAGTCTGGTTTCCGCCCCTTTCACAGTGCTGAAACAGCTCTAGTCAAAATCACTCATGAACTGCTGATGGCTGCTGACTCTGGACTCCATCCATACTATCCATACTCATCCTCTTCAACCTTGGTGCAGCATTTGACACCATTTCTCACCACATCCTCCTTCACAGATTAGCTTCCATCGGTATCTCCGGCACTGCACTTACCTAGTTTCAATCATATCTCTCCGACCGCTACCAGTTTGTCCAACACAAAAACTTCAAACCACAACTCACAACTGTTAAGACCGGTGTTCCTCAAGTTTCTGTTTTGGGTCCTCTTCTTTTTATAATCTATCTCCTTCCACTTGGTCACATTTTCAGGAAACATGGCATACACTTTCTCTTATATGCAGACGACACCCAGCTCTACCTTTCTACCGAGCCCAACATTGCCCTCCCACCTTCCTCCCTTTCTGACTGCCATTCAGATTTAAACTCCTGGTTCACTCAAAATTTTCTCAAACTTAACTCCAGTAAAACTGAATTTCTCCTTGTTGGCACCAAGTCCACCCAAGCCAAATCTGACAGTTTCTCACTTACAGTCAACAACTCCACAGTTTCTCCCTCTCCCCAAGTCAAGAGTCAAGGTCTCGTTCTCGATAGCACTCTATCGTACGAATCACACATCAATAACATCACTCGGTCAGCATATTTTCACCTACGCAGCAGTAACCGTCTACGTCCGGTTCTCACCCCTAATAGTACAGCTATCCTGGTCAATGCACTTGTCACATCACGTCTCGACTATTGTAACTCTCTACTCTCTGGTCTTCCGCTCAAACGTCTCCATAAACTCCGACTGGTTCAGAATGCAGCTGCCTGGAACACATCACCCCTGTTCTCCATCAACTACATTGGGTCTCGATTAAAAAACCGTATTGACTATAAGATTCTCCTCCTCACTTTCAAGGCCCTCCATAACACAGCACCTCCTTACCTCTATGATCTCCTCAAACACTACACACCCACCCGCACTCCCTGCTCCTCCTCCTCCAGGCTCCTTACCACACCTCCTGCTCAGTTATACTCCATGGGGTTCAGAGCCTCCAGCTACGCAGCCCCCCGACTCTGAAATTCTTTACCACAATCCATCCATGAAATTGGCTCTTGAGAAACTTTCAAATCCTGTTTAAAACTCACCTCTTTAGAATGGCTTGCATGTAATTTTTCAGTACCCACCGTTCTTTAGCTTGTTATATATTGCCTTGTTTTGTATTCATGTGGGGTCGTTATTACGCGGTCCATTGCTGTTGTTCCTTTATTATTTCTACATGGAAGGTGTCCTTGAGTGCCTTGAAAGGCACCGAGAAATAAAATGCATTATTATTATAATTATTATTATTTATTATTATTATTATTATCAGAAAGGGAGGGAAACCAGTAGCCTTTCAGGAGTCTGTGATTTGACCATTTCTGGAGCAGAGGATGTGTGTTTTCTGGAGCATTTCAGTTTTATGCACAGAAAAAATGTGTGAAACAGAGTGAACTGTCTGAATAACAAAAAAAACTGCAAAACTTCACAAAAGAATTTGAAAGCATGTTAATGCATAGGGCTCCCCAGAGCGCACGTGACATAGGAGTCTCTGCACTGACGGCAGGTCAGGAGGACACAGCGCAGAGAGCGTGTTGTGAGGACTCTTCACTGACAGGAGGCAGGGGGGAGTCTGCAGGAACAGCGCACAGCAAGGACTCCCTGCACTGAACATGCTTCGTCAGGACCGGCAGGACTCACGGCTCTTCCTGTGCTCCACAAGGTCCACTGCTTGCTTAGCCGAGCACTTCGCAAACCAGTTGTCTCCCAGCAGTACGGTCACCTCGTTGGTGTGGACCAGCTTCCCTGGCATGAAGGCCAGAGGTCCAAAAGGTACCTGACAGATCAAAGACACACAAAAGAGAGAGAAAATACAAGAGAAAGCCGAAGTGAGAGAATAGGAGAGAAATGAAGGGTGATTAGACGCATGAAGAGGAAGTGGAATGAAAAATGGAGAGAGCAAGAGAGAGAGAGAGAATGCAACAGATTAATTGGGAGTAAACTGTCCCATGTCAGCACATTTGGGTCGGTTTGAATGGGGTTTACTGGGAAAATCCTCATTTAAAATACATGGAAAACTCCAAAAACAACGCTACACAAAGATACCGAGCAGATTCATGACCCATCAAGCAGGCAGAACATACCATGATATCATAGGAGAGCTTATCAGGAAGCGTCCGGAGTCGCTCCTGCAGCGAGTCGTAATCCGCCTCCACTTTCTTCCTGTCGGTGAAAAACACCAAACACACACCTGAGCAGAGCTACTCGTGCAGTTTTCTCTTACAGTGTTCCCATTCCACCGCTATTATTGGAGTTTACGAATAAAAAACAAATCAAATAGGAGTCCTGTATAAGTGACCTGGTAGGTTATTTCATGTTTAATGGAGAAATTGCCACAATTTTTCCGCAGATTGGTTGTTACACATTCTTAGAGGTTTTCTACTAAAAGAAAAAAAAGACCAAAAAGACAAATAACCCAAAAAAAAGTGAATAAAAAATGTGATAAAATAAATATAAATAAAACAAGCAAGCCGGTTAGAGACCACAAAAATCCCCCGCAAAAGACTGGATGCACACGCAGTCGGACAGACACAGCCCAAGTGAGCAAAACCCTTTTAAAGCCTGCCCCAGATTAAAGGTCCAAAAAATGCTGTCAATTCCCATCATGTTCAACAAGATCCCAAGATTCATAGCTCAGGTTACTGATAGCTTGACCAGTAGGTTGCTTTCCAGGCAAATACAGGTCAATTTTAGACCTGACTGCAAAGCAACATCAAATCAAATGGAAGACAATTGGACAGTGGCTTATAGTGCCATGTGTCCAGTTACACCCCATTGCTTTGATAATTTAAGGAGAGCACAGTATATTTATGCTTTGCTCTTTTTTTCTTTTTTTTTAATACCTTTGCTGTTGATTCCAGCCAATCGTGACAAATAGGAAGTGTTTTATTACGAACCACAGCACCCTAATACCACCTGACACAGTCGGCAAGGCCTAAGAGCACCACGAACTAACAGAAGAATGTTTGAGCTCAGGGAAAGCACAACTGCGCCTAAGCTACTCTCTAAAGATAGAACAGCAAAACTACACCATGCACGAGAGAGAGTGCACCCATTGCAAACAGGAAGTTAATTTTTTAAAGTTTTCAGGTTTCATCTAAGTCTGTTCAGCCACTTATAGTCGAGGTTCAAAATGTAAAGGTATTCACAATTAAAAGAGGCACTTAACTTATCGGCCAGGAAAATTAAGATCCTTATCACATCGGAGACAGTTAGATTATGTGAACGGAGGAAGTGTGCGGTACTCACCAGTGTTGGATCTGTCCATCACAGCTGTTGACCACCTGTCATTGAGATGTTAGAACAGTTAAGAATTCATTCACACAAAGGGCGTGTCCAAGACAAACTCCAATATCTGGAACAAACACTGAACATCATCCTGCATTTCCAAACTGCAGGGCTAGACAGAATACTAAAGCCTCGTTAAAATACACAGTGCTGCTTTCCAATATTAAATTCCTGAGCTGTGAAATTATAACTTTGTAATAAGCGCTAAATAGAGGAGCACATCACAATAACCAATGACAGCCCTCAAGACATTTCTGGAGACATTCGAGGCCAAACTCATTTCCAATCATTATTTTCTGCTCACAGTGTGTGATTATTTTGCGCAATTATATTTTCCACTGCTTTCATTACAGTAACAAACAGTTCAAACTTAATAAGAAAAGAATAAAGGGATGACACCAATCGCCTAAGATTCACCGAGAACCTAAGGCTTGAGATCACAAAATGGCCGACTGACTGCAAATCCATCAAATTTAATAAAATCAGAGGGCTCTGGGACTGAGAGGGCTAATAAACGACTTGCATGTGCGCCTCATATGCATCCAATGTAGAAGCTTCTGGAAAGACATTGGGACATGTTTGGGGTTCACAGTAGATCAAAACCTGCCAGATTTGCAAACTCATGCCAAGTTAAGGTGCAGTACAATGTACTACACGGTGCTGGAAGCGAAAAATGTAATGAAAAAACTCATTTTTAATTCAGTACTTAAGCTATATTCAGAAATGTCATGTCGTCTGAAGTATGCCCTCTCAATTGTTTCCCCAGCTCTACAAATGACTTGGACAAACTTTACAAACCGGACACGGATGATCCCAGTGCATAGCTGATGATATAAAGCAGAATTTTTAATTCTCCAGCAAGATATCAGGTCATATTTTGCAGGTTATGCCCTGACAGAGGTTGACTCATACAATGAAAAGTTCCATAATTCAGAAGAACTCCTTACCTCTCTTTTTTTACGGGACCTATTTCTCAGAATTAATCATTCACAGCACATAACACAAGACATTCATTCACAGTAAATGTATAGTCAAAGAATGCCAGCTTGTGTGCAATGACAAAGCACACAGATGCAAGGAACAAAGTTAGTGCACGAACATACCGAATTATTCGACCAACGGAAACAAAAACGGGGAAAAAGTAATAAAACCACCAGAGGTTTTTTTTTTTTTACCTCCAACATTCTCATGAATACTCAACCCACACTTTTGACCTAACAACCATAGTATGTTAAGAAGACTGGCCAGATCTGTCCACTGGATTGGAGTCTGAAGTCAAATTTTTTTACAAGTTAGTACATACAGTCAATGCCATTATTCAATGGACAGACACACATTTTTTGTTATTATGGCTCCGTGGGACATGCCAACTGCCCGGTGATGTCTACGCACCACAGAGTTCAAACAGTCATTGCATGCAAAGGGACCTAATGATAACTTTGATAACTAATGATAACTTTATTTGATACCACGTTGAATATTCCAGGATTTATTTATGCGCCTGGAAATGGCGGGGAATAGGAACAAAAGGTGCAGCAATTTCTTTTGTGGTTAATCAGATATGGATTAAAGGATCAATGCCGACAGTCAGAACTTCCTTCTGCGCTACGGTACAGAACCAAATAAAAAGTTTCCCTGCCCACTGAATTACAGGGCTCACTCCATCTGCTTTGCTGCTGCGCCTGTCTCCACTTTTTTTGGAAAGGCTTTAAACGATACGTTGAAACACAGAGTTGCTACCACTCCATCCATTAAAGCATAAGTGACATTGGGCACTCATTGAGTGACGAGGCAATAGGTGCAAGGGCCTGATTTTCCTGCCTCTGCTAGATCTGCCGAAAAGCTAACTAATCGCTACCGCTAATGCTGTTCTCATGGGGGTCACACAGTCCAATTCTACACCACACAGTTCGACAGGAAAGGCAGTGACAAACAGGCCCTGGTGTTTGACACTCAAGCCTCACCAAAACAAGAGCAGTACAGCATCTAAAGGCTAAAACAACATTTCTTTCCCCATGTTCAAAAAGTAAATACATTTTTAAAAAACGCATCGCAAACATCTTCCATTTACATCACAGCTGTGACATTTAAAACCCATGGAGTAGGTAGCACTTCACATTTAGCTACGGAACAAGCAACCAGATGTTTTATATAAAAGGACCACTGCAGTACGATATCATCAATGAAAATATTGCACCTAAATATGTAATTTCATATAAAGTGCATCATGCGGAACGCGTGCGAATCATTTATCAAATATAAATCGGAGGAAATTCAGATAGGCAATACAGTAAAGGCACACAGATGCATTTACTCAATGCGTTCCCTTTCACTAGAGTTTGGAGTCTGAAGGAATTCTTCCAGTACATCCCAACCTTACTATTTGAAGAGATACACCTACTACGTATTTGGATTGAACAAAATTGAGGATCAATTAAGAGCCACTTGTCGTACAAATCGTTGAATGACACACGCTTGCAGCATTTCCCTGAGAAGCAATTAATACCAGCTGCAATGTCAAAGCCTTTGCTCCTTGTATCATCGTTTTAACCAACATTGTAATATCTTAAAAAATATTTTTCTTTCTCCATCTGGTTTGTGCATTTAGTGGCACAATCTTAAAGGAAAATTGATCCAGCAGAGGTCTACGATCAAGCCTAGCGAGAATATGAGGAAGTGTGAAATTAAGTGATGCTTTAATGAATAATGAGTTCACTTCATACTATTAATGCACAACTTGGAAAAACTAGCACCCACTCCAAGCGCTCAGTGTGAGAAAAATTAAATGGAGCAATTCCCAAAGCTCAGCAGAAGGAGGAAATATATTTGCAACTGTGTAATGATATACACTCACCGGCCGCTTCATTAGGAACACCAGTTCAACTGCTCAATAATGCAAATATCACATCAGCCAATCACATGGCAGAAACTCAATGCATTTAGGCATGTAGATACGGTCAATATGATCTTCTGAAGGCCAAACAGAGCTTCAGAATGAGGAAGATGGCTGATTTAAGTGACTTTGAATGAGGCCAGACAGGCTGGTCTGAGTATTTCAGCAACTGTCCATCTACTGGGATTTTCGCGTACAACCGTCTCCAGAGTTTAGACAGAATGGTCAGAGGAGCGACGATTTTCTTGGCGAAAATGCCTTGTTGACGCCAGAGGTCAGAGGAGAATCGCCAGACTGGTTTGAGCAGACAGAACGGCGACCGTAACTCAAATACCCCCTCGTTACAACTGAGATGCGCAGAAGAGCAGCTCTGAACGCAGAACACGTCAAACCTTGGAGCTGTTGGGCTACAGCAGCAGGAGACAAACACTGGGTGCTGCTCCTGTCAGCTGAGAACAGGAAACCGAGGGAACAATTCGCACGGCTCGTCAAAATAGGACAACAGAAGTTTGGAAAAACATTGTCTGGTCTGATGAGTCTCAATTTCTGCTGCGACATTTGAATGGTGGGGTCACAATTTGGTGTAAACAATATGAAAGCATGGATCCATCCTGCCTTGTATCGATGATTCATGTTAGACGTGGTGGTGTAATGGTGTGGGGGGATATTGGCACACTTTGGGCTCCTTAGTATCAAAATGAGCATCGTTTAAACTCCACGGCCAACCTGAGTATTATTGTTGACCACGTCCATCCCTTTACGACCACAGTGAATGTAAAATGGCTACTTTCAGCAGGATAACGCACCATGTCAAGCTCAAATCATCTCATACTGGTTTCTTGAACATGTCACCAGATCTCAATCCAAAACAGCACCTTTGGGATGTGGTGGAATGGGCGATTCCCAGATGTTCTGCCGAAAAAAATCTGCAGTGTGTGATGCCATCACGTCAATATGGACGCAAATCTCTGAGGAAAGTTTTCAGTCCCTTGCTGAATCTGTACTACAAAGAATTTAGGCAATTCTGAAGGCAAATGGGTGCCCAAGCCAGTGTTAGCAAGGAGTACCAAATGGAGTGGCTGTTGAGCGTATACTGCCACTGCATAATACTCATTCTCCAACAAATGGGCTGGACTTGAACTTCCAAACAATTACGAGGCAGTATCCCAGAAATGAATAAGCATTGTCAAACATTATCTGAATTTTTAATGGAGATAAAAAAAAAACAAAAAAAAACAGGCAGTTTCTTCATTTCACCAATAAAACACCAATTCTTCTTTCTGACGCTGCAGTTAAAAAGCTCAATTTCACTGATCTGTAAAATATCTACCAGATGCCAAGGGAGTGCCAAAGAGCCATTGCACGCATTATGAGGTCAGGTGATTATTTTGGAAACCTGGGTATCAAATCCTTTCCAAAATGAGCCGGTTTGAGAGCCAAATTAGTTTTCGCCGAGTGATGAGACACCTGAACACGCAAATTAACTAATCATTATCACTAATCACTACTACGATGCTTAATGGTTGAATGACAGACTGGAACTGTCAAAGTGCTTCTTGTAGCCAAACTTGCTGGAGAAAGAGCTACACAAATCCAATCCAATCAGGGTCTTGGTAAGTAGAGTCAGGTGCTAGATGTAGCCTATAGGCAGTATTACCCCATCCAACATGGCAGTGGTGCGATACTCGCCATCCAGGACACACTTATGCCAGAAAAACCACAGACAGCAACTGAGAGCCTACGCAGAAGAGCATGGCTTCAAGTTTACTGGAAAAGGGTATCGGCAACTGCACTGGCTGTGTGAACTTTCTTAGGTCCTCAGGTAGGCAGCTGCTTAATGGACACAAAGTATAAATTCATCAAGAGCAACAAAGACATACGATAAACCGAGCACAGCCTCTTCAAGAAGTTCCTTTTCCAATCACAGGATTACCATCACAAAAACACAATTACAAACAATTATGCCCTCCCTACAAATACATCCCATGTTACAGCAGTGTAGCGTGTAAAGAGAGTCCTCCATATTTTGAGGATTTGATTTTTTCAGTGCAATAGTGAGCAGTCATAAGCAATAAATAAAACTCAAGTGGAAAGTGTTCCACAGCAGTTCATCCAAAAGGGAATACGGGAGCTGTCAGCGCGAAAAAACAAGATGACGCAACAGACCCCTTCATACCATGGCCACTGCACGAGAATAACAGCGCTTATAAACAGCAACTGATCCTTAACACTCTCTCGAGGAAGGTGGGGAAAACGGGGGGGGGGGGCTGAAACTCTTCTAACCTGAGAGTAAAGGAGTAATCCTGTGGAATAGTTTGATAGAATACACAAGGGCTGCTGAAATGGTGAACAAAGTAACGACATTCCCAAGTACAACTGCACCAGTACAAGCTCAATCTCACTCCTGAGCAGTCACAATTTTGCAGCATTGAGTTCCATCTAAAAAAAAACACTCTTGATTTCTCACTACACACCGCTGTGAGTGCACAAGGGAGACATTTGTTATCAACAAGGCAGCACGGTCGCTTCGCTCTGAACCCTCCTCTTGTCAAACATTTTACAAATCATATTTAGACCATGCAGTTGTGAGAGCAGGGCCACAGAAAAATAACTGGCCAGTCACCAACCTACAATGCTAAGCTACGTTAATATCACAAGCACCAGCTAATTTTAGATGGGGAAAGTGTCAAATAGGCTGACAAGGAATGTCTCTGATAAATGCTGAACAATCATAAACCGAAATAAATTATTTTGCGCTTGAAATGCACTTTAGGCACAGTGGCACACTGAGTTTTGGACTTTGGAGCCCCGCCCCCAGCTTTTATGGAACGTCGTGATGACACAAAGTGTTGTAGTGCTATTTTTAGACTTGAAAGAGCGCACTTCAGCTCCTCCAACCAGGATAAATGCATCTAAGTGCTATTACATAGAGGGAATATTCCTCAGTAATAGGCTGTAGTTATAATCACATACCAGCATAAAAAAAAATTGTCGTGTTGCTCTATGCATTCCAAAACATTTTTACACAAAGGTTTCTCATTTTATTTTTATATATTTATTTAATAATTTAATATAGAGGGCTGCCAAGCCAATGTTGACATGGAGATTAAAAAAATTTTTTGAAGTATGTATTATGATTGGTCATTATAAGTGGAAAACTCATTGTAATATATTGCTAAACTGTAAAAATGTAAATAATTATTGATATATGTATAATACATAGAAATGAATACATTGAAACTAATTAATACTATTGTTGTCATTCCGTGACAATTTGCCTCTTGTAATTCCGCGACATTGATTTTTTGAAATTTCTTGCCCATAAAGCAGGATTAAAGTCAATATTTGTTGCTACAACTTACAGTTTTAACAAAAAACACCTTAAATATGAACATATTGAAGTTTCATAACTTAACTATGACAGGAACATTACTTCCTGGATAGTTAAACACAACATTAAAAAAACCACGTCAATTTAGTGTAATTCCGTGACGGAGTAGTTTTTGCTTGTTACTTCAATGAAAATTTCTTTAAAAATATATTTTCACTTAATAATATTAAAGAACAAGTTAATACCTTCAATATGACTTACCATACTTGATTTTATCTAATTTAGTTGTAGAGTTACAACCGAAAATGTAATGGGACTGTAATTCCGTGACAGGCTTGGCGGCCCCCTATAAATAGGGCGCAATTTTTTTTTTTTTTAAATAAAATATTGTAGAACATCAATAGAATGTAAAAATAATCTTTGCCGAAATGTTTGCTGAACTGACCATCATTGTTGAATCAATAACTACCTTTAATACTTGTATACAATTTTAACACTTCACTCTTTAAAACACGAATTACACTCATGTTTTTTCAAGCCTACATTCAAATTTTATGTGGAAAAATGAGCGCACCCTGAAAAGGGTTAATAAAATATATACAACCATAATTCCACTATCAAACAATTACGTATTAAAAAGACAAATCGAAAGAGAAAGTTATCTAACATGATCATTTTAATTTTGTTTAGGGTGGTTCATGATCCAGGATAGATTTTGGAAAGGATCAGAGTTAGGATTGACAACAGGCCCAAACTAGAGCTGCGCTCAGAGAGCCCAAGTACCTCCGCCAACGTACTCAATATTATTTCTGTCAGTATTAGTGTTTATGCAGTCCTGTAGTCTCCGCACAAAAATATTTTAAATGTGTTTTTGACCTTTTGCATGCCATTAACCTTGAACTCCTAAAACTGAATCACCTCTTCCTTGAACAACACTTAATCATTCCACCAAGTTTGAGGAAAATCCATTCATAACTTTTTGCGTAATCCTGCTTACAAACTAACGGCAATGATCACATTAGCACCTCCACCTTCGCTGGGCGGAGGTAATAATCATAAAATCTGCTGTGTGTCATACCCGAGGTCAGACTTTCCTCATTTAAGAACCTGATCAGGCCCGGCTGATTTATTATTATTATGTCTTTATACGCAAAACCAACGAATTGAAAGAGGGTTTGGTTTCTTTTTCTTGTCACTGTATGTTTCACTACTTATACCATGTCCAGACGGCCATAATTTAAATACACCACCGCAACTGTTCTCATTTTCTGGATTTTGATACTCTGTTAAATTATCCCTGATCCGACCGTCAGTTTTTTTTTTTTTTAGACTTATTGAGGATCACGATACCGACCCAGTAAATTGGGAAGAAAGCAGAAACGCAGCAGTTATTTAAGGTTGACCGCGAAATGCGAATAAGGAGCAAAGCTCAGCGTCGTAAATGTTCAGAGGACAAACCAGCAACACATTTCCTCAAGCTGTCTGACACGGCAGCGGTGTAGGAAAGTGAAAGCGTGCGAATAGCAACCATTGCTGCTAGACAAGTTAGGGAACGGAATTCCAATACGTCATTACACAATATTCAATATACAAAATAAACGCAGCAAGTAACGAATAAGTTAATGAGTTGCACCGAAGTCAATCATGTCATCGACGGAGCGGAAATATACACGTACGCAACATGTGATAAGGAAGTTTCTAGAAACAAGGTAGCAAGCCAACATCAAATTTTGCACTTGAAAGTGCAACGATGCAATTCCCTGTCCATTCCCGAATTGCCAAAATTTCTAAATGTATTCGAACATTACATGCAATCCAGACCCCGGGGGAGATTAGGTTTGCACGGAAGAGGTCACGTCGCTTCCTGGGTCCGCGTGCACGTGCGGTATTTAAACCCGGACGGGCGTTGCGCGAGCCTTTCCGCCGTCCTTTTACCTTCACTTGTTCATCGCGAAGTCGACGAATATCAGGTGGGGATTCAACTTGCTGAAAATGCCTTTCGGTCATCCTCCAACGGCTGCAGAAATCAGAATATAAGTGCAGAATGCGTCTTCAAACTCAGGGGTTGTGAGTCCTAAAGAAATGTTTATGGATGCAATTAAAGGGATTTTGCAGGTCGTCCGGTCTCCTTTTACTCATCAATGGAGCAACCGTAGGTATCCAAGACTTCGGGAGTGAGACCATTTCACACTCGCATTTTAGGGTTTCAAAGTTGTCCAAAAATCCCAGTGAATATCGTTTCCCCTTGCTGCCTCAGTGCGATATTTCAGTCTGCGCCATATTCCTCTCTCCTCTCCGCAGTGTACTCTGGGTAAATCCTAGGAATCACAACAAAACCACATGACGTGTGAGCTTTTTTTTTTTTTTTTTTTTTTTTTTTGCAGAAGTGCACTGCTGGCCTGCTCATCTTTTATTTAACTGTTATTTGCTCATTTTCATTCTTACATTTAATCAAAATTCGACATAGGCCTCTTTCGTTTCCGAAATGGTAACCAATGCTACTTTAAATTCGACCGAGGGAATTCCTGTTTCGCATCTTACCGACCAAACCATATGACAACAGCTTCGTACTGTTTTAGTGTGCAATATAGATGTGGGGTTGATCTTTGCAAATGTGTTTTCAACGCCGTTTATTCAATAAACCATCAGTAGGACGTTGTAAAATACTTCTTGCACGTGATGCCTTTCTGGCCGAAAATCATATTTTAGATGAATTGATACTGCGGCCAGTGAAAGGTCAAGGAGCCGCTCAGTACACTGAAAAGTTAGCGTCATGGGAAGAACGAAAGATTTTAATTGGTTTACATTTAGAATAGTCTTTGAATGTGGCACATCAGAGGTATGTCAGGGTGACAAGTTGGGTATATTGTTGTCAATATGGAATTCACAGCAAACTGACGGGTGATTTCAAGATAAAATGAAGTCCAAATTAATATCAATCCATTAACTTAAAATCCAGTTTAAGACAGGCCTGTGTTATTAGCAATAATGCCCAGAGTGTTTCTGTAACACCTGACCTTTTTTGGTCATACTATGTGTAAGGCACATTAACTACCATAATTCAAAATTCACTAGTTATAACTGAGGGAGAAGCTTGTTCTCCGTTGTTTGCAATTAACTTTCCCCATTTTCTCTACTTGGCTTGTCTCCTGCGTTTCAGGGAGCCCCTGTCTCATGGTGCATTTGGTCTCAAGTGACTGCATTTGATTTGACCATTCAACATTTAAAACGTGCTCCAACAATTATGTTTTGGGAAAATAGTGAGAACAAGTCAGAATTTCCCATCTCATAGGTGCACATAAAGGTGCAATTTGTAATATTTGACCAGGAATTTTGTTAACTCAAATTATCAATAGAATGTGATGAAATAACAATTGTGATGTTATATCAAAGAGGTCTACCCACATTGGAGGGGAAATTCTGGGGGTCGAGTGTAACATTCTCTAGAGGTGATGAATGTCCCAATCCTTTAAAAAAAAACAAGAGCAACGCAGAGCGTGGCATATGCTGCCCCCACCTGCATGTTGATCAAGGGCTTATTGAGATGGCTGCTGTGGCGGCCATATTAGATATCGCACAACGCTGGTTTTCGAAAGGAACCTTCCTCTAGCCCCTACCAATACGCCATTGAGAAATGGCATCAATCCGACAAGGGATTCTATAGTTATCCCACGGAAATGAAAAGTTAACGGACGACAGATGGACGTACATGGTGTCGACATACTGCCCCCTGTCCTCTTTGGAGGGGCATAACAATGGGCAAGTTCAGACAACATCCCATTCTGGTAATGAAAGTGCTGCAGTTCAAAGTTCCCAAAAATGCTTTGAGAGGACGTTAAAGAACATACCCATGTGGCCCCTGTTGGTCATATGAGAATGTTTATTTGAGGACTTAATGAAAGCATTTAATATTGCATATAATATTCCTGGTATGACTTTAGGAGGATGTTACAGAATGTTCTCATCTTGTCCCGTTGGGTCATGAGAATGTTTTGTAAAATTTTTAAAAGTTTTAATAGATTTAATCAGAGTAGAAAGTCAAAATTAATCAAGCTATAGAGGTGGGGGAATATAATTACACAGGACTGAAGGTTCACCTGACACAAGTCATTTCAAATTTGAACTAACCAGATAACATTAGTTGACTTGTTAACAGATGTTTAGGCATTATTCAACAATATTGGCTAGCTGGTGCTCTGTATTGGTACTCATTGCCAACTTTGGGGTTAGTTTCTTGAATGCCATTATGCTTGCAGCAAACGATGGCTAGCAAATCTAGAAGACCAGAACGGCCAAAAATCAAATATTTGGCAAATATATACATGAAATAAAGAAATGTAGAAATAAAAGGTTAAATCAAATTAAGCTAATAAAAAATGCAATTTGTCAAATTACTTTTTATCATTGGATGTAACTTTCCCAATTTATTGGTTTCCATTAAAAAAAAAAAAATATATATCTTTCTTCACCCACATTAATGAAGAGACTTCCCTGGATCGTGTCATTAAACACGCATTGGTTAATCTAATCATGTATGCTCGTCTTGCTCCCTACAAGCCAACATGCAGCCTTATACAATAAATGGCCATGAAAATGAATGTCGTATTTGAGATGTCCTTGGAAATGGGAAGTTCCCAGTTCCCACCAAGGCACCTTCAGGAGCTGTACCTGGGAGAAACAGGGGTGTGTGCGCCAGTGTTGTCACCAGAGGTTACACATGAACATCTACTCCCTAACCATTAGCCTACATTACATACAGTTTATCTGATAGCTAGCCAGCTAGCTAGTGAATATAATAAGAGTTGAGGAAAATCTGTTGGATGAGCTGCAGCGTGAAGTCCATCAGTGTCAACTGTAGAATTTCAAGGATTTGGAGAAATTCTGTATGGAGGAACGGTCTCAGATCTCGCGCCAAGTGTTCAGCAACCTCCTCAAACATTATAGAAGACTCATGGCTGCAGTCTTGGCAAAGGCTGCAAAAATATTGAATCAAGGGATGCCAATAACTGGTACGCATTTCTTCAAAAAATAATTGATATAAGGTAAGAATTTAATGCCTTTCAATCATTTTACTTCAAAAAAGGTTAGCGATTGTGAATATTTGAAAGATTGAAGATAAACAAAAACAATTTTAGCATCTTGGTTTTGTTCTTTAACTAAAGGGTGCCACCAATTCTGGAGGACACTATATTGTCAACTATAGACTCTTTTCCTTGGTTATTTCAACCCCCCCCCAAATAAATACAGCCTCTGGATGTCTGCACAGCTGAAGACTGGGAAGAAAATGTTAAGTGGACCAATAAGTGCCCTCAGTCCCACAGACAATTTATGCGGGAGGGCTATTAAAAGGTAAGGTGATGAAACAGAGAAGCCCACCCTTGTCCAAACTTTTCTAGAAGAGGTTACTGGCATGAAACTCTGAATAAGCATTTATTTCCACAGGAAAAAAGGTCTAAAATTGAAAAATATGCAGTTCAACTTATAACAGCAACTGACATAAATCACTAACAAACAACAAAAATTAAGTCGCAGAGTCTACGTTTATTTGAAAGCTTTATGTACACATATATACATTTAGTTTCATTCCCTCTCTCTGATATCACCATTAGCAACCATACAGCCAATCAGAGCACTTCAACTCGCAGTCTAGCTTTAAATTTGCATTCAACACGAGACACACACACACCAAAAAACTCGAACTACAGCACATACGCATACCAAATCCAACTCAGTCCACACAAATTCACGTAACACTTAAGATACACACATACAGGCAACACGCACTGTAAAATAACCTCACTCCAAGCAAACACACAGAGGCAGAATGTGACATCAGCCTGTTGGTCTCTCGCCGGCAGCTGGTCGTCAGTCCAAATCAGACCCCCCAGAATCCTCGTCCTCATCATCGTAGCCGTACTCACACAGGGCTTCTCTCTGGTACCTCTCCCACGTCCTTCTCCCAACCCCCTCTTCTTCCTCGTCAAATCCTACAAGACAAAACCGCTCAGAGGTCATGACGCCGAAGTGGGGGGGGGGGGGCGAACATTCACAGGCAAGAGTCAATGCAGAATTTGCTCATCAATGGCATAAGTCAGTGCTTCTCAAACCTCTCCTGGAGGACCACCTATCCTGCCTGTTTTAGATCTCTCCCTGCACCAGCACGGGTGATTCGAATGATCAGCTTGTTAACCCCCTAAAGCCGACTGATGACATCCTGATCGTTTGAATCACCCGTGCTGGAGCAGAGAGAGATCTAAAACCAGGCAGGATAGGTGGTCCTCCAGGAGAGGTTTGAGAGGCACTAGCTAAAAGTGTGGTACTCATTTGGCGATGACCGTGCCCTTCACCAGTATTGGCAACCACAGTGAACATTAGCTAAAGAGGCCAAGACAAATTTGCCTGCTCTAAACCTTTCCAATCTTCTTCTTTTAATAACTTAGCAGGTTTGACAAAGCTGATCTGATATTATTCCGCACCAAATTTACCAAGGTAACAACTCCTTCAGGTTTGAAGCTACAAGCAGGCAGCTTTAGGATATGACAAGCTGACAGTCATCCATATCCCCCGCAACTGCAAGTGTGTAACAGCCTGGACAGGAATACATTGCATAGGGAGATGGCTGAATATCGCAAGTTGCAACGGACAAATGGACATTTGACCAAGTTTTAGTTCATGACACCTTTTTAGGTCACGGTGTGTTCACCGGTCATGTTTGAAAACGATTGGCTAAATAAGAAGTTACTGCCCGGACAGGAACACAATACAGACTAGCACTGGAAATTTCGACAAATGAAAACAGACAGATGGACATTTCACCCAGTGACCTACTTTTCAGCATGATACATTGTGATGTCATAATGCATCTGCCTGTGAAGTTTCGTTGAAATCCGACAACTAGTTCTTGAGGTATGGCTCTGGGCGGAGGTACGGAGCTCATTTTAATACTCCCAACAACGTTGTTGTGGGGGATAACAAGTTGGGTTACTTGAGCTTTCTGAGTGGACGGCTCACTTCCATTCTTTAACCCCCCCCCCCCCCCCTACCCCCCTCTACCCCCCTCAGTCTGGCATCTGAGTTTATTTCTATCAAATTTTCAACACAGCCAAGGCAAGAAATGCCGCTCATTTTGAAATAATGCCCAGAGCATCCGTTTAAGGCAGCAGCAGTAAACTGTTCCATCATGCACCTGGACACCAAAGCAAGGATCAGGCCACCCGCTGGTTCTGTGTGTTTATGGTTAGGCACAGTGACCGTGTGGTTCTATTTGATACCCATCTAAAAATTAAACTGGTGGCGTGATTATCATAAATGATAGGTTATTCACCAAGCCAACCACTCCAATAAATTCTTACATTGCCAGTTAATATTTTTTTGAACAAGTCAAACTAGCAAGCACTTTCATGATTGGTTTTGTGTATTAAAAGGAATCTCAAGTCGATTCTCAGATGGGACGTTGAATGTCCAATGTTTACAAACAAATCACTCGCTTTTGTTGACATCTTGCATTGTCACATGACCAATTTAATTCATTAACCAATGTTTTGTGTACGCGCGTAGATAATCCTTCCATTTCAGTTCGTTTGCGCAGGTGCAGCTTGCAAATTGGCTGAAACAAAAACAATGAGAATCGACTTTAGATGCCCTTTAAACTTAAGCCAAGATTAACATTTCGTTCAGCACTAAGCCAGTAATTACCAGGCATTACCTAATCTGTTTGTCATTTTAAAGAATAACTGATGGTTAAAGGAAAAATATCATGTAGTTAGCCATTATAGTTTGAATGCACAATACCAACATACTTGCTAGCAAAGGTGTTAACTCAATGATATAAAAATTTTTGATGCATGCTAAATTGTGTTCTGAAGGTTTCATATACAATACCAAATATTTACATGTAGCCCCAAGCAGTCACTCTAGGATTCAAGTCAGCACAGACCAATAAATCAAAAGCTTTTTATCTGGACCTGGTCAAATGTGGTCAAGATGTGAAAATACAGTGATGAAATCTCAGTGATTTATGGCAATTTGTGTCACGCCCACAGCATTGTAAGACAATGCAGTCAGTCCCTATTGGTCCAACTTTCAGCAGCTCAATTAAAAAAATTCAAAACCATTTGGTCATGTTTGGACAGTCACTGGTCAATGGCCAAATGTGTGCAAGGTGCAGGAATTTGTTTGGAACTAGAGGCACCCTCATTGAGGGTTTCAACACAGTTTTTCACGTGGTTAAACATTGGTATGGCAAGTATCCTGCAAGTTTTGTAAGGTTTGGACATACAATTTCTAATTTGTAGTTCGATTTTTGTCATGTTATTTTTTTTTTTAATTTGCAGTGCCCCCTAGTGCTGTACTACAAATCAAATTTTTACCACATAACTCCAAGTCAGTCAAAATGACATCACATTACTTTAAATAGAAAGCAAGCTCGTGTTTGCAATGGAACCATCAAATCAATTTCCCATCTTTTCAAACTTTTAACAAATGAAAACATACCAGTCCGGAAGATGACATTTCATCACAAAATTTCCCATTGAAGATGAAATGGACGTCCCCAAAATGGGATACTGTAAACACAAACCATATTAGCCGAGAGAAGTGCAACACCCCTACCATAGAAGCGTTCCTCAAAGTCGCCACCTTCTTCACTGCTCTCCTCGTCGGGGTAGTCATTCCTCCAATTCCCTTCCTCATTCTCATCATCCTCATCCTCATAGACTTCCAGCTCTCTGGGGTCCACCTCTGGCACCTGAAACCACACCACCCATGACACCCCCCAAAGTGAGCTCACCCCATAGGATAGTGTCTGCTTTCTGTAGGGGTTAGCAAGAAAATAAGGTCCATAATAATAGTGATTAAGTGCAAGGGATATCAATACTGATGCTGCACCGTGTTACATACCAACAGAGAGCCATTTAAAGCCCCAAAAAAAAATTAAGACTTAAGAGCATTTTAAATTGAACAGCAAAATGCAGATGCGGGAAGTACAACCAGGAAAGGATAGGACTGGAGCCATTCTGGGACTGTGTCCGAATAGTCAAAAAAAGACGCCCTATCCACCATTTCCTAATCACTTTTCATTAACCTTCAAGGAAGACAACGCCCTAGCAACCACCTAGCAACGCCCTAGCAACAGCCTAGCAACCACCCAGAACACCATAGCAACAACCAAGAACACCATAGCAACCTCCTAACAACCACCCGGAACACCGTAGCAACCACCCAGAACACCACCATAGCAACTGCCTAGCAACCACCCGGAGCACCATATCAACTGCATACCAAAACCCTGGCAAGCACCCTGAACAATGTACGCACAGTGCAGCAGGCACATTAGTTAGTTATTGCAAGCAATTTCAAAAGCTTTCCCCTTTTGACATCACATGGGACAGTAACCAACCCGAGGCAAGAACTGATCACTTTCAGCCAAGCAGTCAGATTTCATTATTCTGGGTAGTCACTCCCCCTTGTGATGTCAGGTAGGGGAGACTTTGAACTGGCTCATAATGGCTAATTAGCTGTGCTCCTGGTGGCATAATAGGGTACCTTTAAGTATTGTTGCAGCGCAGAATTGTGGGATAGCGTTCTCTCCTTGCTTTTTGAAAGGGTTGGTTCTGTGTACCCTATGCTAAAGGTGGTAAAACAGGAAGCAGTGAGACACCTTTCCTTAACATTTGAAGAATTCAAATACACTTATGGCTGCCACCTAATTATTTCTGGATCGTTTTTATTAGGAGTTAGGAACTCTTCTGGATTTAAAGAAGAAAAAAAAAAAAAAAAAAAAAAGACTATTCAGACGCAGCCCAAGATTCAGCAGTGAGAAACCAGAGCATAAACAAGTTTCATGAACCCCAGGTTTGGCACCCCGATCACTCCATTAGCAGGATATGCTCACCAACTCATCCTCGTTCTGGTAGGGTCTGACGGACAGGATGTCCTGGATCCAGCCGGGGGTGAGCGTTTCCTGGTAGTACAGGTCATACACATAATCCTCCTCCTTCTCCCTGTGCTCAGAGCCGACCCCATTCTCCGACACGCTCAGCCTCTCACGAATCATCTTCACCGAGTTACACAGGATAGTTTCCGGGTCGGAGGACACCGGCTGAGCAATAAAATGAGAACAGCAGGGACCTACTGAAAAATCATTTCCAAAGCGAAATACTTCCACGGAAGATCAAGGTGCAAATACAACTTCGTAGTATTTTACAATCTGGCATGCAGGTGCTGCCGGTGAAAATTGGAACCACCAAGGTTTTTCGTATTCAACCCACCAAACGGAAATGGGCTCCCAAAAGCGCAAAGAATCAGGCTTTGTTCAGCAAAACAAACAAGTAATAAGAAACAGCCATTTAACCATAGGAACTGAACAGTACGACAAAAATCAGCGAGTGGTTTTGTGGAGAAGTCGCAAGTGACTTCGGGACAAGCAACGATTGGTTACCATTTCAAATAATGCAAAAACCCTGCACACCAATACCACATCTCCTCCCCCCCCCCAGACATTCAAAAGGTAAAACCCCAACTCAGAAAAAGGTCAGGACAGGTCACAAAATTAAACTGATAGCAGGGACTTGTCAATTACATTTAACCATTACTACATTGAAAACAATACAACAGCACATTATTCAACCTTTCAGCACAATTTTTCTACATAAATACTTACTCCTTGCAATACATTTCATAAAAGCGGGGACAGCATTTCACACTTTATAATGTTGCAATTATTTTTCACAACACTTCTTCATTTAGGGACTGAAGACACCAAAAGTTTAAGGGCCCAATTTTTTTTAGCATGCACCATGTATATTGATACGTGCGCGTGACCAATCACTTCACCTATTCTCTTTTTTCTCCCCCTGCAAGGAGCAACTTCTATTTTTCTTCAAGCACTGCAAGCAACTGAACTAATAATGTTTATGAAGACAAGTTGAAAGAGATGTTTCCCATGTAAATTAAAAGGACACCAGTGGGAGTGTTCCTTAAAATGAGGCCACGCAAGGCAATTAGTGTAATCTTTCTGATAATAGGCATATTGCATAAGAGTTGCCAGGACTATGTCTAAACAGAAGTGCAACCTATTCCTAATTTCACCGGGAGGTGGCGACAATGTTCATATCTTAAATGATTAAATTACTGCATCACGTCTACTCTAATTGTACCATCAATTTGTTTTCCTTACAGACAGGCTACATATAGCATTGACAACGTAACAATTGTGGAGACGGGGCACCATTTCTCACTGCCAACTTCACCCTACTAGAGGTTTACATAAGGGGCTGGTCGGATAATATTCAGAAGGACATGGCAGTCATATCAGGCAAGACTCAAATCATTAACATTAGTAAATGCAGTAATAAGCATGTACTAACAGGTAATTCACATTTAACTAATGCACCTGGTAATCATTTACAAATGATATTCACATGAACTAAGGTATTAATTTATAAATTATGGTTTAATAGTTTGAATTGCTACATAGGGGATACTTAAGGGATGTTTTCAACTTCAAAATGTGGGATACACAGAATTAATAAAAGTTCAATTATGGTTACATAATGCTTATTCAGCTATCTAAGGCATTAGTTTCCTGCTAATTAACTGACAATTAATGAACCAATATAAATTAATGATAATTGTTGTACCCTTATTGTAAAGTGTTACCCAGTAATTTTTCTTCTACTGTGAACTACATTTGCAGAGATTGATCTGAGTGTGGAAATGGGCCACAGCTGCCTGGAGGTAGAGAAGCATTTTCAATTAGTGTTCTAAACCTACATCATGAGAAGTGCCGGAGACGCGCTTCACTGACGGTTCTGGACATTGGTTATCCAATCGACCCCAAATGCCCTCCCCAGTCCAGTCAAAAGAACAACTGTCCTGGCCTTATATGCCAATGTTCAATAAATTCTAGAATTACAAATTGATCGCAAATTTCAGAACTGCTTTTTGGACACAACATGACAACAGGAAACCTACATAAATGCTGGATTTTTTTTTGTTTTTAATTATTCTTTTAACATGAGTGGTTTTTAAACATTTAAGGTTCTCTCTATTGTTAGATTTTACTGGTCATTTCAGGTGGTTGCCAGGCTGTGGTCTAGTGTGGCTCTGTGCAATTTCATGTCTGTGTCAAGTCTTTGTGTAGGTCAGTGTTTTCCCATATGTTTAATAAGTTGGATTCTCTGCTACTGCAACACAAATCAACCTACGGGTATCAATAAAGTAACCTGAACCCCCGTCAAATTCAAACAAGAAATCGATCGCTTTGGAATACTAAATGTTGAACTGGAATTTGGAATATCACTCCGTTTCCACTTTACGCAAATAATGTGGCTGTGGTACAGGCGATAGTTATTGTAATACGACACTGCATCGTAACTAAAATGTTAAGTAGGATGAGGCATCTGGTATATACTGGAAACTGGTATACCATTTCGAACACAGCCATTGTAGCCTTGAACATCCTGTATGCATTGGATTTTTCTTAAAAATAGGCGTGCAATGCACGGAATACCCCTCAGCCCGATGTCGAAGTTTTTGGAGACGCCCGCCCGCCCAACCGCACGAAGGGTAGCAATACCCCGTCAGCCCTGAGGGCCGAGGGGTGTAAAAAAAAAAAAAAAAAAAAAGCACCCAAGAAGAATATAAAATATAGCAAGCATATCACAGCTCAGAGGCACCATGTATATTCACATCATTAGTCCCAAGTTGCCCCCATACCAGCATTTTTATTAATGTGTTGCAGGCTTTTGGGGGGGGAGAAAATCACAGAAAGAATACAAGTCTACAAATAAAATTAAATTTGACCAAACAAATTAAATATCTCGTTTTCATGTGGTCTCAGATGAAAGAAGTCAAATTAAATTCATCAATCACTGCTTTCTGTTATTAATATGCATTTTCCATACTGTCCCAGCTTTTTCCAAGATGGGGTTGTAGATTAACATTTCCATGTTCAGCACATTTCACTCAGGCAATCACCACCACACTGCATAGGGTATGAAGGCCAAAGCCCTCCGCAAGTGCAAGGCAGGGCCAACAGTGCCGAGGACAGTCATTGGTCAAATTACCTGGGTGGGGGCTCTTGCCTCCTCTTCCTGGACGATATCAAAAACTTGCACATTGCAGCGGCTCCAGAAGTCAGAGGAGTTTCTGTGTCTGTCCCCCTGGGCCTCACCCCTCTCCCCACTCTCCTGGCCCACAGAGGGAACTCGCTCTGCGGGAAGGCCCGCCCGGTGAGCAGAGAGCACACGGTAACGTTCCTCTCGCCTGGTGGCCCACTTGGCGCTACGCAGATCTCCCACAATCCTCTGGGTGCTGCCAGAAGATGGGCGCAGGGCATGAGCCACCCGTGGGCGGGCCAAGGCCTCTCGGACGTGTCCCTGGACTGGAGCATCCTGTGGGAGGGGAGAGGTCGCTTTCAGCAAAAGATGGAAACTTCAAACCCTTGGAACAGTTTTGACACCACTTTTCTTCAAACAGTGCACAGCATTCTGCCAGAAACATTTATTGATGACACTATAAATGTGTGTGCAGGACTAGGAAAAGGAGTCACTAGGGTCATTTTATGAAAATTGAGATTTTACAACAAAATCAAAGAGTGATCAAAGTTTTTCTTTTTGAGAAAAAAAATTGGGTGAATTTGTGCAACAGCAAAGTGTTGTAAATTGACAGTACAGTAGTGCTGGGATATAACCATCACTGGGATATCACAGAGATACCCCGTTAATCTCAGAATGGAAAAAAATTAACAAGTGACCCCTTTTCCTAGTCCTGCACACATTTTAAACTGACAAAAGTATGGATGACTGCAGATGAGCTTAAAACAAGTGATCACTTAAGGTAGGCAGACACTCCCAAAATAGGCTGTAATTGTTTTTGACATTTTCATAAAATAACCTTTAGTAAGTTCATAGTATGTGCACTTAATAGGACTATCAAAAATATGGACAACTGTAGTTTTTTGCCAATTTCTCAAAAAGTTGATGTTGACCTGCCAAGCATTGCTTCAAACACCATTTCTCCTCTTGCTCTCATGCAGTCATTGTGAAACTTGGAATATAAGATCACCAGATGCATGTTTATGGACTGATGAGGCATTTTGAAGAAATCATTAGCGTAACTCTAGATTTTGTGGTAATAAGGTACCCAATAAAGTTTCAAAAAAATGCCCATATTTATTCACAGAAATATTATTTTTGAAAACCCTCTGATCAGAACATGCACTATATAGTCATAAATGATCTGTGAAAATGAGATTAAAGTAATAAAACGGTTTAGAGATATCCTGCCTTATATCAAGTTCCACATTGCGGTAGCCATCTCAGTACCTAATTAGCAAAATTTATGGAAATGAGCCAACACTTTGATTCTGTATTTAGTAGTTATTCATATGATGTTAGTACTAAATTGTTATGAATGACTGATGTAATGGCCCCAATTTATGACATTTACAACACCAAGGGATCATGACAGACAATTTTAAAACTTAAACAGATTTAATTTAACCAAAGCACTGAATTACTCTACAATCTAATCTACTGACCAAGATTGACACACAAAAAAAGATAATTACAGTCCCTTTGAGATGGGGTTGCTTGGTGATGTCCTGGGACAGGAAAATGCTCCAACACAGGGAAAAAATCCACAAAAAAAAAAAAACAAACTTCACAGGTCTTGAAAAGAATGACAGGTCTGGTCAAATGTATCCTTCTTGCAATTTCTCCTACTACTTTACTCTCTCAATTTCTCTCCTTATACACTCTTTTGCAGACCCCTCCCACCTTTTAGACTTTTTTTTTTTTTCATTCTCTGGGACTTTCCATCTCAGACATGCCCAGGACATGCCCAAACCTAGCTCCAGTCTGAGCTTTAAAAAAAAAGTCAATACTGCCATCTAGTGGCTTCTTTTCACATTACACAGAGAAAAAGATGTATTTGAGAGTGTCTACCTACCTTAATGATAAAAACTATCAGCCTCCCATGATTTATGATAAGGGCATTTCCAAAGAATGCCAATTGGCAGCACACACCATTGACAACACACTCATACAAATTTAGAGACCACAATTAGCCTAGCATTCATGTCTCTGGAAGCTACAGAATCAGGAATGAACACACACACACAGGGAGAACATGCAAACTCCACACAGAAAGGTCCCAGGCCGGATTCAAACCCACAACCTTCTTACTTTAAGGCGGTAGTACTACCCACTAGGGGTGTCAACATCAACACGTGTAAACGGTTACACGAATAACAAATCATAACCGTTTAGAAAAATCAATAACCGTGTACACGTCATTTTTTCCTCCTCGTTCATTTCTCACCAATACATATAGTTACCTATTTTTAGGGGTGATAATGTTATTATCTGAAGCTTTCAGGCAAAATTAACTAACAATACACTTAAATGTTCCCACTAGTGCAGTTATACGCATACAGATGCATGGGGCGCAATGTTACCTTGATAAAAATAAAAAAAGTAAAAAAAATAAATAAATAAATAAAAAAATAAAAAAAATATTGCATCCACAGCCAGTGTCGCGCCACTTCAACAATAGGCTGCGGAGGATGTGAGAAGAGCGCGGCGCTCATCATCTTCTCCATGCGCAAATGTCATGCAGCTGAAAACAAAAATTGTTAATGGCTCGTTATTTTAGCCTATATTGTTGCGTGTTGTTGTATATTATATTGTTGGTTGGTGTTCTGTCGGCTTTACACGACCTGATCACACATCCTCGCGTCTAAAGAGGAGGAAGAAAACACTTTTTTTCGCCAATTTTAGTGAATAATTGTGAGAGTCCCCCTCTACTTTTTTAACTTTGTGGATATAAAGGTGAAGTTTTTTCCTCTCACTTCGCTTACTTTGGCTTCTTTTTGAGTTGCTCTCTCTCGCCAATTCCAGATTACTTTTACTATGAGACGCATATTAAAATTCAGACGCAGCTCCCGTTGCGAGAGAGGGATGCAGTTTGCACTTTAAGTTTAAAAAAAAAAAAATGTACAAAATTGAGCAATAATTAAAACGTTGATTGAAAAAAAGAAGGTTAAACCTTTTTCAGTTTTCACTTGTACGTTTTATGTCAAAATGATAGAGGATTTTATTTTCAACTCGTTTTACTTTCTGTGGTTATACAGCGCAACAGCGATAGAAAAAGCTAATAAATCTCTGAACGTGTAACCGGGTACACGTCGGTTAGTAGTCCCGTGTACACGGGTAGAAAAAAAAAATTGTAAAAGTTGACACCCCGACTACCCACTGTGTCACTGTGCTGCCCCACATTCGCAATGTGCACTTTTAAATCCCATTGGATGGATTTGAATTTCAAAGCACTTGCCTGTCAGTCAGGAACCAAATTTTCTTCTGTATTGAGCAACACATTCTGGTGGTTTGATCTCACTTATTTTATTGGAGGAATTGAATGATAAATCATGTTTTTAAACCACTCATCGATGGAGGAGCTGAATAGTTATGGAACTTCCGCAAGTTTCCAAAGTCATCAGTCTAAACTGAACCATGGAGCAGTTCTCTCATCATACTGTTCATTTTCAAGTATCATTAATTGGAAGAAAGGTTTTGGACCAATGCAGCAATGGATATAGGCCATTGAACAACACTAACGTGTATGCACAGCCTAGACGCATGCATCAGTGTCTACCTTTTTGACCACATCCATTTAACTAACTCAACGAACACTGGGTCTCAATTTAATGGCCAAGCACAAGCTGCCTCTCAAGTAATAACGTCGTAACCTCAACAAGCATTCAAACCTCCCTGTGATGCATAAGGACTTCATCCTAACGGACAATGCTCGATCACGTGACCTAAATTTCCAACAGGTGTCGTAATATGTAGTCGAAGCCAGAAGTGTCGACATTCGACGGTGTTCGAAACGGATCAGTCTTGGGTACAAAGTGCCATCGCTGCCGTAAACGGAAGATTTTTAAATTCATAACAATTGTAAATATGCTCCCCCCGACAAACTATATCATAGCTATAACTGTGCCAATGTGCATTCATGGGTAGGGCTCATCTGAAAACATTCTGCTGAAAAACTGCAACCATCTATACTTTCCTTCATAATTTCTTTAATATATTGTGATGAAATATATCAGTTATTCTTGAGATGTACATCTATCAATATCTAGTTGAATTGATTAGAAAAAAAGAATAAATAAGCGAATTTTCAGCAGAATGTTTTCAGAAGATTAGCCCTACCCTGCATTTATCGCGTTAAAATTCAAACAATCAAGTTAATGCTTCCGTCGAGTCCGTGAAGTTTACAGTTTCCAGGCCATAATGAAAGCTACATACTTTCCACATTTCGTTTGCCAATTCTACCCAGAGACCATCAATGTAGAATTACCCAGCCCCATACGTTTACCCGATCCAAAAATGGGAGGGAGACATTAGAAACGGTGAAAAACTAACATGCGCATTTTTTCAGTTTAACGTTCGTGATCATTTGGAGACAAAACTGCGGTCGGCGACCCACCAACTGATTAAAACCAGACAAACATCCTGGCATAACGTTCCGTGGCTAACATTTACGCTACAGTAGCTATTAGGCTGCTTTCACACCGGATCTTTCGCACGACAGGTTACATTTAAGATTGACTTTGAAGGTAATCTTCCGTGCGAAAAATTCGTTTCGCGTCCGGTGTGGAAGCGGCTTTATTATTCACCCAGCGTTAGCGAACACATTCAACCATCTAAACCCACACAGCAAACATTATTCTGTCGTCTGCCACTAATTCTAACCGTAGTAAACGGTTTAAAAGACAAGGACGCAGTGAACAGTCCCCCCACTCTCACAAGTTAGCAACACAGTTAGCTGCACAACAATCTCCTGTAAACAAACAGCCAAACAAGACAGCTAACGAATGTTAGCAGGCTAGCTATGCAGCTAATTAGGGAGCCACAAATGGCAAAGTAGCTAGCTAGCTAGTTACGTCACTTGCCTGTAGTTATACTAACTAATAATAATAATTAATAAAAAATAATAATTAAATATTAATATTTTTATTATAAATTCTTTTTTTTCAGATGCACAGTCCATGACAATTCGTTAAAAAAAGGGAAAAAATAAACAACAGCCATGATGATGATGATCATCATGTCATTCATTAGATTGTTATGCTCAGGAGGGCTAAATAAATGCCAGCCGTCATTCAGAAACTTCTCAAAACCACTTGTCGTTCAGTAGCTAACGCAAACTAGCATTCCAGTAAAGCAAACTGACCAAGGGAAAAAAAAGCGAGGGACAGATTTCCACAAAATCCATCGGCCGCAGAGGCTGACCGACGCTCAGGCAACACCGAGGCCTCTCTGCGGCCCTCGTTACCTGAGACGCGACGGTCGCGACGAGTTTGAAGACAGAATTCTCGATCTGCCCTTCGCTGGGCTCCGGGACAGGATCCCCGGGCGGCTGCGGTGTCGGTTCCGGGCGGATCCGCTTACACGCCAGCAGCAGAGCATCGGCGGGGTCCGTGCCCCTCTTCCTTTTCACGCGGAGAATCGTCGGACTGGACTCCATGGCTGTATCCGCCGAGCGCTTCAGCGGGCCCCCACCTGGCCAGTCAGCAAAGCTAATTGTTTTAGGCTGCCGTCGCAATGAGACGCACAGACAACTAGTTCCGCATTTCTCTCTGATTGGATGGAAGACAAAACCCTGCAGACTCATTGGCCTACATGGAGTGCGCGAGCGCTGGCGATGCGTATGCGATGTTTTGAGTAACTTCACTGGCAGCTGTTTCTCATGTGGCCTAATCACTGGGCACACACACCTATTTTTACAAAGTATTTAATTTAATCACTTGTCTTTTCATCTTTGGAACTTGTCGTTATTTGAAGAATACACATTTATTCCAAATAAAGTCACAATCAAAGTCTAGTTCTACGAGAACAAACATTTCTTGGACATTCAGTGGTAATTTTTAATTAATTATAGGCAAAATGTCCTCCCAAACCGTAGAGGTGTGTGGAGCATGTCTGCGTTTCCTAATTGTTTTTAAATGTTATTTTTTGTCGTATTCAAGCAAGCGATACTAACGTACGTTCTACTGACACCTCTTCATTTAATGGTGCATTTTTTCTGAAATTATAGATGTGGTTTTTCCTGGTACTTGGTCTTCTGTATGCGTGTGATCACGCTATGGGTAAGTAGCTGTTGAGATCTTCGTAGTCCATTGCAATTTATGTCAGCTTGCAATTTTTTTTCTTTTAATTACAGAAGTGGAACGTCTGTTATTGCCCTTTTTGTACTGGATTAATGTCTTGGGGAAAATGGCATCGTTTTATTCTTAGGAGCTTGCAACGTTACCCAGTGTACCGACCCAGACAGGTGTCGGTTGTCCGCTGACAATCGAACATGCAGGTGTGCTGCTGACTACTATGGCGATTCGTGTGACAAAGGTAACTGTGTAACCTCACGATGGTGGGGTGGGCCTATTTGAAACTCCTTTGAATTTTATAATGCACAATTTCTACTTATTTTGCAAAGATCCTGATCATAATTTCGCCTTTTTTTCCCGCTGAAGTTGCAACATCCCAGGTGCTGTGTGGCAAAGATTACATCACCATTATGGTTATTGAGGATTTTTTCGATTATCACAACGTGAAGTTGGAATCCTTGCACCTGGAGAACAAGACCTGTCGCGCGCGTCAAGAGACCATTGATGGTGTATCTTACTACATTGCGCGAACGTCCAAGGAACAATATGCTGTTTGTGGCGGGAAACCGCTTCAGGTACGACCTTGGCATGTGAAATGATCATGCCTTGCATGACGGGCACTAATGTCAAATGCGAGGTTGAGACTAGATGCTTCCCCTCTGCTTCCAAGGTTCCACCCTAGCCTTGCCATGCAAGGGGACATGATTACCGAATTTCCATCATGTTTCTGACTGCCATAGTCATCCTGGTTGGTACTAGAGAAATCTATCAGCCACCCGTTGGCTGTCCAAAGTGCATTGGTTACAGCATTGACTGACCTTTTAATCTGCCTCTGTTTTAAGGTCACCCAACCACTCTCCCTATTGTGGTTGCATAGCTTGAGGTACTTGATCATTCCAGTGATATTGCCTGCAACAAAGCTCTTCATGCAACATAATTTTTGGATGAACACTTAATACCACTGGTATGCTGCTAGCTGCAGCCTCTTCAGCTGTGCTCTGACCAGCTGTTACAACAGCTGTGGGAAAACTCTCTTCCTTGATCTTATTCCTTGAAAGTAATTCACCTTAATTCTCATCTTTTCTTAACTTTCATTGCCATTGTCTCAAAGACCTCAAAGCTGGGATCTGATACTGTTCTTACTTGGTGCTCAATGGGGGAAAAAATCTGATAAAATAAATTCTACCTCAATAGCCCTGTAACAACTTACTGGCTCTAATTAGCCATTTTTCTCTTAACCACGTTAAATTGGTCCTTCAAAAGCAACTTCTGCACTCAGAACTGTCGAACTTCAGGCCTATTTTAAATTCTAGTGCAGACCCGAGAGACCCCGAGGTTTCCAGTGATCCCAAATATGTCCTGTTGAATATAAGAAAAATTAGAGTGTAAAATGATGCACAAGATGTAGATATTTTCCAACTGATGAAATGCTGAGGCTGTGGAAACATGGTGTCCTGGGTTTGAATATTTTTCTCAATATACATGTAATGTAGTTTCATCGAAGCACTACTGCCAGCTGATGCAGAATATGCGTGACATTGCCCTGCAATTTGGGGAAAAAATTCTTTTTTAAAATTTTGAATCTACTTAAGGGAAAACTTAACCCCTTTGCACAGAATACAGATAAATGGCAAATTTTCCTGTTATGCATGAGTATTTAGGCTTTGTAACTCAGTATTTGCCTCACCCTGGAAAATTATTCCAGTGAAGTAAGACATTTGGAAATTCAATAACAGAATTATGTAGGAATTAAATTTCGGAATTTACAGACGCTGGCGTCTATATCTGCGCAAAAAGAAAAGGTCATTTTAAGGGGTTAATTTGAATGGCAGTTTTTGGATTACTGTTCTCGTTTGCAACTGTGTCGGGCTCCTTAACCTCCGTTGCATTATAGCACTCTCACACTAGCTTGGCTTTTAACGTCTTCAACCTTTACTAAAGGCCTCTCAAGCATCTTCTCCCTAGCTATGATCATTAACTAATTCCAGAAATACTCCCACAGCAATTCCATTGCCCTTTTATAGCCTCTGTCAGTAGCTTTTTGTTGGCAGTTTCATACAAGGTGTTGTGGCTGCCCTCTTGTGGGTTGCGGGGGGAAATGCAGACCATGTCCCTCATTGTGGTGTTTTCTCCGTGTTGAAATGCTCTATATGAAAAAGGTGGCTGTCCGTCAAACTGGAATTTTTCTTTTTTTTTTTTTTTAGAGAATTGGAATTTTGCTGTTGCACCAGGAGATCAGGGGTGTTTGTGTCTCTGCGTTTTGTCTGTATAATAGACTGTAGAAGTTATTTTCCTGGCTGTGAGAGGATGGTATATTTAGAATCCATCAGTTGTGTTGTTGCTCTTTGTGTTTGAGATTCTGGTGCATTAATTTCGGTCATCGCTGCAGAGGCCTGTTGACCTGGTTGTGAAAGAGCTTGTACGTTACCCTATTTTGAGGACACCAGTATTTTTCCGTGCAGTCTTTGACATCAGAATCGAGGTTTGGGGTTTTTTTTTTTTTTTTCCCCTGAGATCTCTCACCTATCATTATGTATGATTCCTTCCCACTTGCTCCTGCTTTTTGTCCATCATTGCTTATTAACACTGTTAATTAAGCAGCGAACACTACACTTTCAGTTTCAAGTTCAAGCTGTTCCTGTTCATCTCTACATAGCTGTTAAGTGTGCTGTTTTAAAAACTGTTTTTTTCTGCAAAACAGCTGCACAGACAGCTTTCTCTGCTTTGGCTTGAATGGGTTTGAATAAGATGGCTTCAAATGGGCTATGATTGCTTTCCACAGTTTGACGGTTTGCAGTGACATTAGTTTCAACATTTGATGCATTGTCTTGAGGCTGCAGCTTAATCTGAATTTCCGCAGGATGCACAGGAACATATTTGTCGACCATAAATTGACCTCATTAGTCAACGATAAGCATTTTTGCATTATACCACCGTATTGTATAAAGCTTCTTCAGCAGACCACATACTCAACAGTCACGCATTTTTTGTGCTCTATTCAACATCAATTTGAACTTTTCACATGTACATTTCACTTTTTTCACATTGTCAGCCATTACTTCAACAATTCCTATAAGTTTACTTGCTTTGTTCAGTTTATTTTACTTGAGTTTTCTTTTTTTAAAGCATTTCTTTTTTTTTTCTGCTTTTGCTGTGAGTTGCCTTTATCCAACATTTAATCCAGTCCCTAATCATATTTCCATATTGCTGACACACATCGGCATTAAAATGCATTCTAACAATTCCTACTTTACTCTGTCCCATGCTATCTTTAACATTGTCAATCGTTAGAAGCTCCAAAACCATCAACGTACTTTTTAGTCTATCATCCATTGTAAACCATTTACATTTTGTGGAAAACGGGTGATGCTCACTTGTTGGCTGGCCGCTGAATCACTCTTGCGTTTTTTTTTTTTTTTTTTTTTGAAGTCTTACTGACCAGTTTAGCTTCAGTTTTCCTCCTAGCTGCTCAAGAACCTCACTCCAAACCCAACAGTCCGTTGATTGTCTAGCTTAATCCATTACCCGGTTCCAGTTGAGCAATGAAATATCAGATCCAACTTGATCTGTCAACAGCGCGTGCATTTCACCAATTCGGCACTCCCTGATGATCCCACACAACTCTTCAGAGCTAGTTTCTGGCTTAATCGAGGTGACTTGCAATTTATAGCCACTGAGTGATTGACAGACTGTGTAAAATGCTAGTTTGGCTGCGTGCGCTCCATATGACGACTGCCGTAGCTTGCAAGACTGATTATTCAAATTATGATGTATAACCAACTAATAAATGAGTGTGCATGGCTACACGGTCAAAAACTATGCTCACGCTGGATCCCCATTACCTACACCGGTTTGCTGAGCTTACCCATGTCCTTCTCTGAACCATATACCACCCAGTTCAAAAAGAATTCTGAAAATGGTAATCAATACATTCAAAATGTCTGCCATAAGCCTTAGTCTCACAACTGTTTTAAAATGGGCAAATTTTGCCCCATCTGTTACTTACTCCATTCAAATCTTTGGAAACTGTTAAATCCACCCTAGATCTTGCAGGCAGATGCATCTGTATCTCAAGAACAGGCTTACCCACCCCTGTAGCGTAAAACTGTATGATGTCCCCGTGTTTAACGTTTTGCTGTGACTTTATACAGGTCAGTGTGAAAATTTTAATGATTGAAACGTCTTGCCCCCAACCGCAGAAAAACATCACTCACGTGGAGTATGCTCTGACACTGATGTCTGATCCCATCGTGGAGGGATACATCGTACGAGATCCTGCAATCCGAATAGAATATAAGTGTGTCTACCCTTACTTCCGACGTGTCAGTCTACCGTTTCCGGTCATCCCCGCCTCAAGGTAAGGCAGCTTTCCAGCTTCTATCCCAAAACAAGTTTTAAGGCTCATTTATGCTTCCTTTACTGACTAAAATTAATGTCTCCATTTCAGTCTGTATAACAATGGATGCCCACATTCTTCCACGCATCCTTTACATTGGCGTAGATCTTAAGCAGTACGTCCACTAGAGGGAGGCTCAGACTCTTGTTTCTGACGAGAAAAAATATGGCGATAGTGGAGCAGGCAGTAATAAAATAACTGGAGGCAGTGTTGTTGATGTCTGGTCTGTGAGGCCATTGAATACATCGCAACCGGAAGACTAAGGATTCATTGACTCCCACAATTTGTCCTCACAAAGTTCCAACATTTTTGGAATTGTTTGTCTCACCTCGCTTGAACTATTCACTACACTGCCCTCAGGATTTCTGTGGGTTCCTTTGTTTCATCAGTGTCCGTAAAGTTTCTGAAAACGTGCAGAAATGCGATGAAATGAATGCAGAGTAACGTGAAGGACAGAACGCTCTGATTGTATCGGCCTACGTTTTTAACATTTAGCGTAAATGAGCCTTAACCTCACAATCAAAGCCAGGATCAGCGCCGTGAAGTTGGCAAGAAACAAGTGTAGATCAGGGGGGGCATGTTCAAGACTGCGGGGTTAAAGCCTGCTAGTCCAAGAGGCAAGAACGATTAAACAACATTTGGTCTTGCAAACACAAGCGAGAATATCTGCGAACAGTTTCAACTTGCTTTTCAAGATGGCGTCCAGTATTGCCACAGCTTGTTCAATGTAATTTTGATTCAGACCTAAGTCGGCAGCCATATTGGAAAATATGCAGGAACTCACGAGTCCTTCAAAACTCTGCAGTCCTCCCTTGCTTGACCTAAGCGTGAGACCCTTCGGTCTTGAACGTGCCCTTGGTCTGGAGAAGCTTACTGATGGATGGGATGGCGACAGTATTTTTACGTCTTCAACCCCAACTCCCAGCAGAAGTAATGCTGGTATTTATATCATTTCCTGTTTGATGGAATTGGAGTTTGAAAAAGTAAATGAAACGATTCAACTCTTGCCTCCATGCAGTGAAGCAGTGATGAGGGTGAACGAGCTGGATGCCACCATAGTCATGCTCCTGTATAAGGACCAGAACTACACTGAAGCCTTCACGAAATCTCCAGTTCTCCATCTGCGAGAGAAGGCGTATGTAGAGATCAAGGTCACCGATCCGGAGGGCTTCTTCCACATCGGCATCAATGAGTGCTGGGCCACTCAAGCCCCGGATCCTGCAAAGGCAGACGGCTCATTTCACACGCTGATGCTCAATGGGTAAGGATGGTTCTGGGACTGGCTTGTGTTACGCTGTGATTTTGCCCCTATGGACTCTACGCATGGCTTGTGTGGCCAGTAACTTCTTAATCACTTACTTTTGATGATAATGTGCTTTTTATACTCAAATGGAGGCCGCGTCCAAAGCTGCAGACGTGTATGATTTTTGCTCCAAAGTATTCTGGGGTTTAGCTCTCGGTGAAGCCTGAAATGGCAGCAACTCCCAACCACAGATTTAGCCTTTATCACTATTCATCATCATCTGCCAGATGCTCTGATTGACTACCTATCTCTATAGATGGAGCCCGTAGGAATTAGATTAACAAATATTTTTGAACTGGCTTTTGAATTTAGGGACAGTCGTCATCATCTGAAACTGCTCTTTTGTTGGATCCAGCTCTCACATCCAACTGTTTTAGTTGGCCTCAATATTCTCAGCAGTTGAACAACAGTCTCGATTAAATTAAGTGTCTCCATTGTATTGGCTGCCTGTTGCAGGTGTATAGAAGACCAGACTGTCCAGTTCATGAACGTCACTGACCCCACTCAGGGAATCCGTTATAGTTTTGACATGTTCCGATTCGTCTCTCCACCGCATGACCTCTACCTGCACTGCACCGTGCGGCTGTGTCCCCCGGAGGAGGGAAGCCTCTGTGCTGCTGTGAGTTTGACCCAGCGTTGTCATTCCTAGCAGTGAGGAATCTCTAAAAACTATGATTACTGTATTGACTGGATAACTGTGCGAAGTATAACACAGAAAACAACATATAAATGTTGAACGTGGGCTCAAACTCCAAAAAAGTAAGTTTTAATTTTTGCCTGTTATCCAGCTAACTTGCTAATCTCTGGGCCAGATTTATGAGCACTTCCTTTTGAGCGTATGAAACAAAAATGTGTAAAAGTTGCATGAAAAAAAATTGCGTTCGTAAATCTTATTTTAGGTGTGTGCACATGCAAAATTCCCAGTTGTGAATGTTTATTGTAAATCTTAATTTCACACGAAAAAGATACATGCACATCATCCCCAGTGCACAGGCAACTTGAAAATAATTGTCAAATTCTGTTGGCAAGCAGATGAACCAATGTGTCCCCCCAACCCCCCACCCCTTGTTCTCGAGCAGGAATGTAAAGCCAAATCCAAACGGGCTGTGAGACCTGGTGGCTCAGAAGAGGGGCTCCTTACATATGGGCCAATCAGACTTGAGGATATAAAAACACCAGGGTCCAGTAAGTCTTTCCTCACTCCTCATACCAGAAAATAATGATCATTTCAATCCACTACCCCTCCCAATGACTGTTAGATCAAGGATTAAAATGTTGACGGTTGAAATAAGTCTCTGGCCTGATCATACTGGACATTATCCGCTGTACCCTGCTACCAAAATTTTGGAATTTTCAAGCCTTCCAATCCAACCTGACCGCCCTGTTTTGCATTATTGTCGCCTTGCCACCCCGTTCTAATGGTGTTCCTCTTCAGTCGTATTTTTGCTCGTGATGTTTACCTCCGCCAGGAGGTAATGCTTTCGGCAGCGTTTGTTTGTTAGCAAGATAACTCAACTCAAAAAGTAATGCACCGATTTTGATAAAATTTTCAGAGAAGGTGGGTATAAAGTCAAGGAACAGTTGATTAAATTTTGGCATATCTAGGCCAAAATGCATGCGAGATATGCGCCAAAGTTCAAGGTTTCAAGTCTTTCCAATGAGCCTGGAGTTCCAATCGCTGTGCTTTTGGGTTTTGCTGCCCCCTAGCGGAGGTCTGCGCTCTGAGCGCTTTTCTAGTTTGTTCAGTACCTGAATTGAGTTGGGTTGTTGTGGCTTTTTTTTTGGAAACGCATTCTGTTGCGGGCGGGAGCTATGGTATCGGGCTCCGTCCATGCGTGCGTGCGTGCGCCCGGCAACAAAGAATTTGACATTTTGCTTTATCTCATCAACTATTTCAGTTACAGGCTCATAATTTTTATTGGACACGCATCTCATAAAAGCCTACAAATGACGTACCTAAAGGTGACCTCTTGGCCTATTCTTTTCAAGGACACTGGTCTAAAAATATCACCAAAAACTTCCACACTTTGCATTATCAAACGCTAGTGCCCTATATTTGACTTTGAAATCCAGGACGGCAGAATTTGGAAAATGTTGTTTACAGTGGTGGATGCTTCACTACGCTTTGTGTTTCAGTCAGATGCAGCAAGTAATTCATATTGAGTCATTCATCACTGTTTTCTTGATCTGAGTTTCCAGGTGTCTGAAGCTTTTCCCTGCACTCAATGATGCGAGGCAGGACAACCCTGGAGATTCTGCAGATCCATCGCAGGGAACAGGGAACATTCACTCACACTCGTTATTTATTAGATCAGATCCTTCAATGAGAAAATACAGGAGGACACTGCAGTACACGAGGAGAACATTGAGAACATATGATGTAGCCATTGGGCAGTCATGCTAACCACTGCGCTGAGATCAGATAAAATGTTTTTAACTAAGGCGAAAAAATTTTTTGAACACCATCCTTCATCGAAGCCTCAAATTGCTTATTTTTACAAGCAATAAAGCGGCTTCATCTCAGAATCAGTTTTTCAGATACCGTGACAACTACTGACTAGGAATTTCGAAGTTAAAATGGCACCAAAAATAAAAAGCGCCCTCATATCTAGACCCATAACTAGTTGGAGGACAATGACTCTGTTACGATTCCACAACGTTGTCGCTCATTTGGTCAATGGACAATCTGAATTTTTGTTAGCATTTGCTGCCATTTTGTACTCCAAGATCAATAGGAACTGGAAATGTACAAACTACCTCACAATCGTATTTGCTGATCAAGAGTTGGTAGGAAAAGAAACCTGGCCATCATGGCTTTGAGACCTTAGTATAAAATCTGATCTAAAAAATGGCCAGTGCTTATTGTTCGTGAATTTGTCCTCGCGTGTGTGTGTGTGTGTGTGTGTGTGTGTGTGTGTGTGTGTGTGTGTGTGTGTGTGTGTGTGTGTGTGTGTTCTTCCACAGAACTAGTGGCTATTTTATTTCAAGTAATGGAATTGATTAAAATATAGTGAAAAAAATGGGAACAGGATTCACTGAAATGACTCTACGATGTAAGAGAGCTCATTTTAAAACTGGATGTTCTTGTCTGTACAGAGGTGTACACTTTTTGCCTGTCTAGCACAAGTTTCCTGTGACTGACTGGTTTCACTTCTTTGTTTAGATCTGCTGCTAACCCTGGTTCTTCCTGTGGCTGGGATTTGGGTGATAGGCCTCTTCCTGCTCGGTCTCATTGCCTTCATCAAGGGTGTAAACAAGCGCATGGCGCAGGTTTCAAGTCACTAACTCTTGTTTCAAAGATACTGTTTTGTAATTTAATTAGTCTTCATAAACTTTCAGAAATGCTGGGAAATGTATATACCATCCTGCTGATGCTGTGAGCAAATGTAATTAAAATGAAATCCAGAAACTTCTTCGACTCTTTAAAATTTCTGTTGTCACTTAATATGTGAGTTACACTTTACTGGACTTAATTTATGGTTGTGGGTAATTAGAGTTTGCAAAAACAAGGGATGTAGATTTGAAGCAGCTTTGAATATTTATTTATTTTTTTCAAAGCCAACCAAAACACGTTTCAGAAAGCTCTACATTACGGAGGCATGTAATCTTGGGGAGTCAATTGCATTATGGATTGGACACAATGGTGACTACAGTGTTGTGAAAATTTTACTTTAATTAAATAATTAAAGTCTGCACACTGAAGGCCAATGCTCCCAAAGAAATTTATTCAACTTGTTCGACGTTCTGATCAAAACGATCTTCAACGATCTTGGATGAAGATCGTTCTGATCGAAATGTCGACAAGTTGAATACATTTCTTGGAGCATTGGCCTTCAGTCTGCGGACTTTAATTATTTAAAATTAGCAGATTTTTGGATTGTCCTGCGCCTTTATTGGAGTGGATGTGCACGCTCCACCTTCTGAATTTTAAAATTTTGCTTTAACACAGGAATAAATCCACTGGGAAGGCGCAACAAAAGATCTTGCAAACATATTTTATTAGTACATAAGAACATGCTTTTTTTAGTGTCCAAGGACAGGATTCACAAAATAAACACAAAAGGCATTATTTACAAAGCTCTCTCACTCAGTTCCCTCACTGAACGGGGTGGCAGGATCCTGACATGGGCAACAAGCCTTCTCTTCCGGCACGGGCCAGCAGGTTATTGCTAAGACTGTAAACTTGGAAGAGACCGAGGCATTTTATTGTTCACATTAACCCCATGTGTGATAAATGACTATTTTCAGTGGAAGGAAAGTCTGTTTAGGAGCACAAAACGAGAAGCAGGTTCCACAAGGAAGTTTAATAAAAATAATTTACAGATTAACCCTTTCCCTCGTTGGAGTGAAATGTTTACCAGGCCACGCCTTCCGGAGGCAGTTTCAGCTATTTGGCTACTTTGTATGGTGCCCTCACAAAAAGTTCTGTACGGGAAAAACATAGCTAAATAACATTAGTTACAAAAAAAGTTGTGGGACACACACTGGACTTGCATAAGATCATAGTTTCAATCGATAAAATTTATAAAAATAAAAAATCTGTGACTCCAGAGTACAGGCATATTTACAAAAACACTTGATTGACAACTCAGCGCTCAAAAATATTTAATCTTTCCATGCTTTGGAAAGGGTCCTTGGAAATCCGATGTCTGAATCGCTGTTAAATATTTTCTGCCATTTTGATGACTAAAAATCATCAGCGAAAATGTCAGTTGTTGAGTGTAGCTATGATGCGTTTATGCAAATGTCATCGATGGGGCTTGTTCAAATTGGTAAAGACAGGATAGCAACCAATTGAAACATGAAATGAATGTTTTGAGTAGTCTGAACAAAGCAACTAAGATATGGCACTCTTAGGAATATAAAGGAATCATGGGAAAGTGCTACATGGCACTATAAGGTGGTTTAGGATTAAGATGTGTAATGACCAAATTTGAGGAGAATGTTTCTGACTGATATTCTAACGATGCCACAATCAAGACTAGTATTTGAATTTACTGAAATTTTAGAGCACCAAATAGGATTCTGGGGGGGAAAAAAAATTTCCAGCAAATTGTCTTTTCATTTCTGTGTTTGGCCCCTTCTCTGTAAAGGTTATATCAGTTATTGAAGCTGGTCTCCATTTTTTGTGTAGACGTGTCATTCACTGCAGAAATCTCTTCCTTACATGGTCTCCAGGTTAGGGCCAAAAACCAGAGGAAGACGAAGACACCTGCAGGATGGAGAGCAAAGAAGGATAGTTTAGTGGCATTGCTTTACTTGTACTATATTTTAAAGGGATAGTTTGGGGTTTTTTACTCATCCTTAGTCAGTGTAATACCTGCTCACCATTGTGTTCATCAAGCTCCCAGTTTATAGAGGCAGAGGGTAATGCTGGCTCTGAAGCTGAGTAATGCACCTCTGTGGACGGAGACAGAAGTAACACTTATATTGGCCACGTAAAATTAGAGGCACCTGAAACTGGTCTCCGTTTGAGTGTACGCTATATTTATGATACTTTCACCGATCTACCTTTCCGTCAGACGGCCCTTAACTCAAGATATTTTCTCAAAGAGAAATGAGGAGGTTCTTCAAACTAGAGAAATGTAATGGTGAAGCCAAAGGTAAGGGCTGAAAATATTTGAAATGTAGTTTAAATATAAACCAATATTTATGTATTTTTGGTGGGACGACTTGTTGGTGGCTTACAAACCACTGATGCTGTCCCCGTCCACAGCAGTGCTTCAATCCACCTCTGTGCTGACACTAGGCTCTGCTAAAACAAACCGGGAGCTGGCAAACTGCTATCTACTGCAGGTAATACACTTAATTGGCAGAAGTTCCCACAAAACTCAAACGCACTTTTGGCCAACTACAGCGAAAAATCTCCAGCGAAGCTGCCATCTTACGATGGTAATCATATGCCTAGATCCAGTAAACAAACATCGACTGGGCTAGCATTTCAATTCTTAATCTGCATTTTTATTAAAATCTTTTGATCGTTACATCGCAAAAGACTATTTTCAACGCCCCCGAGCACCAATCATGGAACTTGGTAGCAGAGCAATTCAGTACCACAGAATGCGAATAATTATGTATTTAGTTGATGAAGTCTTGTGCTCTCCATCAAACTAAAGTGGACGATATAGAACAAAAATGAGATTTCCCAAATTTCCGATAAAATTATCAAACCCTAGAAAAATGCCTTTTTCTCTCCTTGGCAATCAGCTGTCAATCACAAATGCATCTCTTGTGTATCCATCTAGAATAATGATGCACATTTAATCACTTGAAATGACGATGAAGGATCTGCTGAACCACTTAAATCCTTGAACTGGTATATTTGACCAAAGAAGCATGAAACTTAGACGCAGTAGAAAGCTCCCTGCTCTCCCCCAGTAAGCCGCGCCAGCGCATAGTGATGAGCGGAGATTTAATGTTGTTGATTTAGTAATCAAGGGGGCAATTACTTTTTCACATAGGGCAAGGTTGGTTTGGATAGCTTTTTTTCTCTTCAGTGAATATAATCAACATTTAAAAATAGTTTTTTTTTTGTTTGTTTACTTGGGTTATCTTAATTTGATTTTTAAAATTGGTCCGAAATGAAAAGTGTGAAAAATATGCAAAAACCGAAAAATTGCAAAGGGGGCAAATACTTTCACACAATACTGCACAGTATTCCGACTAAAACATTCTAATGGACAATTATTTGCAAACACATACATAACACATATTTGGCTCAAACTTATAGTCCAGGCATGTGAAATCTACAGTACTGTGACTGTAATTAAAATTCCAAATGATAAAAACTGACACTTAATGTAGATCCAAGCTGGTTCGTTCCCATGTGTGCCCTTTAGGTCTGTGGTCAGTAGCTGCATGCACTGCTTCCTCCTTCACATACCCAGTTAGGTTTCATAACTGGTCTAACTTTTTTTAAACTGCTGCATCTGTGATTAAATCTTAGACTGGTGCCATAGCATTAGTATGCAATGACACAACAGAAATTACCACTGAAGGATTTTACAAAACAATACTTCCCTTCACAGAGGCTATACATTTTTTCAGTTTTATAATTACTGTTCTTAACTTCAGGGAGAGGAACTGATCCTCTACAGCTACACACAACCCACAAAAAAATAAGGTCATAGTGGCAAAATATAGATGAGACAACAGTTTCAACTTTGAGGAAGCCCAGGTGTTCATGGCAGGAACCAAAAGTGGCAGCAGCCACCAGCCAAATCGTGGTAAAATGTGAAAGTGGTTGGTAACCAGTTGAACGTAACTGGAATTTTCCCCCGACTTGGTTATGACAAATAATCTGGCGTCCTGCTTTGCTTAGCCTTTCCAAACCATTTTCTTCTTCCATAGTACAGAACCAGTCAGAAGTTTGGACACACTTTACGCATGTCACAGCACTTTTTTTTTTTTTTTTTGAGAAATTTAAACAGCTTAAGTTCTCCTAAATTATCTCAAATGGAATGGTAAACCATCAGAAATACAAAGAGAATAATTTACTTGTTTGAATAGAGTTCAAAGTTTTGGAATTCTCAAAGAAGCCATATTTTGCAAAGTAAATAGGCAGACATGCTCCTTCCATTTTCCAACGGTTGAATTAAAGTCAAGCTGTTTTTGGACTTATTGGGCTAAAAGGTTGATTAAAATCACACCGCAAGTGCAGCACATCTATGGGAACTTAGACAGGGCTGCACAGCAGCAGACTCAGAGCTATAAGACTTTCCTTATGGAAAACTAAATGAGGGTCTGCTCAGCAGATATGACAACCTGAGCTGGTTAGTTTGATGGGTTTAAGGATTAGATATTTTTTTCAAAATAATGGGTGCTTATTTCTTTAACATGTATTGTAAAAAAAAATGTGGGTATGTCCAAACTTTTGACCGGTACTGGACAGCAGCAGGCGTTATCAATGTGCTGCAGATGGTGCACCAAGCTTTAGGGGTACATGATTTATAGAGAGGAGCGGAAAAAAATAGTGGCAAAGCCACTGTGCCTGCTTGGCCAATCGCAACGCGGCAAAAATCGAATGTGGCCTAGATTTTCATCCCATACGCACGCATAAAAAATGTGAGAGGATTCTTCAAAAACTGAAGGCGCTAGAGTGCTGACCAGGCAAAAAGTTCACGGACGTACGGACGGATGCACGACGGACCACCAAGAAGGTGTCTAACCACAGCATAAGCCCTATTCGCCTAAAGACCAAGTGGGCTAATAAGGGGAAAAGTGGTAAAATTTTGCCAAAAGATTCTGAAGAGGGATGGAGGAAGATGGGAACGTGCGGCGTTTACACTGAGGCCTGACAATTTTTCTCCAATGGGCTCCAGCACATTGGCTTTTACATGAAGCCACAAAATTGTATTTATGAGGTGCAGACAGTGTGCTTTAATTACAGCAAATTCACGTGTGTAATTGGTCGTGGATCAGGCTGTTGCTTTGCAGGAAGAAGTCTGAGGGCTCCGATCCAGACTGGGGCTTCTCAGTGGGAAGTTTGCATGAGTTCACATCAGATTTCTTCCAACAGACCAAACTAGCATGTGCTTTTACACACAAAAACACACCTCCCCCCAGGCCCCCTTCCCTGCCACACCCGTCGGACCGACTTGCAGACAGATGTGCACATACCAAAAGGCACTACTGCAGGACCTGAGTAGTAAATATGCAAAGTTTCATTAAGATCATGCAAACGGTTTAAGAGTAATGCTCTGGACAAAAATGGATCACATCCGGTGGGACAGACAGATGTACGGACAGACGGGCACAATGAAAAGGCAGCACTTCAAGATCTGAGTTCTAAGTCTGCAAAGTTTCATTAAGATCATGCAAACCGTTCTGGCTCTGGAAATGAAGTGGGAACACCAACGCTGACGTAAACGCGAACTGGAACCGAGCCTAAAACAATGTCTCCCCTCCCCCTCTTGGAGGAGACAGAATAAATATATATTATAGTTTACAAACCTTGGAATCCATTCAGTATGGTGAAGAGGTAGAGGCCTGTAAGAGTCAGAGGCCCATACGTAAGGAAAGCGAGACCCCAGGGGACTCCTAAAATGCAGCCCATGCCCAGGATAGTCAAGCAGTCTCTCCACATCCTCCTCTTATGCTCCAGATAGTGAACGTTCTTTGTCCTCACTTTTCTGAGTTTTGCCACCATCACAGCCAGCATGACTGCACTGAACAGGAAGACCAACCCTAGGTAGCCAGTGACTGTGATGTATCTCACATTCGGTTCCCCAATCCAGCATCTGCAGAGGGGACGCAACAAAAAGGGCATTATTTTCCTGCAGAATTTGCCTCACCCATTATAGTCCAACCAGAAAAATATATGAAAGGTTACCCCACATTATCTTCACAATTATTATGGTGCAGTTGCCTTTCTACCAGATTAAAGTGCTTCATTTTGGTCAAAAACATAAGAATGCCAATTATACCCTGTGATAGTGGTGCATTGACGCATTGAAATTACTTCTCATTATTAATGTAGATAAGAATTGCCTCATCACCTTGTGATGCTATGAAGATTGATGCTATCAAAAATAAATTGGCTAATCATTCCAACCATTGGTGTTGGCAACTATATGGATCAGTGTTTGGCTCCTAATCAAGCTAAATCAACTGTTGCGGGATCAGATTAAGAGTTACAAAGTGAAGTAAACAAAGGCCCCTCATATCTCTGACGGCATGGCAATGCTGTGTTAGCTTCTGTTAGTATCCACAAAAGGCACAGGGGCTGACAGATGTTCAGGTGTGAGGAAAATGGGGGGGAAAGATGTTCAATGGAAGGGATAATGGCAGGAAGGAGTTCAGTTGTGGAGGAAGTTGTAGAGAGATGCTCAGTTGGCAGATGTTGTTCAGTTGCAGGGATAATGGCACAGAGATGTTAAGTTGTAGAGATAATGGCACAGAGACTTCAGTTGTAGAGATAATGGCACAGAGATGTTAAGTTGTAGAGATAATGGCACAGAGACGTTCAGTTGTAGAGATAATGGCACAGAGACTTCAGTTGTAGAGATAATGGCACAGAGACGTTCAGTTGTAGAGATAATGGCACAGAGACGTTCAGTTGTAGAGATAATGGCACAGAGACTTCAGTTGTAGAGATAATGGCACAGAGATGTTCAGTTGTAGAGATAATGGCACAGAGACGTTCAGTTGTAGAGATAATGGCACAGAGACTTCAGTTGTAGAGATAATGGCACAGAGATGTTCAGTTGTAGAGATAATGGCACAGAGACGTTCAGTTGTAGAGATAATGGCACAGAGACGTTCAGTTGTAGAGATAATGGCACAGAGACGTTCAGTTGTAGAGATAATGGCACAGAGACTTCAGTTGTAGAGATAATGGCACAGAGACGTTCAGTTGTAGAGATAATGGCACAGAGACAGTTGTAGGGATAATGGCACAGAGATGTTAATTTGTAGAGATAATGGCACAGAGACGTTCAGTTGTAGAAATAATGGCACAGAGACGTTCAGTTGTAGAGATAATGACACAGAGACGTTCAGTTGTAGAGATAATGGCACAGAGATGTTCAGTTGTAGAGATAATGCCACAGAGATGTTAAGTTGTAGGGATAATGACAGAACGATGTTCAGTTGAAGGGACAATGGCAGATGTTGTTCAGTTGCAGGGATAATGGCACAGAGACGTTCAGTTGTAGAGATAATGGCACAGAGACGTTCAGTTGTAGAGATAATGGCACAGAGACGTTCAGTTGTAGAGATAATGGCACAGAGATGCTCAGTTGTAGGGATAATGACAGAAAGATGTTCAGTTGTAGAGGAAATGGAGAAAAGGTGACTCACATGTCTACAGATGAACCTGTGGGGGACTTTCCCTTTCTGTCGGTCTGTAGGCTAAATTTTCCATATGCTTGAATAATGGCACATGCAGTCACCGTCACCACAGGAAAACCTGGAAAACACCAGCATGGATTGGTGGGGTGGAGTAGGTGGTGTGCAGCAGTACTGTTAAGCTCACGGACTGCCAGGATGTAGAAAGGGAAGCATCAAAAACAAATAAATGGCCAAATAATCTAAGGGTTACATCTGTAATATTCAGTTGTTATGCAGTAAATTATGCGGTTATCATAATTGTAATATTGCCCATGTTCAAATATGAACTTGCACTGTCCAAATAGAAAAGGTTTAGGTCTGGCTTTTGCTTTTATTCCAGAAAACCAGTTTTGAGATTTGGTGGACTCTGTTGCGGTGGGTGCAGCTAGACATTTCTCCATTCCGACTTCGACTCCATTCATTTTCTACACCTGCTTATTGCTCACTAGGGTTGCGGGGCGAGCTGGAGCCTATCCCAGCTAGCTACGGGCAAAGACAGGGACCCATCTCTCCAATTAACCTGCTATGCATGTCTTTGGACTGTGGGAGAAAACCCGAGTACCCAGAGGAAACCCACGCGAACACGGGGAGAACATGCAAACTCCACACAGAAAGGCCCCAGGCCGGATTTGAACCCACAACCTTCCTGCTGTGAGGCAACAATGCTAACCACTGTGCACCAGGTAAAGCACGAGGAAGTACTAATAATGTCACTTCCTTAGGATTTTTGAGGGACATGCGTCCCAATACCTCTACATATCATTCAGTCCATAAGCTGTCGTAGGCAGTTAAGAGTAAGGAAAGACTATTTTTTTAAGTTGCACCATAGTCCATTTACAAATCGGAAAAACAAAGTGATTGCTACATGTAAAATAGTTGCGCACAGCCCCTTTAAAAGCGTGTATAAAAATGTCGTCATCCTCATTGTTGACTTGACATCATCATAACTGAAGATTGTTCATCTCAGAAAAAATCTCCCCAACAAATGTATCACCCACTAATTTTGAAACCTCACCAAGAGCCTGTCAGGACCATGCTAGTCCAGAAGTTTGAATCTGTATTTCCAGATGTAGGTAGCAGAATGGAGAACTCACCCCATCCCACTAGGCCCAGCTTGAGCAGGTATCTCTTGATGTAGATGTTGAAGACTTGAACCAGCAACAGGTACAGGTGGAATCCTTCAATGGCCATCCAGGTAAAGGTGGCCAGGAGGGAGAAGTGGAGGAGCAGACCGAAGGCCGGACAGATCACCCCTCCCCAAGAATCGCTCCGTCCCAGGGCTTGTCCCGCCCACAAAACGCTCAGCAGGAAGGACAGGTGTAGGAGGAACAATGCCCCAGTCAGGTTCATGTGCACAGTCATTGACTGGTCAGACCGCCCCTTTCTGTGGAAGGAAACGCCCACCCACAACAAAAGGAAATGATGACTACCACATTTTGTCGTCACTTCTCACATCGTTTTGACCACAACATTCAGTTTCCGGTAACTATTCCTCAAAACCAACTTTTGAAATGGAAACTCTAAGTTTACATTTCACTGTAACCTGCAAAGAATGAATGTTGTTCTTCAGAAATGATTTTTGCAGAACCTGGGGAGTTCCACACTTACCTTATTGTTAATGGGGGGAGACCAGGCACAATTGTAGAACTTTGAGAAAATCCTTTTATTACAATTTTAGTCAGCAATACAAGCATGTATGGAAACTGGGTTCAGACACGCTACATGTCACCTTTAAACTGGCCTTGAACTCGGAGGTAATTTAATTATTATTCTAAAAGAACCCTTTTTCCACCCGGTAAGCAAACTTATGAATCAGCATTTTTATTATTATTTTATTTACTCTCTTAATTGCACTGATTAATCCTGAACTCATACTGTTATGATAATTTATCCCCAGGTTCCAAATTAGCGTAGCTTTGCCTTGTATTGCTTGCTCACAGAAATTAATAATTAAACAATCAGTAGGCCTATACCCCCCATGTGGCGCAATTGCTAATTGAGTAACAATCATGACTCATTGGGATTCCCATTCTACAGAAGTGTGCCCCTGTGTGTCCCTCCAAGAGGAAACGAGACCGTTCACAGAGCTGATATGCAGGGATGACACGGGACTCGTTTGGTTTCAGTGACTTGTCACTTGTTTTCCTAACCTTAACCTTAACTCTAACCCTTAACCCAAAACCGAACCCTAAATTTAACCTTATCCCTTACCCTAAATGTCAGTTTAGTGGATATAAGTAGTGATGACCCCTAAAACTGCAGCCTTTAAAGGATGCAGCCTATGCTTTGAGATGCACCCTATGAGAATAATCGACCTATTTGAGCGTATGGTTGGAGGACAGGTTGGATACATCTCAATCCAGTAGCACGGTAAAACGATGTGCATTCCTTCACCTCTCCGATATTTCCAACTTTTGGTATATCTGAGAGGGAATTCCACAGTTGTTAAGGCTGAACTCATAAGTTTTCACTCATGTCAGGTGAGGTTTGTCATCGTTGGACTCACCCATCAGTAGAAATTCTACACAATCACGCATTAAACTACAATGTAAATGATATTTTGGAAATTGGTTGCCAGTTAAAATATTCAGAAGAATCTGCTCTTTTAAACAAAGGTTGTTTTTTTTTTCCTGGAAAATTATAATGATATTTACTATTTATGCAGCTATTTTGTGTTTTTGTGTATTATGCATAATAATTTGTGTATTTGTGTAATAATTATTGATGCAACCTTGTAATAAATATCATACACACACTTTACAGTTGTAACAATGTACAATATTTATGCTTGTTTAAATTGTACACAAAACTTTTGTCATCGCTGCAAACACAATGTCACTTATTGGCATTTACCCATAGATGAAACATCTTGACTCATTTTTTTAAATTTACAAGCAAAACCTAATGGTTTCAAACACACACAAGTTTTGAAGTTTTGACTTCGCCACTTCTTTAGAAGAGACTGGCAATGGGATTCAAAAGGAAGTCTTTCTGTGCATAGGAGTCAGGTTTATGAATGACTGCGACAATTTATCTGAGATTTCAGATACATAAATATTGTAATTCGAGTGCATATCACAAAATGAATGTGAAAGCAGAAGTAGGCCTACCTCAAACATAAATGCATGAGTATGGAGATGGCTGTAAAAAGTACAGACAGGCCACAGCCGATGTAGCTGATCCAGGAGAGGGCAGAAGCATTGTGGGAGTCTACGGACACATCAGCGTTCTTCCAGACGGAAATCAAGGACCAGAACAGAAAAAAACAGAAAAACAGGAAACATTTCAAGAAAACCTTCACAACACAGCTACAGTATCTCACAAAAGTGAGTACACCCCTCACATTTTGACAGTTAATTTATTATATCTTTTCAAGGGACAATGCTACAGAAGTGAAACTTCTATATATTCTAGAGTAGTCATGGTACAATATGTGTAGCAGTGTAGATTTACTGCACTGTCCAAATACCTGAACAAACAGTCACTATTTCCAAAATGGATGGCAACAAAAGTGAGTACACACCCCAATTGATAATGGTCAACGAAGCAATGAAACGCGGCTTGTTCATCATGTTCATGCTTTTGTCTGTTTGACTGGGCCATATGAGGTTGTGTAACACGTTGAAGGGTTAAATTGTGGTGCTTTGGGTGCACTGCTCTCATTCTGGTCACTGGATGGTCAACATGGCACCTCATGGGAAAGAACTCTCTGAGGATCTGAAAAAGAGAATTGTTGCTCTCCACAAAGATAGTCTATGCTACAAGAAGATCTGTGAAACCATGAAACTGAGCTACAGCACGGTGGCCAAGGTTATCCAGCGGTTTTCCAAGACGAGTTCTGCTCGGAACAGGCCTCGTCAGGGTCGACTGAAGAGGTTGAGTCCTCGTACTCTGCGTCAGGTGCACAAGTTAGTTTCAGAAAACAGATGCAGGAGTGCTGGCAGCATTGCTAACAAGGTTGTAGCAGTGGGAAAACAGCCTGTCAGTACTCAGACCATACGCCATGCTCTGCGCAATATTGGTCTGCATGGCCGTCGGCCAAGATGGAAGCCTCTTCTGAAGCTAGCCCACAAGAAAGCCCGAAAACAGTTTGTTGAAGACAACCAGTCCAAGAACATGAAATACTAGAACCATGTTCTGTGGTCTGACGAGACCAAGATAAACTTGTTCGGCTCAGATGGTGTCCAGCATGTGTGGCGGCGCCCTGGTGAGAAGTATCAACAGAAGTGTGTACTGCCAACAGTCAAACATAGTGGCGGCAGCATCACGATCTGTGGCTGCATAAGTGCTTCTGGTCCAGGGGAGCTGCACTTCATTAATGGAATAATGGATCCAACATGTACTGTGAGATTCTGAAGCAGAACATGATGCCTTCCCTTCAGAAACTGGGCCGCACAGCTGTTTTCCAACATGATAACGACCCGAAACACAACTCCAAGATGACAACTGCCTTCCTGAAGAAGCTGAAGATGAGGATGTGGCCAATTATGTCTCCAGACCTGAATCCCATTGAGCACCGGTGGGGCATCCTCAGGAGGAAGGTGGAGGAACGCAGGTGTCCAACATCCACCAGCTCCGTGATGTTGTCATGGAGGAGTGGAGGATCCCAGCAAAAACCTGCGCAGCTCTGGTAAATTCCATACCTCGGAGAATCAAGGTAGTGCTGGACAACAATGGTGGTCACACTAAATATTGACACTAAGAACACAATTTGGCATGTTGACGGTGAGGTGTACTCACTTTTATTTGCCATCCATTTTGGAAATAGTGACTGTTTGTTCAGTTATTTGGACAGTGCAGTAAATCTACACTGCTGCACAGATTGTGCAATGACTACTCTAGAATATATTCAGTTTTCATTTCTGTAACATTGTCCCTTAAAAAGATATACTAAATTAATAGTCGAAATGTGAAGGGTGTACTCACTTTTGTGACATACTGTATACTACTGATGGCCTGAAGTGAATACCCATCCAAGGCATTAAAGATTGCTCCTTCAGATCACTTAACATTTCTGATCATTCAGGAACAGCATGACCTCCCAATTTCAGCATGTGGCAATGCCTGATTCATAGTATGCGAGTGGTTTACATCGGCAGCCGATGACTTTGAGCAATTTCACATCTTTTACTTTCGATTTGTTTTTGGTGACCCAATTAGCAACATATGCAGTCAGAAAAGTATTCTGGCCTCTACTGCACTCCGCATAATGAAAGCAGTTTCTCTGGCACATAATAGCACTTATATAAAGATGGGTGAGACAGTGTAGTCTTAGAACGCAAGAATTACTGAACAATCACCTCAGTGTCACAGTTTATTACTGACTGCTGACTGTATTTATTTGCCTAAAGGCAGAGAAGCATACAGCCACAGTTTATGAGTGTACAAAACCTAGCATAAGAGGAGAGCTAGAGACATCTTTCTTTGAAGGTTGTAGATACCCGAAATATAAGCAATCCAAATTCCCTCCAGGTAAAAGTCAAAGTAACAAGTGTCTTGCTCTCATACGCTAATTTTTATTCTATCATTACAAAGTGACATTATCTTTTAAATTCTGTCATTGTTTGTTGGAAACGTTATGCCGGACACAGGTAACTAAGCAACAAGATATTAAATATACGAGTATGTCAAAGCTGCTGTAGTGTCATACTACAAAGATCAAATTTCATGGTACACAGCCACAGGTTCTTGATGTCCTGGATTTTACAAATTATCACAATTAATGGTAACGTCCCACTGACACCAGGGAATTGTAATAACTTCTAGGACATATTGATTGTCATATGCATGCAAATGTATTGCTACAACAATGCAGAGTAGCGTGAGGTATCCAGTGCACAAGGGTGCAGTATGTCATGGACAATAAGATTTGTAACACTGCTTTAACTGCCTTAGTGAACACCCTGCAATGGATTTTTTAAACAATAAAAATATTCCAAAGAAATTTAGTCTAATATAAAAAATACTGCTTTAACCTTATTCAGGACCTGTTGTGTTCCGGGGTTCTGGCCTTTGGCCAGAACAGTATTATTCATGGTTTTAACAGTTTCATGTTCAAGATTTCATAGTTCATAGTTTCATAGTTTCATGTTCATAGTCACAGTTTTAACAGTTTCTTGTATCAGGTTCAAGCATTTCACAGTTCATAGTTCTTGTCCATGTTTTTACTTTTCCATGTTTTGTTTCATGCCAGGTCTGCCATGCCACTCCACCGCTTGTCTGCGTTCCGCCCCGTGCCTTCGTTGTTGCACATTTCAGAACTCTGGTTGGCTTTGTGGTTTCCCCCTTCCTTCTGTGCTGTGCTGATTCGGGGCTCTCTAAGCTTAATTGGCAATTAACTGTTTTTAAGTTACTAACATTTACTAACACTCACTGGGTGGTGTAATTCTTAGATAGGCACATTACTAATACTACTAATGTAGACAGGGAGTTTATTGTCATGATTCCTGCTTTGCTATTTCAAGATCTTGCTGTGGTTTTCTGTTCTTAACATTCATGCTTGCTTCCAAGCTGCATACTTAATTGGTACTTAAGCTGAGCACGCTCATTCTCTTAATGAGCAAGTCTTGTCATCCAATCTCTGTCCATGTCATGATCTTGCCATGCCTCTTGTTTCTCTCTCTCCAGGTGTTACCCCTCATGTCATGATTTCCAAGCCTTTATCTGGATGCGGTGGAAGTTGGCTGGCAGACAGTGTCTCGTTGCATGTGCAAGTTTAGCCAAGTTCTTGTTGTCAGGTTCCCTAGCATTTCTAGTTTCAAGTCTCGTCCTAGCCTCTTGTTTTGTGTATATATATTTAGTCTTGTTATTTATTTTTCTTGATCTTCTCGCCTGGAGTTTCCAGTGCCTTTTGTTTTTTGCATTTATTGTTTATAGCTCTGTGTAGCTTACCTTAGTTTGTTTTTTGCAACCCTTTGGGCCAAGTTTTTTGTTGGCCCTCGTGCCTGTTTTGTTTTGGTTTAAAATAAAATCCTCATTCCCGCATCTGGTGTCAACTGATTCCATATCAGGACCTTCGAAAAAAACCTACTTTAATGGTCAAAGGTAACGTTCAGTATTTTAGCTGAAAATAAACACTTCACACAGCACTACCTGTTTATTTTCAGAAGAGAGTTTGTAAAAAATTCGTAGCTCAACTACTAAGAACTACTGCAAATAAATGTCTAGTCAGGCTATCGACACCAGCATTCTACAGAAACGGCTCTACTTAGAGTAGCTAGTGATATTATTGAAGGCTTCTGACGCTGGTAAATGCACAATTCAAGTGCTGCTTGATCTAACTGCTGCTTTCGATACAGTAGATCAGTGGCGCAAATATTTTCTTATGTACCAAAGGGGGGCCCTGCAGAGAAAGTTTGGGAACCACTGGGTTAGGGTAAGGGTTAGGTTTGGGGCTGAGTTTAGGGGTAGGGGTAAGAGATAATGTTAGGGTTAGGGAAACCAGAGATGACTAGCTTGAATGAAAGCTGTTTAATGGAGATGAAATTACATCATATCAGTTTGGCGGATGGAATTATGTGACGACCCCAAAAATGCAGCCTTTGAAGTATGCAGCCTAGGATTTGAGATGCGCCTGTGGTTACTGCAATCACTGCAACAGGTTCTTGTCTTCCGGTCTTGTTCATGTGGGCACAAAAAGCATCTTCTCATTGCACCTGGCTGCATGTGTTGGGCCCCTTCTCTTAGATCAAAGTATCCTGGAGTGATCAAAGCAGCCCTGGTATACTTGTGAGGGGACAGTGGTCCCTGCTATACTGTTCAAATTCAGCACCGCTCTGACAATATAACTTTGTATGTAACACGTGTAATTAGAAGTTGTTAGCAATCAAAAGGGGGCTATATACTGTTAAAACATGGGCCACATGGTTTAACATGGCCGTGGACAAGAAATAAATATTTCTTATGTCAGTGATAATTATGCAACTTACTTGGGACAAATCCCTCCCAATCTCAAGACATGATCCTGGGGCCGTATGCATAACGCCTGGATAAGTGACTTATCCAGAGGATAGAGACTATCCCCCGGCTAGCGAGGTGACAGTGGTATGCATGTAGAGGGGACAGCACTATCCGCAGTCCTTATCTGGGGATAAAGTTATACCCAGTTTGAAATGGGGATAGCGGCTTTATTCCACGTATTCCGCTGGTCTCGCTGCCTGTTTAGTACAGCTGCTTTCAGAGACTTCCACTTATCTTGCAATTCTGAAATAGTGCGTTCTGCACAGCCGCACGAATTCACCTTTGCCGCAATTCGAGTCCGAAGTTCAGTTTTAATTTTGTTTGCTACAGTACATGTATTAGCTGTAAGCAGCACTGTACGTTCCACCGAGATTTCCACCAAAAGAACACAGATTTCGGTGTCAGAAAAGTTACTTTTCCGCTGCCACTTCGGTTGTGAAACAACTGATGCCTGCTGCATTATACATTGTAGAAAATAGCTATTTGTTGAACAACAATAAAATGAGAAATGTGTTGTTATGCAAGTGTATCACGAGGAATCCTGTACTGATATGCGCAGAATGCTATAAAACACAGCGAGTCCCCCTTTCTAAAAATAACGCCAGCGTGTAAACCTGGGATAGCTATTCCTTACACTGTCCTTGACTCATGCATACGGTGAGCACGCGGCAGTTATCCCTTGGATAGTAATCCGGAGGATAGGCGTTATCTGGGGGTAATCCTCCTCCATGCATACGGCCCCCCGCTGCTGCAACAATATTCTAGCCAGGAAGTATCCAATACTTTTCAAGGGGAAAAAAAATTGCACAGCGCCCTCTGCTTTGCTTAGAAGAATGTAATATCTTGTATCACTCTGAGGTCCAGTGGACCCCAGAGTATTATTGTCAATTTACTCAAAAAAGTGCATGATCTAGCAATGCCCTTCTTTTCTGTATTTTGTGTGACTTCACTTAACCACGGGGGATTACTTGAAATCTCGGACACGTGTCATTTAAAATGAAAACATAATAATAAATGAAAGTACTTGAGGTCCATTGGACCCCAAAAGTCCTGAATAGCGTTATTACAATGCTCTATTACTGTTCAGAAAATAAAGTGCCTTAGCTAAAATCAGCATAGGCAATTACATGTACATCTTCCTCTTGTGTATGCTGGAACCCTGACATAGGGTGGCAGCATTAGAATCGAAGTGAAGCTGGCCTATCATCAGGGGTCACTGCTCTTCACATCATGCATATATACAGCGATCACACAGGCATGCACATGTTAACACACACTCAGAAGACCAGCTGGGTCATGGATGAGGTCTCGATGGTCCTCATGTTTATCACACGTGATAGGAAGAGCCAGGCCCTAAATCTGAGTAAATCTAAATTTAAATCGTCACTCACTCTACCAAACATAATGTGAGGATTGTCAGGTCTGAAACTGCCAGGGTTTAGTGTTGGCATACTTGTTCATTAGGGGGAGAAAAAAAAAAAGGTCTGGATCAATTGTTAGTGTTAGGCAGGGCTCTCCAAATCCGGCCCTCGAATCTAAATACAGTCCTGGTTTTCCTTCCTTCCAGGCAATTAAGTGAACAGTTAATGCTGCTGATTGGCTAGATTGTCGTCTCACCTGACTCCCAAGGTAAAGGGAGGGTGGAAAACCAGCAGTTCTCCGCCCTCAAGGGCCGTGATTTGAGGAGCCCTGGTGTAAGGGACGGCTGTCAATGTCCTCCATTATTATTAGCTGTGCAGCTGCTTCTAAAATGTAGGAACAATGAACACTTCATCCAGAAACTGAGGGCTGCGGGCAATGATTGGCTTTATGATTTTTCATGTGGTTTGTTTACTCACAACCAGCAGAGCAAAGAAGCTCAAGTGATCGCAGCTGCAGACGATCGTCTTGTTCATCCGGGAAACCGCGCAACCCTCAGTGCTCCACCTTCCTGCCGTGTTAAAAAAAAAAAAAATAAAAACTTGTTTTTTTAAGGGCCTAGAGTACTTTCCTTCCACTGCAGACTAGAAGGCAGCTGCAACTGAAACCTAGCACAGCAATAGCAAATATTTGGAACTTAGCTAGTTTAGTTGCTAGTTTAGCAAACAGATAAAATGTTTTAAAATTGAATAGGGAATATGGCTGCTATCCAAAATGACACACAAATGCACACCTCATCATTTGGCTAAGCTAAACTGTTTCAGAGGCACTGGCAGTACCTCTGCCTGAGACTTACAATACATGATTAAAATAGCTTTGTGCCTGCACAATCACATATCCATAAACCCAGTGTTTTAACGTGTGGCATTATACCATGAACACACTGCTTTATTTGTGGAGGTTTTGTCCACTGAAGACCTTGGCCAATACGATCTTATCGTGTTGCCTTCGAAGTCATATCAGCGTAAGTTCAGTTTGCTGTGCGGATACAGGAGCCAGTCAAAAATACAGACAGGAGAGCGACTGTATGGGACGGCTCAGCGTCATCATTACCTGTGCCGCTGCCATTCTCCGGCTCCTCATAGAAAACGCAGATTGCTCCTGTCTGCGTTCAAAACACAAAACATTTCGTCCAGTTTTAGTCAGGGATATAGCCTATCAATACATTAACAAGAGCAAAAGGAAGCATTTTTGCCCAATATTGGATGAGGAACTCTTAGTATGAAGTCAAAACCTATGTAATTAGTGCAAGCCATCTAGTTAACAGGATTATATATGAATTCCACCATTACATTTTAGTTTATCGCATTATTATGGTAGTATAGAGTATAATGTAGTTGAAAATACAGGACAATGGGGGTGGGGAACAGAGCTCGTCAAACAGACTAAAAAATTCAAGACTCCTGACTTACTGTCATTACACTAACTGTTAATTTCTTTATGGTACATTAGAAAAGTGCCCTCGAGCAAAAATGAGCAAAGTAGAAATAAAGGGCCCCATTTTTATTTATAGTTAACTTTTTAAGGCTCCTTGTAAGTTCAGGTGGGTTGTGGGTAAAACTAATGAAGAAAAGGGCGGACCGTTGGTGTTTACCTCATTGATGCCATTGAAGGAGATCCTTACTGCCTGACTGATGTTCTTCACCGCCTCTGTTCCCACTTTCACACTGAATACCGTACCTCCAATAATGGTCTCATTTCCACTCACCTATACAGTAAGCAAAACAGAGAACATGGTGTGTAACACGTAGGTCATTCGTATTTTTAAACGTCTAACGAAGAGTAAACAAACAAATTTCATCACGTGTGGAAATATGTCAGCTTCTTGAAAACACACAGGATTCACCTTGACAGGCCAAATAAAGGTCACATGTCAAATTACCCGAATGTTGATGACCAAATCATGACTAATGGTCGATTGGTTGGGTGATTGCGTGTCCCTCTGATCAACAGCAATTAAAACAGGCCCAAAATCACTGTGTAATTGACAGCAGTACCTTTGCCACAGCATTGAAAAAGCTGCTGCTGAACAGTGTCACGGCCATTTCAGTCCTGTTCATAAAATGATGTGGTCCAGTGCTTTTCACCAGTGCCTCAGAGGAGAGATAGACAGCATGTCCTGTTCTGCTCATGTGCTGAAACTGAGTGGAGAGAGAGAGAGGGAGAGAGAGAGAGAGAGAGAGAGAGAGAGAGAGAGAGAGAGCTAAGGCACACCAAAGGCACTGACAGTACAAAGATAAGGACCAACTCACTGTGTTGGTATCACCCACTAAACCAAAGTCATCTAGTCTCTAAAATGGAAAATGGAGTGACATAATATCTTCCTCATTCGCCCACAGATTATATCTCTACAGGGCAACAAGCACACTAGTTTAACATGGTGGCACGGGGGGAGATATCAGAAATAAAATGCAAGCTGACTGTATCTTTACTTGCAGGACAAAAAAAGCTGTTAAAGCTGCCATTGACTTGGATGGAAATGGGGGCACAAGTCAGTACTATCTCAACCAGATCAGGAAATAAGTATAGAAATCAAAGCTTGGTTCCATGGCTCACTTATTTTTCATGTCCTTTCTTCCTTTTCACTTGTAGTAGACAGAGGCACTCCTTTCCCCATCAGTCTGTGTCTGTACCTGGCTATTCCAGCAATCCACTCCCATTGTTATCTTTTGAATGTCCCTCCAAACCCCCTCTGTAGGTCAATCATTGGTTTTCCCTTCTATTTGTGTTTTTGTATCCAATCAGTTTCATCTTTACAGTAAAGACGGGCCCTCCTTGTTTCAGGATAAATCTCTGGGCCCCCATCTTTAGGGCCTCTTACCATGCTGGTACAGACAGAGCCACAGACTTCAGCAGTTGGCTTTCATTTGTACTGTTCACCACTTGTTCACAATTTTACCAGTACAATAAAGTTGATGAAAGACTACTGGCTTTAATCTCTTGGTTCTACGACACACTCTTAGCATATTATTGTGGGAATCAAAAAGGCAGATCCACAGATTGATCATTTATACATACTTTGATCATTGGTCATTTATACATTTATACTTTTGCTAAGGACTCTCTCAGGCTCCCTGGCTTAAGATATCTTTGGGAACCTCCAACTTCCTGTTTCCAGACTACTTGAAGATTACAGTCTCATTGATGAGAGCTGAATTTTTTCCAGGTCAGGTGCAAGCAAATAAGGTGGGAAAGGTGAAATTATCAATCAAAGCTAACACTAGTAGCACCCAAAAACCGAGAAAATGCACCTTTTTTCTGAGAAATTCCAGTAAAAAGTTATAGAACACTGAGGTTCACTGAAGATTTGAGGCCAACTCTGTAAACCCCAGAAAAATTTTACCGAGGTATCCTGAAGTCTGTCTGTTGTATTTAAGTTTGGACAACACCTCAGTAAACCTCGGTTAAATTTTTCCGAGACACACCCAGGATTGTCTGGCCTACTGAAGTTCAGAGACCAAATCGGTATACAATGGCCAGTACTGTAAGCCTGTACTTCATCCACATTGCATCAACGGCCTGGATTAATAACACTTTGCCTCGTTGAACAGACAGTGCTGTTAATTTGCACAGTTAATTAGTGTTTGTACTGCAGTAGTGGAGGGAGGTCTTTAATGAGGCATGTGTTTTGACTGTCTTCACACCTCCCCTTTGTTGTGGTGTGAGCACCGGGCTAGCAGACAAACTTCAGTCTACCCTGGTGAAATTTAACCGAGGAATACCGATGTGATCTCTGAGCTTCAGTGGGCCAGACAATCCTCGGTTTGTTCTGGGAAAATTTAACCGAGGTTTACTGAGGCGTTGTCCAAACTTAAGTAAACTGGACAGACTTCGGGATACCTCGGTAAAATTTTTCTGAGGTTAACCGAGTTGGCCTCAAATCTTCAGTAAACCTCGATGTATTCCAAGCTTTTATAGGAATTTCTCGGAAAAAGGTGCGCTTTCTCGGTTTTCGGGCGGTACTAGTGCAAGAAAGGCACCGATTTCCAAGAAGGCAGATCCAGCGGTGTGACCTTGCAGTTTTCGATCTGTTATGTTAATAATGTGCAGTGCAAGGTTTTTCCATGAATACATGAAATACATACTCTGTTCATTCATATCTATGATCCACTAGCTATCATGGATTGCCGCACATTCAAGCATTTGGTACATTTCTGGGTTCAACAGTTTGTTTGTGGGTGAAGGGAAGCTCGTGACCCTGTATGGTGGAATTTACCCACAACAGCAGCTAACAGGCTGCAATGGTACGAGTGGAAGAAGCAATAGTTCACCACAGTACGGGGAAGTGAAAAAACTAACTTCGGAACGGCATTTCCTCGATTGCGTCAGCTGAAGTTCATGATAGGGATGAAAAGAGTTGTCAACATATACAGAGTACAAATGAAAACGCACCACTCACGAAATCTGGAATAGCTCCACGGATTGATATGTGAAGTATATACGTATGATGCATTTGAGATAATGAATGATTTAAGAAGACATGTAAACATCATTCAATTTCATTCACGATAATGTTAATGCGCGAGAGAGGTTTAACTGGTGTAGGGGTCAAACAGGAAAGTCAATAACGGGTGTGACCGCCATTTGCATTGACACATGCGGTGCATTGTCGTCGCATGGAGTTGATCAGTCTCTGGATAGTGTTCTGAGGGATAGCATTCCACTCCTGAACAAGGGCAACCTCAAGTTCTCGGATGTTGTCCATCTGGCTTCGACGTGAAAGACGTCGTCCAATTTCATCCCATAAGTGCTCGATAGGGGAGAGGTCGGGTGACAGAGCTGGCCAATGAAGCACGGGGATGTTCTGCTGTGCACGGTACTGCATAGACACCCTTGCAGCGTGTGCCCTAGTGTTGTCCTGTTGGAACGTGTGGACATCGTGGTGTTGGTTGAAGAACTGCACCACATGGTTCTGCAGCACCTGGTCCCGGTAGTAGACGCCGTTCACCCTTTCTCTGCAGATATGGAGAGGGGTTCTGTGATGGTAGCTTATTCCACCCCACACCATAACACTGCCACCACCCCAACGGTCCGTTTGAACGACACAATCGGCGTTATAACGTTCACCACGTCTCCGCCAAACACGTATACGGCCATCTGCGTTCTTTAAGTGAAATCGTGACTCGTCAGAAAAGATGACACCGTGCCATTGTCGTAGTCGCCAATTCTGGTGCCTGTTTGCCCTCTGTAGACGCTGGTTTCGGTGACGATCCTTCAATATGGGGCCGAAATAAGGACGTCGTGCACGCAGGCCTGCAGCTCGCAGACGGTTCCGTATGGTGTTGGGGTGAATGAATCCACGTCGTCCTTGGACTTGAGCAGCCGTTCTTGTCACTGGTAGTGTTCGGTCTCGGACATGATCCCGTACGATCTGACGGTCCTGACGTGCCGTTGTCACACGTTGTTGACCCGAGTCCCGAGTGCTCCCCGTTTGCAGAAACCTTTGATGGAGTCTTGCGATCGTTGTGTGTGCGCAGTGTAGTCGTCTGGAAATTTCCCTGGTGCTGGCGCCAATTTAAAGCATGCCTATGGCACGTTCCTGTTCAGGGGCTGAAAGTTGCGGCATAGTGTCGACGTTTCACAAGTGTCAGTGATGAAGGGAAATTTTATTTGGATTCACATGCTTTTAAAGGCAATGTGTGCACAAATTCAGAGTGAAATTCATTTTTCCCGTGGTGTGCGTGCAAGATGTAGCGTTTTTGCAAAAAACTGCCTAGCGTTAAAGTTAACTTGAAATTCTCGCATTTCTTGCACCTGGCATGTCGGGTGACGTCACTGTAGTGTTGTTGTTGTATAAAAATGATATTGAAGTTCATTTGAACTTAAATATTGACTTTTTTCAAGTGGTGTGTTTTCATTTGTACTCAGTATATTTTCTGCTGGACCTGAATAACATAGCCTTAAGTGACTGACCAATCCAGCACACTGTGCTTGAGTGAAATTCCTGCTCGCAGAGCCCAGTCTCATCCTGACTCGTCATAGTGACGCTACCTGACCAAGCATCGGCATGCAATGAAGAAGGAGGCTTCTGGAGTCCTTATTTGACGCTAGTTTAAAACGAACCCAAGCCCCTAGTCCCTAACCCTTAACCCGAACCCTAACCTTAACCCTAAATGTCAAATAATGATGCCAAAAGCCTCCTTTTTTGTTGTTGCATATAGCGTCACTGTATGACGTCTCAGGATGAGAATATGTTCACCCGCTGCAATATGTGTGTGATTGAGAATTGTGGAGGAGAGTTCTTCAGTTGTAAACGCAAGATTACAGCCTAAAAATCCTGCATGATATGTGTTTATGAACTGCCATTATAAGTCAATGGAGACTGAGTGGGGCATTCAAGTGATTTAGCACAGATCACTAACAAAGCGGCGGTTAACTATGAAACCGATATGACCACAGGCAGTGAACTCACATCTGTGTGGGTATCAACTTCACCCCGGTGAAGGTCCAACAGGTTTTCGTCGAACGTCGGAGGCATTCGTCCGCTTCTGCATCGATTAATGTTTGCTTCATAACACCTGTTAAAGAACGTTTTGACGACTCAGGTTTCAGAGATATCTTTCTGGAGTCGGTAATCAGCCTACTTTCTAATTACAGTGCGATGTTAAGTTGTTCACAGTGTAGGCAAGAGAGAACAGATAAAGAAACAATTCATTTGACTTTAAAGGAGCTGTGTCATGATTACTGCGCAAAATTACTGCGCATTTGCTAATCCGCATCCATTTTGCATTGTATTTATATGTTTTAGTTACTCCGGCATTATGATGCTTTCTATGGAAATTTGGGGATTCAAAGCGCTATTTTGAGCTTTAGCTAAGGGATACAAAGAATTTAAACTGGTTGCCTTAGCCAATAATCATAGAAGAAGAAAAATGCCTTCAAGATTTTGAGCAGTTGAGCTCAAAATCTTACTTTTGCAGCTTGCAGTTGAGCAGATTTCCTTTGCTCAAAGTAGTGAGCATGTGCAGTAATCGTGACATGGCTCCTTTAAGACTATCAACTCAAGAAATTGTCAAAGGCACATTTCCATAGGAACAAGCTCTTTCATGTCAGAGACAGTGCACTCCCTTTTTAAAATTATTTTAATTGCACATCTTGTATTTGTTGTGTATGGTAGGTAAATGCAAGTATCCAAAAGAGCCAATAGACTTAATCAGTATTGAACCCCATTGTTGTATTCTGTTGGTTTCGTAGTTTGTTTCCTGTAAGCTGATAAATTCTTTACCTTGTCCACGAGAGGTTGCTCTGCTTACACGAACTCAGGACCTCATCACATCTCATTTCTGAAAATACAGGCAAAATTGAAGGATTTTTGATATCATTAAGGCTCTCATTAACAATGAAATGACAGCTGGAAGGAGGTTCGAGAAGTTGCCAATAGAACAAGATCAGCCTCTGCCCCAGGACCTCATTGAGTGTCATACATTACTTAAGCACTGTCCAGAACTCCTTTGGCAACTTGAAAGGATTCTGAGCGTGATGTAGTGCATGGGGAGAGTTCCCAACCAGTTTGGGTGCACAGAGTGCTTATGGGTCCACGGTGACTGAAGCTGCTTTGCGATCCAGGTTGAGAGGCGGGTTGGACCCGGGTCAGACAAGGGTCAATTTCAATGTGAATGGCACACCAGTCCGACTGCTAACAACCAAAGCAATAGGTTCTGGCTAAACAGCTGAGGTTCCCGTACCACATCGCTTCCACAAGTCTCCGCCCAGGCATGGTCATCAAAGGACACGAAGTGCATGATCCCGTTAAAACTGACAGCATCCTAGGACATCCCTCTGGATGCTAATCTCCCTGCATCCAGAGGGATGTACATTCAAAGGAAATGCAACATGCTTGTCATGCTTGTCACCACACATAGTTTTGTACGTCTAGCTGCAATCTCCTTTGCATCGAGTCTCTCTGATAGAGTCTGGTCAGGAGTTCCTCTGTCTACATTCAGCATGCCTGCTAATTCCACTGCTTTCTGGGGAGAGGGCCATACAAGCTTACATGAACTCGAAGGATATGCAACATGCTGGCTGCAACATATTAATCCATTTCATTCCATTACATTCATGCTCTTAAGTTTTATTAGGAGGTGTCTCTGCTCGTCTGTTGCCTTTGGGAGCGCAAGTTTAGGGGTTTGTGATCTCAGGGACTGTCTGTGTCATGCTGGCTCAGATTATTCCACAGCATCACTCTAGCAGAGTCACCGCCAAACTCAAATAGAAATGGTTCTGTGATAAATGCTTAAATCAGACGTAAGTGTCCTGATGGAATTGATTCAATGTCTTGTCTCTTCCCCTGTTACCCAGTATTATCATTTGCATACCTCGCCCCTTTTAAGAATGTCCCGTCTGTATAAGTTTATTGTGGAGTCAGTGCTGTCACTGGATTGTCATGGTTTATACCCTGCTAAACATTCCAATCAGTTTTGGTCGTCTTCTATTGAGCTGAGCTCTTCTTCTGTGTTTTTAAGAATATAACTGATACAAAAAAAACGTAATTACTCCTCAGGGTCTTTTTAATAGGAACAAGCTCCTATAACTGACAAATATATCAGGACCAGTTGAGGGATCCTTCCTTGCACAATGTTATAATTAGACCCACAATTGTATCAGTCCATTTTTGGCAGTCGTGTCCACCTATAGTACAGGTTGACCTTGGTTAGGCCGATGGTTTTCTGTCATGGTCTTCCGCTGTGGCTTGTCTACTACAATGTCAAAAAAAGCTGTGAATTAAGAGGTGTTCTTCTGCATAGCATTGCAATAATGCGTAGTTAAGTTACTGTCGCATTCCTATCAGTTTGAAATAGTGCGGCCTGTCTCCTCTGACCTCTTTAATTAATAAGGCGTTTTTAGACCACAGAACTTTTTTTCTTTTGCTTTAAACACAGTTGTCAGCAAAATCTCTGGAGGTCAGCAGTTTCATAGATTTTCAAACCACTCAGTCACGCAACAACAGTCACTCCACCTTCAGCCACATAGATCACATTTATTCCCTTATCTGATGTTTGCTCTGATCAAAATCAGTATGTTGACCACCGCTATTTACTAGATTGATTGTCACAAGGTTAGAGCACGGTGGGGGAAACTGGAATTACCGCATTTTTTTTTCCTCGCACCGCATCCACCCAAATTCCCCCCATCATTCTAAACCACCTTCTCCCTCATAAAAACCTCCCAAAAATATTTGTGCCCTCTTTTAAAATCGTTCTGGCCAAAAAAAAAAAAAAAAAAAAGCCCAAAAAAGTGGAGGTTGTGTATGGTACTCATGCCCAACGTTGAAAAAACGTTGCGAAATCAACGTTGATTCATCTTTCAAAATCAAAACATAATTCAACAGTGATTAAACTGTGATCCATGACGTTGATTCAACAGTGAAAAAACCTTGAAATGCCAGCTGGGTAATGACATTTCTGAATGCGTCAACTGACTCGAGTGGCCAAACAACATGCTGTGCTTCAGAAAATGTATATTTTCTTTCCACAGAGTGCGCATCTCAAAGCGCCGTATGTCGTACAGTCATACTTGCCTCTGACTAACAAACAAATGCACAATTTCGCATTTTTTTCCCCCGCAATTTTCGACACATACGTCGTCTCGACAACCATTTCCATCGGATTCGGACTTTTCTTTCATTTCATTTACAATGATTGTTATGAGTGCAAATAATTAGGCGTTACAGCCAAGTTAAAATAAATTACCAAATAAAACAACAAGATTATAATAAATGGGCTGAAACAAGTTTTCCCATATTTGAATAGTAACATAGTTTCACGTAGCCAACTGGATTAATAAGTAACCTTAGAGGAGTCAAAAATTAAGATTAATAATTTCAAGATTGGATTGAATAAACTTCTGACTGGTGAAATTCTGGAAACACGGGTGCAAAAATAACCATTCGACAGATAGCTTGGAATTCCGATCTTATCACCTTTTAAATCTGCGCTGATCAAGAAATGGAGCAAGGAAAACAGTTGGTGGTCCTCGTCCCATACTCGCATTTATACGTGTGGCCAACGCTGAATTTTTTTCTTGCCCTCACTTCGCACTATATACGCGTGGCACATGCTTAAAAAATAAGTTTGCCAAGAAAAAAAAATTGGCTTTGGACACTTAAAATAAGTGAGGGCAATGAATCAATGTGCATCTTGGCCACACTTATAAGTGCGTCTAACGCGAATTTCGATCAATTTTAGTGCTTGGACGCACTTAAATAAGTAGCCTATGACTAGTCACCTCGTTTTGAAAATCACTTCATTTAAACGACTGAGAAGCCTTTATGTACTTGCGCAAATTTTCAGATTATCTCAGCGAACAAACGAGAAATAATTACAATAAAACAAACTTACGTCCCTGGCTGATAGTACTTGCAAGTCTTATGAGAAGAAACAGGATGAGTCGTAGTTTTTTCATCTGGCAGAATGCGTGTGGACAAAAATAAAAATTACTTTAAGATGCTATAGTTCTTAATTGCGTTTAATCGCTGTCTTCTGCTCCTTGACTCAAGTGCGCATCGATGTTTCAACAGCAGCCCACCGTTTTTTTTTTCTTCTTTTTTATGACGTGATATGGGAAGTTGAAGCTCAACACAAATTGAAACTATATCAGCCTATAACCCCGTCACTGCTCATGGCTTATTCTGCGCGCCACTGTCACCATGCTGAATAGTTGAGTCAAATGTACCTTGTTTGGTTGTTCGCATTTGCACGGAGCCAAGCCGGACTGCAATAGCAACGAGAGCACAATTGAAAATAATGGATTTATTATCAGCACGTAAAATTCGGCAATCTCGCAAAGGCCTAAGCATAACAATGACACAACATTTTTTATTACTCACATTTATTGCTCAATGAAAAAATGCATAAAATCTGCTTCTGAAAATACATATTCAGAGGTGGATCTGTTAGGGGAGGTCAAGACGCCGACTGGCTTATACAGAGGACCTCACCTCTCTTAACAGGCAAAGAAAGTCCAAAAAAAAAAAATGAAAAACCAATACAACAAATCAAAGTATAATTTAAATATATGTATACACACACGCATATGTATAGGCAAATATTTACACTAAACAATCTGACAATTAATATAAACTTAATGACAAAAAAAAAGGTTTTATGTGGACACACACCTGCCAAGTGCGTCACCCTGCGGCGATCAAGCTCGGCCTATCGCCAGCAGCGCGGAAAATGACATCACGGCGGCAAAGTCGAGTGATGCAATCGCTATGAAGTAAAAATCAATGAACGAATTGCATGTTCTGTTCAAGGAAACTAAACATGTACGTGTATTTTATCCAGAAAACTGCACAAACGAGTAAGAGAATTGGGCTTTAATTAACTCAATTCTCCTCTGTCGTAAATTGGATATGTAGGCTGGCACTTTGTATTGAAAGGGTGAGATGTACAGTGCCGTGGAAAAGTATTGGCCCCCTTTTCTTTCCTTTTTTTTTTGCATATTTGTTACACTTAAATGTTTCAGATTAGCAAATACATTTTGATATTAGACAAAGACAACTCGAGTAAATACAAAATGCAGTTTGAAATGATGATTTCATTTATTAAGCTATCCAAACCTACCTGGCCTTGTAAAAAAAAAGTAATTGCCCCCTAAACCTAATAACTGGTTGTGCCACCCTCTGCGACAAATGCAATCAAGTGTTTGCGATAACTGGCAATGAGTCTTTCACAGTGCTGTGGAGGAAATGTGTCCCACTCTTCTTTGCAGAATGTTTTAATTCAGCTACATTGGAGGGTTTTTGAGCATGAACGGCTTGTTTAAGGTCATGCCACAGCATCACAATCGGATTTAAGTCCGGACTTTGCTTGGGCCGCTCCAAAACCTTCAGTTTTTTTTTTTTTTTTCTGCTATTCAGGGGTGGACTTGCTAGTGTGTGTCAGATCATTGTCCTGTTGCATAACCCAAGTGCGCTTGAGCTTGAGGTCCCCAACTGATGGTTGAACATTCTCCTTCAGGATTTTCCGGTAGAGCAGAATTTATAGTTCCATTAATAACAATAAGTCGTCCAGGTCCTGAAGCAGCAAAGCAGCCCCAAACCATCGCACTACCTCCATCATGTTTGACTTTTGGTATGATGTTCTTCTTATGAAATATGTTAGTTTAATGCCTGATGTAACGGGATGCACACCTTCCAAAAAGTTCAACTTTTGTCTCAACAGTCCACAGAATATTTTCCCATAAGTCTAAGGGATCATGAAGATTTATTTAGGCAAATGTGAGATGAGCCCTTGTGTTCTTTTTGGCCAGCAGTAGTTTTTGCCTTGGAACCCTCCCATGGATGCCATTTTTGCCCAGTCTGTTTCTTATTGTGAATCATGAATACTGACTTTAAATGAGGCAAGTGAGGCCTGCAGTTCTTTAGATGTTGTTCTGGGTTCTTTTGCGACCTCCTGGATGAGTTGTCGATGCGCTTTTGGAGCCACTCTGGTAAGCCAGCCACACTGGGAAGGTTCACCACTGTTCCAAGTTTTCTCCATTTGTGGATAATGGCTTTCACCGTGATTCGCCGGAGTCCCAAAGCCTTAGAAATGGCTTTGCCACCCTTTCCAGACTGATAGATAGCAATGTCACTGTCTTCATTTGTTCTTGAATTTCTTTAGCTCGCAGAATGACATGTTGCTTTTTTTTACCCTACTTCACTTTGTCAAACAGATTCTATTTAAGAGATTTTGTGATTCAACAGGTCTGGCAGTAATCAGGCCTGGGTGTGGCTAATGAAATTGGGCTCAGAAAATGCAGTTAATCACAGTTAATTCATGATTTAACAAGGGGGACAATTACTTTTTCACATAGGGCCAAGTAGGTTTGGATAGCTTTTTTTTTCCCCTTAATAAATGAAATCATTTCAAAACTGCATTTTGTATTTACTCGGGTTATCCTTGTCTTATATTAAAATTTGCTTGATGATCTGAAACATATAAGTTTGAAAAATGTGCAAAAAAGAAAGAAATCAAGGAGGGGGCAAATACTTTTTCACGGCTCTGTAAGTGAAGTGTAGTAACTTCTGATCACAAAGTTTGCCTAAATCAACAATTGCACGTTACAGTGTATTGATTACATTGAAATCGTAGTTAACTTATTTAATTAATTAGGCCACTTTTCGCATTGTGGCTACGTGTGGCTACCCATCTTTACATGTCTATATTCACCATGATTAGCATCTCTCTAATGCTGATCCGGGTTCCTTCTCTCTCTCATTTTGGTCGGTAATTAGATTAAGTGAATGGGAACCAGTTCGGAGTCAACAATCATTTTAAGGTGAGGTTACTGCAGGGCTTTTATACCTTTGATGGCATTTCATTGAAAATCTTGGATGTAAGAGGCTGAAGCTAAGCCGCATAAAAAACAGTACTCGTATTAAAAGGGTGAAACCGAGGTTAGCCTAACTATTTTCATCCCATATATCAGGATTCTGCTGCCAGAATCACCATGAGAGATCAGAGGGGTGAGAGGAGGGCCCCCAAAATCCCTTTTTTTCTTTTTTTAAGACGGCAAGTGATTTGTCTCTTTTTGGGGGTCCTTAGGATTCAAGTTCAGTGATAAACATCTGTATTAATGTAATTGTAACAGATTTTGGAGAGTTTAGTCCACTCTTTCTATGTTATCCTGTTTGACCTCCACTCTCAGAAATAGGGGTACAGCAGGAGTCCATTTCTGTTCCCCAAGGTACAATGAGCACTTATGTACCCTTTAGGGCTGATTATAGGACCTCAAGGTACCTGTGTGAACCTTCTTAGGGTCTAAAAGGTACTTTTATGTTCCAAAACAAATAAAAACCCACTTTTAAGGTACAACAGCAGTACCTTTGAGGGTACCTTTGTACCTTTGTCACTGGGGCAGAATCCAGGACCCCCCCCCAGATCCGGCCCTGATAGGCTTAAGCCATGTCCACTTTATTTATTTAATGTTGTTTTTGTCCTAAAAGTTTAAGACTGCAGGTTTGCTTGGAAATTAGTCTGACCAATGGCCTTGCTTGTCCCCAGTTGCGATAATGGTCTAAAAACGAAAGCATTTCAACGACTACGAGATCAGACAAAAATGACAGAAAGCAGTGGAGAGGCGGAAAAGCTTCGAGAATAAAGTAAACATACATTGGAGCCTCAGGCTTTCAAACGCTAAAAAAATTGACCAGCTGTTTTTGCCACGATGATCCTCATGTAGTAAGCAGTTTGCATTTGGAGGGGGAAACGGAAAGCTGTAAGACTGGCGTTAAATAGGCTATCGCAAGTACGTATTTGGTTAAAATGTGCTTGAGATTACAAAATGCCCCCACTGAAGGACCAGCTGTTCATAACCTACATTTTTGATATTGATTCGTTGTTTTACGGTGGCAAATAAAATTTTTCCTGCAATACAGCAAGGAAGACTTTCAAATTTTCCTATTTAACCCTAGAACACTATTGCTAAAATTAGTAACACCATCACTAACGCCGGGTGATTTTTCCCGATATAGTAAAATACCCAATAAAAAGTACTTGTCATCAAAATATGACAATACATGACGAATTAGAGTAGTGTTCTTTTATTTTCAACTGTGCCATGTCCAACAAAATGAAAAAAAGTACCCTGAGGTAAACAAAACACCCATGCCTTCAAAGATGTCAAAGACAATGCTGAAGCTGCCCAGGGACCCATAACACTCAGACAAACGCAACATAATGAAAATTACGTAAACACGTTTGCTCGGGTGAAAATCACCCGGCGATAGTGCTCTAGGGTTAAAACCCTGTCTTGACGTCCAGAATCACCTGCCAGTAAACTTACAACCAGTGAGTGCTGTGGTTCTGAAGCTAGTGAACTATTCTATGTCCTGTTGAGTCTGGAACACATGTAATGTTATTTAAAAAGGTTATGTATGAATCAATCCAAATAGTGCAATGGTCTTATTGAAAAATTATAAATGGCCCCAAAGTCACATTTTTTTTCACATTCATTCATGTAAATATATTATTAATAATAATAATAATAATAATAATAATAATAATAACTTCTTCTTTGTCTAGGTGGTGCAGTGATTAGCACTGCCACCACACAGCAAGAAGGTTGTCGGTTCGATTTCCGGCCTGGGACCTTTCTGTGTGTAGTTCCAGAGCATGTAGGCTACAATGGAGCTTAATTTTAACTTTTGGTTACAGCAAAGTGTGCGCGTATGGCGGGCCATCAAGTCACGATCAGGTTGGGCCGCCATGGCCGAAAATGCCAGGGCCGTTTTTTTGTCCCAGTCCAGCCCTGCGCCGCCCCCCCCCCAAAAAAAAAACTTTCTGTAAGGTTTGCCCTTGCAGTCCCTCCCCTTGCTGTATGCTTCGCCTCCATTTTTACGGGCAACAGATGAGACTCGTTGAAGTGGAGGTGAAGCCAGCGTATTTAGGGGCTGTCGCCAGTCCTGGTTGCTTCTGCATTTGTTTCTTGCTGCTGATGGCTGCTCTGGCGTCGGCTCCTTTGCTGTTTCCTTTGTGTAACTCAGTCCATTTTATTAATTAAAACTTTGATTTTTTTTCTAACCAGCCTGGCGGGTCTTCTGTTCATATGGGCCCATGGTCCCAGTGCCCGCCGGACTGCAGTTTGCATCCAGCGGGACAAAACCACGACACCTTCACTCTCTGCTCCAGACCCACCACCATATTGTAGGCATTATTTATTGAGTAAATGAAGGAATTGAAAAATTAAAAGGGAAGGAAAATTATTTGAATGATGTGTTTATTTGCAAACAGCTCCATTGGCTGGGATTCACTCCCTTGAAACTAGCACAGAAGGACAGCGTTTGCAAATTATATACGCAAGTTATTTTTCGGAACAAAAATTTCACCAAAATTTTGCATGAAAAAAATAAAAAAAAATCACTATAAAAATTAAAATTAATTACTAAAAAAATCTACAAAAAAAAATAATCTGTTCATTTTACAGTAATTTTTGCTTATTTTTAAGAAGGGCACCAATAATTACTGAATCAGCGCTATGACATCAAAGGTCATATGGCACTTAGTTCATTTGCATTATTAATTTATTTGCATATAAACACTTCAGTCTACCTTTTTCGCCTTGATATATAATTCCCAGAAGAGAGGCAAAGAGAACTTTTTTTTTCTTTTTTCTGAATAACTGTATGCACAATTAGCTTGATAGTGATCCTACCAGCGAAATAGAAAGATCCTAATAGTAGTTTAAATGGAACAAATAAGCCATTAATATAAGAAATATTATTGTGAATAATACTAATAATAGTAGTAGTAGGGAAAACGTGGATAGCTGCTTAAAGCCGCAAAAATTAATGTTTGACAATTCAGCCAGTAAACTGAATTATGGCATAAAATCAGCCAAGATTATAAAAACAACCACATTTTTTTAGATGGCTACCAAAATATTAAAGCTAAGTATTAAATGCAAAGCCAATGTTTTCAAACTTTGAAAATGTTAAGTTACAATCACCGAGCACTTCATTAGGAACACCATACACATACTGGATAGGACATCCTTCCTGGCTCTCAGAGCAACATAGATTGCACAAGATTTTTGAAACATTCTTTGGAGATTTTGGTCCATGTTGACATGATTGCAGTGCATGATTTCTGCAGATTTTTTAAGATGCACATTCATTAAATGAATGTCTTCCTCTGGTTCATCCCAAAAATGCTCTATGGATTCAGATCTGGTGACTGCGAAGATGAGAGTCATTTACATGAAACCAGTTCACGGTGACTTTTGTTCTGTGTCATTGCATTTTTATCATGCTGGAAGTTGCCATTAGAACCCTGCTCCTGGATTCAGTCCATGAGGTCCAAGAACTGCTTGTTTTCTATTCTGATGAGGTGATGGGGATATGTACAAGTGTTATAGACGGATAATAACTGGGTAGAATAAATAAACACATTATTGTTTCATTATCAAAATATTAAACCTCCCTTCTTTTCTGAGAGCGTGCAGCTGAGCACACAAGCTGAAGGAGAAAAACTGATTCTGCGTGGCTTTTGCTGAGGCGATGTGCGTAATGCTTATGTTTGAAGTGTTGCTGTAGAAGTCTCTCTTTTAGCCTTCCTGGAGGTCCTGCAGATCCACAGGAAGATGAAGAACCCTGTATGTGACGGGAAGGGGGAGGCAGGTCAGAAAAGGACTATTCTTAACCAGCAGGTGTGACTACATTTGTCCTCTTCTACACATAACCAAGCACCTACTTGCAACATCTGGAACAGTCATGCAGAATTACAACCACAATTCTGAAATAGTTGGGACGAAGTGTAAAGTGTGAGCTCACTTTGTGGATAAAATGTAAAAAATGTCTTAGTTTCAACATTTGCTGTTTTTTCTGTTCTATTGTGAATAAAATACTGGCGGGTGTGATTTGAAAGTCATTGCATTTTGATTTTATTCACATTTTATGATTTGTCCCAACTGTATCGGAATTGCCGTTGTATTAGCATCCATGACAAAAATGGAGAAAAAAAGGCTGTGTGCTCTCAACAAGCACATTATATGGAACAGCCAATCATAGGGCGGAAGTGGAATGCACGAAATCGCGCAAATACGGGTAAGAAGCCTCTCTCGGAGCGCTGCAAGCAACTATAGTTGCCCTGTGGCGGCCCCTTGAGGCAGGGTTTGGTATTGCTGCTTTGGCTTCATTTTATGCAGAAAGGTAATGTAATCACTGCCTGACTGATGAGACCTAAGCCTGGTGCTCACCAGCCTATAAGTTGCTTGCAGTTGGTCAGTCACCCCTCTCTCCCTCTCCTTGCAGATACCATGCTGCCAGAATTCTGAGCCTGGGTTTCCTTTGTTCACCATTCTACAGCACCTACATACATTTTCCACTCAACCACCATGCACATCATGCTTACTTTACTGACAATCACACCTCATGAATTGTGATTATTTGTGGATTTTGCATTTTTATATAGGCCGTATTTACACTGTAAGTCTTGATGCCCAGATTGGATTTGCTGCCTGAATCCAATTTTTTTAATGGGTCACATTACACTGACAATGTAAATGAGGCCATAGTTTGTTAAATAAACATATTTGTTATTCCTTTACAACAGTGTATCTCCTTTTTTGTTATGGCTTTGAGACCCAGGCTGTGACATGCCCAATGATGTAAGCTACCTGCATCAGATGCTCTTTAAACCTATCATGTGGCAACTTGTTTAAAAGAGCTCCCCAAGGGACCTCTTTTAAACCAGTTGCCACACGAATGGTTTTCAACAGCTCAGGATAATTACATTTTTAATTCCTTGAAAACTCATTCAGTGCTCTTTGGGTTAAAGTTCAAATCAGTCTTCAGAATGGGGAAAATATGTGGCTTCAGTGACTTTGACAGAAGCATGGCTGTTGGTGCTAGGTGGTCTGGTCCGCGTATTTCTGCGAATGCAAAAATATACAGCATCCAGCGAATGGCAGCTCAGCAGAGGGCAGTGTTGTACTGAGGAAAGTGATCACAGGCAAATGGTCAGATTAGCTTGAGCTGACGGAAAGGCTACAGCAAAATAGGGAGCCTCGGTGTGTAACTGGTGGGCAAAAAAAATAATTCCCTGCTTGCACAATATCTCATAGTGCAAAATACGTTAAACCTGTTGGAATGCTTTTTATATATGCGAGGGTGAATTAACTTTTCATATCAGTGACTTTTTAAATTTAATTTTCACTTTCCATGATGCTCCAGCTTTTCTAAAGTATGGAATGTATGTATTTATTATATTACTTCACGTTTGAATGGTCATAATACTTCACTAGCTGGAATTTTTTTTTAAATAAACATGGTGAGCACTATCGAAGTGACCCAAGAGCAGTTCTGTAAGGAAGTCTTCCTGAGATGCCCCAGATTTCCAAGATAAAAGACTCAGTGACTGTACAAATGTTTACAATCGTGTTATTTTTTGTATTTCTGCATTCTCTGTCACTGTGTCATCTTTCTAGATTGTTACTGTTGGTAGCCTGACCGTTGAGTGAAAGGAACTAGCATGAGATTACAAATTTTCCATTTCATTTCTATATAGTTAGTGGCATTCCCCCAGCGCTAATGGCAATAAAATAGCAACTTTGAGGCTATATGCTGGAAAAATGTGACTCAATTTCGCTGAGGTCAAAACCCACTTCCTTGACAATGGTTCACGCTCACAACATAGCAACACCGACACAACGCATTGACTCCTGCGCTGAACACAAGGCGCGAAATGCCTGAATATTTGACAATCAAAAATATAGAGAGAAATGCTTCCTGTTCTTTTACAATTACCATATTTTGAATTTATGATCGCTGAAAATAAAGCTTAATTCCATACTCAGACAAGAGTACCCTGGTGATAAACACTACTGTTCTAGTTCTTTACTTGTGGTTTGGTTCATTAGGTGTGAACCAGTTGCCATGGCTACGGCAAGCTGACCTTAAAATTACGTCACCACTTTTCCAGCGAATTTATGTGGTTTCTGAGAATTACGCAAGGCCCTCCTGCTGGAAATTTGAGCATATCGCTCTGATTCAACATATTCTCTAGTATATGTTGACCTCAGCCTGGGATTGCATGAGCACTAGATACGCTTTGCTGAAGCTGAATGCTGTATCAGTCAGTCACTCAATTGACAGAAACAGACATTACCTTGTATAGGGCAGCCTGAAACCTGCCTAAAATTATTATTAATATATTTTTGTATGGATATATTTACAATTGTTTGGGTGCCAAATTTTTACTTCTCTGGTTTTCAGAAAAAAGAACACTTCAGAAAAAAATTACATGGAAATAATTGTAACGACATAAAAGTATTTCAATAAGTTTGAACTTAAAGTGGACTCTTAATCATGCTATATTTGCAGCCTTTGTCACTCAATTCATTTATTATTAGGTGCCAATAATTCTGTATTTCACATTTGCTTTCTGGCCTTAGCTACTGCTTAGAGCATCAGTCTAGATATCCACTGCAACCCTTCAGATCCATTTTGCCGTGACATTTAGGGCAGATATCGGTCCCCTTCTTGATTTCTCCTATTTTGCATATTTGTCATACTTTTATGTTTCAGATCGTAAAACTATATGAAGCCATTTATAAGGTTCAGGGAATCAAGCAAACCACGGCGTGAGCCATGATCTACGAACGGAGAAAACTTAGAACAGCGATGAATCTTGCTACGGGTTGCCGGCCGACCAACTTTCTTCCAAGAGAGCATGGACATCTCGTCCAGGAGGTCTAAAAAGAAGCCAGACTAAAATCTGAAGAGCTGCAGGTCACACTTGCCTCAGTTAAGGTCAGAGTTCACGACTCCGCGAGTGAGCAAAGATGGCATCAGTGGGAGTGCAGCGAGAGACAAAAACCACTGCTGATCAAAAAAAAAAAAAAGGCTCGTATTACAAAAAGTATCCTCATGACCCCCAAGACTTTTGGGATAGTGGACTGAGGAGTAAAAAGTGAAACATTTTGGATGACATGTTCGTTTCTTCAGAGCTAAAACTAACACAGCATGCACAGTGATGACATCACACCGACAGTCAAACAGAGATGGTAGTGTGATGGTCTGGGGCTGCTTTGCCGCTCCAGGACCTGGGCAATTTGAAAGAACCATGAATTCAGCTCTCTACCAGAAATTACTGAAGGAGAATCTTCAGCCATCAGTTCCTGAACTAGAGATCAGGCGCTGTTGGTTTAAGCAGTAGGACAATGACCTGAAGCGCATGATTAAATCCACCCCTAAATGAATCAAAGGAAACAAAATGAAGGCTTTGGAGCGACTACTCAAGGTCCTGTCTTGTATCCAGTCGTGATGCTGTGGCATAACCTTAAACAGACACTTTGCGCTCCAAAACCCTCCAGTGTGGTAGGATTAAAACAATTCTACTGGGAAGAGTGGTCCGAAATTCCTCTACAGAGGTGTACAAGAGTCATTGCCAGTTATCGCAAATGTTTGCTAGCAACTGTTGCCGTGAAGGGCGTCACAACCAGTTAAACGATTAGGGGGGACAATTATTTTTTGACACGGGTGATATAGGTTTTGTGTAACTCCTTACCGTCAATTAATGAAATAATTTTAAAGCTGCATTTTGTGTTCACTCATGTAGTCTGATATTAAAAGCCACTAGATGATTTGAAAAGTTTAAACATGATGCGCAGAAATAGAAGAAAATGGGGAGGGGGCAAATGCTTTTTCACAACAATCTTAGTGACTCCCGCCTCATCGTCTCTGACGTGAACTCATCGTCAACAATTTTTGATTTCTGAGTTGATTTTATGAAAATTTTTGAAGTCGATAAAGTCAAATTTGTTCTAGGCCAATTAACAACACATGCATTGTGCACTTAGCATATATTTTGATAGTTTAATTGACTAAGAGAAGGTTGTAAAAATATATCCTCAATGTTTTTATGTTCACATGACAAGTGGTCACTATCTTGCGCAAAAAGATGAAAGTTTCCCAGCATTCCTTGCAGCAATGGATTGGTGCCTCATCACTCTAAATTGTTGTTCAGTTTATGTGCTTCTATTGTGTACAGTGCAATTCCTTGTGCCCTGCTTGTCATTTCGTCATTGCATTGCATTATTGACTCCAGTCATATTTTGCCTTATCTGTTCACCATGATTGTTACCGTTGCCATGACTTGTGTAGTTCCCTCCTGCTCTTCATTTGATGTGCACAACCGCTGGTTTGCACAATGCAGTCAATATGATTACGCCAAATAAGTTCATGAATACTTAAAACAATTTTGTATTATGAATCCTAGACAATTGCACGTCGTATGACATCAACTTCTTCCCTATTTAAACACAAATCAATGTGTTGAGTGAGAAAAAAATATGTTGAACTGACATAACTTTACAGTCGGACAAGGAACATCTGACAGTTAATTTCCCTGTTGTACTCAAAGTTCATGTTGCTGTACTGTGCGAAACTAAGACTTTTGAGTGCAAGCCATCTGTAAAAAAAAAATCATAGTAATAAAAAAAAAAATAGTAATAAGTTGAGCTAGGAAGTTGGGATTTACAGTGCGGGCTCACATGCAGCCTCTCTCTCTCACATCCTCAGTCCTTCCCTTCCTACCTTCCCTTCTCTCCTCCAGTCATGCCTACTTACCATGCAGGGAGTTACAGATGCAGAACAGCACCTGCATGGGGACGCTCAGCGCTCCATAGCTGAGGAAGGCCAGACCCCAGGTGCAGCCCAGGAGACTGGTGAGGCCCAGGACAGTGCATGTCTGCCGCCAGGGGAACGCCATACCAGTCTTCTTACCAATCCGTTTCATCTGACATATCCTCGTACTCACTGTCAGCAGGATGCAGTTGTTGAACAGGAAGATTAGGGCAAAATAGGTGATATTCAGACCGTAAAAATAATTGAGGTCTGTGATCCAGCAACTGCGGATGAGAGAGAAGGGGGGAGGGGTTGTTGAGGGAAATGGGTACGGATCATGCAACGCCCTGATTCTATGGTGATTTTAATTCAGGGGTCTCCCATTTTAGCCATAAAGGGCCGATGTGGTTTCTGGTTTTTGCGACAGCCCAAAGCTAAGGCACCCGATTCTACATACCAAGGCCTTGATTGAACCCCCTGATCAGTTAATTGGTGGAATCAGGTGTTGTAGCCCTGGGCTCAAACAAAATCCTGCCCCTACACTGGCCCTCGCATGGATAAGATTGGACACCCCTGTTTGAACTGGTTAAGTAACCAAATTCAGTACTCAACACCCGTTTGTCAGAGTTTGTATATTTTCATTGGTGCTCTCACTGATTTATTCTGTTAATGTTTCAACTAAAGATTGTGAATTAAATGGACCATACTGCAATATAAATCTACAGATCTGCACATTTATTTCAAAGTCCAATGATTATTAATGCACTCACTGCTCTAACAGACAGTCTTCTTTTCTACATTAACACAAACAATGATCTCATACAGTTCATCACTGGGGAGAACTTCTGTTGGATATCTGGAGGCCATTGGCTGGATTTACTTGCTGGCCTTTTGCATGAACAACACCTTTTAGGAACCACTGTCAGGAGCAAAACAAATCCAATAAACACTCATATTTGTGTGCTTTAGGTTATAAGTTTTTCATCATACGGCAAAGATCTTACTAAATCACGCCCATATCGAATACTTGCCATGGTGCTTACATTACAACCAACTAGTGGTGAAACTGCAGCAGCTCATATATGAACTTTAAGTACATTTAAATTCTACACTTGCATTGCAATTCAAATTATGCTCTATTACTGTGCTTGCTGGATTAGAGCATATAATTACTCTTGGAACATACCTTTTCACTTTGGCCCATGTTCCAGATTTGGAATTTTTCTTGCTTTTACTCATTCTCAACAAAATACATAAATTGTCAGCACCACGTGAGGGACAAGGCTTGCATTCTTTGGAAGGCTGCAATGTAATTGCAGCTGGTAATGGCAAATGTCTGTAGCAGTCTTTAAAGAGTGGACTCACCGGGAATAAAATCTGCCTGGAAAGCGAAACCTTGTTTGGTTCCCCCACCCTACTCCACTCACATGGGCTGTATTCGAATTTCTGTTCTTGACTGTTACCGAACAGCTCGGGAAAGGGTCGGGATTCGAATATGCCAGAACAGTCGGGACGGTAACCAGTCATGTGTGTGGACCCACGTTATTGAATGTTTGGCAGAGGTACCGAGGTTGTCAGGGGAAAAGCGGTTCTTGCAAATAGTCTATTCAAGATCATGAAGCAAAGAACTGTGAGCACTTAAGTGATTTTTTTAAATCTGGAATTGGGTCAACAACAAGACCTGATGGATCAGTGAATAGATGAAATTGATCTGAAATCCACAAGTTATGTAAAATAGACCATACGAGGGATAAAGTCAGCTTACATTTCATCAGTTTCGCCAGTGGCCGCCATGCTTGTTCCCTGTCGTTCTTGACCTCACCACCTCCCAAAGTGGTGAGGTCAAGAACACTGAGAACGCGTTCGCGTATTTGATTCACGACGAACAGTGTTCTCTGTTTGAGAACAGGGATTCGAATACAGCCATGGCTTACTTACAAAGATCTTGTCGAATTCCCCACAACTATAGTCTCCTCGCCATAAAAGAGGCTTGGTTTAGTTTGAACTGCAATCGCTACTCCAATAACGACAGCCGGGACACCTGGACAGACAGACGAAAGAAGAAGCTAAGACAGCAGCTTGACATCCACGGGTGCAGCATTACGCTGCTTTCACACCGAACGCGAAACGCATTTTTCGCACAACAGATTACATTTAAAGTCAATGCAACGACGTGAACGCGCCTCTGCATTGACTTTGAATGTAATCTGTTGTGCGAAAAATTAACTCTGTGTCCAGCGTGAAAGCGACTTTACTGCAATCAAACCCTACTTCAAAATGTGGATTGAACTTCATGAATATCGAAATTTATTTGCTGCAGGCATCCAATTTGTATGTATTTTGATGATACATGTTGATGCTATGTTGCCAATGCAAAGGACATTTTGGATCTGCTCCAGTTAGTTTGACAGCAAAATTAGTTTCATAAGAAGAATCTCAATTCAAAAATTAATTTAGTCTTGGACAAGGCTTATTGAGGAAAGATAGAAAGTTTTAGGTTTGAATCTAGACAATTTTAAGTACACAAGAAAAACAAAATTTGAAATATAGGGCAATAGCGACCCCATGAAACTCCCGCCGTTATGATAAACAAAATGTCAAAGTTTTTGTTGACAGACGTGCGCAAGGATGGAGCCCGACACCATAGCTCCCGTGCCACTATGGTAGCAGAAGCTAATTAGGAGCCTGTAACTGAAAATGTTGATAAGATAAAGCAAATTGTCAAAGTTTTTGGTGATATTTTGAGGCCAGTGACCTTGAAAAAATAGGCCAAGGTCACCTTTAGGCACGTCATGTCTAGGACTTCATGAAATGCACGTCCAATAAAAATTAAGAGCCTGTAAGAGAAATAGTTGATGAGATAAAGCAAAATGTCAAAATTTTTGGTGATATTTTTAGGCCAGTGACCTTGGAAAAATAGGCCAAGGTCACCTTTAGGTCACGTCATTTGTATGCCTTTATGAGATGCATGTCCGGTAAGAATTAGGGAGCCTGTAACTGAAATAGTTGATGACTCATACTGTGCCTCTGGCTGAACTAGCAACAGTTACTAAATTCACAGTCACTTTAGTAGCTTTCTTGCCACACAATGATTGCAGAAAGGTAATGCCTGCATAATACAAAAGTAAGTAGCTAAGGAAGTTAGTAGCACTGAGTAATCTAGCTAGTAACATCAAAAACCAAGCCATACAGCAGGGGTCTTCAATCTCTCCCAGAAAGGGCCAGTGTGGGTGCAGGCTTTCGATCTAACCAAGCCGTTACACATCTGTTTCTGCTAATCAAGGTCTTTAGCAAGGACTCTAGGGGTTGATTAGTGACAACAGGTATGTGACTGCTTGGTTAGATTGAAAGCTTGCACCCACACCCGCCCTTTCTGGGAAAGATTGAGGACCCCTGCTATACACATTTGACTCAAGTCACACTTGGAATTCAGTTTGAATATAAACAGAAATTGGAAACACCGACCTTGCAAACCAACCACATATTCTCCTTGAAAATAAATATGACAATAAAAAAAATTGCACAAAATTACAAATACTATTATAAAAAATCAGACTAAAAGTGATCATCGATCCATGTAAGTCAGTCAGTACCAATTTGACAGGTCAATAATTTTCCCCCTGGGAAAATGTAATTGAAATTCCCTCTCTTGTGTTTCATATGTCCTGTGCGCAGATTTGCAGACTTATTGAGTCACGGGGGCAATGTTGCAATATATGTGGATGGACTCGTGACTGATTCACTGCAAATTCAATCTATCCCTCACATTTAGTAGATGAGCTGCACGTTTGCCATTAGAGGTGTCCATTTCCCTGACACATGACCACTGGATCCGATCTGTAAAACATGGCGTTCCCCAAAAAGTTGTACTTTCTCAGCCTCAAACACTTACCAGGACACACAAGGAAAGTAAATTGTTGACGTCACCAACACTTATTCTGCATTATTTCCACATGCTCACCCCAGCCCACGATCGCCAGCTTGGCGATATAGAAGCGGATGTAGGTGTTAAAGACCCTGATTATGAGCAGGTACAGATGCAGAGCCTCGATGGCCATCCAGGTGAAACTGCAGAGCAGGCTGTAGTGCATGAGTATGCTTATGGACAGGCACAGGGGCGTGATGTGCAGGCTGGTCACCACCTCGTTCGACAGGAAGCTGACGTTCAACAGGAACAGTGCCCCACTCAGTGATACATGAATGAAACCAGAGTGGTCCTGAGAGGGGCTTCTGTGGGTGGGTAAAAAAAGTAATGGGGGGGGGGGGGGGGGGGGGGGAGCAGAGTTGTGAACAGATTTAGAATCATGACCAGGGATATCAGAAGGTCAGCTATAGAAGGCCGTGTCAGGGGGAGGTGCCAGGCATGCAGATGATGTAGTACGCAGAAGTCTGGTAGGTGTGTAGGGTTTGAAGCTCTTTTAAAAGTCCAGTGAAGTAGCCTCATCGGCTAGTTTCAAACTTATAAATTTGATGGCAACCAGTCCACAGGATCAGGGTTTTGGGAATGGAGTTAGGACAATGAGCATCTCACACAGCATGACTCTAGGAAAAGTCAGCATTGATTTTTGGCGGGAAATGGGACCAATTCAGCCACTATCGGTTTGCTGCCTGGGAAGGGGAGGTCGCAGGCATGGTATGGGTATGTCAGCAACACAAACGGGACGTATGCTTTAAAACAGTGCATTTACTGACACTTTAGTTGCCTCTGACTTAAATACTGGCTCCACAACAAAGTACCAGCCAAAGCTCATCTAATTATTCAAAGCAGTCGATACTGGAAATTAAGATTTCTTTATTAGTAGTCGCCAATTTAAAATATTTATCGTCTCTGACGAAAAGTCACAGAATTGTAGGAAAATTTGAACTACGCAATCTGTTACACACACACACACACACAAAAATAAAATACATTGCGCTTATTCTATGCAGTCCTTGAATTTACGATATTGCAGGTAATAGCTTATCCAAATAAGGTACTGGGATAATACAACAGTGATGGGATTCCAGCCATCACAGAATGAGTTCAGGCTGATACTGGAATGTTTTTTCAATGCCACAACCTTGCCAGTACTTGGCAGCCATATTATGAAGATTTGTGTTGGCTCAGACCTAAGTCATTCGAAACAGACAGGTGTCCTATCAAACATAGCATATAATTGTAAGAAACGATAAAACACTGATTTCTGGGTGCTTACTAGTTATTTCCATAAAGTATTGGCATTGAGTCTTGCCATTTCATCTGTATCCAACACACTCAGGGAATGGCTCAACAGGCAGGAGCTCCACCATTAGGCAAAACCAATAACAACGTGGTTGTTGATTGAAAGAGCAAAGAGGGGTATTGAACAACATTCTTTGGGGCCCTAGGAAACGCTTTCACCCATACAAACCTGAGGATGACATGGGTCAGAATCGCGACAGCAGTGAAGAATGCCGACAGACCAGAGCCGATGTAGCTAATGATAGACTGAATTTCCCAGGTCTTTAAATCTATTCTGTTCGCTGGGACCTGGAATCAGGAAAAAAATAATGGATGGGTGGGGAGGCGCATTTATACTGATTGGTTCAATGTTTATTAACTAATTGGTTGATTGATTTGCAGAAGGATGAATTCAGTGTTCACCAAAAGCACGGCAAATGGGGTCATGTGGTCACAGATGCATTCCACCTCTTGTTTTTTCCTGTGGGTAGTGCAGCCCTGGTTGCTCCAGGTTGAATTTTTCCCAGCTGAACATAAAAAAAACCACTCAGCCACTGAAATATTTTCTTGAATTTTTAAGTTCATGGTTCATCATTGAATTATTCGGTCTTCATCATACACTATACATTGCAAAAAACAAAATAGTGTTTTGACTTGAAAAAGTTGGTTTCTGGTCTGCCTTAAGATTTTAAGTTAACTGAATTTAAGATGATAAGTTGAAAATTACCTCAATATGCATCTTAAGTTCAGTTAACACAGAAATTCAAGGTAGCCCAGATACTTACTTTTTAAGTTAAAACAACTATTATTTATTTATTTTATAGCAGGTGAATACACGGCGTTGCACGGGAGAAGATGATTATATCAGAAACAGACAGAAGAATGTTGCTAATAAGGAATAAAAGAATGAATATACAATTAGACTTTTTCTTTAAAACATTATTAAAATATTAATGAGGCCGATAAAAATAGATGCATTAGCACAGCCAGTTTAACTACTTGAATGGTAGGTATCAGTACTCATACAGGAGACTCCATTTAGAATTGTGATTTGAATTAGTGTCTCACATCACCAACGCCAAATGTGTGACATGAAATTAAAAAATCTATTGGTGATCAAGAAAGTCAGACAAAACCCATCACGTTATCTGCAGGATCAAACCACTCCCGAGTACTAATTTTCAGAGCGATAGGTTGAGAAATGGTGAAGTTACAAACGCGACATCACTAAGGTCAAAAGATGACATTCGACGCGGACGGGACCCATCCCATGTTACCTGCAGGATTGAATTCCTCTCGAGTACCAAATTTCAGAGCGATCGGCCGAGAAAGTGCAAAGTTACAAATGCGATGTCACTAACGTCAAAATGTGACATACGGCGTGGAGGGGACCCATCTCATGTTACCCACAAGATTGAATTACCCATGGGTACCAAATTTCAGAGCAATCGGTCGAGAAACGGTGAAGTTACAAATGCGGCTTCAATAACGTGAAAACGTGGCGTGAGACGCGGATGGGACCCGTCCCATGTTGCCAACAGGATCGAATTACCCCCAACTACAAAATTTGAGAGGGATCATTCGAGAAACAACAAAGTTACAAAGGGAACGTAAATAACATCAACATGTGACGATGGAAATGGGACCGTCCCATATTGCCCGCAGGGTAAAATCACCCACGAATTACCCCCAAGTACCAAATTTGAGAGGAATCAGACAAGAAACGGCAAAGTTACAAAGGAGATGGTAATAACGTGAAAACGTGAGGTCGGACATGAATGGGAGCCATCCCATTGTGCTCGAAGGGTCAAATTACCCAGATTTACTGAATTTCAGAACAATTGGTGTGGAAACGGCTAAGTAATGAAAAGGGGGGGGGGGCGCCTGAAAACGGATCCAACGCAGAACGGTTCATAATTGGCCAGGAACAAAAATCCAGGCAGGAAATTACCAGGATTTACGTTAAACACAGAGGCGAAAAACACATCCGTAGTAACGCAACTTCAATAACGTCAAAACGTGACGTTGGACGCGGACGGGACCCATCCCATGTTACCCGCAGGGTCAAATTACCCATGAGTACCAAATTTCAGAGCGATTGGTCGAGAAACGGATGAGTTCACCCTCCAAAAACAAACAAAGATAGATGGAGAGAGACCGACATTTGCTTTTATATAGTGGATTTATTTATTTACTCATTAATTTTAATGTATAATTGTCACAGCTGGTATCCAGTCATCTAACCAGCTCAGAGCAATCCATGCAAATGGGTAATGCAAATAGAGCCAAAGAGATTTCACATGTCCTCTCACTCAATAATATATTGAAAACACAAAAACAGCACATTAGCTGATTCTTATTCTGATGACTGCAACAGTCTCCAAAAAAGTTGGGGCAAGGTTAGTCTAGGATTAATGTTAATGTGATAATTAAACAGGTAAGCTAATGATGTTACTAGGCTTTTGTATAAAAGGACACTAAGAGTTTAGTCCCTCAAGAGCAAAGATCGGTTTTTCAAGATGCCTTATCTTATAATCACTCAGTTTGAGAGCAACGTTTCTCAGAGACAAATTGGTTGGATTTTGGACTGTGTGTAATATTATTGAAGTAGGGAAGGAATGTGTTCTAATCTCAATTTGTAAAAGGCAAGGGAAAATAACTACTTCTGAATGTGTGTGATCAACGATCATCGCCATGCATCTGTAATGGATATTAAAACATTGGCTGTAAAATACCTTTTTAACCCTCTCACATCAACATCAACATTTGCCACTGTCATACATACTGCTAAAGTCATACATCAATACTGTCCACCAATACTGGACTCTGTGGCAGTCATTGTGTATTTTCAAAAAGAAATTAAATTTACATTAGAAAAACAAAAATTTTTTTTTCTTTTTACCGTTTCATGCTGTAGTCAAGCGTGAATGCACTTTTCAAGTCAGTCGTTGTCAATTTTATTTGAATTTTTCATGATGTGCCAACTTTTACATCATGGGACCCCCAATTCCGAAACAGTTGGGACAAATTGTAAATTGTGAATAAAATCAAAATGCAATGACTTTCAGATCACGAGCCTATATGTTGTTTACAATAGAACATAGTTTCAGCATTTGAAATGTTATCTGAGACATTTTACATTTTTATCCACAAAATGAGCTTCTTTCAAATTTTATGGCTGCAACAGGTCTCAAAAAAGTTGGGACATAGGCAAAAAAGGGCTTAAAAAGGAATTAATATATAGGAGAATCAGCTGAAAAAACATTTACCAAGTAATTACGTTAACTGGCATCAGGTGTGTAACATGATTGGCTATAAAAGGGATGTCTTAGAGAGGCTGAGTCTCTCAGAAGTAAAGATGGCCAGAGGCTCTCCAACCCGTAAAGGCTTGTGAAAGAAAATTGTGGAATACTTCAAAAACAATGTTCCTCAATGTCAAATTGCAAAGGCTTAGAGGGTCTCATCATTGACAGTGCATAAAAACATCAAAGATTCAGAGAAACTGGAAAAATCTCTGTGCATAAGGGACAAGGCCGAGGACCTTCACTGGATGCCCGTGATCCTCGGGCCCTCAGACGCCACTGCATCACTCACCGACATAATTTTGTCATTGACATTACATTCCTGGGCCCATTACATTCAATAGGCCCAGGAATACTTCAAGAAACCACTGTCTGTAAACACAGCCTGCCGTGCCATCCACAAATGTCACCTAAAACTCTATCATGCAAAAAGGAAGCCATTGTTGAGCATGATCCAGAAGCACTGAGTGTTCTGCGGGCCAAGGCTCATTTAAAATGGACTGTAGCAAAGTGGCAAAGTGTCCTGTGGTCGGACGAGTCCAAATTTGACATTCTTGTTGGAAATCATGGGCGTTGCGTCCTCTGGGCTAAAGAGGAGAAAGACCACCCCTCCTGTTATCAGCGTTCAGTTCAAAAGCCAGCATCTCTGATGGTATGGGGATGCATTAGTGCATATGGTGTGGGACACTTGCATGTTTAAAAAAGCACCATGAATGGTGAAAGGTATATTAAGGTTTCAGAGCAACACATTCTCCCCTCCAGAGGACATCTATTCCAGGGAAGGCCTTGTGTATTTCAGCAGGCCCCTGTTCCAACTATTTTGAAACCTGTTGCAGTCATCAAAATTGAAATGAGCTCATTTTATGGATAAAATTGTAAAATGTCTCAATTTCAACATTTGCCTTGTTATCTCTGTTCTATTGTGAATAAAATACTGGCTGATTTGTGATTTGTTGCGTTTTGATTTTATTAACAATTTACACGTTGTCCCAGCTATTTCAGAATTAGGGTTGTAGTAAATGTGAAATTCTGCATTATTTTCTAAAATAATTAGACGTCCTTATATGTGATATTTTCATAGAAGAACATTCGTAATTGACATTTACAGTGCACATTGTTTGCCAGACATATTTGCAAAGATTTAACACAACTTCTAATTTCCTTTTAATAGAATTAAATATGCACAACTTTTGGGAGTACTTGATGGCAAATATATATTAAAAAGTAGAGTGGTCATATTCACTCCTTAAAAAAGATTGAAGGCACTCACCCCTCTCATCATAAAACTGGCACTCAAGGGCATAAACTTCCTGTAAAAGACACAGTGTCATAAGCCAGGTGACCCCTGAGGTCAGAAGAAATGGAAATACCACTTGTTGATACTTGCTGGATTTATTGACGAGTGGAATACAAAGAACTTCATCTTCAGAGGAACCTCCATCTTTTTTGCAGGGTCTTCTTCCACAAGTAGCTCAACGCGAATTAACATGCTTTGAAGGCTTTCCTTGTTAAACTGTGTGAAGACAGGAGAATAGCCGTTGATTTAATGTTTTCTTAACATGTCTTTATCTTTCTGACCTGCTGTATCTTCAAACACTTAAAAAGGGCCATAATCACCAAAAAGGATCAACTAAAATGGATCTAAATACCACAATGTTAAAGTAGATGGCACTTGAACCTAGTGACGGTTACAAGGGATGGCAAGGGTTCACCGTAGCCACCCCTGTGGAAGGCCTTTTTGCCACAACAATTCTGAATTTCGATCTAGGAATAATAAGACAAAGCTTTTGTGGATGTTTCAAATGAGTTTTTATCAACCATCAGGCAAAAACCCATGAGGTGGATTATGTTGAGGCACAGTCCCCGTTCGTTTGTCCATCTATCATTCACGGTAATGTGCAGTTTCATTTATTTTTGATTATCTGTGTAACATTATTTTGTTTCGTTTGAAGCATGTACAAGTTCAACTGACCTTGTCTGATTTGTGTTCACTTTGAAGAAGTTGCAATCAAGTTCGCTACTTACCATAAGTGTTACGTAGCTAAACTAGCTGGAAAAGTTACTCAGCTAGAATAATGTGAGATTTTTGTGAAAGGCCTTGAATTAAAGTTGAAAGTCAGTATTTTAATCATGTCTTGATGTTTCATACAGTATCTATTGTGGTGCAGTACAGAGGAATAATAATAAAATTGTGTCATTGTCCAAATACTTTTATACGCAACTGTATGTGGCCTCTGTTGAGGGATCCATTTGTAGGCCTATAGTTTTTGCTACTTTGCATGTAGACTAAATTTGCTTTTAGGCCATCAAAATCAAATCTGGGAAATGTAAATGTTTAAATTTCAGGAGAGAGAACTTGGCAGCCTACCAAGAATTGGTCCGGAGTTTTATATGTGACCACTGCCACTTTTTGCTTCTCTGGAATTCTCCGTAAGATCTTGGTCGGTATCCACGTTTGTGGTGTGTAGCTCATGCCTTTCTGAGTGAGCTGTGGGAAATTCGGATTTTGAAAAATACCACAAAGACACAAAAACACCAAGAGCGATTACAATAGGAACGTGTCTCTCTTCTTAAAAGTTCACCTTTTCATGCAAGAGCCATGCCAAAGCATATTAGCATCTGGAACTCCCTCTAGGTCTAGGAAGCAACCTAAATTCTATAAAGTACCCAGAATTTTCTCTAATGAATTGATGTTATTCAAAATTTTCAGAAATTTTCCATCCTACCGGAGGAGCATCAATCTTCACGTAGGGTTCAGTCAGGTCCAGGATGCTTGAGTTTGTCTGGACCACTTTCAGTGCTAAATCCCCCAGGTTGTAGGTTTTCATCTGTTCTTTGAAAGGAATCTTCATTGCCTTCTTTATCAGGTTTTTTTCCATTCTGTTGACCATAAGACTTGTAGCATTTGTCTTATTGGCATTCTCAAAGTACAGCACTGGGCAGTCTTTTTTTTTTTTTTTTGAGATTCATTTTTAACTTACCGTATGTACATTTTCTTTATTTCAGTCCTGTTAAACAGGTTTTTGCACATTCTTTTCACATTCAATAACTTTTTCAAAGCTATGATTGCCGGAACCCCAAGACGCTGTGTTCTCTGTATTAAATCATTGAATTCATCAGGCAAGCACTTGGTAATTTGACAGCCCGAGTCCCCTGAGTGACAACATGCATAAAATGAGGTAAGCTGGTTGTATATGACAAATGATATATTTTAAAACCACCTTCAGTCATTTCATTTTTAAATTTTTCAACATTTTCAACAATCTGGTGCCTAGGAAAGTGATTTGTATTTAGCATTTGCTTTAAATGGCAAAAGAAGTACAAAGATATCTCACCAAATGCGATATTGATGGTATTGGATTTTCCTTTGTTACCGATTTCAACTGTTGCATTTCCAGTGGCGTTTATCAAATATTGCATGGAAGCACATTCAATATTACAGGGATATTCCTCCCATCGGCAGATGGCGTCATTTGTGATATTATCAATAGCGGTGATGTTAAGTATGCTCAGAGATATTTCACTCGTAGTTTTATCAAATTTAACAATAACTTCCAGTTCTAAAAGGAAAAAAATCAGGATCTAAATGAACAACAAAAGAACAGATGTACAGTAGAAAAAAAGCATTATTGCATACCTTGTTTCCAAATTTAAAAATATTTGGACTGTCTTTTTGCTTGTCATAAAAAGTAAAAATCAGGAGTAAAATCAGACCTGACACATTTGATCATACAGAAATCAAGTTTTTCAATGTTTAATTGTGCTGTAATCGCCAATAAAGTATTATCATTTTTTTTTCATTATTATTGTTATTATTACCTCCTTTGGAAAGCATTTCCAACAGAAAGACTGCAACAAGAGGAAGAAATCTGTGGATCATCTTGTTTGCCGTTGTTTCTGGAAAACTGTGTGGTGACATTGTTATGGTGAGCCACAAATCATTTGCAGTGCCTCTGCATTGTCATTACTTGATTCTCTGCCTCTCAATTTTAGATCAGTAACAAACCAAAAAAAATCCACATTTGTACACATAGGCATTTCTGTGGCTCCATAATATCCAAAAGGGGAAACCAAAATGTATTGAACAAACTTAAAACTGTAAATCTGGTGCCATATTCGCAGAGAATGTTATGTTAGCATTAGGAGCACTCCCACTATAAGTAATGCCAAAAGCTCCTAAAAGTTACACCTTTCCCTCCCCAACCTGAACTCCCTCTGATGGATTGTATTTTAAAAAATCATATTTTCTGATGGATTTTCTGCGGCAGACCCATATGGGTCTGCCGCAGAATGGGTCAGAATGGGCTTCTATGGGTCAGACCCATAGAAGCCTCTCACCTTTTAAGGCATAAATGCTCTCAATCTATTCCTGTTTAACATTGTCTTATTAACAATCAAACAATTTGTTTTCTGAATAATCAAGATTGATAAATAAACCTATAATGAGAAAGAAATTATAAATCAAAAGATGACAAGAAAAATCACTAATTGGCTACACAACCAATATGAATGCAATACACGTGATAATGTAAGAATTGCTAAAAAAAAATGCTAGAAAGGAAATGTTTACAGTGGGGGACATCTTAAGTGTATCGAGTAACAGAAATAGGCGCAAAGCAGCATCACTTATCACTCTATCTAACAAAATGAGCCATTTAATGAGCAACAGGAATTAAGGATTTTCGAAAGACATATTGACATTTTACATCAACGTTAAGGTGGATAGAAAAATGCCCGATTACTTTAAAATGCAATGAAAAATAGTGCCAGCTAAAAGAAAATTGGCTGTTCATTCTACTGATTAGACATTGCAAATAAACGAATGCTTGATTGCTGATTAACCCTCTCCAGGCTCATGTTGCAAATTTGCAACAATAAATCAATTGATGACTGATAATAAAATATAAAGACCACATGGGAAATGGTTTGATAAAGTTACCCTTCCAGCTCGGTATTGCAACAGTACTACGTTAGTTCCACCTGCAGCCACTAGTGTATGAGAACATTTCTCCATGAATGAAATATTTTTTATATCTCAAAATAATAAATTGGGTTGGAGAGGGTTAAATATGAAGATGGGCAGTTTCCCACTCGAACCGATGATGGGATGGTAATTTGTAAAATTACCATTCTTTTGGGCTTCCGGGTCAGCATGCAAGCATGATAGGCAGTCTTAGAAAACATATATATTTTTGGTCCAATAGTTGTATAAGACTTCACAAAAGTGAAAACATGAAGCCAAAATAAGTCAGAAGACTAATGATATGTCCTCTTTCACATCAGATAATTCTACAGCTAAGCTGGCAAGCCAGCCGAGCACATCCCTCCTCTTGTCCATGTCTGTAATGGTGATGATTGCTGCTGCTGATTTTTAAGCCACCATCTATAAATTTGTAATCTCGCATTTTAGCGTAATTTGAATGAATCTCTTTGTCATTATCACCACTAGCCCTTAAAACAAACTCTCCCATTTTCACACATAAAGCAGGGATAGGTGTTATTCTTGAAGCCCCACAACAAATTCTTAAAGCCCTTAACTGAATGGAATCTAGTTTCTTGAAGACACACTATTTAGCAGATCAAAAAAAAAAAAAACTACCATAATCTGACACTGATATAATCATTGCTTGATATATGATCTATCTATCTATCTCTCTCTCTCTCTCTCCCTCCCTCCCTCCCTCATCATTTTTCATCTTCCAAAGTTGCTAAAACTCTTCAAGCAATCAATGCAAAGAAAGCAAAAAGATAAGATCACTTCGACCAATTTTTTCTCTGAAAATCTCTGCTCCTGTGATCACTGACTGCTTAACACTGACTGCTTAACTTCTCCAGAGCTAAGAAAGCCAACAGTGGTATTTAGATCTGTTCTTCAAATGGTGCAATGATTAAAAACACACCATATTACAGGTACTCAGGCATCTGGATTGATGAAAAAGTTACCTTTGAAACTTACATAGAGAACTTCTGTCGTAAATTAAGGATGCAACTTTTTTTTTTTTTTCAGAAGGAAACATGATAATAAATCTTGTCACCAGCAGTAGAAAAGTCCAGGTTCATTCAGATAGTGTAATTCCTCCCTTTTCCAAATACTACCATTTCAAAACCAGGAAACAGGACTATTTAGTGAGATTACCTTGCTGAGTCCATGAAAAAGGAAACAAACAGCAGGAGTTTTCTGCTCCTGAACCTCAGAACCACCACATCTACAAGCAACGGTAAAAAATATCCCACAAGTCACTGGAAATATGGCTTTACTTCTTGCCGGAGAAGAATGCCCTGTTTGTCTTTTTTCCTCGGAGGGCTATTCTGAAATTCCTGCATGTGAAACTGAATGGCAGAGATGCAACAAAGATAGTCTGTTCATATCATGCAAATCCATGCGCTTAATGCAAATCTGGAAAAACTGCACCCCCAACATATAACCTATGTCATACTTAATGCCATGTTGCACTTAGGTGGATAAAATGTAATAAACTGCTACGTAGAAGTAGTTTTGTCTTTTTTTTTTTATCTACCTGCTTATTTAATTACTTAGTTTTAAATTATTTGGTGATTTTATGATTACAGTGGTAACATTTGTGTCCCGCTAGTACTAGATTTCCAAATATTTATGTAAAGGGAGAGATATGTTCACACATTTGAAAGACGTTCAGTACAACAACCTGCTGGAAAGCTTCAAATCAACAGCTTAACAACACGTAAAAAAAGCCACAGCCTTCTTTAGCTTGAAATATAATCACTAATATCTTACTGTTTTTATTCTGAGCACCCATTACAAAGAGGACGAGTCGGCCCATTGGCAACACCAACAGTATTTAGCAATTCAGGAGAGGGTACCAAATCATCCCCCCTCAACACCTTTTGAGAGCAGATACTCTAGTCCCCTCCTACTGTCCAAAGACATCCACGCTATGCTAATTGGAGACTCTCCATTGATATAAGTCAAAGGTGTGATTCTTCCCATTGGTTGCCAGACTGTTTTTGGGTGTTTGTCAGCGTATCGTCCACCAGGGGAGCGTATAGGCATTTGGAAGGAAAAAAAAAAAAAATTGGAGCTGAGCCCCAAACAGAGGAGGTAATCTGCAGATCTCGCATGCATTTTTTTTTTTTTTGAATTTCTGAAATAATTGGTATCATGAGAACAGTGGTATCATGAAATTATCATGAAGTTGCTCATCTGGATGAAATCAAGCGCAATGTATAAGCCTTAAAATGTGGCATTTCATAAGAAAGACATCAATGCAAGTATTGAATTGGGTACAGTATTACACAAACATAAAATTAAAAATACCATGATGATGCCGTGTCTTTTTAATGCATCCACTGTCATGTCATGTTGTCTGCTTTTAGGACCTCCCAAACTCCCAAATCAAGGAAATACTGTTTTACATCATTATTTTTTGAGAAATACAGCATGCAAATATAACCAGCAGATGCGACCAGTAGATACAGAAAATGTCACATGCTTACTCTGTGTCTGCTGTTCGCAGCCCTGCACTAAAGCTTCGCCACAGAAATACTGAGTGAAATATTGAAACATCAGGCACCAAGTTTTTGTGGCCACAGCATTACATCAAATATTTCAATCTCGGACTTCGTTTCATACACATTTCCCTGTAATTAAGCAGGACATATTTGGGATTGTTGGCAACCTTGGGATCTCCACTAAAATTTAAAATAGGCCTTAGGTTCTTCAAGTTCGAAAACAGCAACTACGTTTGACAAACCCTTATATGTGTCCGTAGCTTTTATGGGATTAATGTTCTATAGAGTGGAATTAATTGCTCATTAAAGATATGCATTTTGTTGACCACAACGGAGTCCACTAAAGGTGGCACAGACAATCATTTACGACTATGTTACGTCACCATGTCTCTTAAAGGAGACATATTATGCCATGTTCACTGTGCTAATGTTCCCATTGTGTCAGTTCTGAACACATACTGAGTAGTTTATCACGACTTTCATTTCAAAATACTCCCTACCTTTCTTGGAGCTGCACCCAAAAAAATATCCATTTTAACAGCCTTGCTGCCACTTCCTGAAAATGGTCGCTTTTGGACACTCCCCTCACTCTAGCCTGCGTTCAAAACTTGAGAGCCCTGCTATATCAAGTGTAGTAGACAACAACGATTTTGGATTTAGCAAATAGACAACTGTGAGTAAGTTACACGTTTCCAGACATACCTTTACTTCGCACATGTTGTTTCAACGTTCCATAAGCTAACGGTCGCTACGGATCAGCTGGTGCATCCTGATGGTGTAAACTGCGTGCCTATGGAGGTCTTGATCACAGCTGTCTGGTTAGAGATGCTGACTCGGTCTGCTTCTCTTGTGCGTCTCGGCGGTTTGGGGGCCAGCGTCTTGGTTGTGTTTAGAACGGATTCTTCCTTATTCGTCACATGGTTTTATACATTCCTCCTGATTGGCTTGAAATCGTGACGAAAAAATGTCAACATATCTTGTGAAGTTCTCGTTACGAGGCATTCAGAGAGACAGGAAATCACGTGAATTCTCGTTTGAGAATTACGGCAGAACCCTATGTGTCGTTTTTGACAACGTTTTCGATATTCGGCATGGAGATGGAAGCTTATATCATTCTCTCAATGTCAAAAAGCATGGATGAGCACGTCTCCTTTAATCACACTCAATGTTACTATCGGTTGGCCAAGTCTCACAAGCAGAATTTCCCCCAGTTGCTTCATTATGCAGGTCTTCAGCTGCACAAATGTATGGGGACTTTGCTGCCATATATTTTGTTTCATAATGTGCTATATATTCTCAATCTGAGACAAATCAGCACTGCAGGCAGGCCGATCTAGCATCCATACTCTCTTACGCAGCCATGGACTTGTAGTCTGAGGAGAATGGCTTGTCTTGCTAGTAACATTAAGGATTTTCTTAAAAGGGCAATAAGCGAAATCGTTTCACTCCTAGGTTTGCTGTTGTGCACTACTTGTAGACCAAAACAAAGTGTGTCATGACTCATGAGCCACACCTCCCTCTACCTCTGCTATTCGGCAGAATGACGGGCCAGTTTAAGTTTCCATGGCATTATTACTCAGTATATCGAACCTGAAATGCTCATGAAACTACAGATTTGCGCTAACTGCAAATGTTAGCTGAATGCCTGGCCACTCACTATACACAACCGTAACGCCTGGCCCATTGCTGGGACTGAGTCGCTAACAACTCAAGCTCTGGACATTAACCCATGCCATGATTTTAACATTCAATTTAATTGAATCGACATAGCAACATGTGCCTAACGATACCGTAACACGAATGAAAGCAGACATTTGACTTTATGTGGTTACTTACCTGTCCAGGAGAAGAAGAGCTAACGTAAGCTCCGAGTCTAATTGTAGGCCCTTCAGCTCTCGAAGTGCTCTCAACCTTGTAAATGCGAGGCTAATATTAATCCGGGTTCTGTCCCTTTCTTTATCCGACTACTTCTTCGCCAACGACCTTCGTTTCTTTAAAAGTAATTTCGGATCCTGCTTGTCTTCAGATGAACGTTTCGTCCCGCTCTCCTCCATTTCGGTTTTTAAAAAATACACGCCGCCACTGCTCACTGGCTGTATGAACGCATTCTCGGGAAGGGGGAGGCGGTGATTCACATGAACGTACTTGAACGCGTGGCCGGACCGGGCTTAGAAACAAGGGGCTGGAGATCAACACAGAGAGCGGGTGTGTTACGTCCTGCTACACTCCAGATTAAATTACACCTCTCATTCTTCACGTAGCGATTTTTAATTCCTTCAATCTAGAAATGACGCATTTTCGCTTGTTGCCCCTTTAAAGCAAAAACTCAAAGGCATACATTGCCATCAAAAAACCCAACTAAAGCCCACCGCCAGACCCCTCCTGACCTGTCCTCAGCTGAAAAAATCTCACTCCAAGCCTTGTTCATAATTCGACGGCCCAGTGAAAACAGAATTCCACTCCCATGTTTTGTATCCATTCAGCTATCTCATGTACAAAAAAACAACAACAAAAACATTTTTTCACATTATGGACTTTATTAAAAAATTAAAGACTTTACATAATTTTGAATGAATTTAAAATTATTAACTCAACACAGGAAAGATTCCATGATTTTTGGCCACAGTTACACAGAGCAGTTGGGGGATATTTGTAGATTCACCTGCATCCCAGGCTACTGGTTACCCTTGGCCCAACATATTTAGTTCATTTGGATTTCGGTGGATTTTGTGGCCTGGGAGTCCTTTCTAGATATAGGACCTGTCCTCAGCTTGGAGATGCACAGCCACAGGGAAAGAAAGAAACCTGTGGACCATATAAACAAGAGAGCCAGGCAAGCAAAGTGTAGGCATACCGAAAGTAGCCAAAACAGGGCATTCACTGCAAAAACATGCAACTTGAAATCTTCGCAATGACAGACTACAAATCTCTAATGAACACCAAGAAGGCTTTGCCTGACATTAACAACATTCAGTATATCACGCTATTGTATAGCATGGTGATTGCAGATGTCAATACCCAGGGCCCCACAGTCTTAGTAAATGGTACTATATACCTTGAGGGCAAAGTCAGAAGCAGTTTGCTATTTTCATGGCTCAAATCTTAGGCCCTGTCCAAGGTGGACTAAGTGGAATTGACCCCGACGCTGCTCCACACTTACCTTGCAGTGAGTTCAGGATGCAGAACAGGTAGACTGCAGGCGTCGGCAGGCGTCCGAAGGAGCAGAAAACCAGACCCCAGGTGACGCCGAGCAGGCAGCTGATGCCAAGTATGGCGCCGATGTCTTTCCAGCTGCGGCTCTTTCCGGCCGGCACGCGATCCCTCCGCAGCGAGAGCATCAGCCTGCACGTCCGTGCCAACATGATCGTGCCAATTGCCCACATCACGCCACAGAAAGTGACGTTGAATATCTGCACTGCTCTGTTCTGCAGGTAACAGCTGGAAGCCAGAGAAACAAAGTCACCCGCTATCCTATGCAGTACTGTGCAACAGCTTTCGTTCCCTCAAATTTTTAACAAATTTAATTTGGCCTCTTTTTTTTACTTTTTCCTTATGTATTGCTTAGTTAGTATATGTTTAGGCACATTATTTCATTAGATAAAGTTGATGCAGATGATACAGCCTTGACTGAGCCCTGATGTGAACATCCTCAAGGTTGCCTGAGATTAACTTGAGTGACAGTAGCAAGTGAGATAAACTGTGGCACATTCTCTTCAGCATACTTGGAACAACTAAACATGCAATTATCCTATAAATAACCCTACGTATCTATCTATCTATTGTCTATCCTTCGTATAAAATTACTACTACTAACCTTTTTGCTAGAAAGAATGCAGTCTATTTTGTGTTTTCTCATGTGCTCTCTGTCTTACATTTTTAATGAAGATCTGATATCATTTATGCAAAAATGAGGAATTTAGGAGAGGGATTGTTTTTTCCACGGCACCGTACATCAGCGTCTCACTTCCCATCCCATTATTCAAAGCAGCTCCCACAGTTTTTTGCTTTCCAGCCAGGACAATATTTGAATATTATTCCTCTTTACTCGGTATCATTTTTAACAGTGAGCCACATATGCACAAAAAGCACAGCGGCTGATCATTTGCATTTTGCTCATTTGCATCAGTTCCTAAAAGCGTCAGTGTTTTATGGGGGATGCAGGACATTAGCCGGTACTGAGGAAAAAGTGGGATCGGAGCAATTCACAATGTCCTGGCTTTCATCTCTGCAGAATCTTCTGATATCTTGACAGTCCAATCAGCTGCGACCACATGGGTGTAGCCCCCGAAAGCCCGATTCTCCCCTTTTTTGCACGGTATTCGGCCGAAACTGTGATCATGGCAACCAAAATCGATGGGTGTCATCACTTTAGTACGACACATGTCCATACCAAATATCAGAAGTCAAAAATTACAGCCTGTACGGTGTCCAGAGGGAAGTGTCTACGGACGTGGACACGGCGGTGGCAGCAAAGTCGACAAGCGTGAATCCAAAGTAGCCATCCGACTTTGTCCAGGGGCTGCAATTACCCTGACTTATCATGTGTTATATTCTAATCTACATGCAGTGAATACAGTCCCCTCTGAGACATTCAGTTGATAAATACCAATGCCATTTTATGATGCTTTGAAATAATGATGACCTGAAGAAAGATTTAAGATAAGTTTACATTTACCCTGATATTACTTTAAATTCTTCTGTAGTGGCAACATTTTTTGGGAGCAGCGAAGAAGATTGTTCATATCAGTCCTACATTCATGGTGGATGGGGCAAACATTGAAGGATTTGTGCCAGGATTACTGCGAACGCTCTCAATTCGAACAAAGTGAACACGCTCAACTGCAAGTCGAGATCTAGGAGGTATTTTTCTTCTTCTATGATTATTAGCGATTGCAAACAGCTTATATCCCTGGCTAAAGCTGAAAACAGCACTTTTAATCCTCAAATTTCCACAGAAATTAATATAAAAATGAATATTAAAAGCATAAAGCTGGAGTAGCTCAAATATAAAAATACAATGCAACACAAAAAGGTTTTGGGAAGGATGGAATCAGAGTATGACTTGCATTCATGCAGATTCACTTTTTTGGGATGTACGCTCTAAGTATGCACAGTAATCAAATCAAATGTGATTTGAATGTTTTTACCTGAACATTCTAGAGCTGATGTAACGATCACTACTGGCAGTTAAAAGCACCGCAGCTTTTGAAAGCTGAATTTTTAAATTATTTTAAATTATTACATTTCAGAACAATTGACTCTTCGGTTGGGTTTTCGCAGGTAACAGGCTGGACTGGATAGGGTCATGAAGGAGTGAGAAAGGGTCTGTCTTACATTTGGGAGGAGTCCGTTCTGTTATCTGAGGTGTGAAGGTCCATGCGCTGGTAAATGTCCCTCTTGATAATGAGGATAGCCACAATAACTGCAGGGAGACCTGCAAAGGAGGCAGACATAAAAAATTGTCTCCTTTCCCACCTCAGCGGATTTGTGGCGAGCATTTTGGTGCAAACTTGAACCCACTGCAGAGCTCACCCACCAGGGCTCCCCTGAAATTCCAACGCATCATACCCTCACAGGCTCAATGATCGAACCTCATCGTCTGCAAACATTACAGATTCCAGCCATCAAGGGTGCTGTATTTCTCATTAGCTGTGTCAATTTAAACAACAGCGGATATAATTTTGCTGGTTTTCACATAGCAGTGGTAGTGGGAATAAGCCTATTTACGTTTACTCGATTATTCAATAGAAGCGGAAGTTCCTCACTTATGCAGAATATGGTGACAGTAATAGGCGTATGAAAAGCTTCAGTTATCAAATAAAATACTGCAAATAAATGCAAATGTAGGCCTTCCCCATTGTTTACAAAATAAATAATAAAACAAGGAAAATAGCTGTGACACATGCCGCTTTCCAGCAACTACTGGGCAAATATCTATCAGGAATAAGCAAGATTATAAGTAGAAATTTTCCATCGATCATATTTGAGCTTTTCCATTTTTTTTCTTTTTGTGGTACTCTCTGATTTGTGGAGTCTCCCAGAATGTCGACAACGATGACTTTACCCAAATCTTTCTAGACTGACTTATTATGTTTCAACAGGATTGTGATTCGTGAACCTTGCTGAGTGGTCATTCTCATTCTTCCACAATTGACAAGCCGACCAAAGAAAACGGCCAAGCTGTAACCAAAGTTTGTCAGATGTCTACCTTTTTCAAATAACCAGCAACACAAAAATCGAAAACATGCCACATTCTCGCTAAACTTCCCATCACGACACTTTGGGTTCTGGTGAAAATGTATCGACTTCAAACTCAAAAAAAAATTGCATGGCCTGTAACAAACCCAGAGACGAACCACATGAGTTTTCAATTGTGTGTTGCTGGTTCTTCGAAATAGGTAGACATCTGACAAACTTTTTGTTAAAGCCTGGCCGTTTTCTCTAATAGGCCTAATTGAACCACCTATTTTTTAACAGGGGAATGACTGAGCCACTACTTGTCTATCGCAGAGGTGACCAGTTCCAGTCCTGTCAGCCCATGGTGTCAGTAGGGCCTTTGCTGTTGCCTTAAAGTCAGTAGGAAATTCATACTTTGATAAGAGGAGCGATCTCATTCACCAGTAATACCGAAAACCAGCAGACACAGGCCTTCTAGGTCCTGATGCGCCTGTCCCTGTCCTAAGGACTCTGACATGCAGGGCAAACTGGTACAACCAACTGGTGTACGTAAGTCATGAGAGAGCTCACCCCAGCCCACCAGGCTGAGCTTGAGCAGGTATCTCTTGATGTAGATGTTGAAGACTCGGACCAGCAGCAGGTACAGGTGGAATCCCTCAATGGCCATCCAGGTGAAAGTGGCCAGCAGGGAGTAGTGCAGCATGATAGCCAAGTAAATGCAAGGGCCTGAGACGGACAGTGATGCCGCCTGTTGGCTGGGCAGGAAGTGGCCGTTGAGCAGGATCAGAGCCACTACCAGGTTGAGGTGAACCTTCAGCGAGCTGTCAGCTAGCATTTTCCTGCGGAAAAAATTAAAACATACAGGCAGAGGGCGGGAGAAAAATACAGGCTAAGAGGTAGTGCAAAGACAAATGGTATGAATTTGGGGGTGGGAGAGCTTGTCATTCTAAAAGTCTAGGCTGCAGATGAGGTAGGTTGCGTTTCTCGGCTGCTACATCATCAACGGTCATTTCAGGAAGGAGACAAAATGGCTGACAGCTCTCTGGCACAAAGGCCTCCTGTGCTTCCCTCCTTACCTGTGGCCGATGTACACGATCAGTGTGATGACCAGGCAGAAGAGAGAAATACTGCAGCCAATCAGGGAGATGTAGGTGAGGATGGTCCGATCCTTCTCTGAAATCTTCGGGTTCACCTGATCACCAATGAAATGAGTGTGGTCTCATGTTGTTCGTAAGAGAAACACAGCAGGGGCAGTGGACTGTGTTGGGGGTTTAGCTCCATTAAAGTCAGTCTAATTAGCTGCTGCCTTTAGAACCAGTGCGTTATGTTATCGCAAACTGGCAATTTTGTCAGATGAAGAACTTAACCCGAACTGAACATCACTTGCATTACTGCTGCCTCCTTCAGTCCTCTGAGAACTATGCTCCAATGCAGTGATGTGTGGAGATAGAGGTTAAGTCACCAAGTAATGAGTTTTTCATGAAAAGAAGGGGATAATTCAGACTGTATGCAAACTGTCACTTGCAGTATTAAAACAAACGGTTGATTATTTGTACGTATTTCCCCCACATAAAGAAAATATTCTCATGTATAAAAATACTCCATCACCCTCCCCTTCCCATTACAGTCCATGACCATTTTGTGGGTATTATTTATAAGCGTATAATGTAAATGATTATTGAAAGGAAACAATACACGATTATTAGTGAACATCTCTGCTGGCTGTGATCTTGTGCCATGGAACTACCATAAAATGACCGAGTAGACGTTAAGTGGTGGCTGTGGTGAGTCAAAACGCAAAGGAGGCCCATGGCACAGAAATTGCACCAGGCCAGCTTTATGTTTTGACCTGCTTCCTTTGAGCTGTCCAACCCCTTGAGACACAAACACTTTTATTTTAGAGCAGAAAAGGGCCAAAATGGGCAAAGGTGATAAATATGCCATTTTTCCAGCAATGCTGAAATCATGTCGTACTGTGCTGCAATTATGAACAGCAAAACGTCTTGAGAAGCCCGTCCATTGAATAATGTTTCGCAGTTTCCGTTGTATGTATGATTTTTCACTACGAACACTGCTGCCTGTGTCACAGGGCATTCATTTGCCAACTGCCAGGATTGTGACACAGGAAATGGCTGCAGTCCAAAAATAAAGTTTTTTATGTTTTTACCAGTCCAAAATCACAAACACAAAATCTCAAACGCAGGCTTGGTCGATATGCAGGTTTTTCACTAGGCAGACAATTTGGAAAAACAAAAAAAAAAACAAACAAAAAACATCTAGCAACAATCAATTGGGCAAGTCAAGGTTATGACAGAGAAACCAATGAAACAGGCAAAACCAGTGGCGGTTCTAGACCCGGGTGGGGGGCAGACATGTCCCTTCATAACAATTAGTCCTGGCTAGTTCTCAATCATTTTCCTTTACTGACGCGTTTTCCAATTATCGTAATTGGCAACTTAAGACACGGTTTCTCTCCATCTGCGATCGAACAGCAATGAAATCATGGGCGAATTTCAGTACGGAAAAATAATTCATTTACTTATTAATAGGCCAGTGCTTCGCGATGATTGATCAGATTCGTGTTCCAATGAAATATCGGCTTTCACTCTCGGTATTGTATGGGTTGATAAAAAAAGTGGCACTTGGCAGTTAAATAGGCAGCGTGCTGCTCTAGCAATCTGCGTGAGTGTCGACAGGTATGGAAATTTCAATAACGTTGATTTAAATACGGCAAATAAGCGTCCAGATGAATGATTGTCTTCTTACGTAATCGAGGAGAACAAGCAGCACGTGTTAAGTGCAGAGCGCTCTCGAAGCGAACCTTTTGTGAATCATGAAGATGACTGAGAACAGGTCATGACTAATAACTGTTTTAAATGGATGTTTTGTCACAATCCTCAGTGCAGGTTCCGCCACTGTGCTAAATTAAGCCCATGATTTCATCACTGTTCCATCGCATATGGAGAGAAACCGTGTCTTCAGTTGCCAATTATGATAATCAGAAAGCGCGTCAATTCCCAATTCCGAAACCCCCAATTCCCAGGTCTAGAACCGCAACTGGGCAAAACATGACCAAAACAGCAGGCAGGAATCATAGTCAAAAGCAGAAACAGTACAAAACCAGGTCATGAAGGAAACAGGCTGATGTAACTAATAGGCTTGAAAAATAGGTGAATACTGGGACAAGAAAAAAGGAAAATGGATGTAGCTGGGCAGATATGAGTGGATGAAATTTAGGCGAGCAGGAAGGAGCACAGGTAAGTCAGGCGACTGTTAGTCAGGTTATGGGCAACGGCAAATAAGCAGAATGGTGAGGTTCAAGGGTGGAGTAATGGCTGGAGAATAACACAAGGACCCGTTAACCCTCTCCAGGCTCATGTTGCAAATTTGCAACATAAATCAATTGATGACTGACTATAAAGTATAAAGGCCAGATGGGAAATGGTTTGATAAAGCTACCCTTCTAGCTCAGTATTGCAAAAATACACCGTTACTTCCACCTGCAGCCACTAGTGTATGAGAACTAGTCTCCATGAATGAAAGATTTTTCATATCGCAAAATAATAAATTGGGCTGGAGAGGGTTAAAAAGGAAGAAATAGCACTTGCTCGCTACAACTCACACCCACTCACACAGCCAGATGAGGGGAAACAGAACAAACAGGAAAGCACGTTCATGACTCGTTCATGACAACAGAGCAGACTCTGCATTGACTGGGAGTCTTACCAGAAGCACAGCAAAGTAAGTCATGTGATCACAGGAGCAGACAACTTCATCTTTATCCTTATTCCAGTCAGTGAGACAGCCATCGCCATGGAAACCTGACAGGGGATTAGAATGTAGCCTTTCACTGACAGACATTTCTGAGGAACTGTAGGCAGATAGCTAGCTACATAGCCAAGTCAGCAGGGTCTTCCTGAGCGATAATGCAGCTAGCTAGGTTACTGGCTGTGGAGATCAGTTAAGTTTTCACAAATAACGTCAATAATAATAAATATTATTTTAGACCAGGAAACCACACTGTGGAAGCATCTCTTCGCTGATGAAATAGGGAAACAGAGCTATACACTGTTTTGGAAGTCATATTTCTGGCATAATTGTAGCACTTGTAAGATTTTCTCAAAGATGGAACAAGATTTTCTGACAAATGCAATCTCATAAATACACTAATGCAGACAGTCTCAAAAATGGAACCAAGTTAAATGATTAGCGCGCATTAGATGATTATCCAGCCCATCATCACAAACAGCCAATTGTGTTTGCAGAAGAATTTCTGTTTGTTTGGCAATCCTGTTTTATCTTCGCAAACCAGATTATATTGTTTGCTCATCGAAATGCATTTGTTAGAAATGTTATGTCAGTTTTAATGGTTCTAGATCTAATTTCACTCAATACAGGACCTATAACACAAGATTTGACTCCCATCTGCATTTGCAATATATCAGTGGGATATTTCACGTCGTAATTTCCAGAACTTACTTTTGGTGGAGAAATTTAAGAAGTGGCACTGAGGTGATTTACCCTTCTATGAATAAAAAAAAATGCTATAATTAGAGTAGAACAAACAAAAAGTTTTCAAGCCAGTAAGTGAAAATACATTTTAAAAAGAGTCAAGTCATCTCAAGCTCACTCAACTGACATAGGATTCAATGAAGGCACTCCTATGCTCACAATGTAGTGCTCACCCTTTGTACCTGTGACTTGTGTTTAAACCCCCTCCTTTGAGTTGCAAGATGCTGAAGATCCACAATTTTCTTGATTTCCATCTAGTTTTAGCACTTTTTCAGCAGCCTAATTAATCATAAGGTGACTCCTGATCTCTACTGAATGTGAAATGCATTCTGTAAAGGAAGCAGTCTTAAGCGTATCAAACCATACCAAGGCTTTAATTTACCAAGAACAAGCCTAAACAAACAAATTTATGCTAAGAGGTGCTCTGTCATGAGTAACATGAGATCAAAATTTTTGAAAGACAAATCAGTGTTCAACTTCATCATTTATCTGCATAAGAAAACACTTCTTAACTTTGTGATGCAATGCGCAATAATATACGATAGAAAATAAATTTGCCGATCATTTTACCAATTAGTCATAGCAACTGAGCAAATCAATCGTTGGTTGCTAATCAAGCAAAGTAAAGTGTGACAGGCTTAGTGTAATTGAGCATTAAACGATGCGGTTATTGCAGGCCCTTTATACTGCCGATGGCTCCTCACAGCATATTATTTACTTCACAGTTGGAGTATTCAGAAAAAAATACAAGATATACTAACTGCAAATACTTTTTAGGAGACGACGTGAATGGTATTTAAAAGATGAACCTTGATATTCAGGGTAAATACCATATGATCTGAATGCAGCAAAATAACACTCCCCGGTACAAAATTATTTGCCAGCTAACTATAGTGAGTGAGTCAGTGAGCTATAAGCCAGGTCCGGGAGGTGTTCTGCATTTGCAACTGTGTCACTTGGTTTGGATAAGCCCATGTACAAACTTACATATTTCTGTAATTTATGTGTGATAACTCTGTGGTTACCTGTAATAGCCATGGCTTCTGCAGGGAAAATGTGATCTTGATCCGATCAGTAAGACCTGTGAGCTTCATGTCGCTGATGCTTAATCCTACAACTCTGTCATAAAGCATTGTAACATTCTGCAACAAAGTGAAAAAGGAATGATAATCATGTTTCTGGTGCCCCACCTCCTGTAATCACACACGCGCACTTACAGAGGACACACACATATGCATATACATAAATGCGCACATACACATTTACACAAGACTCGCACATATGTATACGCATAAATGCGCACATACACACGTGCACGCATTCAAAAACATGCTGGCATTTACATACATGTACACATGCAGTAACAGGCAGTTGCACGCGCAAACAAATGCTGAAAGACATGCACCTGAACACAGGGATGCATGAACACGAAGGCAGAATAACACACACACATGTACGACATAAATGCGCACACACACACAAACAAGCATTTTAACAAGTACGAGCTGAGATTCACTTCAAACATGTTAGGTGCAGTGATCATGCAGAACACAATTTGCTTGTTGTCGTAGGGGCTCAGAAGAGTTTTCGGTAGATGCACGTGGACAGAGCTGTTCTTGACCTCACCGCCCACGGAAGAAGCCTGCACAAGGAGATCAGACACACACCACAGCAAGTCACCTGAGATCCCCACAGCTTTGGACAATAAGCCTGATTTTTTGCGTCCAAACACCAAAAGTGTGTTGACAGTACCTATTGGTAGATTCTTTATAATAATAATAATAATTAGTATTATTGTTGTTGGTATTACAATTACAATTGTGGGTATTTATGACAGCCAATGAAATCAATGTGTCAAGTAATATCAGGCTATACCTACAGTACTATCCAGATTGCAAATGGGATGACCCCATGATCTTCTTTCTTGCGCTGCCATTAGGCCAATTTTGCATTAACATTTCTAGTCATAACTTGTGAAAAGGAAATTTAGGAAATTCTAAAACTTTATCATGTCCTTTTTTGGAACGTCTCTGACCATGTTTGCATAGACTAGTCTATGACATAGTCACCACCAGATGTGGCTCAAATCACGTCAGTCCCTCCCCCAGTATCGGCTTTCGTTTCCTGTGCATATGTCAAACCTCATGCATGTGATGGTCCATTACATTTTTTTTTTCCCATTGCTGCTCTCAATACTCTGATCTGGTTTATGTCTTCCTTGTTCATCTCTGTCAGAATCATGTATTTTGATGGTTTTCTTTTCATTCTATTCCTTCATTTAGTATTTCTTTCTTCCATTTCCCTTGTGCTTCTTTCTCACTCCTTCGCTCACCATTCTGCGACTGATCACTCCTCGTTTGCGACTAATCAACTAATCCTGCACCTGCCCCGTTGAAGCCCCCAGAACCTACCCCTGAGCCTCCTGAGCTAAACTCTGTGGGTGGTCCCTCGCCACTCGAGCCAGATCCCGTAGGCAGCCCTTTGACTCCTCCCGAGCCAGATCCCTCGGGCGACTCTCGGCCGCCTCCCAATGTAGACCCTGCAAGCAATCATCTGCCTGAGCGCCAGGGTCCCAGACTTTCACCAGAGTTCTAAGGTACAAGCCTTCCACCTGAGCCCAGGGGTTTTGGCCCTCCACCCCAGAGAGACTGACATCATCGTCAGCCTGTCCTGCTCAGCCCAGCGTCGGTTGCCCCAATGCTGCCCTGAGCCGGCTGCTCTGGTCCTGCCCAGTGTCCTGCAGTCCTGCCCGGAGCTCACCTCTCCCGATTGGTTTGCTATTTATGTTCCCCATTTCTTTTTTGAGTCTGTTTCTCTCCCAAGCTAGTACTTGTGAGCCATCCGTATTTAAGAGGGATTTTCTGGTTTTCTCTTTATTTTTTTGTTCCAGCTTGCCAAGTGTTTTGTGAATTGTGATGTTTTAAGGTTTCAAATTTGGCTGCTTCATTGACTATTAATTCTGTCTTCTCCCTGGTTTGGCAATCTCACTATATGGCTTTTGAAGCTTTGCCTGTTTTTGCCCCGGATTCGGATATTTGTCCCTGTGCTGCAATTCTACTAATTTTCAATGAACTGGATCACATGACCACACTTACCCTCTCAATAACGCCTGAAACGCTTCATCTTCTGTCTGAACCTGCGTCCAGAGCCCTAAGCCTGCCAGGCATGTAGTCTCACTCAGAGTTAAATTGTGTGTTTACTTGTTTTTAGTTGGTTAGATGTCTCAATTATTATTTTTTTTTACAGGTGATCTACAGTGCAAAGTTCTATATATTGTCTTTTCCGGCATTTAGAATGAAACCTCCCTCCAGTGTCCTCTGCATTTTGTTGCCTCAAATGCATGTTGTGTTGTGCATCACTTTGTATAAGCACGCCTGCTAAATCACAATTTAACGTCACAAATGTTCAGAATCACCTTCTGATTAAGTTGTCCATTGTCACTTGGCCCCTCATATGCTGCTAGCAGCTTTCATCTTTTTTTTTTTTTTTTTTTTTAACATGGCCAAACCAAAGCCAAAGTTAGTGATCCTCATTTTGGGCATAAAAAGTGAGGGGGGGTTTTAAAGACTGAAACTAGTGGAAACGCATTTTAACTGAAGACTGTTCAGATATTTGCGCGTGCGACGTGGTTAAACAAACACTCGCTAGAAGGCTGGTCAGTCATCCCAGCTGAATCGAAATACCGCAAAGTTTGAATCCAGACGCACCGTTTTTCATGTTTTATGTGATTCTTGACGTTTTTTTGATGAAAAAAACAATTTTTTTGAAAAATAAAATGAATGAATTGTGTCGGCACCATTTTTGCCAGTCGGACGGGGATGATCACCAACAATATCGCCTGACGGGCCTGAATGCAAAGACAGACTTCCTCTGAGGCATGCTTTGCTCTCCTGAGCCTATTTTTTTATTTTATTTTATTTTTTTTGCTGTTGAGACAGCCATGAATCCATCACATGCAGAAGCCCGGTTAAATCACAGCATTTGTCATTAATTATTTATTGATTTGGAGTTGCTTTGAATCTGGTCCCTGTTTCACAATATTCAAATGTTGAAATATTTGAACAACTGCCGTGATTCAGACCCAAAATAGAACTCTTTTCCTCTGTTCTCTAATTGAGCAAACTGGATGATCAAACTTTGCAATTCGCTGGAAAAGTGGTGATGCAATTTTGAGGTCAACTTGCCATCGCCATGGCAACTGGTTCACGCCGAACGAACCTAAATGTATGTAAAGAAGAAGAACAGTGTTTATGACCATGGTCCTCGTGGCTATATATGGATTTAAGCTTTTATTCCAGTGATCTTAAACCCAAAATGTGCTCATTATAAAAGAACAGGAAGCATTTCTCACTATATTTTTGATCGTCAAATATTTTGGTATTTTGTGCTGTGTGTTAAGTGTCCGAGTGAATGTGTTGTTATGCTGAGAGTGTGAACCATTGTCAAGGAAGCGAGTGTCGACCCCAGTGGAAGTGACATCACACTTTCTCAGCATATACGTGAGTAAAGGGGCCTTACAGCCATCTCATTGGCCGAGATGTTCAGCCCTTGGAAGTGTTTCCGGGCTCTGTACAGGTGTGCCACAAGTCTCCCATTGCTGAAGGACAAGCGGTCCCCTTCAAAACTGGTGGCTTCTAGAGTATTCTCCAAATCCTCGACGTCCCTTTGAAAAACATTAAATGAGACTTTCAGAGCTTTCTTTTTTTTTATATGTTAACCTGTATAATTTATTATTCAAATTACAACCCCAATTCTACAACATCAGGGACAGGATATAAAATGCAAATAAAAACAGTCTCCAGTAATTTGTAAATCACCTTTACTGACTGTATATTTACATTGTTGAAAATAACACAAAGGAAAAAAAACATTCGGTTTCACCTTATTAGCTGTATTTTTTTTTTATTATTATTTGTAAATATTAGCAAACTCAGAATTTATTGCTTGCAACAACTTCCAAAATAACTACGACATGTGAAACTGAACCCAGTAATCAATTAAATCTGCGTTATTGGTTGATTTAGTAACTAAGGGGGCAATTACTTTGTCCACAAGGGGCCAGGTAGAGTTGGCTGGCATTTATCTATTACTCAAGCTCTCACTTTTTCACTTGTTTTCCCTGAAGTATGTTCCACATTAAATAAGTATTCTTTTAAGCAAATAAGCAGGACTATGTCACACACACATTATGGATCTGCTGGTTGCAGTGCTTCACAGTAGTGACATCACACTCATACTGAAAGAAGTATTCAAATCCAGGCCGCTGTGTTTTTATGGCCACCGCATGACCGCAAATGGAAACTGTCAAGATCTTGCCCATCATTTTATACACATTTCCCTGTAATTCAACAAGACATTGGAAGGCTTGGGATCTCGCTTAGAATTGAAGAGCCTAGTGCTAAAAGTACTTAAGTTACATTTTCTCACACTGTCATGTAAGGACAAAAAAAAAAACCTTTTACTGTTAAATAATTTAATCTTCTCAGTTTTCTCGAAAATGAACTTCATGTGACTTTAATGCTTATTGTAATGGGGTCTTCAATCAGCAGATTTTATGAATGTATCACATAGATCAGACCCCTTTTCCCCCCAAAATGGACATTTTGTGACTGAAGTACTTTTAGAACTAGGGTCTTCATTTTAAAATGGGCCTGTAGCTCCATGAGCTTGACTACAGCTGCGCTTGACAAACCCATATATGGAAATCAGGAATATGCCCATTGCTCAAATATTTTTCATTAAAGCAAAACAATGTCATTAGGGACATTTTTTTGGTTATTTTTTATTCCTTGGATTGAGCAAGTATAGCTTAATTTATGCAGTTTTCTTTCAAAGGATAAGTCATACCTTATGATATCACGATAAGTATTCCGGCCCAGATTTTCATTCAAGGCGTGCATCTTCTGAGCCACAAGAGCTTTGTCTACTATAAAAGACATAAAAGTGCATTTCTTTTCTTTCAAATCAAAACAGGAGTCATCATGAGGAACAGGTTGCCCCATCAGACAGAGCAGATTTCAAGTGCCTGTAGTTTCCCAGATCGTTATTGAATCAGCACACGGCAGGCAAAGGCGCGGTCCAGGATCAAGCGAAGCTCAAATAAAACCAGACGGGTAGAATGTAGCACAATATCTCTCAATCCAAACTCTTGGCCAAAAAATGGGCGAGGTCGTGACAATAAAGGATGGGACACAAAGAGCAATTCAAAAAAATCAAAAACCAGAACATACAGGGTTGAATACAGAAAACAGGCAGACTCATAAAAGGTCTGTAAGACACAGCGCAGAAGCACCTGGGATGAACTGGCACTAAAACAGGCACAGAAGGGAGAATAAATGAACACAGAACTGACAGGGAAACGAGGAACTGCTAGGAAAGGAGGCGAGACGAATGCACAGAGGGGCAGGGTGACAAACAAGACAATCATCAAATTAATCAAACACTTACTTCCGTGATTTCTGTCATTGTCACCTTTAAAAAAGTAAGGTTTATAAGTTAGGTCCCATATTATGCCACCAGGTGCACAGCTAATTAGCCGTGATGAACCAGTTGAAAATCTCCCCTTCCAGACATCACAAGGGGGAGTGACCACCCAGAATAATGAAATCTGATTGACTGCTTGGCTGAAGTTGATCAGCTCTTCTTGTCTCTGGTTGGTTAATTCCCCATGTGAAGTCAAGAAGTTATAACTAATTGGCTGTGCACCTGGTGCACCCCCAAATTATTTGCTTTAGAAATTGTACGTAATAAGGGTGCAGTAAGTTATAGTGCAGCCAAGCACCTTATTCATCTGATTCATGCATACAAGGTTCAGTGATGTTACATGACATAACATGATATAGAATCTGCAAACACCAATGGGCTGGAAAATGTAAATAACCTATTCTATGCTGCCACGAATAATTGGCACCTCTAAATGAGGCCGGAAGTTCAGTCAGTAAAACTGAGTCATCAGCTGATCATATCTATGCAGGTCCATTGCGACACGCCTTTGTTGCTGGTCTATGTCCTATCCTCTCGCTGCTGTCATTTTAAGTATGATTCTCTCTGCTTTCAGCACATTCAGGCCGCAGTTCTGCACAGCCTACAGCTCTCCATCACCGCACTGCCTCTACAGGCTCATCTCCTGCATCATCTTCACCAACCTATCAGTCATCAGCCCCCACCATCGATACCTCAGGGCTGCCAACTCTCACGCATTTGGCGTGAGAAATGCGTGAGATTCAGTAGCATGTTCACGTTCCCTGTGCTGCAGTCAGCAATTATTCAATCAGCGCGTTTGAGAGAGATTCTCTGGTGGAATTGAAATCCTTCACAGGGTTTCACATGCGTTACGGTGGATTTCACCACTAGTAACATGGAAATCAATCGAAGCACTGATTACTAAAACCCCACAAGTCAAGTCAAGTCAAGTGTGACTTGATGTTTCAAATGGTCTTATTTCATTTAAACAATTTGAACGATCGTGGAACACGTGCATTGCGTTGATTGAGTAACTGCTGACTGCAGCACAGGAATGTGAATATGCCACTGAATCCCATGCATTTCTCATGCCAAATGCGTGAGAGTCGGCAGCCCTGATATCTGAACTCCCCAGGGGGATTTATCCTGCTGCACCTCGGGTCAGAGGCTCCTCAATTGCCAATTCTGACTGGCAAGCCCAATCGCCAAAGGCTATCATTGTAACCATCAATCTGTACGTTCTGCAATCCGTAATAAATGCCAATCTTCACGCCATTCATTGGTCTTTCCTGATTGAGCATTTGTCACTGTGCTGGTTTCTTTATCGATAACAACACAACACTTTTCAGTTGATGCGGTGGCACAAGCACCATCAATGGAAAAAAAAAAATAGTTTTCTTCGTGTTTTCAATTTGTGGCTCCAGTCAAGTCTGATACCAGCTGCGCTGTGTTTTTTCTTTCCGGTTGATGGGGTAGCGCAAGCACCATCAGTAGAAAAAGTTGGTAATTCTGCAAGATTCTAGGCCTAATTTGTGAAACTAGTTTGATGATTGCAATACATACAGCACGGCACGCGTTAATGCCATGCATTGATATGAGCTACTGCTTGTTCATTGCATGAACATGTGGTCATAGCAAGCTAGCACACTGCACAAGACTGACACTGTCAGTCTTCCGGTTGGAAGCTACGATTCATGGACTCCAATATGCAAGAATATGCCTAAATCTCTGATTTATCTGACCTACACTGTCTTGCTAAATCAGGGTTACCTGTTTCTTATGTTCCCTGTGCCTATTGGTCATTATTTCTTCTCACCTCGGCCGTTGCAAACAACAGGAACAGCGTGGAGCGCAGCAATCAGTAGTGGTGAAAGCAGGATGTGGAGAAAGCTGCTCATCCCGCAACAATGACAGGGTCAGAGTGCCACCTCAGAGTCCTATAAAAGGTACAGAGTTTTATTCTGCGGTGGTACATGGTATATGGTGGTAAATATTTCTGCCTTTGTTTTGTAGTGAATTTTTGAAGACACATTTTTTTTAACACCAAATCAATGAGAATCACTACAGAGGCTAAACAGGTAAGCTATAACAGTTTTTGTCTCCAATCTTTTTTCCGCATTCAAGTTGTAAGGGTGTCCTCTTTTACTGAATAGATGGCAAAATATTGAAAATATTTCCAAAAACCAGGAATGCTGTCTTACAATTACTGAACTGTGTGCAATTGGATCTTTGCCCACTTGAGAACAGTGCCCAGTTGGTGGATGAAAGAGGTGTAAACTTCTAGTTTACATGAGAATTTCCCATAAACGTTCAAATCTGTGTAGATCTAAACATCGAGTCCATCCTATGGCACTAATGAACTGAGAAAATAACACTCGTAATTATTACAGTTATCAGTATAAGGTCATCAGAATATTGCTCTTACATCGATAGAACAAAGGATTGATACTACCCTGTTATTCAGGAGCAGAGTCTGTACACATATCTGAAAATGAGTTTAACGGCAAACAATTGTGCCCTTATGACACTCACTAATGTCATTTTCCTCGGGTTAGGAGCCATCCTCAAATTCAATAGAAGTTCAATTCGAATGCATGTGCTTCCGAATCGCACGTCAACATTTTCTCCAAAAAAAGTTAATTACTGGTGAATGCATGTAAAACTAAACTCAATAAAAGCAGACGATCAATATTAACAAGCTCAAAACTGGCTCGTCAACCTATACCGACAGAACATGATCTGCATACCAGAAAACTCATACCACTTTAATACTTCAGCCGGAGATGCTAACCTCCTATAGACAGACAAAAAGTGCAAATAGACTGAACTATGAAACAGGGTGTTTGGGGGGAATATACACGCCAGGGGAATGAATGTGTTGTAAGAATAAGTATTAAAAATTCTTCTGTATTCCAGCAGAAGCAAATTTCATTTTCTCATATAATTCATTTATTTCAGGTTGTTATGAAAATATTGTCAAAAATATTTAATATAAGTTTCAGCATAGAAGAATAAATACCTAGTTCTTAGGGATAGGGTGTAGGGTACAAAAATGTATTGCCGAGTCATAAGAGGGTACAGCAGCACCAGCATGTTCACTGAACGACTGCGCTGAAGATTACGTCCTTTACCCATGAGGCAGGTTACATCTTCCCATTCCTCAGCTGACGATAAACACACGCTTTGACTTCAAAAGGTACATGCAAATCCACCAGTGGGCTACATTTGCAATAGCAAACTGCGATAAAGAACATTTATATGAGGCATGCTCTGATCTGGAGAAGGTAACAAGGTTTAACTTACCAATCGATTGGCCTCACCTCTGTTCAAGATCCAAGATCCAAGCTCTCACAGTGCAGTACAGACACTGGGAGAAAGAAAGGCAGACAAAATAACTTTTGTGTGGTCTTTCTGTAGCCTAAAACACAGCACCTTCACCAATATTGGCACCCTTGGTAAATACGAACAAAAGAACTTATGAGTTAATGCCCGTTATTGCTTATGTAATTGATTTGTCATACTTGTAACTAGAAATGATATCAGACCAAACGTGAGCATGTGCATCAACCCACAAAAGCCAGGAAGAATTATTCATTTTAGGGGAAGTTCCCCACTTGCTTCATTGCGAACAGGAAGAACAAAAGCATTGAGATAGAAACGGCTGCTGAACTAATTCAAAATAACTGCACTGCAAAAAATGAAAGATAAAAATACTAGATAAGATGAATTTACTTCTTTTGAGACTAAAAGCACCTATTTCTATCACAATTTTTCTAGAAAGACAAAAAATTTGTCCTTGATTTGAGGTCATTTTGACTAACTTGCCAATGGAATAAGAAAATTTCACTTGTCAATCAAATAGTAACTTAAAATCGGTAAAACATTTTAATTTGTCAAGCAAATAATAACGCATAAAATAAGCTACTATTTGCTCGACAAGTGAAAATTGTCTTATTCCATTGGCAAGTTAGTCAAAATTACCTCAAATCAAGGACAAATTTTTTTGTCTTAGAAACATGGTGATAGAAATACGTGTTTTAAGTCTTAAAATAAGTAAATTCATCTTACCTGGTATTTTCATCTCTCATTTTTTGCACTGTGTACTTGAAAAAAATTTTAAAATTTGTGTACACATCATGATGTATACTGTACTATGTAATATTCTACTGTACTTTTCCAGATTATAATATTTGGAATGCATTTTTATTTGTCATCTAATGCAATTAATGGCATCCTGTGGAAGAATAAAAGTTGGCGTTGTAAAGAATGTGCGGTGTTTCTGTTTCTTAATCACAAACATCTACATAAAAAACCCTCCTTCTGTGACAGCCCCTTGTGCTGTCTCTCTCTCACTAGGGTTGCGTTTGTTTTTTAAAATTATTTTTTTACCTTACTTCCTGGGTGGATTCTTTTACCCAGGAAGTGCAAACCCACAATACAGCACCTCAACCAGTACTGGCACCCAAAGCAAATATGTACGAAAGTTGTTATGACTTAATGCCCATTTATTGTTTATCCAATTAGTATTTGATTCAAAATATTAACACAAATCAAACATTCAATTGAAATACAGTTATTTAAAGAAAATATTAATTATCATCATGATTTTTTTTTTTACTGAATTGTCATTTACCATCTGAGTTATCAAGATGGAGTCAACGCTGCTGTCCATAGTTATCGTTCATTATCCTTAAAAATTTTGACCCGTAACCTCTATACTCACAAATATTGATCAAATTTGACAAAACTTGATGTGCAAATGAACTGTTTTGAGATCGTATTTCAACCTTGCAACCCCAAAAATTGGGACGGCAGGATGGTTACACTGAAAAACTGAAAGTGTACCTTCTACACCTTTCTAATGAAGATACAGAGCTGAGCTCAGTGTGTGGGAAGCACACATGTCCTAACATATCTTCAGACATAGACACCTATTTCAATGTCTTGTAAACTCTAGTGGTCACAAATTTACATCCAATTTGACGAAATTTTGAGTACAATATTTTTCATACATAAACTAGAAAGGTATTTCATTTCAGTCCGGTATGTCACTCTCAAATGGGCTTGTAAGGGTGGCAGACTTTGTGAGTTTCTAGTTTACTTGACCCTCTGGTTCTGAAAGGCATGTGTGAAAACTATTGGATGCCCTTCGATTTATACTTTGCGCAACCTCTATTTGGCAAGATAAAAGCCCCGAGTCATCATCGCTTGTCATGTGTTGAGCCAGCTCCTGCAGGACTGGAACTGGGTGATGTAGCAGGTATTTCTACCCCACTCCGAGACCTCCCAGCTCAAGCCAGTTCTACAGAGGAGCTGAAGCTGACTCCACACATAAAAGAGCTAGAGCTCAGACACCAGGAGTTGGAGGTAGGAGCCATGCATTTGAAGGTAAGAGTTCTAGAGTTAGAGCGGACTGCCAGTCCGTCAACCTCACAGTCCCCTGTCTCTGGGCCCCAGGATGGTTTTGATGTCAGTCGGCACATTGTATTAGTCCCACTTTTCAGAGAGCCTGAGGTAGACTCGTTTTTCGCTGCATTTGAACGAATTGCAGCTGCATTACATTGGCCAAAAAGTGTATGGCCTCTTTTATTGCAGTGCAAGTTGGTGGGAAGTGGGAGTGGGAGGACTTGGTGGGGCACTTATCTTGTCATGTCTTGGATTCCCCTAGACCTGGGGCGTAACAATTGGCAAGGAATTCAAGACCAATTTTCCATGCGGAGTCCCTCAAGATCCTTCAGTCTCAGAGGTCCACATGTAAGGGCTCTCTTTATTGACTTGTTCCTTAGGTTTTTCATTGGATTTAGCTCAAAGGGCTGGAAAGACCATGGCAAAACCTCAATTGGTGGTTGGTGAACCGTTTTTTGTTGACATTGATGCATGCTTTGGATCATTGTAGTCTTCGAAGATCCAATCCTGACTAAGGTTACGTTTTCAGGTGGACCCAGTCAAGTTTTTATCACCTCTGTCAAGGAGTTTATGATGTTGCATTGATCTTGGCTCAACATAGAGGTAATTAGATTTTGGGAGTGATCTGTATCTGGATCCAGGATTTTTTGGATTCTTCACTATTGGAAAATTCTATATCTTAAAAAATGGAGTACTTAAGTGACGCCATCACGCTGGCCTCAGGAGCAAAGATCTCCATTCATTTCACCCATGGACTTTTTTTGAAAGCTTTGCTTTTGAAGTATCTCCACTTTTTTAAGCCTCAACTGATTTTAACAGTCTGTATCATATTTACAAGTAACTACTCATTTTTTTCCAGAATAAATGCATCAATAATTTACACAACATAAATTTTTCCACCATCATGCTAACCCATTGTTATTCTAAAAACGACATGTCCAAGTAGCCTAGCTATCGAGCGCGGCTTGAAAATTTAGAGAATCCAGTGAGGTGGCTGGCTAATTAGGTAGATACTGCATGTTGTACTTTGCTAAGTTAACCTCGCTAGCTAGTTGTGAAGCTGGCTGGCGCCAATTTAAACATTTGGCCAGTATTAGCGTAAATACCTACAAAATAGCCAGCCAGCTAACAGAATCTATCTTTTCATAGTATGTATATTCTTTTATGAGCTGTGATCGTACTTTAAGACTCAGACTTTCTGACCTCACTACATTATTAATATCAGCAGTTCTCTCTGTGTGAACCTTGGTGTTTCTGTTTAACACTTGTACCATCCTCTTCAGAGTGAAGTCAAAGTAGACACCTCCCCTTACAGGTGGATTTTTACATTACCACATGCATTTAACATCTTATTATTGCTCTGACAGTTGAAATTGGTATTTTCATATTTTAAGCTATTTTCTAATTGCCCTCTCGACAATCGAGAAGCTCAAGGACTTTCTGTCACTCATCACTGCTTTAATCTTTTTATTTTAGCCATGGTGATGGATGACAAAGGAAAATTTATACAAGGCTGAATTGAAATGCCAAATTAGAGTATGTCCTAAAGATGTTATTTGCAAAGTTTCATCAAATTTGATCCTACTTGTGACCACTTCAGGTTACGAGAGTTGTTCAAACAGGTGTCTATCGGTGAAGATATGAGACAGGTCACACAACCTCCAATTTTCAGAGATCATCTAAACCAGCAATTTACATGTTGAGTCGAAAGATGTAGTGTACTTCCTACATACCAGGTTTCTGCTCTGTATCTTTATTAGATAGTTCTAGAATGGACACCTTTAGTTTCTCAATAGGACCACCCTGCCACACCCAGGGGGATGCAGGGCTGAAATGCGTTATCATATTAGTTTATGTGGAAAAGATGCTGCATACTAAAGTCTGTCAAACTTGGTCAATGTTTGTGAGCACTGGAGGTTGCAGGTCAAATTGTTTACAGAGATGACAGATGATGATGACTGATGATGATGTTGGAGGTTACACCATCTTAGTTGCTCAAACGGTGTAAACTCTGTCGTTGTCATCTGTCGTCATCTTGTGTCTGTCATCTGTAAACAATTTGGCCCGTAACCTCTAGCACGCACAAATATTGATCAAATTTGTCAAATTTGCTGACCAGCAAATAGGAATGGACTTCAATTTGATTTTGCTCATAGCGTAATCTGGGGTTGTCAAAAATTGCGCCACATTTCCAGGAAAAAACTTTTACTTCAAGAGAAGAACATTTTTTAATTTCAAGGTTACATTTCATTTAATATTTTGAACAAAAGATTGGGAGGATTACAAGCAACCACATTTTGTTTATAGATCATTTAGGTCATATTTACCAAAAATTCCACTATCAATGGAAAGCATTATATACACCATTTATAACCCCCTTGAAACTGAACACAGTCATACCAGTGGCAAACATAACATATTGAATAACATTGCAGTACTTTTAATTTAGATACATATTCATTTTTAAATTCTGCCACCAGTGCGAAAGATGTCTCTTGAACACCTAAAGTGTCAACTATTGTGCACACAATTCAGGTTCTGTCAAGTGACAGACAACTCACACATTGAAATGAAAAGCTACTAATTGTGCATGATGTTGCGCATTATTTTTGGTTTGGCGCTGAATAGATCCGCCCTGGGGACTCAATGTGCGTACTTCCGCACTTCCCTGATAACGGGAAGATGTAACATCCACCTGATGAATAAAAGACACCAAAACTTGAGCACACAGGATAAATCTAAACAGCATGTGGGAGCTGTGGTGGTGGTGGGCGAGCAGCGACCGAAGCAAAGCAGCTGGCGCTGAGGCCCGGCAGGACCAGAGCTGTCCACCCCAGCAGAACTTGGTGGAACTGAGCCTCATCAACCACTAGATGGCAGTGCACTTCTATTCTGTTTGACCTCTGTCAAAAAAGAATACCGTACCATGTATAGCACACCAATGAAATACACCAATATATTCCTCTGCATAAATTTCGCGTGAATTCGGAATGGTTTGCTGTTCTTCTGTGGTATATGTCATTTTTTTTTAAGTTTATGGGCATTATCAGAGCTTTATCAATTTCTCACCATTACAGTCAAGTAGCCATTTTTACCCCTCGGCCCTTGGTCAAAGGGTTTTGTCATCATTTCGTAGTCTCTTGACATGTCTGTCTGTCTGTCTGTCTGTCCATAATGACCTACTCATAGTAACCCTGCAAGTCTGCATAACTTGTTCTTGATTTTCATACCCCATATGCACTTTACTCTGCAGCAGAAGCCTATTGATGATGCATAATTTTTTTAAGGTCATATCACTTCATATCACAGTCTTTCATTGCACAGTGACATACTTGCGGTATCTAGAGAATGCAGATGGGCAGGAAAGTGACATATATGTCAATGATGGACATCCACCTGGACCGGAAGCCTATCGAAGACCAGCGGCCTTGACCAATCCTTTCTAAGTCAAAGGTCAATTTCTGTGTTCATACACTGGACTGGGGATTTCCTTACCTAAACAAGCAGAATAAAGCTGCTTTCACACCGGACGCATGCCAAATTTTTGCCGAAAGGTTACAATCAAAGTCAATGCAAAGGCCTGAATACACGTGTTTTGCGTGTTGGTTGAGGGGTGTAATATAGCACTGCTTGTTATCTTCTCTACTGTCTTAGTCTTTGTACGGTAGGTTGGCTTTGTGGTGACTGAGTGAAAATATCAGCGCTTCTGTGCACATACAAGCTCTCCTACACATACACACACACACTGGCAGCTGACAAGGGGAATTGCTTGATGACATCATTTTAATATCTCAGGACCCAGTGGCAGTGACCCCTCACTGTCAAATTGATGAATGTTCAGACCTATATCTGCCATAAAATATGGATTCTCAAACCTTGACTCATGAAAAAAAATCATGCAAACTAATGTTGTTCCTATTCACCATAGTTTTGCACAAAGTGAAACTATGAAAATCTTGCGAAGACCAGCTGGTGCTCTCACCTCAGTCATACCGATTGGTGGGACAAGTCGGTGGCCACCACAACCTCCAATTAAATGTTTTCTGTTGGTGATGCAGGCAAATGCCACCCAGCCCTTCAGAGCATCCAGCATTATAATGAGCCAACAAGCAGTTGCAGTTTATTAACCAACAATATGAAATGGAATCCCAGCATATTAGCGGGGTAGAAAATTGGTGTCATTATTAACCTGCTCGGCAGAAGCTTGCATCATGCACTGGTCCCATGCTGACTTAAATCTTTCATTACAGCACAATCTTCACTGTTGCAAAGAAGATTCCAGACCTTACAAGCTCAAGTAAGCAAAAAGCTATGCTACCAACAGGGAACAAATATCTAAGAGATTATGCGTTCATATGAAGTTTGGGTCCATGCAAATAAAAGCGGGAGTGGTTTTGTACTTTGTGACTCAATTAACTACAGGCTACACAAACTTTTTGTTGAAAGCAGGAGTAGACAACAAAATTGGCTTGGCTCAGAAAACCGCAGGTGATCTTAATTGACCTGGCAATGCCATAAAAAATTGAACATTGAGAATGTTGCTGTTATTTTATGAGCCCAACTTGGCGACAGCCGGGACGGCATGAGAAATGCACAAAGCAGCAGAAAGGAATGATTTCTAAATTAACTTTGACTTGAATTTCATTGAAAACAGACGAGAAATTTAATGGTTTATCTGGTCAACTTCATTTTATTTGTAAATATACATCCATCACTGGCATTCAAGCCTGACATGCATTCCAAAAAAGTTGGGATGTGAGCATTTTAGGACCAGTGATGAGATTTAAAATAAAATAAAATAAAAATACATCAATAAAATCACTCAATAATGACGTGATTTGAAACAGCTGATGTCAGCACAGAAGCAGCATTCAGATAAAGCCAAGTCCTTCAAGGAGCAAAGATGGGCCAACAATCGCTAATCTGCACACAAAACCATGAGAAAACCATCGAAAGATGTAAATCAATGTTCCTAAAAGAATGTTGAAAGGAATTTGGATATTTCACCTTCCATGGTACAAAACATAATCAAAAGATTCAGGGAATCTCAAGGAAATGTTGTGCATACTGAGCAAGGGAACAAACCCAAGCTTAATACTAGTGATTTTCAGTCAGCCAGATGGCACTGCGTCAAGAACTGTCATTTATCTGTAAGAGGTACAGTAGTGTGCAGTGATGATTATACACAACCACTTTTGTCTAAAAGGGGTCCTAATATATTACTCCTCTATCATTTTTGGTGAAAATGTATTGAAATATATTATTGTAGGCAATCATTCCTACAAGTATATTGAGGTAAAAAGATGGTAATTGGTAAGATAATTAACAAAAACACTGAAAACATACATTTTTTAGAACAATTGAAAGGTGCCACACATTTTTTTTTTTTACTCTTGCATAGCCTGAGTGCATGTTTGAAGGCTCATCCCATAAATATTAATGCTAAAAATTTGTTTAAACTGGTTTGAGGCAAAATTATTCAGCAAAATTACCTCTGATGGTCAGTGGTGACATGAACTTTAAGCAGTGTCACAGTGTTAAACACGATGGCACAATGGAAGGTGCTCTCTGAGATTGTTCATAGCTGCATTGTGGCCTTACATGATGCTGAAGACATTAAATTCCACCAAGGCACCGTATGAAACACCAGTTTGCTGAAAACTAGTAGCAATAGAGGTGCAAAATGGAAGTTTAGTGCCTCTGATGTTTGTTATGACAGGTAAAACAAAATCTGTGGTTGACAGCACGACAACTCTGTGATGATATAGCGCCAGAAGTGAAGAGATGAAGGTATCAAGATCTACTCCTTCCAGACGCCTGTGTGAAAATGGTCTGATTGCTTGTGTTGCTGCCAAGAGCTGGCGACACCAAAAAAAAAAAAAAAAAGACTTGAGTTGGCCAAGAAATTCAAGGATTGGACACCTGTGGATAGAGAACAAGTCCTTTGGACTGATGAAACAAAATTAGAAATTTTCTCACCCAAACGCAGAATTTATGCGCGCTGTAGAGTTGGAGATCATTAAAAAAATTACTGTGTAACCCCCTTCAGTGAAACATGGAGGTGGTAATATTATGGTTTGGGGTTCACTCTGCTTAAAAGGAGCCATTGATCTCATAAAAATCACTGGAATCATGGATCAAAAGAAGTATCACAGCATCCTTGTGAGGCATGCATTGTGAACTGGAAAGACACTGTTTGGCTGGGTATTTTAGTTTCAACGGGATAATGGCCCTAAACACGCTTCTTCGTTGTGCAAGAATTATCCCAGTTGGAAAGAAACATCTGGTGACATTAAAAGTTATGACTTAGCCTTCTCAAAGTCCAGATCTTGATTCCATTGAGAAAATCTGTTATAACATCAAAAGAATCCCTTTGGAATTAACTTCAGACCATATGGAAGGGGTTTAGCAAGAGAGGAAATTTGTTTTATTTTTATTAAATCTTATTTTCATCTATACGATCCAATATTACGTGAAATAAATTCTTGAATAGTACTTGGTCTCTGATTTATCTTCATTTTGTTAAGTATATAATCATCACTGCACACTACTGTATAACTACATGGTCTCAGGATCACTTTGGCAAGCCTTGTTCAAGTACTACCATTCCTAGTTACATCCACAAATGCCAGATCAATCTTTACTGTGCAAAAAGGAGCCCAATATTATCAGTATCCATAAGAGCTGTTGACTTCTCTGGGCTCGCATGCATCAACAATGGGCCATCACACAATGGATACAAGTATTGTGGTCAGAAGAATCAATATATCAGGAATAGAGACCATGTCCTCCTGACCAAAGAAAAGGACTATCCAGTCTGTTTCCAGCCGCAAGTCCAAAAACCAAGGTCTGTCATGGTATGGGGTTGTTTCAGTGCTCTTGACAAAGGTAATTCGCAATTCTGTGTAGACTCAGTTAATGCCGAAGAGTGCCATGAGACTCTGAAGACTGTATGCTGCCATCAAGATGACATATTCCCAAGGGACAACCTTGGAGCTCCTGATTTCCTCTGAGCCTGAGTTTGGTGAGTGTGTGATGGCCAACTTATAAAATGTGTGCAGCCGCTGACTTAGCACGGTACTAATGCATAAAATGTAGTATTCTTCTATCAGGAGAGGGTTGTGTCTCGGCTTCCCCCGATCCCCCTCCTCTATTTGAGATCTGCAAGACGCTGGATGGGGGGCGTTGCTGCGCGTTATATTCGGCGCGACTCACTAGGGCAGTGGGACAGGACAGATTCAGCCCCCGGGATCGGCCTGCCGGAGCAGAGTGCGCGATTGGACTGTATCCCGAGAAATGTTAAATAATTTTTCGACGAGTAGATAATCAAAAACATTAGCTCTGCAAGCGAATCCGAGATCCAAACCAAATGCTACCTGTTTACTTAAGCGGGAGAAATTTCTACGTGACGGGCTGATAACTTGATAACAGCAGCCGTTTTTTTCTGCCTGCAGCAAAACAAATGGTCAATTGCCACATCAAGCGTGGTTGCAACACTACTTTCAACTTCTTATTTAGTTGTGGTTCGCCGCCTACTTTCGGAAATCAGCTGCGAGCCAAACTGGATAATTATTAATAAATAGCTGGCGACAAACGAGTGACTTGACGAGCCCTTTGCGTCTTCCAGATCTATATACGTTTCGGGATACTGCTGGAAGGAATCGAAAGGCAACCCAGCAGGCTCTTTGGAAGTGCCTTTGAAGTGGACTGTTCTGCTTGTCTACCCTGAGCACAGTTTTGCGAAGGGAAAAACAAGCCCGCGAGTGACATCAAGGACTTTGGCAAGAGCGCTGCCAGGACTTGGCTAAAATTGGGCCGTTTCGGGGCGCCCCAGCTGGAATTCTGTCCAACTTTGACATACAGTAAGGGAAGCTGTTGATCGTGACGAACTGATGCGTGTGTTTCTTTTGGAGGAGAATGACTGTACGCCAGGAATTGTAGTTTAGGAATTTTGATGCCCCGTGTTCACTGGTTACTGATCTTTCTGAGAGCACCGGGGAGCGTGTATCCCGACAGAGAGACGGAGCGCGCAGAGAGACCTGCAGAGGCTGTCTCAAATCTGAAGGCGCCCGGTCGGCTTTGTCACCTTGCCCTTGTTCTTGACACGCACCGTGGGCTGGGAAGGTTTCCCACTCCGCCAGGTAACAGCCAGCGGAGAAGATGGCACCCTCCTGGAAGGGTTGGAGTCTATTCCTGACCCTGGTCCTGTGCATTGAGTTCCTTTCAGTGGCCAGCTTTGGTGCGCATGCTGCAGACGAAGACGCCTTCAACGCAGAGGTAGGCTAGAGTTTTACCGAAATATTGCGGTCCACATTTCCTCTTTTAAAAAGTTATTTAACTGAATTTTCTAGGGTACCCGTTCCATGTTTACCTGATATACCACTGCGAAAAAAGTGCTTTAAGACAACGAATGTGACGTGAATCCGATTTGTTGGTTGTATATTTATGTATCATTTAAGCATTAGATTAATTAATTAAGCATTAATTATTAGACCGTGGCTATTCTTACGTCACCGTAATGCATTGCAGGCAGGCTATTCTTCCGTGATTTTCTGTCAGGAATGCGCAGATTGAAATAGTCGGACTTCGATAATTTTTTTTTGTTCTCCCGTAAGAATAGCTGGACACATGTTGATGGTTTGCGTGACTGGTGCTCACGTAATGCGGATATGTATGACTATTTTTACGGGAGTTCTCCTATCTGATTAACGGCCTTGTTCCAGATGCCGACACGAGATTGCCCAACCTGGGTGAAGCAAGTATACCGAGCAACAAAATAAACGCAAGTTAACTAAAGACAGACCGGGAAATTAGTTGGCGCGTAATTATAGAAAATCAAATGTATTACTTGCGTGTGCACATTTACACTCGTTTCATCAAACATTTCTTTGTTTTGCGGTCACTATGAGTTATCATAAGAGTACTTTAACTAACTAGCTAACTTGTGTTTCTTTTGTTGCTCAGAATTGAAGCCCCGGGACGAGATTTCATTTCACCGATGCCATAGTTGGTGGCTTAACCCTTTGGCCTCTTGTACTACAAGCTTGGCCGCCAAATTGACATGATTGACAAAAATTTCGCTGTCATAAAATTTCAATCTGCGCATGCCCGAACTGGAGTCGCGTAAGAATAGCCTGCCTGCAATGGATTACGGTCACGTAAGAATAGCCACGGTGTAATTATTATCTTTACCGGCCTGTTCTTGGCTTCAGATTGCATGGTAATGCGGGTTATTGGCCGTCAATTGGCTATCGTACCGTATTTAGCTTCAAAAAACTTGTTTTTCTTGTTGATAATAGTTCCAGTGTGTCAAGTGAGCCTGTTTCCCGGATCTTTGGATCGCAAGCATTTCTGGATAAATATAGGACCAGCGAAAGCGATGCCTCAAATGAGCGGCCCACCCCAAATAAACCCCGGTGTATCTTGTTCATTGTATTTCCTTCATTATTCTGCGCAAAGGTAGCTATAGAATCTCCATAGCTGTGTGGCTTTAGTGCTTTTATGGCCCATTTTTTTCCAGCACGCGTTCTCCTTCATGGTGGTCAGATTTTTTAGGATAGCGGGTCCTGCGAGGGAACTGCCTACAGGGGTTGAACTCAGCAATAGTCGCCTTACTGAAAATGTAAGATTAAACAATCATAAACTGGTTTAAGTTTTGCTCTCAGCACTTCTAACTGACCTGACGATTGACCTACTGTTCTCCAACTGACCAGCATCCCAGGTGAAAAAGTATTACACTTAATTATATTAAAAGTATATTTGTTGCATACAAAAGTTATTACAAATATACTTTTGCAAATTAAGCGCAAAAAGTGTATATATACACACTGTAGTAATCAACCAGTTGACCTGCAGTATATTGTACGCGGTGAACTATGCTTAGCTTTGACAAGCTGCTTGAACTTGCCGTAGACCAGCAAGGACTAACCAGAAGTGTCAAAGACGATTCTTTTAAATCTTCTCTAGCCATCTTCCAGTGCCAATTCGCCTAAGGAATCATTTTCTGGGGGAGTTTCCGCCCACGTGATCTGAAATTGAATCCAATGCACAAAAGTCAAAATGCATACACCTGCCTCATTCACTGAGATGCTTACATAACGCACACCTGTGCCTTCAATACATGGGGGCGTACAATTCCGCTGCAGGGTCAAGGGTTTGTTTGTAGCTCAGGCTATTGGTTGTTGATGTTTGTTCACGACGCCCTGCTGTTGCAGTGATTGACGGCCCCAAACTTTGAAAAAAAAAATCCTTGATCAAACCTTATACCTGTTTATACCGATCAAATCATGTCAGTTTAGTCTTCCTCTGAAGAGAAGCAAAATGCCAATTCTGTACTGAGAATGGATGGTTCTCTTTGACCTATTCTGGAAAGAAGCAGATATTGTTTTTAGGTTTTGTCTGTTGCTGAAGTGGTGGCTCATTTTTATTTTGTTTTTGTATTATGCAACATTACTGGCCCTCCACTTTGCCATATCCGCATCTGGACCCATGAATCAGGCTTTGCCAAGTTTGGGCATCTGTCACCATTGCAGTAATCTCAGAGTGGCTTACTAGCCTTTTAGAACAAATTTGAAGATGATTCATTTCTACGGTGATAAGCTCAATTAAATGGTTTCCCATATTGTAAGAGAGAGGGAAAGCATGAGTGTGTGCAAGTGTTTTTAAGTGATGCTTGAGTGTGTACGTGTATGTGTGTGTGTCTGTGTGTGTGTGTGTAATATTGTCAGAAACGCGTGTATTCGCGTCTTTGCATTGACTTTCCGATCCATCTTTATTTATAAAGCACAGCTTAAATAAACTCAAGGTTTCCAATGTAATCTGTCAGAATGTAATCTGTCGTGTAAAAAATTAGTTTTGCGTCCAGTGTGAAAGCGGCTTTATTCTTATTTGTAAAAATGCACTAAAAAGACTAATCATGAGGAAGGATCGTTTTTGCCTTCATCAAAGTTCACTCAGCAGTCAGCACTTCTTGTCAGGACAGAGTTTCACAAATTCAAGCTGCTGCTGTTACTTCAGGTAAGAACTATCGATTGGCTGCTTTCTCCTCTCCTGTAGTGTTTTGCATTCCTTCCAATTTCCAGCTAATTTTTCTGAAACCAGTTTTCATTTGGAGGATGGGATCAGGTCAGATTTATTTTGCCGCTACTCCAGGCTGGTTTGCCAGAATATCCCTCTCAGCATAGTAGATCTTTGTGCCAAGATCGTGCCAAGTTTTCCCAACAAAGCTCCTCATTACCTGAGCTGCAAAATTTCTATCAGTGAAATTGGTTATATTTAATGTGAGGGATGTTAATTTTTTTAACTTACAGATTTCAGAGGCTGAGCGAGTGAGACTGACCCACTGATAAAGTCAGTGTGTCCTGTCCCCTTTGGCGCTCGCTCTTTCAAGCCGGTTTAGTGTGAACAGCTTGTATAAACGGTCCTGTCACAAATACTAGGTTTTGACCTGTTCTTGCTTAGTTATTCTGCTCAGGAAAGAGTAATTTCTATTGTCGCTGCTTCTCTTGCATGTCAAGCCAAAAAAAAAAAAGGGGGGGGGGGGCGTGCCACATGCCATCTTTCATTGTGTTCAATATTTTTGGAAGGTTTTGTTGACGATTTGAGAATGACACACACGGCGATGCCAGGAGTGAGGCTTCACACAGGAAACCGTGAGCCCGCCCACTGAGCAGGTGCGGTGACAGAGACAGGCTGTGTGGGCTTGTCTGTGTCCGGCCTCTGAGCCGCACTCTGCGCCGAACCCTGTCATTGCTGCTTTCTTTGTGGTCCAGGCAGCCAGCCGCATCGCCATGTCAACTTGTAGATGGGCAGCCAGTGACCTTCAAGTTTACTCAGTCTTATCCTTTCACCCTCCCGTGATGCCTTATCCTCATAAGGTTTTTACCATTCGCTGGATTTTGAATGATTCCTTTCCTTTGACTCATAGTTTAAATTACAGGGCTTCCCCTGCATTCAGAGAGTGTAGCACTGCCACTGTTGATGGAATTTCTGTGTTTTTCCGTTCTTTAAATATATGTTTTCCCGTCGTCGAAATGAACGAAAAGGTTAGCATGGGTTAGCACTGCTGCCTCGCTATAAGGAGGTTCTGGGATCGAGGCCGAGCGGGGCCTCCCCGTGTGGAGTTTGCATGTTCTCCTCGTGCTTGCGATGGCCTCCTCTGGTTTCCCCTTCCAAGGAAAACGTGCAGCAGGAACACTCCTACCTGTGACCCTGACCAAGGACCTGGCTACAAACCCGCAGTTGGTCCCCAGGCCCTGCTTTTTGGCTGCCCACTGCTCCTAACTATAGGACGGGTTAAATGCAGTGGAAAATTTACCCTATGGAGTTTAACAAAGTACATCTTCATCTTATATTATCTTTTAAAACAGTTCCTCATCTGCTCTTGGCTTCTATCACAACATTAATATTTGAGTGCGTACGCTGCATTGAGTTGTGCCCGTGGGAATCTTCGTAAATCCAGAGCCAGCCTCAACTGCTGAAAAAAAAATCCCAGGCACAAGACTGAATGCAATCGACCCTGGATGCCATCAACACATTGATTCTGCTGATCTTTGGTTATTATAAACCAAAAGATTATTTATGTTTAGGTTAAGAAACTATTACTTATACTATGTTGAACCCCTTCACCCTGCCTCCCTTGGTGACTGTAGCCTGTGGAACTTGGGCCGTTGCAGGACCCTCTGCCTTCGTCTCATCCCACACAGCTCTGAGGTACCCTTATCCTCTGCACAGCCTCCTACAGGCTGACCTCAGATCAGCTGCACATTGACAAAAGACTCTTAATAGAACATTGTTGCTGCCATCAGGCTCAATATCAACTGCACCGAGAGCACAGATGTTGACCATAGACTCAATATTGGCCAAAATAAGCGCAATAATGGTGTCCTCTGGTTCAACACGTGAGGCTACCTGCAGACTGTGCTTTTCAGACAGATTTGATATGTCCATCACTTGAAAGGTAACTAACTTTTTGGAATTGGGCTGTGTGGGCCTCTTACTCATCCTCGGACTTGAGAGTCTTCTATGCTGCTCGGCGTGATAATTTCCGCTAACACGTCAGTTAGTGGAGGAATATGTATCAAGAGGTGATTTCCACTTTGCCTCATGTTTTAAATTTATATTCTCGTGCCTCTGCACAGTTCCTGTACTCGACCCACGGCACAGAAATGCACTATTGCACTCAGTTTCACTTGTGCACAGAAATGCAGAAGATGCATCATGCTCACTTCCGGTCGCCTGCTACTCTGCTCCCAAAATAAAGAAAATTGGTGGCTGCGCTTCTTGATGTCACAATGACGAGGATCACCCGAGAAACGCCTCAAGAAATAACAGGCCACTTTTATCTGGCTTTATTTGTCACCTTGTATGTTTCTAGTTTCCTCCGCCCGGAGATATTGTGATCACTTGTGTGTGTGCGTGTGTGTGTCTGTGTATGTGGGTTTATGTGTCTGTTTGTGAGCAGAAAGCAGAAATAGTCAGACTTTTACAGGAAGTTGGACTGTATAAATGGGAGGAGGTGATTAAATTTCTAGACCAATCCGGATGCTGATCGTTAGTGTTAGTGGATCGAAACTTTTGGGCAGAGGTATGTGCTCTCTGCGCGCCTTCCTGTTTTTTTTTTCTCCGACCATCGTCAGCCCGGCTGGTAGAGGGCAGCGGTCCGTTTTGTCTCCTGTTCGTCCTTTTGCAGTCGGGCCTTTTTTTGCGTTGTTCTCGGAGCTGCAAGACTAGATTATTGAGTTGAACGAGTCTAGACAAGCTGCTCTGAATGGACCCTGGAAATCTCCCAGGTGTGTGAGTCGGAGCGCCACTGGCAGTGGATTAAGGGATTTGCGATATTGGAGAGCGCTGATTGACAGCAGTGGATTTTAGGGCTGCCCTCAGCCATGTTTGCCATACAAACACTGCTAAGCGCTCTGCTGAGCCAATGTTTGCCTGACGCCCGAGATGACATTTCGGGATTGTTTATGGCAAAACTGTGAATTGGCCCGGAGCATAGAGGTCTGGGGCGGGGGGGGTGGGGGGAGTTGGGCTCAGTGTGGTTGTAGTAGAGACTCTTGGCCTTTTGTTGATCGATCAACAGGGGGAGCACTGATGGTGGCCATCTGGCATCGTTTGCTCTGGCCTGAAATGTGTCATACACTCTAGCCTTCCGCTCTTTCGACGCAGTCATCGCCAGTCTTTGGTCCCACCTCACACACTACCTCCTGCTGGTCTGTACCTGTAACAGCAGCAACAGTGAATGCTGGAGACGGAGGGGCACAAGTTGTTTGCCATCATGCGTCAGCAGTTTGCGGTCTGAAATACGTAATGGCAATAAAATATGTGCATTGAATGGAATCGAAAACGTTAAAGAGACTAAAAACCTCACTTTGCACATCGTCAGCTCTAAACTGAATATCTGTCGCGTTGGCAGACCCATCGAGAGCAGAGAGAAACATGCTGAAGGGGTGCTGATAATGGAGAGTCAGTGAGACGGAGACAGGGAGATATAGAGTGATGGAGGGAGGGGAACGAGGAGAGAGGACAGGAAGGGCATTGGTGGGATGGCAGGGGGGGGGGGGGGGTGTGTGACTGGAGTGGGGATGAGGTACATGTGACCTGCTGAATGTGACATTTGTTCTGTGAAAAGGGACGCATCTCAGATAGAGAGGCGTGCCAGACTCCCCAGGCTGACGGGGCCAACAATGAGCGCTCTTGTTATGTGTTTGACTGAGGGAGAGAGAGAGTGCGGGGGGAGGGAGAGAGGGAGAGTGATAGGGAGCGAAGGATGGAGAGAGAGGGAGAGGCAGAGATGGAGGGGGGAGGATAGATTGTGCGTGGTAAGAGTTGGAAAGTGAGAAACACAGTGTGTGGATTGTTTCCGGTGCCTATCCTACAGACCCCCCCCCCCCACACACACACACGCACACACACACTCACACACACTCACACACACAGGGCTCGGTGCATCACCCTCATTATCTCTAGAATGGATGGCACGTGCAGTCACCGCATTCCATTACTGTTCCGCTATGCATGCGCCGCAGCAGTAACAGGGTGCCGTAGACCGCCGCCCCACATCGCCATGGAGCGATACGGTGCGTGGAGCGTTGTCATACTTTTGAGAGATATCATCACAAGCTGTGTCTTCATTAGAACGAAGTTTCAAATCTATTTGGCGGTTTTGAAATTAGCCTGATGTCAAATTAGCTGGCTATTTTGTAGTGAAGACGCAAGTAGCTCACTAATTTGAAAGAGTAATTTTCCCAATAAATCTTGGTCTAGTTCGCGAAAAAGCCAGCTATTTGTGTTGCTTCTTTGTTTTGCGAGCGGAGGGCTTTCGGGCTAATGGAGATGCGAATTTCTACCATCAGGCTAATTTCCCTAACCGCAAAATAGCTGGCTTGTTTAACTTCGTTCTGATGAAGACAAACCCAATGGTGTGATTAGTTTTCCTAGAATCATCCTGTCCATCACAATGTGATTGAACTGCACATTAGCAACTCGCTGATTATTATCAGTCGCTGCATTTCACTGTGAAAGCCAAAGCCTTCTAATTGGATAATGTAAATTTAATTGACTGCTGATTGCTTCCCATCCCATGTTGGTGTCATGAATAATCCATTTTCTCATTATAATTTAAAAAACCAGATCGAGCTCAATGGACAACAGGAGCAGCGAATTTAGTGCAGCCTGCATGTCGATAATTTGTTTGGCGAGAAAACATTTACTTCCCCTTCACTTATCAAATGATGCCAATTTTAGGCAGAGCGGGCCCTCTTTAATTGGTCACACACAGGAACCCATTTACGATAGCACATTTTTATCCTGAAGTGGTATTTATTGTCTTTTCTGCATTCTTATTGATTCAGTGGGCTCACACATACCCACAGGTAATGGGTAGGTAGGTCCGGGGGGTAGGTCACATGGGGGTAGGGAGGGGTATTGTGACTGACAATCAACCACCTGAAGGCTGGGGTGGGACTTGAGACCAAAACGTTCGATTTGGCGCACTGCTTCAGCTGGCCTTTTGATTATAATGCACTTTCGTGATGCGTTTTGGGCTGCACCTTCAGTTAATATAGGTCCAAAACTTGAAGCAGCTCTCTCTGCCCTGTTGCATGGCTCAATTTTCAGCGTCTCTCTCACGCCAACTGTCAAGTGAGTCTGTAAACTGCTGAACGAGGATCTGCAGATGTCGTTTGGCGGACTTGTGAGTGTGCTGGCCATGAATGGACAAGCGGTACAGTAACAGGCGTACAGACGTACTGTATCTCAACCTCTTTCTGCCAGCGAGCTGAACCCAGTTGCTGAATTTGCTCCAGGATCCAGCGCTCGGAATGTCTAAACTAAAACGTCTTCCCTCCTTACGCCGTCTGTCTCTGGAACAATCTGTCTGTCTCTCTCTTAATCTGTCTCTCCCTCCCTCCGTGCCGATGGCACAGAAGAAATCCCCTGCTGGCATTGTCAGGCCTGACGCAGTGCAGGGTTCACAAGCTCTGTTTAATCACTTGAACATAATCTCGTTATCCTCCAAACTTCAGACTTCAAAGGTCTGCTCTGCCCAGGACAATTTCAGTGAATAGTGACATACCTCTGCCCACTCATTTCCCTCTTTCCCTCCGTTTCTTTTACTGTCTGTTCATTGGGGCCATACCATCACCTGAATGGCGATTATATTAAGCACAATAAGAATAACTGCTGCCATACGGAAAATAGACCAGCTTACTCCTTTTCAGTTCCACAAATCAGGCATGACGTGGGCTTGAACAAAAGGCTGGGAGACAATTGAGGCCATGTAAAATATTTCCAGAAAAAACTTCACCGATATGAGTATACAGTTGACTTCTCAACTAATTTTTTCCTAGAAGTATTTCAAATAGCCTTTGATGTTTGATTTGATTTTCCCCCCAAAGGGGAAAGCCCTATAGGGGCAGTTATTCGTATCGCGCTTAAAATAATCGTGATTCAAATAATCGTGCAGCCTTACTGTTCATGTCATTCAAGGACATGTTGAGTGTAGATAGTGATAGATAGGAACTTAACATTTATTTACTTGAAAATCTTCAAGCTTATTACTATAAGTCGCACATTGAGGCATTTTGTGGTTTTAGAGGCACTTTAAGATTCTCTGCAAGGGAATATCTGTCTTTTTTGGCTGCTGTTAATCCTGTGCTCTCAACGCCAGGTGCTCTTTCTAAAGGGGGAGTTAGCCAAACTGATTTTATGAGGCTTCCAGTGCCCTTATATATTAATGTTAACCCTTAGAGCGCTGAATACATTTTCAGGGAGTTAAAAATGTAATTATCCTGAGCTGTTGAAAACCTGTCATGTGGCGACTTGCCGGGAGCTCTTTTAAACAAGTCGCCACATGATAGGTTTTCAAGAGCGTCTGATTTTGATAGCTTATATCCATGCCCTCACGCTAGAAAGGGTGTATGTGACCCAATCTGGATTACCTCTTCAATGTCTAGTGATTAGAAGTCAATCTTTTTCATGCTTCAATATCATCTGATAACTCACTCATTCACCATGGAAATTTTAATCCAAATGGTAGAGATTTACCTGAAGCAGTTTTTTTGCCTCTCCTGTAACATTTATAAAATGTCACTTACGCCCTTCTCGTATGAGGGTTTCGACATCATTGGGCAACTATAGTTGCCTATAGCGCTCTTAGGGTTAATAACCTTTCTCTCGTCTCTGGCAGCTGAAACCCTGCCAATTCTCCAGGTTTCCAGTTATGGAAAGAGCTTCTTATCTGGAGTTGAGGGTGCAGCTTTAATACTGACACACACCTGCACACTAAAATATGCATACACACTCACACACATCCAGACACACTTACACCTACTAAAATCTACACATGCAAACATACGCACGACCATTCTGACGCTTAAACACAGACTGACAACATGCACTCAATCCTGACTGTCAAACCGCACATGCACGCACAAGCGTTAACACGACACACGTGCACACACACTCGATCACATCCACACTAAAGCACATAAAGGTTTTTGTTTTTCCTCATTCCAGAGAAAGTTGGAAAATATATGCGCAATGCATTCTGGGTACCATATTTGGAGAACTGCATTATCTGGGTCTTGTAGGTGGTGCTCTGGAAATCCTCACGTTTATCTTTGGTCTCAGTGAATCAATGGGCGGCCTCTGCAGCCAACCAGGAGTCACGGCACCTGGTCCTAACTAAGAGTATTGAGATGTCAATGTCTCTTACAGTGCTGTGAAAAAGTATTTGCCCCCTTCAGTGTCAGTATCAGGGAAAGAGGTCAAAATATAGGCAGTTTAAACTGATCCTAGAACAGAAATTTGAGAGAGAAATATAGTTTGCACTAGACCCTCCTGGAGAGGTCAGCTGTCACAGGTCATGGGGTCTTTGACCCCATCAAGTTTCTAGTGACCGCCCCTTCTGTTGTCGGACTGTGGTGAACATCTGCTCTAGGGCTCACTGAGATAACGGGGAAGTGGAGAGCCGAGAGATTTATCTCAGCATGAGCCATTAAAGAGAGTCATATTAACCGTCTCACTGGCTGTTAAACAGGCTCAGAGAAGTTTTGGAAATGTGCGTTTTCAGGCGTTTAATGGGCTTCGCCCCGTGCTGTTTTACATGGTGATTGATCACATGTGGTCAGGATATGGGATGTTGACAGCTGAACGAGGCTTGGCTCGCATGCGGCACTGTGCAGAAATGGGTTGGAGTGCAGAAAGTGGCCTCACTGAACCACATGTGATCATTCTTCCCTCCATTAAAACCACCCGGCCTGGCGAGGGGGTGGTTGAGGTTATGGCTTTTTTACTGTCTGTTATTAACAGGTGGGAGTTGCTTGTTGGCGCAAGTCATAATTACCACGGCTGTAATTAGCGGCGATGAAGTGTCAGAAATCCCCCCCACCCCACCCCCGTGGCTGAATAATACTCAACCTCCATTTCCTTTTGTCTAGACCTGAGGCTGATTTATTGATACGTTTTTCACGGATAACCTTGTTGTTTCCGGCCTCCGTCTGCATCCGGCTGTAAATTGAAAATTGAATTTGAAATGTCTCTCTCTCTCTTTATTTTTCGCTCCCTTTATTACCCTGCCTTTCTCTCTCTCTCTCTCTCTCCCTCTCTCTCGCTCCCGCTTCCTTCCCGCCTCAGGCCACCTGCACTAACAGCCCGAGCGCCGTCTCGCGTCACTGTGTGTGATTGAGTTTCTCCCAGCTCTGACTTATCCCTTCCCCCTCCTCTCGTTCACATCTACTGCTCCCCTCACCTTCCCATTCTTCCTGTGACAGACGTTATTCCCATCTCTCTGCGGTCTCAGACTCTATCGATTCCCTCCTGTTTCTCGCAGTCATGGCTGCGGATGTACGGATACCTCCCCCAGGCCAGCCGACAGATGTCCACCATGCGGTCGGCTCAGATCCTGTCGAACGCCGTCTCCGACATGCAGCGCTTCTATGGCCTGACCGTGACTGGCAGGATGGACCCGGGGACCCTTGAGTGAGTTTGGTTCACATTAAATTTACTCTCCTACCCACAGCCTCTGGCGCTGCAATGTATTGTGGGTCCCATGAATAAAAATTGCTTTGGGCCTCTGTTTTTCACAAAACAGGTCTGCCCGTCACCTCACCAGTTAAGTGCACATAATAAGTACTTTACCAGTGGTGATGCCATGGCATCACAGAGAGTAATAGCAGAATATGTACTCCTAATTCGGTTCATTAGTACATCGCTGTTAGGTAGGGGCTTGAGCCGAAATGGAGTACTAGTACGGCCTTTATTCCCATAATAATTGGGCTGAGTTTAGGTCTTGACGAGTGTAACAGTGTGGACATGGGGTGTTTTAGAAATAAAACTGTGTTCTGCCACGTTATCCAAACCTATCCATTCGCAGCTCTGTGGGACAAAGTTGATTGAGACACCTGAAAATGTACGGCTAGTGAGGTGACCTGCGCCGGTGCGGTAGAGCTTCACTCAAGCCTTTGTGTTCCTAGCTTTTGCTGCCGAGATTTAGACTGTAAAATGGCTTGCATTGAACAGATTACTGGCACTTATTTTGTCAGACTTATTACACGGTGCCCATTTTTATACATGGATGCGTTCGATTTATCAAAGCATCGGGAACACAACACCAGTGTCCGACCAGGGAATCCATTTGCAATGTCTGGCTTATACACCCAATTCAGTTGACATTATATTGCACTGCCACCGTCCACTGAGATGGCAGCCCTCTAATGCTGAGTCACTGGACATGACTGCGCTGACCTTCTCAAGGTATCTGTTGGTTCGTTTGTTTAGCAAATTTGAAAAGCGTATCCCTGTTGGATGGTCCAGAGAAACATTAGACAACAAGGACTGGCTATTAAAAGAAGGCTGAAGAGTTTGCACATGACTGTCGCTTGGAGACCTGCTGCAGCCCTGCTGTAGTACTGTTGCCTGCAGAAGTCTGGCAAGGAGCGCGATCGCTGGCGAGCTCGGGAGAAGTCACACTTTTTCTCTTTCACCCTTCGTCACTCACTGGGTTTAAACCGGTTCAGTCTGGATGCAGCGGTAGACTGGTCCTTGCCGTCAGCGGGAAGCTATCCGACTCTACCCAGGTTTGAGCTGTTCGGCCCGTCAACTGACACCATCTCACCTTTCACTTTGATGACAGCTGCTCCCTCCTTCACAGGGCGATGAAGCGACCTCGCTGCGGGGTGCCGGACAAATTTGGCGGTCACATCAAAACCAACGTGCGGCGGAAACGTTACGCGCTTACGGGGCACAAGTGGAACAAGGACCAGCTCACTTTCAGGTAAAGTCTGGTTTTACTGTTTTATTGATAGATTTTTCACGTTTGCTCCATTTTATGATTGATCGAAGGCTTTCACTGAGGTCTTGACTGACACCAGCTAGCCTGCAGACTAGCCAAACATGAGTGCATTGTTAAATGCTCAATGGGCAGCTATGTAGTAATGTAATTAGCAATCAGTTGACTACATTAGCAGGGTACATCAGCCTGCACAGAAAAGCATTTGTTCACGCCAAATAGATGTTGTATGTCTTGCTCTTGTTTACAGTGTTGCTAATCTATTTGCAAAGTGTTTGTAAATTCAAATACTAAGTGCCATGTTCCTGGAAGTGATTTCATGACTCAAAAGCTATAAACAGGTCCTGAAGAGTATAGTGTGTGGTTTCCCTCTTTTTTTAAGCCTTCCAGGTTGCCGAGTTTGGAATTTGTGAAAATTCACTGCTTCGTTTCCCCCTCAGCATCCAGAATTACACACCGAAGGTGGGGGAGCACAATTCACTTGAGGCGATCCGCAAAGCCTTCAGAGTGTGGGAGAGCGTGACGCCGCTGCGCTTCGAGGAGATCCCCTACCACGAGGTCAAGTATGGCCGCCGAAAGGACCCCGACATCATGATCTTCTTCGCCTCTGGTTTCCACGGCGACAGCACACCGTTTGATGGCCCTGGGGGCTTCCTTGCTCATGCCTACTTTCCGGGTCCAGGCATGGGCGGCGATACTCACTTTGATTCGGAAGAGCCCTGGACTCTCGGCAACCATGACCCAATGGGTGAGTGAGGGAGGGGTTGGCTGCTGTTGAGGAGGAGTGACAATATAATGTGGACTTTGATTGCGCCCACACCCATGGCACTCAGTGAATGAGTCATTATTTTGAATTACTTTCGATTTCATTCAATTCAAATGACAGACACTCTTATCGAGAGAGAGCTTGGAGAAAATGTGTGTCGTCACCAGATTAATACAAACTATATCACCACACCTGCCGTACATCATTTCCGGACCAGTGGGTACAGTCACCGCTAAAGCTCGATTACAACCTGGCTACAGTATACTAGCCAATACTGAAAATGTGTGTTCTTAATGCAGACGATTGCATCCATAACATGCCAAAAGAAGTCCTCAATTTCAGCCCTGGCATAGAACTCCAAACTTGTATTGGGCGACCCTGATGTGCATGGTCTCTGGATTGCAGATGGACTACGAAAAAGCCCAGCTTGTTACCCCCAGCCATCTCTCAGTTTTGTTCTCTCCTGCTCTTTCTTTCTCTCTGTTCGACTCTCTGCTCATTAGCCATCCCTCGTTTCGCTCTGAGGAAAAAAGCCCTCTTTCCTGGCCCGCGGAGCCAGGCAGGCCTGTCGTTTCCTGAGTGAAAACAGACACAGATGTCGGCGCAGTCACGCTTGCGCATTGTTGAGTGCGGAGCGGGGGTTAGCGGGGGGTTTGGGGGGAGCCGAGCAAACCCTGGCCCTCGTAGCGCACTTTTACGGCACGTGTTAAACTCTGAGGTAATCGCTCAGCATGGAAGCAGCGTTTACAGTCTCGTACAATTTGCTGGGCTCTCTATAATGTCACCCCCTTTGCAAGGCTGTCCTCCATACCGGCGGACTTCAGCCAGTGGCTCTGAACCCAATGAATGCGAAAACGGTGATTTGGGCCGCAAGCTCAGTATGGGATTTTTTTCAGTAGCACCAGAGGCAAAATCCTAATTGTTGCTCCAGGAGGCAGAACAAAGACCTCTCTCTCTTTCTCCGTCTCTCTCCCTCTCTTCTGTTCCCTCCTCTTTTTCTCCGCTCTCCGGAAGAAAGGCCGTGGCTGTTGTTACCGGGACTGGAATGTCATGAGGGCAATCGTGACTTCACCACCCCCCCACCCCCCCACCTTCCACTGCAAAGCCTCTCTCTTTTGGCTCCGCAGTTTTACAGCTTCAGGAAATCGAGGAAGAGCACTGAGGGATAAGCTCTCAAGTTCTGAGCCAAACGGGCACAAAGAGGAAATGTGAGAAAGCGCAATTTCAATGCGATTAAAACGTCACGAACCGAGGACCTGTTTTTGAAGTGTCAAATTTGTAAGAAAGGCGGCTGGTTTGACAATTGAAGAGGACAATACATTTTTTCCTCACTTGTAGGGATGCGTCTGGCAGGTTTGATTTACCCAAATAGAATGCAGAGATGCAGCACGTCAGCATCACAGCTGCAGCGTCAGACAATCTAAAGACAAGCAACTGAGATGGGAGTCGGTGTGTTAGGAAGAGACAAAATAGTTCATCTTACTGCCAGCTTTCTGATGTCATTCCTGTTTTCCAAGGGCTCAGTTCCCAGCAGTCCTAGCAACTTGCAGAGATGAACCTGCAGACTGGAGCTTCTGGTTCTTATATTGGCTGGGCATCATCTTTGTTGGGTGTTGAAGAACTGTGAATCCATCTTGTCAATATTTGTACCGTGCCTGTCAGACTGCAGCGGCTCTTGGCTGGTAGATATTCATCCAGAAGCAACCACCTACATTTTTTTTTGCTCTAATGTATTTTTCATGTAACTGTAGAACTGTGGAATAGGTGTCTGGTTGAAAGCATGTTTGGGAAATTGTTTCAGCCGTAAGGGCAAGATGACCATTAACCCCTCGGCATGCTGGTAAATGCGTCGCGAAGGGGGAAATGAAGAAAATGAGAACAGATTAGGCAAAGAAAAAAAAACCCTGAGGAAGAAAGGAAGTCAATAGGATGTATGTGTATTTGTGCTGGAGATTATTGAGATACATCTCCTATTCCTGACTTTTCATCCAGGTTGTCTACATCCCCTCATTCAGAATCTCAAATCGAGACCCACTTAGCCCAGTCTGCCTGAATATTGCCTCACGTTCATTCATAAATGCTCATATGTATGGGCTCATACAGCAGGGCTATTCAATTGGCTGCCCACAAGTCGATTCAGGCTGGCCTTCTAATCAGTTCTGATAACTAGTCAATAAAAAATAATTGGGCAGAAAATATGTGTAATTATTGGACATTACCAGCAGAATGAAACCAAATACTCGCTACGTCCGATAAGAGAACCAAGGGCTCCTGCGGGGCTGTCAATAACTGCCAGTCGTGAGTATGCACTGTAGTGTTTGGCTGACCGGACAGTTATGTGATCAGATTTGGAACTAACTGGCTCGGAACTGGAAACTCTCTGAAATCAACCAGAGACATTTTAAATATAGATTTATTTTGTATGCTTCTGTCTGAAATGAAAACCACTATTTTCATCTTGGACAAAACATGTTTGAAGCCATTTTAAGTTTGTCCTAAGTGGGATGATTTTATTTACTCTGCATGTAATTATTGTCCTGTGACGTGGTTGCACCTAAACATAGTACTTGTGAAAAACCCGCCACGGGATCTGTGAAAGTAAAGAAAAGGGGATGCAAATGAGGACTGTTGAGACAATCATGTCTTTATCCATGTGGCATATTGACAAAACCCGTTTCGCAACCACGCTTTACAATAGCTAGCTTGCTCATTAAATCTTCGCTGACCCACCTCGTAATTTAATGGAGTGAGCTTATGCTACCTAAATAGCAGAACATCAATGTCTCAAAACAGAAAAGTTGATCATAAAAATAATCAATTTATCAATGTATTCATTGAAATAGTAGGGCGGAAGCCAATATGTCTGCTTTGCAATAAACGCATTTCTGTGGTGAAGGAGTAAGTCTATATACTCTCATTTGCTGGAGTGGAGGTCGATCTGTTTATAGCTGTGTGATCTGTAGTTTCTCTTTTGCAGCCTTGGTCTGATTTCTTACTTTATCATGTGGTGAGGGCAATGTGTAAATATTTTTATGCTCACAACATTTTGATTACAAGTCATGCAAGGCCTAAAATGTTAGATGTAGCTACAGATTAAATCAGAAAAAATGCTAGTTTTTATGGCAGTCATGTTTTGCAGTGCCTTGAAATAACACTGTAATTAGTTGTTCAAATAAAAACAAGAAAATTTTGTCATTAATATCCCCAGCCATCATGAAATCACATTTTGAAACCCAGTCAAAGTCATGACTAGCAGCAGACACACAGGAAAGTTCATTAATCCAGGTAAACTAGTTTCTGAGAACTTGTCTCTACTTATCTGGACGTACAGATTGACGAGCTCCCTCGCAATATCCCAGAATCCTTGTTGTGGCAAGGGGATTAAAAAATATGCTGGTAGCGTGTGTCAGCGTTAAATACTCTTTACAGGGAAGAATAATGTGGCAGGGAAATGGTTGGTCCCCTTGAGATCTATTTTGTGAAAATGTGCCCACCCCCCCTCAAAAAAAACTGTTATTAAATAGCCCAGATATGCCTAATGTGTTTATGTGCTGACCCCCACACACTGATATAGACACATGCATGGGTGAGCATACTGTATATCTGCTCACCCATTTTCTGACTTTCTGCACAAATACATGCGCAAATGCACGCATGGCTGTTACTTATGTACACGGACACATGCACATAAGTGCAACTCCTGTTGATCTGCAGTGTAGCATTGTCTCACAGCCCCTGACACACACAAACACCCAGCCCCGCTGACAGGAAATGACCCCAGTCAGCTCCCATACTCCCACAATGGACAAAGAGCGGTCTGAGTCCCTACCTGGAGCAGCACAAAGTCCCTTTATCTTGGACAACCTCTCACTCTTGCTTCTGTTTGATTTTACTCTAAAATCTAAAAATACTCAAAACTTACTGTGCCCACTGTGTCCTTTTCTGTTCCTCCCGAGGCAAATTAGGTCCACTGTTAAAAGGTGGGACCGTCTTAAAGATTAAAAATGAATAATAAGTGTCTGTGATTGAGGTGGACACAGTGGCGAACAGCAGCTGTAGTGTTTTCTGCTTGTATCAAAGTGCCCATTGAGGTGACTGGGCCGCTGTGTGCTGGCCTGTTTTAGGGAGAAAGGTTATGGCATCAGGACTAATAGTAGCGAGCACAGTACTCATGGAGGGGCGTTAGGGGGTGAACCTGATCTGCTCGCCTTGCTTAAGAGAAACACGCCTGTCAGTCCATGAACACAGTCCCCCTCCCAGGAGCCACTTGGTTAAATCCAATCAGAAAGGAAAACTCACTATTGAGAACAAGACAATACTGTTTCGGAAAGAACCGAAGTTCATGCTACGGACGCGTCGTTTGTTGGGCACGAGATTGAATAAAATTAAAGACGAGCTGTATTTATCTGTGACTGTGCTTTGGTTTGAAATGAAAATGTAATTCTCTCCCCCCTCCCCCCTCTTCAGGTAACGACCTGTTCCTGGTGGCTGTGCATGAGCTGGGCCACGCCCTGGGGCTGGAGCACTCCAGTAACCCCTCGGCCATAATGGCGCCCTTCTACCAGTGGATGGACACTGAGGACTTTCAGCTCCCCGAGGACGACATGCAGGGGATTCAGCAGATCTACGGTGAGGGGAAACGTGTCAAACAGGAAATAAGAGCCTTTTGTTTCTCATCGCCAGCTCAGCCCCCCCCTCCTCCTCCATCTTCACGCTCCCAGCAATCAGTGGAAAGAGGGATGGTTCAGATATCGGGCATTACTTGATCACCTCATCATTATATGCACTCACTTTTTGGCCTAGCATCCACTGCTTGATCATAACTTACAATCCCGATTCCGAAATAGTTGGGACGAAGTGTAAATTGTGACTAAAATCAAAATGCAATGACTTTCAGATCACATGAGCCAATATGTTATTTACAATAGAACAAAGATAACATTTCAAATGTTGAAACTGAGACATTTTACATTTTTATCCAGAAAATGATCTTATTTCAAATTTTCAGGCTGCAACAGGTCTCAAAAAAGTTGGGATACAGGCAAATAATGGTTGAAAAAGCAATTAATATCTGAAAGAATCAGCTGAAAGAACATTTAGCAAGTAATTAAGTTAATTGGCATCAGGTGTGTAACATGATTCGGCTATAAAAGGGATGTCTTAGAGAGGCTGAGTCTCTCAAAAGTAAAGATGGCCAGAGGCTCTCCAACCTGTGAAGGCTTGCGTAAAGAAATTGTGAAATACTTCACAAACAATGTTACTCAATGTCAAATTGCAAAGGCTTTGAAGGTCTCATCATCGACAGTGCATAACATCAGAAAATGGTAAAATCTCTGTGCGTAAGGGACAAGACCGAAGACCTTTACTGGATGCCCGTGATCTTCGGGCCCTCAGACGCAACTGCATCACTCACCGGCATGATTCTGTCATTGACATTACTGAATGGGCCAAGGAATACTTCAAGAAACCGCTGTCTTTAAACACAGTCCGCTGTGCCATCCACAGATGCCACCTAAAACTCTATCATGCAAAAAGGAAGCCATTGTTGAGCATGATCCAGAAGCGCCGCCGTGTTCTGTGGGCTAAGGCTCATTTGTAATGGACTGTAGCAAAGTGGCGAAGTGTCCTGTAGTCAGACGAGTCCAAATTTGCTATTCTTGTTGGAAATCATGGGCGTCGTGTCCTCCGGGCTAAAGAGGAGAGAGACCATCCCTCCTGTTATCAGCGTTCAGTTCAAAAGCCAGCATCTCTGATGGTATGGGGATGCATTAGTGCATATGGTGTGGGACACTTGCATGTTTTAAAAAGCACCATGAATGCTGAAAGGTGTATAATGTTTTAGAGCAACATATGCTCCCCTCCAGACGACATCTATTCTAGGGAAGGCCTTGTGCATTTCAGCAGGACAATGCAAAACCACATACTGCAGCTATTACAACAGCATGGCTTCGTAGTAGAAGAGTCCGTGTGCTGAACTGGCCTGCCTGCAGTCCTGATCTTCACTAAATGAAAACATTTGGCACATGATTAAACGAAAAGTTTGTCAAAGGAGACCCAAAACTTTCCAGCAGCTGGAGGCCTGTATTAAACAAGAGCGGGATCAAATTCCAATGGCTAAACTGAAGGAACTTGTCTCCTCAATTCCCAGACGCCTCCACTCTGTGTTAAAAAGAAGAGGGGATGCTACACCATGGTAAACAGGGCCCTGTCCCAACTTTTTTGAGACCTGTAGCAGCCATTAAGTTTGAAATGAGCTCATTTTATGGATAAAATTGTAAAATTTCTCTGGTTCAACATTTGCTATGTTATCTCTTTTCTATTGTGAATAAAATATGGGCTGGTGTGATTTGAAAATCATTGAGCTTTGATTTTATTGACAATTTACACTTTGTCCCAACTATTTCGGAATTGGGGTTATACTTAATTTATCACACTGTATCCAGTGCTGCAGTTGGCTAGTTCGGATGAAGCACTTTTCTGTAAGGATGAAACTCTTATTCTTCAGCCCAGGATGTGAACCTGCAGAACTGATGTCGAGAGTCATGTTCATTCCTGGCTGATGAATAGTATGTGGAACTGCACATTGTTAATTACTGCTATTTCGCTGTTGTCCTGGATCCGGTGTCAATCCAAAGCAAAGTGTACTGCCTGCTCAGGTCTTCCAGCCTGGAAACCGACTCAATTTTAGGGTTATATCAGGCCAGTCCTGGACGTGTTATCAGTTGTTGTAGACATAGGGATTATAAATTAGTATATGTGGGAGGACGTGCTCATACCATAAGTGGACTTTTGATCGAAGTTTGACTCATCCCTGCGGAGTATCACCGAGGCTTAGGCTATCGTGCTTTGCCTTATTAGATAGTTATGAGATGAGTTGCAAATTACAGGCTTTCAAAAATGGAGGTTTCGTGCATTTATCTTCTGCTCCATTTTGGCCGTTTCCTACAGGACCTCTGAACGGCTCGCCCACCAAAGCCCTACCGACCGTCACCCCCCGCCGCCCCGCCCAGCCTGATCCCAGACCGCCCAACAACCCACCAAAACCCCCGAGCAACCCTCCGAAGCCACCAAGGCCGCCCAGCAACCCCCCAGCCCCGCCAAAGACGCCCCCTCACGTTCCCCCAAGGAAACCGGATCGCCCCCGCACCACAGACCGGCCGGACCACTACGGCCCGAATATCTGCGAGGGGAACTTTGACACGGTCACAATGCTGAGGGGCGAGATGTTTGTTTTTAAGGTGAGTGAGCAGGAGGATTGGGGTGTCTTACAGATATGGGGGTGCTGTGGAACCTTAATGTGTTCATGTTTTCCTTCCAACAGTTTTTGCTCATTAAGTATGTTGTATGCATCAACCCTAATGGACTCGTATATCAGGGCAAATTGTTTCACATATATAAGTAAAATAACAGTCTTTATTTTTCTTTACAATCTGATCAGAAAATGTAGCTACAATGGTCAGGGCTAACTAAGGCCTAGTCCACACGGAGATGGAGATTTTAGAGAACGGTCCTTTGGCATTTCCAAAAAATCTCCCGTCCACACGGCATTGTGTCTAAAAGTATCTGTGTCCATGTAGTCAACTAAAATGACCCCAAACGCTGTAGTAAATATTCCAGGCCTGTGTTTGGCGCTGTAGCGCATGCTTGCCACCTTCTTCACCATTTTTGGTCTATTTCCGTAGAAATGCTACAGCGCCACGCACAGGCTTGGGAGCTGCGTTGGGAGCTATTATGTCGTTGTTGAAAAAAAAAAAAACCCGTTTTGGTTGTCCACACGAAAACGCTGGGGTGGCGTTTTCAGATTTTCTCACTCTGGAACCCGTTTTCAAAAAATACCGTTTTCGGGCTGCGTCCTTCCCGTCTCTGTGTGGACGCAAGGCCGAAATGATAAAATATTTATGCCTTTGTCAAAAAAATTGGTCTTGTGTGGACGGGCCCTAAGTAGTTCATGGATATTGCCAGGAACCATACAGGGCCCTCATTGCTTATCTCTGATCTTGAAAAGATGCATCTGCAGGAGTTTCCTGTCGTCTGCTTGGAGCCACTAGCGTCCAATCTTATCTGAAAGTGTTGATGTGTGTGCAGGCTCCACACTGCAACACTCGACTGAAATCAAGACCTTGGTAACTGGAAGCAAGTGTCTTATCACACCTGACAGTTCTGGACGAAGGTCACTGAGATCCCCCTCCATGAGCAGTACTGCAGGTCCTCCTTTCTATCTGCCTGGCAGCTCTCGAGTAGATAACAGTTGCTTGAACAGCAGTTGGGTGACACAGTCCAGATAAGGGCATCTAGAAGTCAGGCGCTGCAGAGGAGTGGGTTGTCGTAAAAATACTTTCTCAGTCTGATTCAGAACCAAACTATGCCAGTACGGGTGGCATACATTTGACTCATCTTGTAATTCTGACCCCGCGGTGAGGTTTCTGAGCAAACAAAGTGGTGCATACTAACATCTCTCTCTCGATATAATACATGTGCTGCGCAGAATACTGCATTAGTAATGTGATGTTCTCGGCCATTTTTGGGGGAGGGGGTAGGGGGAGTGATGCAGTCAGATCCCTGATTGGCTGTACGTCTGAGTAATGTTGCAGGCATAGGGTAGACACCCTTACCCAGGGCACTGACATCTTTCATAGGACCCAGTGATACAGCTGGATATTGCAAGCGATTAAAGTGAAGAACCGTGCTTAAGGGAGTGTCCTGTCTCAGGGTCTCGCCAGGGAGCCTTGAATGAGGGGTCCTACATAGCGATGTTGACTCCAGTCACCATAGTTTTAGTTCTTGGACTGATCTATGAAATATGCTGGTTCAGTCCTATTTTTAAAGTGCATTTCACTCAAGGTAAACTTTTTGAAATGACCTGGAGGACTCATATCTGCAGTTGCTCATGCTAATGTTTGATTAATATGTTGTTTCGGCAGTTCAGTAACATCAGAGGTTGGATGGACATTTTGAAACAGATCCGCCTTTGTTGCACATCCCTGCTATTCTACAATGGCTTTCTTTCTCCGCCTTAGCACTACCCTGTGAATTAAAGGAACATTTCAACCACAATGAACCACTGAGGTTTAGATGTGCCAGGCGGACAATCTGTTGGGTCATCCCTCCAGCATGGAATTTAAAAGCATGGCAGCAGCTTACAGACAGATTTTTCTCTGCTTCTTTGAAAGATGTGTCCCATGCACCCTTGGAAAGGTTAGGATTGGTACTGAGCTGGAACCAGAAGTCGAGGATGGAGCGTTCTTGAGGCTAGATACTGCCGTGGTGCCAAACTAGTGTAGAGCTTTACTTGGTAATCTATGTTGACAACCCCTTTTTTAAACCAAAGATACTCGAGTGTAATTTGAGAGCACAAGTGATGCGTGGAGATCAAATCATCTAGTAAATGATTGATCGCCTGTAGTCGTTCGTTCTTTAGAGTAATCTTTCAGTCGTGAATTTCAAGATATTCAAGCGATTTCTTTATCAAAGCGTCGTTCTCCACATTCGCCATCTTTGTTCTGGCAGTTAACGGCGTAACCCTGCGTTGCGTTACATTCGATGACAGTTCAATTTTGATTGACGCCTCTTAAGGCAATCAGTAATTCCCGTTCACTGGTGAACGGACAACTCAAAATCCCTACGTTATCGTGCAGGCGGTCTTTCCCCTCCTTTCTCCCGCCAGCCGCTGACCGCCAGCAACGCAGGCTATACAGAAGAGTATAGAGTATGGACTTGAGAGTGTGCACTGTGTACTGACAGTCTATTTCTTAACCTTGATTTGAGCACACTCATTTGGCTGAGCAACTGTTCACCCTCTGCATTTGAGTGTGGCACAGAGAGGGCAGCGAGTGCACCCTTCTACACCTCTCCAAATGGATTTGACCCCCAGGAGTCTGTGCAGTGATTCACTTCACTCCAGAACTTGATTGCATTTTCAGCTGAGTCCAACCTCGACAGATGGATATTCCTCCACGGGGAAATGATTGTGTCTCTTGTCTGGATTGGTACCCCAGTGGGTCAGCTTCTTTAATAACTTCTGTGGGGCCTTTATTGTGTGTTAGCGTTTCCTTAATACTGAACTAGGCCAAGTTTTGCAACGCTTCTAGGTTGTCTGGAAGCCTACCTTGCCGCTCCTTGCTTAATGCAACAATGTAGTTCTGTTCACCATCAAACATTCGTATTTTGTGACAAACTATTTTCATTGAGTTTTAACTGGTGGTTGAACTATTAAATGAAGACTATCTAGAAAGTATAGCAAACAAGCCACCAAAGAAATACATGTCTTTAAATGAAATATTGGAACCCTATTACAAGACAAGCTTAATTTTTGTCAGCAGTGAGTGCTCTAGCTTGTAGTAACATTACGGTTTAGCCCCTTTCAGATTATCAGCGTTGTTGTGCTGAGGAAATTCTAACTTTGTCTTTATAATCATGTCTTACTGATCAGACAATTGCACTGTGATCTAAATTTGACCCAAACAAGTTTCTCTCATCGATTGCATGCTACTTCTGCTGCAGTCAGCAAACAATTGACGTCCGATTGACCCAGCGCCTGTGGCAATCCCAGCAGTTTTGCCTTCAAAGCGCATGACTAAAATATTGACTTCTCATTGGTTATTGTGGATGCCATGTGGTTTTTTGAAGGCGAAAATGTCTGAGGCTGTCAGCGATGTGTTAGTTTGGCCTCACCACATGACTCCTGCTGCTGCCGGTGCAGTGTTATTGAGCTGAGGCGTCCCTACAGTCGATCTCACTCACGATGCAATTTGGCAGCCGGGAAGACAGAGTGGAAAATGTGCAATTTGAGTTACTTTTCAAAAGTTGCTAAAAAGTTTCCTAATACATTGAAAAATAGGTGAATTTTGGTGAGAAAAAAAGTTGCTCAGAAGTCTGAAAAGTCACTGAGTCGCGCAACAAAAATGCTTAGTTGGCATCAGTGCTTCAGCCGACAGGTTTGCAGTTTCCACCTACTGCTCAGGCCACAGATGGTGAGAGGAGGGCAACTCTTGGCCTTATTTTTCACTTCAAACAACCTCAGAAGGTCTGTCATCCTAGAGCTTCTAAGTTCAGACATGTCAGGATTACGCAAGAGACGCCAGAGCCATTCCTGTCTCTCTACCTCCTGGTTCGTGGAGGCCTATTTCTCGGTGTTGGGTAAGGTAATCCCTGAAACATAAAAAACATCTGTGTTACCCAACCCCTGAGTAAGTACACATCGTTTCAAATGTTTACAGCTTTCGCAAATTGATAAAGGAAAAAAAATCCTGTTCGCTTTTGCTGAATCAGTTGATTTGTGGCCAGTTTTGTGTATTTGCAGAGCGCTCTTATTTCTTACCGTCTGTTCCGGCCTGGTTGACGGTTAAGGCAGTCGCGCTCAGATGGACCACCCACAGGCCTGTATTTACAGGACCATCAGAGCTTCCAAACCCTCGGACAGTGTGTTGCGCTCAGTAGGGTGCAGCTCAGTCAGAGAGGCCTGTGCATTTGTATTCAGCAGGTATGCTGGATGTTTTTTTTCCTGTGCTTTAATAAATCTAATTTCGTCCTCTTTGGCGCAGAGGGACAGCCATTGTTAAGTCTGCCACATTGATAAAGAGATGGGGGGAGGGGGAAGGGGGGGGGGGGATAGGCTAGTAGCTAATACAGACAGTTTAAATTTAGGGCCGTTGGCTGTTTTCCTGATCCTGGACTCAATATTAGAAAGGTGACTGGAGTAATTTCAAGGTCTGGACACGGGCCAGGGACAGAGGATATGTGTAGGACAGGCGGTGAGTGCTGATTTTCAATGCATCTGTGTGCGTGTGTGTGTGTGTGTGTGTGTGTGTGTGGGTGTGTGTGTGTGTGTGTGTGTGTGTGTGTGTGTGTGCATTCCTGCAGGTGTTTGGTATTTCTACGTGGGTTAGGCTTGAGTGGACTTTGAACTGGATGACAGAGGGACAAATGTACAGAAAAAACTAGCACAAGGCACCAAAGATCTATTTTACTGTGAAGCACTTTGGTTTTAAATGTGCTATACAAGTAAATTACTTACTTACTAAAGAGGCGTACAGGAGGAATTAGGAAAGCCTACCACTTGCTTGCGGCCCAAAATAACTGCCGTTTATTGTAACTCATGGACAGTCAATGTTTTGATCTCATAATTTATTTTTTTAGAGCATCTTGCATGTTTGTGAGTCTTGAAGTTCCCTTAATCTTCCGTTTCTCTCAAGTTATTCTTATATGTCAGAAACGGAGGATTATGGCACTTAGCAAAAATAAAATGGCAGATAAGAATCCATTATTTTTGGCCTAGTTGCTGCCAGTCAGTCTATCCCCTCGAAAGAACATGCTGTGGGCATCCCAACTTCGAAATTTGAGTTGAAAAGGCAACTCAACCATGGTGCCTTAGTCTCATAAGCTGTTGGTACAGAAATGCACTTTTGTGCTGCTCTATGCCGCAGACGGACAGCAAGTACACCAGTAGCCTTTGCTAGACGTGATGTATACAACAAGTGTCCAGTATTTCAAGTCGCTATATATCTGCATGTCCAAAAGTGAGGTTTTTAATTTCTTTGCAAAAGCCCCATAATAGTACTGTGACTGGTTGAGGAAGAAATGGCTGCTTAAATGCGCTGAACAAACATTCAAGTTGTGACTAACATTCTGTGGAATTTGCAAAAATTTGAACTTCAGCCACTCATCTCTAGTATCAGTGTCCTTGGAAGGCTGTGCAATGAAATATTGGCTTCCTGGCAGCCAACAATTGTGCTGTGTTCCCTTGACATTCTGGCAGCCAACAATTGAGCTGTGTGCTTTGACATTCCTTCCTCCTTGCAGCAAACACTGGCTCAGCAGTGAGCTTAACACTTTGCTTTCTTCTGCTTACAAGGTTGTCCGAAGGAGGACATATGCAAATGAGTATAGTTATGACATCAGAAAGTAACTGAAGTCCTAATGGCTCCATTACAGACACAAGCTTCTATATGCGGATTCTGGATTTCTCTGGGGACTGAACAGTGTTTTTATTATACTTTCATAGTCTTTTTCATAACCACTATAGAAAGTCACTTTGCTGTCTAATATATGGGACCTTAAAAGACTTTGATCAGAACTTTCAAATTTGTGACATAAATATTTTGTGGAAGGCCGGTGGTTGCCGTGGATCTTGCAGCCTATTGCTCTCTGCACAACATAACAATAATTACATCATGCAGATTAATTTCAGAACAAGGGGAGATGATAACTAGTGGTCTGACAGGACATAAAGTCACGGTTGATCTTCCACTATAGACTGAAAACACGTCTGTTCGCACTCCCATTTCGACTGTTTGAATGCTGAGCATTGACTACCTATTTTTGTGCAGCATATTACAGAATACACTCAATCCCATTTGCGGCAAACCGATGAGCTGTCTTCTGTTTTAGCATGCTTTGGCCCCTGAGATCAATAATCTAGTTTTCATGACGCTCCTGGTTATTGTCATTAGTTGTGACACTGATATCTTTTGCATCCTCTTTTCCCATCAGCTGAAACTTAACACGCAGTCTCTGTGTAAGTCAGTTTGTTTAAGTGCGTCTGTGAAATGCCTGCATGTCCGTTTTAACACAACACACGAGTGCCTGACCTGTCAGTTCATAGAAAAGCTGCAATTCCTGGGAGTATAATCTTTAAACTGGGCCTACCCTAGTCCATCTACTGTGTACTATATACTAATCGCTGCATTTTCACAGCAACCTTACATAACACTCTGTCAATAGCTGAAGATTTTGTTCATCCTATTCAAATAAGGTCTGGAATGGTAACCAGCAGGTCTGTACCTTTCCATGATCATGGATCGAGCACCTCTGCTTTTAAGACTCCGCAAACAAGACGGTAGAGCAGAAAAAAGTTCCTCAATATGATATATATCCATATACGAGTCCATTACATTTTCGCTGAATAAGGACGCAACTTTCAAAGAAATGAAACACAGGTAAACAAAGATTTATTGGAGGGGTTGCATGATTGACATATGTATTTAATCAACACCGCACCCGCTCGTACCCAGCGATGTCACATTAAAAGTACGATTGTTTTCCAGGAAGTGGAAATGCTTTCACAATTGCATGACATGTAAATGCAAGATATATTCATATGTTCACTTATAATTGACAACATTCTTGGAATTGAGTTATTCAGAATTTTAAAAATGTTATTTTTATCTCAACTTGTCATTGAGGTGGAAGATCACTAATATGCAGTTAGGTTGCTTTTTACATTCTAATGCTCAAAAAAAAAAACCATCTCTGGTAATGTTGTACAATTTGGAGGGGGTGGGGGGGGTTTCTAAACAAAGATCACCTGTCTGGCAGCCTAATTTGGCAATATGTGCTCCCTATATGCGTGCTTCACTTAGCAACATCATAACAGTTATTTTGTGAGTTAGCAGGTCAGTCAGCAGTGCTGTTGAGCTGAATGAAATGGGTTATGAACCAGTTCCAGTGCTTAGGATTTTATCTGGTTCCTGTGTTTGGGAATTTTTATGGTTCCTCTGTTGAGGATTTCAGGATTTTCTCTGATTCCTCTTTGGGATTCGGTCTTGTTGCTGTGTTTCTGGTGCGGACTGCCTCATACTTACCTTCTGTCTGTTTCAGGGTCGTTGGTTCTGGAGAGTCCGGCGAAACCGTGTTCTGGACAACTACCCCATGCCCATCGGCCATTTCTGGCGGGGTCTCCCTGGAGACATTGACGCGGCTTACGAGAGGCATGATGGGAAATTTGTCTTTTTCAAAGGTACTATGAAAGACATTTTTTTCATGCCATCGCAGTAAAGTTTTAGAAACTATCGGCATTAGGCAGACAAATCATAAGTACTCGAAAAATCTGTGGTGTTTCTTCCTAACCCTTGTATGAAACTTAGTTTTATAAAGTGACCATACATTTGCCAGATTTTCTCCCATAAGTTTGCAAAGAAGTTGGATCAGAGCCGTGCTGCTTGCTATAATGATTTCAGAATAGGCAGCAGGTTTCATAGGCCATGAGTGTCAAGCTGGTAGTTTTTCAGTTTTGGATGTAGCATAGTCCCATTGTTACTGGCTGTCTCCTACATTCCTTTTTGCCAAAAGTTACAAGTATATCATATTTAATGAATAGAGGCATATCAAAAAGGCTTCTTTTTAAATAAATTAGACACAACCAGCGGTGTGTGGTCACATGTTCAGAGGGGCTTCTGTCTCTCGCTGTTCTCATTCAAGTTCAAGTATTATATTTTATAATATGAATTAATAACAGATTTACAATTTAAGAGAACTGGTGGGAATAAAGCAGGGTCATACATCCACTCTGGTCTTCAGTCAAAATCTTACACAGTCTGGAATTGCACAGAAATATCTCCCTTTTGCACAATTATATATACAGTATATTCCTGGTTCAAAAAAAAAAAAAAAAAAAAAAATATATATATATATATATATATATATATATATATATATATATATATATATATATATATATATATATATATATTATTATTATTATTATTATTATTATTATTATTATTATTTTATTTTATTTTATTTTTTTGAACCAGGAAGTCTAATTTCTACGTACCTGTATTGTCAGTGTCTTCCTCTTGCTGCAGTCATGCATCAGCAAATTTTTGACCTGGACCCCATTTTAAAGGCCTCGGCACAGGGCCCTCGCAGACTTGCTGAGATTCAGGCTACAGTTTAGAATTTTTTTAATAAGTGAATAAGACTTCCATTACATTTCCTGCAGATCTCAGCTGCTCAAGTTTAACAGATTTTTGCAGTACCCCACGGACAAGCTCCCACCTGAAATTTTGGTATTATTTTGCCAAAATCATCCAGTTTCATCCACTGAGAGTCAATTTTTGGCATCTCAGCGTTCCCTGCTCTGGAAAAACAAACAGTCAGACAAAAGGCAAGAGTGTTGGATGCAGGGTAAGGCAAGCTGAGAAATGAGGGGACTGCGTCTTTAAGAGCTCTGACCCTTTGCTCCTAGAAAAAAAAAAAAAACAAAGCAAATTATGTCAGTGGCAAAACATCTTGAAATTTGGATTTAGGCCCATTGCTTAGAAAGAAGTCCAGACCAAAAAGAGAAAAAAAAACAAAAATAAAAAAATAGTAGAGAGGAACATCTGGCAGATGTGAGAGCTGTTGGATTAGATGGGCCTGTGGTTTCCTAATGCTGACTGCAGAGGTTTCGTTTCTGAAGGGGATCTGGAACTGCAGTGTTTAGAGAGGACATAAAAGGTCTCAGGATGGAGCCTGCATGTCTCCTGCACTGTAAAACAGTCAAGAGCATTACTCTCATGTTGACAGTGACAGTGAGGAGCACTTGGTGATTTCGATTCCGACCCGCGGCCCTCACGCCATAGTGGAATCTGAAGGCTCTTAATGGCCAACACAATGTATACTGCCAATGCATCCCATTGAATTTTTTATTACATCTCAGGTTCTGTTTGTTTGCTGACTGGATGACCTCCAGCTAGCACGCAGCTAACAAATAAAGCTCTGCTCGTGCTGCGTACACTTCAGGCCTGAGGGAAGTGAGAGCACACAGTTGCGAAGTGTGCACACATGCACCAAAACAAACAAACAAAAAAAATGTGCAACCTGGGGAAGGAGTGTGAGGAGTGTGTGCAGGATAGAGCAGGGCTCTTCTATCCTCTCTCCCGCTTTTTGTTTGCCTTCCTGTAGTGTCTCTCTTTTTCCCATCCTTCGCTGTCGCTCTGCAGAGTCATTGCGAATGTTTTTCAAATGGGACTTCCTGTTCTTATCCATTTGAAATATCGTAAACCCCTCCCTCTTATCTCAGGGAGTCGATACTGGGTTTTCCGAGAGGCGAACCTGGAGCCCGGCTATCCTCAGGACCTGGTGCACTACGGTCACGACATCCCGTACGACAAGATAGAGACCGCTGTCTGGTGGGAGCCCACAGGTTTCACGTACTTCTTCAGAGGAGACCAGTAAGGACCAGCACCTTCTAATGCTTCCACCTAAACTGCTTGTGCACTCATGTGTACTGACCCGAAGACGACCTGAGAGTTGAGACATTCAGTGCACTGCATATAGATCAATAATGAGCCTTTTTACTTTTGAATCGCCCTATAACTACTGAAATTATGGAAAATCATGTATATGGTTGGTTTTTTTTTTCTTATTTTGACCCCTCCCCCCAATCCCTGAGATGTCTGTGGGCTGCATATGAGCATTTACTTTACTCTCTTCTCTTGTCTTTTCCAAAGATACTGGCGTTTCAATGAGCAGACCCGTGTCGCGGACAGGGACTACCCCAAACACATCAGCGTGTGGGGATCTGTACCTCCCTCGCCCAAAGGGGCCTTCCTCAGTGATGACGCAGGTGAGTGAGGGGTGATCGGGGCTGTACCTGTGCAACTTTTTTTTATTTAACCCTTATTTATCCAGGGAAGCCCCGTTGAGGTTGAAATGTCTCCTTCAAGGAGGGAGCCGTGGGGGTTGAGGCGGGGAGGGAGAGGGCAAATTGCACAGCCAATTAGATCAGGGGATGATTAGGTTGCGGGTTGGAAGAGCCAGGTTGGGAATTTAGCCATGACGCCGGGGAACCCCCTACTCTCATCGATAAGCGTCATTGGATTTTTAATGACCGCAGTGAGTCCGGACCTCGGTTTGACGTCTCATTCGAAAGACGGCGTCTCCTTCAGTACAGTGTCCCCATCACCCATCACAATAGTGGGGTTTTGGGGATTATTCCACCAGAGGGAAGATCGCAACCTACTGGCCACCAACACCTCTTCCAGCAGCAACTTGATTTTCCCAGGTGGTCTCCCATCCAAGTATTAACCAAGTCCACACCTGCTTAGCTTCAGCCACGCAGCTGGAGCAGATTGAGTAGCGGTATTGCTGCTGAGAGCTGACAGCTTGAGCCCCCCGCCCCCCACCCCACACCATCCAGTCCAGGATGGCAACTTCGAACTGAAAGGTTAGGTTTCAGGTGGAGCTACCTTGCCAGTGCCATAAGTTTACAAACTATGAGACAGGCTAGTTGAGAAAGAGCGATAGCAGCATTGTGTGGTCAATCAGGACATTAGATATAGTTTTTTTCACTCTGGGAGTACAAAGATAAAAGAGAAAATCACTCTCTTCTTCCATATATCCTACAGCTTATACATTCTTCTACAAGGGTACAAAGTACTGGAAGTTTGACAACCACCGGATGAAGGGCGAGCCGGGGTACCCCAAATCCATCCTGCGGGATTTCATGGGGTGCACCTCGGACCCCGAGGAGGACGAGGACGCCGGGCGAAAATGGCCCGACGTGGACCGACCGCCCTTTGACCCGGACGCCGGTCGGGACCCCGACCTCAACCGCGATCCCGAGCGCGGCAGTGATGGCACCAACGACGTGGACTACACGGGCGAGGATGAGGTTAAAGACGTGGACGTGGTCCTTAAGGTGGACAACAATGACATCATCCTTGTGACAGTGCCTCTGGTCCTGGTGCTGTGCATTCTGGGACTGATATACGCCATCATCAGCATGCTGCAGCGGAAAGGAGCCCCCAGACTGCTGGTCCACTGCAAGCGATCCCTGCAGGACTGGGTTTGATCTTTCACCTTTGACCCCCTCCCTTCCACTTCCCTTTTTCCCAGTTTTGATCCCCCCACGGTGCTCGACCCAATCCGTTGACTGTAGTCTATTTATATCAGGAACTTTGCACATTGTTTTTGTTTTGTTTTTGTATTGTGTGTGCGGTTTTTTTTTTTTTTGTTTTGTTTTCAGCCTGGAAATAGTTTCTCCAGGTTCGTTCGCTGCCTCTGTCTGCAGAGCTTCCTTAGATTCAGAGCAGCCACCTGGTACGCCAATCCTGGGCTGAATAAGATATAAATAAAAAAGTATATTAAAATGCCCGGAGCAGAAATATTGAGAGAACTTAAAGAATTTTATTTTTTGATGCGGGAGGGAAGAGAAGAAAAATCACCAGAAGGAAGTCATTAGAAAAACAGACTGAGATGTTTTGACTGCGACAAAAATCCTTAGCGGATTCATGGACATCGCGGTAACGTACCCAGTTCTCTTCGATACACCTGTAAAGCTTATATGTACAATGCCTGGGATTGAAACAGCAGGTATTGCAGCTGTTTTTTTGAGTCTTCAGAAGGGATGGTTTGGGAGTTGCTTTTTGAAGGAGCGTGGAGCCCAGACGCTCCTCAGCTGGGGAGGCACCGGTCTCTTTTGTTGCGGAGGGTCGTATTCTTTAACGGCCTTCTGAGAACTGTGGGATCATTCCCCCTGCACTTAAAAACAGCGGGTGTGCAAAAACACTCCCCCCCCCACCCCCACAGAGCAGCCTTATTTTTCTTTTGTTGGGGGGGGATGGGGGCCCTAGATCGGCAAAGGGAAGTGGAGAAAACCAGGCAGAGGCAGGGGGAGAAGAAAGAAACCTTATCTTTCGCTGTGTGGGAAGGCTTACTGTCCATTATTACAGAGCCCCGGTCTGACTTGAATTACAGGCGAGTTGCTGTGCTCGAAGGGGCGGTGGGGGGTGGGGGGGAGGGACTAGCGGGGCGGTAACTGCCGGTAGTTTCCAGCTGAATAAGGCCGGAGCGGTTCTGAGTGGCCCCACCAAAAATAATTTCCCTCAATCAGACCCCGCTGATTCTGTGCCAGCTGACCTAGATTTTGGAGCGCGGGGAATCTGCACGGTTGGATCGTGCGCTGCTGGGGATTGGGCCGGAAGTTGTTTCCTGTGGGAATCTCGTTCCTGCTGTTCCCGCTGCTCAGTCTCTCTACGCTTTCCTCAAAAGAAAAAAAAAATCATCCTCATCCTGAATCTGCAGTTTATACGAGCTCCTGAAGGCAGATCTACTCAAAGCCCATCAGCATGAAAGCTGCCTTCCAGAGCTGGGGAACTCTGCTGCTCGGGAAGCCTGTCGCTCTTTCGCTCCTGCCCTTCTGACCAATCAAACCTTGATTCCATTTAGTACAGCCTTTTATTTACAAACTAACTTTAACATTCTGAAACTGCGAAGTTTGTTGAAAACGAGAAAAACTATGTGATGGACCCTGAGTTCCTGAACAGTTAATGTGGTGTTCAAGTACCATTGACCTGGGTAGCAGGATTTCAAGGCTGTAATGTCTTCCACTCTTCCAGTAATTGAACCGTTCGATGTGGTTGCCTGGCAACCTACCCCCACCTTCCCCCTGAGTTCCCCAGAGGTTACGAGGAGAGCTAATCAGAGATAAAAGCTTTTCTCTACTCTCTTCCCCCCCGCCCCCCAGCCGAATGAATAGGGGCAATTAAAGGGCAGGCAAGTTGGGTTTTCATGGGCAGCTCCATCTGCAGGCAGCCAGTGACTGGATTATGGAACATCTGTATCTGCCCCCGTAACTGTACCTGACCATACATCCCTAAACGAAAGGAGCGTTGCTCAAAGGAAGCATCTGCTTTCTTTTATAATTACGGTCGGTGTTTATATCTACCGCCATAAAGTGGGCGGGGGATATAGGGGTAAATGTTGTTCTTCCGCAAGATCGTCCATCCGTCCATCCATGCGTTTGTCACGGTTCTTTGCCGGGCTGCAGTGCCTAAACCGTTCAGAATTTATCAACGAAATTTCACATGGATACATCTCATTGGGAAGATGTGCCTTCTCTCGCTATCGTCTGTCCTCTTTTCCATCTCCCCCTCCCACCACCTTATTTTGTTTCAGGCTGGATATCAGCCATCCCGCTCTTTCCCTGCCTGAAACTTCTAAATAGTTCAATATTTCACGACAAAATTTTACCTATAGCTTCACCTTACTGTGTGTAGATGTGCCTTTGCATACCTTTGTCCATCATGTTTTTCATCTGACTGTCCTTCTACGACGTTATTTTTTCTCTGGAGGCTAGATATCAGTCATCTCTTGGTGGCGGATCTGAGTATTTCACGCTTGTTAAAGCTCGTTCTGGGATTGATTCCATGACAGCTTTGGCTTCGCTACGCTGTCCTGCCTTTATTTATAAGCACTGTTGTGGACAACTTTAAACAACAGCAACGGGCCGTGGAAAACAGAAATGCTGCTTGCGAAATAGGAGCACCCTTCTGAAGCTGCTTTCACACCAGACGCGAAATGAATTTTTCGCACGACAGATTACATTCAAAGTCAATGCCAAGACATGAATACAAGGGAAACGGGGGCATAAATACCGTCCGAAAGTATGTGGACAGTACCACAGTTTTTTTTTTTTTTCTCCTTGACTTGTGCTCCGGCACACTGAATATGGACATACGGAATAAGAAGTTTAAGAAGAGGCCGTTAATTTGTGGTAATTCATGTGCATTTTGTCCGAACCATGTAGGAATGGCATCCCTTTTTTATTTACTCTGTCCAAATACTTATGGAATGTTTGTATGATTTATCGTCCCCCGATGACCCATTCCACCGTAAGGTCCCACCCTCCCAGACCTTCACCCCGGCCCAAGCTTTTAGCGGTCCCCAGGGTGGGTCTGGGTCAGGTCTAACAGTTAGCTCACAATGGGCATTGTCCGGCCACCTCGCAGCCTGGCAGGAAGTCAGCCAGGGCTCCCAGCCAGCTGCCGAGAGAGCCGAGGAAAGACCGACCGTGCGGCTTCCTCCCACAATGCATTGCACTGTGACCCAGGGTCCCTGCCACCAAACCCAGCCTGAGCATAGTGAGAGGACACCAGGCTTCGTCACAGTAAATGAGACAGATTACTCTCACTCTCAGCCAGAACCTATAGGGTCAGGTTGGAGATCGATTTTATTTTCTCATTTATTTTATTTTATTTTTTTTTGTTGAGGGGGAAGTCGCAGAAGTGTGCCCCAGCTCAAATGTTCCTCACTGCACCCTAGTGAGCACCACTTCAGTGTCACACGCTCTCCACTGGAGAGAACTCAAGGTCAGTAGTACAACTGACTTTCACTGACTGAGTCTGTAACCTACTGATTGACTGATTGGCGAGAGATCGGCTCACTTAGTGTGATCTCAGTAACGCCAGTGAGAGGTGCATCAAGTTTTAATCAGTTGCTCTTTAGAGGGGAGATATGAAAACTAGAAGGAATACTGGCTGGTACAGATTTCAGTGCCCCATCATTTTATTTAAACCCCTCCACAGGGCCCCCCCTTTGTAGGACTATGTAGCCTCTTACGCCTCTATCGCTGTCTCCCATGAACCACTATTAGCCCTCAAGGGTGACAAATATTTTCGAGGCTTCTTTTAAATATAGGAGTCGAGGCATGTCGCATGCCTCCTGTAAGCCCTCTAGGTGTCAAGTTCACTTTCAGAGCCTCACCAAACTGAACAGGCCACACAAGCTGCAGGAAAATGTATAAAACAAATGGTCAGAAACGGGTGTTAACAGGGTTTTCACCTGGACAAAACGAGGGACTGAACACAAGGATTAGAATTGAAGAAAAAGTCAAAGATGTGGAAACAGGTTTTTCACCTTTAAAGCGTAGGCAGATTATCTAAGTACTCTTTGCCAAGTTGAACGATGCCCTCGCTGATTCATTTACTACTGCCATCCTGACAAATGCAAATTGTGAAGTTTAAGGTCGTCCTGGTCTCCGAAGTCTACATGAACGGGAGGGCAATTTGCATAGCTGGTCCTGGGGAGCCATAGAGGCTGCTGATTTTTTTCTGTCACCCAGCACTTAAAACAATCAAAAAACTCACTTTACATGGTGTTGTTATGGGGTTGGCTAATCAAAAGTGATTTCCATCATCTAACCTTATAGTGGTATAGTAAGTATTTACAAGCCACTATTTTGAGCAGATTTACAGCACATACTCAATCTTTGGCTTGTTTGAATGAATCAAAACATGTTGCTTTCTTGCTGCAGCTAGACAGCCGTATTGGCTCAAATGACAACCCTACAATGTTTGAATCCCAACCTTTCAGTGAGTAATTTCATTCAGTTAATTCATTTTTAAGATGAAGTTAAAAAATCAGATCTTGCGGCTCTCTGGGTGGGCATTATTGAGGACCCCTGTTATATTGGGTGTGTTTTTGGGCAGTTCCCCTCTATACTCGTAGAGCCTCAATGCCAAATGCTATTGTGTGCTGATGTCCTCTGTCAAATGGATTGGTCCTGCCTTAAAGATATGGGGTGTGTGCGATCGCCCCACAGGAAAACTACATCTAACAAACACTTGTGAAATTGCTTCGTAATGTAGTGCCTCGTCTTCGATTTTTTTGTCGGTATTAATTTCATCCAGTCCTCATAATCAGTGATGGATTCTTTTTAAATCCAGCTTTGTGGTCAGATTTTTTTTTGTGTGTGTTGTTTTGAATGATTATTATTCATTTTGTGTGTTTCAATTTTCATTTCATGTTTGACTTAATTATTGTTTTCAATTGTAAATAAAAAAAAAATTTACTGTTAGGGTTAAACATTTTTTAAATGTGGTAGGAATTTTTTTTTTTTTTGATTCCTTTTTTACTTGGTGAATAACATTCCATTTTATTTCTTGCCTTAGAAGATTTTATACATGTTGTGTTGTTCACTTTGTGTTGAGTGTTTAATGATCCATGCTGGACATGCGTACCACTTACACAATAAAAAGCCATGAAAGCTGAACTGTGTGGATTTTTTTTTCAGATTTATACATTGGTCATGAGAATGGATATAGAAATGCTCATGGCTGTTGTTTCAGGGCATAGTCTTGACAGTCAATGTGGGCACTCTCGTGATCATTGGGTCTCACTTCAGCCCAGCCACTTCATAGTTTCCCAAGGGAGACATCATGGGGTTATAACATTTCATTTTTTTTTCTCGGAAAAAGAAAGGATTTAATAATGAATGGTCTTTGAAGATGAAGATTGGAAGCAAACATTATTACCCAGGTCAGTGTGTCCGACGGACAAAGTACTGTAAGATTTTTACAGAACACACATTGAGATAATGATTTTTATTTGTTAACTTTTTTGATCGTCTGTTTTATGTCAACCTTAGCATTTTGTTTCCGGTCTACCAGAAGTTATCACCAAAGAAGCCTGCAGTCAGTTCAATTTCCTCATTTCAATATCAAAGGAAACCACTCTTGAGACTCCCTGGGAACCACAGAAGAAGCAATTAAAGGCTCCAGAAGATTTTATAATAACCCTTTGTTCTAATTAAGCATTCTCAGGTTCATGATGTTTGAAGAATGGCAGGGATGGCTGTAGAGAGTGAGTATGGAGTTTGGTTTATCTGTTTGCTGCAACTCCGCACAGCTCATGCTAGCATGTGAGCAGACCTTGACAAGTCCCACCACAGAGATGGAAGCAGAAACTTAAAAAAAAAGGCAAAAATCAAAAAAAATATAAGACCCCATTAAAAGAGTGTAAACAACCGCATACAGCAGAAAATCTTACGACGTATCTTTTGTGCCTTCACCACATTGCATTCTCAAAATGTCTACTGTGAGAAAAGGCTCTTCCACAGACTCCAGCCATTTGAAAAATTCCAACCTCCTCCATTATATCACAATGAGACTTTTTTTAAAAAAAATTTCGTAGATAAAAACATAATCACAGAATCACTACAATAAACCATTTCTCAAAGATATTAGCTGACGACTAGAATGACAGGAAGCTTATGGAATATGTCAGCCACATTTAGAGTAGCCACATAGTGTATTTCAAGCACACACTGGGTCCTCAAGGGCAGGGAGATTATTCTTACACAGTCTTCTACGAAGGCATATTTCATTGGTCTTAGATTTTTGTTATTGCGTGAGTTACTTTTCTCTCGGACATTATAACATGACCCAGTAGAGGAGAATCGGAATTTGAACAGAGAAGGTGGCAAATGAAATGACCACTTTAAGAGTTGCTATGGGTCCTCGAAGTCGAGAGTAGCGGAAATAAGTCACTGGAGAATTCGGGCATCGATCCCGCAACCACTCGCTTGCGCGAGCGCTCTACCATTTGAGCTGATTCCCCGTGCAAACTTACAGCGGAATGCGATTTATTAATCTATTATCTGAATGATCCCGTCCGAAATCAGGGCTCCACATAAATCGAAAGGCGCGCCTCTGTGCTCCCACGACCAACACCAGCGTTCTTCAGTCTAACATTTCACTCGCATTTGCATACAACATGCGAGTTAAAATTTCAGGCGCGCGGTGGGAGCGAATTCTTCAATCCGTTTAAATCATAAATTAAACTCAAGCATTTGATTGAAACCATTGAAACAAAATCCAATATACCAATGTTGTAGTCAAGTCGGAATATTCCAGCTCACTGCGATTGATTGATTGGTGGTTTACGACTTTGGTTCTGTAATAATTCGCCCGAGCGCCCGCAATAAAGTGAAGTTGAGAGGGCAGGAATAGTATCGTCGTGCAACGGAAGCATAACGGAACTATGTTTCAGTCTGTTTCCAGACGAGCAGGGTGATATGGAGGAACAGGGTCCTTCCCATGAGAGTATAACCAGACGTGAGCAATACCAGGTAGGGACAAACAGCGAGAGTTCAGGAAACGGTGATCGGAAAATTTCCAGTGGCTTTGATATCTTGCAGAAAATTTTATTTATAATGGGATATTCGGATTTCGGCAGAATGCACCCTCAGACATTCAAACAGTTTATGAATTCGGTATGCGGAAGCAATTGACAATCTTTGCTCAACACTGCAGCTACGAAAGTCGTGTGTTCCAAGCAACCTCCCTTAAAAGAGCGAATTCTCGTTTTTTGTTCCCTAAAATCTTGACGGCCTACTGATGAGTTTCGCTTCCTGAAATATATTTCTCCTGAAGATCTATTGCATGTCCACAAACAGGAGGCATATGGAACCACTACAACTTCACTAAACGGTCCATCAGCAGCCCCTGCCGTAATTTTCATCGGTGGAAAATGGTTCTTGGTTAAAAATGTTTGTCCATTTTTGTTAGGGGAAAACCCCAACAGATAATTCACCTGGAAACCTCAATTCACAATTACAGATTACAATTCAATAACTGGACTGGGAAGAACACAGGTGTTTTGGGCCTACTTCAAATTTTTAAATCTACTTTTTTCAGTCAAAGAACTACAATGCTACACAGCCATAAGATGGAGCTAGCAATAGTATAGTACTCTGCAATGCCCAATGTTAGACAATATGCCAGCACAACACGGAAAGGCTTGAGAGAGGTCTTGGACCGAGGAACGTATAAAGGCCAAGAATCAATGCAGTTAACTGTGCCACCATGTCACCCACTTAAGTTTCTGTTTTTTGAGTTTTAACTGTTGTTCATTTTCTACTATATGTTAGGTATAAGGACCAGGAAAATAATGTTGGCTAAGCCCATAAAGTTTGTTCAACTTGGGGGCACACTGCTCAAAAAAAAAAGAGCTTTGCACCCAGAGAACGTCTATTTGTAACATGGATGCACTACCTCACACTCTCTCTCTCTCTCTCTCTCTCTCTCTCTCACGTGCACACACACACACAAAAGTGTGAAATCCAGGGGTCAGAAAGTAAAAGTCCTGCCAAGTTTTTCTCCTTCTCACAGAATGAGCTGATCACTCATATTGGCTCTATCTCCTGTCCGAAGTAAATCCAGGTGGTTGGAATAAAGTTCTGGGGAGGATTTTTACTTATATGGCGCATGCCCTCCTTAAAAAAAAAGAAAGAAAAAAAATAGCGTAGAGCCCTAACGACCCAAACCCTGAAGCTGTAACTGCTGTCCGACCCCACACCTGGTCCCAGTTAAGCTCACTTCCCACCTGCTCCACCCTGGAGTCTGTTCATGTTAGTATCCATAAATGCAGTTATAGCCGACCTGTATGCTGGAACCTGCTCTGTTTTTCGCATCACGTCTCCAGCAGCTGTGTACTAATAGCAGATGTCGGAGCATCAAGGGCGCCATGAAGATACCTCCAAACGGGTAGGTTGGGCCCCGTAATAGGGGGAAGGGGTGGTGTGGTTCTGTCAGAGCAAGTTAGAGTTAGCGCTAAGACCAAGCCTCCACAGAGACGTCAATCTGATTGTACAAATTTATTAGACAAACTTTGGGGTAATGCTGTTTTCATAGCAGCACAGCCAAACCTCATCTTTGCAGATTCTGGCAGGCTGTTATCCAAGTATAACAAATTACACAGTAGATCTCCATTTATGGGGCTAGGGAGCCTAGCACAAGTGGATCCTACTTAAAGCAAATGGAGGTTGATGTTTCTGATTTTAAAGTCATTCCCACAGTCTTGAAACTGGTAATTGCCTGGTTTTACTGCCATTATCTAGCACCTTGGTTGGGCGCTCCATCACAATATTAATTCAGTACTTAAAAACTGGACCTCTGTGTGTAGGGGAAACTGGGGTCCGATGAGCCATGGGGACCAATGAGCCATATCACTATTTTGTAATCAATCGATGACAGAGCTGCTTAAAATGGGCTGGATATTTGACCATTGACTGATGAGTCATGGGGATAAATGAGCCGTATCACTATTTTGCCTATTTTAAATGCCTTTGGCATTGATTGATTGCAAAAAAGTGATATGGCTCATCGAACCCCAGTCTCCCCTATATTGTGTATGTAATACTTTGCTGTAAACTGTATGTGCCACTGAGGACAGATCTCAAAACTGTATGTGCCACTGAGGACAGATCTCACAACAAGCGACTTTACCTAACTGTCGAGACCTGAACCACTGCTGAACACTGATATAGTCAAATCGAAGGGAGGGCTGAGAGAGTGAAGTTAACCACTGGTTACAACAAAGCCAAGATGATGAGAACCAATCAGAAACTGTTTTTCCTAACTTAGGTATCATTAATGCAAAACATTTTCATTACCTTTATCTGATTCCCTTTTGGTGTAACTCTGTGCTCTGGCAAATTATTCTGAAACAATGCTTATGAGGTTAAAAAGCTGTGTGAGGTTTAATTTGAGGGTATTTGCTTATCAGGTGATATTTAAAAAAATTAAAGCCATTTCATTGATTGTTACTCCTCAGTTGTAGACTGTACCTTATGTTCTCCTCCAATATCCACTGACAAATTAATGTCTTTTTTGGTGCTACATATGGTACAACCCAATTTTTGAAAATGTTTGAACAATATAATCATTTTTTTTCACCAGTCAGTCTCCCCTAATCTGGTAAAACCTAGTAACTCACTTTTTCATGAAACTGAGAAAACTGAAAACGACTTACGTCCTTCAGGATAAACTCGCAGTAAAAAAAAAAAAGAGAGAGAGAGTGAGAATGGGTATTCTCAATGACGACTATAGGTACTTTTTTTTGGAGCTTAGTAACCTAGTAACTGCAAAAATGGGTCTAACTCAATTTCCACCAGAAGGTGAGTTACTAGGTTTTACCAGATTAGGGGAGCAGTGTATTTTACACATACTAGACTACAAAGTATATTATTTCTGTTGTTATTATTATTATTATTATTAATAAATGCAATTTGGCATCTGGAATCCCACCCTAATCTGGGAATGTCCTGAGACCTCTTAGCTCAGAACAAGGGTGAAAGTAACCAGCACTTGCATAAAATTTTTGCAGATGAGCATGAGGCTGGTCAGCAGGGGTTGTTTGAGCAGAGAACAGTGTAAACTCTAGCCGGCCGTATCCCTCCCATAGCCTTAGCAGCGTGGAGCCGACTATGCGCTGCTTTTAAAGGGCTACCAGCCACGGACGCCTCTGGCACTGCTCGAATTCCAACTCAGGCAGCAGTTATCACCACCATACTGCATTGCAGTGCCTTTGCACATCGCAGCTTGAGCAGTCCTTTCTTAGCATGACACTGAAAAAGTAGCAACCGGTTTGATCTAAAATACATTACCATTCCTGGTTAGCTAAGACCATTCAACATCCCAGTAAACTTTAAAACACGTGCATCTCTTAATTCTTTCACTGTAAAGTGCTCAGCTGTGTGCGTTGATCGCTGGTTAGCTGTTCATGTTTTTGTTAACTTTACATGATATGTGTGCAGGAATAGGAAAAGGGGCCACTTTTGATAGATGTTCTATCAAAATCAAAGAATGATCCAAGTTTTTCATTTTGAGAAAAAATTGGGTGAATTTTTGCACAGCAAAGTGATGTAAATTGACAGCGCAGTTGTGTTGGGATATCACTATCACGGGGATATCACTGAGATACCACAGTAATCTCAGAATGGAAAAAAGTCCCAAGTCACCCCTTTTCCTAGTCCTGCGTGCATGTACATTTGCAGGAATGGGATGATGTTCAGCGTGATTACGGCGACATGTTTCAAAAATTTCAATTATGTTTTAGTAAATGCACTCATACATTTGTGAAAATGGGATGATGTTCAGCGTGATTACAGCGACAAAAGGACACGAGTTTGCTTATTTGCTGAGTTGCATGTAGCCAATTTCGTTTCAATTTGAAAATCCACAATTCTCTTTTAAGGGCGGGATATTTAATGTTAAAAGGGGCGTTGCACACTCTGGGGCATCAACGGCACACTGCTCATTTGGCCTTGGTATAATTCCTGCCCTGACATCTTATGTGTTGTGAGCATTCTAGCTGCTCAAGGGTACAGTGCATCACCCAGGTGGACATTACACCACAGGCTGCAATGATTATCGCATCACTGTAAACAACAGCTTTAGTTTCAAAAAAACCCACTATATCAGACAGGAATTATTCAGCATAACCTTGGGACAAATGAGCCACAGCTGTGTCCTGTAATAGGCCAACCTAGATCAGTGGGAGCTGGTCAACAAGGGTCAGCCCATTTGGGTCGACCGTGCATTTTCCTGAGAGAAAATTTCTCCGATGGCCACCGCCGCGACACTGTTTCATGTGGCCTGTGGAGGTTTGAGGCCTGTTCCCACAACCTCATGAACAGCCTCTGACATTGTGGAGAGAGGGACCCTGAAGTGTGGAGTCCCCAAGCCTACTGTCAGTATGATGAATGGCTGAACAGATATAGAAAATGACAGGTTTTCACCAAGCTGAATGAGGCTGTCACAACTTGCTATTTGCAGTGCATCAGTCTGAGCTACTGGCAGGTTTTCATCATATCATTGTAATGCTTCAACAATCGTCACGCAGTTTTTCCTGGCTGACGATTGGCCTTTTGGGGGTGTCTACGCCGGACAGTGTGCATGCATCAGTACACATAATATAATGTATGGGCAGTGAGTCCAGATATCCATATTTGACATATATGCACGCATTTTCCTGTCATCTCTGACCATCTCATGGACAAAAAAAATTTCAATTATGTTTTAGTGAATGAAACCCCAATAAAAATGTCTAAAAATTATTTTTACAACATTGGAGGGAGGAGGGAAATAAAATGGCTTCTTTTTTTGAAAAATCACAACAGGTCCTTTCTGCCATTAGCGCTAGAGACACAGCGGAGCATTCAAATCTCGTAAAACAATGTAACTTTGCTGCCTTTTCTAGCAACTGTGTACAATCTGTACATGGATGTGCAAAAATATAGCAGCTGTGGATGAGGAAGGAGTTGACCACTGGAAGTTAAAGACATTTTATAATGTTAAAAGTTCACGTTTATTCTACAATTGTTCAATAAATTGATATTGAATGCATTTGGAAAGATTTTTATCCACAATTTTTTTGCTCGCTTCTTGTCAGTTTGGCACTGGCACTAGTCTTCTTTGAGGCTCGCCAAAAATTCATCATTGCAGAAGAATCCTGTCAACTGCAAGTTCCTTCACTCAAATTAGCTGTAACAGATTTTTTAGGGTACTTCAGTCACCTACATTCTACCAAGTGCCACCCCTTCGAACACGCAGGGCACACAGAGGATTTCGAGCCCAGCCCCTGCCTCTCAAACTTGGAGGCAACATGAGCAGAGGAACTTTTTTAAGCCTGATTTGCTTCTGATTTTTGAAATGTGGTCTTAGTCAGCAGAATCTGTGCTGCTGCCTTCTACCATTTCCTATATCTCCATGAAGCATATGTGAGGTGGTACGCATGAAATCCCCATGTCACTCATTGCGAATGATTGCTGACCTACATCAGGGATGTTCAGTCTTATGCGCAGATATCTGGGGTGGGTACAGGTTTTGGTTTTGGCCTGGTGCCACAACATCTGATTCAACTAATTAACTAATCAGGGGGTTTGATCAAGACCTTGATAAGTAAAACCAGGTGCATTAGTGTTGGGCTGTAGCATAACAAAATCCTGCTCCCACTTCAGCCCTTTTGGACTGAATTAGACTCCCCAGACCCACATTAATCAGGTAAATGATGTAAGAGAATACGTACAGTTGGAAGTACTACAGTGTGCAGGCAGAGCAATAATCAAAAAGTTTGTTATTATAAATATAGTAATCAATTTGCCCCAAATAGGATGCATAAAGCCCCACACACACTAAGAAGCATGATTAGGCTGGCAAAAAAAAAAAAAAAATCCAAAGATTGCAGCTTCAGAGCAGCTCAGTTTATTCCAGTATTGGGCACACATCTGAATTAACCACTAAAACCACCTTCAAGTCAGCATGCTGTTTGCTAGAGATGCGCAAAACAAGCTCTTTTGGTGAGCAAGCCACAATTACAGCGCCTGAACTTAGCAAAACATTATTGGAACTACTGTATTTCAATAAAAATTTTTCTTGAAGGCTCCAAATAATTCTTCTAATGACCATACATGCAAGATAAACAGCAAGCGTGATTGTTTACATGTTCAGATTCAGGATCAGTCTACCGTAAATCAAATACAAATTTAACTGTATATATCAGATAGTAATGCTGACACTGATCTTAAGTCAGTTCCCTGTTACAGACTCATTGCTAAACCACGTGCACACAACATCATGCGCAAATTGAAGCCACAATATTATAAAAATGGAGCTGTGATAAACAACCCATTGCAGAAATTATCAGCAGGTGAGAACTACAACAGACATGTGCCCCTGTGGACAGGCCAAGCCGCACGCCAGCCCCCAGGGTGTCATTTTTATTTTGGGGGCAACAGGTTTTAGGCCATAAAACCCCAATACTCCTGCCCTGGATTAGCACCACAATGGTTTGCATTAGTAAAATAAGACCCAAAGGAGCCCATAGCTGACGCAGGCATCTGAAGGACTTATTAAAACCGCATGGGCAATGTCAGAGCATTCAGTCCCCTGATGCTAAACGAATTATCCCAGCAGAGACGACAACTGTAAACCCCAGATGGTATTCTGGCAAACGAGTCCCATTAAACAGCAACTTCAGAGAAATTAGTTTGTTTTGGACTGACAGTCATTATGAAAAGAAAGAAGCAACTTAATTTCAGGTGAACTGATGAGACATGGTGTGACTCCACAAACATAATTTTGAAGGGTATTCGTAGGGAGAGTTCCGCAATGAGAAATGTATACGCAATTTCTTGCACACAAATGGCAATCATTCTCTCTCATTGCTATTGTTAAAATTAATTATTATAGTTGTTTGATCGAAGGAAAGTGGTGGACTTTTGCCCGCAATACCTGGATAGGAAGTCAGTGGAACTGCATTTTTGTGAGACAAAATTTTTAAATAATCCAATTTTAACACTTTGGTAGAGAACGTTGCAACAACTGCAATATGTCTTTGAAATGCATGGCAATATTGGGGTCAGCTCCAATAACTTTCGTGCCAAGTGAGAGGGCTACCAGTGGCACTCAAATAAGACGATGGTCGGCAGCTTGAGTTCTGTTTCAAAACTATCACATGACTTGTTGTGCATCCATGAATTATGGATTATGGTCATTGTAGTTACTGTGATGCTTGTTCCAGTGCAAACTTGGTTGAGCCTGACTAGCTACATTTAAAAAAATACAATAAAAAATTACTGGGGGAAGCACAGTATATCCACCACATTAAGAGAACTACACACATGCAGCCAAAGATGACAGCAGGGTATATCAGGTATGATTTGCTTGAGTGGGGAGGCTACAGGAAACATAACAGAGCCACCACAAGCAATACATTCCTCTATGCACCAGGAATAGTTAAAACACATTTGACATGATTCTCACTAAAGCTGTTGAGAGTTTTCACACTTTAAAATTAAAAAAGAAAAGTTTTGTCTGATGGTGGCGCTGCAGTTAACATCACAAGATGACCAACATCAATAACTGCCCTTCTCTATGCACCAGAAATGATCACAAATCCCCTCAGAACAGCTTGATTTATTCTATTTGAAAATGTAAAATTTAACCTGCTGGTGGTGCTGCTGAAAAGAAACTTTAAAGTTCACACAAAACAATAGGACTGTCATCTATATATCAGGAATGAACTCATAAAGTTTCTTCCAATTTCCATAAAACAGAAGGCAAATCCATAATTTCCCTGAACACTCTGTTTTGGAGATGTTATGAACTGAAGTGGTACCAATCAATTATGTGTTTCACACCAAAGAAACACAGAAATTTCTCTTAACTTCTCAGCACTAATACAAACATTCAGAAAGACATGAAGTGAAAAGGTAGTTCGAATACAAAGAATTGAATTCAGGCTGTCGTAATAGTTTGTGCGGGTTTGAAACAACAGCCCCATGCTTGATCAACAGATAAAATGATGCAGACGACTTTCATCGCTGACTTTTTGAGTGAAGAAATAAACCAGCGTGCTTTCATTCACGCACAAATTTTAGGTCCTGAGAGAGACAGACCACCATCTAAGCAATTCTCTAATACAAACAAAACTACTAACAAATACCCTTGCATTAGCTACTAATGGTTTTCATGGTTGAATAACAGATCAGTCAGAAATAAGGACAATTACCCAATTCACATCCCACTCCTGCTCTCTCCCACTGGCGGAACAACAAGTCACATGCTAAAATATGTACATTTATGACTCATGAATTCAGGTGCACCCATTTGTGCACCACGTTCCTCGAAGCTGTCTTGTGATGCTTTGAATAGAACTGTCTGGAAGTGACTCATCCTCGGATGTTTCTCAGTAAATAACAGACCTGCCAGGGCAGTGAATGACAGCTCTGGCCAGCCTACCAGGCTGTCCTCCCCATGCCAAAATGCGCTGCGTCCTTTCTGCTCTGAGCCAGCAATGATATTGCCACCTTTTGCCCGTCTAAGTGCACCATGACTGGAAGTGAGCCAGTCAACGAATGCTCAATAGATGGCCTGTTTTTTCGTGTTTCTGGCTGTTTTCTTAGCTTATTTCATTTTGTTTGGTTTTAGGTTCTTCTCTCAGAAATTGAATGTTTGTGTGATTTGACTGGGAAATAATCAAGCCCCCTGTACCTCTCCCTTAAAACATGGTGTACTTCAACTGTTCACCCATATCCACAAAATAGACCACACAGCATCCAGTGACAGCTATTGGATCCAGTTGGGTGCAAAAGCACTCATCCTTCCCCTACAATATACTAATAACAAGGCTGTCAAAATAAACCGGAAAGCATACTCAAGAGGTGATCCTGTCTGGGTCTGAATATGTCTAGTTATGTTGTATCTGCTTTTTGAATGTGTATTTATTATTTTCATATTTTATTGTCTTGTTATAGCAGTTCATTGTTTTAGAGCAGCAGTCCCATTCTTTCTCTCTCACCGTATGCTTTCTGCTTTCTCACTCACTCATGTGCACCTCCCCTCCGTAATTGTTCATTGTTTGATTACCCCCTCATCTGTAGCCACGCCTCCCTGCACACGTTCAGCTCCCCTTCACAACTGTTGCCCATCTAAATTAGTTATTCGGCCTCCCTTTATATACCTCTCACTCCCTTTTGTTTTCATCAGTCTCCTAGTGTCTAAAATACAAGTGGTTCTCTTCCAAGATGGCCTGTGGCCGCCTGGTTGCCTGTGATTGATTTTCTGATTTGGCTTTTTGGTTTTAAGATTCTTGTTGTGATTTTGCTTTGGTGCACTGACTTTCTGTTTTTGATTATTGCATTGTTCTCTGATTACAATTCTGGGTTTGCCCATTTGTTCTGAAGCTTCACTGCCTGTTACTGACCTAGATTGTCTTACCACAATTTATAATGAACCCTATGAACTGGATCTCCATCTGTGTATGAGTTTTGACTATACCTCTTTTCAGGTCCAAACAGTGGTCCTACATTTGCATGCAAGGGAATTGAATTCTGACATCTCACTAATTACTAGTAGCTATTTACTACCAAGTACATTCTATTGCTTCACAGAATGAATGAACTGCAATGTAACCTGAAAAAAAATGTGACTCCTGACTTTCTTGGTTGCCTATAACAGTCTGTGGACTGTTTTATATGATGAGGTATTGGATTGTATTTTCAGCAAAGGAAGGAAGTGACATTTTGCGCAGTCCCAACTGCCTCGCTTGCCTCTTTTCAACTTTCTATAATAGAAATGGAGTTTGCTAATGTCAACAAACTACATGTGAAAGTAACGGTAAAATAATTAGCTACAATACTCCAAGGTGAACTATAATGATGCGTAAAATGATGAATACAGTGACTGTGTTCCAAGATGATGCTAAAAATGGCTGTACTTACATTTTATGTGCATTAAAGCTGCAGTTGGTAAGTTTTAGAAAAGTAACTTTTTGTCATTTTTGCAAAAACTGCAATTTAAAAGAATCGTTCGGACCGACCAAAAAGAACTAATTAGAGCCAGGATGGTGCCTGACAGACGTCAAACAGTGCACATGCACGCGCTGCAGACAGCCCCTTCCTCCTCAGTTCACGCCAGTGCTCTGTCAAGTTCAAATCTCCGAAAGAGAGTTCAGGAGCTTAGAACCATCAGCGAGGAAAAAAATACCGATACCTACGTTACTGGCAACAGCACACACGGCTAAGACAAGTAAAAAAAGAAATCCAGAAGAAAAATAAGCACAAAGGAAAGAATTTAACAAAACCCAAGATAAAACCAGAGTGAACATCGGAGTGGCTTTTTAGAGGTGGAAGGAACTCCATGATCTGGAGTTAAAAACTGATGCAGAGTTTGCGTCATTTACCTGGGCAGGTAAATCCCTGCTTTATTTTTTGGTCCATTTTTGCTCTGCAAATAAGCGGGATGGCATCGCTGACATGATCACCAAACTAACCCCAGCCCTAACCAGCATCAATTCATTTTTGCTCTGCAAATAAGCGAGGGAACGTCGCTTACAAGCACAGTCGCTGTTCGAATAGCTTGTAATTGTTACAGTACTCTGCAGTGCATGTGATGTTACAGCGATGTTGCAGTCGAGCCAACGTTATCTTGTTTCAGATGCTAGGGCTAACGTTACTGGCGTTGTTTTATTAGAGAGCAGCAGAAAATATCTTTATGAAGTGACCTGGCAGTCTTATCAGTTGTGTTGTTGTCCTTATCAATATGTGTAACGTTTCTGTGCTCTCACAGCTAAATGCTGACATACATGGTTTACTGGCCCTTCAGCTGGATTCACGACAGTTTCAGTGCTAAAAAAAAACGGGTAACTTCCCGAAATAAGTGTGTGCTGGGTTTTTAATGAATACATACTACTGTACATTACTTTTCATGTCGACATGATTTATTTCTGCTCGTTTGTTGGCAGGTGCATCGTCAGACCTGAAAAATCCGGGGCTAATATCCCTGCCTTTATTACAAATAATTAGTCCTAGCTAATTCTAGATGGGCTTCCTTTATTAACGTTTTCCAATTCAAGAATAATCAAGTGGCAATCTAAGACACGGCTTCTCTCCCTCATGCGATCTAAAAGCGACAAAATAATGGGCTGCACAGGACAGAAAAATAATTTCATTTTTATTAGGTCTATGCACCTGCACTCGGAGACGGTATTTCAGACTTGTAAGTGGTTTCGTCCGTTTACATTTTCCAATCGGACAGCTGTCAATTTTTTTACTACGAATTGAGCGACCGTGCTGCAAAAACAGGTGTATGTACTTGTCGCCGAAATTACCTTCATTCGCTGAAGAGTTCTGAAATGCCATCGCCGAGTGACGGTGCATAGACCTAATTATAATCAAATAATTTTCGGTACTTAATCCAGCCTATTATTTTCTCGCTTTTAGATCGCATGTCTTGAACTGCCACTTGATTATTGTTGAATTGGAAAACGTGTGAATGAAGGAAAACCATCTAGAATTAGCCAGAACTAATTATTTTCAATAAAGGAAGGGATATTAGCCCCGGAATTTTCAGGTCTAACGACGCGCCTGTTTGTTGGCCAGCAGTGCTGACTGTTTGCAACTGTAACGTCTAGCCTCCGCAACTTGGCCACTTTCATAATGTGAATGTGCAAAATCCGCAGTTGCATGCATAGCAGCTTGGGTGCTTTCGCGTGCATGGTAGCCATCGGGGGGAGGGTCTTAGGAGTGCAGTGGGGGGTGGGATCTGAAAGTAGCTTTTTTCAAATTTTTGTGCGAAGTCCTCTTCTCTCCTCAAAGTTACCAACTGCAGCTTTAACTCCCATTTTGCATTACTCATCCCAATCCAATTATCTGTTTGTTAAGGATGTAAGTTTTGAAATTAGTTATCGTCTCAGCTCTCAGCAGGACTAGACAGCAGTTTTGTAAATCTATGTCAGGTTGCCGTGGATCTGAAGACCTTTTAAGCTCTTTACATTTAACACGGTCGTGAAGTCCCTCTGATTGTACACTTATGTCAACAACACTCCACTTCAAAAGGCTATCATTAATGGGCCCACTCCATCATTTCAGCCGTGAAAAATGTGTGTGTTTACATCCATCTTTCAACATATTTTGTGCTTGGTCATTTCCTTTGACTGATAATCCACCTCATCCAAGTGGTTCGTGTGTAAACAGCTGCTGTGTACATTTACCACTGACTTTGTATTACCAGGTTTCTAAAGAGCCAAGGTCAGAATGTCGTTAGAGACACAGTTCTTTTCATGCCCATTGGAATTCCACTGTTGTGCCCAATTTAATGTTTCTGTAAAACAAAAGGGACAAGGCAATGTTTCTGCCAACATTTAAAATAGACTGCCAACTCCAGACTGGTGCGCCATTGCAGTTTGAATTTGTCATCATGAATAATGATGTGGTTGCAGAGACGGTCCTACGTGCTTATGGATTGGTAGAGCCTGTTTCAACAAACCTGGAAGCACCACAAAAAAATGACTGAGGTGAGTTGAAGCCACGCTGGCGGGGCGGGGGTTCCATACCCTCCCATTAAAAGTCTTACAGGCTCTTCAAAAAGCAGAGAGCTTTATTGCTGGCTGGATCAACTTAAACTTCAATATTTTCCTGTCTGACTGAAGGCAGGCTTACGCAGTTCTGCTGAAGTTCAAAGGTCAGGGAGCCCAGACGATGACAGGCAAGACCTGAATTTCAATGCACCAAGGAGGGCTGCAGCATGGAATCATGATTTGAAAACTTTTGCTGGTGCGATCAAAGCCCTGTATTATCAAACAGGACCAGTGAATTAGCGGGATCCCAGAGCAAAACATGAAACCTTCCAAAACCAGCCACGTGGACTGGAGTAAAGAGATCAGTGTTCTACCCCTCTCTCCCAGTCCATGCCAGTAAAGAAAAAAAAAGAAAAATTAACAAGGAATTTTAAAGTTATACAAGTAATTAAGAAAATGACAGACAGAAATGCTGAAGCCGTTTTCTCTGTGCTTGGACAACTAGCCCTGAAAAAAGAACATGAAGCGGGGTGGACAATGTACTCACTTTTTTTATTGTAAAAGACCCACATTTAATTCTGATCTCTGTCCCAGTCTATCTCAGTGTAGCCCTGTGCCACAAGAACCAATGTTACGAGAAGCCGAGTACAAATGAATGAAAAAGGGAGAGATGGCGAAGTCATGCTATGCTAAAGGTCAAATGTCCCACATCAAGGATTAATTCATTGTGTTGGGAGCTAACAGCTGCCCAGCGGAGTGATGTAATGGCGGAACAGAGAGGGAAATCAGCCACATTGTGATACTGTAAGGGAAAAAAATTTTAGTTTTTCACCACCCCTCTATTCCCCAGCCCCCTCCAATCCTCATGATAAACCAGCCCTTTGTTCACATAATTCATCTGTAGAGGGAACGGTCAGTGACCTGGTCCCGATGCCTGCACTGCAGACATTATTGCACCAAAGGGAATAAATAGCATCTATCTGCTGACTGCCACAGGGAAAGATGGAAGTCTGCCATATTGCAGTTTGCCTCAGGCACAGGGCATTTCTAACCTCTCCATTCCACTTAGCGGCAGATGGTGATGTCACAATAGTGGACTGACTGCACTGGCCAATAGTCACCAGAGGTTCTCAGCATCAGTAAAGCACTTAAAGCTCAGTAATTGTGAATGGAGTCTGGATTTAAATAACATATTCCAGACAAAGGCAATTATCTCTGCAACCCAAACGAATCAGGATATGAGTCAGCCGTGCCCTGGGGAGGTGGCGAGTGCCCAAAGCCCATCAATGGCAGACCTGTCTCAGTGTGATCAGTTTTGCATTCGAAGTCCCAGAATGTAACTCATCGCGGGTTCTGCTGACGCTAATAAAGTCCTGTAAAGGTTAATGCAGGGAAGTTGACCAGTAGCAAAATTGAGTACCCATTCCCACCCCTGGAAGTACATCCCCTCCATCCTTCCTACTGGCGTAACCGTCCTTAACAGGCTTTTCCGGTTCCCTGGAAAGGTCTCAGATGGACGCGTATCATCGTACTAGCACGTCAGTGGCGTGTGCTTTCGTCAGAGAGTCGAACGTCAGCTTTGACAGAAAGCCAGCCACTTTCCGGACACACTCCCTCTTCCTCTCTCATTCTCTTGGGAAATCTCTCGATCTGTGCTGCTCACTCACAGAGGGTTACCGGCAAGTGGGGACCTAAACATCCCCTCTCCCTGCTTCCTTTTCCAAAACATAGGAGGCTTTTTTTTTTGCGGCACTTTGAGTGGCGGAGGTGAGAGTAAACCATGGGCAATTTTAAAGTTGCCCTTAACACATCTCAAACTTCTTTCTCCTTCCGGTGACCTACTCTCTCTCCTCACGAGTACTGTCCCTCTCTTGGTCGAGACTTCATGAGTTCATCATGAAGTCTCCTACTTCCTGCATTAGCATGTATTGTGCTCAGTTGCTTGTGAAGGACACAACCTTTTTTGGTTACCTGGGGTTTAAGATCAAACATTAAGTAACCATTGCCATGCAATATGCCATAATTTTCTTTAAATTCTGAGCACATTTCCCACAGGTTGGCTCAGCAATAACTCCAGTAAGTAGGGGCTAAATGGAAAATCACTGCCGATCTCTTTGATGAAATTACCTAATAGAGGACCCATCCATCACAGATTCATGGGTTGAAGGCAAACCAAAAGATTCAGGCAGTTTGATGCGGGAGGTCACACGGGTCAATGACCTGCCTGACCTCTTTCCCATATAATAGTTTAGTCAGGGTTTCATGCAAATTTATGGACATTTTCGACTCTCTGATTTGATCAGAAACTGCTTTTCTCTCCATATAAGCAGCCCTCGACTTGCCTCTGGGCAGCAATTAATTTTATGTAGAGCTGAGGCTGTCAACTGCAAATTAACCCTTTCGCCCTCTGTGACCCCTTGGTTTTTTATTATTATTAAAGTGACTTGTCCTAATTCAGTCAAAAGCCCCAAATTGGGTCACGACCCTTAAGACTCCAGGTCATAGATGGTCTGAGCAGAATCAGTATGGCTCAATGACACTCACCGATAGACTAATTAACAGCCAGGGATACAAATTTAAGTACAAGGTTTACTATACAGGCCCTAATGAATTACAGTGTTTCATGAATCAGAATACAGAAGCAAAAAGCAAATTGCCAACAATATCCCAAAGGAAATCTATAATGAATACAAGACTTGAGTTCATAAGCACAAGCAGTGAGGGTAGGCCTCAGACGACTCTAAGTCTGGCAGGGGCGAACAGGACATAGAGAGTCAGGCGAGGCACAGTTGGAGGGACTGGACAGGGGTCTGAAGCCTGGGTGTCAAGCTGAAGGGATCGAGGCACCAACAGCAGATGCGCAGTCTCGGGCTTGGGGAACGTGAACACGATTTTGAAAATGAATTTACAGCAGCCTACTTTGGTTACTGCACAAGCTATCAATCAGGCTGGCAGTAGGAAGAGTGCTTTAAGCAGTGCTGGAGTTTTCAATTTTCTACGCAATGAACTTCACCTGATACTCCTAAGTAAACATGATTGGAGAGCATAAATAATGCAAGCAATGTAAGTAAGGCAAGACGGGGTTGTCTACCAGCCAGTTAAATAGTTTACAAGGAAATGCATTTGTTATAGCAATATATAAACATTACAGTTAGTATTAGCGAGGGTTTATTTAGGGCAGTTAAGGACTACAGGACAACAGTACATTTGCATATAAACCAGATGCTAAGTGTGCTGCTGAAATGGCTGCTTTTACTCATGCATGCTGATTACATGATGGGATCTTTATTGCAGTGACAACAGCAGCAACACTGATTGTTCTGCAATTGTAGAAATACACCGAACGCAGGATTCACTGCCATTGCGACGACCACATGCAACTGTAGTTGCAGCCCCTCTGAACTTAAATCTGACTGAATTTTCCCTGGGCCTGGTTTTACATTGTGTCAGTACCAAACACAGTAAGCGATTGCCAGCAATGACTTTCAGTCATAGTAAGAAATGGAAACCCAGAAAGCTCCAGTGCTCCTCAGATCTTATGGAAAATGGGAATTTTCCAGCGAGCTTCAGCTCTAACAAAGAACTGGATTATTGTGGTCTTCAGGACACTTAGAATACTGGTCTACTCCAATATTTCTCAACGATGACTGAATTTGGAAAACTATTATTCTTCAGGCACCATGGAAATCTGGACCCGTTGTATACTACAAGTTTGACAGGTTCTGGACAGCTATAATGTTCCTCATGGCTGTGCTCTCTTGCGTTCTTGCCATTGCAATTTTTGGAAAGCTTGTCCAGTGTTGCCAAGTCATTAAAGTGAAAATTTATCAGAACCTAGACGTAAATTAGTTTTAATCACTTTCAGTGGCAGAGGATCCACCATCTTCTAGGAAACTGAAAAGTATTTAAGGCTCTAGTTTCATGCCTTAAATGTTTAAAGGCTCTTGTTTTCATGCAAACAGAAACGCATGTGGCGGTAACATTATTCACAATTATTCCCATTGCAAACAACTAATTTATTTCCTTGGCCCAGTTTGGTTGTTTCATGGTATCCAATAATTTTGTTTGCCTCACAATGGGTTGAACGATGCATTAGGGTGTAAGACAGGGGTGTCAAACAGGTGCAGTGGAGGGCCAAGAGGCTGCAGGTTTTCATTTCACCCAAACACTCCAGCAGGTGATGTCACTGATTTGTCCCTTTTCTCTGCTTGAAGGTGAGGTAATCAGTGAGGTCACCTAGTAGAGTTTTTTGCGTGGAATGAAAGCCTGCAGCCTCTTGGCCCTCCGTGGCACCAGTTTGACGCATGTGGTGTAAGGTGATGAAAACAGCTGAGACCCAGCAAGCTGTGTGGCAAGGAATTTATTTGTTTGTTAATTCACCCAGACAACCTTTCAACAGATTTGCTGTCACTATATGATAGTTTCATGGGGATGTATTTCAGCCAATAGAGCTGTTAGCAAATAAAGGTATAGCATTCCCATACTTCTCTTTTCTATCCTTCCTGAACTTTCGCTTTCATGTTGTCTCCAATAAATAATTGCAACAAAATGGCGTATGGGTGGAATGTGACATCATCTTTGTGTTGGAGATATACAAATGATTAACTTCAGTCTTACCCTTGTTTTAATACCATGAGTACCATTTTGTATAGGATCTAAGTTGCCCAGGTCTTTTCATACAAAATTCATCAGCTGCCACCTCCTCCCAAGCGGTCTTCACATTACTTGTCTTGGGAGACTTGTTTAAAGTGACATACATTCTGGCATGGAAAGTCTGTATCTCCTGGACAAGTAGATCTGTTTCCTCTTTAGATAAACATTCCTGGAGGAGCCTCTCTAGGTCAAATGCTTGTTCTCCACCTGTGATGATGAAATTGCCAGTTTGCTAAGGTATAAGCGTGCTGGTTTTAAAGAGAATGATTGCAGCTGATATCATTAGGCTTAAAGGAACTCCCATCACATCGTCAGTTAGTTAATTTGTATCAGTCCAATCATTTTGACGACAACACCACATTTGTGTCATTGTCTTGTGCCACAAAATTACCAGAATCGAGGTCGGTGTGTCCAGTGGAGTTCTGCAATACCCGTTAGTGCATTTGTTTTCCAACTGTGTTAAGATGTCAGTTTAGGGCCCGTAAAAACTACATGTCTTATTCATTTCTGAGCTTTTTGTTTCAGCCTTTACACTCTAGGTCATGCTCTTTTTTAAAAGCTTGATCAATTATGAATGTGCATATTGTAATGTGAATATAGGCCACTAGATGGCAGTATTTACCTTTTTTTTGTTAAGCTCAGACTGGAGTCATGTTTAGACATGTCCTGGACATGTCTGGGGCAAGTCTCAGAAAATTAAAAAAAAGAGGTCTAAATGTGGGTGGGGTCTGCAAAAGAGTATATAAGGAAAAGAATTGAGACAGTAAAGTAGTAGGAGAAATTGCAAGAAGATGACCAGACCTGCCATTCTGTTCAAGACCTGTGACGTTTCTTTTGTGGATTTCTTTGCCTGTGTTTGAGCATTTTCTTCATCCAGGACATCACCAAGCCACCCCACCAAAAAGGGACTGTAATTATTTCTGTTTTTTCTTATTTATCAATCTTGGTCTTTAGTTGTAGGTTGTTATTAGTCTTTGTCTTTGTTAAAAATTAAATGTGTTTTAGTTGTTAAAACTGTGTTTGTCATCCCTTGCTGTTGCTGTTGTGTTATAAATGTAATAACAAATTGGGGCCATAACAAATTGGGGGCTCAAGGTCCGGGATAGACCATTGTGTGAGTAATTTATTGAAAATCTAACATTCCAAATTGTGAAATTGTTTTTGTGAATTTTCCTAGATATATATTGACAACAGCAATGGATGATTTCTTGGCATCACCAACCGTAGGGGTTTTGAAGTCTTTTAAAAAGACAGAACTGCTAGAAATTTGCAGACAGTTGGAGCTGACAGAGGTAAAACCAGCCATGCGAAAAGCAAGACTGGCTAGAGAGATAGTTGAATATTACATTGATGAAAATGTGTTTGCACCAGGAGATCTGGAACAGTTTCCAGTGGAAAATCCAAATATAGAAATGGAACTTAAATTAAAAATGCTAGAGATTGAAAGGGAGGAAAGAGAAAAAGAAAGGGAGGAAAAAGAGAAAGAAAGGGAAGAAAGAGAAAAAGAAAGGGAGGAAAAAGAGAAACAAAGAGAATATGAGAGGGAAGAAAAAGAAAAACAAAGGCAGTTTGAGTTAGAAAAATTAGCAAGAGAAGAAAAACAAAGAGAATTTGAGAGAGAGAAAGAGGAAAGAGCAGAAAGAGAGAGACAGAGACAGAGAGATTTTGAATTGGAGAAATTCGATAGAGAAGAAAGACTCCAAATGGAGCAACTAAAAATTAAAATTGAAACTAAAAATAAATTTTGTGCCAGTCAGGAGGTAAAACTGGTGCCTCCATTTTCAGAAAAGGATGTTGACAACTATTTCCAGTGTTTTGAAAAGGTAGCAATGAGTTGCCAGTGGCCAAAGGAACACTGGCCTCTGATGTTGCAAACTGTCCTCAAGGGTAAAGCTCAACAAGCCTATTCGGCTTTGTCTGCAGATGATTCCTCTGATTATGAGGTTGTCAAAAAGGTTATTTTGAGAGCTTATGAGTTGGTTCCAGAGGCTTACCGACAGAAATTCAGAGGTCTGAAGAAATCTGAAAATCAGACTTATGTTGAATTTGCTAATGAGAAGCAGGTTTGCTTTGAGCGCTGGTGTACTTCTATGGAGGTCAAGGATGATTTCAACTCACTAAAAGAGATGGTGTTAGTTGAAGAATTCAAGAACTGTATTAAGGATGATGTTAAGACCTACCTTAATGAGAAGCAAGCACTGAACTTGCAATCAGCTGCCAAATTTGTAGATGAATATGTTCTCACTCATAAGTCCAAATTTCAGTCTAGCAGTAACAATAAATGGTCCCAATTTCAGAAAAAGGGTTTCGGTGATACCCAAGATTCCTCACCCAAAGACAAATCTGGTGATGGTGCTCAGAAATCCAGTAACAGGTCTGATCAAAGTGTGAAAGCTGACAGTGACAAAAGTGGTCTAGTTTGCAGTTATTGCAAGAAATCTGGTCATGTTACAACTAACTGTTGGTTCCTTAAAGCTAAGAAAGAAAAAGAAAAGGATACCAAACCAAATGCCTTTGTGAAAACAAGGTTAGAAACCCCTGTAGTAGATAACCAATCTGCTAAATTGCCTGCTTCTTGTGGGGCTAAAAAGCCTAATACAGCTGACTTTGTGAGGGAGGAATTTCTTCCATTTGTGTCAGAGGGATTTGTGGCTCTGAATGAGCATACTACTCCTGTCCCCATATATATCCTAAGGGATACTGGAGCTTCTCAGTCACTTTTGTTGATGGACTCCTTGGAGTTACGTGATGAGACCGCTTCAGGGGATTTCATACTTGTACAAGGTATTGAAGGGAGGACTGTATCTGTACCCCTGCGCTCTATATTCTTGAAGTCAGATTTAGTTACAGGACAGGTAAAGGTGGGACTTATGTCAAGTCTACCTATAAAGGGTGTTTCTCTGTTGCTAGGCAATGACCTGGCTGGGGGCAAAGTAGTTCCCCCTGTACATCTTACTTCACAGCCGAGCACTGAAGATGGGGATGAGGACCCATCTCTGTATCCTTCTTGCGCAGTGACTCGTGCTATGGCCAAGAAGGCTAAAGAAGAAGATGATGTGGTGCCGTCCAGTACATTGAATAGTCAGGACTCAGGTGGTTCGCCTCATGACTCTGATTGGCCTACTATGGTTTCTCCGTTTGAGGACTTATCAGATACTTTTATCAGTTCTCTATTCAGCCAGCCGGATGGGTCTGGTGATTCTGATGTGTCTGGAGACTTGTCTCTGTCCAGAAAGCGGTTGATTGAGGAGCAAACTAATGATCCTGAAATTTGTGTACTAAAGAGGAGAGCCCTTCCTGAAAAAGAAATAGATGCAGTTCCAGTTGGGTATTATCTCAAGGATGGTGTGTTGATGCGGAAGTGGCGCCCTCCTGATATCCCTGCCAATGCAGATTGGGCAGTGGTCAGGCAAATTGTTGTTCCGAAGGTCTATAGGAATGAGATCTTAACAATGGCTCATAGTTTACCTTTAGGAGGTCATCTTGGTGTTAACAAGACTGTTGATAAGATCATGAAACACTTCTTTTGGCCTGGGCTTCGGAAAGACGTTTCCAACTTTTGCAAAACCTGTCACACTTGTCAGGTAGTTGGAAAACACCAGTTAGACCCACCTGTAGCTCCATTGCAGCCTATCCCAGCATTTGGGGAGCCATTCTCTAGGGTCATTGTTGATTGCGTTGGTCCATTACCCAAGACTAGATCTGGAAATCAGTACTTGTTGACAATCATGTGTGCATCTACCAGATTCCCCGAAGCCATACCTCTACGTAACATCAAGGCAACTGCAATCTCGAAGGCTTTGATAAAGTTCTTCACGTTGTTTGGTCTTCCCAGGGAAATTCAGTCAGACCAAGGTAGCAATTTCACTTCAGGATTGTTTCAGCAGGTTGTGTATGAACTAGGTGCAAAACAGATTCTTTCTAGTGCCTATCATCCAGAAAGTCAGGGTGCCTTAGAGCGGTTTCATTCCACTCTCAAGACAATGATGAGGACTTATTGTTATGACCATGAGAAAGACTGGGATGAAGGGGTTCATTTGCTGTTGTTTGCAGCTAGAGAAGCAGTGCAGGAGTCTACTGGATTCAGTCCATTTGAGCTAGTGTTTGGTCATGAAGTGAGAGGACCTTTGCTATTATTGAGTGAACAATGGCAAGAGGAAGAGCCGCAAATCAGTCTGTTAGACTATGTTAGCAAGTTCAAGGAAAGATTGCGTGCAGCTTGTGACTTTGCCAAAGAGAACTTGAAATCAAGTCAGGGAAAAATGAAAACTTGGTATGATCATAAGGCTAGAAGCCGTGAGTTTAAACCAGGAGACAAGGTCCTTGTGTTGTTTCCCTTGCAGTCCAATCCATTGCAGGCTAGATTTCATGGTCCTTATGAAATTCTGACAAAACTCAATGATCTCAAATACATTGTGAAGACTCCAGATAGGAGAAAACCAAAACAATTGTGTCATATTAACATGCTAAAGCCTTATCATGACAGAAATGCTAGGGTTGCAGCTGTCACTTCAGATTCTCCAATGGTCGAAACGTGTGAAGATGAGGGGGAGTTTCAAGATGATGAACCAAGAATTAAAGCTGAAGTTCTTTCATGTAAATTGTCAAACACTGAAGTGTTGCAAAATCTTGATGTAAAACTCCAGCACTTAGAACCCTCACAGAGAGATCAGTTTGAAAGGTTGATCAAGAAATATGAGGATTTGTTTCCTGATGTTCCAAAGAGAGTTACTATAGCCTCTCATGATGTAGATGTTGGTGATGCCAAACCAATAAAACAGCATGAATGAACGGATGAATCCTGAAAAGAGAAAGATTGCTGAGAAAGAGGTTGAGTACATGTTAAAACATGATATTATCAGACCCTCCAACTCCGATTGGAGTTCACCCTGTGTGCTAGTTCCAAAACCTGATGGAAGTACTAGATTCTGTACAGATTATCGCAAAGTCAATGCTGTAACTAGAACGGATGTGTTTCCAATACCTAGGATTGATGATTGTATTGATAGTGTAGGGCAAGCAAAGTTTCTGACCAAGATTGATTTATTGAAGGGTTATTGGTGTGTGCCTTTAACTGAGAGGGCCAAGAGCATCTCTGCTTTTGCCACACCATCTGGATTGTACCAGTATGAAGTCCTACCCTTTGGCATGAAAAATGCCCCAGCCACGTTCCAAAGGATGATACAGTCTACAATCGCCGGATTGCCACACACGGGTGCATACATCGATGACCTGATCACATGGAGTGACTCCTGGGAAGAACATCTAAAAGATGTAGAGACGTTGTTCCAGCGCCTGACCCAGGCTAACCTGACTGTTAACCTGAACAAGAGTGACTTTGGTTGTGCTACTGTCACCTATCTTGGCTACGTCATAGGCCAGGGTAAGGTGGCACCCATAAATGCTAAAGTCCAAGCCATCATGGACTTTCCAGTTCCTGACAACAAAAAAGCTTTGCGCCGCTTCCTTGGAATGATCGGGTACTACCGCAAGTTCTGCAAGAACTTTGCTGAGATTGCTCTCAGTCTAACTAACCAACTGAAGAAAGGCGTAAAGTTCACCTGGGATGATGCATGCCAGAGAGCCTTCGATCGCCTGAAGTCTCTGTTGTGTCACTTCCCCGTGCTCAAATCTCCTGACTTCAACAAACCGTTCTCCATCGCGGTCGATGCTAGCGACCAAGCTTGTGGATCTGTGCTCCTACAGAGAAGTGACTCTGATGACATTGAGCATCCCGTGGCATACTTCTCCAGGAAGTTCAATCGCCACCAAAGGAACTATTCCACAATAGAGAAGGAACTGTTGGCTCTGGTCCTTTCTTTACAACACTTTGAGGTTTATGTTTGTACAGGACAAAAGCCAATGATTGTGTACACTGACTACAATCCGTTAATGTTTTTGAGTAAGATGAAAAACAAGAATCGGAGATTGTTGAATTGGAGTTTGATTTTACAGGAGTTTGACTTGGAAATTAAGCATGTGAAGGGTACAGACAATGTAATTGCTGATTGCTTATCCCGTGTTTGAATGTGTATGATATGTATATATAGACAAGTGTTCACTTTACCATTTTGTATTGAAAAGAAAAATTTTGCCTTTATGAGTCAAAATTTTTCCCTTTTGGAATGGAGGTGTAATGTGAATATAGGCCACTAGATGGCAGTATTTACCTTTTTTTTGTTAAGCTCAGACTGGAGTCATGTTTAGACATGTCCTGGACATGTCTGGGGCAAGTCTCAGAAAATTAAAAAAAAGAGGTCTAAATGTGGGTGGGGTCTGCAAAAGAGTATATAAGGAAAAGAATTGAGACAGTAAAGTAGTAGGAAAAATTGCAAGAAGATGACCAGACCTGCCATTCTGTTCAAGACCTGTGACGTTTTCTTTTGTGGATTTCTTTGCCTGTGTTTGAGCATTTTCTTCATCCAGGACATCACCAAGCCACCCCACCAAAAAGGGACTGTAATTATTTCTGTTTTTTCTTATTTATCAATCTTGGTCTTTAGTTGTAGGTTGTTATTAGTCTTTGTCTTTGTTAAAAATTAAATGTGTTTTAGTTGTTAAAACTGTGTTTGTCATCCCTTGCTGTTGCTGTTGTGTTATAAATGTAATAACAAATTGGGGCCATAACAATATGATGTCACTGGACCTGTTGAATAGCTGCTAAACAGCTGGATGGAAAGTTGGTGAAACTGTGGTGGAAAGTTGGCCAGTGAAAGTTTTGGTGAAAGTTGGCTTGTTCTGTGGGGATGTGGATGAGGGTGAAGAGAAGTGGGTGAAGCATGAATGACGATAATTCAAATTTCCTCATTAAGTATGGAGGGATTGATTCGTCCCACAACAAAGAGCATTTGTTTCCAACTGATGACCACCAAACAGAGAGTTAGGAATTGGGGAATAAGAATGACAGAATATAAGGGAACACACAGGCACATTATAGTACTAGCCCTGAATTCTTAAGTCCGTTTTTAAAATTTAGGTCATTCCCCACCGCAAAGACTAATGACATGCAGTTATTCGATCTTATCAAATGTGTTCTAGTGTTTAGGCAGTGAACGGCACACAAGTACAACCTATTCTTTCACACAACAATGCATTAATACGACAAGTTTAGATATTTTGATATTACTTTGTTTTGGTTGAATAAGTTAGTTCATTAACTTAATTTATCATAGTAAAGTGAGCTAAGTTAGTTTATAATAGTAGATGGTGACTATTGGGAATTAGCTCTGGGGATAAACTCATTAAATACATTCTTAGAAATACACAATTTGATTCCAAACTCATTTGCTACATCCGTAACCAATAAAATATGTGGACAAATAATAATAATTCAGCTTTTTGGAAAGGGTAAATTCTGTTCCCATTGAAACCACTGCTGCAAAATATCGCAATGTCCAACAGTACATCATTATTACAAATCCAGCAAGTGGCCAGAACTCAGACTACAGCAACACTAGATGGAAATAGTGGAAATACAAGGTGTAGAAAATAGAAGCCCCCGTCAAGATTCACTAGGATTTGCTAAGTCAAACATTAATTCTCCCAGGAGGCATAACTAGTCAGGGAAATCATTTTTTGCTGAGTTTATGCATAAAAGAAACAAATGACAGAACTTCTAATCCATAAATGTTCCACCTCTGTGTATGACAATGATGCCACTTAGCCTTTTCCATCCCAACCTCAGTTTTTAGCCACGTACCCACTTCTCACCTTTAGAGACCTTTCAACCAGAATCACGTTCCCATGGACAAAGGTTCCTACCCTCAATCTCAGGATCATATAAAAAAGGCTGAGTGTTTCTGACATTATGGTCCCCAGCAGGTTATGCAGAGCTGAGTATCAAGCTTTTACTCTTTAACCACCGGCACGTCGTCATCGGCCGTGATATGAAGGCCCGGAGAAGTGACGACATGGGGGCAGCTCAAACAATAGTCTTCCTGTCATACTGACGGCTCACTTGCAATAGAAAGGGAAGGCGAGCCGCACTTCCCATCGGAAAGAGTTTTGGCTGTAATCCTTTCCTGCCGGCCCGCTTCTTCGCCCGAGTTTCCTCACTTGAATAGGGTGCAGCCGCAAGGTGGAGGCCAGAAGGTTTTGTGAATGGTGCAACAGATGGGGTCACTTCCACAGGCAAACTCCCCACCCTCAAGTCTGCTTTGCTTTCTCACACCTCACCTTAATTCTTTAGGTTGGCATTTTCTTGTTCTTTTGACTTATTATACTAGAAGATTCATAAGACTGCCCACCGTGATATGACAATGAAAATGTTGATTGACGGAAAATCTTGTCAGTGGAGGGGAAGCGTTCATTCAGAAGTTTTTAATCAGGAAGTCAGCACCAGGCTTGAGATCAGACGAAAGATTCTTCGTTTAAGGGATTACTTTTTTGTTAAAAAACTTAACCCTTCTCCTCATTTTTTAATTCAAATTCTGTGACATTTATCTAAACAATGCTGCAGATTTTACTTTTATTCTTGGTCTTTTCACTTTTTGCTATCACAAGGGTTGGTCTGATCATCCCACTCAAGCACATTCTGGAAGTCAACTTGACTAAATGGCATCAGTCATAGAGTCAGAACTTGTGAATACAAGCCTAAGTCCAACTCAAACTTATTTGTTTGAAAAAAAAAAACACTGAATCGTTCCACCTTTTTCATCTGTTATCTATGAAAATTGAAAATGATATAAAGGCCTTTTGCACGTACCATTCCTAGAATGTCCAAATCCATAAAACCATGAAACCATGAATTATGTCATAAAAACTTGTCAGTACCCAAGCATGAATCCCTGGGTTCATTATTAACAGAGGCAATGACACCATGCAGGCCTGTCCAAAGTCACCAGTAAATCATTTTTTATTTGTAGAGTAAATTTTGGCACAATACTGTTTAATTTTTTATCCAGTCCGAAACTCCCTCAGCGCAAAACAGAGGTAACAGCCGCAATATAAACTCCCCAGAAGACACGTAGAAAGAAACTCTGGAAGCAAACAGGCTCTGAAGTGGGGTGGGGGAAGGTCATTATCATGTATTTACACTGCGGTTTTATTTCCCGGTGTTTGTAATGTTCTAGTGCACTTTGGAGCTCCACACGGAATGTGACCTTGAGGTGGACGTCTGGCAACAAATGTGAAAGGAGAGCGAGACGGAGAGGTACACACACAGTGTGCCTATGTGTGTTTGATGTGTGTGTCTCGCAGCGGCGGCTCGTCGGCCGTAACAAAGGGAAGCCAGAACCTCGCCCTTCAAAGCTTAATGACTTCAACATTTCGTAGTTCACTTTTCTTTATCAGCAGTTGCTCATACGAATTGGTTGAAGGACAATCAAATTTATTTTCGATAGCAAATGACGACGCAAATTATCAACACGTCTTTATAAATTAGTTTGCGAGGCTTCTTTCACAAGAAGCCACGACAGTCCATTTTCTACAATCTTAATATAGAAGAAAAGAATGCGATGTTGCACAGCTTATTGCTTAATGAGCCTCTCTAATCAATTTGCGCATCTATGCCGTTTCGTGAGCTTCTTGAGAGCTGAATTTATAGCGTAGGCCTATGGTAATTTATGTCGTAATTTATGTGTGAAAGAAAACCCCTCAATTTCGTGGTGCAATGTATAACAATGCTATCGAAAATAAATTTGACTCAACTGACTGTTCTTCTAACAATTCGTATGAGCAACTTCTGATCAAGAAAAGTAAACTGCGAAAGGTTTAAGTCGTTCAGCTTTGAAGGGCGAGGTTTTGGCTTAACTTTGTCACGGCCGACGACCCTCCACTGTTGAAATGAATGACTGAAAACAGGTGATGAACAATCATTAACATTAAGGGATTGTTTGGGCTTCCCCTGTTGCCAATTCACGAGCCGCCACTGGTGTCTTGGGGATAGATTTGCCTTATGTGTGCTATGCACTTGCTTTGTGTACTTACTACTGGATATTTCATTTGATATTTCCTGAAGCCATCAGGTTCACCCGGTGTCACATTTTATTAGCGGAACAGAATTTTCTGCAATTATTGTATAGACATTTAGGGCTCTGTTAGCAGCCTCTGTCATGTGCACTCTGCTAGCCTCATAAATTATACACTCTATCGTTATTTATAATCGCTTAAAAGCTTGCAGAGTAGGGCTGCATTGTCTGAATTTCTCCGCCGTTGACACACTGGAACAACAAGGTTCAATATGCCTCTGTCATCCAGACAGTGGAGATAATGGGATTGGGCAGTCAACAGAGGTATTGTTGATATTGTTGTTCTTGCTTTTGTCTGAGTGTAATTAGCTAGGCCTGTTGTGCAATCAGCCAGAAACAGAGTGTTTTGTGCCACGTGTCTGACCCGTGTCGCTCATCTCCCGCTGGTAATGATATGTTCCTGGGAAGTTAGGGCTGCCTTCGTCTCTTTGTTTATTATGCACGAGCTCGTTATCTCCACCGGCCGTCCCTTTTAACCCGATGCAACAACTGCTCACGGTTGGCCTGTTTAGTGGCGGTCATGTCTGTTATTTCCCTTCCGTGGAATTTTTCTAAGTGCTCTTTTGCGTAATGTTGACAAAGTTTTTTTTTTTTCTTTCCTCTCCAGCTCTGTAAACAAGTGGGACCCAAACACATGCTGCTGACCGTAATTCAGCATGAAAGTTTCACCGGGTAATTTAAAGATTCCTCCTGCAGGAAAATGGCTCATTTAGGGCAGATTTAAGAGCAGGAAAATAAAAGGTCTGCATACGATGCATAAGTTTGCATTTGCGCAGACAAACACGCACTTGACTCATTAAACTCCCATTCACGGAGGTGCAGAACACACATGCGCTCCAAGACACGCAGACATCCTGCCAAACGTATAGATTCAAAGGCGCCAGCATAAGCAGTGGTGCACACCCGCGCGCCACACACGCTGCTCGCCGTCCTTGTCCTGTTCCTCTCTATTTATGGGTGCTTTGTCCTTCCCTGTCGATAGTGTATCGTAAGACCTTGTTCCTGCGGTAAGTGCGATAAGGCCTTAATGTGATTGAGTGGATCCCTTTGTGGCTTCTCTGTCGAAGTTCTCTCTAATTTAATACAAACCCTATCAGGCTAATGGAGTCTGGTCCAAAGCAGGCCCCTCCCACTCTCCGCTCTCTTTGTCACCGTGGGAACGCCATCAGCATACATCACAGTACATGCCAGAGGATATAAGAAAAGGAGAAAAAAGGGATAGGGAGAGAGGATGGATGAGAAGAAAGAGTGAAGGACTGAGGAGAGAACGGAACAAAGACCGCTCCTCTGTAAGCGAAACGTGCGTTGGATGAATAATGAATGCAATGTCTCAAAATGTCTTTTTAAACTGTAGCTAAAAGCCGCTATTCTCCGGCGTAGAGGAATTCAGATATGATTACCATTTCTGGCTAATGAGGACTGACTTTGATAAAGGTCGTTTCTCTCACAAACACACACTCACACGCACAGTCTCCAGACAGGTGTCAGAGTAGGACATGTCCTTGTGTTGTACACTAATTTTTTAAACTACCTCGCTCTCTCGCTCCCCTCCCTCACCACTTCAGTCTACCACCTTATCGCAGCGGTATAACTGCACGGCAGGGACGCATCGACAGCACTGTGTGTCAATCTCGTTACCTCTGCCAGGTATCACTTGTGTGTGTGTGTGTGTGTTCGTGTGTGTCTATATATATATATATATATATATATATATATATATACATATATATATATATATATATATATATATATATATATATATATATATATATATATATATATACGCACGCACCATGTTTACCTACCCTTGTGGGGACAATGTCCCCACAACACATGGAATTCCAGATTCTTTGTTCATATGGTGACACTTTCAGGTCCCCAGAAAGAAAAACTGAGCTATTTTAGGGTTGGGGGATAAGGTTAGGGTTAGATTAAGTTTAGGGTTAAAGTTGGGGTTAGGTATGTACTGTTGAGGGTTAACCGAGAAAGGGGTTAGGGATTGACTAGAAGTCTATGGAATGTCCCCACAAAACTTTTGTGTGTCCGTGTGTGTGTGTGTCTGTGTGTATGCTTGCATGTGCGTGGGTGCATGTGTTTATGTGTGCATTTGTCAGCAGGATTAACCGAAAACTATTCAACAGTTTACCACTAAATTTCGTGGGAAGTTGCTCTGTATTAATGGGAAGATGTGATTACATTCCCAGACCAATCTGGATACAAGTCATGATTTTGCAGCGATTTTACTGTAAGTGCTTGTGGATCAAAACCCGCTGGCAGAGGCGTACGCATCCTGTGTGCCCTCTAGTTTCTGATTGTCCACATTTCCATTTCCCTTCTCCCTATTCCCTCCTCTCACCCTTTAGATTCTGTGGAACTGAAATCCTGTTTTTAAAATGTTGACAAAAGAGCGCCTCACTTGCATGAGACAGACCTTCGGTCAGGGTTTAAGGTATCCGTGATTAATGGACCATTCCTCAAGGCACAAAAAGCAAGCGAAAGGTGTGCCTAAACAGCATTTATTTTCTCCCACAGAAATTGGCCAGCTGAATTTTTTCTCTCCGCCGTGCCCTGTGCCACAGAGCCACAGGATGAAGGTTTATTTAGCACATCGCCACACTCTCAATGGCTGATTGTTGGGATGAGGTGGTGGGATTGCAGGAAATGCGATGACAGGCAGGTTTTCGGGACGGGAAAGGGAGCTTTTTGAACCCAAGAGGAAGAGGGGTCTGTGATCCCCATTGATGTCCTGGAATCTATGGGACGTGTTCGACCGCAGCTTTGTTAATTTAGATATGGAGGGAAGGAAGGGGTTACTGTCACATGACACTGCCTGGGAATATTCCGATCGTGTGTGTGTGTGTGTTTGTGTGTGTGTGTATGTGTGTGTCCCAGCCCGCAAGCAGGCAGCCTCAGTAACGGGCCCGGACACAGGCAGTGTGATAGAGCAAAATACACACTTTGAATTATAAATGAAAAAAGTCTATGTCCACAAGTGTTTAAGTCTTCGATGTTGACTTAATATCTTCATTTTTCACTAAATAAAATGTCACAAAACATTTTGAACTAAGATTTCAAAAAGCTAATGAAAATGAGGTAATGTATAACGTATATATCTCAGTAAGAACAAGACCAAATATTTTTCATATATAAAAAAAAGATTAAGTATTCATACAAGTATTTGAGTCTTTCGTACTGTCTAAAAATCCTATTTCTTTTGCTTTTTTTTAAAATAAAATCAATTAAAGACATTTTTTACCAAAGATTTGCAAGAGACATAAAGTAATTTCAAACACGGTAATATTTTCCACTCAATCTCAATTCAAGACAAAAGCACTTTTTAAAAGTTTTTGGAGCACACGCAATGGTATTAATTGAGATTTTGAACAGAGGGGTGAGTGAAAAATGTAACTACTCTGTAGTTAATCTGAATATGTTCTGGAACACTCATAGTGAATGAGCTGGAGATTTAGAAACCAAACATCTACAGGCCTGGCAGGGACGCAGGGGCAGTGGGTGCAGGCAGCAAGTCCCTGTTACTCCATAGCCTCTTCAGATGGGCTGCGTCGCAGCAGGGTGGGGGTGGGGGTGGGGGGTGGGTTGGGGGGGAGTCCCTAAGAGAAAAAACCAAGATGCAAACCACTGAAGGTCACCTCCCTACCAGTACGGATGGTCATTTGGCGTCTGGATCCCACCCCATATTAGGGATCATGTGTGGAGCAGGTTGGAGCCGGCCAGCCCGTAACTCGGCCAGACTGCAGGGGACCGGGAAATGAGTGAGCGTGAACACTTTGCCATTGGAGTAATGCTGACTTCCAGGGATCAAGTACCAAAATATGTCATGAAAAAATGAATTTCCAATGTACCCTTGTCATTGCGGCTTTGGAATAGGGCCTTGTGCAGTTAATTATGGTAAGCAGAGTCCCCCAGAGAAATAATTACCTTGGTTATTGGTGCTGTCTATCCAGCGGGCAAAAATAGCACGTGCCAGCTTCCTGGCCCAGCATTCAATGCAAACCCACAAGAGACTTTTCCCAAACTATGCGAAGGTTACCAGCGATCAATCAACACGGAGATACAACAGGACACAAAAATCTTCACAAATTTACATGCAAGCATGCAGACACTCAAACGTATACATCCTGGGGTAAATCAAAGTAAAGCGTTAAGTTTGAGAGACAAAGTTATACTTCGGTTGTCTTGCTCACAGAATGACAAGCAGTTACAGATCCTGTTTGAAGGAGAGAGGGGGAGTGGAGGGAGAGACCAGAGGAAATGGTATATCTGCCGCGTTGCAGTAATCGAGATTCCCACAAGGGCTCATAGCACCGTCCTGCCCTTCCTGGTTATGTAACAGGAGCATATACATTAGACTTGGAGATGACAAAGATTGCTACTTCAATCTGCTGCATCTCTACCCCTCATTTTCACCACATGCAAACACCCTCACTCACAAAAATATGCGCACACATAAAACAAACTCATAAAGACACGCGCAGATGAACGCAGATCCACACGCATATTCTCACACATGCACACACCACATGCAGCACCAGCTGCATCTCTTGTCAGTCATCACATCACCCAATCCCACTAACACAGCCAACACAGCCCTTTTTTGGTATGAAGACCCACTTCCTGTCCAACCCCAAAATGTTGATTGGATTAAACTAGGTCAAGAATCTATTGAAAGGCCCTGCAGCAAATCTTGTTTATTTTATTTTTTTCAAATTGATAGTTTGCGACCAAGACATGCACTTACGCAAGCAAGCTCACTTACATACATGCACGTACAGATAAACAAGCCCTTACACTCAGAAAAAATCTCAAAAACACAAAGACAGGGAATCATAAATAATCACGCACAGTTGATACATGAGAAAGGGAACTTCTTATAGCTTCTGCTTCATAAACTGTGGCCACGCCCATTTGCATATGCCCAACCTCCCCTCAGCCCCATACCAGCTTTGGCCTCTCAAACCCCAAAACTGTACCTACGTTTCCCCCTCTGTCCCACCATTTTTGAAACGTTTTGCTGGCGTAAAATTCAAAATGAGCAGACATTATTCAAAAAACAATAACATTTCTCAATTCCAAGACTTCACATGTTTTCTTTATACTACTTTCAATTAAACATTGGGTTTATATGATTTGCATATCATGTTTCTCACAGCGACCCAACTTTTCCGGAAATGGAGTTGCACATTCAACGTCCCCCACATCCACACCCCAATCACCCCCTTTGCAACCCTGGTTGCCCCAAGAACTCTCCCTCACAGTCTGCTTTGGCAGGCCCAGACTGGCAGCCCTCCTGATGCCCACAGACTCTGAGGAGCCTTTGGCGTACAGCAGGGGTCTGTCCCGGGAACCCTAAGATTCAGTTGTAAACCAGGCCGAGCAGCCTCCAAACTCAGAGGCCCGCTACACAAGCGCCCAGCACGCGGTAAATCATTTTCAGTTCTTATGTTCCATTGTTTTCACCTGTTTATACTTGCAGTAATGCTCTTTTTTTTTTCCCTCCAGCGGTTTTGTACGTGTGGTTTTGGGGGGAGGAGGAGGGGCACTGAGCTGGCATCGCTAACGGGTTTGTAACTTCCTGAGCTGTTTCGCAGGCAGAGGTTTTGGGCCACATGAACATAAAATCATAAATGAATGTCACTTTCAGTTATGGACAAATACAATTGTCCAAACCCCAAACTCTCTTCCCCCCCAACTCCATCCCCTCGACTTGATATGGTGCCACCATTTATTAGGACTGAGGTAGATGCTTCCAACTCAAGGACCTCTGGTTCTTGAGATTTAATTGGCAAAATCAATGCAACAATAATTTATTTTAATGTGCTGCCACGCCTTACAAACTGCATGCAGTCATCATTTCCCTCATAGCTGGTTCCAGTGACTCTCGCCATAGTCAGACCAGAAGTGCATTTCATGAACAGTCAAGGTTGACCTTTAGGGAAACAAATGCGGAGGAAATAAACCCACTTTGACCATAGGTGTGATATTCGTTTGCCGTTTCCTCACCTTGTCTCAACAACCTTTCTACCCTCCCTCAAGCTTGACAAAGATTTCCAAACAATTTGAAAGCGCACGCAACTCAGGAAATGAGATGCAATGTCGTCTCCCCACTATCAAAGATGTTTACTTCGTTAGGGGATGCATTAAAATTCTTTCAAAGACCCAGGATACGACCAGCTCAGCAAATCAGGAGCGCGTGACGCATGAATCTGACATAACACAGCATTGAGATCATTCACACTTGTTGAGATCTGGCAGGAGTGTGGAGAGCTCTTTGCAGCTGCGGAGAAACAAGGAGAGAAAACATTTTGTCTTATTTGAACCCTAATAGTAGTTGTAGCAGTATCTATTATAGCTCAAGTTTTCTTTACACTGACATAACACTTTGTTGGCTCTAGTTTTTTTTGGCAGTGTTTGCCATGGGGCAAAGCTTGCACAGCTACACTGCCTGGCCAGAAAAATAGCCTATGATTGAATTATTATTGCAGTGATTAATGTAAGCTAGCAATTAATGATTGATGTAAGCAAGCAAAAATTATTTCTATCCTGACTGATAGAGTGGGTACCTTCTCATTTCTTGAACAACCATGGCAGAGGACATATCTCAAGGTTGTGGAAAAGATGTTACTGTTTTAAGAGGGGTTAATTATTGGCCTGCAATAAGAAAAGAAAACAACAATGGAGATTGCTGAAATCCCTTGAATTGGGAACTCTCCTATGGATTATGTATCTACTGTATGTATATAAACTGTTTACTATTGTGTTACAGCAAGCTTTGGCAATGGAAGTGTACAGATTTTTCATGCCAATAAAGCATTTTTGACTTGAATGGAATTGAATTGCATTGAGAGGGATAGGGCCTCCCCTCTCGCCTCCTGTTCCACAGAGAGCCAGCAAGGGGAGAACATGGAGTGTCCTGCCACTGAACGGACAGGGACTGCTCCCCCAGGCCCACTCCTGGGCTACTGCTGCCGCCAAATCTGACAACCTGGGTGGCATATGAGGGAGGTGTTTTTCAGTGCATGTAGAAGATGCTGCGATAACTTAAGATGCCACATCTTGCGGAAGATTCTTGCTTCGATGCCAAGGGTGAGCAACCTCGCATTAGTCATCAACGGCCCGTCACTTATATTTATGAATGTAGCGCATAAGTAATTCATGCACCACCACCAGCATGTACAAGGCTATTCAATCTAATTGGCTAATTTTATCGCGGATGGCAGATTTTCGACAAATTTATTTCAACGGTGGGAGGTCCAGGACTGTGTCGTCAATCAGTAACAAGGACTAAGAAGAGGTCATTGCTATCGCCTCCTGAAACATATGCGCTGTACCTCCCTCTGCATTTATGGGTACCAATTGCCAAATGGCACATAATGTACACGGTGTATGTTGTATAATTAAAAGCAAAAGTGTTGGCTAAAAACGGTGACATGATTTTATACTTTTATAGCACTGATTTTCAACACCATATGAAGGAAGGAAGCCTTCCTTACCACCCCCTCCCCCATCATTCTGTATCTGAACATGGCCAGCCCCCCCCACCCCCGTCCTTATTATCATTCGAATTTCCCACTTTTCTGTAAGGAGGAACCCAATTTGTTCTGGTATAAATCAGTATTTATCAAGAACCCATTCTGGGGTCTCCTCCTTAGTAGCAGAGGGCCACAGATTTCAGCACTTGTTTTTTGTCTATAACAGTTGTTTAATTATTTGCTCATAATTTCACCGGCATAATAAAATTGATAAAAGACAATCGTCTTTAATCACTTTGTTCGACGACCTTGTAACAACAGGCACGCTGGCTTTCTCGTCCATTTCCCTTTTCTATGTCTATTTTTCTATTGGTCATTGAAGTAACCTGATCTCCAAAGTAGTCCTATCCCAATCTTTTTTTTTTTTAAACATACTTTTTCCAAACAGAAGTGGGGTTAAACAAACACAAGAGGAATTAATAGAAGATGAGGGGGGATCCCTACAGTGTCTTTCCTCTGGAGAAAGGACTTATAACAGCAAGAATACATTGCGCTGAGTGTGCAGAATAGGAGGGTTAGATCCACAGCCTCTGCAAGCGCTATCGACTGAATAAAGGGCAATTAAGTGCGATCAAATATAGTGCAAGGGTTAAAATTAGGTAGGGTATGCGTGATTGATACAAGTTGGGATACCTTTGCAGTACAACAACATAATTAAGTAGGTTGTGTATAATCAGCCTGAACACGCAATATAGGTATGCGTAACGGATGGAATCAGAAATATTATCAACTCAGATCCTCTAAAATTAAGCCTGTAGGATGACAACTTTTGACTCTGACCCAGGAACAGGTTACAGGACAACATGGAGTGAAAAAAAAGAAACTTCAGACATGCAACGATGATGATAAATATGATGGTGAAGATGTTACATGACTGTGGGCGTAGATCTCTGAGTTAAGAGCCAGGCCGTTTTTGGGGTTTTCCATCTGCTTAAGATAATGGACTCATTGTATATCAGAATGTATGCAGCATATCACATAACTGTCAGTAATGAAAATCAGAACATGCTACATGTGCAAATTTTTCTGGGCAGTCCTTCAAAACGAGCCCAAGATGCGAAGACCGCAAGATTCGTGGGGGATGGGGGCGGGTGGCAGCGCTAATATTATCAAGTGCAGCTCTTCATGCTGTTTGAACCTGAACTCCGCTGACAGCATTGTTGTACGTCATTGAAACTATCCACTTTATCAAGATGCCACCATCTGTTTTTCCACCCGCCAATGGGCCGAGGGTCATTTTTATCTCAATTGCTCGCTTTTTGAGGGCGAGGTTCTTTATGACAAGCGTACTACAAAAAAAGTTATTTAATTGAAAAAAATTGCTTGGATGGTTTCCTGTATACTTTTTCCTTTTTAGGGAAGGGCTTCACTGATAGGATTTTAAGTGCTTTTCCAGTATCCTCGACAGGCGCTGGGCCAGCCTGCTTTTGTCCACTACAGCTGTGGCCAGACCTACAGGGGAGAATTGAAAGAGGAGGGGATCTCGTCTCACAAAAACATCGCCCTGCTTTGCATCCTGATACCGCACACCCTCCCTGCAGCTCAGCTACTCAACACCGTCTGCCAGATCGACTATCGACTAAAATCCATCAGAACAACATTCCCAATACTTCTGGACCTTATTAGACAGTAGACGTGTGCTTGAGGCGGAGGGGGAGGGGGAGGGGGAGAGCGCTCACATTTAATTGGCTGGGAATATGCAGAGCAGCACTGAGATTCCTCCTGACCAACAATGCACTACACAATGTTACTGAAGGTTGTGGGCGGAAGTTTGAATGTGATGGAGAGGGGTGTGGCAGGGGTGTGGGGTGGGGAAACTCTCTCTGTGGCCTCGTTACGGAACATTGTGGGACCGCAGGAGGTCAAGGGTCACCCAACCCCAACCAGATATTTGCACTGGGGAAGATCACTGAAACCTAATATGGGCTCCGGATTTGTGCGTGATTTCTTGCAGGTGATTCTACCAATTAGCTTCTCACCGATTCTGCAATAATGAACCTTTTAGATCCACTGAAGGAGGCAGTGACTGTTAATACGGTGACTTTGTTTACAATTCAAATATTGATTGATTGATTGATTGATTTGAATGTTGAAGAATTCCAAATAGCAAGTCATAAAAACTGCTCTTCAAAGGGTTAAGGAGTTTGTATTTGACATGATACAGGGCAGGTTTACACTAAGCCCAGTCCTAACTATGCCGAGAATTGAAAGGCCTTGGGGCAATTTAGAAAGTGTTATGTTTCATAGAGCTCATTTTAAAGTGTCAAGTTTGATTAAAATTGATTTTCAGTCAGATTATCATTCGAGACGGAGCCTCTTTTATCTTAGTTAGGTAACAGAGTCCCGCTGCACTCAGTGTCATCCTCATCCAGGCAGCCTTAAGTTGCCTGCGGACATTTGTAAAGTTGTGTTAGTGCACGTCAGCATCAAAGAGGTAGAGACAGGATGTTTTACCTCCAAAGGTCAAGGTTGTATTAAAGTGGTTAGCACTACTGTCTCACAGCAAGAAGGTTGTGGGTTTGAATCTGGCCTGGGGCCTTTCTCTGTGGAGTTTGCATGTTCTCCCCGTGTTCGCTGCAAATTTGTGATATTACATCACCATCTCTTTGCGGATACAGTACTCTCACTCATAGTCACTTTAATTTTCTCCTCCATTGATTTGAATGGCAGCGATGACCTACCTGCATCTCAAACCTTATGTTTTGACAACCGTCATTAATGATTTCCGCATCCAGTGACCTGCTGAGCTGTCCTGATCGATGGGGTGAATTTTCACTGTATGCGGCGGATCCCGAGAGACTGAGCTGGCGTCAGCGGCTCCTGGCGTCGCAGGAAGCGAGTGTCAGGACCTTTCTGTACCAGGCAGGGTGACACAGAGAGGCAGAGACAGAAGTGGAGCTGGCATTTCCTGCTGCCCGTGCGAAGTAGGTCACTATGCCTGCCGTTTCCATCTCTGGGGACGTGATGGGTTGCCATCAAAGTCGCAGTGTCACGATGTCCCCGCCCCAGCAGCTGGTCCAGTTCACCCCCACCGCCATATCTGCTTGATCCTTCATCCTACACTGCCCTACTGTATCAAAGTGATTGTCCATAAACAACTGCTTCCTGTGGCTTTCCATTTGAACTGCCCCTCTCCCATAGGAAGCTTGTCCACCTGTTCCCTGATAATCCCCATAATCCACGACAGAGGGATCGAGACTGTCAGAAATATGACTCGCCAACTAAACTACTCCATGCCCACACTAGCGCTATTTTTGTCACTGGGTTCTCCTCGACCCCCAGGGTTTGGCGAGGGCTTGTGGGAGCCAGCAATGTGCCGTACTGGAGGCGGGCGTGGTGAGCTCGCCGCATGCCAGGCCAGGAGTTGGACAAGTTGTGTACAACGGAATTCTGGGGTCTTTCCATACTCCATAAATCAATGCGCTGGTTGGCATTTTCATCTGTCACACTGCATTGTTCATGCTAACAGGGGAACCTGCAGGTGTGATGGCCTCAGCAGAGCAAGTAGTGGAATAACAATATGAAAGTGATTAAAAAATGTCACACTCAACCATGAAAAGAAACAACATACATTATGTTCACACCCTGTTTTTAAAGGATTTAACGCATTATTTTTGGACATACACTATTATCCAATTTTTTCAAATGTAAAGGATCCCGTTGGCACTTAAGGTTCTGTCCATTTCTGAGAGCAATATGAGCAAAAGGGATAAGGCTCCATTTTGGGGCTCGTAGCATGAATGGTAGCGTATGGAAGGTCCTCAAACAGAATGTATATTTTTGCACATCACAGCCAGTGGTACAGACTGAACTCAGCGACCTGTCCCTGCCAAATAAAGTGGAAGTAACATTCAGAAATGGTCCTCCCGGGTCAACTGCAGTGTGCTTACAGTTGAACCATGTAGGACGAGTGTAAAATCACAGTTATGTGATTCTTCTATATTTGATGACGTAATGTTGAAAAGCACTGGCAGAGTGCTAAGCCGGAGCAGCTATCCAGAGTGATTGAAGGACACCATCTATTCTTTCCCTGTGCCGTGACTGGACTTGTCCAATTTTGTGGACATATTAATGTGATGTGCGGCTTTTTGTGCTCTCGTGATGCGCTAACGGTAGCTGAGCCCGACTGAACTGAGCCACGATATCCAATCTTCCTCCCCTCCAATTCTGAGGAAAATCAATCAACGCAAAATGGCTAATACATTCAAAATGAAGGTACATTTCATTTCCATCTCTCCCGCTCTCTCTCTCCATTTAGGCATTCATCATTAAAACAGAGAGGGCCATTTGGTGCAGAGCAATGTAACCGATCTGCCATTGTCCGCATTTTTTTCCCACTAAGAGAAAAAAATCGATGTGTATTCTGTTAAAGGTACATCGATGTCCACTGCTTTTAGTGCATCTTAGCTGATGAGGAGCACCATGGGATTTGACGCAGGGAGAGTTCACTCACTGTGATGGCGGGTTTGGTCTGTTTTCTGTTCTTTTAACCGCTGCCATTAGTGGTTGCCCCAGAGCTAATTGGACGCGGGTGGCTGTGTGGTTTCCAATGGGAATTTTTGCGGGACGTCCCGTGGAGAGGAGGACTGTTACGACGTGTGGCTGTGTGGGTGTGAATGGAGGCTGTTCTGCTATCTGCACTTTGTGGTGCTGATGCATTAATTTATTAGTTGACTTTTACCTATGGTGAGTATTTTTTACTGCTTTGCTGTGTGCGTTGTGTGTGTTTGTGAGTGTGTGTGTGTGTGAGAGAGTGAGAGAGAGAGAGATATTGCAGTATTTATGGGTGTGGTTCAGCGCGACACAAACATAAGGAAAGAACAGAATGCGAGCAAACTCAACCACATCCAGGCCCACACACACACACACACACACACACACGCACATACGCACACACACACACACACACACACACACACACACACACACACACACACACACTCACCCCAAATATGTGATGCATGTTGATTGCATTGTAATTTGGGTTGCCATACATTTGGTTTTCTCCAGAATGTCCAGTTTTTTAATGATTCAAATTGCAAGTAAATATCAAGTGTCCGTCATCATTCCCAGTTATGCATCCAGCTGAGCTGGTCTGGGTTTTCACAGGTTTTAAATCTGATTACCCTAATTGTAATGCATGTGACCTGCAAGGCGCCGGAAGTATTTAAGGTTAATGTAACTGGAGACCACACTAACCAAGGGAAGCACACTGCTTAAGAGACTAAGGTGGAACTCATCTGTCATTTACCCCATCTACTAGCTGTCAACACACAGCCTCTGTCAGTTTGCTTCTCTGCTTCGTCAAAACAAACTCAGCAGAGAGAGGAAGCAAGTACTAAAGGAGGTCACAAATGTGATCGGCGTCACATCACCTGTCGTTGCGGTACTGACAGAAGAGAGTCAGCTTTGTAACTGCTCACCCTTTGACCCCGAATAATTCGGCTCGCCAGACCTGTCTAGTAATAACAGTTTGTGACCAAAGTACCAGTCCTGCACCAGTCTAATGGACTAGATGACAGAGGGTCATGGATATGTCAGTCAAGACCAGACTAGTCACTCCCAGAGAGAGGCTATGCCTTTAGCCTGTCATCGCTGAGCTGCTGTCGTCCCAGCGCAGTGAGCAGCTCAGGGTACTAGCACATCATTAGCGCGCTTGCACCAGTGTGACCGCCACTGTCCACTGTGAATTCAGCAGCCATTTCCCATTCCCCAGAGTACTAAGTTCACAGGAAATAGAGTGCACACATGAGCCCTCAAACTGCAAACCCAAATGGACAGGGCGTCCACGATCAGCATGAATGGCGCCATTATTCTTGGGCAGTATGGGCGGGGGGAAGGGGGATAATAATTTAATAAGGACTGATTGAGAAATTGTGGTGCCATCACAAGGGGAGCAGGAAATGGTCATCCGGGCCAGTCTCGGTAATGTGTCCCAGTTATTGTTTTCCGACATTGGGTTATGGGGATTCTTCCAGTTGCTATGGGAAACATCCCCCCGGTGTCGCCGCGTGACGTCTTTGTGGTGTTTCTGTTAAAAATATTAGGGCCACGGATTTAAGTGGGGGTGCAGTCGAGGTTGGAGATGGTTGGGGGAAAACCGTACTTTGCAGAAAAGCTGCTTTGGCTGTTTTCGTTCATCGCTTTGCCCTGGAGGAGATGTGCACAGGTCACGGCAGGGGCAGGGAACTCTGCTCCAGGACAGTCATGGCCCTGTGTATTTTTGATATTTTCTTTTGCCATAATACTCCCTCAACAAATGATTATATTGTTCTTGAGCATCTGTGTCATTAGCCTTTAACGAGCTACAATCATCTGAATCTGGTGCATCAGAGCTGAGAGACTCATGCAGGACTGCATCTCTCCGAGATCTCGGTTCCTTACCTCTAACAGTTCATATACGACAACCCCTTTAGGGTCCCACCTGTATTACCTTCAGTAAACATTTGCAAAATCCTTTAAAATTCCATAATATTTGTTAAAGTATTTTTGGAATACAACTTTTTATTTATGGAATTCTAAATGGAGTCTGAAAATTTAATAAAAATATTTTTAAAAGCTTATGAAAGCTTTCTATTCAACTATGTAAATAAAAAAACCTCAAAGCCTCATCCAGGACAGTAATAATTGCCACGTTAGACATGGAAAGGATCCTTGATTTCTCTCCACTCTGTGAAAATCTTGACCAAAATCTCAATCTCTTATCATTTTTTTTATCAATCTCAAGGGAGAAGGGCGACATCCAATGATGTGCAGCCTTAGAAACTACGCTCTTCTTGATAGTTGGTGTTATGTTTGTTCACTTACAACTGATACTTCTGGCAATTGTGTAGACTAGCCTTGTTCTAAACGGTCTATGGTCCGTACGCATGTTTAGAAGAAGCTGCGATAGGTGTCCACTATGACCAACGGAGTTGTGCTATGAAAGCATGCATCCGGTTGTTGTTCGTTTATCATTGTATGTGTCTACATGCTCTTACAGGAAGATCCTCTCTGATAAAAAATCTGAAAACTTTATTTGCGAGTCTGTGTAAATGGAGGAAACTCATGGGCGTTCTCACTTGTGTGAGCGTCAGCTGGATGGGATTTGCATGTTATGTTTCGTTCCCTCCTCTTGTTCCGGAGTAAATTGCACAGATTGCAAATTCCTCCAAATTCACTGCATGATTGCATGAGGGCTTTGAAGTCCCTGTTCTGACATGTGAAATCAGATGGGTAACATTTTTGGGGGCGGGAGGGGAGGGGGTCAGATTCTGAAAGCAGACGTACAGCCCCTCAGAGGGAGGAGGGGATGTAGGGTGTGGTAATTTGGATCCCTTTGTTCCTGGTCTGTTTAGCATTTCCTGGGTAAACGTTTAAATGAGCAGGAAACTTTATGGGTTTTTATGGCCAGCCAGCGTCAGCATTCCTTCACCCAATTTACATTTTGTTTGTTTTTCCTGCCGAGTTTTTATGTAACCTTAATTTACCTTGAAAGCCCCGGTGAGGTAGAGAACCTTGTTTGGAAGAGAATGTGGGCCAAGGACCCAGCTGTATTAAAAACATGTATATTACAATGCGAAAACACTCTAATGAACAACAGGAGAGCGGTTGGCGGAGCTGTGGATGCTTTTAATCAGGTCCCCTCTCTGCCCTCAAGGGTGTCTCACTCTCCTTTACCTGGGGGGGTCAATCTCATGAAAGTTCACTTGACCTAAACACTGCCCCCATTACACCGCCCCCCCCTCCTCCACCCGCTCCTCAAAGAGCTACTCAGCTTCCCCTAAATCAAGATAAAATGGCTGGTTCATATAAGAAGCGCTTATCAGGGCTAAAATATCAGACCAAAAGGCCTCTATCTTTAAACTGGGGCGAATCATCTGTAAATCTGCAATGTAAAAAAAAAGTTGTCTCAACCAAAAAAAGTTAGTATCCAAATTTTAAGCTCATTGAACTTGACATGAGAAGTTGAGGTAATATTCAACTTATAATTTTAAATTCAGTTAACTTGAAATTTTAAGGCAGCCTGGACACTAACTTTTTCAGTTGAGACAACTTATTTTTTTTTTACAGTGTGCCCATAGATGGGGGAGTCGGGAACCAGTCATACCTGTACACCGTCAAGCTTGTCTGCTTTATCCCCATGGGAGGGCAATCCACTTATAGCCTAAATACGTGTTTACGAGGCCAACTGATCCACTGTTATTCATGGGTAAGCTTTTGGGTCGCAACTCCATCGACAGGACCTCTCCTCTCTTCAAATGATTCAGTTCCTCTCATTTTTAAACAAGCACATTTGGTACGTATTTTAACATAAATGGAACATATATGCCCCAGAGCACTCTCTAATTTGGGATGTGGTTGGCGGAACGGGGGTCGAAGAGGACGGGGGCTTTGGGCGTGAGAGACAGCGAGAGATCAAACGGCGTGTTTTAAATGAAGAACAGCGCTGCTTGACAAGGCAAGGGGCTGCGATCGCCTAGGGAACTTAGATAAACCGAGTAGACGACCGACAACAAGAGTGTGTCGGACGTACGGATGTTATATACAGTACTCAAACTTACACACTCAACACATTATACATGCAAACTGACATATACAGTGTAGACACCTGTTATACAAACAAACCTATACACAGCATGCATGTTACACACAGAAATTTACACACATGACAGCGCAGACAAAAAAAAAAAAAAAACATTACAATGCCCAAGCACTTGTGTGTTACTTAAATATACATGAAATACATGTGTAAAAATAAAATGAAAGAATAAATTATTAAAAACAGACAAATACTCCTAGAGTTTTAATTTTAAGCTTTTCTGACGAGGCGGAACAGGATTCAGGCTGGTAGGAGAGAAATAGTGCTTGTCTATTCAACATTTCTGCGCTTTTTCAGCTCACTAGTTAACTAGTACGAGGTTTGGTGTTAGTAGTTCGGTCCAGAGGCCCACTAGTGTGGACAAAGACTGAACTAGTAGAGTAAACTGCCGTCTGATATCAAGGATATGGAATAAATGCTAAAACGGCTTTCCAGAGTGTGGTGGAAAATATCAGCCGTTCCTACATCTCTCATCATGGTGGCACTACTGTAGCGTTTCTGAAGTATACTGCACTGTACAGTACTGTAGTATGCAGTCTGCATCTAATGGTGGAGTCATGAATGCTGACCTAATTTGAGGGGAGTGACACCTGGGCTGCGTCTGAATAATCTTTTTGCCTAGGAAAGCTCCTGACTCCTAAAAAATGATCCAGAAATAAATTATGTGGCAACCATGATAAGTGTATTTTGAATTCTTTAAATGTTAAGGAAAGGTGTTTCAGTGCTACCTATTTTACCTCCAGCAGCAATATTGAAAGTGGCGACCAGACATCCAGCCAATCACTTAAAGAAAGGTATATGATGGGCAGAGAACTCATGATCGCTTTGCCTGGTGTAAGTGCATTTCAGTGTGTTTTCCGCCAAAGTCAGGTCCATTTCTAATAGTACTCTTTCATGAGCAAGTCGTTTCATTTTTTGGTAAGAACGTTTATCCTTTACATGTTCTTGATTGCCTATTCGGCGTCTGCCGGGAGTCTCTTGCCCAAAATTTTTCCTTCTAGAAAGTCCTAGCCAGGCTTTCTGTCTATTATAGGCGGTGGTTATGACAGAGCAGCTCTCTCCTACTCGCCGCAACACCGCTTCATTACTGATTTAATCAGTAAGTGCATTTCTATTCTCTATTTAGCGTAGTTATCGTCCTAAGCCATTGGAAACTCCCTTTTACACCTTTACTTTACCTAATGATGTTTTCCACAAAACGTTAAAGAAAAGTGATCGGGAAACAGTGGATGGGACGTAATTTTTTTACTATTTGAACGCAACCCTGAAGTTTGTTCATTCATTTGAGTTTGTTTATGACTTCCTGAGTGAGCCGCCAAGATGATCTTTTATGGATTTTGGTGGGCTGGCCGCTCCTGGTAAGATTCACCAGCATTCCAACTTTTCTGCTTTTGGAGATTTGAGGAGCATCCAAATTCTCTTAAGCAGGCGGACCTTTTCCTTGACCTCCCACAGAAACGTCACGCAGGTCAAAGGAAAGTAGAAGGGAGATTTCTAACTTACTTTGGGACACTTTCGAGAAAAATTGGATTTCCTTTCCTTCAATATGCTATGAGTTCGTCGGCAAACATAGCCAGCGCAATTTTTCCGGAAGCTTCAGGAAATGAATGGCATATCCAGGTGTTACAGCTGCAAAGGATTTTGGTCCAAAATCAATTGTTCCTTTCTTCCAAAGCTGATCCTGAGTTTCATGACTCGAAGGAAGCAACAAAGGACCAAATTGCCTTCTTTCCTTCATGAAATAGACTATTTGGATACTCCTTGTCATGGCTTCCAGCCAAACTATTTCCAGTTCATTTTCATATCATATCCTGTCTTATCAAATCATGTGATTCCCAGACCGAGAGCGATGCCTTCTCCTCAAGCTTCGACTTCAGCTGGGTGTGTCAGGAGTGGTGTCTCGATGCCAAACTGTCATTGTATCTATTTGTTAATACCGCAGTTAATGGTTTTCTATTGAGTTTGCAGACGGAACAGTATTTTTATGTTTACCCAGGTTGTTTTTGTCTAAAATTTCATTTTTTTTCTGGAAGAGCTGAAACAATTAAGAGTGGCAAATTAGCATAAATACTGTAAATCAGGAAGGGAGCAAATATTGTCTCGGTGCTGCACTTAAATGGCAGCTTGACAGTCCAAACAAATATGGCCATTGCTTGGGAACTTTTATTTCGGAAACAATAAATAAAACTTTAACAAGTTCTACTGTCCATATGGAGATACAGTATACTCCAGAATATTGTGGAGCGCTCCATTTTCATTGAGACAGGATCGTACGAACAGAAGTCACTAAGTTCTTTCTGAGATGAGCATCAGGACCAGGAAGTGTGCTGCTGACCGCGAAGTCCCCTTGCAGGTTTATTCGGAGTGATAAATCAGCTTACAGCCACAAGGACGTCATTTTATTCTATGAGTAATAAAAGACAGAGTCCAGACGCTCTCTCGAAATTCACTCCCAACCATTTGAACCTCAGGGAAGGTCATGACAACCGAAAAACGCTGACTCATCGAACAAAAACTAACAGCCAGACCTGCGCTTGGCATGATTTACAAGCGACTTTTTTCTCTCTCTGAAATGTTGCCATGGAGTCTGGGTACACGTACTTTTGTAGCAAACTTTTAAAAGCCTCTTTTTTTAACCAAAGGAATGCAATTATGGTCAAGCAACCAAGTCTCTTACAGAGGATATTGGCCTGGGCTCCGGGTGTACCACTATAAAAGACACTAATCACGACTTTAGTAGGATACTGTCTGTCCGAGAAACATATGCGCAATAGAACCTTACAATTCTGAGGTCACACAATCCCGAACCACGCCGAACGTGTGCAGTGCCTGGAAAAAGGTATTGACCTGGGCAGTTATTTGATAGGTTTTAGTGGGAATTAGATGGTTATTTGTCAAACAGAAGTAGAGCGCTATTTAAAGAAGTTTTGCCCTACTAAAACAAAAATGAAAGTTTAATGTATGCATAATTTTTATGAAACAAGTGTAGTATCATGGACAGCAAAGGCATGTAAGAGTGAAATTGTGTGTGAAATTTTTTTTTTTGAACATCCATTATAGTTTAGTCTTCAGTCTGGTTAAATTAAGTTCCTCTGACTAAATGAGTTTTCGGGGGGTATTTGTGTGGGTTGATGAGAAGGATAGATGCAAATTTGGGAGCCGAACTGCATCTACTGCATACTGCCACACCAATCTATGGAACTGAAACAGTCTCATAAGTTTTCAGCGACGATTGCCAATTTACGTAAAATGCAATTCAAAAATAAATTCAGAGTGATTTGTAATTGTAAATACGTATCCATATCTGTGCTTCTGATTTCTAAATTGTAAAACGCATTGAACAAATAAATGCAGTGATTTATATTTGAAAATTTATATCTGTATCTGTGCCTCTAATTTCTAACTTGTATATCATCATTTGTACGTCAACACAGAATTTTTAATGGAAATACTTTTGTAAATCTCTACCGATTCAAATGGATTCTTTTGAGACTGTCATACTGTTTGGAGTCACAGAAAATCCACAAACAGCGAAAGCACATAACCCGTGATGTCGCCTGACTCGTGTTTCGTGACACAATTTGTATCTGTAAATTGTAAGTAAATGCAGTCTAATTTGTGACTATAAATCTGTATTTATACCTGTGGCTCTAAATTATGACTCATATTTCATAATTTGTTTATCAATTTAGCAATTTTAAGGGGAAATAACTACTTTGTAGTAAATATAGCTACTGGGCAAGCATTTATGTTTAGTTTTGCAATATTTTAAGGATTGGATGAAGTTAAAAACATGGGGCTCTTTCCATCTTGAGTTCAGTGTCATCTCTGATCTTTAATGACTAGTTCAACTACGAAAGACATCAGTAAATGATGCATTACCCCCCTTCCACTGGAAAGCACTTATTGTACAAATGATACTATGAGAGTCGCAAATTTGGGACTCAGAGGGTCCATATTTACAGATACAAATCGTGTTACAAGACTTAAGTCAAATGGTATTTTAAAAGTCAACGGCTCCCACAATTTGTGGATTTTTTTTTTGTTAAAGACAGCATGGTAGACCTGAAGATTCCACACAAATTGGTGGCTATTCACGACTATACGTTGTATTTCCATTGAGAAATTCTATATGAATGATATACAAGTTAGAAATTAGAGGCAATATGTACAGATTCAGATTTGCAGATATAAATCACTCTGCATTTATTAGTCCATTGCAACTTTCACAAGTAGCTTAATTTGAAAGGTCTATATGCTATGTTTTTCTAAGCAGATCTAGAACACCGCAGTGGGAACCCTCATGTACTCTGGCCCCCACCCTATAAAATTGTCATAAATATAATACAGGTCCCACTGAGGAGAGTTCACCTTCGGTGATCTGGGGCTGCTAGGCTGTGAGAGGTGATGACGAATGGGATCATACAGGTAACATAATGATGGAACAAGGTTATGGGAACGACGCCATGCCTGATGGGAAACATGCGCGGTGTGTACTGTGTTCACATGAATATGCCCAAGACTGACAGCCTTGCCGGTAAGGAAGATCAGCACAGGAAGAGTGATGCTGGTGTAATATGTTCTGTTGCTCACAGGAACAGAGAAGACACTCTATTCCCCATCCGTAATCTACCAGTGGATAGTGGGTACCCTGTAAATACATGCGTCATAGGAATACTGCTACCGGTACCCCTGACCAAGGAACTAGAGTAAGAACTGGAGTTGGTCCCCGGCACTGCTCTGTGGCTGCCCACTGCTCCGAACTATAGGATGGGTTAAATGCAGAGGACAAATTACCCCACGGGGTTCAATAAAGCGTATCTTAAATCTTTGTATTCGACGACAAATCCATGCTATCCAGTCAAGGTTACACTCAATTTATGTCTGGTTTTCTTCATAAGACTTCATCTCATCGGGGAGTTTTTTGCAGCATTGCTTGAAGATTTTCCTCACCATATGAGCGTTTTTTTTTTTTACTTCATTGGTTTGCTATTTGCGAGTCCAGACTTGTTATTCATCCTTTTTTTCACTTTTTACTCAGACAGTTTTCTGTACAGAGCACTATAACTGAATGCTCACCTGGGGGAAGGGGGGCGTGGGTGTTCAGTTTGGGGAGACGGGCGGGGGCGTGGGTGGGGGGGGGGGGGTCGAGCTCTAGAGGATATGGATGGGTTGAGAAGCAGCTGTGATTGAGGATCATTTCCTTCATTAATCAACATCATTCCAATGGGATGAGGCACTCGGAGAGAGAGGGTCGCTGTCCGTCTCGCGGCTTTAATAGTTTTACTTGCCGTGGAATCGGGTTACACGGCTGCAGCAGCTGGCCAAATGAATCCCATCATGCTCGAGCAGCACTAACCATTTAGGCCCTGTTTTTCTTGTGCTAGTCGGTTCACATACACCCAAACCTACACTGAATCCATTCCATACTGAATCCAGGTACTTGGAATACAGCTTATGCCAAATAATACAAAGACTGAACTTCACCTGTATGAAAACCAGCCTGTACCAATTCAGCCTATAGCAGTCCAAGCAAAATTAGATCCATCATATGTTGAATACAGACCAGACCGATTCCACCTCATACTAAATACTGCCATAGACTGTAGACCAGAGTTTACTGATAAGCCAATACAGAATGTGCAGTATGTGAAAATCATTCCACTCATTAGAGAATCAGTCTGACAGCTTTGTCTACATATAAATCCACTCCATGCCAAACCCATTCAGTGTAAAATCAACCCAACAGAATCCACTTTTGGATATATATTGTTGACGCTGTACAAGCCCTAAATTGAATCTGCGGTATACTGAATCAACCGCGTGCTGAATCGACCCACTATTTAATCCACCCTATGCTGAATCAACCCCAAATCGAATTCACCCTGTTTTGAATTGAGTCATGGCTGTTTGCCAGGCTGTGTGGTCCACAGTGGTGGGGCTGAACTGCAGGAAAACAATCTGATTCGATCAAAACTAGGTGAAGCAGTTCCCAGGCTGTAATCAGAGCCTGTCCTTGGGGTTTTATGTCTCACTCTGAAGTCTGTCTGGTGATCATTTCCCCCCCCTCCCCATGAGACGAGAGGTGAGGGGGCTGGGGGGTGGGCAGATTGTAGGGCGTTTGATCTCTGATCCACTGAGGACAATGGATTGGTCACGCCGCAGGAGCATAGCTATGGGGTCACTCTCCAAGTCCCCCCCCAAGATCCCAGCCACATGAAGGCTGGCCTTTATCTCGAAGATGCAAGGTGCTTGCCCACTCAAATCCGCCCTGCCGCACCCGTAAGAAGAAGAAGTACTCGAGGGCAGAGTAGCCAAATGCCCATAAAACATGCGCTGATGCTAAGGAACCAGAGGAAACCCCATATCTACGGTCCTGCGCTCCACAGGAAGTCTAAAGCTGCCTTCACACCTGGCTCAAAATGAATTTTTCGCAGGACACATTACATTCAAAGTCAATGCAAAGACGCGAATACACGCATTTTGTGTGTATTCGCGTCTTTGCATTGACTTTGAATGTAATCTGTCATGTGAACAATTTGTTTCGCGCCCGGTGTGAAAGCAGCTTTAAAGGGGGAAGGGGGAGTTGCAGGCCATCGCATGTAAAGGATTTGAGGACAGGCATCACTGAGAAGTGTAGAGAACATCTGACCATGAACATTAATGCCCATAGTGCTCTGGGAGGGAAATGTCCCAGCAATGTTCTTGCAATGTTCCTGAAGTGGTTTAACTTGATTTGGATGAGTTTTGTGTGTAGGTCAGAGGGGTGCACACATCAGTGCTCAAACTCAGCATAAACTCCACCACAGGCTTAAGCATAAGTATTCAAAACACAGGATAAGGACACAGTTGGATTCACTTCTGTGGGAAATGAATCCTGTACTGAAATAAGTCAGGCCCAGAGCATGTGATGGTTCCGTGATTAAAGGCACAATAGATTCTGAACCGCGGGGCCGACCTGAAACGTTGAGGTGAGCAAAGCAGATAGAGGGATTCAGGGCTTTAGAGAGAGGAGCTGTTTTTTTTCTAGAGACATCTGTGTACATTTGAAATGCACGCCTTCAGACTTGAATGCACTGTTGCATGTGAACAAAAAGCACGCCCCCTTTTAAAAGGAGCAATGCAGGGCTCTGCAAATAGGTTGTACTCCAATTAGTGAGCCGTCATCCTTTGAGTGGATGCGCACTGATTTGTTGTGAATCAGGGAGCTAAAATCCATGCAGAAATGTGGTCCCTGCTTTTGTTCTGGTACAGCCGCAGTCTTCATTTTTCAGTTTTTTCCAGTATCCTCCTATCAAACAGGCAAAGGAAATCAGCCCACATTCAAATGTTTTATTTATTCATTTTTTGCCCAGGGAAGTTACTAAATTCTGGAAAATGACCCAAAAGTATGTGCATAGCAGCCATGATCAGACTCCTGTGATCTGGAAAAGCCTAGTATGTGCGTCACTTTTAGGAGAAGCTTAGTTTGATTCTCATTTGCAGTTATTAAGAGAGGTGAGAATCTTAAAACACCAGCTATTAGAGTAATTTGAACTGTCAAAATCAAGTTTTTATATATACAGAATCGAAAGGTTATTGTTCAGTTGCAAAAATACTTGCCACTGATAAATTCACTAGGTTTTTTCACATCACAGGAGAAGTGTATTCTAATATTCTAATTCACCAAATGGTAAGGAAAGGTACTTCAGCACTTCCTAACTTATCTCCTTTAGCATAGGGTACACTGAGCCATCCTTGACAAGAAGAAAGGAGAGATCACCATTCTGCGATGTGCTTTTGGCAGAAATATTTAAAGGGACAACCATACATCTGCTGAATCATGAAAAAATCTAACGTGACAGCTAAGAGATGCATGATTGCGTTGCCTAGTCCAAGTGTGTTCGGATTCTCCCAGCGGTGTGGTTGGTTTTACCGTTCCTTTACCTCATGATGTTTTCCAACGAGATTAACATGATTGAGGATCGCCAGACTACCTTCAAAAAAAAAGTATAAACTTGGCTTGAATTGTTTGGCTACAGTAGAGCTTTGAAACTGGCCCAAAATTAAAGACATTTTTCTGGGCGCCCTCAATCCAAAGCATTTGAGGAAACCTAATGTTTTTAAAAACATCCTAATAATGTTTGTTCTACATATGTGAGAAAATAAAAAAAAATCAGAGGTGCTTGAGGAACTGACATGGAATGACCCACATGGGTACTGTAATGTGGAGGGGGGGGGCACTAGATGACAGTATTGACATTTTTTTTTGTTAAGCCCAGTCTGGAGTTTTTTGGGCAGGTCCTGGGCATGTCTGAGAGGGGAAGTCCCAGAGAATTGAAAAAAAAAGGTCTGGAAGCTGGGAGGGGGCTGCAAAAGAGTATATAAGGAGAAAAATTGAGAGAGTAAAGTAGTAGGAGAAATTTGCAAGGAGAAATAGTGGAAGGATACATTTGACCAGACCTGTCACTCTTCACAAGACCTGTGAAGCTCTTTTTGTGGATTGTTGCCTGTGTTGGAGCATTTTCCTGTCCCAGGACATCGCAACATAGAAACCCCATCTCAGTTACCAAGGGACAGTTACTATCTAATTTTTTCTTTGTATATCTCAATCTTGGTCAGTCCCTGTTTTATTAAATCTGTTTTAAAATTTTGTCTGTCATCTTTTGCTGTCCGATATGTCAGCCAGAACAGTATGTTTCAAAATTTTGCATTTTCTATGTGTTTTGGCCTTTAGTCCGTACAAAAATGGTATTTTTGGTCACTGAAAATGGAGCTTTCAGAAAAACGTATTCCAGGGTGAAAACTCCTAGAAACTAAGTCTCAGAAAATCGGAGATAGTATAATCGCCTGATTTCACGTGGAAGGACCCATGTCTGATCATGTGTCGCCCAAATGATGAAGAATCAGCAACTGATTAAACTTCCGAGTTACAACTGTGGTTGGAGCAAAAACCAGTGGACACATTGGCCCCCAAGACAGGGTCTGGGAACCACTGCTGTGGAAGATAAAAAGTGCTTGAGAACACAGATGTCACAAACTTCTGACGTTTCAAGCCCTGAGAAAGATGGATGGAGAGAAATTAAAGTTCCATTGGACATACCTGAGGATCAACTAAAAGGAGCTGAAACCAACATATGTCCCACCAAAGCTAATCTTTTGCAGATGACAGAGATGAGTGGGTGTTGATTTCACTCTTGGGAAGTGAAAAACCGGCAGAACAATCTACTCGCAGTACTTTCTTCCACCAACAGAGGGAGTTTGTGCATCTTGAAAACAGCACTGTCCTTTGGTTTGCCTTTACGATCTCCTGACATTTGTTTTGAGCCAGAAACATTGTCTTGCTGGAAAGAAAAATCAATATTCAGTTACATGTGGCAAATATTAATTGTAGAATGAAATTTAACCGAGGAAAAAAGGGCGGCATAAAATTAATTACATGTAACTGTAAGTAGATCAGTTCATTGCACAGTGAGAACTCTCTTGAGAATTTCAGAGAGGCTGTGGCCTAAATCGGTGCGCAAACTTGGAAGGCCTTGAGACCTCAAAGGAAATGTGTGGTAAATATGCTTTCACTGACTAAGAACTTTATACAGTTTAAAATGTCTAAAGCACTCAGCGGTGATGCTTACAAGATTGTGGCGAAAGCCTTGCGCTGGGATGTCTTTTACAGATTTCATGCTGTTTCAATGCAAGCCACAAAGTGGCCTTTATGTGGGCAACAAAAGCGGTGAAAAATTTGTCTGTTTAAATCTTCTGTACAGAGCATTGAAATGAATACAGCACAGTGAAATTTGAATGTTTAACATTATAGACACTGTAAAAAAAAAAAAAAACAGTTCTACTAGACAGTTTGAAAGACTGTGTCTGACCCCCTGCTACTTGTATTATATTACACAGGTGGTGAGTGATAATGAGCTCTAGAATAGTGCCATAAGCTCTGCACAATTGTGCTGTGATTTTTGCTATGGCGACAGCTGTAGGGATTGCCAGGGTATGTGTGCGTGACCCCCCCTTCGACTGACTGAACGATGGGAGGGGAGGGGTCATCGATGATGTAATGGGAGATGGAGATAGATTAGCGTGGCGAACACAGAGCTCCATGGGAACTTTCTCACACATACACGGCAAACACAGCTCCTTGAAGTCTAGCTGCTAACAGCTACATCTTGCGGATACTTTCAGACACACAAACAAATACACACACACTCACACACATGCACGCACACTTTACACTTGCACACAAACAAATTTATACACAAACGCACGCACACAAGTTTTGACACTGCTACTCAATATCTGGCTTCTCTGGGGAACCTTTAGACACGCAGACACGCCCACATACACTCTTACTGGTCTCCCATGCACTCAAGGAAACGCGCGCACGCAAACAAACACACACACACACACACATGCACACGCACTCCTCTGGCACAGCTCCTTAATATCTGCGTGTCAACAGGTTCATCTCTGGGATACCAGTAAACTCTCGCACACACACGTCACATACACACGCAAACATTCTCAAACACATTCACACACGTAGGCTAATGTAAAAGTACGGCTTGATCCTCAGAAAAGCACAAAAAACACAAAAGTGCTGAGAATTACAGTGTGTTTTTCAGCTACACAGCGCTGTTCTCAGAGAGCTGTGTATGAGCTGAAGCCTGATATCCAATTGTTTGAGCAAGAATTCCACTGCTGAGGGTAACACAGACGTCATGGCTCTCCGTGTCAAGATGAGCTGTGAGTACAGCCTAAGCTCTCAAGGTGTGGGGTCTCTTTTAAAGAGAAAGAGTCATATATTTTTGACCTTCCACCTGCCCACCCCGAAAAACTCGCCCTTCAACACTTTCACACCGATTCTCTGTCACGCTTATTCTCCAACCAGAGGTCAAAGGAGAGAGCATGCTCATCTTTTACTGCGTGTTGTTTACATTTATCTACTCCTCCTCTCTCACTCTGTCACAAGTAAAGACACTTATAAATTATATATATCACAATGAAATACTTCAAATAAGTGCACTTCATTGAATAGCTCTCCTTTATTTGTTTTTACTGCCATCCCCACCAGCAAAGCTAAGTTTCTCCCCTACTCATCTATCTCTCGCTAACCTCCCACTCCTCTCACCGCTTAAGCCTCTCAGGCATTTGATTGGTCCATTCCACTCGTTTTCCTCGCCTCACCCAATCAGAACGTGGACACTATCCCCCCACTGCTCTCCTTCCTGGAGAAGTCACTGAGGTCACTGAGGAGCCCCCTCCCTTCAGTGCTGAGGGCCAGGCTGGATTAGTCTTATCTCATTACAGGACGCTCTGCCTTTTAGCTGTTCCTCCCTGTGACTTCTTCCCAGCCTGGAAACAGCAGCACATTATTCCATTAACAGCTGCTCCGCGCTTATCGAACACAGACCAGCACAACAGGGATGAGCTCATCTGGATGGTCACTCGTACTACACCAGAGCTGGAGGAGTCTTTGGTTCAGAAGCAATAAAGTGGTCAGTTTTAATCCTTGTGCTGATTTGTGTGGAAACCGCCTGTTGAAAAAACACTTTCTCATTCTGATTCACCGTATAGTGATGCTACCTGACCTAGCATCTATGACACAAAAGGAGGCTTTTAGCGTCCGTATTGGACGCTTACGGTCAGGGTTCGGGTTAAGGGTTTGGGGTTAGGGGGCAGGGTTTGTTTTAAATTGTCGTCAAATAAGGATGCAAAAAGCCTCCTTTTGCGTTGCATATCGACGCTTGGTCAGGTAGGGTCACTGCATGACGCATCGGGTTGAGACTGGGCTCGTTGAAAAGATCAAGCACAAACACATAAGTATACGTATGTACACACAAAGGCATGCGCACAGACGCTCACACGTGCATGCACACACTTTCCCCATCAATTTCCCAGCAACCCTCAGTTTGCAATGTGCCTCTGAACAAACTTCTCTGTTCTCGGCCTGTTGAAACCTATCTCAGCTCCCCCAGTACAAGCCTCCTTGTCTTACAGACCCCCAGGGCCAGGGATGACAAGTGAGCTGAGCATCCAGGCCTCGAACGCCCCCTGAGGGGTACCATCTCCTGTCTGTCAGCACAAACCCTAAAAGCCTCTTGTCAGCTCGTCCCCTCGCACGACACAGTGGGGGGAGGCGTCTCTGAACCAATGAATGAGAACATTGCACCCTAAGGACAATCGGTCAATCAATCAGGCTGTCGATCAGTCAGTCAGACAATGAATCATGAAATCGGGTTTCCTTTAAAAATTATATTTGTTGTGGTGTTTGTCGCAACGGGTGCATATTATCACAACAGATAAAACCACCACTTGTGGTCGAGATAATGCAGTGATGTGAAGATGGAATGATGCGACAAAGAAGATTATTGTATGACTTAAGGATTTGTTCTCTCCTGATTGGTCGAGGCGAGCTCCACTGGTCACTGTAAACAGTGTTATTCACCGCGGGAAAGTGCACGAGAGGTGACTATAACAATCCGACGACCTGGAGCTAAAAATAAATAAGGCCTCCCCGCAGGAGCTCCTGACTGTGTTCGCATTTTGTGTCTCTTCATCCCTGTGTGGAGCTTTATGTATCTACACTATGATTCCTTACGCAGGACAGTGAAAATAATCTATTTAATATTTTCATGTGGATTATTGTTTCAAGTTGGGTCATATAATTGAACTTCAGATACCGGAGAATCCAATGATTTATCCAACTTCCAATGTGGATGAATCATTGGATTCTCCTCAACTGAAGTCAATAATTGTATAATGTCCAGGTTTAGGAGGTAGTTGAAGAGGACACAGGGGAGGGGCAGAGGGGGGAGGGTAGGGTGGGGGGTGTAGATACCAGCCAGTACCTCGTCTCACACTCTCCAGAGTGGAGTGGCAGGGCTGTTGTAGCAGCCTGGGGTGTAACTAACGTCTCCCCAATCCCCACTTTTGCTGACAGGGGAATTATCCAGGTTAGTTTATAATCCCTCCCAGGCTAAGAGCTTTTGCGCGTCCTGTCATGTCGGGCATCCTGAGCTGAAAGCTTCGAACTGGTAAGGAAGTTGGCGTAAGATTGGGAAGTAGGGCTGGCAGCTGGGGCAAGGGGCAGAAGTGTTAAATTCCTTTCAATCTCTCCCTTTTATTTATTAATTTATGTTTTGCATGTTCTCCCCTTGTTCGCGTGGATTTCCTCTAGGTTCCTCGGTTTCCTCCCGCAGTCCAAAGACATGCAGGCTAGTTGGAGACACTAAATTGCTCATAGGTATGAGTGTGAGAGTGAATGGTCAGTGAATGGTGTGTGCGCCCTGCGATGGATTGGTGAGCTGTCCGGGGTGGGTCCCTGCCTTTTGCCCATAGTCAGCTGGGATAGGCTCCAGCTCCCCTACGACCCTACTAGGGAATAAGTGGGTATAGAGAATGGACGGATGGAATTAATGTTTGTTTTTTTTTGTTTTTTTTTGCATGCTGACACAGATTTGTTTTAACAGTTGGCATAACGTTAGCCATATGCTGTTGTATACCCTGTATGGCACCTTACTTACTTCACTGTGTGTTTATTTAATGAAGGTGTCACAGGAAATGTACGCCCCCAGTAAGAATAAAACGATGTGTTCCATATTCTGGTTTCACTCGCCTGGCGTTCACTTCGAGTGAGAAAAGACTGGGAATTTCTCTGACATTCCCAGCTGTTAGGTTCAAGCAGAGGGCATCGCAAATATTAAATATTTATAAAAGATAAAAGGGACTGTCCAGATACCACATCTCAACACAGAATAATGTCAGAACTTCTTGCCATAGTAACCTCCATAAATCGCCCTCAGTGGAACATGCCTTTCCAGCAGGTGCTTCAACCGCACATGACTAGCAGTGCAAAAGGATACATGAGTGCTTTTCCATGTTTGATTGTGCATAACTGTGTGTCAGTGTGTGTTCATACTTGCAGGAGGCAAGCATTGTGGGTGCATGGGCTGTTGCCTTGAGAGTGTGTGTGCTTGTGTTTGCGCTGAAGGAAGTGTGCGTGTGTACATGAGAGAGAGAGACAAATTATGTGTGTATAATTTGTGATTTTAATATCAGTCCTGTTATAAACCCAGACAAGGAGCGCCTTGGTATCTATTAAATTGCCAAGCGCGGAGCCAAATATGGAGTGCTCACTTTTCCTGAGATTAGCTAAAGCCACCCAGAGGACATCTTTATGGAGGACCAGCTGTATGACATCACTGGAGTAACAGACCCAAAGCTCAAGTGACCATTTGAATTTCCAGACTCGGTTGAGAAGAGCAGGAGGGAGAGTGGGCGAGAGAAAATAAAACTATGAGAGAAGTAAAAGAGTGAAAGAGAGGAGGTAGCAGGTTGAGGCCAATATCCAAAGCACTCGCACAAAATCTCTTTCTACTTTCAATCCTTCTCATTTCACTGAAATGCCTCAGTAGCACAGAGGAGACTGTCTCTCTTCTTATGATGATGTTTGTTTGTTATCTCTCTTCTGACAAATTAAGCTTGGGCAAAATAAACAAATATGTTTTGCTATTACTGCGTTTATATTGAACTGGCAGAGAGAGGGAGATAAAGGGAAAGTAACGACAGGATGACGGCTGGAATCAAACTGTCTCCTCGTGAATTAAAGACAGAAGAACTGACAGATAAGAGGAGTTGAATGATGGGACTGAGTAATGGAGGTAAATGAGTAGAGGAGGGTGAAGCATTTCTGTCGAAGCATTTCCCCCTGGAAAGGGTTAAGAGCTTCTTTCGAGGGCTGAAAGGGAGCTGTCGCATCCCCTCCCATTCTTCCTCTCCTGCCGCGTTCAATTTAAGTGTCACAAACTTCTGCTCTTCCCTTTGATAGCTGATGGCCATCCCATAGTTTTGCTGATAGTCATTGATAGGACCCCCCCAGTCTACGTCACCCTGGGTGTTACTTCAAGAATCTTAGGTGTGTGTTTGTGAAACAAGTGTAAACTTTTTACAAATCACTGTTTACTAACTCTGGGTGGAGCTGGTGTCTGTGGTATATGAAGACATTTCGGAGTGACTCCAGGACTGGTTCCTCCTTTGTCTCATCAGGGGTGGTCCCTGAGCACTGGTACCCCTTCCTGCCTCACTACACATCCCATCTCGGCCTGGTGGGTCTTGACGTCGTGCCCGTTTCTGCTGATCTTTCTGCATACGCATTCTCTGCTTGTTGTTGTTTCTCTGTTTACGTGGGTCATCTTCCATACTTCCAACTGGTTGAAGGGCTCATCCTCAGCCCTTCTCACGGCAGCTCTGGGGGTATGTGTCATGTTGCTTCTTTTGTAACTCTGTTTGGGTCCTTTCTCTGGATAGACGCTTCTCGGGCTGTGAACCCTCACTGCCCCGGTTGCTGTTTCTCCAATCTGTCCACTGTCTCTCCAGTTATCACCACTCTATTCACGGTATAACAAAGTGTATCCCAGGAGGCATGGAAGTCATCATAGGAAAAAAAAAAAGCAATTTACAGAGTAGGGTGACTTTGGGTGACCTTTGAAATAAAGAATCTACATTTACTTGCTTCTTCCAGAAAGTTTGAGATGGAAACAGGTGAGGTTATAAGGAAATTCCATAGCACAATTGTGCTTTGACTGGAGAGGTATGGATTGAATCAGTTAGTACGTGGAAAAGTCTGCCGAAGACAGTTAGACAGACAAACATTTTTTATTTTTTGAGACAAAATTAACATTCATGTTTTATGAAATGGGGCCCATTTTTATGAGCGGTTAACATTGGGCCCAAATATTAGATAAGCCCCGAATGGCTCTAAAAAGCCTGATGCAGAATCCATGCCACAGTTTGGTGAGAAAGAAGTCCTGGAAACGATTATTATTAGAAGGCCAATAGTAATTGAGACATGTTCTTCATCTCAGAACTTGAGATGTTCGATATGAAAAACAGACCATTCCTCAGGTCAAGGCTCGCAGGTGTGTGAATCAGTGGATCTAATCTGAGCATTTCCCTCCCCAGCCCTGAGCTTCAGATGGTAATCCCGTTAGCCAGGATTTAGCCTTGCCTAATCGGCACAGATAACCACTTTCCCCAGAAGGAACCGGGACCCTACCTCTGGAATGCCAAACTACAACTAAGTGCAGGTAAAACGACAGCAGATTTTCCATTTCTTTGATGTTCGTGCAGATTTCTTCTGTAACTTTCACGAAGTTCTGTAACAGACATAGAACAGTTCTTATTCAGTTCTGCTGTTAGCAGCATGAGTATCTCATTACTGTGTCGGGGAAAAATGCGATCTTTGTGAAATAGGCAAGGTGGGAAACTACGCTCCTGTTGTTTAAGATTTGGGACGGATCAGTGCATTTGTGCAGGAGGTGTTCAAATGAGGTCTTATGTCAGGCCATCAATTTATTCTGCCATGGAGAAATTGGAGTAAATGTGCTGCAACGAGAGAGCAGAGATTGAGCAAAGGACCGGGATAGATGGGGAAATGATGAACGCTAAGGGACACTACACACAGTGAACACAGAATTTAAAATGACTGTGCATCCCTGCCAATTATTACCAATGTTTTCATTACCGAACAGCATCATAGCTTCCTGGTGCAGAAACAATACCAGTGGAACTGAAGAATACAATCTCTGATTATAAATTGTCTTTGATAGAGTATATTTTACTTTGACAGAATGAACTGCTGCTAGGTTTAAACTCTAATAATAGAAAAACAATATTTTTTTGACATTTTCAACATATGACTGAGTAAATTCTGGACGTCAAGCCTGGTTCTTGTTAATGTGGTCAAACCTACTGTATCTGATCACCGCCCCGCACTGGGCTGAGATAAATTCCTTTGAAACATGAATATTTAACATCTGAGCAACTTCAGGAGGGATGGAGAGAGGGCGTAAATCCCACTTGGGTTTCATGGCCGAATTTATCTTCATGTTGAATATCTTAAAAGGATTTTCAAAAAGTGTATAAAGCAGCGCATTTTGGATAGTTTTGAAGTTTTTCCTGAACATATGCGGGAGTCTCATGTCTTGCCTGCACATTTCCTGGTGCAGCTTGTCAGGATATTTCCTAAGGCAACTTGAGGTATTAGAAGCTTTTGGTGTTGATTGAACAGGCAGCTGCGCGAGCGACGACCAAAATGTAGCAAGTGATGTGAACTCAGTTGTTAATAGTGCTGGAGGCTCAGCTACAGTTTGTGTAGCTGTGAACAACTGAGCTAGAAAAGGCTATTGATTGCTTTTATCTTGGTGATTTGGTCTCTGGATTTTTCCCACTGGCTGGTTGGGGAGATGTTCTAGAGCTCAGACCTGCTGTTCCAGAAAGGAAGATTTTACTGATTCTGTCTGTTCACTGCTAACAGCTCAGAAGCTTTTCAGCAAGGCATCCTACTGCCAGTGTTCAATTTGCTATAAAATCCTTTGAATCTCTTGCCAATAAGTACTTTTGGCGTTTTTATGAGCCAGTCATTACCCTGTTAGCATATTACCACTGCTTGGGAGAATTAAATGGGGATACTGATATGGCGATAATGGTGATAATTCAAGTGTTTTTGGCCAGCAAAACTGTTCCACCAAAAATAAGGTCAATACGATTAGCCCACTTTGTGCTTGGGATGAGTTGTCTGCTGATTGGATATGATGCTGGCACTGCTAGTGATAATGTCCTTACCCCAGATTTTTAAACATAACTCACCATTCCTTTAGCCATCAACTGCATTTTACTCATTGAATGCTGGAACACCTTCAGTTGGAAATGATTCAGAAAATTCTGGTGGAGTAAAAAGATAATTATGATAAAAAAAAAAAAACTTGAAAATATCGATTTAATTTGAAATGTGAGCGTTTGCAGTTAGACAAGATTATAAACTGGATTTCCTTCGAAATTACTGAGCAACATCTATAAACAAGGCCTTCGAGTTGCTTTAATCTTTACCTGATCAATATTTCTGAGTTAGCTGGATAACAGCATTGAGTGAATAACCAAGAAACATGCTTTTTACTTCAGGCTGTTTTACATTTTCTGAGATTCATTCTGAGCAGTTATCCAGCTTACCATGCTCTCAACCATAACTTTCTGGCTTTCTATAAACACAAGACGCTGATGCATCAGTGTGTGCTGAGGTTTTTTCTCTAAGAAGTGAAACACCTATATTGCACTATCGACAGGAATTATCTTCAGTCCTCAAGTTTCAAGTATGTCAAAGTTTTAAGTGTTACGACGATATCTATATTGTAATTGCGAAGAAAATATTTCAAATTTCCAAATAGTAATTCAGTTAGTGGACATTTTCAGTTAATGTTATTGTTTATGATGGTGTTGTGTGGTTAGCCTAGCATTACCTGCTAACCAGCCCCATCATCTCTATACGCTCTTGGACACCAGGATGTTAAGCTGGGTGGTGAAGGTAGTTCCTCAGCCCCCCGAACCCCCAGCCAAACTTGGAGAAGAGAAAGCTACAGCAGCAGATCCTGCAACAGAAAGAGAGAGAGAGAGAGAGAGAGAGAGAGAGAGAGAGAGAGAGAGAGAGAGAGAGAACGAGATTGTCTATGTTCATTTGTAAGATTGAGAAAGAGATTGCCGCTGCATGTGCGCATTACCTGTGTGTAGAAGTACTGGAGTTGGTTTTAATGGACATGCATGTATGTGTGTGAATCTGCTGTGTGATATTATCCCAATATTGCTGTCATTATTTTGTATTCCAACTGCCAGAAAACTATTATTTTTTGATTCTTCTGCAGGACACAAAAGAGACATTAAAAAAGGAAGATAAGAAAAAAGGTGAGCATTTTAAAATTGGTAACAGATTGTAATTGAATGTAATATTATAGGAGTGATATATGGACTGCTCAGTTCTATCAATTTGGGGTACGAGGATATCAAATAACGTGTGCTGAGCTGAAGCCACTAATGATGTCATCCATCTCATTCCCTTTTGTTTCTGTGATGTCAAATGACAGAAAATAAGAACAATTCAGAGAAGCCCAAAAAAGAAGAAAATACCCCGGAAACAGGGTAGGAGGCTGTGTGTGTGTGTGTGTGTGTGTGTGTAAGTGTGCATGTGTGAGAGTTTGCGTGTGTGTGAGTTTGCATGTGTGTATGTGTGTGTGTTTGCGTGTGTGTGTGTGTGTGTGTGTGTGTGTGTGCGTGTGTGTGTAAGTGTGCATGTGTGAGAGTTTGCGTGTGTGTGAGTCTGCATGTGTGTATGTGTGTGTGTGTGTGCGTGTGTGTGTGTGTGTGTGTGTGTGTGTGTGTAAGTGTGCATGTGTGAGAGTTTGCGTGTGTGTGTGTGCGCATTTGTGTCTGTTTCTATTTGTACGAGTAAGAGATCAAAATAGAGATCGGCGATTTATGTTGGTGTGGGTGAGTGTGCTTGTCAATTGTCAATGTTTCTCTATCTCTCTCCTCTCTCTTTCTCTCACTCTCTTTTTCTTTAATTCTTTTAGTTATTAAGAACTTTCAGTCTGTAAGCTTTGAAGATGAAAGCCAGAAATCATGGAGCTTTTATTCTGTCCGCTCTCGCTCTCTCTCTCTCTCTCTCTCTCTCTCTCTCTCTCTCTCCCTCCCAACTCTTATGTCTCCACCTCTTTAAGAAACCAAAATAATGTGCTCACCTGGATATCCCATGGAATAATAAATGCGCTGCCCCAGCCAGCAGGAACCCCAAAACTACACAGGGCCAGCCCTGAACCAGAGGTACTCTCATCCTGTTGAACTTTGCATTAACACCCCAAATTTTACAGTCAAGGCAGTGAGTACAGAGATCTTGCCTACAGCAGTATAACTTTGTCCCAGTTTTGCTCTCTGCTTTGAAAATGTCCATATTGTATAAGCACAGTATCAGATAATAAATCATTGAAACTGAGATGCAAAATTGGCAAAAAAAGTAATTCATGGTTGCCCTTTGACCGACAATGATCAAGCTGTTTCCATACATGGTAAAACTTGGACTTCGACGTATAAATCTCACAAGATGCCCTGTTTCATTTCTCCTAGAAATCTCAACCCGAAGAGAATGCTTTGGACCCCAGGTAGCGTTAACAACATAAACATTGAACATATGGATCAGATTGAAATTCCCTCTGATTATTCTTGTATATTAAGGCTTATGCTAAGGTCCATGCATTTTCCTGAATGGACACTCTCTCAAGGATCCTTTTGTTCTAAAACCGCAGACGATATTAACCTCATCGACCCGGGCATTACGGGATTTTCAGTGACAAGATGTAGAAGGCATATAAGCGCCTAAGTAACGTTACCTCATGACGCATGATTAGTCCAAACCGGTTTCTGTTCACTTTTCCTCAATAGCAACAATGATAGGAAAGAGAGGAAATTTGTCAGGCATTTTTCTATTCAGATTAATGATGGCATAAAACTTCAAATGTCCTTTGACGATTTTGAATTAATGTTGCGCATAAATTTGCACAAAGTCACGCATAAAGTGTTATCCCACCTTTAAGAGCAACTGCGTTGCGCATATGTCTGATACAGATATGCCCAAGAAGATGTTTCCCATTTTAAATGCATTCTTTTTAACATTAAAAACATTTTCAATGTGTTAAATGCCATCTTAAAATGATTTACACTGCTGGAGAACACGCTAAAATGGGAGATGGAATTTAGAGAAAGTTTTGGATGAATTATTTGGAATATTGCCATCTGTACAATATCACATGTATTATTTGTACATTGTTAATATAGCATATCATTGATCTCTGTCATTTTCCAATGAGTCATTTCTTCATAATTATAGTCTTAAGTATTAGTCTTGATTATTCAATAAATAAATTGTTTGAACCTGGGAGCAGGTTGAGAGCAATCATGCATTATAAGGTGAGGTTTCTGAAAGGTTTCTTTGCACTCCAGTGAAAATCCCGTTACACGTGCATAACCTCCAGGGGGAGGTGGGGTTTAAAACAGATCCCAATCAAACAATATAATACATTGACCATATTTGTAAAATCATGCCTAATCCAACTATTCATGCAATACAGACAGTCTGTCTAAGACATTCAATAATTTAACACTAATTTGTCGCATTATTTATTTAACAAAAGTAAATACTTCAACCCATTTGACATTATTAAATCTCCAGGCTACTGAAAAATTTTAAAGATTTTTTTTTGGAAAAAAATAAAAATTTTCCCAACCAAATCTTCAATATATTTTTTGTCAGTAATGCTTTACAGAGAATTCCTAGGGATGCCTGGGGTGTTTTTACAGGCAGATCAGGAGAGTTAAAGCTTATTTGACTGAGGTCAGCTGTAAGTAGCACATTTTTAAATCTTCTCCATAACCTGCTCATCACAATAGCATCGCTCTGATCTTGCTGGGTCTTTGTGACAACTCGGTGCATGTCGTATAGTGAACAACATCCCCAACATCTACCCTTGTACACCCAAAATAGAGGTCAGAGTTATTTTTTGTGATTTGAATGCTGTCGAATACTGAAAAATTAATGCAGGGGAGCCTAGACCACTGACATAATGTTGGACAAAAAAAAAAAAAAAACCCTAACATGAGGATTTGTTATTTCTTGAGAGGGGATTGTTTTAGGTTGATTGACATTTCTATGCCTGATGGCAATTGCCTATCTCATTTTTTAAGGTTTTTAGAATTATTATTATTATTTACGAGAATGGATTTAATTTTTTTCTAAGGTTTTGAGAAAAAAAAGAAAAAAAAAAACAAATCTTTTCACCAACATGAAAGAACAGGCAGCCAATATTTCAATTTGGCAAAAATATGACTCAGGCAACTGAACTATGGGGCTAACAAATTCTTGTGTTACATCTGGGGAGGGTCTTACTCTTGGATGTTTTTTGTGTATTTTTCCATTTCTGGGGAGGGGCTTTGCCCTAAGTTGATTGACATGTGCTGTATCACTTCTCTCTCTTGTGATGGACAGCTGTGCACCTGTTGAAGAGTGAGTAGATGTGCAGAACTCATGGGCTTTAGAGCTTATACTTCTGCTTTGTATTTCTGGGCTGGAGAGGCACTTTGTGATCAAAGAAAAACAACCACAATATTCTCTACATACAGAGATAATTCAACTCCAAGTGACAATTTGCTATATTTACAACCCAAAATCAGAAAAAGATGGAGCTGTACGTTAAATGAAAATGAAAACATTCTGTCTTTATGTGTATTTTCCATACTGTCCCATTTTTTTTTTATTTTGGAGTTGCAGTTGCTTCGTTATTACACACCGATCAGCCACAACATTAAAACCCCCTTTATTGCTTAGCTCCCCCTCGAGCTGCAAAAACTCTGTCGTCAAACTGACGCCCACTTGAATTTCCAGACTCAGGGCTCCCTAGCAGAACATTTCCCGAAGAATCACACTCCAGTCACCAGCTTGTCTTCTTCCTGCAGTACATCCTGGTGCCATTTCTTCCCAGGTGAATAGTACACATGCACCCTGCTGATGCACATGATGTAAAAGGAAATGGGACTCATTGGGCCAAGCAGCCTTCTCCAGTTGCTCCAAGGTCCTGTTCCGACACTCGGGTGCCCATTGCAGGCCTTGCAGCCGGGGTTCGAATGGGCACTCTGAATGGTCTGCAGGTATGAAGTGATATATTCAGCACGCGGGCTATGATCCACTGTTTGCTGTGACGCCTTACGCACAAAAGGAATTAAAATTCTCTGCAACTTGTGCCACAGTATGCCTTCTGTCGGTTTGAACCAGAGCTTCCGTTGCCCTTGTGCATCAATGAACCTTGGGTGTCCAACGCCCTGTTGCAGGCTCGTGCTCTTTGGACCACTGTCAGTTGGTAATCACCATGGATAACTGGGAGCACCCCAGAAGCCTAGCAACTTTGAAGACCCACTTGTAAACGTCGCTCCGGTCCCATTTCGTTCTCGTCCAACACGATTACCATCTAAAGTATTTCTGTAGTCCTTCACATGCGCCATCGTTACAAGATAATCAACATTATTTGACATTATTTGTTTAATCTGTTTGGTTTTAATTTTTTGGCTCATCGGTGTTTGTGCTCTATGAGAATGCATTAGGCTATAGTTAGGCTGCTTTCAGTATAGCCATTAAAACATTAAAACTAGGCAGAAAATTAACTCTGCCCGCGTGACATCAATGTCTCCACTGAATTTCCTTTCAAAACATTTTCAGAGTAGATCGTTACAACTGCCGTAAAAATCAATACCAGATCAAGAGGACTGTTGCCTGTACGACTGCTTTTATCACATTTCTTTATTTCGTGAAAAGAAACACTAGTGAAAATTTCTCCATCAACGAAAATCATTTGTCAATTTTTAAGATATATAAAACTGTAAACACTGAAGAAGAAAACCAGCTAAAATCACCCATTTAACTCACTGAAGAAAGCTGAGCCTTACAGTATCAGTCAGCCTCTGACATAACCATTACTTTCTGAAACCATAACTGCTGCGGGGTCTGTGCTTAGCCTTGCATTTACTGCCCTCTAGTGCTTTTAAAACTGCAGCGCAACTAGGGGCATAAGATTGGCATAGAAATTAATTTCCCCGGTCATCCGCTCAGGCAAGGCCCAGGCGTTGTTGGCTGGATCGCGCAGGGACTGGCCAAAGTTGTTCCACAGCCAGAATCCCCGAAGGATCCTCCTTGCGTGGAAGAAGCCACTGAGGTGAGACGTGATTTCAGTGAAAGGTTTTCCTTGTTTATATGCGCTCGCGCACGCGCTTGTGTGTGTTCGATTGATTAATGGACAATCTCTAAATAGGCTAGACAGTAGTTATACTTTAAGGTCGCACTTGCATAAATTAAGCTGTGCTACACCTATAGGTTTCTGTTAGAATTTTTTCGTAGCAAGCCAAATTTAGTTGTTTGTAGTTTTGTGTAATAATTTGAATTAAAATGCTCTCCATCATTTGTTTGAAATTCCAGACAAAGAGAAAAAAAATCTGTCTTGGAAGGAAATTTACATCTCAGTCTTCTTGCATGAAAAATCAAAGTGACTCACTGTGAACATGTGAAAAATGGGATTTAGTTTTTGAGAAAATATCAACAAGGAATGAACTGCTCTATTTCCACATGTGTAAAATGGGGGAAAAGGAAGTTCAGGGAAGTTGTATAGTGGTTTCCACATTGGCCATGGATTATCTCTGTACATATTCATTTTCATTCCAACCAATTGCAATTGCAAGATTTTCACAAGCTGTTAATGTGTCTACAGCACATTTCATGTTTAGGATTGAACCTCCTTAGCCACATTTTGAAAGAATTATCCATGCATGTCATGAAGTATAAAAATTCTATTCCACATTGTAGTAGGGTAGCCGGTGGCGCAGTGGGTAGCTCTACTGCCTCACAGCAAGAAGGTCAAGGTCATCAAATGATAGTCAAACCTGTTTTGTGTCATGTTTGGTGCCTACTGATGTTTTCAGTGTCTAATTTGAGGATAACAATGATAGAATGTTTACGTTTTCATATTACATGAAATCACATGCAATATATAAAAATAGATACCCTATCAGGATCTTTAGTTCTTCACGGCATGAATAGATGTTTCTGTCAAAATGTGGCTGAAGGGGGTAAATCAGTGCACTAGACATGAAATGTAGCTTGTTAAAATATTACAATTTCCGTTGTGGTTAGAACAAAAACCAGCTTACACACAGGGTGGCCCCATGTCTCAGAACCAGTGGTATAAGCAATGCTACTTGTAGCTTTTTTTGTTTAAGCTTTGAGTGCTGTTGAGGAGGCTTGGCGCTCTTTTGATGACCTATGTGTTAGTGCTTTACCCTGCATTCACACCAAAAGTGTCAAATTGACGCTTGTCACTCGGGTCGCTGGTGGTTCATCGCCAGCTGTCGTTTGGGGGCAGAGCTTTCAAGTGCTGCTCCAGACGTGGCCAGCATCATCCCTCTTTGCAAATTGTGGCTGCTTTAGCATGTCACTGCTAATTTGCTTAGAGTTGGCCAGATCCCAAGTTGAAATTGACGTTCTAGTTGCTCACATTACATCGTTCCGAGACATAGCGGCATCAGTTGCTGCTCATCGCCAGTGACCATAGAGAATGGATGCAATCCAGTCGTTCTGGTCGCTCAAATTAAAATGTTTCCACTGTGAATGCAGGGCTACAGCCCCTGCTGGTCTACAATCACCGCCTGCATTAGGACGTCTCTGTCTGCTTTGCCTAAAGCTCCAGTGACTTTTCTGCTAACGCTAAATGTGTCTCTATTTCTCCGTTTATTTCTTCCAGATATCTAACTTTAGCTTGCTTAATGCATGTGCGTAGCACATTTACTGCGCTTGCATTTTAAAACACCTAGTGCTTATGCAGTGACCACATAACAAGGTCAAGAAATAGAGGTCAGTCCTACTTTTTTATTATTTATTATTTGGTTTTGAATACCATGAAAGTTTAATCCCGTTCTCGTGCAGATTTCAGAGGTCCGCAAGGACGCGGAGATTAAGACAGAGGCCAGTGCACCACCTGTAAGTATGGAGGTGTTAAGGAGGCTGGCGCGAACGTGAACCAACACTGGAAGGGGTATTACCTGCCCTTTTCCACCTGCTTTCAAGGTTCCCTATTATGCCACCTGGTGCACAGCTAATGAGCCATTATGGGCCAGTTCAAAATCTCCCCTACCTGACATCACAAGGGGGAGTGACTACCCAGAATAATGCAATCTGATTGACTGCTTGGCTGAAAGTGAACAGTTCTTCCTGCTTCTGGTTGGTAACTTCCTCGTGTGATGTCAAGAGGGAAAAGATTTTGAAATGGCTTGTAATAACTAATTAGCTGTGCACCTGGTGACATAATAGGGAACCTTTAACCCTAGCCTTCCTTCCCAAAGAACATCCTACCGCTGTGGCAAACAAATTGACACTGCTCGAAGTTCCTTTGGAACGTTTTTGTTTGGGGTGGAGCGGACGGTATTTTATCGCCTGTGACGCTCACAAAGGACCCATAACAGTCAGAATCTGTGTATGCAAAACATAGAAGTTCCAGGGAGAAAAAACGATGTTCTCTTGAAAATGACAGGAGAATGACAGTTTGATATCTGGAAGAGACCTTGAGATCAGAGTACTCAGAGTTAATGGACCGCACTCCTGGATAAAGATGAGCAATAAACATGAGAGTAAAATCAACACCACACAAATATACAGTAGTAGTTATAGTCAGTGTGAATAGAGGATGCACGAAAATGTCCTGTTTTAACTTGAAATTTGAGAGGACAGTTTATAGCAATGGTGACAGAATTGTATGACGTGTATGATGTTACATGTCTGATGATGTGTAAAAGTGATGCAGTCAGCTAAAAAAAAATGTCTGCAAGAAAGAGTCAGTGCTGGTCGACTTAATATTTTGATCTTCCTCCCCAGGTTTTAGATGCAAAAGAAGTACCTGGTAAGTGCTTTATTTGCTTACTGTGCGCCTGTGAAGTACAATGCACACTGTGTGACGTTTTCTAAAGAGTTTATTGCACTGATGTTGAGCAACATCCTGACACCGATTGGCTCTATTGTTGGGAGACTTACTTCTTGCTACTCATATTGCTTATAATGCAGAGCTATGAGGTTGGGCATCACATTTGTAACCTGCTTAGAATTTAAACCCACAAGCCTGTGGGTTCTAACCTCCTGAGTTTCGATGATACATGTTTGTTTCCTGTGGTCTGATCTTTTCCTGATCAACCATATATTCTACTTCATTGAAACCTCGACCATAAGGGGCGTTCAATAAAAATTAAATGTACAATATCTCTGAGAGTATCTTCACTGTCTTCAAGAAATTGTTATTCAAGATTATAGTATTATAAAGAGGCAAAATACGTGAGCCCTATCTAAGCTATAGGCCTATACTCATTTCAGACTCCTTGTTTTTTACAGTTGTAACACAATGGAATTATAAATGAAAACGAGGGATGGCTGCAGATATAAATGTGCAATTAAAGGAAGTGTAATATATCGACATTCACAGGCATTTACGTAGATTAATTTATATAACATGAATGCATCATTCATTTTAACAAATCCTGGAGTCCTTGGGGAAAGGTTTCTTTTGAATTTAGCGTCTTGTCTTCATTTAATCAACATCATTGCCGAACAAGATAGGAACTTGAATTTGACAGCTTTTGCAAATCTGAACGCTCATCAGGCTATCACACCCAATCCGAGCAGCTCTTCACTGACTGCCCTGTGTATGCCTGTATGTCACTGATTTCTGCTGTGCTAATAAAGCTACCTCTGGCTCACAGGATTGTGCCCGGCTAACAGAGCTCCCTGTTGCTAACTGCGCTGTACTCAACATTAGAGTTGCTCATTGCTGACTGGGTTAAACTTCACCATCAGAATTGTTCATTGCTAACTGGGTTGTACCACACTATCAGAGTTGCTCATTGCTAACTGGGTTATGCAGAGCTATCGCAGCAGCCCATTACAAACTCAACTGTCTTGAACCCACCAGATGCAGAGCCCCTCCCCCATATTCCGGTGGTGGAGGTGGTGTCAGAGGTGGTGGTTCCGGAGGAGGACAACAGCTTCCCGCCCAGGTATGACGCACTGTTCTCATCCGCCATCCTATCTCTCAGCTTCAGTGAAAACAAACACTCGCTGAGAAACATTTGGCTTTGAATAACAGATTGTGACTGGACCTCTCTACCTTTGCATAAATGGGCAGAGAAGGCCGATCACCACATTCATTTTGAAGGCATTGTTAAACAATATTTTAATATATTATAATTTGCACCTGATTTAACTGACCTACTTTTTGCATTTTCTCCCCTCTGTTTCTTTCTGTTTGCCTTCCCACTATAAAATGTATGGTTTTATTATTTATATTTTTATGATACTTTATCATGGTCTTACTAAGAACTTTGATCCCATGGCATGTAGGCTGCCGTGCTCTGCAAGTATAAATCATAATTTTTATTACGACAAAGATAAGATTATGCTATTCTGGGGTATTTAGTTTGACTTTTTATTTATTTATTTTTTTGTGATTAATATGAGTCAGTCATTTCTGACATATTCACTAAGGGCATGTCGTTTTGAGAGACCCTGTTGGGAGCTGTACTCATTTACACAGTTTAAATGTTTTGCAGTGAGGTATGATGAGTTGAGACGGCATGTGTGTGAGTTGTTGCATTTCCATCTCAATAGTCTAATGCGCATTTTGAAAACTCACATTGGAAAAAGCAGGTGGAAACGGCAAAATGCGAATAAACTTGAGATCCTGAAACGGATGATGGCCGGGGTAGCAAATGCAGGTTCTAGAGGGCTACAGTGTCTGCTGGGTTTTGTTTTTCCCATCCAATTGAGCCCTAATGAGCAGGATAAGGTGAACTAAATGTGTAATCATCTGCTATAAATTATCTAATGAATCTTGAGTAGCATCAGGTTTGGGACAGAGCTCCATCAAAGGTACACCCTCCTGCCTCCGGACAGTTCGGCTCTGGCTAAGTGCGCACTTCATCTGGCAGTCGTCTTGAGTTGCTACTGGCTGGGGATTGGCAGTGTCCTGCTTCGCCTGAATCTGAAATGAACTGTGCCTTCTTCTTCTGGGTTCTGCACCACTGTTATTGTATTACCTTAATAAACCTTACTACTGGACTGTATTCTGCCTCTGCACCTGATTTTTGGTTTGGATCGTTACCTGCTTTGCGTGAATTAGTTTGCGAGGCCTATTAAGCAGTAAGGTATGCGTGGCAGTGCTATGTTAAGAACATAGTCACGGCTAGAGGGCGCCGTTAGGTACAGTGTACAGCGGAGTGAAATTGACGTTGCTGAAAAATGCTAACATAAGGGCAAGAATTGCTGCCTCAGAGCAAGAAAGTCGTAGGTTTGAATCCGGCCTGAGGCCTTTCTGTGTGGAGTTTGCATGTTCTCCCCGTGTTCCCGTGGGTTTTCTCCGGGTACTCCGATTTCCTCCCACAGTCCAAAGACATGCATATCAGGCTAATTGGAGACACTAAATTGCTCATAGGTATGAGTGTGAGAGTGAATGGTGTGTGTGCCCTGCGATGGATTGGCAAGCTGTTCAGGGTGGGTCCCTGTCTTTGCCCGTAGTCAGCTGGGATAGGCCTCAGCTTGCCCCGTGACCCTAGTGAGGAATAAGCGGGTATAGAAAATGGATGGATTATTACTTTCCTTACGAGGTCACATCAGTTATACTATACATAAATGTAGCCCACAGGCAATCACTAGTCATTATCATTTTTTAATCACTGAATATTGGTCTAAATTGTTCAGTAAATATAATGTTTTATTTTTAATCAGGCAAACGTAAACGGCAATAACTTGACAGCAATCATGTGGTAAAAGATGAGGCTACTGAAGGCCCTCTAAGCACTTGACGGCACAGCATTGGCAAACGGGGACTGTTCAGCCCTGGCAGAGTATTTCAGTCTCGGTTTGCTTTTGTCATAATTTAGATTCTTCATATTTAAAGCCTTTTATTTATTTATTTATTTTTTTTGATATTTTGTGTATCTTCTGTACAGGTGCCAGGCTGTAAATATAGCGAGAAACATCTAGTCCAGTTTTTTTAATTTGGGAGAGTGATGTGAGAGGATTACTATTCTTTGAAGTTTGAGAGATTTCTAGAATAATGAATAAAATACAGACTCAAAATAAATTCTAATAATAGTTTCCAACATCAGGCAAAAGTTTGCTGGCTACAAGGGAAAATAGCATGTTGAAATACGAGCACATTTGCCAACTTTCCGCCGCCTTTGCCAATGAGGTCTATAAATGAGTCAAGTGCGCTTTACAAGCTGCAGAAGAAAGATGGGTGTTTGTGTTTTTGGAAAAGGGAAGGCAAGAACGGCAGCTGAGAAACAATAAAACAAACAATGTGCGTCATTCAGAATGTAAGGTTTTTGGCTCCAGTAATAATCTTGTCTACGCATTTAATAAAAAGAAAGCTTCAAACATTTCTGTTTCCTTAACAGCGATTAGCCTGACTCACTGTAGCAAAAAAAAAAGACCTAGTTCTACACCTAGTGGTACCCCATCAATGGGATGTATAAATCTAAATGACTCTGATTGAAAGGAGCTCAAATAGGATAAGGATTTATAACTTTATATTCATCATTTTTTGAAATGTTAAGTGGATTATTTTATTTTATCTTCTATCACTGTCCAAAGTCTTACTACGCTGTTGATAAAACACGTGTTGTGGGTTTATGTGATTCGTTGCATCTGCCTTTCCTTCTCCCGGGCTGATCTCGTGTCTCTGCTCTGCAGGGTGCTGAACTGGCTGAAGCAGGGCTTTGAGAAAGTGGTACCCCAGCCGCCAGAGAGCCCGCCCCAGTCCAGCGCAGAGCCCCCCACTGACAAGGACACGACTGCAGCACAGAAAGGTCCGCTCCGCTGAAAATAACCCTCACCACAGTTTCATACCAAATACAGGCCATTCTTACCCTAAATATGACAATTGCCTTAAGCCAAACAGCATCAAGATACCAGAACTGAGTTGACGGAGTCTCAAAAATGCCCCCCTTCCCCAACAACCCGGCCATCCTGTTCTAGATGCTTTGTAAAGCTGGCCAAGTCATAACATCTTTGGTATTAAAGTACCCCTGACTGACTTTATCAGAGACCATTATGACCAGAATTACAGAATGATAAGTGTTGATTTAAGTTGAGCATTTCACTGTCCTTGCATGTGCGCTGTTCCTGAGTTTCCAATACGCTACATTCATTATGTCTGTCTGTTTCTTTCACAGTCACCTCCCCGCCACCTGAATCACCAAAACCTGCAGAGATGGATGCGAAGACTGCAGTGTAAGTTGTGCGGAAGGGGGCAGTCCTATGATGTTCATGGAGGGAGTCTAAGGCCGTGTTGGAATCTGCGCACTAACATACTACTCCCACTACCGACGATGTCAGAGTTAGGGGTAGGGTGGTCACTTATGCATTGGGAGTGATTTTGTGTTCGCGAAAAGCTCCCGGATGTATACAAGATCGGGCAGATATTTTGTGTGTGCATCATAAGCTCGCTATTCATACACAAATTGCCCAAGATGCAATGTGACGTAAACTGCCAGAAAAACTAGCTGCGGAATAAAAAGGGGAAGAAGCAACTGGAAGAGTTTGTTCGTAGCCAGTGGCGTGTAGTATGGCTGGTGTGCAGTGAGATTAGTGTATGTAGACCGTAGAGCGGTTTCGAGCACAGCCTTATATTTCACGTCACCACAGACCCCAATGTGCATCTCTTGAATGACTGAATAACTCAATCTTCGTAAGTGCTCTGCTTACATTTGAAGATAGGGGGTGCTGTTTGGCCTATTATTGTAGCCTGGCTGCATCTTCCAAAACAGTAGCAGAAGTCAACCCCTTAAACTCAAACGTTGTCACCTAAATTTTCCCTATAGTAGATTCAACAATAAAAAAAAAGCATTTTGTCCTATTTCCGGACAATGCCACTTATATGTTTTGTATCTACTGGTAGTAGCGCTTCACTGTAGTTTCATCACACTTACATTGAGAGGAATTTTCACTTGGGACACCATGTTTTTATGGCCATATAATTTCTTGAAATGGAAAATATCAAGATCTTGTGCAACATTGTAAACATGTTTCCCTGTAATTAAACATGACATATTTTGGGATCATTTAAAACCTTTGGATCTCCACTAGAATTTAAAATAGGACTGAAGTTCCATAGGTTTGAATACAGCAGCGGCATTGTATGGACCCATACATGGGACAGTGGCTTCTGTGAACCTGTCTGAGTCTAATGTAATGCGGTGAGATATTCAGTAGTCCAATGCAATATTTAAGGGACTCAAGTAAAGTCATTGGTTTTGTTCTGCATTGCTATCTCAGTGAGGAGGCACAGCCCAGGTATATGGTTAAACCGCTCTTAAAGTGCATACTACCTGTAGCACCATACATGCTTGCCTGCTCTGGCCTGCTTAGTTTGCTCTGCACAGAAAAGAGTCACACAAAATGAAGGGGACCAATTAGGCTGCTTGGAACCTAAGTTAATGCAGAAGGTCAGGCAAAATTGCCAATCAAGGCTGAAAATGTCTCAAAATGGCCCAAATATTAGCATAGATTAAAAAAATACTGCTAGTCTGGAATTTTATGGGCTTTTTTCTGACCTTACTCCTAGCCTGAACCAACATTGTTGCTGACATTGTTTGTATGATACTGGTCCAACTGGCTCACGTGGTTATCAGCGGAACCAGTGACACTAATTGATTGCAGAAAGACATGCTATTTCAAGCCCTTTATTGCTGCTTTCAAAGCACAGTGCAACAGCATTAGCATTAATGCTTGCTAAAGCATAGCATAGCATATGCAGGGTAGCACTACTGCTCAAGGAGTGTGGGGAAGAATTCCTTTTGTGCTCGCTTGACCTGAAACTCAGGTTAATTGGGGCCTAGGTCTCTTACGCTGCAGCGTCTGCGGGTACGTATATACTCCATCCATGCACTCTACTGCGGGAGCTCTTTTAACCAAGTTTCCACATGATATGTTTTCAACAACTTTGATTTAGATATCTCATAGATATCTTACATCAGTGAGTAACAATAGTTGCATATAGCGCTCTAAGGGTTAAGCTATGCAGACGATGAACTATGAAATATCAAATGACGTGAATTAAGACTTTACTTAAATGGCTTGTTTGTGGATGAAGGCAGCGTAAAATAGTTGTCTGTTTGAATGCTTCGTCTGAAGCGTGTTGTTTTTTGTAGTGTGGTAGGCTGGATTGTGCAGGGACTGGGACGAATAATACCGCAGCCAGTGGTGAAGTCCAAAGACGGAGGGGTGAGCCAGCCCAAATATACACATTATAATATACATGTGACTTACAGCTGTTCGGTTCCTTTAGGTTTCCGTAGTTTCAAAAATACCTGGGATACTGCAGATATAACCACCATAGATATCTGCAAACATCCTCTTGATATAACTTTTGCGCATTACTAATGACACTGTATAAGTGCTGGGCATATTTCAGTAGGGGATTGGGGTCTGACTATTGGGTGGTTTGCACAGGAAATGATTACTCTGACTATTGGGTGGTTTGCACAGGAAATGATTACTCACCACAGATGTACACAGTGTATGTACAGTCAGGTCTGAAAATATTTGGACTTTGATAAAGTTATTCTAATTTTACAACAGCATATTGAAGTTGAATTTATTTGAGGAATATAATCTCAAAATGCAGACTTTCTTAATTTGAAGGTATTCACATCTGAATAGGAATGCAGCACTGATGATGTGTGGCACCAACCTTTTTAAGGGACCGAAAGCGATTGGACAATTTGCTGCTAAGTTTTTCCACAGCCAGATGTGTTATTTGCTCAATATATGAAGAGTTTGGTTCAAAAACGCAATAAGTGCCAAAATTACAAAAATTGAGATAATGCCATAGACTGGTAGTCCTGTGCTTCTTACACATGGTGCAATAATCTGTTTTTAGGAATTCATACCATAAGATGTATTTTTTCATGGTCAAAGTTTGTGTTTTTCTATAAAATGCAATGGGCTCCAACATAGAAAAAGCTGATTTACTCAAAATGTGTAAAATGGATATATTGCATTTTGGAAACAAACTCTTCATATAATTTACAAACAAGCAGATAAAAGGTCTGGAGTTTATTTCAAGTGTTGTGCTTGCATTTGGATTCTGACACTGTTAACTCTCAATATGAAGTCCTAAAGGCTCTCTCTGTCTGAGAAGCAAGCCCTTTCAAGCTGAAAAATCAAACAAACCCATCAGTGAGGTAACTAAAGCATTAGAGGTGGCCAAATCAACTATTCAGTACATCCTTGAGAAAGAAAAAACCCTTAACAACAGTGGACCAGATCAGACAGGAACACTCTCCTGCAGGAAGGTCTACCTGTCAAAGTCAGCAACACCGCCGTAAATACGTGCAGAGCAAAATTTTAACCATTGATAAGCCGCAAAAAAAAAGGGGATGACTTGATTAGATTTGCTATCAAACAACTTTGAAAGGCCTGTACAGTTCTGGAACAACGTCCAATGATTAGATGAGACAAAGATCAACTTGTAACGGAAGTATGGGAGGACAAGAGATTGGAGAAGGGAAGTAACTACTTACGATCTTAAGCATACCAGCTCATCAGTGGAACACGTTAAAGGTATTGCTTTAGTCTGGGCATCGATGGCTGCCAGTTGAACTCGTTCCCTTGCATGTATGAAGTGATTGCTGGCAAATGCAGCAGGAAGAATTCTGAAGTGTATTGGGCTATTTCATCTGCTCTGACTAGCCAAGTGCTTCAAAAGTCATTAGCTTCGCTGCTCTGATAGACAGTGACCTGAAGTGCTCCGCAAAATCAACCCAAGGCTTTTAAGGCAATAGAGTGGAATTTTCTGCAATGGCCAAGTCAGTCAACTGACCTGAATCCAATTGAGAATGCATTTTTCTTGGCAAAACTGAAAGCAAAAAACCCCATGAACTGAGCAGCTGCAGTGAAGACTGGCAGCGCATCACCAATGAAGAAATCCTGCATCTGTTTAAGTCGAGGGGTTCCAGACCTCAGGCATTTACTGCAAAGGATTTGCAACCAAGTACTGAACATGAAAATATATTATTTCCTCTCAGTTCATATTATATTTGATCAGGCTCTGAAAAGAAGCTGAAAGTCTTCACTTGAAGGCCATTCTGATGGTGTCACTTCAAATCCATTGTGATGAAATGTACAGCAGAAATGATGTCACTGGCTAAATATTTAGACCTGACTCTAACAGAGCCCTGCTACATATAGAAACAAGCAGTGAAGGCTTTATGAGGCTTCCTGCAGAGAGACACCACATTAGGTAGTAATGCAGTCATTGAGGAACAAATATCAAAATCTTCATACTCCAGATGTACGCAGACCTTTTGTGGTTGTCCCTGTTTTACGGTCTGAGTGTTGTTTCATGATCCTCACAGCCAGTGTATGCTTTGTACTTGAATTGGTGCAAAGATTGGGACAGCTTGCTAAATAATATACTACATTGCAGTTATTCAACTGAAGCTGTCCATGAAGTCTCGCCGTGGATTTGATGTAGGGCAAAGTGGGGTTAGAGGCCTAATAGTTGCTCTGGCCTTACGGTGGCTTCACTGAAGTTTGAACCCCAACCCCTCTAAGCCTTTGGAAAATGGTATCCTTGGACATTTCCTCTTTTTTTTGGCATAACTCTGGTCCTCATATTGACATTAACTAATACCATACTCTAATAGTGATCAAAAGCTTACAATCAGGATTAGAGACTCAAAACTCTTACATTAAACCTGTGCAAAGGAGGCCACTGAACACACCTCACTGTTTTAAAGCATGTAGAAAGCCATTTGAAAAATTCATTTGAAAGCCCTGACATTTGAGAGCCTGTACAGTGGAACCCACATTTTTTTAAAGCACTGGTTGATAAATTTCGGAAGCCTGAAATTTACCTGCAGAAGATAGTTGTTTTTGAAAAATTGAGGAGGATCTAGCCAACTCCAGAATAAGTATTTGTCCCAGTAATAAAATGTGAATTATGTAAGACTTCCATCGTAGGTTTCCCTCTGCATTTCATGCCTCGAAATGAAGCTTCGACCGCACATGTAGGCCAACATGTGTGATGCAGATGTTAACTGTTTTGAACAGGCCATTTTTACTTCACCCACTACAGTTGACAATTTTTCCATTGTTGCGAGTCATTATTCCTGAACAGCCAGTCTGAAAATGTGAAATTTAATGGCCAAACCCTTCGATTATACCTGAAAATCTACTCTTTAAGGAAGTCTCAATTGTTTAATGGCAAAACTAATGAGATGCCATACAGAACCAAAATGATGAAAATTTTGTCACCGTGCAAATATCCACAGACCTGACTGTGCATCCTGTTCAATACCTTTTGTAAGGAATATAATGCATGCAATAAATACACAGGAACTATTATGTTATGGTGGTATATATGCTATATTCTGTAAAAGTATATGAGACAGCAAGCATTGTGTAAATGTCCTGAAAATTAATGTTTGTAAGCAGTCTAATTGGTCCCACTTCTCATTTCTGCTTATCAGGAGTGCAATATCACCATGCAGAACGGTAAGTTAGACTCGTCTTCCTCTGACATATTATCACTGTCACAAACAGACTGGAAAATAAACAAGTGGTAAGCTTTTAGTGGGCAGTGGAATGCCTGTGTATAATCATGAGCCCTCTAACTGGTGCTGCAAACCGCTGATTTCCCATAAACTGAAAGGGAAATCATAACCGTGACCTGTGGCCGCGCACAAAGTAGTCATTGTGTGAATGAAAACTCCATCAGCTCCAAAAATAGACTAAATGAATCCGAGTCATACATCCTCTCCAGGCAGGAAATACTTCTCTGCATTAGTGACCGCTCGATTTTATATTTCCAGGCATGCCGGCCTGCAGTTACATAACTCTTCCAGCGGGTAGCGTCAGAGTCAGACGGTAGTGAGGGCAGAGCCGTACAGACTGTGGTTTGCCTGTCCTAGCAGAGAGAGCATGTGCATGCATTGACTCCATTTTTAGACTGTGATGTAGAGACTGGGCACGAACTCTGAGGCTAACCCAGCTACTCTTCTTCTTCTGTTTCAGGGGCAGGAACAGTGAGAGCCCCTTAAACAAAAGCAGAATGAAGACTGTGGAGGCGTCACAAACACACGCACAGGCCTTCTCTCTGACGGGAAAGATTCAGATGTAGACCTGCCGCTGCATAGTCAAGAGAGAAGAAAAAAATCACAAGTGTATTCAGACGGACTGACAGACATGCACAGACCAACAAACATTTAACCCTTTGAGCGCCGAATACATTTTCAAGGAATTAAAAATGTCGTTATCCTGAGCTGTTGAAAACCTATCGTGTGGCAACTTGTTTAAAAGAGCTCCCGCATTGGGGAGCTCTTTTAAACAAGTTGCCACACGATAGGTTTTCAGCAGCATCTGACTTGGATATCTGACATCATTGGGCAACTTAAGTTGTCCACGGCGCTGAAAGGGTTAAGCGCATCGTTAGAGGAGCAGCCTATGGGCTGGTCTCGCAATCAACTAGCTGCTTTCTTTGCTTAGAAAAACATGCAATTACAGCAACTCAGCTCAGCAGTCGAGCAGCTGTCAGCTTTCCCCTCCCCGTGATGACAGAGCACTTCTTGTCTGTTGACTATGGCTATTAACAGTATGAAGTCATAATTATGCTGAATGTAAAAGAACAGTTTGGTTTTTATTGATGGAGGCACACTGACTGGCTCCTTAGCCCTTCCTTGGCCAGACAGTTGCAGAGTAAGTTGAGGTGATGGAGTTTTTTCCTATATTGCTTTAATCCCTTTAAAGAGCAAAATCAGATATATGGAATATTGGAATGTTTTAATGCTATTGAAAAATATATTCTGGTTTCGAAAAAAAGTCAATAAAGCTGTGCTCGTCAAAGGGTTTAAAACTGGCCTTTGGTCATTCCAGACATCTGTCTTAGATCTGTCTCAAATCCGAGTGGGCCTCTAGGGCTGTGGAGCTGTGAAATTTCAGCATCAACCAGACATGGGTTGAATCATTATCATGTTAAATCGTGAGAAGCTTGTGAATTCCCACTGATTAGGCAGCTAAAATTGGTGCACAACATGTTTTTGTGTTTGGGTTTTTACCAATTTTCTAAGAGAATTAACTCAGAGAAATTTTAACCCATGTCTGTTGAATATGAGCTTTCTTCTCCGAGTACAAGTGCAATATCCTTGTTTTTTGTGCTCTTAGCTGTTAGCACTATCAAGGCTGCTAATGTATTACAGACATGATAAAATATATGAATTTGTGCAATATTATTAATAAAAAAGAACTTAACCTAAAGGTTTGCTTTACTGTCATCTTTTGAGCTTTGTGAACTGGAGACTGGTAGGTTGGATATTTATATTTTTTTCACTTAATTTAAGTGAAAAAAACAGATGTGCTCATGTAACTGGTAACTAGCTGATCAGTTATTATGTGAAATATTGACTGAGAATGCTTTTTTTTAAAAAATGTCTTCCATGTCTTGAAACATAAGTACTAACACAATGATGAAATGAGCAATAAGTTAAGTTCTGGCAAGAACGAGCTAATTGGAATTAAAGAGACTGTAGGATAAAAAATGTGCCTCTCTATATTGTGGATGCCCAATGTGCTCTATAATATTTTGCCCAAAATGAGGGCTTACTGTTTACTGCAGAGATCGCAGACAGAAAAACAGAGGCTACAAGTTCTATTCCAAATCTAAAAATATGGAGTACGAGTGCAGGAACACATTAAAATATTTGATATTTGAATTCAGGCAAATCCAAATCGCAGTATTCCACAATGGCTTACACTGCACATGAAAAAAAAACAATGACAGAACACTTTGAGCGAGCAGCTCGCCTGGATTTAACACGCATTTGTTTACAAACATATGTAACCACAGTATTTAATTGACATATCTTTTGCTTTTGATCTTCCGGAACAATCTGGAAGGCACTGTGACTAAATAATAGACCAGGGTTGGCAGAATTATTCTTGTGCTAACACCACTCAGTGTTCAGCATCAGTTAAGTTTTACATTCCCTGTCAGTCTTGACATGAATGGGGTCAGTTTTAGGTGTTGATCTTTGGAGTTGATGGCCCGTAGTTGACTGTGTGGAATTCGGATGTCTCCCCTCCTAGACTGTGTTGTTCAGGAGCCTGAGGCCATGGTTCTGGAGGATGTGGACTCAGACTGGGAGAATGAGGATCAGCTGGAGCGGACAGATCAGGTTGAAAAGCCAGAACTCCTACAGTGGGCAGAGCAACAGAGGCAGCCTGCGCAGCTAGTGCAGCTGGAACAGTCAGTGCAAACTGAGCAGCCAGAACAGCTAGAACAGTCAGTGCAAACGATGCATCCAGAGCCCTTAGAACATGTAGAGCAGCTTGGGCGATTGGAGAAAATCAATGGATATGAGACGCTAGAGCAGCGAGATCAGTCGGCGCAAACTGTGGAGGAACTGTCAGATCTTTTAGAGCAAATTGAGGACAAACGACTGGACAAAATGGAGACAGAACAGTCTGAGCAGGTAGCGCAGCCAGAGATGGTAGAACAAATTCAGGAGGAACAACCAGAGCAGATAGAACAGTCAGAGGAAACAGAACAGGAAGAAATAGAGGGAAGGACAGAAGAAGGTTGGAATGAGGAACAACAGCTGGAGATGTTGGAACAGCTAGAAGAGGCAGAGCAGGCTGGGCAGCAGGGGGCGCTGCACGGGACGCATCAGGACCCGTGTTTTGTGGTGCTGGAGCACAGAGAGACACAGACTGAAACCCCAAACGGGGGACACTTCCTGCCCCAGGTGCTGGAGGACATGGGGACTCAGACGGACAGATGTACACCTCTGAGGGACAGAATGAAGCCGGAGGTTGGAATTGTCACCTTAGAAACGCTGGAGGAAATGTGAGCGGGAGACACGTTCCATTTTTTGTCAAAATTTTGACATGAATTTTGAGGGTCAAAGTCTGATTGAGATTTGTTCCTGACTGGCTGCTGTTTTCCTCTTCTTCTCTGATTCCTCAGACTGAGGGAGGAGAGGAAGGAGTCCGTGAGGCTGGCGGGGGATGTGGCTCGACAGGCCGCTGAAATCGCCATCCGGCAGTTGGGGCAGGAGCAGACGACACGGTCAGAGCCGGAAAAAGACGGCGAAGAGAAGTGAGTCTGAACATCCATACTGACCCTCACAACAACCTGACCTTTCCCCGCTCGCAAACATACTCCCGTTACCCCACTCGCAAACATACTCTTGTTACCCTGCTCCCAAACATACTCCCGTTACCCTGCTCCCAAACATACTCCCGTTTCCCTGCTCTCAAACATACTCTTGTTACCCTGCTCCCAAACATACTCCCATTACCCTGCTCCCAAACATACTCCCGTTACCCTGCTCACAAACATACTCTTGTTACCCTGCTCCCAAACATACTCCCGTTACCCTGCTCACAAACATACTCCCGTTACCCTCCTCCCAAACATACTCCCATTACCCTGCTCCCAAACATACTCCCGTTGCCCTGCTCGCAAACATACTCCCGTTACCCTGCTCCCAAACATACTCCCATTACCCTACTCGCAAACATACTCCCATTACCCTGCTCTCAAACATACTTCCGTTACCCTGCACCCAAACATACTCCCGTTGCCCTGCTCGCAAACATACTCCCGTTACCCTGCTCACAAACATACTCTTGTTACCCTGCTCCCAAACATACTCCCGTTACCCTGCTCACAGACATACTCTTGTTACCCTGCTCCCAAACATACTCCCATTACCCTACTCTCAAACATACTCCCATTACCCTGCTCTCAAACATACTCTTATTACCCTGCTCACAAACATACTCCCATTACCCTGCTCACAAACATACTCCTGTTACCCTGCTCCCAAACACATTAACCTGTATAAATAGCGGTTCACAGTGCCCAATAGCGAGGCACAGTGCCCACTGATTTTCGTTGTAATTCTGCACTCAAGAGATTAGGTATAGCCAATAATTGGCCACAGATTTTCCAAGCCTTTCCTCCAGATCTTTAGATGACAGGGAAATCTACAACAACCTGCAAATGCTATCGAACAATTGCTTGAGGCCACTGCACTAATGGTTGAACAGTGTCAAATGGCTCAATCAATGTAAGGACCTGAATTGAGTCAAACATTTCACACAACTTTGACTGGAAAATGCTGATGTTTTTTCTGTACCACCTCAGTTGTTGCAGTAGCCAAATTTGTTACGCTGTGTTGGCTTGGCAACACACATTGAGAGTAAAAGTTAAAGAACAAATTCTCTGAATCACAGTTTAGCTAGATATGATAGTTGTGTGCCTTGCTGGAGCTTAAGTCTCACAGCAATGAGGTTTGCCGGGACTTGGGTTGATTGGTCCCAGAGGCATGACTATATCCTGCCCAGGCTAAACATTCCTCTCTAACACTGTCAACGTGGCACTCAGGTCTCAGGAGGGATTCACAGAGCCAAGAGCTCCGCGCACAAACCGGGCTGTTCAGGAGGTTCGGTGTGGCGGCTCAGTGATTCGTCCTTAGTTACAAACTCCTGCCACTGATGTGTGAAACTGCCGTCAGTAATTAGCCCGCTGTTAGTCCTCGCAAAGACTGCCAGAATCCAAGAGGAAAAGAATGAGGACGACAGTAAGTCCTGTCCACACCCTCGCTTCCTGTTTTTCCTCCCCTTGCCGAAGAGTTTTCTGGAACTTCTCTGTTTTCTTTGCCAGCTGCATAAAAAGCCAGATGTCCTCATTTGAGTGCATTCCATCTGCAGGCCTGTCCTTCTCCCTGTCCTGTATTGCATAAGAAAAATACACATACACAGCTGAATTTACAAACCCCACCACACACACTTATACAACCAGCTCGACGAGACATTCAAACAGGTGTACACTGATCTGATAAGGTGTAATTCTTGAAGAGTTACATATACTCCGTATGAGTTATATAACGTCAACATAGGGCCCAAAGTGTGGCTCATAGTTCACACTACGAGCACAAGATAATTTGTCATAAACTTGAAGTGAGGCGTGATCACATATGAGGAACATATATGACATCAAGATGAAGAGGAGAGTGCTTGACGAGTATGCCCTATGTGGCTAGTATAGGGTGCATATGTATCGGCATAAAGTGTTGATGGCATTGGGAATCTGGCTGGATGAATATGGTGCCTAAATGAGAATGTTCCCAGAGATGGATCGTCATCTCATGCATATTTGATTGGAGTGGAAAAAATTCTGATTCACTAATCCATAAAATCAATTCAAGCTTGAATGGGCTGAGATGTGATGACTGGGAAAGTGCTCAGTTTTGAAATGACTACAGTAAACCATTACACAATTTACAGACAGGAGCCCAGTTCTTTGGAAGGTGACCTCCGTTTGCAGAAGAAAATGGTCTGTCATAAGCAGACGCTGATCAGTTCGTACTGCTAAGTAAAGAAAGACATCTACCTTCCATTTCGTATTATGGGTGCTTCAGTACCTGTCAGCTGTGTAAAATGTAAAATGTAAAAATATGGAATTTAAATTTTGATACAGTTTTGAACACTATTATTTAATTATGATTGCTGGATGTAGGCTGGTATTTACCTGTAAAAGCATAAATATTTGTGCTTTACATAATATTGCTTGATTTAGAGCAGCTGCCTTTTAGTTGCACTGCCAGAATCCTCATCCTTACTCTCCGTTGTTTGTTTTTTTTTTTGATAACAAGAAAACCCTCTGGTTTTTAAAGAGGTCAATTGGAGGTTAAGAGAAAAAATATGCTTTTTTTGACAGTTTTTGACAGTATTCAAATATTACTTTCCCAGGCACCTTGCCAAGCTTTCATTCTTACAACCATTCAACCTATACAACAACCTATACAGTACAGGCCAAAAGTTTGGATACACCTTCTCATTCAATGTGTTTTCTTTATTTACATGACTATTTACATTGTAGATTCTCACTGAAGGCATCAAAACTAAGAATGAACACGTGGAATTATGTACTTAACAAAAAAGTGTGAAATGCCTGTTACTGAAAACTTGTCTGATATTCTAGTTTCGTCAAAGTAGCCACCCTTTGCTCTGATTACTGCTTTGCACACTCTTGGCTTCTCTTGATGAGCTTCAAGAGGTCGTCACCTGAAATGGTTTACACTTCACAGGTGTGCCTTGTCAGGGTTAATTAGTGGAATTTCTTGCCTTAACAATGAGGTTGGGACCATCAGTTGTGTTGTGCAGAAGTCAGGTTGATACACAGCCGACAGCCCTATTGGACAACTGTTTGATACATAAGTACATAATTCCACGTGTTCATTCATAGTTTTGATGCCTTCAGTGAGAATCTACAATGTAAATAGTCATGAAAATAAAGGAAACGCATTGAATGAGAAGGTGTGTCCAAACTTTTGGCCTGTGCTGTATATAGCTGGACAATTCACAGAAGAAATTTTGGCTACATACTTTGCTCGTGACCTCTGTAACTCTTCCACATGTGGAAATAAATCTGCTTGCTTTGAGCTCGAATTGAACACCACAACACGGCCACTCAGACTAAGAAATCAGTGCATGGAGTGGTTGCCTGTATGTTAAAAAATTTTAATGATTTTTAATGTATTTTTCTGCCTGTTAGAGCCACCCAGCCTCTCTTGTAGGCTGAGCACTGTGGTCACTCTTTGGCTTCCGGTCATTATATCCTTCTTAGGTGCTTGGTATGTAGTCACGGGTGCTATCCATAAGTATTACCGTATCCCCGGCAACGACTTGGGAATCCTTTGGATCAGTAACTGTCACACCGCGTCCACGTTCATGGAGATTTCCTTGTGAGCACTCAACAGGGCACCTGTTTCAACTTGCCTCACAGGGTCTGGGGAAACACATCGGCCAGGAGGCAACCGACTGTGTAATTGTTGGTGTATTTAGAATAGCCTATTTTGTTTTAAATGCTTCATAAAAACCTAACCTAAGCATATCTGACAGAATTAGAAGGTATATTGATCACAGGCTGAAGCCACGGACTTCCCAATTTTTCTAGGCACCTTTTTTGAAGATCTGTCTGGTTTGATGAGGTTTGCGTTTGGAAAGAGACCTGCCCCTTACCTCTCCCCATCATTTGCTGATGTTCATCAACTTATCCAGATGCTATAGCAACACGCGGATTCGTCATAGCAACTGCCTCCCTCTTCCGAGTCACGAGTGTCCCTCCTCGACGGTTGCCATGGTAACTCCCATGGTTATCAGGCTGCGCGCTGATCCAAGCTGACGCCGCAAAGCGATGGCGCAGTTCCACGAATTTTCCAAACAAATCAGCTTTACTTGTGCGACAAATCCAGATTGAAATACTCGGAACTTTATGCATTTTTTATGCGTGTTATTTTTGTGTATGTCCGAGAAGAGCAACGAGCTTGTTTGCCGATAAACAATTTATTCTCACGTATATGTCTTGACGGCGATCATTGTCAACTTCACTCACTGAAGAAAATTCTATTAATTGAAGTAAGTGGCCCGCATATTTGCCGAAATATTGGATTCGTTTTCATCTGCAAGTGGTTTTATTTTATGCAAATCGTAATGTGTCACACCCATAGCACTGCTTGATTGTCATTTTCAAAAGTTGATAAGCTTGATTTTTAAGCTTTTCTTTTTAACGTGGTCGTTTTCACCTAACGTTAATTGCATGTTCGATTATTGGTTATCGACCATTTCGGCGGCCTACCGAGAAAAAAATGGTGATACGTGTTTATAGCGTGGAAGAAACCCAGAACAACCACTGTGGTAGCGCTTTTATATCTTGAATCCAACAAGTATGTTTTCTCACCTTGCGGGTGTGGCTTGAGAAATTCATTGTTTAAAATATCACAACGAACTAGTCATCACTTTGAGAGGCAGAATATCTTATAATTTCAGCATTACAACCACTTGTCTATGCGGCTTTGCGTTTCATTGTTATTCAACGTGGCCATCTTATTAATATTTGAAAACAGAACCATTCGCCCTCTCAGTCTTCTCTGGGTTTGAAAACTAGAGGATTACATCATTGCGAGGGTCTGTTTTCAGAATACCATGTTTGAGATTGATCGGTTTAGTCGTCTTTGGTGTTTTGGCTACTAATAAGTACTCATGACATGATGTTGGAGTCCTTTAATAAATTTGATGCCGGAATATGATTTATTCCTGAAAAATGCGCAAAGTAAGATATGGTTCAGATATGGTAGTCAAATTCATATTCCTGTCCCTGTAGGGCGCCTGTCGTAAACTTTGCTTTCTTTGTTTTCTGCGTTCCTGATGGGGGGGAGAGGGGGGTGCTTGTATTGCTACACTTGTGAGAACCAACTGTGTGTGTGTGTGGTGTGTGTGTGAGAAGGGGTATTGAAAACTTAGCCAGGTGCTTATATGCCTGACTGTCCCTGGACTGATTTTGTCATTGTGACAGCATCACAACTGCGAAAGATACAGTCACGAAACTTTACAGGTGTGTAGTTGAGATCAAAATGCAGGCCAAGTTCAGAAGTGGGTATGGTCTATGCACGGGCACCGGAAGCAAGGGGGTTGATCCAATCGCAAGATGGTCTCTAATTTTATTTATTTATTCATTTACTCATTCTATTATGACTCACAGTATTATGATACTGTATGCTGGGTATTTAGCATTTTGTTATTGTGGTCGCAAGAGAAGCAAGGGTATTCGGGCCTTAAAAACACACTGGCAGTTAACAGATCCTATCCTCCTCAGGTGCCAGGTGGATTTGGGCCCAGTCGATACATTACCCAAACCAGAAGAAGAAGAAAATCTAAAAGAACAGGTGGATGAAAATGTGGTGACCGAACAGCCAGCGGCAACAGGGACAAGCTGTCCCCCTCCAGCGGTTGCCCAGGTAGTGACGTACCAGTGGTAACTATGGCTGTCTTAGCAACATAGGGGCTTGATGGCTATAGCCTGAGACGGAGTCTCGCTGATTCCTCCAGATGCTGATTAAATTCAGTTTTTTCCTTGTTTCTGCAGGTGGACGAGGTCGCTGAGCAGGGATGTGGAGGTCAGTCTTTTGAATACTCTCTTAAAGCCAAATTTCAGAATTTAAATGGAGCTTGGAATATTACAGCACACAGGAATGTTGTATTTGCACAGACATCACTGAAAATATTGTGATTTTATCGGACAATATATTTGTTGACCCGTTGATAGTGTTGGTACATTTTTAGTAGCGATTAGATGTACGCTGTTTTCAAATAGATCTACCATAGGACCTCCTTCTGCAAAATATGGCCTCAGTATGTCTGTCTTTGTTTGTTACTGTGCATGGGTGTGTGTGTGTGTGTGTGTGTTTTTGTGCCATTTTGCGTTTATGTGCAATCATGAGTGTGAGATTAGGAGTCAGCTCCACTGTGCTACAGGCTTTAAACCACAGTCCTTGTGCACTGTTCCACACTAGTCATACTGATAGCCTGCTCAGATAAAGAGCTTGGTCCAAGTTACAGTGGTGCCACTCCCATAAAAAAAGCTCTTGAGCTTATCTCAGTATAGGAGCCGTAGGAGTGAAAAATGTGAAACCTCTCTGCTGAAGCCATTTTGCCCAAAATTGAACCCTTGAACTACAAAAGATGAATCTGTGGAGACACAAAGGAGCCTGTTGGAACCATGTTGTCCAAGGAGTGCATGACCAATGACCCATGTCTTGGCCAGCAAAAGAGAGAGCAGTTATTGACCTGTCCGTGAAAGGATTGTTAAAGTGGGATTTTCATTTTGCTTGTCCCAGTATTATTATTATTATCTATTTCCTCTCTTGTCTGGCTGTCTTGGGTAGTTACAGTGTTTTGTTGGCAATTTCAAGCCTCCCCCACTTTGTATCTGAGTATGATTGCTGTCAGTGAATAGTTTTGGCTGCTGCAGGAACTAACAGGAGAGAACAGAGCAGAGATTTCCCCTCAGGACTGGTGATGTAAGCCCTTGAGATGCAATCAGAGTGCAATTAGCCACCAGGCTGGGGAAAGCTCGGTCATTAGCTCAGTGGGAAAATCAAACTCATTTTTGTTTGGTGGAGTGCTGTGTTAGGGGTTTGGTTGCACTACCTGGAGTAAAGCTGACTGTAATATTGTTCAACGCTAATACGTGTGTGGGTGCTTGCTTCTGCACAAGAAATTCTCATCCTGAGTCGTTATATAATGACACGACCTGACCAAACCTTGATATATGACAAAAACAGAGGCTTTTGGCATTCTTATCAGACGTATACAGTTAGGGGTGGGAGTTAGGGGCTAGGCTGTCAAAGAGGAATGCTGAAATCCTCAACTTTCATCGTATTTCAATATTTGGTCTGGTAGCATCACTATATGAGGAGTCTGGATGAGAATAGGCTCTCCTGTATTACAACACTTGTCACTGTCTGTACTGCTCTTTGCGATGTTACATGTCACTGTCTGTACTGCTCTTTGTAATGTTACATGTAACCGTCTGTACTGTATTGTGTGATGTTACATGTCATTGTCTGTACTGCTCTTTGTAGTGTTACATGTAACTGTCTGTACTGCTCTGTGTGATGTTATGTGTCACTGTCTGTACTGTTCTGTATAATGTTACATGTCACTGTCTGTACTGCTCTGTATAATGTTACATGTCACTGTCTGTACTGCTCTGTGTGCTGTTACATGTCACTGTCTGTACTGCTCTGTATAATGTTACCTGTCACTGTCTGTACTGCTCTGTGTGATGTTACATGTCACTGTCTGTACTGCACTGTGTGATGTTACATGTCACTGTCTGTACTGCTCTGTGTGATGTTACATGTCACTGTCTGTACTGCTCTGTGTGATGTTACATGTCACTGTCTGTACTGCACTGTGTGATGTTACATGTCACTGTCTGTACTGCTCTGTGTGATGTTACATGTCACTGTCTGTACTGCTCTGTGTGATGTTACATGTCACTGTCTGTACTGCTTTGTGTGATGTTACATTCACTGTCTGTACTGCTTTGTGTGATGTTACTTGTCACTGTCTGTACTGCTCTGTGTGATGTCACATGTCACTGTCTGTACTGCTCTGTGTGATGTCACATGTCACTGTTTGTACTGCTCTGTGTGACGGCTCTCCTGTCGCCCCCCTCCCCCACCCCCCAGTTCCCAACACTTGCAGCGCTGTGCAGAGCTGTGTTAGGCAAGTTCCCTATGTGTCTCCATGCCTGGACCGCGTCAGCCTTTTTCTGCAAGAGAACAACATCTCTCTGCCAAAAGCTCGCCTCCCAGAGGGCGTGTCCCAGCTGAGCCAGCATTTACCGCAACTTCCAAAACTTCCCCAGCTGGGACAGCTGACGCAACACCTGCCCAAGCCATCGCTGCCCCAACAACTCCCCAAGCTGCCAGTTCAGTTGCCTAAACTGCCCAAAGAACTGCCCAAGCTGCCCCAACAGCTGCCCCAGCTTCCACTTCAACTGCCTAAACTGCCCCAGCAACTGCCCAAGCTGCCTCAGCAACTACCGCAGTTACCCTTGCAGCTGAACAAAGTGCCCTCATTCACCCGGCAGTGCTTCATCAACGTCCGCGACCGCCTCAACTCCCTCAAGCCCGAACCCGCGCCGCAGGATGCCTAAGCACCCAAAGCCAGACCTGGAGTTAAACCGGCTAGTGCGGCAGACCCCCCTGCAGTCTCACCCGCGCACCCCCTCCCCGTCCTCCCCCAGCAGTGTGCTGGAACTCCCCAATGTGCCCAGCTACCCTCGCCTGCCCCCCATTAGCAGGCAGGGCTCAGGTCTGTCCAATCCCGGCTTCCAGGCTGATGATGGCCCCTCCGCCCGGCTCTCAGGTGAACTGGCTGCTCTCGTAGGCGTGCTCCGCCCCTACTGTGGCTGTGCTGTGCTGTGCTGTTCCATAGTGCTCTGTGTCCTACAGTTACATGTTGTACGTTGTTCTCATTAACCCTTTAAAGGATGAGTTCTCAAGTATGTGCTTTCACCGTTTCTAACTGATCATTCTACCGCTGATGCTGATGACAATAACTTTTGGTAATTGAGAGAAATGCAAAAGAGTTTGAAGATTACTGAAACATACTTGCTTAAAAACAAATTTCAAGGAAGACCCACTGAAACCAACGCACGGAGAAGGTTGTATCGTCCTGTTGTTGTCATTTCAATTCAAGTCTTGAAATTTATCCTTGTTTTGTCTTTCCCATATGTTCTAGAACTATACTCAACACAAGAAGTTAAGGACCACTGAGTTTTTTTCTTTGTTATATTGTCTTGTTCTGAGCTTCCCAAGACACTGTTATTCTGTGGCGAGAGCTCATGGTAGTCACACAAGATATTGAAATGACTTTGGACATTGTTTGATGTTTTGATTTAATGGTCTTAACATTGGTGTGACTCTGTCTTCCCTGTCGATACCCTGTTTTGCTGTAATAAAAAAAGTCATCTGCATTTTGTCTTGGATTAACACCAATGACGTAAGCAGCACTTGGGATCTATGTTCAGTTTTCTCATTTAACATACTGGAGTCAAAAAATTGAGTGTTCCTTAACTTCATTTGTTGATTACATTTATTAGAGTGACCTGTGCCTCTGTTCCCAGTCTGGTAGATACTGTTTTTTTTTCTAAAGAGAGTTCTGGATCAGAGGTGGCTCGTCCCAATCCTGTAGGGCCAAGGGATCTGCTGGAACTAGCTGTTTCTCAGAAATTGATTACCTAAAGCAGCTGATTACACAGTTAGTGCATCTTATTCGGTTTCTTGGGTCTGAAGTGCTCACTGTTAAAACAAAATTCGCCACTCTTGGACTAGAGAAATCCAACCTCAGTTCTATTATTTTGTTGGCCTCCAGTGACTTTCATTGACTGTTTTCTGTTGCTATCTTGACTCCTTGAATTGGCTTTTCCTCTGATTTCCCAATAATCATGATGTCCTGTCTGTTATTGTCCAGTAGGCTCCAGACTCAGCATGCGCCCTGCTGTGAATATAGAGGATGTGGATTCAGAAGGAGAGGCTGGAGGGGGTCCCCAAAATGTGCCCCGAATCCTTACCCCACAGGACCAAAACCTCAAGACCCTGACCGTTCCTGGCGTTTCCATGGCACCTAGGAGGTGAGCTGTGCTTGTGTGAACTGCATGTCGATTTCCCCCTGGGGAGTTCCCTCTGAGGACCCCAGATCAGAAAACATGCCGACAGTGCTGTGAAAAAGTATTTGCCCCTTACAAATCTATTCTATATTGTTCTTATTTGACATGTTTAAATGTTTCATATCATCCAACTAGTTTTGATAACAAAGAGAATGAGAGTGAACACAAACTGCAGCTTCAAACTGATCGTTTAATTTATTGAAGGCGAAGAGTTACTCAAATCTTTATCACCCATGCAAAAATATAATTGCCCCCCAAAACAATAGGAGCTTGTGCCACCCTTGGTAGCAACAACTGCTGCCAAACATTTGCAAGAATTGGTGATAGGAGCGGTCTGATATACTGCAAAACTGTTGTAAATCAGGAGATGAGAGGAAGGAAGGGGATTTTTTGTCGATGTCTGCACTACCAGTAATAAGACCAGCTTCGCCAAGTCAATGCTTGCATGACAAAATGCGATGAGCATTGCGCAGCTCTGCAGCCAAATAACATTGTGGATACACAGATATGAATATGAAAATACCGCAAAATTCAAATAAACGCTACATTCGAGTCAAAGCTGGAGTTCACGTCCTGGAATTAAATGCTACAAATCACTATTATATTAGCTAGCGTTCGACCGCGCGCATATATGAGCGGCAGTTCACTCGTCGACATTTTGACTGTTGAGCCGTCATTATCGGCAAGCAAGTCCGCCTTGCGATGTGCGGTATTGTATATCAGATCGCTCCTATTAGTCTTTTACAGTGCCAGGGAGGAATTTGGCTTACTTTTATTCACTGAATTATTTTAATTCAGCCACTTTGCTGGGTTTCGATAAGCTCATGTCCTGTTATCTCAATCAGACCCAAGTCAGAACATTTCCCTGAGCCACTCCAAACCCTGCATTTTGCTCCTTTTGAGCCATTCAGTGGTGGTCTTGTTTGTGTGCTGCGGATCATTGTCCTGTTGTATAACCCAACTGCGCTGAAGCTTTAGGTCACTAAGCGATGTCCGGACGTTCTCTCTCAGGATATTGGCTGAGAGCACAATACATGGTTTTATCAATCATGGCAAGTCACTCAGGTCATGAAACAGCAAAGTTGCCCCAGACCATCAGACGAGCACCACCTTCTTCGACTGTTGGCACAACGTTCTTACTGAGGAATGCTGTGTTCCACTGTAAATCTTTGATATTTTTCTTTTTTTTTTAAATTATTTTCTCTCTCTGCCCTTTTTTTGTTGGTCATGAGCAGCGCAGCTGTGGATAAAGAGTAAGGATATACTGTAGACATGCTAGAATTCTGTCGCTATTCCCCCAGTGCCCCAAAGTAAATATTACATTAGTGATTATAATCCTACGCTAAACCACAAACAGGGAAATTCCACAACCCCCATCCTGGGCAGTTCCCAGAGCCCATGCATGTTATGTCTCTCTCTCTCTCTCTCTCTCTCTCTCTCTCTCTCTCTCTCTCTCTCTCTCTCTCTCTCTCTCTCTCTCTCTCTCTCTCTCTCTCTCATTTCTGCTCCCTCCCTCTTCCCTTCTCGTTATCTCACTCTTGTCTGTGTTGGTACATTATGTCTAGAATTAAACAGATAAGTCACCTGCCTCTTCAGTGCCTCTGTTGTTTTTTGACGCTGGGCTATTTTTATCTGAGACCCAAGCTGCTTGATTTATATTATTTCCCTTTGGCAGCAGAAGATCAGATGCATACAGTGTGGAGACATAGTCCAGGATTCAGGAAATTTTATTGATTATTTGCTTTAAAATAGTCATTGTGCCTCATTATTTTTTCAATTTCAAGCACAGAATCTAAATTTCCAGCCTCATTTCCAGATAAACTGGAACGTTATGGATAATGCACATAATAAAGAAATCTGATTTGTCAGTCATACTTGACCTGTATTAAAGTGAAAACAGTACTCGGGCGCAGCTTTATTAAATTGTTCCTGCAAAACACCAGTCTCATCTTCAACAGTGAAGGGGTAGCTCTATTACACCGACCTTCTAGGCAGAGTTTCAAAGAAGAAGCCAAATCTGAGGTTGGCCTAAAAAGAAAAAGTTCGACATGGGCAAAAGAACAAGGACATTTGATGGTGACGGTGAGAAAAAAGTGTCAGGATGGGCAGAGTTTGAGATATGAGGATCACCGAGAGGTACATTTAAGAACGCCAGAACAAATGATCAGATGTTGGAGGAGTTAAACATCTATTCACGACAGTCGCATGATGGTTGATAAGACTGTGACGTTTGAGGAATTGGAGACTCACGTACATTCAGGAGTAGTTTTTGGCTTTTCCCGTAGTGCACTGAGATTTGACTGGATTCCTGAAATGCCTAAAATCCGACTAATTTGTCTTTGGGGGGCGTTGTTCTCAAGGTGATGGATTGTAAGCTTACACATCTGTTGGCAAATTGGTGAGCTTGGTCCCATCTTAACTCTTGATGGAGTGGCCTTTTTATCCCCTGCAACAACGTTGTTGCGGGGGATATAAAATGGGGTCCGTCCGTCAGTCCGCCAGTCAGTCCGTCAGGCCGTCCGTCAGTCCGTCCGACATGTTTGTTGTCCGGGCTATAAATTTGAAACTAATCATCCGATCGTGATCATATTTCGCATCGACGTGACATAAAGGTGCGTCATTGCGAAAACAATCTGGTATAATTTTCCGAGTTTTCTGATGCATACTCTCCGGCCTATTTTTTTGCAAGGAAATTAACAGCTTTGCGATTAGTACAGTTCTTTAGAAATCTAAATGCATATAAACATTCTCTATTCAAAAATGCTATGCCAGTTGCGGGGGATATTGCTTGACAATGTCAGCAGCTTGTTTGGAGGTTTCTTTTATATGGTTGCACAGTTAGCTCACCTGATTTACGCACCTTATTATTGAAATTTGTCACAGCATTATTAGCTCTAAATTGCTCCTGCACCAATTTTTTTATGGAGTCTATTGAAGTAATCAAACAATTTCAGTAAACAATTAAATAGACGATTTGCAACATAAAATGTGTTGTGGTCGTGTTTTCAATGTAGTAAGAGGTGAAAGGACTTGTCATATTGCTCCATTTTCATTCTATGTGCATTTTCCATGACGTTCTTTTCGGAACTGGGGTTGTCACATTTATGATCCTCTTGTCAAATGTGTATTTTTCTGAGTTTCCAAGTGTCTGTGATGTACATACAAACAGCAAAATATAATAATATGCTATATTAGTCGTGCAATAAGAAAAACAAAAAATGAATGCGATATTATATCAGACCCTGCAAGAGCTGATTCCGCCGTTGCTTTAATAAAGAATGTTGTGATATGTCTGATGTATAAAGTATGCATATCCTTTTTAATTCCCGTGCATTGAGGGGTAAATTCACGCTAAATTTAATTTTAATTTTAAACACTGTGTTTAAGTCTTACTGGGTGGTACAACTTACTGACGGAGTTGGATATGCTGGCTCATGAGACTATCATGAGCATCAGTTTTCCTTCCCCTGTGACTGATGGCTTGACTTGACTCCTGTAGCATTACTGCTGTCTTTCTCTCCTATGTGGCCCCCACCGTCTCCCATTGAACAACCTCACACCCCGCAACTCCCCCAACACGGTCACTCCGTGGTTGGACTCAGAGCGCCCAAACTGGAGAAAATCTGGACTACTATGTAAGACCCAGCCAACCAACCACTCCAAAAAAAAGTCGAAACATTGTCGTCGTCATCATCATCATCATAAATATCAATCAATCAATCAATCAATCCATCCATCAATCAATCAGTTCATTTCCCCTCCCTGCCCCCCCCCCCCCCTGCTTTCCATTCATTTTCTCACCCCATCTCATAGTAGCCCCTGTAATAAAAGCATCAGCTCACATCTAGGATCCCCTATAGAGTCCTCCTCTTCACATCTGTCTGTATTGATGGATGGTGTGTGGAATCTAAACCGCATGCTTTGGATGCAGACCAAGGGGCCCCATTTGTTTTGAAGTGCTCAGCAAGGCCTGAAGATGCTTCAAATATTGCGGTTCCAGTCTGTCACAACCTTGTTCGGCCTCTTCATGGACCGCATACATCCCCGTTTGCATTAGATGTCCCGACCGTCATGCTGTCTGTCCGTTTTCCCGCCTCGTTTTTGCTTCATTGTCTCCATTTTTTCCTTGCTGTGACATTTCTTTCTCTGTTTCAGTATGTCTGTCCTCATATTTTGTTCCGTTTTCTTCTGTTTCTGTTCGTTTCTATCTGTAACTCTATGTCTCAGTCTTTTAACGTTTCGCTTTCTGTGAAACCGGTCTTGTGTTTTTATCATGTGGTTTGAATCTCAGGGATGTGGCTCCATACATGTTCTTACTCCTTCCCTGCTCTCTGCCCAATAAGAAAGAAGCTGTACTCCCAAGGAGATGAAGAGGAGGCGGAGCCAGAGACGTCCATCAAGGCGTGGCCCAGTCAGACCAGCCTCCTCAGTGTGGACGATGGGTGCGTACCCAGAGATCTGTTATCTGTTATCAAGCCGCAACATCACCTTTAAACAGATTATTGTAGCCTCCGGACGAAGTTGAGCTAAATCAGTAACATTACTTCATGATATTCGCCCTTGATGTATTATGACATACAATACAGGCCAAAAGTTTGGACACACCTTCATTGCGTTTCCTTTATTTTCATGACTGTTTACATTGTAGATTCTCACCGAAGGCATCAAAACGATGAATGAACACATGTGGAATTATGTACTTAACAACAAAGTGTGAATTACCTGTAACTGAAAACATGTCTAGTTTCTTCAAAGTGGCCACCCTTTGCTCTGATTACTGCTTTGCACACTCTTGGCATTCTCTTAATGAGCTTCAAGAGGTCGTCACCTGAAATGGTTTTCACTTCACAGGTGTGCCTTGTCAGGGTTAATTAGCGAAATTTCTTGCCTTATCAATGGGGTTGGGACCATCAGTTGTGTTGTGCAGAAGTCAGGTTGATATATAGCCGCAGCCCTATTGGACAACTGTTAGATACATACATAATTCCACACGTGTTCATCCATAGTTTTGATGCCTTCAGTGAGAATCTCATGAAAATAAAGGAAACGCATTGAATGAGAAGGTGTGTCCAAACTTTTGGCCTGTGCTGTACATAACCGGCCCTTTCACTACAAAATTCTCCATGGAAGTGAGCGATGATGTCACAATGGATGCCCTGTCCTCATAGGATGAAGGAACGTCCAGCTTCAGCCGCCAGTCAGACCAGCACCGTGGTACAGGAACGGCTGCAAGAGCTGGTGAAGCTGTTTAAAGAGAGAACGGAGCGCGCCAAAGAGAAGCTGATCGATCCCGATAGCTCTGACGAGGAGAGCCCGCAGGCCTGTGAGTTCACAGAAGAAAGTTATCTTTCACTTAAACGCCACCGTTTATTTTATCGCCGTTTATTGATTACTGTAACTGCTCACTTATTTGATGCTGACTGGTGTTGTCAAGGATGGCAGCTGTTACATATAAAATAGCAGTTATGAATAATGCAACAACGATGTCCTCCTTGGTTGTAAAACAAACGACCCAAACCTTAGCCTCATCCGCCGCCTGTGTTTGTGCTGACAGGTGCGCTGAAGGTCTCTCGGTGTCGCCGCCTACAGAGGGCTGTCCTCGTTCTCATGTCATGCCACAACGTCACTGACTGTATTTTGCCCGACTTCTGTGGTGTTTCTCTCTCTCTCCCACAGTCACCATTCTACCTGGGTCTATCCTGTTCCATCAGATAAAGCTGTTAAAAGCCGTAATACCTTTTCAGATCAGACTGAGCGCCCCTGGCCCATCTATGCTTGCGGGAATTTTGCAAGTCAGTCCAGAGGGCAGCATCTGCTGAATAGAAATGTAACCTTTCAACTTTCACTTTTGACCTTCAGCCCCAGCCAAGAAGGCGAGTGAAGCTCCTCCCCCTCCCCCTCCTCCTCCGGGTGAGGATCAGAAGGAGGCGGCAGCGGAACAGGAGGAAGAGGAACAGGAGCAGGGGGAGTGGTATCAGCGGCTGTGGCGCAGGGTGAAAGTGCCGGACTGGATTCGGAGAATTGGGAGCCTTCGCTTCCCCGCCAGCATCGACCCCTACACCAGTGAGCTCCTGTCCTCCTCGACCCACGAGACTCTCATATTCTTTTGAAAACTTTTCTAAAAAGGATATTTTCGTTTGAAATAGCCGTGAGATGAAAATAAGTTTTTGACGAGCAAATGTCAGTCTGTTCCGACTGGTATTTTCCTTGTGTTCATTTTTGTGGAAATTCAGCTTCTAGAATTCTCTTGAATTCTTCGACAGTATTTATATCTGCTTTATCCGCACGTACCCATCATGGAGTCTGGAAGCGCATTGTAGTCCATTACAAAAGGAATTTTAATGCATGTTAAGCTCATTCATACCCTCTGAACCACAATGACCTCTGAACTTTCGTCCATGGCGCTTGGCCTGTGTTGACCTCTGACCTCTGTGCGCAGACCTGATGTACGTTCTGTGGCTGTTCTTCGTGACCCTGGCCTGGAATTGGAATGTGTGGCTGATCCCGGTGCGGTGGGCCTTCCCGTACCAAACTGCCGAAAACATCTACATGTGGCTGCTGGCCGACTATCTGTGCGACACCATCTACATCCTGGACATCCTGGTGTTCCAGCCCCGCCTTCAGTTCGTCCGGGGCGGAGACATCGTGGTGAGGCACTCTGGGAAATCAGAGGAACAATAAACTGACAATTAAATGTTGAAATGTTAAAATGACACGTGTTAAAACTGACCATTCTGTGTGGAGTACATGTGATATCAGTGACACACAGACTCGAAGATTTACTTTTGCACAGTATTTTCAAAATTGTTGTGAGGAAGTACAGGTACAAATTTTTCATTTACTGACTGACATTCCCTTTACAGGGTGATGGGCAGAGATTTTTGTCATTATAAAACTTTTTCTTCAAAAATGGCAGAAAACACAGCTGTAGATCTTTGCCATTTTTTACTTTAATGCCTGAAGGTTTCATGGCTCCGAGTCTCATAATATTAATTCAAAACTGCTTGCAGCATAAACTAGCCTGATGAGGATTTTCCTCACAGTGATTGCGCACTCTGTGCAAAATTCATATTACACAAAAAAAGAAAAAATGCATGCAGGCACACCGTACTAAACAGTGCACACAGCACAGACGGAGAATAAATAAGTTAAGACTGATAAAGTGTGCCCCATTCATTAAATGTAATCCTCTGTCTATGTATGTGCACCCATGCAGAGTGCACACACACACACACACACACACACACACATATTCAGGCAAGAACATACATGCACCCAGAGAAGCTCAAAGCCATGCATATCTCTGCACATACCAGCACATATATGCATACATACATATGCACACCCTGGCACATTTACAAACCCACACACTCATCTGAACATGAATAAGCTTGCCCGGGCACGAACACATGCGCGCACACAAACGCTCACGCCTGCAGAGGAAAACGCTGATGCATGCTAATCCCTTTCATGGTTTTGTTTATTCCAGTGTGACAAAAAGGAGATGAGGAAGAACTACATGAGTACTCTGCGCTTTAAGGTAATGGCTCAATTTCAAAAATCATTTTAATTAGGATGACAGCGAACTGAAATGGGTCGGGAACCTCGTTCTCTGGTTGGGCACCAACATTATGATCAGGTGCTTTACTTAAATCGTTTCAATATGTTCAGTTGCGAAAATGGATGCTAAATAATATGCAAATTAAGGATTCAAGACTAGGTTCAGACTTGAAATTTTTTTCATTTTGTTAAAAATCTTTCAAAACATTCATAAAAGGTGATTTTAAGACCAAAATACTATCTTTTCAGTGGATTTTTACCATGTGAACGCCTCCAATGCATTCGTTTCGTGACAAAAACGCGATTTTTCTCGCATCGCAAAATTTCATAGTTTATCAGGCTTGTGGCGGGCATAAAATTCACATTTTCAACATATTGCTCTGAAATTTTCACCATAGCATCGGTTTGTTATGTTTTATACAGTGACATAGCCATTTTTGGGTAGGTAGATACATGGTGTATTTATGATCCATCTGCCAGGCAAGTTCTGCCACCCATTTCTAAAATTCTATGACTGAATCATTTTTCAAAATATTTTCACATGAAAATACCCAGAATGAGTATGCCTGGTGATATTAGCTTCAAAACGAAAAAAGGATTGCAGAATTACAGGAAAATATGCTATAGTTTCTGAGATATCATTGCCACAAGATTTCACATTTTTTGCCAATAATGTACGGTTAGCACGGTAACAAACTTATTAAAGTTGATTAAAATCAAGTTCCATTCTGAGCTTTTTTCAGTTGAAACAATTTTTATGTGTTCATAGTGTTTAGAAGTACTTAAATTGAGTGAACCCAGACTTGACCCCTAAATGCTTGAAGTTGGGAGTCTCTCTTGGCAAGAGCATTTGAGAAATTCCAGCAGTGCAATGGTTACTTGGGAATCTATTGCCATCACTGACCATTACAGTCCACAACAGGCTGGATCTGCCTCTTAGCTTGTAAAACAGTTTATGTCTCTGCCTTCAGATGGACGTGGTCAGTCTTGTACCTCTGGAGCTGTTTTACATCAAAACCGGCGTCAACTCTCTCCTCCGTTTCCCCAGGCTGCTCAAGGTAAAAGCTCTAACAGGCACAAAAAGCTCCACCTGCCTCTCTGGTCCAACCAGTGGACCTGTACCTTTATACCAGTCTGTAAAGGCGGACTCTGAATGGTCTCTTCCAAGCTGTACCCCAGCTACCCTTTTGAAAGCAAATACTGTTGAAAGTGATAAAAATTACCAAGACATGCACACTATTCTGGGTGTAATAATGAGCACGACTGACTAAAATATTTCCTTGATTTGTCGGTTGTATTTTTAGGAACCACTGATTCTGTGGGAATGGTTGTTGTCTTGAAATAAGGCTTTCATTTCAGTAGCTTCAGTGGACACATACTGTATGCATTATGTAAGTCTGAGTGTTAGACAAGAGGCTGTGATTTTGTACCCTTAGTTTTCTCCACCCACTGACATCTCTTAGCCAATCAGTGCAGCATCAGGTTTATGAAAGTCTGTAAAGACCATGTCTCTATGACAACTACCAAGATTTTTCAGCTTTTTATTGTCTCATCCTTTATGCTGCATTATAGTGCAGGTTAGACTGCTACCTATGAAACCTTTCTGTTGCAAATTAGCTCGCTGAGTCAGGAGAGAGTGGAACTGACGTAGCAGTGAAATGCAACACTGCCGAAATAAGATTGATTGTGTGGTGTCGAACAGGCAGTGCTTGATATTTTTATACATTTTTGAATGATGCCAGAAGAAATGCATGAGTAGCCTCCGTTAGAATTTTAGTCTCACTAATCTTTTATATAACTGGAGCCGTTGTCATTTGCTATGTGCCTGCATCATGATCGTAAATTTTGAGGTTCTGACTCTGTACGCTTAGTAAGTTATTTCTTACCCACAGTACATGTCCTTCTTGGAGTTTAATGACCGGCTGGAGGCAATCCTAAGCAAAGCCTATATCTACAGGTAAGACTGTGCATAGCGTGATGTCACTAGTGTCCGCTAACATCCATCTGATGTGGATCAAATGTCTTGCTTTCCAATGAAGATGAGATTAGGTCATGCATCTCTACTTACTGTATGCTGCTGTCATTGAAAAATGTGGCTCATTAGGTCTGTTCATTTTCAATGATAAGTTTAATCAATGAATTTTAAACTCTTCCTGTATTCTTTCTCTCTTGTGGTCTCTCCCTCTCTCTCCTAATGCCCCTCTCTCCTCCTCCTTCCATTTCACTCCAACTCTGTCCTCCTCACAGAGTGATCCGCACCACCACCTACCTGCTCTACTCCCTGCACTGTAACGCCTGCCTCTTCTACTGGGGTTCTGCTTACCAGGGGCTGGGTTCGACTAAGTGGGTCTACAACGGCGTGGGAAACAGGTGCGCCGTGCTGATCAGGTGTTGCCGTGTAGCTTCTGATTCCCGCACCGTGTCCTGCGCTGACATTACCCTCCTGTCCCTCCTTGCAGTTACATTCGCTGCTACTACTTCGCCGTGAAAACCCTCATCACCATCGGGGGGCTGCCTGACCCCACCACGCTCTTCGAGATCGTCTTCCAGCTCGTTAACTACTTTGTGGGCGTTTTTGCCTTCTCCATTATGATCGGTCAGGTGGGTAATGCTAATCTTCGCAAAATTGTGCATGTAATGAGCCAGTTATAGATATCAGATTTTCCTTTGTTCTTTTCAGTTCAGGGTTGGTTTGTACTTCTGGTACTGGGAACCAGGGCATTATCTCAGAACGGCAATGATGGGCCAAGAGCAGTTATTAACTTTTTTCTCTTACTATGTATGATTTCTGAGTCAGTTGCATAATTGAACTAGACAGCCAAACAGCTCATTTTACATCAGTCCATGTTCCAGACACAGGATGAAGGAGGGCTGGGGGGGGCTCCTAGTTTTTAGTCATTTAAGCTCACTAATCCTGCTTCATGAAAGAGGGCCTCAGCAATGCAAAGGTATTGTCTGGGAAACATGATCCTGGATCCTTACACCCACTCTGAGAGGCTTTTTGAATACAGACATTGGCTGGTGGTGGTTTTAACTATCCGTGTTGTTAGTAATTGCGGATTTTGCAGGTATAAATACCACTAATTTTCTCCTTGGTTTGAAGCAGATAGTACACAGAATACTCCGCCATCAGGGTGAATTTGAGGTATTACATTGTATAGCGCTTTGTGTCAGATGACTAGAAAAGCACAGCTAGAAAGTTGTGGGTTCGAATCCAGCCTGGGGCCTTTCTGTGTGGAGTTTGCATGTTCTCCCCGTGTTCGCGTGGGTTTCCCCTGGGAACTCTGGTTTCCTCCCACAGTCCAAAGACATGCACATCAGGATAATTGGAGACGCTAAATTGCCCATAGGTATGTGTGCGAAAGTAAATGTTCTATGAATGGTGAGTGCGCCCTGCAATGGATTGGCAAACTGCCTTTCGCCTAGAGTCAGCTGGGATAAACTTCAGCTCCCCTGCAACCCCAATGACGAAGAAGCGGTATAGAGAATGGATAGACGGATGAATGGATGACTGCAGGGAATGAATGAATCAAACAAGCTTCACGTTGCATCAGTAACAACAAGGTTTAGTTTGTTTTTCTCCTCCCTGACACTCTCTCCCTGGGCTCCAGATGCGAGATGTCGTGGGTGCGGCCACCGCAGGACAGACTTACTACAGAGCCTGCATGGACAACACCGTCAAATACATGACCTCATACCGCATACCACGAGACGTGCAGAACCGGGTCAAAACCTGGTACGACTACACTTGGCAGTCCCAAGGCATGCTGGGTAAGAGTGACTAGAGAGTGAGCTGAACAGATGCGATTCCTGTTTTTTCTTCCATTTCTTCATATCTCTGATCAGTTAATTATCACCCTGTTAGTGGTGCAGGTTTGCAGGACACTACATACTGCATACACTGTTATGTAAGCGATAAACAACAAAATGCCAGTCATTAAATGAGAATAATTGGACACCTAAGTGTCGCAGGAACAAAACATGGCATGGAACGCGGACTGGAGAGGTGGATCCCCACTGGCAAACCAGACTGGAGCTAGAAAATAGAAAGATACATGAATCAACAAGGACACATGGCAAGAACTATGGGCGTGGCCAACACAGAAACATGCTGGAACTAAAAATGCACTAGACAGGCAGACAAACAGAGCAGAAACACAACGATTTACATTGTTGTTTGTTTCTATTTCATCCTCCATTTCTCATGTATGTAACTTCATAACTCAAAGTCTTGGTTAAATTTAGCCGGAATTCAAATTTGGTAAATTTATACAAATTGTCCAAAAGCTAGCATGTTTGGAACTACTTCAAAGGTGTGCAGTTATAGAAAAATAACGCACGCCTTTAGAATGTCCGTCAACTAATCACAATTGAGACTTCAGTAGAACCATACTATCTATGGTATAAACTAATTTATATACTCTTTCATAATTTTTTAAAATCTTCCTCTTGTCATTCTTCTCTCATCCTTTTCCAACCCCCTCTCATGCTCTTCTTATCTCTCTTTCACTCTCCTCATCATCCCTCCATCTCTCTCCTTTTCCCTGTCTGATTCTTTCTCCCTTAGATGAACAGGAGTTGTTGACACAGCTGCCAGATAAAATGAGGCTGGACATTGCTGTGGATGTAAATTACTCCATTGTCAGTAAAGTTCCTCTCTTCCAGGTGAGCTCAGCAGGATATCAGAGTCAGTTTCTGGATAAAGGTGTGTTTCCACCAAATGCACATTTTCACCTCAAGCAAGTTTGACCATGGTATCACTTTTTTTCTCTTGCATTAATGATTTGCGACAAAATTACATTCATTTATTTGCGTTCAACTTGGTTGAACTTGACACGTGATTCTGCACAGCCAACACATCGCAAGCGATTTGAGCCTTGTTTTCCCTCAGAAAATCAGCAACAAGATAGCGGCGCTAATGTTGCTACGCTAGCATCATAAAAGTTTTACTTTATGAACCTTGTGTCTGCTTGAGAATAAACATTAACAAGAGGATGTTGTCACATCAGATGTTGATTTAGACCAGTACTTCTTTGAGTAAGTGTGTAGCATCGGTAGTTTGTGACAGCTTGCTTGCTAGCCAGCCAGCCAATTAGCATTCCCATTATTTTGAGAACTGCAATTACAGTTTGAGCAATGTAGGTAACATTGCCAGTAGCAATGGTATTATTCAGAACGGTACTACAATCATGCAAAATTCTTGCTCGAGTTGAATATTTTCAACTCGCGCGATATGTAAATTTTGAGTCATTCGCAACATTTGCGTTGTGTCTCTCACACAATATGGCGTCTTTTCACATTTATTAATGTATTTGCATTGACTTTGTAGCACAACAAATTTACTTTGTGTTGGTGAAACCGCACCTTTTTGTTTCCTTGTTGTGCAGATTCGTGGCAAAATTACATAGCATTTCTTTGTGTCTCCACATTAACTTTGAATGTTATCCGGCCACGCAAAAAAATTCACATTACGTTTGGAGAAAACACGCCTTAAGACATTTGGAACTTCAAGAAGCTTGTCTTTGGATGCAAAACTATGGCACATACAATCCTCTATAACCCTGTTTTTAGGTTGTTCGATTTGGTGAGATATAACCTGCTAAACTTATTGGTATGTTAGCTACATTTTAATGCCATTTGTTCAATGTTACTGAGAAAAATTTGTGCTCGCAATCTCACTTGTGCTCGCTCCCCCTCCTCCTTCTGTCTGTCTCTCACAGGGCTGTGACAGGCAGATGATTTTTGATATGCTCAAGAGACTCAGGTCCGTGGTCTACCTTCCAGGAGACTATGTCTGCAAAACGGTGAGAGGGTCCGGCAAAATCATCAATTTTCTGCCCATTATTTCAGTTTGAAAATGATGAAATATTAAATAACAAATGATGGTCACGCATTTAATTAATAATTATTTTCTCTTCAAAAATGCTTGGGTTATGGCTGTTTATATTGTGTGGATTAGTCACAGATCGCATTTGATGACGTACAATCTAAAATTAGAAATGTAAACTAAAGGGGTATGTAACTTAATTCTATATGAACAGAATGCCTTTTGGTTTTGCCAAGATTCTGAAACAGAGTAAATGAAATTATTTGCTGGCGCGTTTGCTCTGTTTAGGATTCTGATTAGAATTTGTTGCTAATTGCTAACCCTGGACTGTGAGATGGGGAAAGTAACTTCGCCCCCCCTTGTGTGTTGCAGGGAGAGATTGGCCGGGAGATGTACATCATTAAGGCGGGGGAAGTGCAAGTGGTAGGCGGGCCAGATGGAAAGACTGTGTTCGTTACGCTGAGGGGGGGATCTGTCTTTGGGGAAATCAGGTGAAAATCATACCCTACATTTCATGTGATTCTCTGCTCAATGTGATTAAAAATGTAGGACTGATATCGCATCCCCTGACCAAGATTTATGTTCTTTCCGCTACCGCCCTATCCGCTGCAGCTGCGTCCGTAGAGATTTATTGCGATTGAATAGCAGGACACCATTGTCAACAAGTTTTGTTGACATTTGGCATCGGCATTATTAGTGGTGTGGTCTCGATTTCGGTCGAATTTGGTCGAAATTGGATAATTTGACAAATAATTCATTGAGTGTCTAAATGGCGCGACCCAAACGAAATGGCCGATAGCTCACTTACTGTCACATGACTTAGGTTTTTATTAAGGACTGATAAGAAGTCATATATTGCACATCAGTTCATGACCTTAAATTTGACTGATTGTCTTGAGCTAAAGGTTAAATGGCAAAACTTATTATTGCATTTTGAGCTCAGGTTTGCATTTGGGACTGATTCAATGTCATATATGCCACATAATTTCATGTCTATAGAGTTAACCTTGGACCTTGGGTTCAAGACCAAACTGGAGACACCCTCTCTCTCGCTTATTTTTGCATTTAGAGCTTCGGTGTGGATTAGGGTTAAGAGGGAGTCATATATTGCGCATCAGTTTGTGACCTTAGATTTAACCTTTGACCTTGGGTTCAAGGTCAAAGAGTAAAATGCCCTGTGTCTTGCAATTTATAGCATATAGAGCTTAGGTTCCTACTAGGGACTTCTGGAAGTTATATATCACGCATCACTTTGTGACTTCGGATTTGATCCCTGGAGTTGGGGATACTATGGATTTACATTCCTTGCGCTGCCAAAAAGCTTTTTAGCTCTTGCTATATCATGGTTATTTCTCTTTATTGGTGAATTTAATTTGGGCCTCCCCAGTCACTGCAGTTTCCCTTGTTCCGACACGTTTCCCTTGTTCCGACACTCTTTATGACATATGCAGTTTGTTGGCGGTTGGTGGAGGGAATCGAAGGACAGCCAATGTGGTGTCGCACGGGTTTGCCAACCTCTTCATTCTGGACAAGAAGGACTTGGCAGAGATCCTCGTCCATTACCCGGAGTCCCAGAAGCTGCTGCGCAAGAAGGCAAAGTGAGAGAGAGGCCACTGCCGACACCATCCAATCAAAACAGCAGATTTGGGTCATGTTGTTTGGTCACCAGATCTGTCATTGAAATGGCTTCCCCAAACACCTCCTGTCGGGTCTGATTGGTGTTGAGTCAGTACGTCCCCTGCTGACTTACCTAAGTGTCCTTTTCTGGTCTCAGGATGTCAGATCACGAACTGCTGACTGGCATATTCTTGACTGAAAGTTCTAGCGCTGACGTAAAGATCACTGCTAATGATTGAAGTAACTTATTTAGTTTTTTTTTTTTTTAGAGTTTTAGGACATTAACAAATGCTGAAAAAACATTCCAACAAACCTACACTTCAAAGGGAATTCATTAGCTTTGATTACAGAATTACATGTGGTTAGAGTGACTCAGGATCATTTAGGTGGGTGAAATGCAATCTGATTGGTAGGGGGCAAAGGCTAAATCAAACAAGGGCCTTTATTTTTCCTGTAAATCCCTCAGCAGTGCTGAAAGACCCCAAGTCAGTGGGGGGCCCTGCGTCCAACTGACCTCCTTCAGATCCCTTTATATCACTTTTGGGTTTCTTCTCACATGACAAGTCATGAGTGAGGGAGATCTGGTGGCGTGGAAGGGAGTGGCTGAAATTGTAATTCAGCCTGCATCTGCTCTATCAGCCTCAGAAAGAGGTGAAGGATACGACTTATTATCTTACCCACAGCAGCGTTTGATCCCTTTTTAGTTTAACCACCTACTTTTGTGTGCTTTAACACCCTCTGTCCTGCTCACAGTACATTATGACTGAACTGGTCTGAGCCGGGAGGGGAACTGTGAAGTAAGGAGTTGTAAGACTGTGAATCTGGTGTGAATTGGAGCTGATGCGCGTCGTGTTTGATCCCCGCCCGCCCCAGGAAACTGCTGCAGAAGGGTAAGAAGGCGGCAGATGAGAAGAAAGACGGGAAGGAGGGCTCCCAGGTCATCCCCCCGAGACCGGAAACCCCCAAACTGCTCAAGGCGGCGCTGGAGGTGACGGAGAAGTCAGGAATGAAGGGGACCTTCTCCATGCTGAAGAAGACCTGCAAGTCCAGCACCAGCTTACGGGTACGCTGCCACAGACTGGCATGGGGCAAATATACACACAAACACACACACACACAACGTATATGCACATTCACACACACATACTCCTGCACACAAATTCATAACCAAAAAAAATGAGTCAAGTTGTTTTTTTTAACCCTTTGAACGCCGAATACATTTTTAAGGAATTAAAAATGTAGTTATCCTGAGCTGTTGAAACCCTATCATGTGGCCACTTGTTTAAAAGAGCTCCCCGCAACTTGTTTAAGAGCTCTCCGCAGGGGAGCTCTTTTAAACAAGTTGCCACATGATAGGTTTTCAACAGCATCTGACTTCGATATCTTACTGTTGCCCACGGCGCTGAAAGGGTTAAAGGCGGTTCTTCATTCTACAGAAACTTTTTTCATAAAGAGGAACGTTTGTGTTTTTGTGAACAATCCAGCACCTTAACAGCTGTGTTTGTGAAATTTGATGTCACCCTGTTATTCTTTCTCTTAAACACTGTCTTTCATTTTCTCTCTCCCTCTCTCTCTATCATTCTCTTTCCTTATTGTTCTCTCTCTCTCTCTCTCTCTCTCCTTCATCCCCTCAGGCCTCCACTTCCTCCCTCACCCCTCGTGAACCCGGAGAGGACGAGGACGACTTGGTAACTGAAAGCAAGGACGGCTCTATGACGATACGGCTCTCACCCTGCCCGCGCGGGGAGGACGTCCTGTCTGTGGAGCTGCCGGCTGGGGAGGGCGAGGGGACATCGGGAGTTGAGGCGGAGCCCAGGCCGGAGGACTCGACACAGGAAGAGGAGAAGAAGAAAGAAGAGCCCAAAGAGTAGCGTGGGTGGCTGGGTAAGATGGCCGGGGAAATCCTCTGGATCCCCCTGCGTAGGGGGCGCTGTTCTTCCCTCTCATACTGGTACAAGCTGTTAGATTGTTTGTGCTGAGCCCCAGGAGCGCCACACCCAGTCAACGTACTCGACCCGGTTGTTCGCCACAGTCCTAGGAATGGTGCCCAGAGGCTGACTCAAAGACCAGGAGTTTCTAAAGAGACCACAGTTGTCATCACACACTGTCTTCTGTCCCCTCTGTCTGACCAGGAAATGATAGGGTGACAACACTACATTGTGGAAACATCTATTTCAGTCCCGTCTCTGGCCCATGGGGAAGGCCTGTAATCACTGATACTTGCAATTTTTGTATTTGCTTGTTTGAGTTGGTAACCCCAGCAGTGACTGATGTCCTTTCAGGGGTATCACGGTAATTACTAGTTTAAGCCACTGTACCTGCGTCCTGGGGGTCGTGTGGTCCCCAAAACTCAATGCCTGGGATGGACGTAACTCCGGGTCTGCTGTTCTGAAACGATTTCACTCATAATAGCCCCAAGGTTTTGTTTCTGACAAACTCATATCCCCTCTCCACCCTTTTCCCCCCTCCTCCACCCTCACGCGCGTCGCCTAGTCACAAGTGTCATCGGCTCGTGTTGTACCAACGAGGTACCTAATAAATTAACTCTTTCAATGGGTGATTTTCAAGCACCCAGGTGCTTTGGCGTGGTTTTTACACCAGCCGATGACACTGCTTGTTGTCTGCTTGTGCTTCAGTGCATTAGATGTGCTTCTGATACTATGGCACCTGTTGTTTTTTATAGTTTTTATCTGTTTTGCCAGTTGTCATGTTGACAATAATTCTGCAAAAGAGTTTACAGCTGTTTTTGTAATAAAGAACACGTGCGCCATGTGTTGCCAGACAATAGCCAGCCAGTTGCCTTGCATTCTGTGACCCTGAGAGTAACAGCAGGAAGTGAACCAGAACAGTTTGTAGCTGTGCCATAGTGGGAGAAAAAATAGCATTTTTATTTGATGTTTTCTAGGTTCTAGTGCTTGTTTTTTTTTATTTTTTTTATTTCCCCCTTGCCTAACTGGTGTGTTTTCACATTGTATTGCAATCATTGCAGAAATACTGTTCAACATCAGTGACATTTTGTGGAAATACCTATTGATTGAATCGATAGGGAACCCCTTTTAAAACTGGAGCAGCCTGGGGACAACCATAGTAAAATGACCACGAGCTTATATCGATTGTCCTCTGTAGAACCATCATTCGCTTATGGGTCAATTCTAGCACATTCCGCGAACAATTCTGACACACACTGTGGAATCTTGATTTTTATTTTGATTTTCAGTGGATTAGATCGCATCTACTGGCCAACAGTTCTGCATGGTTGAGGTAAAGTGGTAAAAAAAATGCAAATATATTTGATGTTGGTTGAGAAACCAAAACAATTCAGAAATTATTTTGTCTCAGCGTGGTTTCGAAGTGCTTATTTATTAAAATATTCAACATAATTTTAAACAACTTCCTTGGGATTACATTTCCGTGGGATTACATGGATTTTTAATGTTGACAATGTTTGGTTTAACAGGTTGAAATTTTAAAAAACCTGCTCATAGGATGTTAACCAAGCATGGCTAATGATGAAAAAGTTCATTTTCGTAAGACGTCTCACGTCTGTCCATTAAACAAACTTTAGAAAAAAAAAAATTTTTTTCAAAAAGTCTCAGTTGAAAAATGGTAAAAGGGTTTTGACAATAAGGAAGATAGTGGCATTACTGTAGTTTTGGAAATGCTTGGAAAAGGGCATAAATGACTTCTGCTCACAGAGGAAGACAGGAAGGAAACCAGTGGACACAGTTATTGTTTTTTGCAATGGTCAGACACGAAGCTATAAACTAAGGATGGCACGCCTGATTTTTTTTTTCAAGGGAACCGAGGCTGAGACAGTTTCTCGCCATATCTACAACCACATGATGTCTCAACCTAGAAATGTGAAAGCCTCGTGGCATATTCTGCATGAAATAAGTTGGAGTCGACTCCCAAGATTTGATATTCTACAAGAAATTACGTCATATTCTGTGCAGTTGCATTGCATACAGCCTGATGAATTTCAGTGTCACTGACGTTAATTGCTCCTATCAGGATGGCTGCATATCTGCTACAAATTACTCAGAAGAAATTGATCAAAATGCAAACTGTTTTTTTTTTATCCAGACTATTGCTAATATTACAGGTATTAGTAATGTATGGGTATATTGTGGTAGTGATCACTTTACACTGAGTGATATTTCCCTTAATTTTATCTGTTGAAATGGAGATGAGATAAATAGGTGAAAATTAGCCATTAAACACCTGCCAGTTTGGATTCAATGTTTTGTGGGGATTGCGCTTTTTTTGTTTATAAATTATCAAAATACAGACGCTATTGTGCATGCTATAAACAATTCAAGACCCAAATCATAATGTTTTGAAATTGTTTATTACTGTATGTTCCTCTTCATTATCTAAATTTTTTAAATCGCATAGTAATTTTTTTGTTTAAATTTATAAGCTTCTTTATTATCATTCATAGTTCTGAAATATTTGAAGTGAGCACAGTTCTCAGTGGTCCATACTGTACAGGATTGAATTGTGAAGCTTCTGAATGACTTTCTGAGTACCTTAACGCCAGATGGAAAACATCTTCATTATGTTGTGCTTTATATAACAGAGACCTCAAGATCCATCTTTGGGGACTGTCTGCGTAACACAACTGGTCAGCTTATTATCTGTATTGCTACCATATGTGTGAGTTGTTAACTCATTTAGATCAAGGAAACATAGAATTTTGTCATCAATCACGAGAAGATTTAAAACTGTGGTGTCCTTCGATACTTTTTTAGAAAACTGCTTTTTTTGTGTTTTTCTAGAAGTATTCATGCATTAGCTTTTTAGAAGCAGATTATGTTGCAATTTAAAAATTTCCACACAAGTTTATAGAGCTCAGTGTGGACAAAATGCCCCCCCCCCTCCCCCCAGTTTACCTCCTGTGTGTCTGGCTTGTGAGTATTTTTATTATATTGCTTAATGTGTAAGATACAGTTAATGATGCTGTGAGCAAACCTGAGACTGAATGTAGTGTGTTACCTGAAATAGGCCTAATGCATCATGTGTTTTATTTTCACTGGGCAACACAGGAAGCACTAATTGCATCCTGTAGATAGATCATCTGTAAATTTCACTTTTTTTACTTTTTCAAAGTTATGATATTTAAGCAATAGTGTATAGATGCTCTAAACCAGAAAACCAGCTGCTGAAACTGCCAGCTAGACTGTACATGCTCATACATATAGTATTTTGAAACAGAGGTACTGTGTCCTTTTGATTTTCTCAGCTGTCCAGAGTTTACTTTGTGTGAATGCTAATTCAGTGGCTAATATCTGTTTATTCTTTGTAAAAAAAAAAAAAAAAGGAAAGTGTGAGGTATAAGGCATGTTTCCTTTTTGTCTTGATGGAACCTTAATTGATAGATACAAAATTCACAGAGATTATGCAGATGCAGAAAATATGTGTTAGTGTTGAGGGAATCGTTTGAAGGAGGGGTGATGCTTATTTTGGATGGCTGTAGTTCATCATTCTGAGTGTCAGGGACATTGAAGTGTTTAGCGGTGTGCTGTTACGACCTCCCAGTTTTAATGATCAGTCTCCACAGTTCAATGTGCATGTTTGTATAGAGTAAAAAGTCCTACTTTTTGTATCCAACTTGTTGTGCAGATACGGGCTCGTTAGCAGGTTCAGTGCTCAATTAATACTGTCAAATGAGGTCATCTTCATTTTCTCTGCTAAAATTATGTCTTGTAAATAAAATATGTATACATTGATAAAAGTGTTTGAAGTTGGCTTGGTTGCTTTTGCACATTTTTGGTATTTATAACTATCTGGTGGTGGGGTACTTTACCCGGGTGGGACACTATTATTCAAACTGACTTACATTTTGATCAGGTTACACAGGGGCAGTTCCTCCCTGGAGCGATATGAGGTCAAGGGTCAGGTGCTGCACCAATCCAATTGCAGCTATACTGTGGCACTCAGCAAACCTCAGCCGATTCGTTCCTCATCACATTTTGGATGTGTGACTGCGGAAGCCATTAGCCAGAACGTTTTTTTTTTTTTTTCTGGATAAATATGGTGGCGTCCAGTGGCAGCAGTGCTGGGCTTGATGTCAAATTGGTGAAAACATTGTGTTGCCTCTTGTGTCAAGACACGAAGAAGCATCGCCTCACATAGGTTTTGCGAAGGTCAGTTTTTCCTCCGTTTTTCGGTGGCGATGTAGTGCACAGATTTAGACAACTGCGTAAATCGGTCTTCTGGCAAAGAAATGTCAGGCAGAGCAACATATCAACTTTCTGTCGCACATTGGAGGCCTGATGAAGATTAGCGGAATCGGCGGAGAGGTTCTGAGAGTGTACTGTGGCTTGAACCCCCAACCTTCCAGATCCCAATGAATCATTTAGGCCATGGGTGTGAAAGCCCAATCCTGAAGGGCCACAGTTTCTGCTGACTTTTGGTGTGTTTCCACTCAACTGAAAGTGAAACTAGGGCTCTGAAATTGATTTGTGAATACATGATTTCTAGTTTATTCCTTGAGATTCAGTGCAATGCCGGTTTTCTACCAAATAATTTACTTTTTCTTTGGAATCATCTTCCAGAGGCTTATGTTTTGTATCCAGGTAGCACACACTCATCAGTTCAATCAGGGGTGGTGAACCTTATCCAGAGAGGGCCGGGGTGGGTGCAGCTTTCATTTCAACCATGATGCTTTTAAATCATTCCTTATTAAAAGCATCCAGCATCAGCAGAGCCAGGGCTGAAAATTGGGTGGGCATGGAACATATCTTTCAACCAATTATTACTCCAGCCTTGTTCTCATTAATTTTTCTTAACTAACAATACGTTCACTCTGGCAACACTCCACATTATCCGGTGTGGCCAGTTCCCCTCATTAAGGTAATAAGACATAAAACGCCTCTTTTGGATGGGAAATGTGATGCATTTCGATCAAATATTTAATGTTGGATAAAAGTGTTTCAAACCTTTGATTTAAAAAAAACAAATTTAAACAATAATGAAGGCCAGGTTAGATCACCTGCACTGTCAGATGCACCAAAAAAGTAGAGCAGGATTTCAACAGTAGTTTACTTTTTACATGCAGCGTTCTTTGAGAGTGAATTAATTGCAGTAATTGAATTTAGCCTATTATCTAATGACCCTTCTTCTTCAGTTTGGAGCACATGGCATTCATGTCTTCCAAAAATAAAATAAAAACCCGGAAATATTGATTTGCCTGTCCCTGTACATGTTTCCACTGTGCGATGGTCCATAGCAGATGCCTTTGAGCCCAGAGAAGTCCACAGCTCTTCTGGATAGTTAACCTATGGCTTCATTTTTGGCAGTTAAGTTTCAGCCGGCATTTGTGGGTGCAATAATGTACTGCAGTACTTAAAGGTTTACCAAACTAATCCTGAACCCATGCAAGTCATAGCACATATAGATAAATGCCCTTTAAAGGCAAAAATTCCTCCAGATTCATTGAATCTTCTCATTTTTTAGCACTACAGCAGGTGAAAAAAATCCAAATTTCCTCCTAGCTTTCTTTGAGGACCACTTGCTTATAACCTTGTGGGGAAATTGGCAATCCTCAGCCCATTGCTGCTCCTGAAGGACTGCCTTTCCTGTATACTGCTTTTGTACCAAATCATGATTGCAATCACCTGCTGACATTGGCTGTTTCAAATCACATCATAATTCAAATTATTTCAACCTTGTTAACAGTCCTAAATTGCCCCTGTTCCAACTTTTTTGGAATGCACAGCAGGCCTGAATAGCAGGAATGAATATGTTTATTAATAAAATTGAGTTGACTACTTTCAATGTTTTGTTTTCATGCTGTCTGAATTGAAATGCTGGTCAAATGAAATTTAGAAATGACTGCTCTCTATAATGTGCATTTTCCACACTGTCCCAACTCTGTCAGCATTTATCGCCAGTTTGTCTGTTAAAAAGAGGTCAGCTGCATCACTGGCTCAACTACTCGGCTGGTGAAACAGCAAAGCACGCGTTTTTTTTTTTTTTTTTTTTTAAATCGAGGCGTAGAATTGCGTCACTGCCTTTGCACTGAATCAGCTGGCTGCCCCGCTGCGCACCACTGAGCCGAGTTGGTTCTCAACATCTGCAGAATAGAGGCGGGACAAGAGAGGAACTTTATCAAGTGAGAGAACCCTGCGCTGGTTACATGGTCGCGTCGAATATAAAGGGCTCCTCGCTATCTGTTGGAAATCCAAATGCCAGCAATTTATTTTATCTTCAAAGGATCTCAAAAGAAATCGGGAAGGAATTATAGTGGTCTTGGGAACTTACCTCCCGCTGGCCCGAGAGGTAAGAGCATAATATTTGTATTTGGCGCTATAGTCCTCAAACGGACTCGTGTTGATCGGCGATTAAGCCAGATTTGTAAAGCATGGAGGAATTAGGCATTAGTCATTTGCAGCCTGGAACGTTCATTTCCAGAATGTTTGATGGTTGACTCTCTTTAGGGACGAAACATAGTTTAACACCCTTTAAAAGTTGAGAAAAAAAATATGCATACGGGTTTTCACCCGCTTCGTACTGTAGTGGCTTGTCAGGTTGGTTCCGAAGTTAACTGGAATTTAGCAAGTCACGTCATAGATGCTGTTAATACACTTATTTTGGCTTTAGTACCTGTTTAGTCTCGCGTTAAGCCGCTTTCACACTGGATGCGAAAGGAATTTTTCGCACGACAGGTTACATTCAAAGTCCATGCAAAGAGGCGAATACATACGAAACGCGTGTATTCGCATCTTTGCGTTGACTTTGAATGTAGCCTGTGCTGTCGTGCGAAAAATCCTAATGCGTCGAGTGTGAAAGCAGCTTTACGTGGGGCATATCGTCTTGTAACTTGCGAAGAAAATGAGACCGAACCAAACGTGGGAGTCGTTTTATGGGGTGTGACAGGACTGTGTCGACACAAATGACGGAAACCTTATTTATAGCGAAGCTTTGCGCGCCCAGTGGTGCATTTCTGTAAGAATCGAACATTACAAGGCCATCAAGTCAGGGGCGCGACACGCAGGGCGGTCTGCTGGCATTCTGTGCGGGTCCGAAGCGGTTCACACTGCTATAATAGGTTTTATAGGTGATTATTAATGGTTCAAGCTGAATGGATATCGCAACATGCGGGTTTTGAATAACAGGTTTGGTTTGGCAACCGTCCTTTTGTCTTTACCGTCTTGAATTATGACTGGGCTTGGGCTCAAACAATAAACGCCGCCGGTTTTCTATTCCTGGAGTAATTTACCGTGTTTTGCCATTTCCGATTGAAGTCCAAGGCTGTTGCTAAAGCAAACGAAATAATGTTGGTCTGCTTGGGAGAGCTGATTAATGGACTAAATCCCATTAAAGGCACAACATCGCCATAATATTTGGCGCTGTAATATTGGCCCCCGCGCGTTGCGATGGCCAGGGCTCCCTTGATTCTCGCTCCCACCGCCTCCCTTGGCCTGACGCATTCCTGAAGCACTCGTGGCTGCAAAACTCGACATCTCACTTTCCGTTCATATTCATAATGTTGCACAGTATATATATATAGGCTATAGTAAGCTCGTGTCGCGTTTGGTGGTTATGTCACAGAATTTTTGGTATAAATTATTAGTTTGCGGATATTTGTGCTCATGGGACTCTTGGCCCTCTGATGGGAAAACTCGGGACATGCAGGTCTCCTCATCCGCTGTCAAAGAGAGGAGGGGAAAGAGGGGGAGGACGGGTGGACAAGTAGAGGATTCATTTAGAAAGCTACGAAGTTTTAGGATGATGATTTTGACTGATTTTGGGACCAATAGCTTTTAATCACAATAATGAGTCATTTCTTCTGACTTATTTTTACTCCTAGGCTATTCGTTACTCATTCTCGGCTTCTTATTGTAAATTTGTTTATTCATTGCAATTAACCTTAAAAAATATTGACCTATTATTTTAGGTTTATCAAAGTGTTTTTTGCCTGTGTATTCATGACTTTTTTTCTCCAACGAGCTCTATTTGCCGACCTGCGTCATGTATTCCGCCATACACGTGACGACTCCGCAGTTTACACTCGACTCGAGATGTTTCTGCATTCAGGAATCCTGCCTTTCATTCACCAAGCGGTGGGCCTATTATCCCTGGTGCCCGTATGACCCTGTAATAACAGCCCAGACGTACGTTTGTAAACAATAGCCCGCGCAAAACAATGAACTCTTTTTGTTTTGTCTTTGTTTTTCAAGATTTTCCATTCGTGTCCGAGCAACAGAGGCAAATACTGTTGCTGAACGTTTTCTTTCTTCTCAAAGCTTGTCGTGTAAATTTAAAAACACGCAAGCCTGGTGTTGCTGTTTATATGGCTTGTTGACGAAAGGATGGATTATGTATTTTAAATGATGTTCTTGCAACCGCTACGCAGATTTTTAATACCGCCTTCTTGAAACCTTTCCTCTCTTCTAGGGGGAGATATTCTTTGTGACATTCAGAGCGTTTTTCAGGATGTTGTGGCTTTGGACAGAATTGCCAGGATCCTCCCTCTTTCCAGTCTCCACTTCAAAAATCTCCATCTGAATGCTGCAACTGTATGACCGTTATGTAAGACCTTGATTCAGAACAGATAATTTTGACACACCATTGCCAGACAGACTGGGCTTTTAATACTGTATCCGGAAGGGGGCGTACATTTACTACTTTAGACTCCCGCTATGCGTAAATCAAATCCTTTAGAACTGGGACTGAAAATTACGCTTTATTGTTCTCTGGAGTCGTTCATGGACGTCAGATTTATGCAGGACGAATAATGTTGCCTAACCAAACGTAACATTTCATGGGGTCTTGTTTTAACACCGTTGTCGTTTTGATTGTTGTATTTCCCCTACTCCTTGTCATTGATGCAAACTCCGCATCAGGTGATGTCTGTGGGATCAGGCTGTTTTTGACTGCGAAGGATTTACAATGATTCAGGTTTAATTCTGAAATTTGATTGTTAGTGTGTCCTATTAATTTTGAGCCCTGACATAGCTGAGAATACAAGATGGGAATACAAATTTTTGTATTTCATACAGCCTTAGTGCAATATTTTTGGCAAGACCCTTAAAGCTGAAAGTCTATCACGTCTTTTGTGGTGGTGCGCAGAGCCAAAATGAAAATTGTCACGTCCGAGTACTTATTGCCCTGACTGTCTGTATAGTAGCCCTGGTACGTGTCGGCTGCCTGTGAATTTATGCCGCCACCTGCCAAAAAAAAAAAAAAATGACAATAGGTGGTGGCTCAGTCATGAGGCAAAAAGTCACAGCTTCTCTGGTTTGCAGTCCTGATGTTTCATAGATGTGTCACAGTAATCCTGTAAATGTCTGGTTTCAGCTTCTGCACAATATTATGCTCCTTACAGTCATAGTTTATGAACTGGCTCACAAATTGGGATGTTGATAAGAATGGGGAATTACATTAGTGCTGCTGCTGCTGTCTATAGTCGCACAGCCTATTTAAAAAAAAAAAAAAAGCCATCTAAAGGAAGTACTGAGCCCTGAAATGTGGGTTGCATTGTGGAGTCCAAAAATAGCCTATTATAAATAGTGGGAATCTGCTGTTTGTCCACATGAGAACTGCTCAATCTCAAATCTAAAATTGTGGACGTTAGAGCCAACTCAAAATACCTATTTGTCCTAGTAATTACAAAGCTGAATTCGATTGTGGGTTTTGTACTTGATGCCTTTAGGGCTGAATGTCCTGACAGGACCATGTCCGTCGACATGTGCTGTGCAGCTGTTAACTGTTTTGAACTGACAGTTTCTACTTCGCCCTTTTGGTCGTCAGCTTTTCCGTTGTGGCGGGTTATTGGCTCTGAACAGGCTGGCTCTGCTTGGCAACGTTTACATAAATGGGTTTCTGGAAAAGTGTGTGTGTGTGTGTGTGTGTGGTGGGGGAAGGGTTTCTCTATTACCTGCACCTTCTCTGGCCGTTAAGTGAGTGTACCACTCCTGTTCAACCTCCTGTTTTGTCTAGTCAACTTAATTTGTTTTTCCCAATTAAATATTCATACATTCTTGGTCTTTAGGCCTGCAACGCATGCCAAAAAGTTGGGAAGAGGTATGTTTAGCTCTTGCAATGGGGTAAAAGATAGAGTAATTATGTCTGAAGGGGCTTATGTTGGCAGTTGATTATTACCGTAATTTGGTACAAAAGTGGAATCCAAGAAAGGCATTGTCCATCAGGAGCAAAGATGGCCTAAGGTTTGTCAACCTTCCCAAAAATGCATGAGAAAATCATTGAAAATTTTTAAATCAGTGTTCCTCAAAGGAAACTAGGAAGGAACCTGGATATTTCATTATGCAGGATCCTGGAGGTATTCCTGTGCATCAAGGGCAAGAGGTTTAGCCTCAGCTGAATACATTATCTCCAATCCCTCACGGCACTCTATCAAAAATGGTAATTTTTCTGTTAGTGATGTGACATGGGCTCAGGATTACTTTGTTAAACCTTTGTCAGGTACAAAAATACAACACTACGCGCACAAAGTCCTGTAAAAATGTAACTGGAAAAGGGAAGCTTTTTGTTGACCCTCCAGAACAGCAACAATGTTTTGTTTGGCAACAATGGAGTCTGAAGCATCTGTGCTGGACCATAACACAGTGGAAATGCGTTTTAACGGTCAGACTAATCAATATTTCTGGTCATTTTTAGAGAATATGATTAATGATTAATAATAGGTCTGTGCCTTGGCAAGCTTACAACTCTGCAAAGGCACCATTAATGCTGAAAAGTACACTGAGGTTTTAGAGCTAAATGATGCTTTCTAAATGACTCCTTTTCCAGGGACACTCACGCAGATTTCAACAAAACAATGCAAAACCTCATCCTGCATACATTACAAAGACATTGCTGTGCAAGTAGTGAATGTGGGTGCTAGACTGGCCTGCCTGCAGTCCTGACAAAATACAAACAAAGACCCCATACTGTTATCGACTGTAAGACTTGTTTGCAGGAAGGATAACAAAATTGCAAGTTACCACTTAAAATATTAATCACTTGGTGCCTTCAGCACTAAAACTATAGTGTTGAGAAAAGGAATGGCAAGCAACATTACAAAGTGGTGAATATTTCTTTTTTTTTCAAATATTTTGCAAGAATTGAAATTGAAAAAAACTTTGTGTGGTTTTTCTTTTTTTTTTTTTTAATCAATTAAATTGATTTGGTGAAACATCCAATAATATGGTCTTAGCATAATACAAGTCAAAGAATTGACAAATACCTGCTGTCAGTTTTTCTGATTTGGAGTTTCAAGACTGGACACCATTCCACAAGTAGGCCTTGTGCGACCCTGTTAAGGAAAACCAGATCACTGTCTCTGTACAGAACATAATTATATACAGTTCTGTATGGTCCTGCCCAAAAAACCTCACCCCACGTGTGATGCCATCCAGCCTGTGATTATGTGGATTATGCGTTTATACCTTCTTCCTCCCTCTGGTCCCATTAAATTGTAATTTACTCCCAGTAGTTGCTCTCAGAGGGGGAGGAGATGGGCGTGTGCCGTGTGGGGTTTTTTTTTATTTTTTTTTGAGTAAGTAACTGGGGAAAGGCTGTTCTAAATTTCAGTTTTAGTGAGGTTACCAAAGCATCTCTTCCTACCATTGGGCCATTATTTCGGGAACCATCCCGCCTTTCCTGCTGGCTAAAATGCAATTTTGGGTTATTTCACAGACACCACTTGACCACAGGCCTAGACAAAATTGAGGTGACACAAGATTATCCATTCAAAATTGAATTTAGTACTAATGTTAGTTTAAGATTTAGCTTGATATCCATCTATCAAACGCTTCTATTGAGTGCTTATGACATTTCTTGGTTTCATTAGTTTTTATTTATTTATTTTTTGTGCTGCTTTCCCTTAAATTGCCCCCTCTGCTCTGCCCACTACAGTTTCTGCCCCCAGAACCTGCCCATCTTCTCATTAAGCCATAACCACCACTGCTGACTCCACCTTGCTGCTGAACTTTCCATGACACGTTGCATTACTTGGTTTACCTACATTTCTTGGCTTGTGGGTTTCATGTGTTTGTGCAACTTTTATGAGATGCATTTTATCAGGGTGTGAGACAATTTGAGTCTGTCATTTATGCACTTAATTTTATCTACAGTTTATAGCCTACTGGCACTTTGATCGCCAATGAGCAATTGTGTTCCTTTGGAGATTATTCTTGTGAATAATACTGTCTGTCAAATGGCTGCAATATAAAGGCGGTTCAGTTCTGCTCTTGGATATGAGCTGTGGTCGATTTTCAAAACTGTCCCGTCATTTACAGCGTATTACTTGATCCTTTGCCTCAATGGAAAATGTCACAAGGGTCATGGAAAGGTATGAACAGAAAAAAACCATAACGGGAATCCGACTGCACTCGCACCAGGCAACGTTATCATTTGTTTTTGTCAACTGCTGAATAGATGAAGCGTTACTTTAAATATTGCTGCAGCGAGGAATTGTGGGACAATGTTATCTTCGTTTTAATTAAAAATGGTCCAATGTGGCTGATAAAAGGAGAGAAATGATCCACTCTCACAGTCAACAGAAGAGTGAGCTCTTCAGCTAGTTGTGACCTTCTCCCTTTTGTGCTTCCTAAAATAATATTTGTTTAAAAAAAGACTGTATACAGAGGGATGGAAGGAGAGGTACGGAGAAAGGAAGAGTGAGAATAGATGTGGGGTGGGGGGGTACGGTAAAGCAGTGAGAATGGTGTAACTGTGGGACCAGTATGATGTGTGGAGAGATTTTTTTTTTAACTTTATTTATTTATTTATTTTTAGCCCACCATCATTCAGGATGGTGGACATATCAAATAGCTTTTTGTCTGTGGTCTGTTGTCCGTTTCCCGCCATCCGCCGTCCTTCCGTTAACAAATCTTGTTACTGCTATTCCAAGAGACTTATTGCGTAGATCTGCAACAAAGTCTGGATACGGATCCCCTCCATAATCTAGTGATGCACCATGTAATTTTTTGCCTCATTTTCATGAAACTGTTTGATGGATCTGTCTTAATTTCAATATACGGTCTCGCCCAGAGCTGCTGTTGTGCGTCATGTGGTTTTTCGCTTCCTCTGCATATTCAAAGTGGCTGCGTGGTCACCATCCGTGTTGAATGAATTTATCATCACTGCTTCAAAAAATAGTGGCAAAGCCACTGCGCCCGTTTGGTCAAAATGGAATGCCCTCTATTGGCCAACGTATCGGTCCGATTCGGCTTATAATCGAACCTGGTCTAGACCTTTTGACGATACACGTATGAAATATGAAAAGGATCGGTGAAAAACTGAAGATGCTAGAGCGCAGACATGCCAAAAGTTTACACACGGATGCACGACAGACCATCATGAAAGACCCTGAGCATAGCATAAGCCCCTTGGGCCTTTTGGCCAAGCGGGCTAAAAACTACTTTAGTAGATGGATCGGCGCCAAATCCTGAATATACTGCAGGTCTCTCCTATGGTGTAGTTCTGCTCAATGACATTTTTTGCCTTATTAGCATATGCACATTGTTGCTAGGGCTCCAGCCTGAAGTTTATCACTATTTCAATGAAAATGCTTCATATACCTTCATCAGATTTGGCATTCAAGGTAAACCTACGGAGAAACTGCATCAAGTGGTTTTTTACCTCATTACAGTCGGATTCTGAAACCAGTCATTTTGTGAAATGACGAAAATTTTCGGTCATGTCGTGCAATGACTGAAATTTATCGCTAACCATTTCATGAAATGGCTGAAATTTATAGTCATTTTATGAAATGACTGGTTTCACAATCTGACTGCGACATATGTACATTCAAAATTGCTGCCAGGTTACCGTGTCGATATTTAGTTGTTTGACCTATTCCTGCAAAACTCCTGTAGAGATCTTTATCAAATTTGGCAAGCAGGTTCCATCTGGGGTGTAGTTTTGCCTGCATATATTTTTCTGCTTCATATGTGCATTTTTAATGGCCAACATGCTACCATATGTAATTTTGACTTCAGTTTCTTTACTGCTATTCGCATGAACGTTGCACAAACACCTTTCCACCAAATTGTGCACAGGCTCCCTCAAGAGTGTGGCTTTGCACTGAGGGAGTGTGATCTTATTTGCATACTCAAAATGGCTGCCAGGCAAATTTGAATGTATGCCCTGTCCGGAGTATTTCCTTGAGCGAATTCTAACCTGCGTAAGGAAAAAATACGATCAAAGATTTAAGGCTACAAAGAAGTGAGAAGAAAAATCAACACTGTAATGCAAGCAGAAATATCAGTTATTGTTGCATTTATTTACCGCTGTTTGTAAACGGTGCTAAAAGCAAATAAAGAATATGTTTAACATATATGTTCTGTATTATAAATTTAGTAAATCTGATTCTGTTGGTGCTTTGCGCTGCTGAGAAGTTTCCAGAGATCAATGGTGGGTGCCGAGATCAGTTCAAGGGTCTTGTTATTTTTATTTTATTTTATTGTTTGAACAAAAGATGACTAAATAAGTTTTTTGGGGGAAAAACATGCACTTGAAAGTGAGTGACAACTTTCACTTGATCTCTGGCTTACTGTTTGCAAACGAGAGAGAGAGCGAGAGAGAGAGAGAGAGAGAGAGAGATAGAGATAGATGGGCAGAGAGGGAGGGAGAGAGTGAGAGAGAGGCAGAGGGGGAGAGAGAGGGAGGCGAAGGGAGGGAGGGAGAGAGGGAGAGGCAGAGGGAGGGAGGGAGAGAGGGAGAGGCAGAGGGAGAGAGGGAGGGAGGGAGGGAGGGAGAGTAGTGAGAGGAAGAGAAAAGGATGTGCTGTAAAAGGCCTGCTCAGGCCCCCAGAGCTTTGATTAGCAAGTGCTGCGGTTTCTTTGAGCAGCTTTCCTGGTTACGGCGGGTGGGGGGAGGGGGGGTCTTCCAAACCCGTCATCCGCCACCCAAAGGAGATGATCTTCCTCTCGCTTTCATCCAATCCCCTTCTTCACTGGATCAGTGCATTTAGCTTCACTTTTTTATAACCTCACGTATTCAGTTTTTGGGGACTGGGGTCTGCTTTTGCCCAGTTTTGTCCTTGTGACAGTCGGAGGCTCTGCTAAAATCCTCATTAAAAAAAAAGACTGGAATTTTGAACTTCCACCAAAGAGGAAATGTCTTAGTATTTCTACTTCTTTCATGCTGATAAGTAGGCCAAGGTCTGCATAATTTTAACAGAGCTAATCATATCATATACAGTACCTGCTGAGTGAATTATAAACTTTATCATACAGTTTTATCACAAAATTGCTTCATATCGATCTCTCTCGTCTGTGGAATTCTGATAAGCGAGCGTTGATGTGGGGGTGTGGCAGTTGTTTTCGTGTTTGTCGCCGTACGCTTTTCTGTGGTCCGAGGTTGGAATTTTCTTTTCGAGTGCAGATACTGTGCACCCCGTCCCCCCCCCTCTTTCGTATACATACACAAAAAAATACTGTATATCTCCAATCAAGCAGGAGATTGAGGTTGACAGCTTCCCTCGTCCGCCCCAGCACCCCTGCGACACATCACGTACCACATGCAGGGGGTGCCGTTGGGAACGAGGTCGGAGGTCATCTCATCCTGCCACGGCCAATCCTGGGCTGATTTTATGTTCCTCCCCACGGGCGTATTTGACGCCTTTGCACATGAGTGTTGAAGAATATTAGATCGCCGGAACTGTGCCCTGCGCTTACCTTGGTCATGTTTGTGACAGATGGACGGAGTGCGGAGAGCGAGAGCGAGGGAGCGGGGAGAGACTTTCACTGCTTCATTCTGGGTAATGGCTGCTCCCGAGCCCATCTGTGTGCAAGCGTGGCCGAGTAGGAGATTGAAGGACAGAATGGCAGGGGCAGTAAATCTGTACTTTTAATTTTTAATTTTTTTTCCTGTGCAGGAATGAGGTCACTATTGCTGCTTGTTGGTCAGGGAAGGGATGAGGCTGACCAGGCTAACCAGACCTGTTGCTTGCAGACAGAATACGATGAAATTGTTTTGAGGGGTGGTGTGGTATGGTTGAGCTTTGATCGATCTTTACAGCTTTGTTTTGTTGCCTCGTTAAGGCAGCCCTTCAGCAGCGGATATTGCGGTTGTAAATGAGCTGGAACTGCTCCCATTGCTCTGGTAGAGGTTGCCTGGCGACAGGAGTCATTTGACTGACGAGGTGGCACTTCAGGGCGGTTACGGGTCAGGTTACCATATCTCTGCTCCTGCTCAGAGCTGCGTAATCCAAATCATATCGGCTTAATCTGCCCCCTTGGAATTGGGGGAATTTGGCGTTTCGGATGGATGGCGGTGTCTAGACCTCCACACCTTAGTTGAGCGCCAGAGGGCGTGGCCAGGTGAGATATAAGGCAGATGTGGGATAGATCAGTTAGGGCAGAACCTGACGAAGTGCGCAGACTGAACTGACGTAGTGGTGTTCCTCGGCTGTGTCGGGACGGCGATCGGGGATTATCCCCACTCAGATGACCGATGCTGCAGTGGGGGATGTATTAGACCAGTCTGCCTCCACCCTTCAAGCAGATTATCCACTGTCCTGGTTGACTTTAAAACATTTTCTGAAGGTGAAACCGTCAGATCCACTCTGAGTCTACTCTGCCTGCTTTTCCAACCTGAGCAAACAGCAGAAATCTAGCATCCATAATCGGAGAAGAGGACTCGCTGTGGCGAGCTTATTGGAGGTAGTTCCACATTTGTACGGACATCGACCTTTTTGGACTTTGGTTATCGATCGAGCTGGAACTGCGCTCTCGTGACTCAAAGTTTCCGCTGTCTGGGAGGCACAGATGGGGAGCTTGCGATTGTAGGGCCGTAGGTTCAGCAGAAAGTGCCGGAAACCCCGCCGACTGAGAACTTTCATTCATGGGAGCCTAAACTTGAGCTGTAGTATTTGAACAGAGCCATCTCCTGCCAAAAAATGGTTTTGGGGCCAGTCCTAAACTGAAGGATGTCGTGCTGAGATTTTCTTTTTTTTTTCTTTCCATCAATCTGTCAAAGGGTAAAGGGACGCTGGGGTTCAAGGCGCAGGACGTGTTCTGTTTAGTGAGGGACGGCGATGGAGCCGGCACTTCGACTCTGAGGGGTTTTGGTCCTTCCAGTTAATCTGGAATCCTGACCTGAGATTCCTCTTTGAGGGGGGAAGCTGGCGACCGAGCCTCGCCCGTGCAGTGGTGCTCAATCCTTGGCCCAGTTTGGGTGTCCTTCGAAATCATGTTCGTCCTGTGCGCGCTGGCAGTGCTGTCCTTACAAAGCCTGTTCAAGGGCAGGCACCGAACCTCGGAGTCCCAGGACGAGGAGCAGGAGAGTGAGGAGGCCTCCAGAAACTGCGGCTGCAGCCCTGGAGACGGGCGCAGGAAGGGTAGTCCCCGCAAGCTGCGTGGCAGAGGTCTGGAGAGAGAGGGGATGACGAAGGTGAGGGCACGGACTTTCTGACTCCTTTCACCCCTCCACACCTGTTCCCATGGCCGACACTGGGCACTGTGGTGTTGTGGGTTGCAGGTGGTGGTAGTCGAAGTAGTATAGTTGGTTGCAGCACTCGGTATAGCTGGTGGGGATGTCGCACTAGAATTTTGATAATGGAGCGCGTAAGAATAATGGGTAGCTCGTTCGTTGTGTGGGTAGTAGCCAATGTTATGAACATGGCAGATTTGCGTGGGCTACACAACTGAATTTAGTGTGTCATTGATTAATACTGGTGGTGAAGGAATTGTGGGTAATTGCTATGTTATAGCAGTGTCCCCATCTGCCACTGATCTGAGCCCCTCCTTAGTGGTGACAGCCCTCTGTGATTTGAGCATGTCTGTTTTCGGGCCCTGAATAGGAGTCTTTTGTTCGGTCGACTGGCGAGCTTTGTGATGCTGAAGTCGTGGCCATGTTTGCTGCCTCTGGTCTTTATCATTTATCTTCGTGAATAAACTGCCGTGTCTATTAGCACGCGATTGTCATGGGAGGGGTCGCAGGGCTAGGGTGAGGTGCATTGCAGTGTGCTGAAATGCCAGATTTTGCACTTTATGATCATTTACATAGTGCACAGTGTGGTCTGGAGGATGTATCCGTACCAGTAGAGTTGATGGTCATGAGTAGGAGTGTGGGAAGGGGTTACTTGTATGTGCATTTTCTATGTGTGCAAAAGTCGTATTTCCTGTAACTCTGTAAGGGAAAGATGCTTTCAGATATGAATTACAATTTTGTAATTAATTGAAAAATTTAAGGGGAGGAGCTGTAAATTGTTGAAACTGTTTCATTTCACTGTTTGATGTGCTTTCCTAAAAATTAGAAGCACTGCCATGTAATGTGGTTTTTTTTTTTTTTGAAGTTAAATGCCTGTTTGGCTCTTCCAAGAATTTGCCCACAATTCTTCTGCGTACTCTGACTTGCTTCTGTCTTTCCGCATAATCCCTGACTGCCTTGATGATGTTGACATCGGGGCTCTGTAACGACAATCTAATTTGTGTAAACTTTGTTTACTGAAATACGAGCATTTGCTTGTAATATTGCGCCTTTAAAATGTATGTTATGTACCTCAAGTACGCTTTTTGTCCTCCGCAGTACTAATGAGGAAAACCGAAACTAAACGTCTAAGACCGAATTTCATTTTAAAAAAAAGAGGTTGCCTAGACTTTTGCACAGTAGGCTCCAGCATGTATGAAAAGGTGTGTGTGCGCGCCGTAGTATATTTATTGGTGCAGCATGAAGGTGTGCGAGTGTGTATGTGTGCATATGTGTTTGAGATGAACGCAGTAATGTTCATACGCAGCGCTCATGCTTTTAAAGGTAATGGTGGGGCTCAAATGTTGCATAAGAAGTATCATTTTTAATCTGCAGATTCAACATTTCATTTAGTGTAGTTTAATCCCAGTAATGCAATCTTATGCCTGTGGTGCCATGAAAATATTCTTCCCTACTGATTCTTTCCATTTTCACTCATTTGTCACTTGTATTTTTAGACCTTCAATCAAATTTTAATGTAAGACAAAAAAAACGTGAGTAAACCCAATAAAAATCATTATTGTGGGTTTAAACAATATGAATGCAATGAACATGAGCAATAAACACTGCTGAAGTGACCTTAGTATTTGCCGCTATCACGCTAGCAAGCTTGGTAGTACTGGCTCGCAAAGTTGATGGAAAAGAACAGTTTTTATCACATAAGTGTAATACTTGTCCCATCGCCAAGCTCATGACATATTTTTTACATTACCCTAGGTGCATATCACTATTCCAAAAATGTAATTGTAAATGCAAATGTAACGCTGTTAATATTTAGCTTATCTGAACACTAAATGTAACGTTGGATAAATCTGTATGGCTTGACGCTGTAGCATGCTACCAAAGTGCCACTCTCATAACTAAGTTAATGTTACTTAGCTAGCTAACTAGTGTGCATGCAGTACCTTTCCATGTGACATTAGTTTGTTGGCTAACCAGCTAAAGTTAGCTAGCTACTCAGTTGACTGTAAATTTACCTATCATTGCTAGTTAAAACTGCTAAAGTTCATGACTCGGTGACCGACTGTGCGCCAAGTGATAGAGTTTGCTCAGTGCTAACAGACTATTAAGGCGCTAACCGAAATTACTTTTGTTTTCTATTTAATTTTCCTAATTCAGTTACATGACTAAACAGAATCTTATACTTTCGGTCATGACATATGAAGGTTATTAAACTCGTTGACACACACGTGTAAGATCCTCAATACAGCCAGCAATACTATGCATACAGGGATCAATTTAATTTTTTTGCCTTGAAGGTTTGCTGCTCTTTTTGCTGCGCTAAGTAGTACCTTCTATTGGAGAACAACTTTGCAGAGGATTGGACACATGAATTCACACCTTTGACCAACAGCAATGCAAGTTGAGCCTTGTTTACCCTCAAGGGGCAGTACTTCCTGGAATCTTATAAAAATCCTCCACTAGGTGGCAACGCTAATGCTGCTTTGCTAACATCTCAAATTTTCTTTATGAACTTTATCTGCTTCAGAGTAAAAATATTAACAGAACTGATGATGTTCTCATATCCAGTGTTGAGAGGCTAAGATTCATGAACTAGGCTTTACCAGTTACACAGATTTAGATGGACAAAGTTGGCTACGGACAACATTGTTGTCATCTACAATTTTCACATTTTCTCTCTTAAGGCTAAACCAGGTGTTGCATGGTTCACGGTTATTTCATTATTTCCTTAAAATTGGCTTTCCTTTCCCAAATGTACATTTCCTAAATCATGTACAAGGATGCTTGTGAATTCCCTACAGCGAGCCCTTCTCTTTTGAAACTTTCTGCCAGCCAGCTGCGCCTTTTTACTCCTCAGCTGCAAGTCACTGGCTCAGAGTGGGGATGGAGGAGACCCAGTCATCTGCATGGCAAAGAGCTAACTGCGGGCACCCAGATTGCCATCTGGAGTCGCTTGAGCAATGAACAGTTCTATCTGCTATCTGTATCCTTCCCTTGTGTGTCTTCGTTCTTGCAATACCAATCATGCCCCCGATGTCGCTGTTGGCACCATTGACTGCCTGTAGTTGGCTCTGGCACAGGGTTGGCTTCAGTCGCAGATGATACAAGTGCACTTTTGACTGGTGTCTCCTTCACAAATGTCAGATGCATAAAACTGGCACAATTTTGTGTTTTATTTAAAGCACCCTTGAAGGAATTTGTCGGCGGTATCATTGTAATTTTAGATATCAGAAGGCTCAGAAGACTTTTTTTTTCTTGGATGTCAGATTATCCCCGCCAATGTCTTTCATTTCTGGTTGGTCTTTCAAACTATTTCATTGTTCTCGCCTGATTGGTCCTTAATCTGTCTGTTCGTTTCCTCGGATAAGAAGTCTGTCAGACGGGCACAAAATAATGGCTCGCTTCCTTAAATATTTAATTCCACCCCCATCCCTCTGTCCACCCCCCTACCCATCAGCCTGATCTGCAACTAAAACTGAGCGCACCATATTTAGGTCATTCCAATCCCCTCCCACTACATCCCATCTCCTGTTACCCTAATGTACGCTTCTGTCACGGGGAGACATGGCTGTGCGTTTCATGAGAGGTTGATGTTATAGCTGGTGGGGGTTTGTAATTGTTAGGGTAGCATTAATGCGGACTGAGTCTGCACTTCCTGTTTGACTGCTTCAAAATAACAGAACCTGATCCATTGGCCCTGTGCATGTATAATTCACGTGCCTGTGCAGTACCTGGAAACAAGGCCGTGTGACACCCTCCGCTCGCACAGTCGCGCTCATCTACACACCGCATGCGCATACTCACACACTCGCACTAGCTTGGAAACGTGGGGAAGCTGTTTCTTGATGACCCAGTTTCTCCCTTTCGGCTCCCATCTCCATAGGGAACATGTTCACTTCGCTGTTTTCTTCGGTTAGCTGGCTCTATGGTGCACAGTAGGGGCGGTCTGTTCGAGGCTGTGCAGTCAAGTGTCATCATTGAACCTCACATCAGCTTGTTATGAGCTAAAAATGTACATGTTTACCGACTGATGGAATTGTTGTGGAAAACGAACCTCCTCTTATCCTGTGTTTCCATCCTAACCAATGAGCTCAAGCTTCCTGGCCCAGGCCTTTTGTACAGTTGCCCGGGCCTGTTGCCCACTCGACCCGACCTGTTGCCCACTCCACCGCAGTAAAGCAGTTTCCCGTCCTAAGTTTCTCCAGTACTGAGGCCAGGGCTCCTCAGGGCTCCAACATTAGTGAGCATTTGCTCATATAGATCAGCATGCGCCACTTGGAAAGATAATTTCTGGAGCTCGTCGGCTGCGTTTCTCAACACAGAAGCACACGTTCGTCGGAGAAGGCGTGAGTGCAGAGCCCTACAGTATATGGGGGAGAAGGGATTCAGTGCAACTGCGAACAGCACCTCATCACTCCCCTGAACCAAAGCCCCTCTCTGTCCCCCCCTCTGATTAATTTTTCACTAAGGGGCGGAGAGAAGTGAGCTCAGATGAATAATTTATCGGGCGTATGGGGGGAGGGGGAGGGGCATAAGGGGGCGGGGCTGTGGTGGCTCCCGAGGAGACCTGCCATTGTGGCTCAGATTCTCCTGTTGCTAGGACACAGGAGGAAAGTTGACCGGAGAGAGAGCGAGACGGAGAGCAAGCGAGAGGCTGGTGGCTGTCAGTCGTGTGAAGGCATCGGGGAGAGCGTTGGTGCACATTTGTGAGTGCGCTGGATTTTCAGATTGAGCGCAGGGCGATGTGGCGATGAAGGGGGGGAACGAAACTGGAGACGGGAGGTAAGAGCCTGTTCTGTGAGAGGGAGGGATGGAGGGAGAGGGTGGAGAAAAGGAGGGCGAGTGGTGCAGTGATGATGAGGTAGAGCAAAGACATAGATGGAATGAGAGATGGAGAAAAGGAGTAAAAGAGGGGGAAAAAAGGGTGATGGGGATTGAAATGGAGAGACAGAGGAGTGTGGATGTGACGGTGAGAGAGGACAAAGAGGGTGAGGATTATGCGGAAGAGCGTGAGGGGGAACGGGACTGAAGAGGGGCGTAAAGGCAGATCAGTTTGTTTCCCCGTCCTGAACATCGTCTACCTGCTTGCGTCTCGACTCTGGGGTTTCTGGCGATGAATCAGTGTCCCTCGTGCTGCAAACCTCCGCATACAGGACCACTGCATACGCGGTGCTGAGGAACACGCTCTCTGCGCAGTCCCTGTGCTCGCACACACATCCTGCGCCGTGACCCACAATCCCTCTGTTCCTCGTCTGAGAGACTTGTGTCCTGACGGCTCCCTGACTCTAGCAGAGGCCCCTCAGATGTTTTGTGTTCTGCAGCCAGAACGTCCTCTGCACCGGCTCTTTCATCTTTATTTACAGATTGCCAGGTTTGCCAGGAGGGAAATTGGCTGGAATCAAAAAAGAATCTAATGACTTAATCCCTCTGCAGTGGTGCAGGTGCTTTTGTTTATCGTACGATGAATGATCGCGTCCATTTCTCAAATTGTGCTGTAATAATTCACCCTTCTGGTCAATCTGTTGCTTTGTCTGAAAATGCATGTTTGTGTGGCGAGGGGGTGGGGTTATGGTTTTGTCACATGACTTGCTACAGGCTAGTGTTGGTACTGTATGGATGCTGTCATGATTTGCTGGAGATCTGGTGTGTGTGTGTGTGTGTGTGTGTGTGTGGGGTGTGTGTGAGATGTATGTGTGTGTGGGTGAATGTTGTATATTGTGTGTTGATGCGTGTGTTAGTGAGAGTTTTGTATTGTGTGTGTGTGTGTGTGTGTGTGTGTGTGTGTGTGTAAGAGGTTGTGCATGTATGTATGAGTCAGGGGTAAGAGTTGTGTATCGTGTGTGTGTGTTTGTGTGTGTGTCTGTTTGTGCGTGTGTAACTCTACTCTGTCTCTCTCTGACCCCCCTCAGCTAAGCTATTGTTAGCAGATGGTCCCAGTGAGGGTCTAATGGGTCTAACTCGGCAGAGTACAGCAGAGTGCTTTTAACACCCCACAGTGTTGATAATGAGTCTGTTGAGGGATTGGGTTTCTAATGGGTCGTGTGTTCTTCAGGCAGTGACTCTTGATGAAAACAGTCGATGAAGCACCCCTTTCCCTGGGGGGTGTTAGCATTGGCGGTGCTGATGGAAGAGTCTCAGTACAGCTCTGTGCGAATAATGGAAGGCACTGAGCCTGGTGATGAGTTTCTGTCTTAGTGATGGGAACAGCCTACAGACTCGGGTGTTTATTACTGTTTGAACCAGCACCTTTCAGCGGACAACAGGGGGCACAAATGCTATTCAGGTGCAAGTGGTTTTTTTCATGATGCGGGTTAGCTTTAGCAGGTTAGCACGTTAGCTGGGTACATCCTCTGTGTAAAATGCTGAACAGCTCTTTGTGCATTCTGTCTGACTGATTTGGTAGGATCCAGGGTTTCCCTCAGTTACGGTAGCCAGTTAACTCCAAAATTATAGTCCTGTTATGTACAGCTTTGGTCTTAAATGTGTTTATTTGCTGTGAGATTCCTAAGTATTTGGACAATGATGCTGAACAAGATCGGTACACTGGAATTATTGGGTTTTGTGTATTATAGCAGAATTTTTACAGGATTTCTTATTTGAACAGAAGTGAATTGATGTAAAATACTTGTTTTCAAATCAAACTCACAGGAACTTTGATTTACTGCCGCATCAGTTTTACTGCAATCAGTAAATGCTGCTCGTTTATTAGCTCTATTGTCCAAACACTGTTCCCAAGGTCTTATTTGGCAGCAGACTGAAAGGAATTCAGGAAATGTCTACAGACGATGGCTCTCCAAGTCTGGATTTTGAAACCTTTTATTATGGGCTTGTCTCTGAACCTGAGTATTGAACACCTACTCCGAGTCCCTCTCAGGTGGATCAAGAGCACATACCTGTATTCATAATCTCACCCACCTGTGCTGCTGGCTATCTGCGTATCCCTGAACGCTCGTGCTGTTCAAAGCCGGCGTGAATCACATGACCTGGAATGCTTGGGCTAATTTGTTTGAAAAACCAAGATGCTCCACATCCATTCATTCTTACATATTACTCACGTATGCACACGGTGTAGACACGCTATGCACATGCACAGACACGCACACAGTCCCTTCAGATCAGTCGCGTGAATCTCGAAGTCTCAACGGAGCCTGTTTGTTTAGCGATGCATCCATGTCAGCATCTTCCGTTGTCCCGCCCCCCCCCCCCCCCCCCCCAACCCACCCCCCTTCCTTCAAATTATCCTCCCTCTGCTCTGTAAGACATGGCTTTCAAACAGCCTATCAGCAGCTAGAGGATGTACAATACACTGGGGACGACCTCATGGTTTAGTGTAAGCACATTCTGTACGGGTGCGTGTCTGTGTTCTTTGCGTGTTTTGTATGTACACATGCTTGTTTTGTGCATGAGTTTATGTGCGATTCACATGAGCATGTGTTCTGCAGGCTTGCATGCATTATGTGGAAATGTCAGGGATTTTTTCAGACAGGATTGCAGCCCATGACTAAAACAGTAAAATATGCCGGGATCTCTGGGCCCATCGATGGCAGGAGGAGGGAGGAATGGGTTGCTGAGACACTCACATGGTAAACCAGTAAGGCAAGGGGGCTCTGCTGAGCGTGGCGGATTCTTTAAGAGGGTGAATCGCTGTAGCAGTGATTGGCAGTTGCAATACGGAGCCGTGCTGGTTATGATGTCCTCCGCTGCGTGGGATTAGAATCGTACGCTCGTCCCGCTGGAAATGGAGACGGGGGAGGGGACGAATAATGAGATGCTAATAAGTCATCCCATCCTGGCAGAAATACGGCAGCGCTGCAGTACAGCCATTATATCCTGCAGTAAGAGAGACTGTGCCATATATTTAATGTCTCCGCACAGGAATTTATATCCTCTCTCAGCATTTTAATAAGTGGAATAATGAAATGCTTGTGCTGCGCTAACCTGCTGTGTGTTAAATTGAGTTCTGAGCTCAGCCATGCTGCTACAGCAGGGTCTTTGTTGCTTCTAGAGCAAAAGAAACGATAATTGTTACCCAGCAGGATGTTGATGAAATCGGCGGATTTGTGGTGTGTGATCTTGATTTTTATCTCACTTGCGAGACGTCCCTTTATTGGAGCACATTGTGAAGCTCCTTACAGTTCAACTGCTCAATTCATCAGTCCGGCCCAAAGCTGGGGGAACTAAATCAATCCCATTATTAATTGCTGGGTGGGGGGGTGTGTATACAGACAGACGGAAGAGGGTGTCTCTCTATATTTCAGCGATTCAGGGATTTGATGTGACGCCCATTGCATTCTTATCATGACCTCTGGACTACATTTCCCATATGCCTCTTGGTTGTATGAAATCCCACAGATCTTTGCCCTCTTTTCACCGTCCACAAGCATAGCTGCAGGGTGTACTGCCCTCATTCCCCTGTGTGTGCAGGACTAGTGTTCCCTTTTGCCCAGTTACCAGTCACGATTAGGCAGGTGGTTGAGCCTGTCCCTCGAGTTGCCCTGGCAGCGGCATGTGCTATAAACTGTGAACATAGCATTTCCCCATACGTGTTAATCAGCAAAGAAGATTCTACGGCCGCAGTTTCTCTATTATTTTAGCACATGACTGAGTCAGGAATTCCAGGAATGACAACATTCCCATCCTGAATATAGCGCAATAGGACGATGCCATTATTGTAGGATCTCCGAGCGAAAGATGCGGTGAAACTGCGGCGCGGCACAAATTGCAACCAAAAATCTGAAGAAGTTGGGACAGTATGTTCAATCAAAATTAAAACTGAAATTATTAATTTGTAAATCATTTTACCTGTATTACATTGAAAACAATACAACAACTTTTTTTTAATGTTTTGTACCACAAAGTTTATCTTTTCAAAATAAGCATTCATCCATCCATTCATCTATGCCGTGTCTTCCTTGCTAGAGTCGGGGGAGCTGTAGCTTATCCCAGCTGACATTGGGGCTGAATCCAAATCTCCGCACTTCTCCGTACTAGCAGACTCGCGGACTTTGCGGCCACGTTCACCGGAAGTCTGGGAGTGCTGACTGAGGGCTGTCAAAATCCACAATTGATGCTGTCCACAAGGGGCCTCAAGCGGACTTTCTGCGGACTTCCAGAGAGTCCGCTTGGGGTGCAGACTTCAGCAGATGTAACTAGTGTAAATACCCATAATACATTGCAATACAGACATGACGTTTTAATTTTTTCCAAATTGCTGACAGAAGAAAAGCACATTCTCACATGCACAAAACCACATAAACTAGTTAGAAATTTATAATATTAAAACGTTACTTGAATAACGTAGGCCAGATATAAAATTCAACATCATCATACAGAAATGCAGGCTACAGAGGTAATCAATATGCATTTGCACGGAAACGAGTGGAACAGACTCGAAGCCTGTCTATCAGCTCATTTTATTATGCTGCAGACCCCTGCTCTTGCAGACTTTACGTGATGATGGTGAAGACGTCACATTACATTTTCCTGAAGTCCGTGAGGCTCAGTCTGCAAGTCCAGAGGGTGGAGATTTGGATTCAGCCTGGGTTAAAGGCAGGGACACATCCTGGACAGCTTGCTAATCCAAAACCGGGCGCGCACACCATTCACTTGCACTCTCCTACCTACAGGCAGTTTTAGAGTCTCCAATTAGTCTTGCATCTCTTCAGACTGTGGGAGGAAACTGGACTACCGAGAGGGAACCCATGTGAACACGGGGAGAACATGCCAACTCCACAAAGGCCTCAAGCTGGCCTCAAACCTGCAACCTTCTTGTCACCATGCTGCTCCTCAAAACCATGCTGCTCCGGAAGGACTCTGCTTTCCCCAGATTCTGCTCTTGTCCCAAATCCTGATTACAGTCACCCGCTCACATCAGCTGTTTCAAATCACATCATTTAAGTTTTTTAACTCCTTACTGGTCGCAAATTGTTCCCATCCCAGCTGTTTTTGGAATGCGTTGAAGATCTGAATAGCAGGATTGGATGTACAAATGAGATGAAGTTGATCCGACAAAAAATTCATTGGCTTATCTTAATGCTGCAATGAAATTTCAGTCAAAATAAATTTGGAAGTCTTTGCATTCTGTTTTTATGTGCATTTCATGGTTGGGGTTGTAAGTAATATATTTATCTTCATTTATGTGAGATGTGTTCAATGTAATTGATTGGCCCTTTTGGAAAACAGGACGTTACAGTCTTGTTGCCCCTGAGAGCTTATCTTTGACTGTGTCACAGGGGTCGCTCAGGTAAATATAGAAGGGAACAAGGCAGGGTGGAAGGGAGAAGCATCTGCTTAAAGGATTAAAGGATTATGGGTACATGAGTACTCTGGGTGGATGTCTTTAAGTGTCCCTGGGCGGGCCGTTCAGTGAGGAGGGAAGGGGCGAGTGGGCTGACCTGATTGTCTTCAGGCAGCGTTCTCCCGTCCAGGCTGGACCTGTTTTGGGATACCTTGGCGCGGGTTCGTTCTGTACAGTGTTAGGTCGTGGAGTTGGTGGTCAATTAAGATGCTGGGATGGATGGGGTCCCTCTTTAACCGAGGCTGGCTGGAACGGGACCCCTATATTGCGGCCTGGGATAAGAGCGGATTATGGGAGGGCTTGTTCAAGGTATGGTATGAGCGAGGCTTGGGCCTGGGGGTGGGATGGCCTTGGACTGTGTGTTTTGGATACTGGCTCTGACATATGTGAGGTCATGTTTTGGATCGGCGTGGCGCTCATCACTATCTCTGGAACGATAACCGTAGCTGACAGGATCAACACAGACCTTGCTGCAAGTCTGTTTTGAGTCTAACAGCGAGTATTATGGCTCTCAGCCTGGCTTGTAGTGTTGTTTTGTTGGTTTAGTGATAAATATGATTGGGGATTATAGTGCTATTATGGAGATAATGATGGTGACTGTCATTATCACCATAATAGCACGAAAAATAGTGGGTAGCTCAGTGCTCTTAGCAGGCATGTTCATACACGTGGGAGTGCTAGAAGATGATTGGTTCTTCGTAATGGAATCACATTATTTACCCATGATTCCCCTTTCCAGCCATTGAGTCTATCTCTGTATGTGTGATTTTTTTTTTTTTTTGTAGATTCCAGGTGATCTAAAGCAAAAAAAGTGCGTGTGTGTGTGTGTGTGTGTGTGTGTGCACTTGTCTACATTTGGGTGCTAGTTTAAGCTGAATTGATCAGTGTTTTTTTGTTTGTTTGTTTGTTTTTTTTTTTTTCTAAAATAAACGTGAGTTTGATGGTTTGTGTGGGTTGTCCTTGAAGTCTGTTTGTGAGATGCAAAAGATTAATCCTGGATTTTGTTGACAGCAGGGCAAATGTCTGGTCCAAGGCTTTAAGAGGTCACAGCATGTGAGTTTGTGAGTGTTTGTGTGTGGTTGGGGGGGGGGGTATCTGTAGGTTAACCCTTTAAGTTCCTAAATCAGTCTGATGCTGCAGGACAGAAATGTCATGCGCTCTTTGCTGACTAAGATAATATTTTATGGTGAACGATTTTGCTCCATAGCTCTTATTGGGGTATTTCTGCTCTTTTAGTGTTGTGTGGATAATGGTAAACTGTGGTCACCATCTGCAGTCTGAGTTTGTTTTCCGGATGAGAAGTCACCTTTCAAGCCATTTTCAATTGTAGATTGTAGTTACATTTTTCTGGCATGGTTTAGTATTATAGAGGGGACGTGCACTGAAAATGATCGGTTCTGCTTGGGGGAGAGAATTACAGATAAAGTACAGCCTCAAAAATAATATACTTTATGGGTTTTTTTTTTTTTTTGGTAAAAAGATTATAAATATCCATTTTGTGCATGCAGAGAAGGTCTTGCAAAACAAAAGATTGTAATGTGGAACCCTTAAGTCCCCAGATTGGCAGACACTTGTGCTCTGTAACAGCAGTAAAATCCCACGTTGCTGTATGACACTCTAGACCAATGTTCTTGTAACCAATCAGAATATCTGTCACACTATTGTTTATCCATTCTATTGTTCTTAACCAATAGTGGAACGTGTAAGGTTTGTTTTGACTTGCGCTCCAGGTAATGAGCACTAGATTACTCATTTGGAAACAAAGTTTCATTGAGTTTCTTAGATAATGATGGTGACAGCAAAATCCCCTGGTTAAATTAGCAACAGCCTGTAAACACACACACTGATTTGATGAACTACACTGAGTGCAGAAAGGTGCAGGCTAACCAAATTTGTGAATGGCACATATGTTCACGACCAATCACGACATGCAGTCACCTCACACATTTAAATGCACTTGGAATTCAGTTACAGAATTTGGAATTACAGATTCCAGATTTGAAGCTTTTTAGCTGGCGCCCTTATTGCACTTTGAGGAAAATTATTCCTCTGCAAGGGTAGTCTGAACTGGTGAGAAAGAATGTTCCATTCGGAGTGGCTCATAGATTGGTTTTAACAATATATTGTGAGAAAGGTGTGCCACAATACAAATCTGGCTATACTGGCTTTGAAAAAGTTAGATGTAAACATTAGCGCATCAGTGCAAAAACATTTAGCTTTAGAAAATTTGACTGGTCTTTAAGGAGGGCCATTTGATTGGTTTGTCACTTACCCAATGAAACTATTACCCTAATTGTTTGTGCATACTTATCCTCCATTTAAATATGGCTCTTAAATCCAAATCCAGCCCTTGTTTTGTTCTTTCTCAGGTAATTTAAGTTTAACTGTATAGATTCTGCTTTCAATTAGCCAGGCTGTCTTTACCCCTGACCACCTGGTAAACGGATGATGCAAAACCAGCAGTTCTCGGACTTCAAAGATCCCGAGTCGAGGTTCCCTGGTATATACTGCAAAATATATTGTTCCCATCCCAAATATATCATGGTTTTATTCCATATCACTCTCCCTGCTTTATATAGGAAGAGTGCTTTAAAGGGCTTATTGTCCCAGTCTGACCATTAAGCATATACTACATTGAGTTTTGGTCCTTGTGGCAAATTTATAAATCCTCAAGCCATTGTAATTTAGGCAAGGTCGACGTGAAATCTGGCTTTCAAGTATTTGTAGTGTGTCGGATAATGTGTTTTGGTGTGAATTTATCCTGCTTATTCAATTCTGGATTGGTGCACTACTAGAAAAACGTTATTCAGTTGTAGTACGTTAAAATCAAAAGTCAGTTTGCTCAATGGCGCCCTCTGAAGGAGTATGCGTTACACCTCGCAATGGCTCTGTGGCCTGCGTAAAAACTATTGGATGAAACATTTATTCGGGGGAAATAAACTCACATTAAAAAGAAATGAATAAAATACATACTGAGTATAATAAACTATGTATTGTTTACAGTTTATATGACCAGTGTGACTGCTCGCACAGAAGCTATTAATTTGCTATTAAGAGGGTTTGGCATCGTGTTCAGCCTCTGAAGTGCTCTTGCATTTCCAAGGCTGTTCATCACCAGGGATTACGAGAAACTGTGTCGGCCAGGAAATATTAGTGCGTAAATCTCGCCTTCTCCCTCAACTATCCGGGGAATGGAGAACTACAGACTAGGTGTATCTCAGAGAGTCGTTCAGATTCGGTGACTCCGGTCTGTTTAGTGTGTGTGTGTTCAAGTGTGCTTTATGGCTATAGAGATGAGTCGCTCACTGGAGTTTACGGAGTTGATGGACTTGAATCATGACAATAATAATTAAGGCTGTCCTCTGTTTGTAATGGTATTACTCCGCTCACAGTCAGGGCATTATATTTGCTTTTGCGCGTATGTGAGCTCCTGCCCGTGTTTACTTGTGTGCGTGCGTGCGCCTGCTGCCTATGTGTGAGTGTAAACAAATGCGTATGCTGCCTTTGTGTCTGTGTGCTCGCGTGCGTGCGCGCGCGCGCATGTGTGTGTGTGTACACACCCGTGCGGAATGTGTGTGTCTGTGTGTGTGTGTGTGTGTGTGTGTGTGTGTGTGTACATAAACACATGTGTTCTGAGTCGCTCGCTCTCTCCCCCCAGCCCGCTCGGCCCCCCGGCACTCTCCTCCCCCAGGCGGTCATGTTCAGCGCACGCAGGACCTGGGACCTCGGCCACACCCCCTGCCTTCAGGAACTCTGGAAGAAAGACCTCTCATTGGACGGTGAGCATCACATGGTTGGGAGTGTTGAGGGTTTGGGGGGGTGAGAGAGATCCGGTGGTGCAGCATTTTTGACATTTCTGAGAGGGAGACTTCCTGGAGGGAGGGGTGAGAGAGAGAGCGTGAACGAGAGCGGGAGGGAAGGAGGGAGAGAGAGGAGAGGAATGAGACTGGAAGCACAGTTTCAGCGGTAGACTTATGCGAGAGAAAGAAGCGCACAGGCGTACGTTACACGACCGCACTGCCAGCCTCTCTGGTCACTGTGGAAAGGTGCGAGTCATGACTACAGGCCACAGACACTGGCTGCATTGTGATTGGCCGATGCCAGGCGGCTCTGTTATTGGGCTAAAGGTGAGTGCTGTTGGGAGCAGTGATAGTCTGCTGTTTGGAAGGAGGGAGTGGAGGTGTAGAGAGGGGTTTACTGGAGGTGCGGAGGCGAGGACAATCGAGCTAAAACTACAGTTTTTTTGAGGCGTAAGGTTGGGTTAACCTCGAAATATGCGTTGGGGTTAATGTGGGACCAGGTGTTGAGGGTGTGTGTTGAGCTGGCTGTATGGCATGTGAGATGTGTAATTGTCTTACTGCTGATGTAGGGTCAGTTGTATGGGATTTACAGTTGTGTCGGGATGGTGTAACTCGAGAAGGGAAAGTTGTGTTGAATGTGTATGTGAGGTAGAGTGCTGAATTTATAGCGATGTCAGGGCAAGCATATGAAGTTATGATTATGTTGAATGTGCGACTTCATTTGGTAGCACAGCCGGTGGATGTACATTTGTGTTGGAGTTGGCACAGGATCAGTGAGGTGCTGCTGTAACAGGTTGAGACTGGGGGGGGATGGGGTGCTGTGTGTGGGTACAGTAGCACAGGGTTTTACCTCCAGCGGCTGTAAGACGAGCTCCAGCGGAGCCACTTGGACCCCACAGGCTTTTCCTGCCTGATTAGTGGGAATGAGGCTTAAACCAATACTGCCTGCCTCACCTGAGGTTAATATGTTAACCATTAACACTGCTGGGAGGCTGGGAATGTTATCTTATAATTAAACACACATACACACTCTCTCACTCACTCACTCACTCACTCACTCTTTCACTCTCTCACTCTCACTCGCTCACTCACTCGCTCACTCACTCACTCACTCACACACACATACACACGCTTTCTCTCATACACGCACAGAGGTGAGCACGCACACACACATCTTATCGTGAGGGGAGGAGATCGCCCACATAACGCTCTGGTGGGAATGGGGTTTTTGGCTCAGATCACTGCCAGAGTGACAGAGGGTGAGGTATCTTACTCTAAGCCTCGTGAGCGCAGTGTGAAGCTGGTGTGAATCGAAGCAGCGTCTGTGTTGGGTTTGGTGACAATGATGGGCTTCAGCAATAATGCCTACCCTGCCTGTGCACCTGTGTGAGTGTGTTAGTGTGATTGTGTGAGTGTATGACTCTGAGCTGGCGTCTGTGTCTGTCTGTCTGTCTGTCTCTGTGTGTGTATGAGTCTGAGCTGGCGTGCGAGACTGAGAGTGTGTGTGTGTGTGTGTGTGTGTGTGTGTGTGTGTGTGTGTGTGTGTGTGTGTGTGTGCGTGCGTGCGTGTATAAGCACGCATACGGGCAAGTGTAAAGCCCTGTTCTCTCTCCACAGCGAGTTCAGTGGATCTCTTGATAAGCGACAGTGAGGAGGAGAACTCCTTTCTCTCGCTGCAGAATTCAGCTTTTCCCCGTCGCTGTGTGACCGCCGACCTCAACGATACCAGCACTGCTGGAGACCAGCAGCTACTTGTACAGGTGAGTCATTCGCTAGCGATACCGCCGTTGAGCACCCCTGCCCACAAATGTATAGATAATGACATGTGCATTCCCACACCAAAGCACGCTCACGTCTCATACAGAGGAATGCACCTCATAAATACACACGGTTCATGAGCTCGCTAATGCCAATAAAACTCCTGGGGCAGGACTGTGGTTCTCTCGAGCAGCTAATCAGAGCTCTGGATGGGGGGGCGGGGGGGTTAGTTGGAGGCTGTGTGCTGGGATTTGGAAACATTAAGTCACGAGGTGGGATTTTAAAAGCATTTAAAGTGCGGTGTCAGAATCTCTGTGTGTGTGTGTGTGTGTGTGTGTGTGTGTTTGTGTGTGTGTGTGTTTGTTTGTGTGTTTGTGTGTGTGTGTGTGTGTGTGTGTGTGTGTGTGTATGGCTTCTTTGTGACTTATTAGTTAAGGTTAGGGGTAAGGTTAGAATCAGGGATGGGTTAAGGGTTTGGGTGAGGCATATGTTGCTTATTGTTTAGATTGGGGAAAGGCTGTAAAAGGCTGTAGAGACACAGGAAGAATGAATGGAAGTCAATTTAATGTCCTCACAAGACCCCACATGGTAGGCACACCCGACAGTGATTTAGCTTTGTGCACTTTCTTACCGAAACCTCCATTTACCAACAATTTACACATCTGCTCACCTCTGATTAAAATGTTCCTCTGAAGGTTTCAGCCGCTAGTGCTGTTTAATCATAGACACCAAGTTTCAATCATCTGCTCAACTTGCCTTCAGATTTTTTTTCCAGAATTTAAATTCGGTCCAAACTGAGCAGTGCACCCATATCCACTTCAGCGAAGATCCCCTCCCACTGCATGTTCGTCAGGGGCTGACCTGAGAGACAGACTGTACTGACAGATCCTGACTTGTCATTGCAGACAGACATGAATCAGTGCTCTCTCTCTCTGGGTGGGATTCTGGGCAGCTTTCATCATGGTCTGTGCTGTAATCTGGGAAGGTCCTCTGAGACTGATATACAGGGTAGATTCTTCTAGTGAAGAATCACCAAGTTTAGACCTCCTGATTCAAATGTATGACTTCGGCAAGCTGCTGTTGAATGATGTGTGCTTATTAATGTTGGTGAAAATCTATTGGATTGTAGATCTTTTGGAAAAGAGTCGGGTATCACAGATGTACGATCTGAAGTGTTTTTCTCAGACAGTGTACTGTAACTTGAGGACGTGTCGGTTCAGTTGGGAAATTCAGGCTATGTTTATATTTCACAGTTTTAGCCCTCTGACTCGAGTTTCAAGTCTGCCTACCTCAGCATTCCCATTCAAAGGCATGCTGACTGAGAGAGGGCCTGATTGGGTCAAACATACCATGTGACCTATGGGTTTCAATAATGACCTAATAATGGTGCCCCTGGAGAGAACATCTGACGTGAATATTTGGCTGTCACATGACTTTACCTGTCACTCAATGATTTCTTCCTTCTGCATTCCTTACAGTCTGCCTCTTTTTTCCAATTATTTCTCTTTTCCAGAAAGTCAGCTGGTCTTGCTTCTGGATGGCATCATGTGTAATTCTCACAATCTGTTTCCATGGCTGAGCTTTAGTTCCGTTTGCTATTGAGTACTGCTGTAGAGCATAGAGTCTGCTTAGTTTGAGTCTGTAAAGTCTCGGGGAACTTAGATCACGAATAATCTTTGACCAAACTAGATTTAGCTTTCCTGGTGGTTGGATTTAAATACACAAACCACCACTACTTTTTCATCCAGTCTGTAACATGCTAAACATCATACTGTTCTGTGGTGAGTAGTTACCCTTTCACTTCTCAGAATCCTGTGTCATCCCATGATTAATGATTTCTGTTCACTGCAGCTGGCAGGGCTTACATGACCCTACATGTCACACCTCGGCCTGTTCATTCAACGCATTCGAAACGCTCGTAACACCTCTGGATGTCTGATTCTCTGACATCTTTAAATTTCGCCTGATTTAATGTCATGGCTGATGATTGTGAGGGACCGACCCTTTGTATGGAATCATCCTGCTTGGGTAGAGACAAGGCTACCATTAGATGAACTGCTAATGATGCCTCCTATACTTTTGAATGAACACAATCATGAAATGATAATGTTTCATTTCATGAAGTAATATATTGGTTCATAGCCCAAGTTTGAAAACTGATTTCTGGGAGAAAAATCTAAACTTTTCACACAAAAACATTGCACGTGTACCAAAAACATTTGTCTCAAACCTTCAAATCTTTTTGATCCTCACACTTGGACGTACAAAGTCTGTGCCCATATACAGATTTGATCTCATGGTAGCTGGAATTCCCATTCAGGAAAAGTTCATTTTGAAATACAAAATCAATTTTTGCGATTGATTCTGTGTTCCCTGGGACTTCAATGTGACCATGACCCAGAGCCCCCTGTAGAACCACCTCTGTGAAATGCTCAGGACCTTGTAGAAAGCTGGGTCAGTTCCTCATAGGGTCCTTACAGAGAGAGATGGGTACCTCTAGTGATCAGATCTGTTTGGTTGGCATTTTAGAACCTGGTTATCTTCCCAATTTCCTTAGGTTTCCTTTTCCATTGATAGGCCTTGTGGTAACCAGGCCGTTTTTTTTAATTCACAAAAAAGAACCGTGCAATCTGTAAGAATTTGGAAAGTGGTAATGAATAAATCCTGAATGGATTACACAATATTGTAAATGGAAATGCACAGCTGACAGTCTGCATGAGTCCAGTATGTTCTGGTACAGTGCCAAAAAACAATCAAATTATCTGTACTTTAGGTTTTGCGTTCTTGAGGACCTCTGTTCTAGTCTTGAGATTCTCTTCCCAAAAGCCTAGTTGCTAACTTGCGTAGCTGGAACCATTGACTGTATGTGGTTCAAACTATGTTAGCTGGTAACATGGTTAGCATCTAAACTTCGGGAAACGCACCCCCCTGCAGCCGCGACTAACTCTTGCTCTCTCCGCCCGCCTTCTCCGCAGAGCCTGCAGGAGAAATTGTGCGAGTTTCAGGCTCAGCTGCGCAGCCAGGAGGCGGTACGACAGCTGCCGCGACTGCAGCAGAACCGCAATCAGCAGCCGCGGGACGGAGTGCGTCCGATCCGCGGCCCACAGGGGGCGCTAAGGGAGCGGCAGGCCCAGCTGCAGGGCAGAACTCTTCCCTCCGGTGAGAGGGGCGGGGGATCCAGAATCTGATTTTGCATTTACATTCTGCGTTGATTTTATGCTTTATATCGTGATTGCCAACCGCGGTTGAATATCCAGGTTCAGGAAATAAAACCTCTCATTATTTTGATCTGACCGCATGAAATGGCTCAACTTCTGAGCAAGGTGGTGGGACTATTTAGTAGAATCAGCTCGCCAAGTCCACGGGTAGAAAATGGTGGCTCAATGACAGATGCAACATAATTAGCCCTGGTCATGCTCACCCCAACATAGGTAGGTGTGCAATTCTTAGTTTTCAGTCATGTGACTGCCTTGTACCCCTGGAGGGCAAACCACTGCTTCATTGTAGTGGTTAATACGAGACATTCTACAGAGCTGCCATGAAGGCCTATCATTTTTTTAATTCGTCTCAACCCATGGATATTTAAATCTGCTCTTTAAATAAGAACAACATGTTGACAAACTACCAAGTTATGACACTTGCATTCCATACTGTACCAGCCACAGTATGTCTAATCCCTAACCTTACCTGTGCTCCACTTCAGCGATTGTCTCATTTAATATATAGCTATCTTACGGAGAATCCTTCCCCTTAACCTCTCACCAGGATGTTGGCATGCAAAAGTATGAATAGCTATTTGCATTTTCGATCTAGATGGGTCGATAATTTTGTTGTTTGTTTTTGTCCTTCACCTCCCAATCTTCATCATCAAAGCAAAGGCAAATGCCATGAGCGTGATTTCCTCTCTGAACAGCACCTCCCGAGACCTTCACGAGATCTGGGCAAAACCTGACGTCAGGTTTGCCAGCCTCCTAGCTACGGAGTAGAAAAACTGCCGTACTCACCACTGTTGTCGATGGCAAATTCGTCCTTGAGCTGCCAGACTTTCACACTGCGTCCTCCACTTTTGCCGTTGCGTTTATTAGAACAAGTTAATTTCAGTAGATCTTTACACATGTACTGCGTTAGATTGCAGAATATGCCAGTCGATTCCCGTTAGTTTCACTCTGGAGCCGGACCGGGAAAACTGCATTCTGCTGCCTCGTCCCGTCTAGATCCGCCTAGAGCTGGCCAGTCAGAAGAAAGTGGGCAAACGGGGAGTGGGCGTCATAGTGGAAGAGCCACCCCAATGAGGCGTTTCAGGCAGCGACTACAATGGAGTACAAATGGGCTTTTTTGAGGATGGCAGTATGAGCGAAATAAGTTCCCTTTTTTTACTTTTGCGCAATCAGGAGTACTCTAGGGGAGTCAAAGACCGAAATATAAACTTGGAATAATAGCATATTAGGTCCCCTTTAAATGTTTGAGCCAAACGTTCATTGCCAAACACCCGTTTTTTTTTTTTTATATCACCGTTTAATCCATCTCTTTGAATTGTAATAGTGTATTGCCTCAGTAATAAAATTCAGGTCTCTACTTGACTAAGTGGTAATACTCAGAGAAGAGAGCATTGTTTACAGAAATGGCATCTCGTTGCTGCTTTAGAGATTTAAAATTCTTTTGGACGAGGATTAAAAAGAGTTGACGTGAAATGCCCAGGAGGGAAGTGTCAGGACTTGTTCCCTTTATGGTTCTCTGAATCAGCTGTGCGCTTGTTTGATTTTATCGATCGCTGTTGAGGTCATGTTTACCCTAAGGAGCTCTCAGTACTGGGTGTGTCTAAATCCCTGCCAACAGTCAATAGTGACTGTGGCACATGCAAGGATGACGATGGCCCACGAGGAAGCCTGGGGCAAATACTTATCTAAGAAATCAGTAGCCGCTCCGTTCACATCAGTGTATGAGTCTTACTGTACACATTGGCTCCAATTGATTTCTGCTCGGGAATGTAAGTAAATTGAACGGTCATTAATACCGAGAATTTCACACATTATATCAGTGCCTATAGTCCTCACTATCATTCCTGCAGGCTTCAATTTCTAAGCTCTGACAGAGAGAATATTGTGCATGCAAGCAGAGTATCAGCATGTGTATACACATTGTGTAAATGTGTCCTTGGGCTGCATGACATCCCTACAGTGAGCCTGTCCAAGATAGCAAGCACCTCCACTGCCCCAGCTGATCCGGCTCAGAGCTGGGGCAGATCCGGAGCGGAGGTTCTTGCTATCTGGGGTGACATCTTACCCATGTGGGACAGTTTGTGCGTGTGCCTGTGTTTCTAAGTATATGTGGCGTAACTCTGTATGTACTTGCGTGGGATAAAGCACATGTATGCGAATGGTGTAGACGTGTGTAAGCGACTGAATATTTGTGCATGTATACACGAACGCCATAATTAATTGGACCGCGAAGCATTTTGTTTTTTGGATCTACTGATTGAGTCAATCACCTGATCTAAAATCCGTTGTACATGCTGGAAAGCAGACTGAATGCAAACAGGAACTGAAGATGACTGCAGTACAGGCTTGACAAAGGGCATCATTTGGGAAGATACCCAGCATCTGCTGATGACTCTGTCACAGATTTCTAGAAGCCATTGCTCACAAAGGATAGATGACGACCACTTGTCAGAAATGACTACTTCATTTTGTTATGTTAAACTGTCCAGTATTCTTTGATGCGCTCCTGAAAATGTCCAAAAAGGTGCCATGTTCAGTTGGTGCTGTCATTTTCTAAATTGTTCATCTGACATGGACGAAACTGCCAGAAAAGCAAAGCTGACGGTCTGCATTTTAAACTCAATGTCATTGTATTGTTTTGAGGTCAAAGTAACAGAGTACAGATGGCCAACTCATGAAGATTGTGAAAATGTCCTCTTCATGTGACTTTGAACTCTGTTGCAGTAGCATGCAAAATAACGTTTAGATATCGATCTGCTTGCAGCCTAGTGAGTGAGTGAGCGTGCAAGTGACTCCGTCGCCACAATACTTTGTTTCTATGCTTCATGTATCCATGGGTTAAAAAAAAGTCTCTGTCCAAAGATTATAAAGCTCACTTTGTGTCCACATAAAGTGGTTGTATGTGTCAGCATATTGTGTGCCTGTGTGTTTCTTTGAGGGAGTGTGTGTGTGTGTGTATGTGTGTCTGCATACTCATGTAAGTGTGTCTGTGTTTGTGTCTGCAGGGGTGCGGCACTGCGTCACAGACGGCCCATCAGGATTGGCCGAACAGAGACTGGGCAGCTCTGCGCTAGAACAGAGGCCACAGGACTCGCTGCACAGCTGCAAGAGCAGGCAGGAGCGACTGCGCAGCCGAGACGGCCAGCAGCAGACCCTAATCTCACAGCTGCGCACACAGGTCTGCAAATCCTATCGTGCACTTAAGACTCTTGCTGTTAAACATCTGCTCCGCTGTCTCTCGCGCTGCCGCCTGACCCCTGACACTGTTGTCTTACTCATGACTCACAGCACTGCAGGTTTCATTCAGTTTATCCTTGCAAATACAGTCTGTCTGCTAGGATTTAAGATGCTTGTTTTCTCCCTGTGAAAATATTACATTGTCTGAAGTTGTGTTTTTGCTCTGCATGCTTTCGCATTCAAATTGCTATGTCGGCAAATTTTGAAATGGCTAAAGCCACTCTCACACCGGATGCGAAACAAATTTTCCACGCGACAGATTACATTCAAAGTCAATGCAAAGAAGCGAAACGCGTGTATTCGTGTCTTTGTGTTCCGCATCTGGTGTGAAAGCGGCTTAAGGCTCTTTCATCATTGGGACCATCTTTGTTTTTGTTTTTCAGTCTGAAAAGATCTTTTAGCATCATCTGCCTATATTTACGACTTGAGCTCAGGCGAACTGTTAGTCGTTCCTTGCACCCATGTAAATGTTCTGCCCAATAATTGGCTCAGATTTTATTCAATTTCTACTTTTCCCAGAATAGGCAGGTTACTGTATCAGTGCCCTGTGTATTCAGCTGGGTCTAAACAATGACACAATTTTCCCGGTAACTTTAATTTGGCAAATAGACAGGTGAACGATCATTACTGCTGATGACACAACACGGATCGTGTCTGTAGCCTCTGGGATGGGTGAGCGAAGATGTGACCGCACTGTGGGCTCTTCCTGTATGGTGCATCGCTGACGTCGCTGTGACCGCGGCGATTGGCTGCAGCGATTGGCCTCTGAGCCAATCAGAATGTGCTAAACTGAAGGAAGTAAACCTGTCGTTCGCTCTTTTCTGGCGCCGCAGGTGAGAGAGCTGGAAGAGAAGCTGCTGGACCAGACCCAAGAGGTGGACCGGCTGCGCTCTGAGGTGTGTGTGTGTGTGTGTGTGTGTGTGTGTGTGTGTGTGTGTGTGTGTGCGCGTACGTGTGTATGCGAGAGAGAGAGTGTGCGGGAGTGCATAGAGGTGCATGCACCACTCACCTGTCTGTGCATGTGTGCGCGTGTCTGTGATAAAGCCCCTATCCCCCTTGTGTACATGTTAACACTTGTCTAACAGTAGTTTCTGTATTGATGAAAGTCTGCTGTCCTTTCAAAACTGCTGCTGTGTCAAATACAATCTTTTGATCATTATCCACACCTCCCACAGAGCAGTCTGTATTTGCTGACCACGCCCATTTTGCTTGTTCTGGGTCCAGTGTTTAGAGGCCAGTATATGCTTGCGCATCAGTGAGAATTTCAATTTTTTTTTCTACATCATCTATGCCTTGCTCGACTTTAGACTTCACCATCAGAAGCACTGAGGAATATTTCATATCCATTTTAAAAATTGTTGAAAATGGGAGATAAATTTGCACTTCTCTCTCTAAACATTGGACCTTGAGCAAGCAAAATAGGCGTGGTCAGCAAATTTCAATCAAGCATATCTTGAAAGCTATTTCACCGTTATTTCTGAAATTGTGATCTATTACTATTGGTCCTAAGGGCTATTCGCAAAATAATTTTCATGGAAATCAGAGGGGGTCTGGGGGGAGCTTTGTTCAGTTTGGCGTGGAATGACCTTTATGCATATCGGGTGTCTCCAGAAGCATATTTGATTTCAGGGTTGTAGGTCCAATTTTAACCTAATTTTTCATTGGTCAAAGGTCGGGCATGCCGACGTTTAAGACAGGCCGAGATGGTATTCAGTGCCGATCGCTGGGACTGCTATCCCAGTTATTAAATCTAATAGAACTGCACTGCACTGAACAAAGTCCAAGGAAGCTGTTGTTTGTCTCCACCAGGGGGCGACAGACCTGGAGAAGCACCTGGAGATCCTGGTCTCTGAGAACGAGCGGCTCAAACAGGAGCTGAGCAGCTGCCAGGCCTCGCTGCGAGACGCCTCCGCAAGACCGCTCACCTGCACTGACTGCACACACAGACAGGTGAGTGGGGCATACACTTCTGCTCACACGCACGCACGCACGCACACACACACACACTCACAGACCGGTGAGCTGTGCATAGTGCACACAAGCATACTCACACACTCACTGACCCTGCGCTCACATCGACACATTCGCTCCTTGACAGGAGCAGATTTTCTTTCCTCTTCACATCTCTCTCTCTCTCTCTCTCTCTCTCTCTCTCTCTCTCTCTCTCTCTCTCTAACTTCTCTCCCTCCTGCCCATCTGAACCTCGCTCAGGATGCAGAGTCTCTGGGTGCGGAGCTGTCCCGGAGTGAGGAGGAGGTGCGGACGCTGGAGCGGCGGCTGGGGGAGGTGCAGCGGGGGCTGGAGGAGAAGGCTGCTCGGGTGCAGGAGCTCACGCTGCTCCTGGAGGAGGCGCAGAGGGAGCGGGAGGAGGTGGAGCTGCAGCAGGGCCACAGGCTGAGGGAGTGTCAGCAGGCCCTGAGCAAACAGGCCACACTGCCCCCGCAGGTCAAGGTCAGAACTGCGCTGGGGTTAAACTTCGCACCTTGCTGGTGTTTCAGCCTCAGATTTTTACTTGCATTAACTCTTAAATTCTGACTTTTCATTGAAGTTTTCCCTTAAGTAGCTCCAAAGTCAGACAAGCTATTTTTTTATTGTTGGACTTTGTCACGCACATTTTGTTTCTGCCTATTGCAGCGCCTCACTGAAGCTCCATCATATTTGTATCGACAAAATATTGAAACGAAGGACGCCATGTTTTTTTTTTTTAATGGCCACAGAATTACATCAAATAAAAAATTTCGAAATCTTGTTCATCATTTAATACAAATTTCCCTGTGATCCAGTGAGACAGGTTTCAGATTTTTGGAAACCTTGGAAAGTTCTACAAGCTTGAATACAGCAATTTTTTTTTCTCTCAGTAGAGCCACCTTTTCACTGAATACGCCCTCTAGTGGTAGTGTTTTCTTGTCATTCAATGTGTCGCACCATTCCAGTCAATTTTTGCACAATAATTTGTGATTACATGATGAAGCCATCAGGCTAGTAAAGTAAGTCTCTTGAACCAAGGACGTCTGCGTGTGCACATGCATTCATTTGTTCAGTAGATGTGTAACGACCTCTGTATCCCACAGTATGTGACCCGGACGGTGGAGGTGGAGTCGACCGAGTCCCAGCAGGCTCTGTCGGAGGCACAGGCCCGAAATCTGGCCCTGCAGGAGCAGCTGGGGGTGCAGAGACGCCTCCTGCGGGAACTGGAGCTGCAGCTGAGCGACTCGCAGCGGACCTGCAGTCAGCTCCGTGCACAGGTACGTCCCCTCATACAGGACAGAATGCTCTTACCCCACGTAAACTGGAAATACTCCCCCTTACACAAGAAGTACACGCCTTTCACAGCATGTACGCCCCTTACGCAGGATGTATTACCCCTTACAGTGGAGGTACATCTCTTATAGTGGAGGTTCAGCTGGGTAGCTCTGCCCCTGTCCACACTGAAAAGCTCCTCCTCACTGTCGGTGAACATGCCTCTGATGGCCCTACATGTTACGGTACACCCTGTCACACTATCACAACTTTCAGCCGTAACGGGGGAACAGCCCCAAATCATAATGCCCCGATAACCCCCCCGCTGACCCTTCCTGACTTCAGTATCTATTTGCGAGTCACAAGTCCTCTGGTTTGAGTTTTGCTGGTGTAGCTAGAGGATAGTAGTCATCAGCTGTAGTTGGATCATGTTCATCCATGAAATCTTGGCTATAGCTATCAGTCCAGCTCATTGGCTGTGTTCCTGCCAGTCTGTTGAGGCCAGGTCAGGCCATAAAGGAAGTGAGCTGAATGCTGTACTGTGATTGGCCCAAACATGTCACATGGGGCTTCTGAACCAGCCTGTGGAGAGCAAGAATAGGGGGTGAGGAGTTCATGGCATTAGGGCAGGTGGTGGCAGGTTGAGCTTTGCTTTTGAGGAATCAGATGGATTAGAGGTGTAGGAGCCTGAACAGGAAGACCTCCTGCTGTGGAGTGTTGCTTTACCTCCAGAGCTTTTTAGCGGAGATGTAATGTTGACTTTTATTGCTCTGTACTTGTCCATTAGCTTTGGTCTCTGCCCCCCTTTCCCCCTCAGTCAGCTGCCCCCCAGTGGCGGGTTTGAGTTCCTGTATAGAGAGAGTCGCGGCATGAGGATTCCAGAAAATCTGGTCATGAAGTTATTTTGTTGCCATTGCGCTATTGGGCACTGTCTCAAAGATAATGAGTCGCATCCAAGCATTTTCCTCTCTTATGCTTGTCGGAACCAGTAAACCAACTGGCAATGGTTTTCCCCCAAAATTAATGTTTCCCATCCAAGAAAAATGTACCCAACGATTTTCATTGTGCTACACGGCTCAGTTTGGCGTGATGGGGGGGTGAAATGGCTCCTATTCCTGAGTGGTTGGAACTCTATTCAACGGACTCTAGTCGCTCACATAGGCTATGAATTGGCCTTCCTCAGATTACTTTTCCAAAGCATTGTGGGAAAAATAGTATTCTGGTCTGAAATGCCCCTTTCCCGCTGCTGAGCTGGGACCCTCAGTTGGTTTTCCTGACCTAACCCCCCCCCCCCCCCCCCCCCCAATCTCTCTCCCCCAACGGCAGCTAACCACTCTCTCCGCTTCTTCTCCAGCTGAGCACCCACAGGACCCAGCTCTGTGGCCTGCTCGCTAAGGCCATTGGAGGGGGAAATGGAGAGGTCATTCATAAGTTGTCCAAGGTTGGACTTCTGTTTTTTGGAGGGGTCAGAGGTCATTTAGAAAATGTGATGAAAGTTACGTGAAGAGGGCTGAAATTCCGTGGTTCCAGTTAGTCTGAGTGCTGTGACTGTGGAATCCTTTCAGTGTAATATTTCAAAAAAGGACACGTTTTTTTTTTTTGTTAAGTTGGCCTTCATCAACAGACTCAACAAGTGACTTAAATTATATTTAATCACTGGCTCAGCTCCACGTTTCACGCCTGAAGCATTTTTTAGATGACTCTTACACCCCTCATTTCTCTGAGTCCTGGCAGTAGATGTAAGGCCCGACAGCAGTACTTCCTGTGTCCCTTGGTAGTACTTCCTGTGTCCAACCTGCGAAGTGCCTCTCCTTGTAGAGTGGTGCTGTATCAGGCCTCACCTATCCTCTCCCCACTGACTGTTGTAGAAGGAACAGGCTTAACCCTGACCCGGGTTAGTGTGCATTTCCAGCACGTAGTAGGCTAGTTAGCAAGAAGTTGGCGAGTGGTACAGTCAGGACACCAGCTGGGTAAAGTAATCTCACTGGAAAATGCTGTACTGTGTTTGCAGGCTTTTTTAATCCTGTTCTTCTCCGTTACCTCAGCTCTGTTTTGAACTGAATGTGGCTGCTACGCATTCGCTTCGGTCTGCTGTATTGAATTATTCAAACTGTTAGTATCCAACCCCATTCCTGGAGATGTTGAGTCATATGCATTTTCATTTTGACTCCAATTTGGCTCCCCTTCAGACTGTACTAAGCTGCAGCTCAGTGAGATCTAGTTGTTGAATGAATTGTGGGAGTGGAGTGTAAACCAATGAGATGGAACTGGGATGGTCCCTGACCTGACCTGATGGTGTGTGGTGTGTGTTTTGTCATCAGCATATGTTGTCATCTGTTTTGTAATGTATAAGAGTGGGTGTACTGTTCTAGCTGTACTAGTGCAGTGCTGAGGTAAAGGGGGAAACTGCCCCGCTGTTGAGGATTAGGGGGGGTTGAGAGCCTGACCTCTCGCCTCGCCCGTCATACAGGTCCTCACGTACGAGGGGGAGGTGGAGCGTGTGCAGGGACAGCTGGAGGCGGAGATGCAGACTCTGGAGGAGGAGAAGAACAGGGTGATCGAGGAGGCCTTCATCCGAGCAGAGAGCGAGATGAAGGCTGTGCACGAGAACCTGGCCGGTCAGTCACTGTCTGCCTGTGTCTGTCTGTATGTCTACCTGTCTGTCTCTGTGATCTTTCTGCATCGGTGTGTGTGTGTCTGTTTGTTTGTTTGTTTGTCTGTCTGACTTTCTGCCTGTGTGTGTCTGCCTTTCTGCATGTGTGTATGGTTATGCCTACCCATCAGCATACAGTATGTTTGTATGTGCAAGAGACAGTGCAGTGATTCTCATACGAGGTATTTATGGCTAAGGAAATTCTTCATGTAATTTCAAAATGTTTTATTGTAGTAAATTACATGGCTGTTTTTTTTGGCGTAAACTCCATCGGTTACGGAGTTAAGGGGTCTTCAGGGTAAAATTTTTTTTGAAAATTCAATATTTTTAAGTTTCTCTTGAATAATATAAAGGAATGCAGTGAGATGCCAGTAAACGCCAAGAATCTACGCTTTTCCTCTGCCTCAATTGTTACATGTGACTTTGAATGCAAATGACCAAAAATAACAATTTTGACTGATTTTCAGCCTTGTGGCATTCATAAAATCATTAGTATTCATCTGGTTGACTTAAAATTTGCACTGAAGTTGTATCTGTTGGAGATTTTCTGGATAGGAACATCCCTAGGGGGTTAATTTTGAGAATTAAGCAAGTTGATGATGGCGATTTTCGTTATGGTTACATGGTTACATTACAGAGCTCATTAATTATACATAAATGTTCCAAACAAAAGAAATTCTGTCATTTCATAGAACTATCTTAAACCTTTCAAATGTGACTAATTTGAGTAAAATCTGACCATGGGTTATTGAAATATCGGTGCCACAAAATATTTTCTGATTTTGTCATTTAAGTGTCGTTTACATGGCAACCATGTAAATTTTTATCAAAACACTGCATTTTCTGAGGTTAAAATCATGTTGATTATGTTTATTACTTAGTTTTTACATTATTAGGGTTATTTCTTCACTTTACTCTGAAGACCCCTTAAGCATTGTTGGTCCCCAGCTGATAATGCCAGCTGTCCAATCAAATCAAAGATTGCAGAAATGCTTGTGTGTGATGTGAGTGACTGCTGGCTTCCCTGTGTGTTTTTTGGATGCGTGTGTGCGTGTGTGTGCGCCTTCCGTCCCTCTGTCATGACGCTGACCCTCTGCGCAGGTGTGCGGATGAACCTGCTGACCCTGCAGCCGGCCCTGCGCACGCTCACCTGCGACTACAACTGCTTGAAGAGGCAGGTGCAGGACTTCCCCCTCCTGCTGGAGAAGGCCATCGCTGACGCTAAACAGGAGGTGAGCTCGGCGATAACGGCAGTGAGGAGCTGTCAACGCAGCAGTAGAAACAGAAATAGTTTTTAGTCTCGCAGCTTGAGGCCCCAGGTCATTACCACTGGCTGGCTCGAGGACGGCGCCTGCTCACAATGGCACGAAGGTGTAGAGGCAGCTATTTTCACCCAATAGTGGGAGGGGACTGTAGATTCTTTGTCGCGTCGTGGGCAAATCATTGTCAATTTTTTTTTGATCTTCCATTCTTATTTTTTCCAGAGTTTAGATTTTAACCAGTTTCCTGTATTGCAGTGAAATATACAGTAAATTAGGAATGCAGAGGAGCACCCAAGGACAGGATTGTCATTTTTTATTTTTTATCTCAATTATATCCAATTATCTTTTTTTGTTTCATTTACTTCCATTTTTCTTTAAGGCAAAATATAAAATAGATTCCGAGTTCCCCTGCATAAATGGTTGGAAAGTCTTGAACAAGTGGCTTATTGGAAATATTCTAGGATGGCAGATTTAGACCGACTCGAATTGCGAATCTCGCTGCTCATCCTCAAAGCTGACCCTGAAGGTCAATCTTTCTGCCTGCCGGTCATCTCCTCTTATGTCCCAGGACACGGTGAAATCAGTTCCTGATTTCAGGGGATGCATGAAAACTGGCAGTATGGCTGACTCTGAGGGAACAGATCTAGGCTGTTATTGTGTGGAGCAGTTGCTGAATGACCTCCTGACCCTTCACCTTTAACCCCGCCCACAGATCTGTCAGGTGATTGCTGAGGTGAGCAGCACCAATCAGGAGCTACTGCGCAAGTACAAGCGTGAAATGAACCTGCGGAAGAAATGCCACAACGAGCTGGTGCGACTGAGAGGTGAGGGGTCGCCACGGCACCCATGATCTCACAATCCTAGCTAGCGCCTCCATTGCTCTCTCGGTCTTGCTCTCCTCTCGCTCCGTTTGTGGAAGTTGTTTGGATTGTTTTGGGGGGGGGGGGGGGGCATATTGTTTTTGGCTTGGTTCCCGTTGGCATCTGCATCGCCGTTCCCAAAGTGCTTCTGGACCATAATTGGGGAAACCTCTCGATTATTTCTTGATCAAATTTTTCAAGTGCATTAATTGGCTACAAAACTGGTACCTTTCGGAATTTTGGGGTATCATGGGGGGGCATTTATTTTTTTATAATGCTCGTTTTTTGGTTGTTTTTTGTTCTTCTTCAAGGCCCTGTAATTTCTAGTTCTAACCAATATCTCAATAAATTGAATTCTGTGTCCCTCTCTCTCCCATCCTCTCTCTCTCTCACAGGTAACATTCGCGTCTTCTGCCGGGTTCGCCCCGTCAGCCAGGAGGAGCTCGCTGCACTTGATGCCAAGAATATGGTGACCTTTGACCCAGAGGATGATGCGCTGCTCTACCTGTCCAATAAAGGGAAGGTGATGTCCTTTGAGCTGGACAAGGTGTTCCCTCCTGAGGCCTCTCAAGAAGAGGTGAGCCCCCGCTAACCTTCTCGCTCCAGAACTTTCCTGGGAAACATTTTTCCTCGTTGCCGACAAGTGAGCAGAATATTTTGGGATTGATTACAAGGTAGTCATGCCTATAATCTTATTTCAGACCTTGGGTAGTTAGGTTTTCAAAATATAGCTCATGTTCCCAACCTGTCTGTAGCTATGATAACATAATGTCCTGCGAATCAAAAAACTTTTTGTCTCCGAATGGAAGGATTGTGGGTAAATCATCTTTCTTTCCTAATGTTTCCCCCCCATCTTTTCATTTTATATTTGAACAGGTCTTCCAGGAAGTGCAATCCCTGATCATTTCCTGCATCGATGGCTTCAATGTGTGCATTTTCGCATATGGGCAGACTGGCTCAGGAAAGACCTACACGATGGAGGTATTTCAGTTCTTAAAGTTCCACTAAGCAATACTGCATTTTTCTCTGTAAAATGACCCCTTGTAATGTGAGAGTCATCATTTGTTGGTCCCCTTTTACCAAGCAATTTGTAGCTTGCCTGCTATTGCCTGGATTGTGTCTCTAAATTTCGGTCAGTATGACGATAACCTCCTCCTCTCTCCCCGAAGTTTCAAAAATGTCTCCAAAACCATCTGTCAGATGACTTGATATTAGTTATGGTGCATCCTAGAGACAAGGTCTACCAGGTTTTCACAAGTTTTTTTATTTATTTTTTTATTTCTGTGGTTGTAATCTTCATCATATTCATAATTCCAATTTCTTATGTTTTTAATTGAAAAATGGTGACATGACCTTATTAAATCTCTGTTATTCACCATATGGAAATGTTTACACGTTGATATTATTGACTGAATAGTTGGCACCATGACCCTTGACCTCGAAAGTGCCTATTTATATTTAAAAAATTTACTAGGTTCTTCTAAATTCTCCATCTTTGGCCTTTGGACTACAGGAACCTTGTGTCCTGTTTTTTTCCATGTGACAATTTGACCTGATGGAAGAAAATATAGGTTGTGCTCATTTGAGAATACTCTTTGGGCATCAGATTCTAACATGAGCTGCTGTTTTATGTTTGTCTGCGAGGTTTAAATACGATGTCCAGGCATCTCTTTTTCCTCTAATATATTTCCGTAGAGCAGTCCTCAAGAACCCTGCCTTACTTTAGTCTGGAGGAAGCCATTTTGACAGTTGGTGACAGTTATTACCGCTATGGCCGTTGAATGCTCTTTAGCGCTGCTCGTGCTCGGGCCGCCATCGTTTCATGATTGTTTTTTCCCTCACCTTTTTGTCCCAGGGTGTCCCCGAGAACCCTGGGATTAACCAGCGCGCGCTGAGACTGCTGTTCTCCGAGGTGACGGAGAAGGCTCCGGACTGGGAATTCCACATCACGGTCAGCATGGTGGAGATCTACAACGAGACGCTCCGGTGAGGAGGACGTGTAAATCTGTCCAGCGCATGCTTATCTCTGCTGGTGTATTTAGGTCAGAACTTTTTCCTAAGATGTGGCAAAGCACATTTAAATCCTTTGGTGGTAATATTTTAGCAAATAAAAAAATTCACTGGACTTGACGTCCATGGCCTTCATTTGCCAGTAGTGACGTTTCATCATCATTGGAATGTTTAGTTCAAACATTCTTATCACACATTCGTGATCTCACTCCTTAAAGGGTTCAAATAACTTCCTGTTTTCTCTGTAGAGCACAAATACTTGAAGTAAGATTACTCTTCAGCAGGGCAGCCTGGGGTGCCATGTCCCAAAAGCAGAATACAGTTGAAGTCAGAAGTTTACTTAGACAGGTTGAAAACGTTAATACTCATTATTGAACCACTCAACTGATTTCATGTTAACAAAACCCGCACCCTGGTTGGTTGCGGAGAAATGACCACTCCCTATTTAAGATTGCTTCTCATGCCCAAAAAAATGTTTGCCTGATGAAGGTCTAGTACCGAAACGTAGCAAATAAATTACATATTGCAAGCACCGGTCTTGCTCATTAGATGTGCGAAGTGCTTCTTTTTGTCTGTTAGCAAAACCCAAAATGTTTGACCCATATTAAACCATTTGAATTAATGCTAACATATACTAACTACTGGTATGTAAACTTCTGACTCATTGGGAATGTGATGAAAGGAGTAAAAGCTGACAGAAATCATTCTCTGCTATTGTTTTGATATTTCCCATTTTTAAAATGGTGCTCCATACTGACCTAAGACCAGGAACATTTAGAAGGATTAAATGTTTGGAAAATCTTAGTTTAAATGCATTTGGGAAAGGTGTTTGCGAACTGCGAGCTTCAACTAAGTCAGACGAAAGTGTGATAGTTGATTAGTAGTCCGAAATCAGCGGTCGATAACATGAAAAAAACCTTCTCTGACTAATGAATGCAACGGTTTTTTTTACCATTTCTAAATAGCTGCAATTTTCCATCTCTAAAAATGGTGGTTAGTCACTGCTTTGTCATTTCGACTTGGAGCTATTCTGAGTAACAGTGGGCTGATTCATTCAAGTCAAAGTGCCACATATTTTTGGAATTACTGAAGCTTTAGTTTAGGCTTTGTGAAATTATGCCATGAACAGAGGTGCATTGTGGGAAGGCAGTTGTAAAGAGACCCCATACATACAGCTGAGGGCAGAGGTTCATGAATCACCATTCTGTTTGCCATCTATCAGTGCTGACATGTAGCTTTCAATTCTAGCCTTTGGACTGATCTGTGTGCGTGTGTGTGTGTTTGTGTATGTGTGTGCATGCTTTTACATCTGAGTATGTTTGTGCTCAATTTTGAGAGTGTCTGTACATAAATATGCTTCCATGAGCGTGTGTGCCGGCGTGCGTGTTTGCCAGTGTCTCTATGTACAGTTGTGTGTGCCTATGCTGTTGTGAGCTCGTGCACGTGTGTGTGCGTGTATGTATATGTTTCCGAATAGTCCTGCTGGTAACAGAGTATCATATTTGAGATGAGGGCACTCATGCACAAACCAAACGCCACAATGACATCAGAGGCCCACAATCGTGGCCTTTATTGGCTGGCTTGTTGTGGTCTTGGAGCATGAAGAGGCCCAATGACTGATTTAAGCCGGAAGTTCCTAATTCGTCTGAATGGCCCAGCTTCTTTTGGTAAATTTGGATGCACAGGCACAGTACTGCGCTGAGACTGTGCCAGCACAGGTATATATCATCATCTTATCATGGCTAAAAGCATCTGTGCCTATGCAGTTATAATTAATATTAACCCCAATGCCCCTGCTATAACCCATGAGCTGCGGAGTAGGATAACCCTGTTCAAAGGATTCAAAGGAGTTTAATTTGTCATTCCAGTCTGCATTTACATGATAAAAGAACTAAACTAGTAACTGAGGGTCTGGTATTGGCCATAAGAAGCCTATATATAAAAAAATATATTTAAAAAAACCAGGAGGTCTGTATCAGTTTTTCAGATTGTATGTGGCCTTCCACCTCCATCACTTTATACTCCAATTTTTTGCAATGACCATATTAATGTATCAATGAGGTCGTGTATGGCTGCCGAAGGATTGCTATTTTATCCATGTGTGAACATTTGATCCAATGTTGGAGTGAACCAGGAGTATGTAGAAGGCAGCTGACTTGAAATTCGTAGGACGAGATTTTGTTATTTCTGCTGAAGAATTAATGCTCATGGGGTGGCGTTTCCCTCAGAAACCTTCTTGGAGACAACCCCAGCGAGAAGCTGGACATTAAGATGTGTCCAGATGGAAGCGGGCAGCTCTATGTGCCGGGACTGACCAAGTTTGCCGTGCAGAGTGTGGAGGATATAAACAAGGCGAGTTCAAACCCCACTGATCGACTGAGACTGAGACTTATTTGTGTACCATGTGATCTGTGTTAAGCTCATGAGTGGAGTGGGGCTGCACTACAGTACATGGCTAAACTTATATTTTTCAGAGCACAAACATGATACAGTATCTTTCTATTGCATGCACACATGACTAAATATTCCACATATGCAGTAGTGTGTAATTTTTTGTGTATTTTTATTTAAATTAGATCTTGGATGTTCTTTCTTTTTGACATTAGCATTGCTGGAGAGAAAAATCACATTTGAGATACAGAATGTCAGTTTGAGTATTTATTTTATTTTTCATTAAAGTCAGTTCTTAAATAATGATATAGCCTTCACAGAGCCTTGATTTCAACATGATCAAGGCTGCTTGGGATGACAGCAGCTAGAATACTTCACAAGTTCACCAATATGCTTGCAACAAGCAAAAAGCAAATCATTTCATTGAACTATAGAACTACAAAAGTGTGTAAATGATTTTCAGGCTAATAGTAGTTACGAAAATATTGATTTAACAGTTCATGCTCCGAAAGGTATGTTTTCA